>CM065643.1:20209265-21618973 GCA_033220585.1 Dipteronia sinensis | reverse complement strand
CTAATGTAAGTTAGTGAGTGTTTTTAGAAAAGGATGCACACTTATACAAACAATAAAGAACACAAATGCAAGATAAACAAAACATGCATGAAGTGTGTGTGTGCACCTAAACTCTTCAAGAGACAAAGTCAAGTGAGTATACCTTTTGCTCTTGAAGTCATGGAGATGCTTGGAAGCTTGCCAATACGGACCTAAGCTACCCATTACACAATCATCCCCAATGTGGTGGTTTGTCATGAAATAAGCCAATCATAAAATCGATGTCCTTACAAAGTTGACTTCCTAACAGATAGGATTTCTGAGGGTATTTCGGGATTGACCGACCCTAAGGCTGCAATTCTCGAGTTAAGCTCGTGAGATCTGAAATGGTGGGTTACACTCACGAAGGTTTTGATAAAGTTTTGTTAATTAAAAACCTGACTGAATAAACGATGGTTGAATGATATGGAATAAGAGTTATTCTAGAATATCATTTGGTTGAGAATATCTCGGTCCAACATGCAAAGACTTGACCGACCCTAAGGCGGCACTTCTTTGTGGTATGTTGGATTGTCATGGTATAGTAACTGTTTTTGGGTATTTCTAGTTCGTTAAACATGTTCATGCATCATGTTTAAATTTATGCCAAAGCACTCGCACTTGTTTTAATAAATAACTGAATGAATGTTTTATTTATTTCAGCAATTATGTCTTCTGCATTACTTCAAATTCTCGGCAAACGACAAATTAACTGGCGATTACTACACTAAGTGGAAACTTAATATTAATGCAATATTGGTCACCAAAGACCTCAAGTTTGCGCTTACGGAGGAATGTCCTCTAGTGCCTACTGTCAATGCCACACGAACTGTTTGTGAGGCATACCAGCGATGGGTCTCATCTGATGAGAAGGCCCGAATATATTTGTTGGCTTCTATGACAGGCGTTCTTGTCACTAAGCACGAAGCAATGACTACAACATTCGAAATTATGGAGTCATTGCAACCAATGTTCGAGCAACCCTCCGAGAAAAAGTGACACGAAGCTGTTCGTTCCGCTATGCTCGCTCGCATCAAGGAAGGTACATCAGTTCGGGAACATGTCTTGAGCATGATGTCCTACTTCAACATGGCAGAAGTCAATGGCGGGGCTATTGACGAACCCATTCAAGTGAGCATCATACTGATGACTCTTCCCAAGAGTTTCGATCAGTTTAAGAGCAACTACGGGATGAACAAATTAAAGTTCAGCCTCACACAGTTGCTTAATGAGCTAGCTACTTTTGAGTCCTTGACTAAGGACAGCAAAAGTAAGACCGGTGAGGCAAATGTTGCTGAACCATCTTCCTCCAATAATAAGAAGAGGAAGAGGTCTGCTGGGAAGGTGCGGGGTAAGCCCAAACCCAAGAAAGCCCAGAGCAAAAAGAAGGGCACCTCCACCGACCAAGGCAAAGGAAAATGTTTCCATTGCGACAAGGTCGGGCACTGGATGAGGAACTGTCCTCAGTACCTGGAGGAGGTAGCCAAAAAGAAGAAGAAAGGTAAATATGATTTACTTGTTCTTGAATCTTGTTTAGTGGAAGATGATTATTCACCCTGGATAGTTGATTCGGGGGCAACTAACAATGTTTGTTCTTCTTTGCAATGGACTGATTCTTGGACATAGCTAGAGGAGGGAGCCTTCTCAATGCGTGTGGGGTCGGGGGATATCGTGTCTGCCAAAGCAGTGGGAGCAATAAGATTACAATTTTGTAATAATAATAGTTTTCTATTATTGAACAATGTTTTTTATATTCCTGGATTTACACGGAATTTGATTTTCGATTCTAAGTAGTTAAAACAATCGTATTCTGTTTCTTTTAATAATAAGTCAGTTATTATTGAAAAGAATGGTCTGAATATTTGTTCAGGAATTAATGAAAACAATTTGTTAACAGAAATTTTGCTCAGGGCAATAAATCTCAGTTAGCACCCTCAAGATCATTACCACGTAGGTGATGACCAAGGTAGAATGTATATGTATATGACAGTGCCTAATGAAATGACAAGGAGACAATGATATTGTTAGCTACTCGAAAGAAATAAAAGTCATCCTTTATTGATAACATATGGTTTACATCTCTCTCTCTCTTTCAAATTGCTCTCACTTTTCTCTAGGGGATAGTTGGGTACTTGTTGTGTGCCTGTCGAATAGTAGACTCCTCTTTCAGAAGGAGGGAGTCCCTCTTTTATACAATGTCTTCATAGGTTTAATCTCATTGATTCCCCCTTGATTTTCTCCTCCCTCCTTATTCGACGGGATTTTTACCTTTAAATGTCATTGACTTTGAGTTAATTGCTCAGTTGAGGATATCTTGGTGGAAATCAATTTGTTTCCTACTTAGACTCTATTACTTGTTCTGTACGTATGTAACGTCTTTAGATGTGATCCTGTGTATCTTCGGGTCTAGCATGATTCCATAGGGGTCGTTGAATGTATCACGGTGTGGTACATCACTTTAGTGAGGTTAATCAGTGTTCTGGCCCCGATATTGAGAAGTTTCATCCAGCTATAAGCTAGGTCTGGCCTCCCTTGACCTTTCGAAGCTAGGTGCGGCCCTCTATGGACACCCTCATATATCAGCGAGGTAAAGGCGTGCTTCCAATTCATGTGGCAGCTCTCGAGAATGGGGTTAGGCTTCCCCTTCATTCGACTATTCGACGGGCTCTTAACGCCATCCAGCTTGCTCCCCTCCAGTTGACGCCTGGCTTCTGGAGGCATCTGATTCGCTTCCTCGTGCTATAGAGGGAACAATGTCAGTTGAGTAAGGTGACAAAAGAGTCGGGGGGCAGAGGAGCTGGCCTATCTTTTCCAGATTGGGAGCCTGTCTGGCGCTTCTTGAGGCCAGTTTTATGCTAAGGCCAAGAACAAGCTCAACTTTGTTATTCCTGGCGCTTCGAAGAAGGACCCCGCCTGGAAGGAAGAATGGATCCTTGTGGGGGATGATTAGGGGAGCTTGATTTTCATTGAAGGGCATGAGTTCGAGGTTACCACAGCTTTTAATGACAAACCCTAGTGGGACCGGGACTCCCTGCCCTCTGAATCTGAAGCCATTTTGAAGGCTATTTTAGCCAGGAATTACTTGAACCTGAAGTTCCCCACTGCTGAAGCCTTCGATCCTCGTAGGGTGAACCAATACCTGTGGATCTCAGACGCTACTCCTCATAAGTGTCATTGAATTGCCTTGCCTTGCCTTGTTGATCAGCTTGGTTCTGACATTTTCCTTTTTAATTTGTTTATTCACAGTTTTTGTCGTTGAACTAGCTTCCCGCAACGTCTCACGCTCTCCTCAAGCTAGAATTTCTCTTCCCTTTGCTGGGGTCGAACTAACACTTGCTCCATCTGCCTCCCCAGCTGGGTCCAAGATGGCCAACCTTGTGTCGCGGGCTTTCCAGGCTTTGGGTAAAGCTCCCCAGGTTGTTGGTCCGACTACTTCTACCCCTTCTGCTGTAGTCACTAAAGTTGCTACCCCCTCGATTCTCCCGTCTGATTCCGCTGCGCTTCCAACCCCTCAAGCTTCGGAGGATTCTGGAAGGGGTGTCGCAAGGATTCCTTCCAGCCGTTCCCAGCCTCAGTCGAGCTCGACGGGGCTGGACGAAGTCCTGGAACAATTCATGCCGTCTTGTCCGGGTGGTGGGATCTCCAGGATGGCTTCCATGCCCGTGGATGTCCTGATTACCATGGGGTCTACTATTTTAGCTGAGGTAATTGCATTTCCTTCGTACTGCTTTTTCTAATTTGTTCAGTTTCTAACTCTGGCTTTGTATTTTGTAGGCCTTCAAATATAATGTAGCGATGGGCCAGCAAGTAGCCCTCATCCGCGATCGGGCTACAAAAGCCAAAGCCGAAGCCGAGAGAGCCATGGGATTGCTCAAGCAGGCTCAGTCCTTAGTGGAAGAGATGACCTCCAACCAGGGAAAGGTCGAGATCGAGATAGATGAAGCAATATTATGATCAAGAGCGTCTTCAATCTACCCGGCGGGAGAGACAGAGGGATTCTTGGAAAGCTGAGGCTAAAAAGTTGGACCTCGAGAATCAGTCTTTGATTGCTTAGGTGACCAAGCTGCAAGCAGACGCGGAGACCTCTTTTAGCGATGTATACTTCTATGCTTCCTTTCAGGTTGCTGAAGCTCTCCATCCTCCATTTGATCTGTCATCTATTGCCGGCTATGATAGACAGGAAATAATGATTAAGGCTACCGAGTTATCTCGCCCTGATGGCGACGAGGCGGTTCCTTCGAACTAAGCAAGAGCCGAAAAACAGCCCGCCCAGAAACCTATCCCGATTACAACATTCCGATTTGCGAGGCGGCGCTGAAGAGCAGGGATGTCGTCTCCGCTATCATCGTCAACACGAGTCCTCTTCCTATGAGTGAGGTCCTCGCTAGTAGTGGTGTCATCAATGAATAGTTGCTCAACGCTGTCATTATCGGGGGAAGACATGATAGCAGAATCGAAGTTATGTTTCTTGGAAATAGAAAAAGATTGGGGGCTAAAGAATGAGGAAGAAGAAAGCTAGGGTTTGTACAGATTTGAGAACTTTGGGAAATTTGCTTAAAAAAGAAGTGAGTACGCCGTGCAGGAGCGAGGTTTAAATAGAAGAAGAAGCAATTACTTGTAACGGGCAGATAAGGTAATTAATGACGTAAGGGGAACGGTTTCGAGAAACACGCGCCTCCAAGATATTTCTGTTAACGGAAATTTTGCTTAAGGTGAGAAATCTCAGTTAACACCCTTAAAACCACTACCACGTAGGTGGTGGCCAAGATTGATCGTATATGTCAACAATGCGTTTCGAAATGATCAAGAACAATGAAAGAACAATGATACAGTTTAACATCCAAAAGAGAATAATATTTTCTTTATTGAACGTGTATGATATACAAATTTCCCTCTAGGGTATAGTTGAATGTTTGTCGTATGCCTGTCGAATAGTAGTCTCCTATTTTTCATTTTCTTTCTTTTCTATTTATACATAGTTTGTAGGTCAAACAGACTGATTCTCCCCTTGATTTTCTCAGTCTCTCCCCTCCTTATCGGGCGGGATTTCTTGTTTTAATGTCATTGACTTTGCCGAATTGAGCGTATCGTGGTGGAGATCAGCTTATTTCCTTTTTGGATTCTGTTACTTGTTCTGTATATAGGTAACGTTTCCAGATATGATTCAGTGTATCCCTCGTGTCCTTTCAGCATGATCCTTTATAGAGGTCGTTGAATATGGCATGGTGTGGTGCACCAACCAGTGAGGTTGATTAGTGTTCTAACCTTGATATTTGAGAAGTTTCATCCAGCTTGGAGCCAGATCTGGCTTCCCTTGACCCTTTCGAAGCTAGGTGTGGCTTCCCTTGACCTTTTGAAGCTAGGTGCGGCATTCTAGGGACATTCTTCTGTGTTAATCGAGGTACAGGCGAGTCTCTGGAGCGTATGCGAGGTGACCTCAACTTCGGAGAGCTTCTAGCTTTAGTGATACGGGCTAGATCTGATCGTTCCGGGCTCTATCCCGGATGTTTCCGGAGCCCGTCCTTGTTCCTGGGGTGATATCGTAGTTCGGCTCTGGATAGAGAGGTCTCCTGGTGGAAACTCTCGGGTATGGAACCAGGTCTGGGAGGTGGAAAATTTTCCTTTAGTCCTTAGCCAATTTTGGCTATTAACAATTTCCTTTTTTGAATTCAGCCTACCCTAGCCAGCCACGTGGGAGACCCATTTAAGTTAGCGTGAAAGGGGAGGATTCCATTCTACAAGACGGTTATAAAAAATTCTCCAACCATTCTAAATCCTGACTCCAACCCCAACCTGGTACCGGTGTTCAAGTCAGGAGGGACTTCTGTTAACATGGGTTTTTGACAAGGGACCAAAGAAGAATTTTCCAACAAGTAACTACCTGGTAGGGACCAGTCCCTACTCCCAGGTACCTAGCGGGATCGGTACCACGACCTTGATGGAACCAATACCTGGTAAGGTCAAAACCTCCACTACCCATCTACCTAGATGAAGCACCGGAGATACGAACCAGGAAGAGCAGGTGCCACGCTATGCATCCACTCTGACACCTGATGAAGAGAGTACCGCGATATCACATACCTAGTACCTCGCAGGTACCCGGTACTTCATACCTGGTACCCCGGTACCACGACGTGTACCCGATATCCCAGAGCACCTCGACATCAGCCCAAAATCCAACCAATTCAGGCATCCTACCTGCCCAGTAGGACGAATATCACCACGAAGTCACTAGCGTGATAGAATAAGCACCACTTATATCCCTCCAAGCAACGCAAGCAGGGAAAGTTGACTACTTTGCCATTTAAAGCGCCATAAATGAGACTCAACGGTCAACCTGAATCAGAGTTTAAATACGACAGTGATTAACGGGATCAAATCCCGTGCCTTTAGCCTCACTCAACTCCTTTCAATGCCTAAAATATGACTCTAAATAATCCTCATTAATACAACCAGATTCCGAGGGATATTGGAGGTCTATATATACGGCCATGAAGGACAAAAAGAGGAGGTTTTTTTTTTCGGATCACCAGAAAGAGACTTTCTTCGCATAAAATCTTTTTCTGAATTCTTGGAAGCCTGTGAAAGTTTGAGACATTCACTAGAAGGACAATAGCCACTTATCCCACTTATTAATATAAACGAATTCTCCATCTCCATCCTGTGTAGGAAAGAGAGAGAAAATAGTATATTGTAGCTAAAGGTGTCCACGGTTTGGTTAAACCGACGGTTAAAAACCGAAACCGGACTTAAAAAACCAAAACCGAAACCGAAACCGGCGGTTACAAAACCGGTTGGAAACCGGTTTCCGACAGTTCGGTTACGGTTATACCTCTCCAAAAAACCGGTTAAAACCGGCGGTTAAACCGGCGGTTTAACCGCCGGTTTTATTTTAAAAAAAACAAACCAACCAAGTAGATGCTGCCACATGGCATTTTTTGAAAAAAAAAAACCGGACGAAACCAAAACCAGCGGTTAAAAACCGACCTAAAACCAAAAAAATTCGGTTCGGTTTCGGTTCGAGCTGTCCACGGAACCGAAATTCGAACCGAAACCGGCCCAAACCGGAACCGTGGACAGCACTAATTGTAGCATTCATATAGTAGATAATCAATAAAAATTATTTTTCGCATCTTTCCTATTCTTTTCTATAAATGTAAACCTATGTCCCAATTTAGTTCGTCAGACGCAACTTTTGATAGCTGATTGTCCTGAGTTGAAAACAGTGACAATACTTTAAATTTTCATTTGTCTACGCTTTCTGCTCCGCACAACTCCTCCTCTCAGTCCTCCCATAACCGGAGGGAGAGAGAGGGAGAGAGCATATTAAAACATTTGAGGACACCTTGTTTCCTCCGTTGAAACTCTTGTCAAGTCAACACGACACCCTTTTCACTTGTTCGTCTCGTCTAAAGCTCCCACCAGAGCCACCAGAATGTAAGTCACAAGCTCACAACCCACAAGATTATCATTGGTATTGTTGATTTTGGTTTTCTCGTTATCGCAGGGACAACGTTGGGTTGAAGCCAATGGATGCAGAGCAACTCAGAGACTATGCCCACCAGATGGTTGATTTTATTGCTGACTACTACAACTCCATTGAGAGTTTCCCTGTTCTCAGCCAAGTTCAGGTCACACTATCTCTCACCCTTGTAATTTAAGACCTCCATTTTGTAGAAACCAGTGATGTTATGTTACGACTGTGCTTTCTTTTTTCCATTTTGTGTAGCCTGGGTATCTTCATAAACTTATACCGGATTCTGCTCCAAATCATCCCGAGTCATTGCAAAATGTTCTTGATGGTGAAGTTACTCAACTTGCCATTTATTTAATTACTCATTGATATGAAATGGAACATGTCAAATCATATATTTTCTACTTCATTGTGTATACAACACATAATTCGTTTCATTTTCTTGGTGAATTACTATGTACCTTTGTGCTAAAATTGTTGTACCTAAATTTGGGTATTGATATTATGTGATTGCAGATGTCCAAGCAAAGATATTTCCAGGGGTGACTCATTGGCAAAGCCCAAATTACTTTGCATATTATCCTTCTAACAGCAGTGTTGCTGGATTTTTAGGAGAAATGCTCAGTGCTGGTCTTAATATTGTGGGTTTTAGTTGGATAACTTCTCCTGCTGCAACAGAACTTGAAATGATTGTTCTCGATTGGCTTGGTAAAATGTTGAAGCTGCCTGAACATTTTCTTTCAACAGGTAATTGTATTTCTTTTTATTATTATTATTTTGGATTTCTGTATTGTTTTGAGGATCCATACATATTTTTGTTTCAACTTAACTTTTATGTTAAGAAGAAATCCTCTAACTCATACTGCCTGTCATTGTCATTCTGTGGATCTGCTACAGAATGCTTGTACGATGCTATTGTGCAACTCGGCATAGGTTCAGAGTGTTTGAGTAGAAGCTATAGATGCTGGCGGAACATGATACCTGAGAATATCATTGGTTATTTTTAGTGGTTTAAAACGAACATACAATGACAGAAGTTAGCAGGGATTGTATTTGCAGAATTTGTGATTTTATTGAGGGTGACGTCCTAGTTGAAAAATGCCTTCACGTATTTTATTAGTTAAATGGAGTAAAGGAAATATGTTAGGAGTTCACTTTTTTGGTTCGTAAATGGTACTCACGCATAAATATAACCATCACCCTTCTCTTTTTGGGATCCTTTTGTAATTCCAAGTTAATGGAATTTCATGAAGTTGTGAATTCAAACCTGAAAATGCAGCCATTTAGGAAATGATATTTTTTTAATTTTCATTTTTGATGAGGCCAGTCTTTGAAACTTATGGAATGATGTTCAGGACAAGGTGGTGGAGTGATACAGGGAACAGCTAGTGAAGCTGTTTTAGTTGTACTATTAGCTGCTCGTGATAAGGCCTTGAGGAAGGTGGGAAAAAATGCCCTTGAAAAGCTTGTTGTTTATGCATCTGATCAAACACATGCTTCTTTACAAAAAGCTTGCCAGGTATCTTATAAATGTGTACTGATATCTGAGTTCTTTTACTTTTTCTTTTTAATCCCAGGCACATGTTTCTTTTAACGAGGCTTTCTGACAATGGTGTGATAAACAAAAGTCACTTGATATAAATTCGCAAATTATTGAATCAATTGCAGATGGTGGTTATGACCAAGTTTACATTATATAATTCTTTATTCATTCATCCGTTGTTCTTAAACATATTTTATTGCTACTAATCCTTTTCTTTCTTTGGGTTTAGTATGGTTCGGAGGCGAAGGGTTTTATTTTTAGTTGATTTGGCTCTATTGTGGATGGCAATACCCCTTTCTCAAGTCAAATATGGCTTAACCATATTTTAAAAGCTTGCAGTACTAGTACTCATGAATTTTGTTCTTTTTTTAACCATAAATCAACAGTTACTGTTATAGCTAAGTTCAGATGGTCTGCAGCAGTATGCACCTTTACTCTGTTAAAATTCATCTTGCTATTATATTATGCCTTTTTATTGCATTATGGTGTTTATGTTTTGATGGCAGATTACTGGAATTCATCCAGAGAATTGCAGGATTCTAAAAACAGACTCTTCTACTAATTATTCTATTTCCCCTCATTTACTTACTGATGCAATCTCGCATGACCTTGGTGTCGGATTGATCCCTTTCTTTTTATGCGCCACAGTAAGTGAATTAGGATGTTTCTTTCTTTCTTTCTTTCTTTATTTTTCTTTATTCTTTTTTTATCATACCTTTCCTTTGGAAGCTCTACTCAAATAACTAATTGTTAGGACTGCTATAAGATGCTTGATCCGAGCCCTTGTATTCTTTATGTAAGAATGCTTAAATACTACTGTATAACTAATTGTTAGGACTGCTATAAGATGCTTGATCCGAGCCCTTGTATTCTTTATGTAAGAATGCTTAAATACTACTGTAGGCCATTTCCTACCGGCCTAAGCTTTTGGGATTGTTGGTTACTAAGATGGTATCAGAGCCTTGTTATACCAAGGAGTTCTGGGTTTGAGTCCCTTCATTTTATTATATTTGAATTTGTTAATTGTTATCTGAATTTGTTGGGTGTTTGTGTTTTTTTTGAACCACGTGGCAAGCCCATTGGTCTTGCACATGTGAGGGTTATGTTAGAGTACTTAAATATTATTGTTGTGCCCTTTCATATCAACTTAAGTTTTTGAGTCTAGGGGTTACTAGTAATTTCCAACGAGTGAATTCCCTGTTTATATTCATGACAATGAGATTTAATTTATGTTGGAGAGGACGGTGTTTAGTGATGTGGATGATGCTAGCACAAATCAAAAAAAGATCTTGGTGCTTTTGGATCCTTCACTTCTAATTCAAGAGGGGATTTTGGATTACAAGATTTTTTGGGCTTAAATTGAATGAATTATAGTTAACCAACTTCTTTCCTGTTGCTGTAAAATTTGGTTCCTTAATATGTGCTTGTATGTCTAATCTTTTTATATGCTTATACAACATGATTTTATAACTAAAGTTTTGATTGACCGAAAACCTTGCATGTATACTTGTAGGTTGGCACTACTTCATCAACAGCTGTTGATCCTTTGCTTGAATTGGGAAAGATTTCTAAGGTAACATACTTGAACTGAAATGATTGAGAAACTACAAAATGCTTTATGCCAATGATATTGTTTTATTAGTTTGACATGAAGATCCAAGTGATTATACAGTTGTCTTGCACAGCTGTTTTTCTTTTTCAGTTTTTAATTCCAATACGTGGCCTAAGGGCCAAAAATGGCTTAATTTAAATAATATATAATCTCGTCTCGGTAAAAATGCAATTATACCTACTCTTTGTCCAATAATAAAAATAAATAAAAGATATATACAGTTGTTGGGTACTAGGTAGTTTAGCTAGTAAGGTAACCTGTTGTGTAAGAGGTCTTAATATTCACCCATATTAAGGTTTGGGGGGAATCTCCTCAAGGAAACTTATTTTCATGATTCCATTTATTAAATTTCCAATGAGAATTCCAAAATCATTGGAGAAAGAATGTTATGATTAAGAACAAATAGAACTCAAAAATGATATTTCCAATTAGACTACCTTTTTCTGTGTAAAGACATGCTTATCATCGCACTTTGTAGTGTTGGAGTCAGCATGTTATTTCTCTTTTTGAGGAATCATTTTCATTTTAATGATTAGCAGTCAACTGGTGAAAAACTTGTCATGAGGATGAGAAAACTACCTTCTATAAAGGCTATAATTGGATACTTCACTCAAAGTATAATAAAAAATAAATAAACCAAATGAATATTTCTCATAGTTTTTTGAGAAATTTTTAATTTTAACCTATCAAGAGATCATAACAAGGAGTTTCAAAGGAATTTTTTTACCAAGAATTTTTTTTCATGCACTTTGAACATTGAGACGATCTAATAATATTCCTGGTTTCTTTACAGAGTAATGAAATGTGGTTTCACGTAGATGCCGCATATGCTGGAAGTGCTTGTATATGTCCTGAATATCGCCAGTACCTCAATGGTGTTGAAGAAACCGACTCTTTTAACATGAATGCACATAAGTGGTTTCTAACAAACTTCGATTGCTCTGCACTATGGGTCAAGGTACAATGTTCTGTATTCTCTGCATTCCATCACGATCTCAAATGCATGCTTAGACTTCCTATGTACATCATGACCTCTGTATTTAGAGGATTATGTTTATCTATATTTGATTTTTGTAATTGCTTTTGTACTGCAGAGAACTTTATTAAAGCCTCTCCAGTTATTTTTTTTCTTTTGTGTAAAACAATGAAATTTAAATGTTACATTATTTTTATGACAACAGGATAGAAATGCTTTGATTCAGTCCCTCTCTACAAATCCAGAATATCTGAAAAATAAAGTAAGTTTCTTCCCACATGTTCTTGATATATTCTTGTACAAGATTTGTTGGTGTATCCCTTGGTATATCTTATAAGGAGGTATATTATCTGCATAGCCGACTGTGCTTACTGCAGTGGGGGAATATGTTTATGAGTTTCTGGATTAAGTCATATCAAGGTTTAGAACATTGCTTGAACATAAGAGTGGGAACTTGTATACCATCTCAAACCAGCTGAGCTTTAAATGAATTTAGCTAAGTTGATTTTGCATCATTGGGTTTTTCATGTCTTTTAATCAAGCTGAGCTTGGTCCAAATCAACCATTGACTGGTTTAATATTGTTTATTTATCAATCTTGCAACTTGGGAGCAGTTCGTATTTCTATTATCTTGAACTCTTAAAATGCCTGTCTGCTAGTCATGGTTGTATCTTAACCAAAAAAAAGATCCCTATAGCCAATTCTGAAATTGCAATTGAATGATTAAATTGATTCTCTAGTTGTAATTAATATTAAAATAATTATTGTGATGTGTGTATTTCACTGATATTTTAGGCATCTGAAGCGAACATGGTTATGGATTATAAAGACTGGCAAATTCCTCTAGGACGCCGATTTAGGTGTGCATTTGAACTTTTTTCCTGAAAGATTTTTATGATTCCCTTGAGAGGCTATTCAGATGGTTATACGTGCATGTGTGTGTTCGTGCATCTGTTGTATATGATCACTTCAAGTAGAAACTCTCTTTGAAGTGTCTATATTTGTGGCAAAAGTTTTTTTGCCTATCATCTGCACTACTATATTATGTACTTTTTGACTGAAAAATAAATTCCATGTGCTGTATCGTTGCCATACTAATTTATTGTTGGCTCCCAGATCATTGAAACTGTGGATGGTGTTACGACTTTATGGTTTGGAAAATCTACAGTGCTATATAAGAAATCATATCCAACTGGCTAAACATTTTGAAGCTCTTGTTGCTCAAGACCCAAGATTTGAGGTAATGTTACCTTGCATATATTTTTTTTGATCAACTACAATAATTTCTGAAAGTTTCAATAGCATGACTATCCATTTTTCATATTTGAATATCAGGGCTCAGTCTTATGCCCTTATGTTGGAGATTGTGGTCTCTGCTCCTCAGTAGTTTTCTTTGACAACCCCATTTGTTATACTTTTAAGTGGGTCCATTACCCATAAAATATGTCAAAGCACTAGTTAATTAGTTATTCAGACGTGCACTGATGTAGAGCTTGAGGCATGTCAAAATGCTCAGATTATTAAAGTTAAAAGAAATGAGAATCGAGATAATATATTACTATATATAGGCACTTACTCTATACAGTACAGCTACTACCCAATCCAGGCCAGAATTATTAAATAACTGGTCATCCATTGGATATACACCATCTTTTTCAATAGCATAATCTCAACTTGTCATGTTACAGTTTCTTTCAACTGACATGTATATCTATATGTTAGTTGAATAAAGCTGCGACATTACATTGGGATATAAATTGGATTCAAATTTAACATCACCTCTTAGGGTGCGTTTGGTACGGGGACGGGACAGGACAACGTGGGATTGGACTGGACAGTTGTTCCGTATTGTGTTTGGAATGCCTGTGACGGAACTATGGACTGTACTGTTATGCGTTTGGTATGTACTGTTAGCAGAGCTGGTAATACACCTCCCTTCTACATAAATGGTGAGGGGTTCAAATCCCATCATGCGCATTTTACAAGCATGTGTGGGAAGTTTTCTTCTCAGATCGTGGGAGTAGTTATTTTCCGTTACGGGAGTAGATATCCGGACCGCACATGACCACATGTATTGTTTGATCAAGAAAGTAGATATCCGAACCGTACATGTATTGTTTGATTTTGGCAGGTCCCGACAGTCCTATTGTAATAGTTCTTGTAATATTTCAAAGAAAATAAATTTGATTCAAATTAGGATTTCAAGCATTATTGTTTTCAATATGCTAAAGGATTTCTAATTCCTCTGATATCTTCTCCTGACTCAACCCTTACTATTATTGACACAAGTGTCAAAGACTATGCATGTAACAACACTCTGCACCGTTCTTTTATGCACCATTTTAGAATTATAAGTTTGCCAATATATAACAGATAGTGTGGTTATATTATGTTAGGTCTTGAATTGGTCAAGTTCTATCGTCCGTCAATCTTAAATTTCACCTACCTTTCTAGTCCTTTAATGCATGTTCAACATTGTTTTCACATGGATGGGTTGTAATTTGCTTAAAAATGTAAACTTTCTTTCTAAACATCTAAATCCATTGTGCCTTACCATGCCTGACTGGCTTTTTGATACTGTTCTTTCATTTAATCTTAGCTTAATCACTAAAAGCAAAATTTTGATGTATGCTTACAGTAGCTGAAATCTGTTATTCCATTGTTCTTTCTTGTGTCAATATTTGGTTGTTGTACATTTCTTTGATTTATTTATGAATTCATTATTTCGGAGTATTGACCATAGAATATGTGGGCAGGTTGTTACACCAAGGATATTTTCATTAGTTTGTTTCCGCCTTCTGCCACATTACAACAATGAAGATGATGGCAATAAACTAAACCATGACCTCTTAGATGCTGTAAACACAACTGGGAAAATATTCATATCTCACACAGTAAGCTCTTTGATAAGACTAGACTAGTATGCTGATGTTTCACTTCTACATTTTAAATATAACCACTTCAATTTTCATGTAGGTACTATCGGGTAAATACATATTGCGATTTGCGGTGGGAGCCCCATTGACCGAAGAAAGGCATGTGAATGCAGCCTGGAAAGTTTTGCAACATGAGGCTTCTACCTTGCTTTCTGGGAATCCTATAGAATAATTGAATCTTACTATTTTCATCCACTATTTGATAACATCAGTCTATGGCATAAAAAGTAAGGAATTCTAGCTTTTAATTTTTAGTTCCAAATTACTAGATTACAATGAAAATATTCTATTCTAAGTCAATTCTCATAAAGAAGGTATATTTCTAAATTTATTCTAATTTGATATGATGTAAAATTTTTTCTTTTAATATATTTTTTATTTTAAATTGCTATTAGAAAGAAGAAGAAAAAAACTAATCAATTCTCAAAGAAACCGGTACATATAATTTAGGATTCTATTTCAAAAAAAAAAAAACCAATGAACTATTTTTTTTTAATTTGGTTTTCGGTGCATATTATTTAGGAAATAAAAGAAATAAGGTTTCTTCAATTATATATATAAACATGGACAACATGTAAAATAACTTGAACTTTATTTGTAGAAAATACAAAATTATATTCTTTAATGAGTTTTTTGTTTTTTCAAATCGAACTTTGTTTACAGAAGAACATATAAAATCTTATAAAGAATGGTATATGTTAAATTACTTCTTTTAATTAACACGAGTTTAAATGTAAATTTATTTATTTTTAGAAAATTTATTTTTAAAAAACAAACATATTGACAATACATTCAGATGTGAGAAAAAATGTCATTCAGATTAAGATTTTGGTTTTTAAAAAAATTTAGGACTGTTTCGTCTTCAAATAAAAAAAAAAAACAATTGACCCCTGAGTGATAAATGAACACAGCATGGTTGATGTTGAGCAGTAAACCCAATGAATAATTAATTAGTCCAGAGTGATGGGTTGAGTTGAGTCTTGTAGGGCCAACAAGGCCTAAGTTTGTTAATGTAATCAACGAGACCACTTCATTTAACTTGTAAGTTATGGATGAGTGACGATATTTACACCTCTTAAAAATCGTATGTACACCATAAATTAGTATGTTTTTAAAAATTCAATAATACCCTTGAGTAAAATTACTAAGAAGACTAATTGTTTGTTAGTATATCCACCGGTAATTATTAATTAGTTTCCTATTTCAATGTTTTGTAAATTTTTTTTCCTATTAATGGTTTGATATTAATAAATATCATAAAAACTCTTTCCATTTTAATAAACCCTAGATTCTCTTTTAATTATATTTTCAATCTTTTTAAGGAAATACAAAATGATTGATAATTAAGTATGGAAAATAAATCAAAATCATGAGTAAAATTTGGCTGTGAAAAGTAAAGTTTTAAATTAATTTTTATTAGAAGAACAAAATCATTATGTATTTAAACAAACTTTTAAATTAACTATATTATTTATATATTTTTTATTTCTTTCAAACACACTTTAGAATTCATTTATTTATCAATATTATAAGTTTTTTCTTGTCAAAAAATATATATTAGATGTTCTTCAATTTCACCGAACACCTATCTTTTATTTTTGAAATATCATTTAACACCTATCTACATCCATATAAATTGTGACATTACACAAATCTTGTATCCCTACAACTCTCTCAAACAGAAAATGGTTCTCCAATAATAATAAAAAACTTAAAATAAATTTTTAATGAAAAATAACTAACGAAAAATGGAGTTTGATTTTGGAAAAAATGAAAAAGAGAAAAGAAGTAGGGAAGAGAGAATAGTTCAACAATAAAAGGTAACAATAAATTTAAAATAATAATAAAATTGATTAAATAACATAATAATAGTCATAAGTGGTGTGTATTTACAAAAATACAATACATTATAATTTTAAAAAGGGTATTTTTGGCATTAAGTGGGGTTTATTTTCAAATTAGAGATTATTAAAAAAATTTGATGGGTGTGATTACGAAAGGGGTGTAGATACAGTTTTTGAGGGGTGTCATTATCACCACTCGTTATGGATTCGCGATATTCAAAAACTTGCAAATGTCATCTAAAATCAGATTAAGCATGACCCTAGCTAGAGGAAAGAAAGACTTGTAATATGTTCAAGTCTTGGCTTGGTTGGTAAACTGGCGGTGGGGGATATTGAAGGTAACCCAATTAAGGGTCAGTTTAGTATTGCTGAAACTCTTATTGTAATCACAGTTAGCTGTATTGAAAAAATAATCAATTGTAAAATTAATCGGCAGATGTTTAATTTATTGTACTTTTAAAATTACTGTTCAACAACAGTATATATATGTTTCATAATTTTATTACAAAAGTGCTGAGATTAATTACAATGACTAAAATAGATATGATTTTGAAACCTTATTTCATTTTTTATTAATTAAATATATATATATATATTTATTAAATCAATATTTAAGTATAATATTTAAATTAGAATTAATAAATTCCATAATAACAATTTTTATAAATCAAATCAATATTTAAGATGAATATTTAATTTTATACTAAAAGAAGATATATAAATGATTTTAATTTGATTTTATAGAAATAATAATGATATTTTAAAATATTCATTAAATGTTAAAATAGATTGTTCCATAACCACTTTTAAAAAGTAACATCTCACCTACTTATCAAAATCTCTGTCAAAACTTGTAAAATTAATAACAAATCATTTTTAAAAATTTTACCAAATATTATTTCTTATCAAAATTATAAAAATTTTAACTTTTTAAAAGTAATATAAAAATCGTTCAAACCAAGATAGACTTGATAAAAGTGTAGTCGGTGATGTATGTGAATTGATGTTACAACGACGTCCAATGGGGCCACAGTAATATTTCATGCATGTACAAGTTCAAGAATAATATTTGCATGCATACACTAGTGTAAACGTTTCCTTAATTACTTATCTACCTTCTGGGCTCAATAATATTGCATGCATGTAGAAGTTCAAGAATTGTTCAATGAGTTGGGTTTATTGGTATCTTTTTGGGGAAAAATCACAACCGGACGTCGGGAAGCATATCAGGATATACGATAATGCACTGTATCATGTATTTAATTGATCATACTGTGCTGCTGCAATGCAAAATTAGAGTTTGTAAAAGGATCCTATATTCCTAATTCATGGACACTCTCTTTGTATTCATTTTATTTCTTAAATTTGATAAGATCAGGTAGAGGTGTCCACGGTTTGGTTAAACCGGCGGTTAAAAACCGAAACCGAAATTGGAAAACCGAAACCGAAACCAGCGGTTACAAAACCGGTTGGAAACCGGTTGAAGCCAGTTCGGTTTCGGTTTCGGTTTAGGCTTTGGAAAAACCGCCCAAAACCGACGGTTTAACCGTCGGTTTACATAAAATAAAATAAAATAAAAAAAAACCGCCCAAAACCGGCGGTTTACATAAAAAAAACGTCCAAAACCACCAAACCGCCGATTAAAAACCGAACCAAAACCGAAATTTTTCGGTTCGGTTTCGGTTCGCCCTCTCCACGGAACCGAAACCGGCCCGAACCGGAACCGTGGACGGGTCTAAGATCAGGCATTATTACACCCAACTTAGTATTTCGACCCAAGCCCACCCGTATAAAAAGGTTGCGGTGGATCTAACTTTATTGGGTCGGACCAATAACTAGTTGGGTTATTAAAACCCAAAAACAGAACAGTTCTGGTTTGGGTTCATGTCTTAAAACCCATTAATTTAAATACGAGTAACGATCTTTGTATTCCTCTAAAACTATATTTACACCCTAAATTTATATATTTTCAAAATTCCAGTATTACCCTTAAATTAAATTATTAATCATTTAGTTAAAAGATATAATAATTTCTTATAACTATTTAATTTTTTTGAATTTTCAAATATTAATCCAGGCGGTGCATTTTTTTTATTTTATGAATTTACTTTGTTTTTTTTAAATAAATAAAAAAACTTACTAAACCAAATTTAAAAAAGGAAAAACAAAAACCTAAATAAAAATGTGGGAGAATTGCGGTCTTCTTCCATGCCTGAAAAGATGGAGGCTGACTCTATTACTCCATCTTGAATTAGAAACGATGGAAGAGCTAGGTAGCAGGCTAGCAGCCTCCTCCATCAAAAAGTAGAGAGGGGGTTGCCTAAGGTGCGACTCCTCCATATAAGTAAATATTTTAATTATTTTATATAATTTTTCTACATTTATAATATTTTCCTAAAATTAAAAAGGAAAATTTTGATAATGTGTGGGATGCGTTTATAATATTTTATCTTTTTGAAAAATTAATGCAGTGTAAATCCAAAAAAAGGCATACATACGTTTATTTAAAGGTGCAAATATCGTCAATCTTTAAATATTTATACCGTTAAAGTTTTTCAAAAGACAGTCTTGATATACATTTATTTTTAATTTTATTTTCGGCATGAGTTATAGTATGGTTATTTATATTAATTGGAGTAATTTATTATTTTTTTCTTGATTTTCTTTATTTTTTTTTACAGTATAGTATTATTTTTTCTTCTTTAAACAAATCAAATTATTGATTACTACTAATAATAAAAATAATAAGGCCGATTACCAAATTAGTCCATTGGACTTTTTTTAAAATTCCAAATTGTTTGTGATTTTTATAAGAGTGACCAAATTGGTTCATAACTTTAATTGACGTAATAGATATATCCCTCTGTTAACTTTCCATCAGTCAAACATAACAGTCCAGAGGTATGTTAGTCTTTTTACAGTGCATAAACAAATCAAAACTAAAAACTAAAATAAAAATAAAAACTAAAATCATTTTCTAATAAAAAAATAATTATAAAATCCAATATAATATGGGGTATTTGGGTTCATGAGACAGGATTTGCATCCCATGATCAGCTCTATTTCTGATCAGTTCACATGAAAATACGTTGCCATTTATGATTTGAAAGGAAAAAACTTAGATATCCAACATACAATGCCTCTCTCTCTCTCTCTCTCTCTCTCTCTCTCTCTCTCTGTGCTAATTAGTATCATGGATTCAAAATTGATTTGATTGTATTCTAGAAACTGGCTTTCCACAGACACAACAATTAAGTGAATTAACCTACAGAAAAAACATACTGATGCTGAACCCATGATAAGATCAAAGCACCATAAACACCTGTACTACCTATCTAATTGTTTAATTTGCAGAAAATTGATTAGAAGATGGATTATCATCATGAGCTGATAATAATACAAAGAATAGAAAAGTGAAATTAAGTTGCAGACACAGGAAGAAATATAGTCTCGTACGATTGTACGAATCCATCTAATAAAATATGGTTAAAATATGGTTAAAGCACAGGAAAGAAAGAGTACATCTATGGTCCATAATCTTATCAGACTCGATTTTTTTCTACCATTCTTGATACTGGAAACCCAGATCGTGGAGGTCTTGATCTCCACCGTAAACTTAAAAAAATATCTAATATTTTTTTTATTAAATTATCAATTATAATTAAGGGGTACTAAAAATCCAATTTAGTCACTTTTATAAAAGTCATACACTTGGAATTTAAAAAAAGTCCTGGACCAATTTGGTAATTGCCCTAATAATAATAATAATAATAATAATAATAATAATAATAATTGATTAAATGAATCAGTTTCGAGTTACCCATTAAAATCGAAAATGAGTTTTGATTTTCATTTTCAAACCCAATAAGCTAACCGGTGTCTTTGGGTTTAGTAAAATTTGAATCGACCTATTTACAACTCAACAAGTATTCGACTCGATTTGATTCATTTTTAGGTCTAATGACAACTATAGTTAATGATATATTTGTATTTGTTGGAAATTTAGCTCGTGTTCCCAAATTAACTAATCGAATTCAATTGAAACGAAAGTGGTCTAAACGTATTTTGACTGATGTGATTGATGTGGCGTTGGAAAGAGGATACTAATATAAAGACGACACTGACAACAGAGCCCAGATGCGCCGTCACACACTACTGGCTGCCGACTATATTGGAGGCGTGTGTGGCAAACCGCCGAAGATGTAGAAGCATGTGGAGCAGCCCTTCGATTTCAGAAGACACGTGGAAACATTTGGAAGTCGGTTTTCATGTTGGTGAAGGATTTGTTATGCGATTTTTTACTTCTTATGGTTTTGTTTTATTACGTTGGGACCAATAATACTCAACTTATAAGGGGAGGGGGGCTTTAATTGACAAATCCTAGGATACACCTAAGAGACACTTAGTAGCGTGAGAGAGAACCGTGAGCTTAGGGGTTGGTTTTAAATGGGGTCAGGAGTTTGAAAGAGAATATTGAGTATGTAATTGTAACAATTTTCTACATAGTGATATCTTTATCTTTTCATCCCATCGACCTTGGTTTTTCTCTATTTTGGGTTTTCCACGTAAAAGCTTATATCGTGTGATTAAATTATTTTCATCTTACTTTTCTGTTATTCGACATTACTTGTTTTATGATTGATATTTAGGTACCTTTTTTCACATATTGCTTATTTCAATCGACATCCTTTCTAGATACATCAAACATATTTAATGTATAAAAAAAAATCTTATCATCTTCAATGCAAGCAGTGATGTTTAATTCCACAACTTTTACAAATTGCTCCTAAAACTCTTCAAATATATGTACTTTGTGTAAATGTCTCTTGGTTGAATCAATATTTTAACTGAAATTTTCAAATTAACCAACCTATAACATGAAATATATTTTGCTTTCAATTCTTTATATCGTTTATCATTAACCATTCTCTCAAAGTGCATGAACAATTGTAGAAAATTATGATTAGACTTTAAATAATCTTTCGAACTAGCATTCGAACTATCATTAAGCTAGGTGTTTTTTTCGTTCTAGCAGACCATGCTTATTTAACATATACATAAGTTCACTTATTTCTTAATTAAAAAAATGCTCCTCAACCAACTATTAATTTGCACACCATATTCATCAAGCATATAACTCCATTCCGTTAAAAATTCATTTCACTCTTCAATATAATTCATAAATATTGACAATACACTCTTCACTCTACTAGATTTTCTATGCACACCATTTACATGCTTTAAAGTGTTATCCGTAATATGCCACATACAAAGTCTATGGTAGGTTCTAAGAATTACAACAGAAAGAGCTTTTGCCATTACAATATCCTGATTAATAAAATAGTTTTTTTGAGCCTTTCCATACATTGCTTGTAAAATGTTTCAAACAACTCTATGAATGAATTCAGAGTCTCATCATACATTAAAACTGTTCCAAATACAATAGTTTCTTGATGATGATTCAAATCAACAAACACTGCAAATGGTCTATTTTCTTTATTAATTTTGTAAGTTATATAAAAACTTACAACATCTCCAAATTGACCATAATCAATTATCTGAAAATATACAAACATGGTTAATTTGCCTAAAGCTAACCTAGAGAGAGGAGGGGTGAATAGGTTTTTTACACCTTTTTCAATCCCTTGAAACAAACAAAAGTTTCTCTCTCTAGATTGATTTGTATCACATCATAATAACAAATGTAAGCTTTAGTAGACTATTGAAAAGCATATTCAATTTAAGCATATCAATTAAAGTCTACATTTCGCAAGTGTAGCAATTTCACTAAAACTCAAATCAACATGCACTTGTATTTGTATATAAGTATCTAATATATACAACTACTAATCAACAAATGACTATTTACAAATAAGTCAATTCACAAGAATAAATGATATGTACAACTTTGATCAAATGAGTATTTGAATTTCACACTTCATAAAATCTTGTTTACAAAGATATCTAGAGATGAAGATTCAAACAAGATTTAGTCAAATACTTATTCAAATATAAAAGAGATAGGGATAGAAAGAATTAACACGAAATATTTTTTTTTAATGTGGTAAGACCTCCAAAGAGAAAACATCCACGGGTTAAATGCATAACCATCAGCCAACTATCTTTCACTAGAAGATGAAAGTACACCCTCAAAAGCGACCAATCACTCTCTATTGGACATGAATTCTACCCACACCTCAAGCCTTCTAATGAAAGAAACATAACCTACTTTTTATCTAAGGCACATCCCATGCCTCTAGAAAGTTTTCCTGCTTGACTATCCGGACCCTAGTCCTAGCAAAGACTTCCTTGCTTAGCTATCTAGATCATCCCGATCCTAGCTAGGACTTCTTTGCTTGACTATCCGGATCACCCCGATTCTAGCCAAGACTTCATGCCTTTTACAAGGACTTCCTAATGTGATCAATGTATACCAAGAAAAACATATGAAACATAGAATATGTGATCAATATATCCTATGGACACTAGACATGATCAATGAGATACAATATATGTTATCTAGTTTATAATCTAAATGTGATTGTCATCATACAATTGATGCATGTACATATGAAATGTATGGATTAGGTACACTTCATGAAGAACTAGACATAGTCATCAAAGTAAACAAATCAACATTGCATAGCTCTTAAAACATGAACAAAAACTAGAGCATGTGAAACACCTAACACACACCGAATCCTAGATTTTATTCATGTAACTAAAGCTTGAAAACATAACATATCGATGAAGCACATATTCAAGACGTTAGAACTAAAACAAAAAAAATGCTAGAATCAAATAATATTATCATTGAAATTCACTAGCAATCATTTGGAGCACATATTCACAAAATAATCAATTAAATCCTAGTAGGCTTTAAATAAAAAAATAAAATGTGCTAATCCTAAATATATTCAACTGAAGAGTCCTAGCACATGTAAAGGCTACCAATCATCAAAATACAATCAATTGAAGCACAAATAGCCATATATAAAAAGCTATTCACAATACAACTCACAAGCATGGGAAATCATATATTTTAAGAAATCTAACTCACACACAAGTCTCTAATTAAGCACAACTATCTTATAATTGAAGCTCTATCTCTTAATATCATTTGTTCAAGTCGTAAACATATAAATGAGAAGAAGACTCAAGGTATTTTAGGATTGTAAAGAGCAAAACATGAAAGATTAACAAATACCTTGATATGTGAGTGCAGTCACGAAATCTGTGTGAAACCAGAAAAAAACTTGAACAAAAGACTTCAAGGTTGCTTGGAGATGATAAAAGACTTCAATACGAAGGTTCTCCAACTTGAATCACTCAAATTGGATAAGAAATGAGTGAGATATGGTGTTTGGAAGTTGAGAGGAAAAATCTAGAAATTTTCTGCACTAGTCTTCTCCAAATGGAAAATGAGAGGGAGAGGGATTTTAAACGAAAGAAAGGAGGGAAGATAACATGGCGTGGAGGCTGCTGTTGGTTGCAAATAGGCAAACAAAAATAACAAAAACCTTGCCAGTGCACAGATCGTAAACGATAGCACAATGGGTAAGCAAGGGTCGTTCCAACGAGGAATGAATTACCTACTAAAGTTTTGAATTTAAAAACACTAATTTAAGACACTCTACGACTCTATAACAACTTAAATAAAACACAACTCACATACAAGATTGAGGGTTTTTGAATTGATTATTAAAAACTAAAAATTTAAATTAACTAAAATTAAGAAACGCAGCAGAAAAATTATTTGGAAAAATCAATAAAGAAAACTAGCTAGAACTTCCTATCCACCACTAAACGTTCATCCAATCCATAGACAATAACAAAGTTAGTAAACAATCAAACATGACGAAGACATTCACGACAATGTGCATACCACTCGAGTCGTATAGATTCTCTCTTAGTTAGTATGTAAGTTGCATGGCATCTACTTAAATTTGTGTATTCCAAATTATAACCTAGCATGGACATCTACTAGATTTAATAATAGGAATCCATTAAGAACAAAAAGAGAATATGAATATCACACAAACCCTAGAATATGACATTTATTCCAAGTAATTCATGAATCAATTTTCCTTAATTGGGTCTTATTTCCATTAATTGTTTCATGCAAGAATATGTCTGTATGGCATTCAAATTCTATCCTACAACGTATAACCTAAAATCCTGCTCCTAAGGTGATCATTCAAAGAAACACAATAAAAGAAAAACAATTATAATGGAGAAATTGAAATCATTATGTAAGGAAAATTATATTTCATTAAAACACACATGTCTATGGAATTAGAATCATGTCTAGGGCTTCAAGTTAGCCCTAGCTATGAGAAGTTTAGTTACACATCATATCTTTGAAAATAAATAAAAACATTAAAATTAAAGAAAGGTAGAAGAAGAGAGAAAATAAAACTGTGAACGATCTTCGATCTTCAATCTTGAATAATGAATCTCCAACCACTCTCTTGAAGAAACTCTTGGTATTTATAGGTGATTGTAAAATCCCAATTTACTTTGATGTAGGAAACATATCAAGTAGGAAAGTAGAATTAAACAAGGAATCAAAATTCTTTCTTAACTTGGATTTGTTCTTTGATGATTAATTCGTAATTTGAGTTTAGGAATTTTCTAAAGTCATTAGGATTTGATTTAGGCAGTTTTAGGATAATTCTGGACTAATTCGGAGTGGATATCCGCTAAAAATAACAACGACCGTTGTGGGTGTCACAGTGGTTTGACAGAGGAAAGCAGTGGAGATGCATCGCTATGAAAATGCAAAGCGGTCTGACAGCGTAAAGCACAACGTGATCTTCTGATGTTGGAGCATTGTGCCACCACTGTGTAAATGCGTATCACTATTGACAGCGGTAGACATTTAACAAAGGCTGCTGTGGGTGTGTTGTGAAGGCGCTGTGAAAGCCACAACTTTGGCCTTTCTTTGTTTCTTTTTGACTTGGTTAATTACAATTTAGACTTTTCTTGAGACAATTACTCTTTAATCCCTTCATCTCTTAAAATCATCTTTTTGTTTTCAAATTTACTCTAGGAGCTATCTTCGACACAATCTTAACAAACACATTAAAATATCTAATTTCAACCAAGAACATAACATAAAACATAAGAATTAGGGGTCTCAAATATCAACATTTATCGACCTAACAGCTGCACGTGTGGCAGCTGGTGGCACGCCACATAACCACTCTGTGGAGGCGAGTGGCCTCCACGGGGGCAGAAGGGATCTCTTCCCGTGGGGCACACGCGCCTCCACGGGAAAGAGGCAATGTGGCTCTTTGCCACACTCTTCTTCCGTCGTGGACCTCTCGCGTTCTTTGGTCGTATTTTGGCCTTCGAACTTCAATTTTGAATCCGTTTTTGGATTACGAACCAGGACCCTCTCACGGACATAGATGTGTACAAAAATTTCAGAAAAAACATGGAAGTCGACTCGATATACAAAAAGGAAAACCATGTACAATAAAAGCATGAAAAGTTTCATAATTTCCAACTCGGAACTCGAAAACTAAAGAATGAGTAACCGAAACGACCAACACTCAATAAGTGATCGCTCAAAAATTGTTACATATTTTCTCCCTCAATCCTTGTCCTTTGTCTTATTTTCGAACATGTTTTCGTGACTTATGGGCTCTATTATTGTGATTGCAGACATTCAGTGCATTTCATGTGTCGAAAACAGAAACTAGGACTTTCATACGAAAAAGGGATCAAATGGTGCAAAAAAAGAAATGAAGGCAAAATTGCGATGCTACTGCACGGGTGCCATACCCATGCACTACCAGCGCACAGAAAGATGAGAACTGAAGGTTGACTAGTGCGCGGGTCTTCACTCGCGCACCAGCCGCGCATTACCTGCATCAGGTCATTGAGCGGGTACCTTACCCACACTATACATGTGCACTACACTCATCAGACACGCCACATCAGCATTTTCAGACCAAATTTTGGAACCATATAAATATGCCCTTTCCTAAAACGAGTAAACTCTCTTCCACTCTCTAAACATGCCCACACACCAATTAACATCACATTTTCTTTCTCTAGATCTAGGAATCATTTTCTCTCCCTTTACATCCAAAACCCACACATCCATCTTTGATTATCTACTCAATAAGTTCTCTAGGAGATTGGAATTGAAGCTTCAAGTAAGGAGAATCTCTTCATGGGTTTATTCCCACTCTCATCTCTTAGTTTATCTTTTGTATTTAGTATGAGTAGCTAAATCTCCACTAAGGGGTTGATGTGATTCATTTGTGAACGTTGGGTATTGTTGATCGAGCAAAAAATGTCATATATTTTGGCCCTCATATCCTTTCTCTTTGTCTTGTTCTTGGGTGTTTTTATGTGTATTTATGGCTCTTGTTGTTGATATTGCAGGCATTAGGTGAAAAATCAAGAAGAGGGACAAAAAGGACAATTGGTGCAAAAAGTGGTGAATTGAAGGCCATAGCATACTCGTGCACTACCCATGCTACACCCGTGCATCGGAAGAGGAATTCTAAGGAGGTAAAAGTGCACGGGTAACTGCACGGGTATTACCTGTGCACTACCCGTGCATCCCACCAGACCAGGGAGTAGATCCTCGGGCAAGAGCCAACTGCATGGGTACTGCACGGGTCACTTACCCATGCACAACCCGTGCACATCGTATAAAACAGGAAGAAAAGTGAAGACTGCACGGGTACCTTACTCGTGCTATGCCCGAGCTGTACAGGCATCAGTTACAGCCATATCAGCAAAATCAGACCCATTTCGAGAAACATATATATAAGATCATATGTTAGGTCATAAATACGACCATACACCCATTCCATTCCTTTCCTATCATTTCTCTCTCTAAATCTAAAAACCTTTCTCTCCCAATATCATCAAAAACCCACACATCAAACTCATCAATTGCTACTCAAAAAGGACATTGGAGGTGGATTTAAGCTTGGAGAAATAAGGTTCTACATGGGTCCTTTCTATTTCCCTCCTTTTTATCTTTTTATTTCATTTGTCATGAATAGCTAAATCCCATTAAAGGATTGATGTGATTCACATGTAAATATGAGTATTTGTAATGAACTCAATTTCTTTTAGTAAATCTATCTAATATGTTCTATTCATTAGTTTTAATTGATTTCAAGAACAAATTGTTTTGGATTGCACATGACTCTCTTTACAAATTGTTTTAGAAATTATATGTGTAGAGAATTGAGTATACATGATGCTTGGCTCTCTAAGCTCATTCAAATAGAAGGATCTCACATGAGTACGTGACTCAAGTAAAATTCGGACTCACTAATCTCATATATATCTAATCTTTAATGAGTAACCAAAACTATACATCGTAGGATTGGTTGCTTGTGATGGATTAAGCATCAACACTATACATCCTAGGTTGGTGAATTTAACAAGAGATTATTCCCATATGTGATAGATGTTCATTAATTGCACAACCATTGGTGGGTGACCACTACTATTCATGATAGATTGGACACTCATAGGTGGGAAATAACCAATCATATACATCCTAGGGATCGTTACATTTGTTAATGATCATTAATGTGAGTTCATTCTTTACCCATTGTTTGCTAATTGAATTCATCAATTCCTTAATCTAAACATCATTCATTTTCACCTACCAATTTAGTTGCATTTTTCATTAGTTTAAGCTTAGTTTTAATTTTAGTGTAATTTCTTCTCAAAGCCATATCCATTTACTTCTCTTGCATGTTTACTAGAGTAGTAGTTTAATCATAGCTATTTCACGATCTCTGTGGAACGAAACCCCTATTTTCCATATACTAGGTTTATTCTTGTTAAGTGCATCTTGGGATTTTAAATTTGTTTGAATATTGCATGCACGGAAAAATGCACGTTCAAAATGGTGCCACTGCCGAAGATCGGCGTATATAGTTATGATTAGATTTTGCTTTAGTTAGTTAGTTAGTTAGTTATTTTGTGTATTGTTTTTGTTTCTTTTTCCTCATTGGTATTAGTTCCTTATGATTGCGTTCGGTAGTGTTGTGTATTCTTGTTACAGTATACATGGGTTATTATTCAGGACCGAATTTTGGACCATATGAGGATCTAGGTTATCAAGATTGGGAGGATTGTCAAGGGTTTCAACTAGATCATTATGAGGGTGAAGCTCTACCCCTAGAAGAAGAAACGAGGGATTTTATGAGGAACAATTTTTAGATAAATAAGGATATAATGATGTCTCAGCAGAGAACTATACAGGCTTTGCAAGCATCATAACAACCATATGACGAATGCTATGACATTGGTGAACTCGATGATAAGACACTAGAAAAGGAAATGAGAAGCTTCATACAGAAAACTAAGCAAATGACATAGGATTTCTAGGTCTCACAGCAAACAATAAGAGGAATTTTAGAAAGATACATACGGGAAAATGACAGAAGATCGAATGACATTACTGCTGCACTACATAGACTCGAGGGACAGATCAAACAGCTAGCTGATGTGTTGCAAGAAAAAGAGAGAGGCAGATTTCCAAGCCAACCAGAGCCAGCAAGGGCAATGACAGTTCTTCGAAGTGGCAGAGTGTTGAGGCCTAGTATTGAGAAGACTCTTGCCGAGGAAGAGGATGAAGGGAAAATTAAAAGTAAGGGCAGAGATGAATTGGGGAAAGAAGAGGAAAGCACGGTACCTAGTTAAGAAACACATCCACAGCTGCACAAGTCACCAAATCCCTACATTCCACCATTACCCTTTCCAGGCAAATTGAAGAGCACCAAGCTTGAGAGATCTTTTTAGGATATCTACGACATCCTTTCTAAGGTGAGCATTAATCTACCGTTGTTGGATGCAATTCAAAGAATGCTAGCCTATGGGAAGTTTTTCAAAGAATTAAGCAAGGATAAAGAAAGATTCAGGCCGAGACAACAAGAACGTTTGAGCGAAAATGTGAGTGCTGTGATTCAGAAGTCATTGCCTCAGAAGTTGAAGGACTCCGAAATTTTCATTATCAAATCACCATTGGAGGGGTGAACCAAGAAAAGGCCATGTGAGGCATCTCCGAGCGTACGTCTAAACTGATGGTGCTCTAAAAACTAAATGGAATGAAATGGAGTACGCGAGTCTATATGACCCTTCGCAAGTGTACGAATCACTGTCAAGTATAGCAGACACAAGTAAGGGTATCGTTCCCATGAGGAAACTCTTACGTGTTCTAACGATTGTTCTAGTACAATTCACCTAAAATTAATCTAATGAGAAATTGCTTGTAAAATGCTTAGTTTAAAGCTTCTAAAGATATGCTGAGGAGATAATGATGTAATATGCTAATAACAAAGTTCACAACCTAGTTTCTATCCTTAAACAATCTATATGTAAGAGGTTCAAGTGCAAACTACTCAAGATTGGTCAACCAAGATAGATCCACTATTCATGCACAATAATTCATGCTTGGATGTTAAGTAAAGTTCATACCCAATAACTAACATGTGAATCTATTAATCACAAGTGCAAACTCAAAAATAGATAAAGGATAGAATAGATCATTACTAAAGTGTTCACATATATACAATCACCAAATCCTTAACAAAAAGGATTTAGCCACTCATTATCAAATGAATATAAGTAAAGTAAAGAGAAAGATAAAGAAAGTTCATGGTGTTCTTGATGCTCCCCTCTAGCTTGCTTAACAAAACCTTGCTTGATTGACAAAGATTAGATCTACTTAAAACTAGTTTGAAGATTCTAATTCTAATTTATACAAACTAAAGTGTTTAATCTAAAGTACAAGATCAAAGTAAAGTGATTGTGAAAAAGGATGTTTTTAACTCTAGCTACAAAGATCACATATACTATCACTCTTGCACTCTTACTTTTCTACAAACTTTCACACACTTTCTCTGAAAAGAAAAAGGTACTTATATAGTGGGAAAAAGTATTGGATGAAGTCCACTTGCAGGGTGACGTGGAATGGCTTCTGCGACCTTGATCTATGACTTGGACATTATAGTCTCATATCGCAGTTAAGTCGGCTCAATATCTGCCATCCCATTCTGCTGGGCATAACTCTTAGATCTTTATTTGTTTTTGCTCTGCGACTTAATTCTGCGACGTTGACGTCGCAGTCGATACTCGCAGTGTCTTCTGGTGCTGTTCTGCGTGATGCTTCTGCGAGGATGGACTCACAATCTCAAGTTGCAGTCTTTTATGGAACTAAACTGCTAGATACTCCTACGAGGTCGAACTCTCAGTAGGGTGTCGCAGAAAAATATCTGGTTTGGCTGCTACCACCTTCTATTAGGACTAACTCGCAGTGTCTACTCGCAGTATCCTCTGCCTCTGTTCTGCTGCCTTGGTCTGCGAGATTTAACTCGTCGTGTGAACTCGCAGATCTGGTCTGCTAGGCCAATGTCACATCTTGAATTGGCAGAGTCTTCTGGACTTGAACTGCGACTTGATTCTGTGAGGTTGAACTTGCAGATTGCTCCAAAAATGCAATTTTAACTTCATTTTCTCCCATATTCTTCATTAAGTCCTAAATTTCTCCTGAATAACAAAAATACCAGCAAAGGACTGAAAGAGATATTTAAAACACACAAATGTCCGATAAACAGACACAAAAAGGATGAATTAGACGCTCAAAATATATACAAATTTAGAGCGATCAAAACCCCCAAACCTAACCTTTGGTCGCCATCGAGCAAAACTATTAAAAGAAATTATTAATCGAAAATTGTCACTGGGGTGAAAACTCCAATTAACCACTTTAAGGGACCATGATCTGGATAGATCTCGGCCGGAGAGGTATCAAGTGGTTCGATACCTAGGGGGATTCTCGTTAAAGTAAATCAAGTATATCGATGAGAATCGAAGGAAAAAAACTTGTTAACACGACAGGACTACCAAAAATAATAAGGAAGTATATAACTTTCTTTTATTGAAAATCACAGAATCTCAAATACATCAGGGATCTCTTAATGGCTATGGTAAAAGGTAAAGAAATGTTCGTGGTGGCGTTCTCGTACATGTTGATCAATAGAAATCTCTGATTTAGGGTTCCCCTCTCTGTGTATGATAGCATGATGTATATATAGGTCCCTGTTCCTTGCCCTACACTCCTATTGTTTGGGTCTAGGGTTTCAGCCATTACGGGACCTTCCTTGGTGATAGGCGAGTATATCGTGGGATTGATCCCTAGAACCAAGTGATTCTTCATTTGGCGAGAGTTTTCTGGAGTTGACTTCTCATTCAAATAGAACTCTTAAATGGCGGGAATGAGTCTGCTTCTGTACTGAGTAAACGATGGCATTTCAATGTAGCTTTACCCTTGTCTTCTAGGTGCCTTAGATATTCACTTTTCTTAGAGCTTTAGCAGCTTGGTTGGCGGATTTTGGAAAAGACCAAGGAGGTTATACTTATTGGATCATGGTAACAGCATGTCCTGGTACCAGAATACCTGCTGATATTATAGCAGGGTATCAAGATGAGGAAGTATCGGGGTACTGGATCCGCCAGGTAGCGGGGTTCCTAGGACCCGACCTTTGTTTTGTCAACCAGGAATCTTGGCACTCTCGACCCTAATCCGGATGGGCTGGTATAGCTCAGGGATACTCTGGTCCGATTCCTCTATTGGTGGTAGCTGGATCTTGCCTTCTAGCCTAGAATCGGGATGGAAAATTCTTCATTGATCCCTATGCCATTTTTGGCGGTTAACAGAAGTCCCCCTTGACTGGAACACCAGCATCTAGTTAGGGTTGGGGTCAGGATTCCTATTTTACTTGAAGGATTTTACATCCGGTTTAGTTTTGCATCTTGCATGGTTAGCTTTTAGTATCTTGGAGGAAATCTTCCTTGGATACGCAGGTATTTAATGCGAAATCCATGTGTTAAGTTCAGAGTGGTCAGCCTGCTTTAAATGAGCCATTTTTTGCGTGATTTTCTCAGAATCATTCCCTGCACGTTTCTGTTCATCACTTCCGGTTTCCTAGCCTGTCCGAATAATCGCTTCTTTCTATAAATAAGCCAGCCCTCCTTCTCTCCACACACTTGCCGTTTGAATTTCAAAAGAGTTTCCTCATAATCCTAGCTTCTCCTTATTGATCTTTGAACAATTCCTCAAGCTTCTTTCTTCTTCTTTGGTTATAATGGCATCTCCCTCTAAGGTACCTACTCCTTCCCAAGACCTTCCTCTAGCATCCCCCAATCTTCGCCCAGATTCGCCTAATCTTCCTGACAGTCTTGAGAACCTTCTGGAGGGGCGGCATGTGGAATCGAAGGAGAGTTCCTCGACGTCGAAGGGGAAGAAGAGAAGTCAGGGATGAAGCCGATGCTTCTGGCGATGAGCAACCGCTGCTGCGCCGTCGCTCTATAAGAAATCCAAGAATCGGGTCGGGTTTCCATAATAGATCAGAGGACCCGGTCCATATTGTTGATGAAGAAGACACCGGGGATGTTGGCAAGGCGGAGGAGGAGGGCGGTGCACCGGGTGTTACCTTGCCCTGGGTACACACTGGTTCTTTCACCTCCTTTCATGACGACTGAATCGTTCCTGACTCAAAGTGTATTGTAAATACCCTTGCAGAACTAAGAAGGGATTATGAGATTCCTGATTCGATTACTTTGTCTCTGCCTCATCAAGGTTATGAAATGTACATCCCCCCCCCCCCCCACCCCAACCCAAGAATCAACTTCTTATTCGTAAGGCAGCCTTCGAGTGCGGGGTCCTGCTCCCCCTTCATCCCACACTTCACCAGGCTCTTGTCACTTTAGAGCTAGCTCCCCTGCCAATCTCCCCGGGATTCTAGAAGCACCTAACCGGGTTCCTGGTGCTCTGGAGAGAGGAATACGAGCTAGATAAGATAGATATGGAGCCGAGGTTTCGATGAGATTCAATATGTATTCCAGATAGTGAACCTGGTGCCCTATGGTCAGTTCTATCTGAGGGCGGCTAATAAGATGAAGTTTATCATCCCTAGGGCGAATGTGAAGTATGCCCCGCCCTAGAAAGAAGAATGGATAATGGTTGACGGAGATTGGGGGCGTACAGCCTTCATCGGGGGTTTTGAGTACCCTGTCCCAAACCAGTTCATTGCAAAAGACAAGTGGGGTAAGGGGGTGCTCTCCCTGGAATCCCGGGATATCCTCCATGGGATCATAGAGAGGGGATATTTGAACATGAAGTATCCTACCCTGGATGATTTTGAAGGAAAACGGCTGGAGAGGTACTTGAGGATTTCTATTGCTCTTCCGGGTATGTAGTTCTTTCCTTACTCCCCCTTTTTTTACTGGTTATTTTTCCTTGGCAGTTTCTGCTACCCCTCTGACTCTTCCTGCTCCTACTTCTTTTGGGTCGAGGCTACCTGACCCGTATCCCGTCGGTTCCCCAGTTCCTCATTCTATTCGGGGTATGGGTGCTGATGTTGGGTCGAAGTCCCAGCTTCCTGTACCGACTCCTACTCCGGTTCCAAGGACGTTACCTGCCAATCCTCTTTCTGCTCCTGCTACCTTGATTCCACCGTGCCCAACACTTGATGTAATGTTGGCGTGGGCTGCTAGGGCTCGAGGTTCACCGGTTCAAGCCCAGCGGCAGACAAATAGATCTGCTACTGCACCGTCGAACATGACTCCTACTTCTACTCAATAAGTAGAAATCTCTGATTTAGGGTTTCCCCTCTATGTATGATAATAGGATGTATATATAGGTCCCGTTCCTTGCCCTACACTCCTATATTTTCGGTCTAGGGTTTCAGCCATTACGGGACCTTCCTTGGTGATAGGCGAGTATATCGTGGGATTGATCCCTAGAACCAAGTGATTCTTCATTTGGCAAGAGTTTTTTGGAGTTGACTTCTCAATCAAATAGAACTCTTAAATGGCGGGAATGAGTCTGCTTTAGTACTGAGTAAACGATGGCGTTTCAATGTAGCTTTACCCTTGTCTTCTAGATGCCTTAGATATTCACTTTTCTTGGAACTTTAGCGGATTGGTTGGCGGATTTTGGAAAATACGAAGGAGGTTAGACTTACTAGATCATGGTAACAGCATGTCCAGGTACCATGATACCGGTTGATATTGTATCAGGGTATCAAGATGAGGTAGTATCGGGGTACTGGATCCGCCATGTAGCTGGGTTCTTAGGACCCGGCCTTTGTTTTGACAACTAGGAATCTTGGCACTCTCGACCCTGATCCGGATGGGCTGGTATTGCTCTGGGATACTCTAGTCCGGTTCCTCTATCGCTGGTAGCCGGTTCTTGCCTCCTAGCCTAGAATCGGGATGAAAAATTCTTCTTTGATCCCTCTGCCATTTTTGGCGGCTAACATAAGCTAACAAAAATACACTCCTAAAAGGTTATGAGAGCCAATATTTCAAATGATTTGTATAATGTGATACATGTGAATGAAGAGATCAGTGTGAAAGGTACTAAGCAGAAAATTACAAAATGTCATTCAATATAAAATTGCACACAAATGAATCCCACACTCTAACCTCAAAGTTTCAAAATTTTTGAGCTGGAATGCATGGATACAATTTGCCTTGACTCTAATCCTCACTGGATTTCAGTTGATTTTTCTCTCAGAATCATAGGCTCACTCTTTATCAACATATACGAGGTTGAATCTATTTGTGAGAGTATTCGCATAAGATATAATTTTCTATGGAAGATTATTTATAAACATGGATCTCAAGAAAGAGTTAAAACACCAAGAACGTGGAAAGAGCATGCATCAATAAGTATTCCCAAGTTAGACATCCTAAAGATCAATTAGGACTTCTCTTGATTTCAACTGGTGAATGTTATTTGGTGTACTATGATCATTGCCCATACTGAGTTTTGTATTGTAGTACTTTGGCAATTTGTGATATCTCTATTATGACTCAAACACTTTTCGCATTCAACGCATAGGCTTTACTTCCACTTTCTTGTTCTAAGATGTCACTTATATTTTGAGTGACACACACACACACACACACACACACACACACACACACACACACACACACACACACATATATATATATATATGAATGAACAAGGGTTTCAAGTGCTTAATAATTTTGACATTTACTTCTTTTCTTCTTTTCACATTACCCTTCTTTTCACAATCTCAAAGGATGCCTAAGTACACGCTATTTCTCATGTTTTTTATGAGATAAGGACTGTGTTTATGAATTTAGTAGGAATGGCTTGTGTTTTGACCTTGCAGCTTTTCTTTGGGGATATGTATTTAGGCTGATTGGAAATTAAGAGCACACACTGCCTAAAATCATATTCAAAAGTCTATCTAACAGGGGAATACAAATTTTAGTAAGCAGGCACATGCATGTTCAATGGCATTCAATATGTATAATGCCTAATGAGATCAACATAAGCATAAAACATTTTAAAGCACAGTTTGGAAGAGTAGAATTTAACCCTAAAAAATAAACAATTTAGGCACAAATTCTCCCTTTGGTAGCCTCCTTTTTTGATCCTAACATTTTCGTTCACAATCTCTTTCACTAAGTCGTAAAGAGTAAAGGGACTAACTCAATTTGTGCGATCAATCATAGATTGATACAAACTTATCCAGAACTCAGAAACTAGTGCAATGCACGATACTCCTCAACAATTCAAACATCATAATAAAAATAAAATTTTTTATCTTGTGAAAAGGCTTGATTCGCAACACTATGCCCACACCCCCAAACATAAACTCAACATTGCCCCCAATGTTTTAAACAATAAAGAACATGGACACGAGTTCAAAAGCTTGGTTGTAGGAACACAAAACCCTTACTATTATATATACAAACACATCCTATCCACTAATCACAAGGCAACCACACAATTTAAACTAAACAATGTATAATAGAAACTTAAATATTTAATTAATTAACTACAAAGATAGAGTGTACCTAGGTGGTTTGCCTATCACCAAGCGATGCATTGGAGCTCTCCGATTCCGTAAATTCAATTTTTTCTAGCACTCTTGCTTCTTCAATCCCTTGCAAATATGGTTTAACTCTATGCCCGTTGACTTTGAAAGTGTCCCCACTTCTTAAATCTTCTAGAACCACTACTCCATAGGGAAAAACTTCCTTGATCCGATATGGACCAAACCATTTTAACTTCAACTTTCCTGTAAACATCTTTAGCCGAGAGTTGAAAAGCAGTGCCAACATTCCTAGATGCAAATCCTTTCTAATGATCATTTTGTCATGCACTCTTTTTGATCTCTCTTTATAGAGCCTTTCATTCTCATATGCCTCATCCCGAATTTCTTCAAGTTCACTTAATTGTAACTTCCGTTGCTCTCCCGCTTGGTCTAAGTCAAAGTTGAGTGACTTAATCGCCCAGTAGGCATGGTGCTCTAATTCCACCAGTAGGTGACATGATTTTCCAAAAATCAACTGGAATGGAATCATACCGATTGAAGTCTTGAAAGCTATCATATATGCCCATAATGCATCATTTAACTTGGAAGCCAAATCTCTTCGGTTTGGCTTGACCGTCTTCTCTAGAATATGCTTGATATGCTGATTACTGACTTCTACTTGGCCCGAGGTCTGAGGATGATATGGAGTTGCCACCTAGTGCCTCACATTGTACTGATTCATCAGTGTTGCCAATATCCTATTACAAAAATGGCTTCCTCCATCACTGATTATACATCTAGGGGTCCCGAACCTTGTGAAAATATACTCCTTCACAAACTTCACAACAACCTTGCTATCGTTTGTTTTGGTGGCCTTTGTTTCTACCCATTTGGACACATAGTCCACTGCCACCAAAATATACAAGTTCCCTTCTGAAGGTGGGAATGGTCCCATGAAGCCGATTCCCCAACAATCAAATATTTCAACCACCATATTCATCGATTGCGGCATCTCATTCCTCTTTCCAATATTCCCCGACCTTTGGCATCTTTCACAATTCATGCAAAAATGATAGGAATCCTTAAAAATAGAAGGCCAATAAAAACCTGCTTGAAGAACCTTCATAGCTGTAGTTCTTGCACTAAAATGGCCTCTTCTTGGTTTGGTATGGCAAATCTGAGGGTATGATGTCGTTTGTCAGGAAGTTGACAATATCCGCTTACGATGGCACTTCATTTGCAATGACCAATAATTTCTCATCCTGAAAGTCATCTCTTAATGGAAGTGAGTCTTCCTCTTGCTTGGATTCGTACATAAATTTACTCAAATGATCCGCCACCACATTCTCGCTTCCCTTCTTTTCTTGAATTTCGAGATCAAACTCTTGTAATAATAGTGTCCACCGGATAAGTCGTGGTTTGGCGTCTTTCTTTTGAAGGAGATACCCGAGTGCCGAGTGATCCGTGAATATGACTATTTTTGCCCTTATTAAATATGACCTAAATTTCTCCAAGGCAAAAATAGCTGCTAGCAACTCCTTTTCTGTGGTTGAGTAGTTGAGTTAAGCATCATTCAACGTACGAGATGCATAATAGATGGCGTGCAGAATATTTTCTATTCGTTGCCCAAGCACTGCCCCTATTGCATAATCTGATACATCACACATAAATTCGAATGGTAGATTCCAATCCGGTGGTCTCATTACCGGTACAGATGTCAACAATCCCTTCAGTTTCTCCAAAGCTTCTAAGCACTTATCGTCGAAGTAGAACTCAATGTCTTTTTGTAACAACCTACATAAGGGTCTCGAAATCTTATAAAAATCCCTAACGAATCTTTTATAAAACCCGGCATGCCCCAAGAATGAACGGATTTCCCTCACCGTCCTTGGGGGTTGCAAACTCTTCATCACATCAATCTTCACCTTATCCACCTCTATTCCTCGCTCAGAAATTATATGCCCAAAAACTATCCATTGATGCACCATAAAGTGGCTCTTCTCCCAATTTAACACAAGATTGGCTTTATTGCATCTCCTTAACACTGAAATGAGGTTGAGAAGACAATCACTGAATGAACTTCCTGTTACTAAAAAGTCATCCATAAAGACTTATATAACTCCTTCCACCATGTCTGAAAAGATTGACGTCATGCACTGTTGAAAGGTCCCGGGTGCATTGCACAACTCAAATGGCATATGTCGATAAGAAAATGTCCTAAATGGACATGTGAAAGTAGTCTTCTCTTGATCTTCAGGAGCGATTGGTATTTGATTGTATCTTGAATATCTGTCCAAGAAACAATAATGGCTATGTCCCGCAAGACGCTCCAACATCTGATCTATAAAAGGCAAAAGGTAATGATCCTTGCGAGTGGCATTGTTAAGCTTCCATTAGTCTATGCAAACACTCCACCCAATTTGAGCTCTTAGAGGTACCAACTCGTTGTCCTTATTTCATATGACCATAATTCCTGATTTCTTTGGCACCAAGCCATTCGAGATGTTCGAGAAGCTTGGGAGATTCTAAGAATCACCCACGAAGGTGCCGTGAAAGAAGAAGATAAGAATTTGGGTACCTCGAAGATAAAGCTTCAATGTTATGATTGTAGCGACTATGGGCACATCTCTACGGATTGTGGAAACTCGAAGACCAAGAGTCGAAGAGGCAAATCAAAAGCCTACTCTTGTAGTGAAAATGAAGAAAGCTCTTCGGGTTCCGAGAGATGTGAAAGGAATCACATAGCCTTTCCCGCCTTACATGCTTTACATGATGACAACTTCAAAGCGGCCACAAGACACCCATCACTTAAAGTCAACAACAAAGAAGCTAGTTCAGATGATGATTGCCACGAGATCACAAGTGGTAGAAGCTTCGATGAAAAGAGTTCAAGTTCCAAGAACTTAAGTGATGAAGGTTTGGGTTATGAAGACTTCATTGAAAGTTTTCAAAGGTTCTTGAAGAAGAAAAATGAAGAAATCAAGAAGTTGAAGAAGGAAAACCTTCAACTAAGGACCAAGTTGAATGACTCCTTGAAGACGAACGTGATTGATGTGTCCGAGTATGAGAAAGAGATTGAAGATTGCCACCAACGGATGAAGGCAATGAAAGATGAGTTTGCCAACAAAAAAAACTCTTTGAAGATTATCAAGGAAATGGAGATGAGGTTCCTTGAAGAATTAAAAAAGTTCAAGGCCAAACAACCTCAAGCTCAAGGCAAAAGCAAAGCTTCATCCAAGCAACCTTCAACTCAAGGAAAGTCCACATAAGCTTTGGCAACTCAACCAAAGCCTAGTCAATCTAAGAAGAAAGGAAAAGTCCTTGACAAACCAACCACCTCCTCCAACAAGTCAACCATCATGAAAGAAGGTGACCATAAGTGGCATGCTCAACCAAGAAGGTAAGATCAACCGGCTCAACCACCTCAACAAGCTTGACCACAAAGATGCCACCAATCGGCTCAAGCTCCAAAGAGAAGCAAATTGATGCACCATCAAAGACAACCTCATCAATATGGAGATGCCTCGATGGGATCTCAATGCTATGGTATAAATTCTTACTTTGTACCTACTTGTCATTATTGTGGTATGATTGGTCACTTAAGATCAAATTGTTTTAAATACATTAAGAGATGTAGGTTAGAGAGTATGAAAGAAAAACGGTTGAAAATGAGGGCAAGTTTGCATGAACCTAGGGAATTTAGAAACATGTCAATGACCACTAGAAATGTTAAAGTGGAACCTAGGTGGGTTAGAAAGAATGAACCCGCTTGCCTTAGTGCCCATGTGACTCCCGTAGATGCAACTAAGTCCATTGGACTTGGTAGGTCTATAGGGCTCATGCCTCCCATTGACTTGGTTAGAATTAACCCATTTGAGGAGCTCAAGCAAAGAGAGCGAACTTGCATGATTTGATATGTGCAAAAAGTTGATTAATTTTATGCTATTTTAATAATTTCTTGAGATTCTTAGTTGCACATATATGCTTATATGGTATTTTTTTTTAATAAGTGTGCAACATTGCTTTGTTTGTAATCCATGTCATATTTTGGTTCAACTATGCATTTTTGGACTAGGAGATTTGATAAGGAAGTACATTTGAATGACCTATAATTTATCTCCATGACATGAGAAATTTTTATGACATGAAAATGATATGCATGAGATGTTTTTGATTGCTTATATGCAAAATATGTGTGAAAGCAAATGAGAAGACTAAAATCAATAAGGATCTAGTATCCACTCAATCAATAAGGATTTCATTTCCAAATTAGTCTTCTCTCTCTTCTTAATGGTTAAACAAGACTATTATCATATGGATATTTATCTGGAAAAATCTAATAGGATCTCTTGATCCAATGTTTTGGTTTGCCTTTAAGGATTGATATAGTTGCTCTTACTTGTAAATATCTTTTGAAAAACTATATTGTGTTTGCTTATGACAAAAGGGTACAAATTGGTTTGAATTCTTATGGAAACCCTTTTGATGTTTGCTTTGCCAAATACCATTACTTGAACTTGAATGCTATTTGTCTTGCATGCAAAACAACAATTTCACACATTTTTTCGTTAAATAAAACTCCTTGAATCTCTCTCAATTATTTAAGTTGCATAAAGTTTGTGTATATGATTATGCAATGTATTAGTGCGAATAGCTCTCTTTACTAAAGCAACCCGATATAAGGAGCTCCTTTACCTATCTCATGACAAAAAGGGGGAGAAGTCTTGAGAAATATAGGGGGAGCATTGTTTATGCTTTGGGGAGAGAAGTGTAGAGAGAGGGTAACCTTTTAGGGAGAGCATTGCACATGCATTCTTTTTTTTTTTTTTTGCTTTATTTGTATTTGAGTGCAATGCTTGTTATTATTTGTTCACCTCACTTGCACTTGTTCTTGGAAAGTGCTTCTTGCTATTGTGTGTAGGTACAATGATAATTCTACAAAGAGATTGAAGACCTTGAAGACTTAGAATATTAGGTATCTCTTTTTGTAACGTAGAATGGACACTTATGGACAATAGCTAGATTCTTTTTGTTTTTATGAGGAATTATTTGTGAGTGGTTATGTTGTCAGCCAAAGGAGGAGATTGTAAGGATCCCTATTTTATGATTGGCTTATTTCATGACAAATCACACCACATTGGGGATGATTTTGTAATATGTAGCTTAGGTCCTCATTGACTTCAAGAGCAAAAGGTATATTCACTTGACTTTGTCTCTTGAAGAGTTTAGGTGCACACACACACTTCATGCATGCTTTGTTCATCTTGCATTTGTGTTATTAATTGTTTAAATGTGTGCATCCTTTACACAATTCACACTTGCACCTCATTGTTAGATCTAAGTGTGGTTTTGTGTGGTGTAATTCGATTTCGTTTATGTGATCGGAAACATCCGTGCTTGCACGATGGTGTGCATGTCCTAGCTCAATGGTTGACCATTTGAGAAGGTCTCATTCTTCTCTTGGTTAAGTGTTAGTTTTTGTTTGGTTGTTTGGAGTAAAGTGTCTAGTTTTAAAAGAGTGGATTTCAATGATTAAAATGTTTTTTTTAAACTGACCATTGTATGGTCTTGTGACCATAACGTTTTATACAAAGCTTCAAAATGAGTTTTGAAAATATTTGTACAAACTAGACACACATACCTTTCCAACGGTATATTATTCGCAATATTTCATGACCGTTTGGATTGGTTTTGAAATCTCCAAAGTGACCACCAAAACAGGGCAACTATGTTGTTGTCTGTCTCTTGCTTTTGGTCACTCAAATGACCATATCTCTTTCTACAGACATCGAAATGCCATTCCGTGAAAAGGAATAGAAAGTAGACATCCATACCTTTCTAAAGGTATATAATTTGATAAATTTCGATGTCGTTTGGTCATGTTTTAAGCCATTTGAAAATCAGGCTGGGGTATTGAATTCCCCATGTGCGGGTCTATGGGTGGGTCCCTACCCGCGCATAACCAGCGCACAATGCTGGTCGTGCGCTACTCGACCAGCGCAACACCAACGCATCTTAGGCAATAGGTGTGCGTGGGTCGTGCGTTGATCGACAAACTCCACACCAGCGCACAGTGCATTTTATGGGTGCATTTTTTTTTCCAAAACGACGTAATCTTGCTTTGCCCTATTATATATGTTCTCTCTTCTTTTTCAACTCGTTAAGAAAGCTCTAAGAACCCGTTTTTAGTTAGAGAGACTAACTCTTAGAGAGAGAAAGCTTCAAGCTTTATTCTTTGACTGTCTAAACCCAAAACTCATCTCCATCTTGCATCATTCATCATCATTTAAGTATGGGTCTTTATGTTCTATGACTAGGTAAGTAAGAACTTCTTTGAATATCATTTATTGTTCTTCTTACTCTAGATTAAGTATTTATTGCTTGATTAAATACCTAGTCTCTACTTATTATATATATATATATATATTTATGAGTCTTTAATGCATGATTGAGTTTGTTGTGATAGCTAGAATTTAGGACCCTATTGCCCTTCTAGTTAAGTATTTATGCTTTGCATCTAGACCTTGATTTTATGCCTCATTGATTGCATTTATTGATTGCATATTTATTACCCTTGTTATATGTTGTGACAACTTGTGTTGGTTGGACTTTATTTGACAATTAGGTTGCTAGAATCCTTTTGCATCTAATTGAGTCCTTAGGTATAGGAATGTAGGCATTATTTGATAACTAGGTTGTTAATTTGCATTATAATATCTAGTTAAGCATTTTGTGTGTGGTCTTACACATTATTGCATTTGAGCATATTGTATCACTGTCATTTAGTCCTTATACTCTTCATAAAGTCAAAGTCTTGTGGCTTCTAGGTGAAGTTGCACAAGCAAGTCAAGTCTTGCAACCAAGGGTGGGTTGGCAAGTATTGGTAAAGTGCCACTGTGAAAGGCCCGAGGGATAGAGTATGAGGTGCTCACATTAAAAGTAGTGGATTAGGGGATATCACTAAGGATTGAACCAAGAGTGGCGAGTGGTAGTGTCCATAGCTTGAGGTTGTCGAGAGTGAGAGTCCGAGTATCACTTGAAGATGTAACATTTTATTCATATAGTGGATTTCTGTGATCGTGTATGGCTAGAAGGATAGTCCGTGGTTTTTCCCTTGTTGAAGGGTCCACATAAAGTGTTATTTATATTTCTGTACTTTACACTTGATTTTGTATATTTATTTATGGGGTAAATTTTATTTTATGTGAAAATTACAAAATAATCTGATTTAACTTTTTAAAAACAATATCAAACTGGCCCCTAATCTAGATAGACGGATAGATAGATATTATATATTAAAAAAAAAGGTAAACTCTAGCATATATTACAAAATTAAACTATGGATTGATATATTGAAAAAAAATTAATTTTTTTAAGTAGAATTATTTATTTAATGTTGAACTGCTTAATATATGGAGTAAGGCCAGGTAAAATGAATCGTCTTCATTATTATTATTTTTAAATACTACAATAATTCGGATTTTTGTGAAAATGGGATGATTTATTATTAAATTTAATACTTTGGAAGAAGTTTCTAGTAAAACGGCGAGACACGAGAGATAGACTATGGACTTGAGTGGTCCAACCTAATTTTACAGTCCAACCCAACAAAATTCAGTCGCAGTCAACATCAACAACAGGTAAAATGAAACGTCTTCATTATTATTATTTTTAAATACTACAATAATTCGGAATTTTGTGAAAATGGGATGATTTATTATTAAATATAATACTTTGGAGGAAGTTTCTAGTAAAACGGCGAGACACGGGAGATAGACTATGGACTTGAGTGGTCCAACCTAATTTTACAGTCCAACCCAACAAAATTCAGTCGCAGTCAACATCAACTACATTTTTTAAGAGTTGTGTTATTGGTATACCCCCTACTGATCTATTCATGTCCCATTTTTTAAAATTTTGATTTAATTAAATAAAATTAAATGTTTTTATTAAATTTTTTTGTTTATTTTCAAAACTATCCATTTTACTTATTTTTCAAACTTAATACATATCATATATGATCTCTCTATCTCTTATCTCTGTATCTGTATACATCTCTTTTACCTCTATTGATTGATTTATTTTTTTTCTTCTTATTTCTTTATTTTTAGTTTTTTTTTTCTTCTAATTTCGGAAACGAAAAAATAAAAAATAACATGGTACTTTAACACAACGACAACTTGATATCATTCTAAAGAAAAAATAAACTTCAAACTTATTTCCAAAGAATGAATTGTTTCCAGATGCTTACTATTATTGTCAGACAATTCTTGCTTTATGTCATTCTCAGATAATTCTTCAAGATGTTTGATATTATTCTTAGATAATTCTTCAATTTTCTTGATATCGTTCTCAAACTCTTTCATAATATTTTAGATGTATGTAAGAAACAGATTTTAGGGTTTAAGAGTTAAATTTTTTTTTTGAAGAAATAGATTACTAGGTTTTTTTTTTGGAAAAGGAATATGAGATTTTAATAGATTTACTTTGTAGAAGATTTCTTTCCTAAATTGTATGTCTCTTTAAGTAATTTTGATAAAAGAAAAAAAAATATTATATAATTAAAAAATTGGACATGAATAGATCAGTAGGGGGTGTGCCAATAGCACCACTCTTTTCCAAAATCTAGCTTTATCAATAATTTCTTAGATGTTTAATTATACTAAAACTCAACTAGATGCAAAATATATATATATATATATATATATATATATATATATACTAAAAATTTCGTACTAAATATATCAAATGGAATAATTTCATATCATATAAATATATTATACATATATATAAATATATATTTCATCATATGATCGCTTATAATACTTTCTCTCCGTAAGTAAGTTTAATTTTAATTATAAATTTATATATATATATATATATATATATATAAACAAAATTTAATTAATATGTGCTCTTAAGTCTTATTGTCTTAAGGTGACAATTAATATAAACATGAAATTAGTACAAGTCTCGAGGTTTGTGTAATTTTTCTTTTATGTCAATTATAATATCAATAATTTGATAGTCCTTAAATATGCTTTTAGGTCCACAAGACGAGGTCGATGATAAGCTCTTCACACTTGCGTTCATGAGATTGTGGGTTCGAGTCATACTCTTCCCCATGAGCGAAGGTATTAGTAAAGTTGGCCTAGGCTGTAGCCCAGGCTAACTTTCTTGAAATGTTTTCTAAAGTTTACATATTTACAATTACTTCTTTAGAGTCTTACATTTTACCATTAATTCACAATTATATTTATCATGCTAACATAACTAAACACAAAAAAGTAAAACACATTAGAGTATCATATACAAACAGAATACAACTTTTGAAAGCTAAACACGTTCCAACAAGCAGGAAAAGTTTCGATTCCATTGTTCTATCGTTCTACATTCTCTCAAAATTTGTTAAAACCGAGATAGTTCATGATAGTTTAGGAATTACATTTTTTTCTTCTTATCTAGTCGTTATCTTTTAAAACAATATATGTATTTTGTTTAGAATATGAATTTTTAGGGGTACGATTCATTATGTCCCCTCTTATCTAAGTGTATCTTAAATTTTCAATCGTTATAATATTCTCATATCATCGAAGTTCATTTATAAAAAAATATATAATTTGTTTAGCCCACCCAACAAAAACACACTGGCTTTGCCCCTGCTCTTCCCCCAATCCCGAAATATTGTAATAGTTTAAAAATAATAATAATATATATGCTTTTAGGTTTTATAGTTATTAACATGGTATCATAATTTTGTTTTACTCAAGAGTCGCCCCAATTTGTGTTTGTTATAAGTTTTAATTTGTTTGAGCATTCCCACACGATTGAATTTGTATTTGTTATAAGTTTGAAGATGTTTGGGGTTGAGCTATCTGGCAAGCTCGTTGGTCTTGCATATGAAAAAGTGTGTTATGGTGCGTTTGGTACGGGGACTGGGACAGGACGGGATGGGACTGGACATGACAGGACAGGACAGGACAGGACATGACAGTTGTTCCATGATGTGTTTGGAATGTCTGGGACATGACTGTGGACTGTACTGTTATGCGTTTGGTATGACTGAGACAGGACGAGACATGAGGTTCAAATGACCAGAGGGCCCTCCTTGTTCTGTCTAATATTAAACAATATATTAAACAAACAATATTAAATAAATATTGTAATTAAAATATATTATAATATTAAACAAAAACAAGAGGTTCAAATGACCTCTTGTTTTCAATTACAATATTATTATATTTAACACAAATAGTAATATTGTAATTGAAATATATTATACTTATTTAATAATATTATATATTAATATTTTATATTATATATATTATTATATATAATGATATAATAATCATATCATTATATATAATATATAAGATATATATATATAATATTAAATATTTGTACATATAAAAAATATAATATTATATATAATATATATTGTATATTATATATATGTATCCTATATATATATAATAATATAATATATATATATATGCTATATATATTATTAAAAAAATATTAAATATATATATATAATATTAAATATATTATTATATATATAATATTTAATAATATATATAAATTATAATTACATATATAATATTATATATATTATAAAATTATATATAATAATATATAATATATTAAATATATTATTATATATTATATATATAATATAAAGGATATATATCATATATAATGTATTTTATATATATATATTAATATATATTATTATAATATATATATATATATATATTAAGAATATATATTAATATATATATATCATATATAATATATATGATATATATTAATATAATATATATATATATATGATATATATTATTAAATATTATTATATATATAATAATATATTTAATATATTATATATAATTTTATAATATATATTAATTATATTATATTATATTATATATGTAATTATAATTTTTATATATTATTAAATATTAATATATTATATATTATTATATATAATTTTATAATATATATATAATTTTATAATATATATATATATATATATAATATAATCTATTGGATATGTTTGTAAATGTTTGAACATTTAAAGGGCAACTTGGTCTTTTTGACACTTGTCCCATGTCATGGGACAAGTTGTCCTAGGGTCTTGGGTGGGACAATTTTTGTGATTTTTGTCCCACCTTGTCCCGTCCTGTTCCATACTAAGGTCGCGCCAAATATGGGACAAGAACAAGTTGTCCCACATTGTCCTAGTCCCGTCCCGCGTACCAAACGCACCCTTAGAGTACTTAAATAATCCGGAATGTATACCATTTTTTTTAAAGTTAGTATACCAAAATTTTATTGTGTAAATATACGCACATTTCTCATGTGTAAAGTATATTATATATATATATATATATATATATATATATATATATATATATATATAGTCTCTTATAAGAGATCCTTTATTTTCATTTAAGTAAGGACTTTGATGAAATCACATCGATTTTTATAAAATTTGATTTGAATTTTTTTATGGATGATAAGTTTAATGAAATGTACCTATGAGTAAATTTTAAAAATTGTTCAAGCATTATAACTATTTATCCTGATTTTGTTAAATATGAAGGCATCAAAAAAATGAATGAAACATAGGAAAATTCAAGAAAAATAGTTCTAGTGTTTGGAAATTTCTTAAATTTTATTCACATGTAAATTTTAATAAAGTTATCATCAATAAAAAAATTCATATCAAATTTTTAAAAAAATAAAATCGATGTAATTTTATCAAGGTTCTCACCGAAATTAAAATAAATGATTTCTTATGAGAGACTCGCTTATATATATATATATATATATATATATATATGTATATATATATATATACACACACTTAATCACTTTATACACAAAATTAATTATAAAATTTGGGATTTGGTTTTTTTTTAAAATTATTTTTTTCATCTAAGGTGATTCACTCTATCAAACATAACAGTCTTTTTTTTAACTAAAAATTTAAGAATTAAACGAAAAAGATACGATTTAAGCTCACGATCTCATTAACATGTGTGAGTTTACCAATCGGGCACCTTAACTTCGTCTTGAGCACGGTAACTTAAGAAAATATTGATCAAAATTAAATATTTCTTTGGTTGTTGTAACAAGTGAATAAATTGGCTAGACTTGTAAGTTGTAGGGTTAACTCTTTTGAAGTAATTTCCTTTTATAAACATAAAACGTTTTCAATTTATTCTTTTTAAGAATCAAAAGTAGTTGATAAGATGATGTTGGTCCAATGATAAACCTCTCATATTTGTACTATAAGATTGTAGGTTTGAGTCATTCATTTCAAAAAAAGTCTGATTTATGTAATAGTGTAATAGTTATATTAAATAAAAAAAAGCAAAACTGGTTGCTATTAAAATCAAAAGGGCAAAATAATTATGACTTCCGACACAATGTGACTTGTAATGTAGCAATTCAAAAATAGAAAACATGTCGTTTTACAAACAATAATACCATTTTGAAGAGGATGAATGGATGATATTAACAATTTTTTACTGTTTCTGATTTTAGAGTGTCCTTTAAATGCGGGAGATTTAATGAAAGCTTTAAATGTTAGAGCATCTCCAATGCAGACGTGATTTGTGAAAAAAAAAAGATACCACGTAGGATAAATAAATATTCTGTTAATAATTGTGTCTCCAATGCAACCGTGCATATTGAACCTCAAGCTGACATGTTAAAAAAAAATAGACATTGTCAACATGACCATCCACTTTCAGACGACCTGTTGGACAACCATTTTTTAGGTTAACTCATCAAACATTTAAAATATACATTAATTTTTCATCTATTTATGGTAAAGAAATAAAATAAAAAAGAAAATAGGAAATAAAATTGGACATGTCATTAAAACAAAATGTGTTTTAAACTGAAGCATTGTAGACCAAATTTTAAGTTGATTGTCCATCAAGTCCATATTTATGCCACATAGGAAGCAAGTTTCTTGACATTGTTGCCATGTCAACAATTATTCATATGCAAACCATTTTTGCATCGGAGATGCTCTTATAATTTCTTCTTTAATTTTTTTTTTGAAATATTATTGAGGAGAATGAGAGACTTGATCCCACAACCTCGTAATGTGGGTGCGACGGGCTTAACCACCGGACCAACCTCATCTCGTCATAATTTATTCTTTAATTAAAGTCTCAATGACTAAATAATAAATATGATGCAATTTTATCAATGAATCTATTCAATTAAAATATCACACATGATTAAAATGTGACCATGAATCAAAATTAAATTGTTAACATAATTTATAATTAGTCAACTAATAAAACTTCAAACAAATTAAGCCAAACTATTCTATTATTGTATGTCTAAATTATATATTTGGGAGTATTATACTACCTTTAAGGGCACTTTTAATGCTCATTTTATAATATAAGAGTGAAATAATTTTAAGTTTTTTATAAATAAGAAAAAAATGGTTTAGTAAATACATCACAAAGTAATTCCTTTTGAACCAAAAAACAAAAGGTTAATCTATACACTTATGCAAACATTTTTCGTATTTATAGATCTACTATACACACTTTCTTTTTTCTAAAATTTTAGTAAAAACACATTTTTTTAAATAAAAAAAAATCAGTTCTAAAAGCGGCATGAATTAATGAATGAATGAAAATAAATAAGAGAGGCATGGGAAATATTTAAATAGAAAGCAATTCATGCACTTGGCCATAAAGAGAGATTATGTTGCCAAAAAGGAGATGAACATGAAAGCCCTAACATGTACATGTAAAATGATAAAAGAAGCGAAGAAAGAGAGAATGTGATATATCTCACCCCCACAAACCACAAATCCCCAAAGAAACCAACAAAGTTTTGGTCATCATTTTCATCTTTTCACACAAACAGCCAAGGAAAGTGATAAGTGTGGTACCTGATATTTTGCATCAAAAATATTGCTTAATGACTTGGACTGTCCATCACTTTATACCTTGGACCCCCTTCCTTTCCTTCACATTACACTACTATTTCCCCACTTTTCCACTCTATTCCAATTTCCAAGGGTACCTATGACTTTTCTATCCAACCTGTAAATAGTCAATGAAGTAAAAATCAATTTCGATGAAATATCATGTCCATTTTTTTTGAATATTTCAATGAAAATATCAAAATTGAGGATATTTATAAATAATTTTTATATTGATCTTCTAAAATATATAAATATCAATGATATATTGATCAAAATAGTCAATAACTTATGATTGGATTTGAAAAAAAAATTAATGACTCATAAATAATATATTTATTAGAATAATACTAGACATCCCAACTCCTATAATTTATTCAAACCTCTTAGACTTAGACAACGATGTGATAGACGATACAAATTATTATTAATGTATATTCATTCGATAACCACCATCTCATAAATTGAGATAAAAAAAAGTGAAATGTCTAACATTAGTCTAGTAATTTTTTTGAAGTATTATATTAGTATATAAATTTAGGGTTTTTAAAGAGAAGGAAGGACTCGAATACACAATCTCTTAGTACAGGTGTGAGAGATTTATCACCGAACTAACCTCATATCGTGACATTAGTCTATTAATTGTAATGAAATTATTCAGAAAATATTTAGTAGTGTGCACACCCTTCAAATACAAAGACACAAGGGTCAAGTTACCCCTTAATTTCTAAGGTTAATGAAGTATGCTAGTATGCTAGTATGCTACATTACACTCACATGTGTTGCCCACTACTTTTAATTTATTGATTTGCAACAAATGTTTGTAAATCAGATTATTACTCTTAAAATTATAAATACGATCTTCTATTCTACCCAAATTTTGTTACATTATATGTGTAAAATGAACATTACTTTAGTGTTATGTCCCGAAACTGATATATTTTAATGAGAATCCCTTATCTCCAAACCTTATTGAACGGTGTTGTAAAATGAACTATTTTTTTATTTTATTAATTGCCGACGTGAAACACAATCATATCCTTAGTTATGAATATGCTAGTAAGGCAAGACAAGTTACATCATCATTTGACGAGATGTGGTCCGATGGTAAACTCTTCACACATGCACATTAAGATTGCGGGTTTGAGTCCTTCCATTCCTTAAAAAAAAAAAAAAACCTTCAAATTTATTTAACAGGGTAATGCCCTTTAAAAAAAAAGGTTATATCATCATTTAAAGTAAATATAAGCACTCAAATTATATATGCTGACAACTTTTGATGAATCCTTTTTCATGAATGGGAAAGATAATAATAATGAGATTGCAAAGCTCAAGCATCTCATCGTGTCATCTATGTATGTGTTTACACTTGACACACTCATCTATGGAATAATAATAATAATAATGCGATCATCATATTACAATAATATTCTTCTCTCTCTCGCGCACACACAAACACACATGACACAACAACAACAACAACACTGGCACTGGTCGTATAAATAACAGTAACCCAACACAAAATGACACCATAAAATAAGAGAGAAAAAGAAGGTTGATACCTGATAGATTAGATAGATATGTACAATAAACACAAAGTTTTGAGTCTCGTACTGTAACACGGCAAGTCCTCCTCTGCTAAATCTAAGCTATCAAGATTTTCCGTTTTTAATAAAAAAGGGAAATAACGTTAATTTTGCAAACAAGAGAGAAAGACACTGGTTTTTTCTTTCTCTCTCTGTGTTTTATGTGTCGATTCCAGAGTGCGTCTTTCTCTCTCTGTCGCCATTTTTGGATGTTTTAATCAATACAGATAGATTCTTATGTGTTAATCTATTTATCTCTATTTGGGTTTTGAAGCACAGAGCTTCAAAGACAGAGAGCTTGTTTGTATCGATCACAGGTGTTTCATTTTTGCCTCGGCAATCTCCACACAAACGAATTTCAAGGTCAGTTATTATTTTTTTTTTTTTTGGTGTTTTCTCTCATATGGGTTTCCTTTACTTTTTTGTCCCTTTCTGTTATATCTCTGCAGCGATACAGAGTGAGAGAGAAAGTACGATACGCAAAAACGATTTTGGTTTCTCTTCGTTTTATGTGTTGGTGATAAAAATCTGTATGTTTTGTTGCTTTTATATGCAATGTATCTATAGATTCTATCTCCAAATAACCTTCTCTGTTTTTGTTTTTCATTCAACAGACGGTGGGATGCCCTTACACGGTCGAATTGATCTCTCTTTCTTCTTTTTAGCTCAACGCGACGACACCGACTCAATTTTCAACCTCGTTCTCTTCGCTTCTTTTTTCCTAATGACCCTTCGTTGTTGAACTTGGTGAGATGCCCTTCTGTAGACGACTTGATAATATCTATTTTCGCTTAACTCGACGCCGACTCACTCAATCTCGACGCTTGTCCTATTCAACAACTCACCATATTCAATTATGGGTGTCACTCTTTTGCTCAAAAAAATCTCATCTTCACTTTCAACAAGCCAATCACATTATAGCCTTTTGAAGGCAATTCAAGGTTTGCCTGTCTTGGAACTGTCCTCTATTTGCATCAATTTGACACTTTTGCTTGTGTTTCTCTTCATAATATCTGCAAGGCAGATTTTTGTTTGTGCGGGTCGAATTAGGACACTTAAAGATGATTCTGTTGCGAATTCCAGTCCACGTAGAGGTAGTGTTAGTGTTGATGGGGAAATTAGAGATGTTAAGATTGGTACCTGGTTTAAAATGTCCTTGTTTTGTTGTTTCTATGTCCTGTTCCTTCAAGTTTTGGTGCTGGGGTTTGATGGGGTTGGTTTGATAAGAAAGGCTGCTCATGGGAAGGTAGTGGATTGCTCTGTTATTTTCATGCCTGTTGCCCAAGCTTTAGCTTGGTTTGTGTTGAGCTTTTCGGCACTTCATTGTAAATTTAAGGTGTCTGAGAAATTTCCATTTTTGTTAAGGGTATGGTGGGTTTTGTCGTTTGTGATTTGTTTGTGTATTTTGTATGTTGATGGGAAAGTACTCTTAATAGAAGGTTCAAAACACTTGTACTCCCATGTTGTGGCAAATTTCGCAGCAACACCGGCCCTTGCATTCCTATGTTTTATTGCAATTAGTGGTGTTACTGGTATAGAAGTTTGTAGAAACTCTGATCTTCAGGAACCATTGCTTCTTGAAGAAGAGGCAGGGTGCCTGAAGGTAACTTCTTATAGTGATGCTAGCCTCTTTAGCTTGGCTACACTTTCTTGGTTGAATCAACTTCTTTCAATTGGTGCAAAGAGACCGCTTGAGCTTAAGGATATTCCCCTCCTTGCGCCACAAAATCGAGCAAAGACCAATTATAAGATTTTGATTTCAAATTGGGAGAAACTGAAAGCTGAGAATCATTCTAAGCAACCCTCTTTAGCTTGGGCTATACTCAAGTCATTCTGGAAGGAAGCAGCTTGTAATGCCGTCTTTGCTGGGTTGAACACTATTGTTTCCTATGTCGGTCCATACTTGGTTAGCTACTTTGTTGATTATTTAGGGGGGAAAGAGACTTTCCCTCATGAGGGTTATATTCTAGCTGGGATATTCTTCTCTGCCAAGCTTGTTGAGACTTTAACTACCCGTCAATGGTATCTTGGGGTTGACATTTTGGGTATGCATGTGAGATCAGCTCTTACAGCAATGGTGTATCGAAAGGGACTGAAGATCTCGAGCTTGGCTAAGCAAAGTCACACCAGTGGAGAGATTGTTAATTACATGGCAGTTGATGTCCAAAGAATTGGGGACTACTCCTGGTATCTCCATGATATATGGATGCTCCCTCTACAAATAATTCTTGCTCTTGCAATTTTGTATAAAAATGTTGGAATTGCTTCTGTTGCAACACTGGTTGCAACCATTATCTCCATTATTGTTACTGTCCCTCTAGCCAAGGTCCAAGAAGAGTATCAAGACAAATTAATGGCTGCCAAGGACGAAAGGATGAGAAAAACTTCAGAGTGTCTTAGGAATATGAGAATCCTCAAGTTGCAGGCTTGGGAGGACAGGTATCGGTTGAAGTTGGAGGAGATGCGGGGCGTAGAATTCAAGTGGCTTCGGAGAGCTCTTTATTCTCAAGCTTTTATTACTTTCATTTTCTGGAGCTCCCCAATATTTGTTGCAGCTGTCACATTTGGTACTTCTATGTTGTTGGGAACTCAACTCACGGCAGGGGCAGTCCTTTCTGCTCTGGCCACTTTCAGAATTCTTCAAGAACCACTCAGGAATTTTCCTGACTTGGTGTCAATGATGGCTCAGACAAAGGTTTCTCTTGATCGAATTTCAGGATTCCTGTTGGAGGAGGAGTTGCAGGAAGATGCGACCATTGTTCTGCCACAAGGGACGACGAACATCGCCATAGAAATTGAAAATGGTGAGTTCTGTTGGGACCTGCCCACTCAGAGGCCTACATTGTCGGGAATATCAATGAAAGTGGAGAGGGGGATGCGAGTGGCTGTTTGCGGCATGGTTGGTTCTGGGAAATCAAGCTTTCTCTCTTGCATTCTTGGGGAGATACCGAAGATCTCTGGTGAAGTAAGTCAACTTACGGAACTTTCGTTTTTTTGTCAACATTAATTTTTCTTCTCCATTGTTTCATTACATTTTTCCCATTGTTGATAAGAGCTGGATAAGTCCTGATCTGTGTCTCCTTAATTTTTCAGGTAAGAGTGTGTGGTACTGCAGCCTATGTTTGTCAATCAGCATGGATACAGTCCGGAAATATTGAAGAAAATATTCTCTTCGGCAGTCCGATGGATAAAGCAAAGTACAAGAGAGTTATCCACGCCTGTTCTCTAAAAAAGGATCTGGAACTTTTCTCACACGGGGATCAGACTATTATTGGTGATAGAGGTATAAATCTGAGTGGTGGCCAGAAGCAGCGCGTGCAGCTTGCAAGGGCACTGTATCAAGATGCAGACATTTATTTACTTGATGATCCATTCAGTGCTGTTGATGCACATACAGGGTCAGATTTGTTCAAGGTATGACTTGCTCAATGTACTGCAAATGCTGTAAATAGTGAATTGAATTTGGCTAAACATTTGATATGGTACTGCAGGAATACATAATGACTGCACTAGCAAGTAAGACTGTGGTATTTGTGACCCATCAAGTGGAATTTCTTCCTAACGCTGATCTGATACTGGTATGGAATTGTTTAAACATTTTACTTCTATTTATTTTTATAAAGTCACCTTGTTAGTTATTAATGTCAACTTAAAATGTTATGTTTACTGTTGGCATTTTGATGGCATTTCTGTATTGCTTGTGTCTCCATTACTCAATGCCCTTCTTTGTATATTTCATTTTTTTCTCTTCTTTTAGTAACCTCTAAATATAAGTTGATTTTATTTTTCTAGTCTTAAGTTTTCATTTCCTGTGATGAGAGTTGCCCAATTTGTTGGAGGTCAGAAGGTGCTGAACTTAAAAGTTTCATAAAAATTTGGAGTTTCCGTAAATCTATGCAAAAGAAATAATAAACTTTGAATGAAGTTACTGCAGAAATCAAGTAAACAACAAAGCACTATGACATGAAGGGCTCAGAATTACAAGCTGATGGTTGATTATAATTATAAAATAATCTAAGGCTCTTACGTACAGTCTTCAGCATTTGCAAATTTTATGTCCATAAAATTTAACAAAAGGGAAAAAAAAGGTGACAATTTGTGTGATTTTATTGTGTCAGTGAAGTGGGTGGAATGCAGTGTTATGTTTTTTTTACACTTTTCTTTTCGGACGGTGAGTTTGTTACATTCTTATGTAAATCAGGTAGGTTTAATTCAATGCTGAGGGATACAGAAGCATTCACTAGCATAGCAATTTTTATCTTGCAATTTAAGAATGTAGTAACTAGTAGTCGATGATGCTTTATTGCTTCCACTAAAAATAGGAGCAGCTTGATTCAAGTTTGATACTATGATTGGAAATATCAGTATTCTATCAATTGTTGGCGTGTATTGAAAGTTATCTATATGTACAGATTCATCAGATGCTATGTGGATATTATGAACTAGTGGAACTATTCCAGTATTCCTATCTCAGCATTTTCTTGTTTTAACTTTATTTATCCAAGCCCTCATCTCATCATTTTGTTGGACCTGTATAATTCTGTCTCTTTTGTATAAAGGAGGTGCAGAGTCTGAGAATGTGATGTTGTGGTTTTGGAAAATGAAGCTCTAATTTTAGTCTTTCATATCTGCAGGTTCTTAGGGAAGGTCGCATCATACAGGCAGGAAAATATGATGATCTCTTACAAGCAGGGACTGATTTTAGAACTTTGGTATCAGCTCACCATGATGCAATTGAAGCTATGGATATACCTAATCACTCATCAGAAGATTCAGACGAAAATTTGACCCTGGATGGGTGTGTTGTACTTGATAAAAAATGTGATTCAGCTGAAAATAATATTGACAGCTTGGCAAAGGAAGTGCAAGATGGTGCATCAGCATCAGAGCAGAAAGCAATTAAAGAAAAAAAGAAGGCAAAACGCTCTAGGAAAAAGCAGCTCGTTCAAGAAGAGGAAAGGGTAAGGGGAAGAGTCAGCATGAAGGTATACTTGTCGTATATGGCTGCAGCTTATAAAGGGTTATTGATTCCACTCATAATCCTTGCACAAGGATTATTTCAATTCCTTCAAATAGCTAGTAATTGGTGGATGGCTTGGGCCAATCCCCAAACTGAAGGAGATCAACCTAAAGTTAGTCCTATGGTCCTCATAATTGTTTATATGGCCCTTGCTTTTGGGAGCTCCTGGTTTATATTTGTTAGGGCTGTTCTGGTAGCTACATTTGGTCTAGCAGCTGCACAGAAATTGTTTTTAAACATGCTTAGAAGTGTGTTCCGATCACCTATGTCATTCTTTGACTCTACTCCAGCAGGACGTATCTTGAATCGTGTAAGTTTTCAGTTTTGCTGGAAAAGCATATCTGATTTATAATTTTTTGGTATATGTTTGAAAGATTCTCATTTGCTTTTGCATTTGGACCGACTCTTTTTCTCCTTTCACTTTATATAAAATGTCAACATTCACAACCTTACAGGTGTCTATTGATCAAAGTGTTGTGGATCTTGATATTCCTTTTAGACTTGGTGGGTTTGCTTCAACGACAATACAGCTTCTTGGCATCGTTGGTGTGATGACAAAAGTTACCTGGCAAATTTTGCTTCTGGTTGTTCCAATGGCTGTTGCTTGCTTGTGGATGCAGGTGATTATAACTTTTGCCTCAAGTTTGTGGTGTCATGCTTCATTGGTTCCCATAAAAGAATGAGAGCAATGAAATGATATTGCTCAATGTTAGCTTCCTTTTTGAAGCATTTCCCCCTTGTTCTTTCCAAGAACCAAACAAGAGGGTAAATCGTCAATTTTAAGATTGATACTGTATATATATTTATTTTAGACCCCTTTTGTATATCTCCTGTGGCTGTGTAATTAGTCCCTTTTTGTATATATATATTTTTTTCATCTAAACTAAGAGATAAAAGAAATTAATAGGCCATAAATGTCAATGTATCCTGAATGCAGAAATACTACATGGCCTCATCAAGGGAACTGGTCCGCATTGTAAGCATCCAGAAATCTCCAATTATCCACCTTTTTGGTGAGTCCATCGCTGGAGCAGCCACCATAAGAGGTTTTGGCCAAGAGAAAAGGTTCATGAAGAGGAACCTTTATCTTCTTGATTGTTTTGCCCGTCCATTCTTCATCAGTATTGCAGCTATTGAATGGCTTTGTTTACGCATGGAACTGCTTTCAACTTTCGTGTTCGCCTTTTGCATGATCTTACTTGTGAGCTTTCCGCATGGAGCTATTGATCCAAGTAAGCAATCAATTCCTTAATATATCACTTATTCTCATCACATCCTGTGGTTGGAAAAGCACTATTCAATATTCATAGCTTAATGGATGAAAAGAGCACCGAACTTGAAGTTTGGCATAATGGAACTAATTTTTGTTATGATTTGGTATCTTGTCGTGTGGGTTTCTTCTGGCATGGCTCATGCTTACTTTCTTTGCTGGGGCTGGGCATCCTATTAATGCTCTTTTAAATATTATAAGAACATGAAAGTTAAATGTTAATTGTGATAATATGCAGTGCTAAGTACAATTACTTCTTGTATATAGGCATGGCTGGCCTTGCGGTGACATATGGCCTTAATTTAAATGCTCGTCTATCCCGGTGGATACTTAGCTTTTGCAAGCTTGAAAATAAAATTATCTCCATAGAAAGGATTTATCAGTACAGCCGAATTCCAAGTGAAGCTCCACCGTTTATTGAGGATTCTTGCCCTCCAACCTCTTGGCCAGAGAATGGAACAATTGAACTGATTGATTTGAAGGTATGCAGTTTTCCCTCCATAGTATACTTCAAGAGAACCAAATCAAAAATTGGTCTCCAATGCTTTTATTTAAAACACAACTTATTAATAGCGTGTCTAGTTATTTTCTTCTTTTTAATTTTTAATTTTATTTTTGTCCAAACAATTTTTGTAACAGTTTTTAATTTTTATCTCCAATGCTGAGTCAACGTATAAAATAGTTTTCCGATAGACCCTCTGAAAGTACACAGTCTTCTTAACGGTGTCTAAATTCTTTTGCCACATCAGCTTGACATTGAATAGCCATGATTGCATTGGAGAAACATATTTAACACATTGTCTATTTGTTTTATTTGGCATGTAAGTTTTTCACAATCCATTATAGCGTTGGAGATGCTCTAAGAGTTTCTTTTCTCAAGTGTGATACTTGTCTTGCAGTTGCACGCATTTATCATTAAATGAAAAACTAACATGAACTTTTTCTATTGGTTTTATTTGCCTGTTAACACTTTTTTCACTGTATCCGATTACAAGAACATATTTTCCCTTTAGTTATGCTATTTGTTTTCTATTTTCCAAATTGAAAATATATATAAAATGGTTGTCTGTTTAGATGAAACTAGTTTAATGACTTTGTCTATGTAAACAAACATCTTTCACGAGAGGCCTGGCCTTTTGTTCGTTTCTTAATTGTTAAATATAATATTTTCTTCTTTTTCCCCAGTCCTTTTGTTGGGTACAAGAATGCTACTTCGCGTTTCTTGCACCATGAATTTCATTAATCTATTAAAACCTGGAATATTTTCCAGCAAATGGGAACTGAATGGCAAAACCTAAAGATTAGTCTTACACGAGCCCTTTAGTTTTCTATTTCTTTGTTTTACCCCTTTGTTTTATGAAACTGAGTCCTAATCAGGGAAAGTTGGACTCCAAATTTTGTTACAAAGTTTGTTTCCTATGGATTCCAAAACAGGAAAAGGAGAGTTTTCTACAACAGAGACTCATATGTAATTATAACTTAGTGAAATTTTTGTTTCAAATTTTCTATTGATTATGTAGGTGAAAGGAGGTAGAATATTTCTTCTCTTATTCTTAATCATTATGTTAGGTCATGACATGCTTACTGTTTCTGTTTCTGTTTTTGAAGGTTCGTTATGCAGAGAATCTTCCGGTGGTACTTCATGGGGTAACCTGTGTATTTCCTGGTGGAAAGAACATAGGCATTGTTGGGCGAACTGGGAGTGGAAAATCTACATTGATCCAGGCATTATTTAGATTGATCGAACCAGCCGGTGGGAGGATCATAATAGACAACATTGATATTTCAACAATTGGCCTCCATGATCTCCGTAGCCGTCTTAGCATCATACCTCAGGATCCTACTTTGTTTGAAGGGACCATTAGGTGCAATCTTGATCCTCTTGAAGAGCATTCAGATGCTGAAATTTGGGAGGTATATATGTTGCACACCTTGTATGTTGCTTATATGCTCCAAGCTGGATTCTTTTAATCTGTAGAAAGTTCATCCAATATTACTGGACTATTATTAAACTCTTAACATTCCATTAATGTTTAAATATTATTGTGAATAAATTCTTGTGATATAGGGTAATTTTAAAATGACATGACGATCATCTGTTTTGCTTTTTCTGAATATCTCCTTTAAATTGATATTTTTAGAGATCTTGTATAAAAATATTACTTTAATTATTTGATTCCATGCCTTTTCACTTCTGTTTCTGTCATTTGTTCAAGCAACAGTTTTGAGATCAATGTGTACTGTTTTGTCTCTAATTACTTATTGGCTTTTCATGTGAGACAGGCTCTTGATAAATCTCAGCTAGGAGAGATAGTTCGTGAGAAAGACCTAAAGCTTGATACACCAGGTTTATAGCTATCCCACTCAACGCAGCCATTTATATATTATCATGGCTTGTCAAACTGATTCTGTTTCAAGGTAATTTAGTTGTTTTTTAATGTAATTGTTGCAGTGCTAGAAAATGGAGATAACTGGAGTGTGGGGCAGCGGCAACTTGTTTCCCTCGGTAGGGCTTTACTTAAGCAGGCAAGAATTCTGGTGCTTGATGAGGCAACAGCATCAGTTGATTCAGCCACAGATAACCTTATTCAGAAGATTATTCGAACAGAGTTTAAGAACTGCACAGTGTGCACCATTGCACATCGTATCCCAACTGTTATCGATAGTGATCTGGTTTTGGTACTAAGTGATGGTGTGTACAAATTATATTTTGAACTCATTATCTCAATGTATATGATTTTTTTTGTCAGTTTGATATCCCCTCTAGTAATCAGTGTGTCGTGCACATCTATTCCATGCCCATTAACTGTGGTTTTTGATAATATTTGCAGGTCGATTTGCAGAGTATGATACTCCAGGACGACTTTTAGAGGATAAATCATCTATGTTTCTAAAGTTGGTAACGGAGTATTCCTCAAGGTCGAGTGGCATACCAGATTTTTGAATTCAATGGGATACATAGGACCCTTCAAGTCAGGGGCAGCAAAGAGCAGGACCACCTTGAACAAACTGCTGCTGCATGTGGAAACTTGATGGTGCAAGGGAAGGACTAAGGGGCGGCATATGATGTTGCTAAACCAGAGTCCCATTGGAGGAAAGTAATTCTAGTTCAGGATCTTTACAAGTTAATTATTCCCCTTAAGCATAACAGGGGGGAATTCATAAACGGTTGGTGCGGGAAATAAGCTGGGTGGGTAGAGATTGGAAAATAACTGAATGAGAGGAAAATGTGCAGCTGATATTTGTTCAAGAATGTGCAATAAAGTGGTGTTTAGGTTGTAGCTTGTCCATCTTATATAGTTAGAAAAATTTGTAGAGCTGGACTAGTCAATGTTAATTCCGGTGTCTAGTTGCAAATTTCAGACTGCGAGGCTATAAATTTTACTTAAATTTTTCTGTCCTTCAGCTTCTCTCTATCTCTCTCTCCCTTTAAACATGTAATATTCCTTTGCAGCAAAACTGACAAATCTCTTTTGCACCCACTTAAAAATTGCATGACTTGCTTAGTTTTTATGATATTCGATTGTAACAGGGCATATGACAAATATTTTTCTTTTAATGATTATCATCTCGTGAACGTTGAAATTGTGTGCCAGATAAAAATTAGATTATTTGTAGAAATAGGCTGATTATCAATTTAGTCTTTATTAATTTTTTATTACCTTTTTAATTGTTTTTTATTTTCGGAACTATACCCCAGAGGAGATCAACTGTTTGGCTGTTGATCTCCTCGTAGATTGACGGCCAAAGGCCATCCCACAGTCGAGGTGGCCTTTCCCTTAAAAAAAAAAATCTAATTTTATTTTATTTTTTGTTTCTTAAAATTGACTTTTTCCAATTTGGTTTACATGTCTGTTTTGCGAAAACTTGCATGAGACGGACTTACCAAATGACAACGAGACCGTCATATGTAAATTTTTCTCATATTTTGCATAGTTATACGTTTAAAGATGTAAGTATCCCTACCTCTTTTGACTTTGACTAATGAGATAACTATTTCGATGTATTCCTGAAACGTAGAGGACTAAAGAAACTAATATACATATGTTTAGGGGTGGGCAAAAAACAAATAAACCGAACCGAACCGATGAACCGAACCGATCCAATAGGTTTTTTTTTTCCGGTTTTCTTATGTTGACCGGTTTGGTTCAGTTCATTTTTTTGAAAACCGATTTGATCGGTTTTTTTTCCGGTTCGTTATTCCAAACCGGAAAACCGAATCGAAATCCAATATATATAATCTTAGTTTTAATGTTTAATAGTCTATGAAACTATAAAATTATGAAAGTGTGTCACATCATATTTTTTTCTTAGTTTTTTTTTATGAATATTATTTTAAACTAGTATTTTCAATTTGTTCAGACCCATAATTTAATTTGGTCCAAAGCCTAAAAAGATTAAAATATGAAAATATGTGTAATAATTAAAACCCAAAAATTTGGTCCAATTGGCCCAAAACAGAAAAAACCGAACCGAACCGAACCGGTCAAATTTAATCGGTTTTTGATCGGTTCATAATTGTTAAGTTGATCGGATTGGTTCACTTTTTCAAAAACCGAACATTATCGGTTTTTTATCGGTTCACTCCAAAAGTGAACCGATCCATTAAATGCCTACCCTACTTATGTTGTTGATGCATTTATGAAATGTTGAGGACCTAAGAAACTAATGCGCATATGATGTGCAAAAAGTAACATTTCCTGAAAAATTAGAGATCAAAATGTAATTCCCCCTGCCAATTAGGGGTCTTTCTAATTTTGTCAATTTTTAATAGTTTGATTGTTTCTATAAAACAATCCACTTTCGGACAGATATACCCTTGAGCCAAATTGTTTTTTCATTTGAAAACAAAGAAGAAGCCATTTAAGAAATAAAGAGAGGGAAACCAAATATTGCTACACAGAGAGGAACCGATTCACCTCCATTAATGGAGGTCGCGGACCTCCAAAAACAAAATGCTTTTGGGAGGTCTATGGAGGTTCAACAGACCTCTAGATGTGCGGACCTCTAACAATGGAGATCTCTGACCTTAACAAAAATTTGATTTTGGAACTGCACACATACGATGAAAATTAAGAAGAAGAATAACTAAATGTTATTGTTTAGAACCAAGACACCAGAATTAACATTTTGTGAGGTTCTGGTTTTCCTCGAAACAAACTAGTTGATGCAAATTGCAGAATGTTTGCATGCTCTGCATGATCCATGTGTTTAGTTAAATTGTTTTGTTGGTTTTTAGGCAAGCAAATAACTGGTTTCATGACCCCGGTTTTGAAGACCACATTTCCCTTATTTGTTGTTATCATTTGTTATGGGTTTAGATTGACATTGTCAAGAGTGTTGTGAGCTGTCCCATTACAAGTGGAAGTTGTTGTTTACGTGTTTTAGTTGTTGCTTTATTTGTGGAAAATTTCAGTTGTAAAGAGTATGTATATATGCTTAGTTGTTTTAGCAATAAAATAGTTATCATTGAAAACCCCAAATTCATTTATATTAGAGAGATTCTAATTTCTGGAAGTGATTTCCAAACCCTTTTGGATTATCAGAGATTGATATTCTAAAAGTTTTCTTTGTTGAGTGAATTGCATCACCATTACTTTATTTTTGGTCAATCAAACGTGCTCGTATCAATCTCCCTTTTGTTTTACATTTGTCTATTTTCTATTTTCTTAAAAATATTTTTCCTTTACATTTACTTTCCATATGTCTCCACTAATGGACCTTTATCTATTTCCCATTGTTTTTATATATAATTTTCCATTACATTTACTTTCCACATGTCTCCCATCCCTCTAAAGTCATCAAATGGTAGAGACTTCTTCGTTTTATTCCACTATCTCATTTCTTAGACTTGATAACACTAAAACTGATTTGAGCTTTAACATTTAAAAAGAAAAATCAGCCTAAATACCTATTAATTTAAGTCCAATCCAAATAATTACTTCAAGTATCTTAATTTTAAACTTTGACAACACTATAACTAGGTGCCTAAGTCTTTTCGAAAATAAATTGAGTTAAACTGAGCTCAAACTCTTAATAATTGGGACCAACTAATAACCATGGTTTGACCGATTTTCAAGATTGGGTGAGCACATATCAGTTCGATTTTGGATAAAACCGAATTGAACCGAGAACAATTCGATTTATAAATATTTGAACTGTTTAAGATGGTAAAACCGAACTAGACATATTTGGGTCGGTTAGGTTTAGTTTAATTCGGCTTTGGGCTCATTCACCGATTGAGCCAAATGGATTTTGTTGGTTTTTAGTATATACTATATATATATATATATATATATGTGTGTATATATATATATAGGGACAATTTATAGAATACTGGTGTTTCTATACATCTTTTAAAAAAATCCAGCTCATCTAATCTTGACCCTTGATTTGTCCAACTTTCACATCTAATGGTTATGTTTTAAAGTTGTTGTCATTCCCTATGCATTCTAATATTACCTTCTTAGTAGGTCACAAAACCTCGTTATTGTTTGTTCTTCACAAAACCCAATACTTACCGTTTTTAATTTTCCTCCTTCCCAACGCAATATTCTTCTCCTTTCCAAATCCAACTCTTTTTGTTTAAACGATTAAACGTATAGAAACACTTCTTCTCCTTTCCAAATCCAACTCTTCTCTTTCCAACGCTATCTTCTGAACTTTTCTTGTTTACCAGCTCAAAAACTCTTGTGAGCTTTTCTTTGTTGCCAGCTCAAACAGTTCAAAAACTCTTGTGAACTTTTCTTTGTTACTAGCTAAAACACTTCAATCGATTTTTTTCCAAACATCCACTTCGATCAATCATTCTTCTGGCTCATTGGTGTTTCGGTTTGGTGTTTTGTCTTGTTTATTTATGTTCGTATTGAAATCACGTCTCCAATCCATTTTTTTTGCTTCATCAAGTTTGAACTCACAAGTTTGTCTTTTCCTTGACTATTTTTGATTAGCTTTGAATTCAATATGAAATTACTTATTATTTGAATCATTATTTGTATCTCATATGTACAATACAACCATGGTTGTGTTGATTAGTTTCGAATTCAATATGAAATTACTTATTGTTTGAATCATTATTTTTATCTCATCTCTACAATATATCCATGGTTGTTTTGATTAGTTTCGAAATCAATATGAAATTACTTAGGGTTCGAATTCATAGAATCAATAATGTTTTCCTATTTGTAATTGTTTCTTTATCTTATCTCTATAATAATTTTTATATAATTTTAAAGCTGAATGATTCATATTCAAAATCTCGGTGATTTCTTACTTCTATAATGTTGTCTATAATCTCTGTATAATTTTTACGCTGAATGATGCATGTTGAAAATCTCGGTGATTCCTTGCATCAATATTCCTTTTCTTTTTGCTGTTACTTTTATTATAATTCGATCAACACATATTATTGTGATTAAAATTTTACTTACACTTTGATCATCCTATTTTGACTTTGTATAGTAATGGTTGGGATTCGATCGCAAAGTACGCCTGGCAACAAGGATGGATTGTTTTTTACACCAAATAATATGTATTCTACTAGGGTTAATTCTACGCAATTTTCGTCATGGGAGGAAGTTACAATCAAGATGTTAATTTGAATCATATCAAGAATATGAAATTTGATTCTGTGGAAGATGCAAGGTCATTTTATCTTGGTTATGAAAGAGGTAATGATTTTGGTATTAGAGCGACGAACTTGAACTATGACAGTGAAGGTAGAGTATTAAGGAGAAAGTGGGTTTGTGATAAGCAGGGATCAAGAAGGGAGGAGTATAAGACCAATAAAAATAGGAAACATAAGGCAAAGCTGTAGACAAGACAGAATGGCAAATCTTGTTTCTCAGTTGGCTTAGACAGTGATACGTTAAAGTACAACATAAAGGTATTCATCGATGATCTTTCCCACAAACTAGCAATGTTTCGTGAGGTTTCTTCCCATCGATCCCATAGAAACGTAGATGAAGGTGACTATGCCCAAATTGACGCAATGGGCAAAAACTTCATATGAGGTTGTCAAACATTCGAGTACATGGTTGACCACAAAGGGGGATACTCCAAAATTGGATTTACTCAAAAGGACTTGTATAACAAGATTGCTAAGATGAGATGATCAAAAGCTTTTGAAAGCGATTCACAAGCAGCAATTTCGTATCTCGAGTCAAAGGCATTTTCTGAACAAAACTTTTACTGTAGTTTTAACACATATGATGATGATAGGCTTGCTAATATATTTTAGAGGGACTCCTATTAAGTCTTTGAGCTTTGTATTGGCATAATTCTATATCAAAACAACATTTGCTTTGTATTGATTAGTTGTCTAGGGTTTGTTGATAATAAAGCTTCAAGGAAGATTGGATAATATTCAAGCAAAGTGGTGGCTATAAGAGGAACAAAGCTAAGTTGCTTAGCAAAAAGGTATATCGAGACCTCTTTCTTCTTGTAAGGCCTAGACACATACATACATTGCATTCATATGTGTCCCTGCATCATTGTGAAAAATTTGGTATAACACAATACACACACTTATACTTGTATGCACATGCATTAGATTTAAAGTTGACAAATTCATATATTACATGAGGACTAGTTCTAAGAAATTGCATACTTGTGTGTTATTGTGTTTTTTTATATGTTATTGAACTTGATTTTAATCTTATATCATTCCTCATTGAGTTCCAACTAATTTGGTTGCTCATTCATTAAGTTTCGAGTTCAAATTAGGTGGTTAAGAAACTTTTAGTGATTTTATCGTACATGGTTTTCATCCTTGATTTTCAAGTTGAATTCCATATTTTTTGTAAAAGTTTTCTTAACGACTTTTGTACATGAGGAAGTTTCAGTTCGTAATCTAAAAATGGATTTAAAATCAGAGTTTGGAGGCCGGAGAACGGTCGAAGGACAAAATGGTACGCAAGGGGAGTTGAAGGCCAAAATGGAGGGCCATTGCACCTCACCCCGTGGAGGCGCGTGGCCTCCACGGGAGGAGGTGCACTCTACCCCCGTGGAGGCTACACACCTCCATGGGAAGCAGAGGTGGCACCTGCCAATTGTTCCTTCAAAACCTTTTTGTTTCCCTCCTTTAAATACTCCATTTCCCTCTCATTTAATTTCAAGAAGAAAAATTCAAAAAACTTGTGCAGAATTTTCTCTCAAATTTTCCCAACTTTTAAACACCATAACTTTCTCATTCGGAGTCTGAATTGAGTGGTTCAAATTGGAGAATCTTTGTCTACCAGTCCTCTATCATTTACATAAGAGTTTGGAGTCATTTGATTGAAGTCTCTGGTAGCTACACTCACAAATTCATGACAGCACAGTTTTTCTTCAAGGTATTGATTTCTATTTTGTTCTTGATCTTCAAGTCTTCAATTACCTTAGTTTTGTTAGGATTATGCTCAATAGCAAGAGTGTAATATTGTAATTGACAATATTTTTATATAAATAAAGTGATTTCTGGTTCTGCAAAATCTTATAGCATTTATAATTATTATTGTCAAGGTAAATAATCATAAGGTCAAAAGACTATGAGATATGAAGAATTGTTTATACATCCGGATATGTATGAGGTAGACACAATTCTTTAGTTAGTCTTGAATAACGTTCACAACTTAAGTTAAAGGTTGGGCACCTCTATCTTGATAAAGTTATAGAATTCTTTTACTAGCATTTGAGTGGGATCAAATGAGTTATGATGAGTCTAAAATCATCGAAAGGTTTTCGAGTAAAAGAATCTAGTGCACTGGGTGCATTGAACTGGATCACAATGAAATACTTTATCTAGAACCGTCACTAGATATAAGTCTTTTCATTATCAGGACAATCGGAGAGTCTATCTAAATCCTGAGATAAATGATGGACTTATGGTTGCAAGTGTTATCATTTGAGCTATCAATGAGTACGATTATATAGCATAGTCTATCCTCGATAGTTTGGTGGTATTCATTTGTTAATCGATAGAGGACTTCATTTATAGATATGGACATCGTGGCTCCATTTATTAAATGAGAGTATAATATCATCATATGGATGTTTTGAGGTATTGGATACTAAATCTCAATGTTGAGTTTTCAATAATGATTATTAAAGACATGGCTTCTGGACAAGTCAAAATATCCAAGTTCAAAATGTGGTCATATGAGGAAATATGGTAACTTGGAGAGCTATAGGCGGTCTATGAGCTCTTGGCGATTACTGATATTATTCACGAGGATATACCATCTCCTATAAGATTGTCTAGGGTATGAATGAGAAACATCTCCTTATTCTATCTTTATTTAAGAGTTCAATTTTAGCCCTTTAATGGAATGAGTTACAATTAATAGATCGGACCTAAGTGAATCATTTGTTGATTGTGATTAGGTTATGTCTATTGAAGCTTAAATTTAGATAGCCCGCCAAGATCCACAATCCACACGTACTTGCATGGATCACTTGATATATTCTACCGGACCAATTTATGGGTCCATCTAGAATTGCATTTAATATATTAAGAATATAATATGTCTATTATTTATTTAATGAGCTGCACTATTATATTAATATATTAAAAGGAGACATGTAGGCTTTTTTCTTTTAGTAAGAATAAGTCTGGTTCACATGTGGGCTTTTATTTAAAGTCTAATGGATTAAATAAAATAAGAAAAATAATATTAGGCCCATATATACATGGTGTGGGCGGCAAGGCTAAATAAAATAGCCCAAGATATTATTTTATTTTATTGTTTTGATTAAATGGGAATTAATTAATTATTTAATTAATTAATAGTTTAAATCAAAATCTTTTCCTGATCAGTAAATTAAATACTATGTGTTGGATTAGGGTTGGAATTCTTTTAAGTGATAGGAGTCCTAATGTGGTAAGGATTAAGTCCACATACACTCCTTATTATATAAAGAATTCGGCCACCACTAGTCCTACAAGGGTTAGGATTCTTGAATTGATAGGAATTAGGGAAAAAAGATAATTCCTTTTCAAGTAAGGAAATTTACCAACCCTAGATTTCCTATTCAATGAATTCGGCCAACCCTACTTGGTGAAGGAGAAAATTCGGCCAACCTATAAATATATGGTTATGAATTTTCGGCCACTAAGAAGCAAAATAGAGAGAGATTTTTGTTTGTTTTGAAAATAAAAAATCCTACTCTATACACATAGATTTTCGGCCAAGAGAGAAAAAGAAAATAAGTTCTCATTCGATAGTGCACTTACAAGCCTTTAACATCAAAAGGTTTTGTGCACACTTTCGATTTAGGGTTACGCGAGTTTCATTCATATTGATTGTGAATTGAAAAGTGACCGGAACTATTTTTTTAGGCTCTTGGTGTTTTACTATTGAAGATCAAGATCAGAAATTCCATACATCCATTCTAAGGTAGGCAATTCAAAGAAAAAGGGAGACCACGCTCCTAGGTGATTCACGTACGTGCTAGGATTGAAGATCTTGCGGATTACCATCGACGTAAGTCAATCGGATCACGGGACAAGAGGTATTTAACTCTAACCGTATATTTGAGTTTAATTAATTAAAGGGTTAAGGTTCAAATCTTTAGAAAAATTTTAAACTATACGAAAATTATTTTTTCGCCTTCCGCTGCGGTTTTAAGCAATTTTTCCCTACAGGTTTTTCTTCTCATATATATGTATGTTTGATGTGTAATCATTGATTAGAGAAATGATCTCTAATAGAGCTAGTTTGAGCTTCAATATTAACATGTTGAGTTAGATTTTTCTAAATCTATGTTTTCACATGTTTGTGATGTTGTATCGTGCTAGCTTCAAATCTAGGACTATCTTGTGTGTTTATTGAGATGATATTTTTTTTTTATTGATAGTCTTCTCATATGCTAGGTCTTTTTAATTGAATATTTATTGAAATAGCTATAGTGATTGATGATTTAGGGCTTGATTGAATTTAATTGCTTATCTTGAGAATCTAAGCTCTATTATCTTGATTATCAAATTGATTCTAGCATTTTTATGTGATTGAACATAATCTAGATTTTTTTGTGCGTGTTAGGGGTTTCACATACTCTAGGTTGTTTGTTCATGTTACAAGATCTAGATATAATTGATTTGTGCTTTTGATGATAAATATCTAGTTCTTCATGTTTTGTGTCTAATCCACACATTTCATATGTACATCATCATTAGTATGTGATTGCATTGTTTTTAGGATTATAAACTAGAATACATATGATATGTGCATATTGATTCAATTCTAGTTTCCGTAGGATATATTGATCATATATACTATGTTGTGTGTGTTTGCATCATTTGCATTCACTTAGATCATTTACCTTGAAAAATGTTGGAAGTCTCATTTCTTAGAGTGAGTCTTTGAATTAAGCATTGGAAGTCACATGTTTGAAGATGAGATCTTCAACTTGTGCAATTGGAAGTCTCGAATAGGATCAGGGTGATCCGGATAGTTGAGTATTGGAAGTCTTGGCTAGGATTGAGGTGATCTAGATAGCTAAGCATTGGAAGTCATATTTTGGAGAGGGGATCTTCAATAAGTCTCGACTAGGATTGGGGTGATCAGGATAGTTGAGCAAGGGGGCATCTCTTTCATTGTGTAGGGTTGAAGGGTAGATTTCTAGGTGAAGTGGTCACTTGAGAGATTGTATATTTTCATCTTACTAGTGAAAGGTGTTTGCCGATGGTTATGGTATCAACCCGTGGATGTTTTCTCTTAGGAGGTTTTACCACGTAAAAATCATGTGTTGATTTTCTCTATCTCTATCTTCTTATATTTGTGTATGTGTTGATATATATCTTTATTGATATCTTTGTAATTAATAGTCATATTATATCAACTTTGTATATGTTGGAGCTTTTTGTATGAAAGCTTTGTTACAACTCGAGTTTGTATAACATACATGTTATAGCTTATATTGACTTTGTTTGAACAAACATATCTTTAATTGGATTGATAGTGCTTGTACTTGTATTTGGAGTGTGATACAAACTACTTAGAGGGACAAACTTATGTTTGTTTCAAGGGATCGAAATAGGTGTAGTAACCTATTCAACCCCTCTAGGTTAGCTTAAGCTAATTAACCGTGTTTGTATTTTTCAACTCCCATTCCCTATTTGAGTACAAGTGCTTCAGAGATGTTCTTGTTTTAGACACCACTTACAAGACAAATGTTAGTTCTTGAGTTTTGTGTTGGCATAATTCTATATCAAAATGACATTTTCTTTGTATTGATTAGTTGTTTAGGATTTGTGAATAATCAAGCTTCAAGGAAGATTGGACAACATTCAAGTAAAGTGGTGGCTACAAGAGGAATAAAGCTAATTTTCTTAGCAAAAGGTAATCGTGACCTCTTTCCTCTTGCAAGGCTTAGGCACACATATACATTACATTCATATGTGTCGCTGCATAGTTGTGCATAATTTGGTTTAACAAATTACACACACTTATACTTGTATGCACATGCATTAGATTTAAAGTTGACAATTTTCACAATTTGCATGTTCTAAGACTAGTTCTAAGAAATAGCATACTTGTGTGTTCTTGTGTTTATTGGTTTTTGTTTATATGTTAATGAACTTGATTTTGTGCTTATGTATTTCCTCATTGAGTTCCAATTAATTTGGTTATCATCAAGTTCAAATTAGGTGGTTAAGAAACTTTCCATCATTTTGTCATACATGGTTTTCATCCTTGATTTTCAAGTTGAATTCTATATTTTTGGGAAAATATTTCTTGACAACTTTTGTACATGAGGGAGTGCCAATTTTTAATCTGAAAACGGATTCAAAATCAGAGTTTTGAGGCCAAAGATATGGCTGAAATAAAAAGGGTACGCAAGAGGGATGAGGGGTGCCAAGCACCTCCTTCCCGTGGAGGCTCGTGGCCTCCACGGGAATGGAGGGCTGCTGGTCCCATGGGGCCCATGCACCTCCACGGGGATCCAGCATGGCAGCCCCCCATTGGTTGGTTTTATTTGCCCTGCTTCCCTCCTTTAAATTCCCTTGTTCCCTCTTATTTCATTCAAGAAGAAAATTTGAAAAACACAAGTGCAGAATTTTCTCTCCAAGTTTTCTTATCTTCCAAACACCATAACTTTCTCATTTGGAGTCCGTTTTCAGTGATTCAAATTGGAGAATCTTTGTCTACCAGTCCTCTATCAGTTAATCAAGAGTTCGGAGTCAATATATTGAGTTTTCTGGCAGGACTAATCACAAAAACGAAGCTGCACGTTTTTCATTCAAGTTATTGATTTCTATTTTGTTCTTGATCTTCAAGTCTTCAATTGCCTTGAGTTTTCTTCTCATATATATGTATGTTTGATGTGTTATCATTGGTTAGAGAAATGATCTCTAATAGAGCTAATTTGAGCTTCAATTGATTAACATGTTGAGTTAGATTTTTACAAATCTATGTTTTCACATGTTTGAGATGTCGTATTGTGCTAGCTTCAAATATAGGACTATCTTATGTGTTTATTGACTTGATTTTATTGATTTATAGTCTTTTCATATGCTAGATCATATTAATTGAAGATTTATTGAAATAGCATATTTGTTTGATGATTTATAACTTGATTAGATTTAATTGATTATCTTGAGAATCTAAGTTCTATAATTTTGCTAGAGTTTCAATTTTGATTTTATCAAATTGATTTTAGCATTTTTATGTGATTGAACATAATCTAGGTTTTGCTGTGTGTTAGGTGTTTCACATGCTCTAGGTTGTTTGTTCATGTTACAAGAATCTAGATACTATTGATTTGTGCTTTGATGACAAATATCTTGTTCTTCATGTTTTGTGTCTAATCCACACATCTCATATGTATATGCATCATTGAGTGTGATTGCATTGTTTTTAGGATTATAAACTAGAAAACATATGACATGGTCTTAATTGTTCATTTCTAGTTTCCATAGGATATATTGATCATATATACTATGTTGTGTGTGTTTGCATCATTTGCATTCACTTAGATCATTTACCTTGCAAAAGGCCGGAAGTCACATTCCTTAGAGTGATTCCTTGGATTGTGCATTGTAAGTCTTAGTTGGAGTCAGAGTGACTTGGATAGGTAAGCGGCAGAAGTCACATGTTTGGAGAGGGGATATTCAACTTATGTATTGTAAGTCTTAGCTAAAGTCGGAGTGACTTGGATAGCTAAGCGGCGGAAGTAACATGTTTGGAGAGGGGATCTTCAACTTGTGCATGTAAGACTTGGCTAAGATTGGGGTGATCTGGATAGTCAAGCAGCGGAAGTCACATGTTTGGAGAGGGGATCTTCAACTTGTGCATGGCAGTCTTAACTATGATTGGGGTGATCTGGATAGTTGAACAAAGGAGCATCTCATTCATTGTGTAGGGTGGAAGGGTAGATTTCTAGGTGAAGTGGTCACTTGAGAGATTGTATCTTTTTATCTTACTAGTGGATTTGTTTGCCGGTGGTTGTGGAATCAACCCGTGGATGTTTCCTGTTAGGAGGTTTTACCACGTAAAAATCATGTGTTGATTTTCTCTATCCTTATCTCCTTTATTTGTATATTTGTTGATATATATCTAGTTGATATCTTTGTAATTGATATTCATTGTATATCATTTTTGTATATGTTGGAGTTGACTTTGTTTGAAAAAGCATATCTTTATTTGAATTGATATTGTTTGTGATTGTATTTGGAGTGTGATACAAGCTACTTAGAGGGACAAACTTGTGTTTGTTTCAAGGGAGCAAAAAAGGTGTTGTAACTTATTCACCCCCCTCTAGGTTAGCTTAAGGCAAATTAACCGTGTTTGTATTTTTCACAAATGCCTATGGCAAGCCTTTGGTTTTATTTGTTGGTGCAAACAACCATAGTGCTACTTATGTATTCGGTGCTGCACTTTTGTTAGACGAGACATTTACTTCATACAAATGGGCCCTTACTAAACTCATGGATTCAATGGACAACAAGCATCCCATTTCTATAATGTGACAAGTGCCGTTTTGGTATGAAATTGCTTGCCAAAAGAATTTATAAAATCCCAAGTTGAGCTCAAAATGTGTAAAAACCAAGTAAAGCGGCAAGTCAGGTATCGTCCATAGGGATCAATCAGATAGCTATGACCAATTTGAATTCTAGCGCTAAATTGCAATAAAAGTAAAATGTAGAGATTGGTTTGTAATTAACAACGAAAATGCAAACTACTACTACACTAAACTAGTATGCAACTAAGACAACAAGAATGAGAAATGGAAGATAGAGTATGAGGTGGTAATGGGAGATGATGTAATCACAACACAAACAATGGGCAATCCAAGAATAAGAAACGTGTTCAATGCTTCGAAAGTCAAGGCTATGGACATTTTGCAAATGAGTGCACTAAAAAGAAGTCCAAGAAAGACAAGAAGGGCAAAGCTATGGCGACCACTTAGAGTGAGAGTGATTCTAATGATGATGAGAGCTCTAATGATGAGTCCTCAAGTGCAGAAGAAGAACATGTTAGCAACTTTGTTGCTCTTACGGCTTCTCTCACAAAACTAGAAGATGATTGTATAGTTTCCATTGATAAAGAGATTGATCAAAGTCATCTAGAAGATACAAGTTCAAACATAACCAATCTCGATCAATTGGCCAAGATTAAGAATCTTGAGGAGCAAAGAGATGAAGCATTGAGAGAGGTTAATGAGAAAGATGATTTGATCAAAACTCAAGTGGATGAGTTTGTTGAGACCTCACATAGATTCATGTGTGAGAACAAGGAGATCATGAAGAGATATGCTAAGGTTGAAAGACTTGTCTTTGAGCATAAGGAGATTATCTCTAAGATGAAGGTTAGAGAGCAAGAGTATATTGAAGAGATCAACATTGCTAAGCAAGCTATAAAAGACTTAGTCAATGGTTCGATCAACATGAAGAGTAGCATGGATCTTGCTCAACCACAAGGATAATCTAGCATCTTGAAAGGAAAGGAGAAGCTAGTGATAGCATCACTTCCTTCAAAGAAGGCTAAGGTCAAGTGATGAGAAGGTTTTTGCCGTCAGAAAACCATCCGTCAAAACAATTTATAAAACCTATGCGATGCGTTCACAAGTATAAATACAAGTAAAGTGGTAAGCACGGGTGTCGTCCACTGAGATCGGGGTAGCGGTGATAAGATTAGGATTAATATAACTAGTATGCATAAAGTAAAGTGATGGTGAATGAAGATACTATATAAACTAAACTATGAAAGCAAATAAAATGGGATGACAACGGAGTGATGAATGAATGATGATGGAAGTACGGAGTTGATGGACTCGTAAGTGAATATTGGGGCAATTGCAACAAACTCTCAATTAAGCACGTTTTGACAAATGTAACCAACCTATGGTGTATAGTGTTGGTATATATCTATAGCAAGAGGTCAACCTAGGGTGTATAGCGAAGACCTCCTACTAGAGATTAATCCATCCAAGCAACCAACAGTGGCTAGTTACTCAATTGGGACTTGTTCCATGAATGCTCATCTATCTAGCTATGGCTCAACCTATGACTAATGTAGCCATCCTAGGATGTATAGTGATGGCTTCCAATTCCCTCACATGTGGCCGACCTAGGATGTATAGTGAAGGCAACCCGTTTGAGATTGGATGAGGCTCGAGGTTATCAACCGAATTCTACTCGAAGGTTAGTTCTCGTAAAATCACTAAAGTAGCCAACCTAGGGTGTATAGTGGAGGCTTCTAATTCTCTCACAAGTGGCTAACCTAGGATGTATAGTGAAAGCCACTAATTCAAGATTAGATTAAGGGCATGGTTGTAGAGGCGGATTTTCGGAAATCCTTCCATTCAATGGAGCATTAGATAACCTAATTGCCTACTCAAGTAATCCAAATCAATCATGCAAAGAGGGTGTATCCAAGCAAATCAATAATGGAAATCATTTCAAGCAATGGAATAAAACATAGAGATAGAATAAATATAACACATAGAGTTTATTTACAAAGCCCAAATATCCATCAAACAAATAAAATCAACCCCATAGTGGGGTATTTTAGCTACTCATGTTCTATTACAAACCAATAAACTAAGAGAGAGTAGAGAGATAACCCTTGAAGATTGATCTCCTTCCTTGAAGCTTGAATCCAAATCTCCTAGTTGCCTTTGATTGAGTAGAGATGGTTTGGATGATAGGGAGATGTGTTACTAGCTTAGAATACAAGTGTTGGGAGATATGGTGATTTTGGTTCGTTCCCATCCTTTTCTATTTAAAGAGGATGGAAAAATAGGTCACTTAAGCTTGAAACCAGAAACTGTCGCGCACGGAGTGCGGGTGGAGTGCGGGTGAATTACCCGCACTATATGGGTTTTCTTCATCTTCAGTTCTTTGATCTGGGCAATAGTGCGGGTGGAGTGCGGGTGAGTGTGGGTAGAGTGCGGGTGGATGACCCGCACTTTAATGAATCCAACTCTGTCTTGACCCGCACTTGACCCGCACTTTATCTGTCAGGTACGAATCAACTCCTCTGTCTTGAGCAATAGTGGGGGTAGAGTGCGGTTGGATGACCCGCACTTTACCCGCACTTTATCTTTCCTTCATGATTCAGGTCCCGGCTGCGGGAAGGAGTGCGGTTGCGACCCGCACTTGACCCGCACTGTAGAGCTGCTTATGATCCTTTGTCTTTCCTTTTGCCCTTTTTCTGCTGAACCACTGCAATTAGCTTCTAACACCAGAATTACATCTATTACCTGCAATTAGCACAAACGAGCCTATTAGACATAAAATATATAGAAAATACACATAAGAACGAGACAAAGGAATAGGAATGAGGGCCGAAGTATACAATAATTTAGGCACGATCAAACACCCCCAAACCTAACCTTTGCTCATCCTCGAGCAAACATAATCTAAAACAAATAAGACCAAACACGAGAGTTCTTGATTAAAAAGATTAAGAGTTCACAAGTGACCAAACGTTCTTTATTTTCTCTAGGAGGATTATTGTGACTAACAAAAGAAAACGGTTTGTTTTTTCCATCCTCAGGTTTACAATTCAAAGAAAAGGGAGCCCAAACTCCTAGGTGATTCACATTCGTGATTGGATTGGAAGATCTTGCAGATTTAATTCAAAGCAAGCAGATTCAAATTGACGCAAAATCAATGGTCACGTGAAAAAGGTACGATACTTTTACTATCTGTTAATTAATCAAGGGGTTCTTTCTTTTAAAAGGAAAGTTTTTGAAATATACAAACCCAATTTTTCGCTTCCGCCACGTGTTTTTCCATACAATTGGTATCATAGCCTGTTTGTACCCTTGATAATTGATGTATGTATACGTGAATCTATTTCTTTTTGTTGTAAATATGCATGTTTTAGAAAGAGATGACACTCTAGGTATTCGCATATATAATTACATCGGAATATATGAACATATATGTTTTTATAATATGATTTGTTATTGCTCGATTTTGGTCATAGAATTTCAATGTAGTTTTTGTTTAGAGTTGTAACAAAAAGGGTGATCTATCATCGCCATAATTTCCTTTTTGACAGTTACTAAGTTTTTTTATTTTATTGTTGTAATAAAAAAAACTGCTGTAATATAGTCAAGTTTCGAAGATTCGAAGAATTGAAGAATTGAGAGCAGAAAAAGAAGCATCGGAGGAAGGTCGTGGCAGCCCGTGCGCACCAAGGCAGCCGCTCAAGCCTTCGGGTGCTTGTGCGGTGCTGCACATGGGGCAGCCGCGTATGGATTTTGGCACGCAAAAGTATTGACGGACTGCCGCTTGATGACTTGATCGCCAAGTTAGGGTTTTCTTGTATTTCAAACAAATGTAATTTACTTGCTTTTCTAGGATGGGCCAAAATTGTGGCTATTTATTTTTCGTAAATATTACAATGTTTATCATTGTTTGATAACATGTCATATAGAATAGGAGTGCCACTCATATATCTCTTTTGGTATAAACATGCATTGAATGGTTTAGGTATCTAATTGGCATCTAGATAACTTGGTAAATCATTCTATGGTATTCTATCACACGTCTTAAGCAATTAAGTGGGAGAAGGTGTTTTGAACACCTATGGCCTCCAAGATAAGTTGAGCTTTATGTTTTGTGTGATAACCCCCCAAGGGGTATCCATGAATGGAATTTAGCAAGATACTTCCTTACAAGGATAGACTAGACAATTGACTCAAACGATATCTACTCTCTTAAATGAGGGATTTTCGTGAGGGAAAATATTGAAGGTCGATAACTTGGTAATACACTCAATGTGGTTTTATTGATATCCTCCCAAGAGTTCTTGTCAATATAAAAAGCAAGGCTAAATTGAAAACGTTGGTTGTTATGTTAACAATTAGGTGGGACCTAGTCCAACTAGTAAATGGTGCGAACTCCCAAAGCAGGCATAACATTTATGGATGTTGGATCACCGTTGAATTTTATGATTGAGTTATTTTATTTTATTCAAGATAAATATTCAAAAGTGCTTTATAATGATTGTTTGCTTATATAAATTTTGTTTTATTCAGAAATCATGACTCCATCCCTAATCAACATCATTAAAGATAATACTTTAACTGGAGATAATTATGTCACATGGAAAAGGAAAATTTGGCTATTGTTGCAATCTGAAAAGCATAAGTTCGTTTTGTCTACTCCTAAACCACCTGCTCCTACTAATGAATCTACTGAGCAGCAAAGAGATGAGTATAAACAGTGGGAGACCTCAGATAAGATGGCCACATGTTACATTATGGCCACCATCTCCGACGTGTTGCCACAACAACATGAAGGAATGAGTTCTACTGCCGATATAATGATGTCTCTAGAGAAGATGTTTGCTATGAGGTCCAGGACGACTAAGAGAGAGGCAGTGACTGCTTTCGTGAATCTTAGGATGAAACCTAAACAAGCTTTGAAAGATCACATTATGAAAGTCATAACACATCTCAACATAGCTGAACTTAATGGTGCTGAGATAGATGGTGAGACGAAAATTGACATGATAGCCAACTCACTGTCAGATTCCTTTGATTAGTTCAAGTTGGACTACACCTTGAACAATAAGGAATACACCTTGCAGGGCCTGATGCAAGATTTTCAAAGCACTTAGAAAATCCTTGTGAAAGGCAAGGGTCAAGAGATTCATACGGTTGGTAAAGTTGCTACTGTTAAGACCCGTTAGAAGGTCAAGAAACAACAGAAGAAAAGCAACGTTAGCCTACTAAGAAGAGGTTCCAGGAATAGAAAATACTGAATGAGAATGAATTCAAATTGCGTTTAGGCAATAGAGCATTGGTGTCTACCTGTGCAGTGGGAGATATTAGAATTAATTTAGATTCTAGTAGGCATTTATATTTTATAGACGTTTATTATGTACCTCAATTCAAGAGGAATTTAATTTTAGTTTATTGTTTAAATAAATTTGGATATTCAGTTACTTTTAATAAAAGTTTTATTATTAGTAAGAATGACAAATTTGTTTTCAAAGGTACATTGGAAAACGGCTTATTCTATTTTCATAGAAATATCTCTCTTTTGTTAGACACGGAATCAATGGAACCTAATCATAAAAGAATAAAATTATCAAAAGATCAAACTTACCTATGGCATTTGCTCCTAGGTCGTATTAACCTTGATAGGATTAAAAGATTGGTTAGTGATGGACCTTTAAGTGACTTAAAGGTTGATGATCTACCAACTTGTAAATCTTGTCTGGAAGGTAAGATGACCAAAAGGCAGTTCACGACCAAAGGCACAAGAGCCACTGAATGTTTAGGATTAATACACAGATATGTGTAGGTTCTATGAACATTCAAGCTAGAGGTGGATATGAGTACTTCGTCACTTTCACGGATGATTACTCAAGATTTGGCTATGTATATCTCATGAGACATAAGTCGGATGCTTTTGACATGTTCAAAGCATTTAAAGCTAAAGTAGAAAATCATCTTAAGAAACACATAAAAATCTTGAGATCTGATCGTGGTGGAGAATATCTATTTGGTGAGTTTCAGCAATATCTTATTGATAATGGGATAATTTCTCAGCTTTCTGTGCCAGGTACACCTCAAAAAAATGGGGTGGCAGAAAGGATAAATAAGACTCTTTTGAAAATGGTTAGGTCTATGTTGAGTTATTCAACGCTTCTTAATCCTTTTGGGGATATGCTTTACAAACTGCTATGTACATTCTAAACGATATACTATCTAAGTCAGTTCCTAAAATACCGCATGAGTTGTAGACTGGGTGAAAGCCTAGTTTACAACACTTAAGGATATTTGGATGTCCTGCACACGTGTTAAAAGGAAAGACAGAAAAGATGGAGTCCCGTTCAGAAACATGTATATTTGTGGGGTATCCAAAAGGAACTAAAGGATATTATTTCTACAGTCCTTCAGATCTTAAGGTATTTGTTTCGAAAAATGTTAAATTTCTCGAAAAGAACTATATGAATGATTTTGTGCCGAAGAGTAGAATTGTCCTAAATGAGCTTTCAGGAGATACAATTCCATAAGAGGTTTCACAACCTAGCCCACTTGTAAATTCCACACCATCACAAGATCAACAACCTACCATTCCTCGTCATAGTCGGAGGGTTAGTATATAACCTGAGAGATACATCGGTCTTGGAGAATCAATGGAGAATCTCCCGGACGACGATAATCCCTAGACATACAAGGAAGCTCTGGAGGATGTTGATTGTTGCCGTTGGCAAAAGGCAATGCAATCTGAAATTGAGTCTATGTATTCAAACAAAGTCTGGTATTTTGTAGACTTGCCTAAAGGGATAAAACCCATTGGGTGCAAATAGGTATACAAGAGGAAAAGATGAATGGATGGAAAGGTGGAAACCTTTAAAGCCAGATTGGTAACTAAAGGTTACACACAAAAGGAATGTATCGATTATAAGGAAACCTTCTCTTCTGTGGCCATGCTTAAATCCATTAGGATACTCTTATCCATTGTGGCATCTCTAGACTTAGAGATTTAGCAAATGGACATCAAGACAGCTTTCCTTAATGTAAGTCTTGACGAAAGCATCTTTATGATGCAACCAGAAGGATTCATTGAAAAAAGTCAAGATGAAAGGGTATGCAAGTTGCAAAGATCCACATATGGACTTAAGCAAGCATCTAGATCCTGGAACATAAGTTCGATCAAGCTGTGAAAAGTTTTGGATTTAATCAAAACCTTGACAAACCCTGTGTAAACAAGAGGATTAAAGACGACAAGATGGTTTTCCTAGTTTTTTACGCTGATGATATACTACTCATTGAAAACGATGTAGGCGTATTGACATTAGTAAAAAAATGGTTAGCAAAACAATTTGATATGAAGTACTTAGGAGAAGCAAGTTATATTCTTAGTATCCAAGTAATAAGGGATAGAAAGAATAGAACGATTGCATTATCTCAAGCTTCACATAGATAAAACCATTTATAGGTTCTCCATGCAAGATTCCAAGAAAGGTATATTACCTTTCAGACATGGAATCAAACTTTCTAAGGAACAAGTTCCTAAGAATGAGCATGAAAAGCAATTCATGAGTAGGGTTCCATATGCCTCGGCAGTTGGAAGTATCTTGTATGCAATGCTTTGCACTAGACCAGATATTTGTTTTGTTGTTGGCATAGTTAGCAGGTTTCAATCGAAACCTGGTTCTAATCACTAGATGGCAGTCAAGCATATTTTCAAATATCTCAGGAGAACGAGAGATCATATGCTTATATACTGTGGAGAGGATTTAATTCTCATTGGGTATACAGATTCTGATTTCCAGTCAGATTCTGACTCCAGGAGATCCACATCAGGATCCGTATTTACTCTTGGAAGAGGGGCAGTCATATGGAGGAGTATCAGCAATCATGTATTGCTGATTCAACCATGGAAGCTGAGTATGTTGCCGCATGCGAAGCTGCTAAAGAGGCAGTCTGGCTCCGCCAATTCTTGATTGACTTGGAAGTTGTTCCTAATGCGAATAAGCAGATCATTATCTACTGTGACAATAATGGAGCAGTGGCGAATTCAAGAGAACCAAGAAGTCATCAGAAAGGGAAACACATTAAAAGGAAGTATCACCTTTTGAGGCAAATTGTGCATAAAGGTGACGTGTCGATCACGAAGATCGCGTCAGTAGAAAATCAAGTGGATCCCTTCACAAAGGCTCTACCACAGAAGGATTATGTTCAATAGCAAGAGTGTAATGATGTATTTGAGAATCTTTTTCATATTAATAAAGTGATTTCTAGTTTAACAAATCTTATAGCATTTATAGTTTAATTATTATAATTGTCAAAAGTAAATAATCATAAGGTCAAAGACTATGAGAGATGAAGAATTGTTCATGCATATGGATATGTATGAGGTAGACACAATTCTTTAGTTAGTCTTGAACAATGTTCACAATTTAAGATAAAGGTTGGGCGTATTTACCTTGTTTAGTGAAGACTCGTTGAAGAAGGAAAATCTTCAACTAAAGGTCAAGTTCGATGACTCTTCGAAGACGGACATGATTGATGTTTCCAAGTATGAAAAGGAGATTGAAGATTGCCACCAAAGGATTAAGGCAATGAAGGATGAACTTGCCAACAAAGTGAATTCCTTGAAGATTGTCAAGGATAAAGAGATGAGGTACATTCAAGACTTGAAGAAGGATAAGATTAAGTAATCTCAAGCTCAAGCCAAAAGCAAAGCTTCACCTTCTCAACATCCTAGGAGGAAAATTGATCTTGGAGAGTCATCCAAGAGTTGACAAGTGAAGGTGCTAACAAAGGGTGAAGCTCAACCTCAACTTTCAAGAGCTTCACACCCAAGCCTTGCTCAATCAAGATTTCCTCAACCAAGGAAGCATGGTAATCTGGTTCAGCAACAAAGAATAAGAGAACCGGCTCAACACCAAAGGCGACATCAAATGCATGACAAGTCTTCAATGACCTTACAAGAATATGGTATGACTTCTATTTCTATACCTACTTGTCATTTTTATGGTGTTGATGGGCACATTAGGCCAAATTGCCATAAGTACATTAAGAAATGTAGAGTTGAGATCATGATTGAGAGGAATAAGCTTAGAAAAGCCAATATGCATATGCCTAGGAAATCTAGAGTTATTGACCCTAGTAAATCTAGTAACATGATGACCATAACCACTATGAATGAAAGTGTGTCACCTAAGTGGATTAGGAAAAATGAACCCGCATGCGATTGTGCCAACATGCCTCCCATAGATTCTACTAGTTCCAATAGATTTGGTAGGTCTATAGGAGCTCATGTCTCCCGTTGACTTGGTTGATATTGACCCCATTTGAGGAGCTCAAGCAAAGAGAGCGAACTTGCATTTTTGAAATGTGCAAAAATTTGATGTACTTTATGCCTATTTATTAATTGCTTGAGATTCATAGTTGCACATATATGCTTATATTGTATTTTTGCTAAATAAGTGTGTAACCTTACTTTGCTTGTAATCCATGTCACATTTGTGTTCAAACATGCATTTTTGGATTAGGAGATTAGATTGGGTAGTACGTTTGAACGACCTATAATTTATCTCCATGACATGCGAACTTGATATTATGATATGCTTAAAATGATATGCATGAGATGTCTTTTGATTGCTTTAATGCAAATGTGTGTGAATGCCAATGAGAAGACTAATCAATAAGGATCTTGTATCCATGCAATCAATAAGGATTTTATATCCAAATTAGTCTTTTCTCTCTTCTTAATGGTTAAGCAAGACTACTGTTAATAGCCAAAACTGGCTAAGGACCAAAAGAAAATTTTCCACCTTCCAAACCTGGCTCCATGCTCGAAAGTTTCCACCAGGAGACCATTCTACCTAAAGCCGAGCTACGATACCACCCCATAGGAACAAGGACGGGCTCTGGAAACATCCGGGATAGAGCCCGAAACGATCAGATCTAGCCCGCATCACCAAAACTGAAAACAAGAAATTCCCCGAAGTCGAGCTCACCTCGCAATTTCTCCAGAAACTCACCTATACCTCGCTGATACATGGGGATGTCCCTAGGAATCCGCACCTAGCTCCGAAAGGTCAGGGGAAGCCGCACCTAGCTTTGAAAGGTCAAGGGAAGCTAGATCTGGCTCCTAGCTGGACGAAACTTCTCAGATATCGAGGTCGAAACACTGATCGACCTCATTAGTTGATGCACCACACCATGATACATTCAACGACCCCTATGGAAATCATGTCAGACCCAAAGATACACAGTATCACATCCACAGATATTATACACGTGCAGAACAAGTAATAGAGTTTGAATGGGAAACAAATTGATTTCCAAGATATCCTCAACGGAGCAATTAACTCAAAGTTAACTACATTTAAAGGTAAAAATCTCGTCCGATAAGAGGGGGATGAGAAAATCAAGGGGAAATCAATGAGTTCAAACCTATGAAGACATTGTATAAATGAGGGACTTCCTCCTTCAGAAAGATGAGACTACGATTCGACATGCATATGACAAAGACCCGACCATACCCTAGAGGGAATTGAGAGCAATTTGAGAGAAATTTGTATACCATACATGTTCAATAAAGAAAATATTTTTTGCTTTCTTTTGGGTGACAAATTGTATCAGTATTACTTGTCATTTTGAAAAGCATTGTTACACATACGATCAATCTTGGCCACCACCTACGTGGTAGTGGTCTCGAGGGTGTTAACTGAGGTTTCTCGTCTCGAGCAAAATTTCCGTTAACACTTTCTGGCGCCGTCTGTGGGAAATGGCCTTAAACCCAATTAATCAATTACTTGCATTTACATATTTTGTTTTACAGGAACTATGAGGCTCCGCTCTTCCCAAGGTCAACATAGAGTTTCGGAGCAACCTCCGGCGAGGCTAACACGAAAGGCCCAAAGAAATGGGAGAAAATCTGGATATGGTAGTCAAGTTCCGGTCCAAACAACCAATGCGCGGGCTTCTGGCCACCCTATAGTGAACCAGGCCGTGCTCTACCAACAAGCTGCAGCCTTCGTAGAAACCATCCGCGTCCGCCTGCTCGTTGAAGGCATCACAATCCAGCCAACCAACTTGAATGATCAGGCAGAGCAGAGCAGGCTCAGAGTTAGGCCACCTGCTTCGATCGCCTGGGACCTTCTCTTCCAGAGCCGGCTCGAGAGAGGTCAGGGCCCTAACGTTCGATCCGGGATAGGCTAGGACCCATGCCCCCAGTTCCGAAAAGACCTTCACAATATCAACCCAGGCGAGTTAAGTCTACCGCGGATGCTTTTACCCGGAAGCCACGAGAGCTATCTCATCCGACTACATCTAGGAGGACCGTTCGGGCCCTAGAGGAGGAAAGTAGACAAACTCCCCGAATGGATCCTATCCATGAGAAGGACCGGATAGACATTGCCAGTTCATCGGAAAGACTTGATAAAGAAGAATCTGAGGTTAACTCGAAGAGACCTGGGAACAAGCGACTGAGGGATCAGCTGGCAAAGCTACAAAAAGAGGTCCAGCAGATAAGAAAGGGAAAGAATAAGGAGGACAAAAAGGATCCCTTGAGCTAGATGAACGCTCCCTTCACTAGGAGGATCCGGGAAGCGGAGCTCCCCCCAAAATTCAAAATGCCAGTAGGTAAGTTCTCCGAAATGGAAGATCCCTAAGCCACCTAGAGAGTTCGTTCAACATATGGAGGTCCAGAACACTACCAGAGCAGCTATGTGCAGAATGTTTCCAACGACCCTAACCGACTATGCGAAAACCTGGTTCAGGAAACTGCCTGTTGGCAGCGTGGATTCTTTCACGAAATTATCAACAGATTTTTGCTCGCAATTCCAAGGGGTCAAACCTCATCCGAAAGATCCCATACACCTCCGATATGTGATTCAGGAACGGAGTGAGACCCTTCGGTCGTACGTGGAACGTTTTCACAAGGAGGTCATACAAATGGGAGTTTTCACCGAAAAAGAAACCCTCACCAACTTCAGGCGGAACCTATGGGCGGGAAAGCTTTTCCGCTCCTTCGCCAAAAGGCCTCCAGAGACCTACCAGGAGGCCTACGACTGGGCTCTTAAGCAGGTCGAGATCGACAAACAACTCAAGGTCAAGATGGAACACGACGACATGAGAAAGGCAAAGCGTCTGAAAAATGAAGCCCCCAAATTTGAGCAAGTGCAGAAAACTCAGAATAAACCTCCCAACATATCGACCTATCGCATCCCTGCTCCTCAGCATAGGCAAGAAAGATATCCATCAAAACGAACCCCTCCCCGGGCTTCGCCACCTCCCAGGACCGTGGCCACCGTAATACAAAGGGAAAAAGGGTATGACTACGACACCCCTTTGAATGCTTCCAGGGAAACGGTTTACCTTGCTATACGAGATAAATGGTTGCTCCAAAAGCCCGCTCCCATGAAAGCCCCAGCTGACAGGAGAAACCGGTACAAGTACTGCGACTTCCACGAAGACGTGGGCCACAACACCTCAGAGTGCTATAATTTGAGCAACCAGATTGAAGCCCTGATAAGAGGGGGATGCTTTATTGAGTTCTTACAACAGGTCAGAGATAACATTCGGACTGGAAGGGAGGTACAAGCTGAAATCCGTGAAGACGTAGAAAAGAGGAAATAGGAACAGGCTGACTTAATGCAACAGATCCAGGTGATACACACTATCAGCGGAGGTCTTACACTGGCTGGCGTTTCCAAAAACTCCCGAAAAAACCACGCAAGAAAGATTCCCCGCATTGGAGAAAGCCGGGGGATCTTCGAAGTTAGCCAGAGCCCGACAGAGCCCTCCCAGTCAACGCAGATCGTTTTCACTGAAGCAGATGTCTTTAACACCTTGCAACCTCATGATGATCCCATGGTAATCACGATACAGATCGCCAACTGTCTGGTCCATCGCCTGCTCGTGGATACAGGTAGCAGTGTAGATATCCTCTTCAAGGATACCCTGGAAAAATTAAACCTGAAGCAACGTTGTTACAACAGTTGTACCACTCCGCTTTATGGGTTCACTGGAGATTCGATCATACCAGTGGGGTCGATGATCCTCCCAGTAATCATCGGAATCACCCCTCTCCAACAGAATGTTACGACCAACTTTGTTGTGGTTGACACCCCATCGGCCTACAACGCCATCCTAGGGAGACCATTCATGTCCTCCTTGAAGGGAGTCTTGTCCATATACCACAACGTCCTGAAATTCCCGGTTGGAACCAAAGTATGAAAGGTACGGGGGGACTAGCAGGCAGCCAGGAAATGCTACGCAGTATCTGCCAATCCTTTAGCCCTAGTAAAATAGTGTGTACAGGTGGCATTAATCCAGGAAGACATGGATACATCCTGGAAAATCTAGGAGGAGAAGGAGCCCGCAGAACATCTTGGGCATCCGGAGAGCGAATCTATTATGCCTTACGAGGAAGAATAGAGTAAGGAGTGGGCCAGCGGGCAGCCCGTGGATAAACTAGAAGAGATACCCATCATAAATGATGATCCATCCAAGGTCGTCAAGGTCGTGGCCACCCTTGATCCAGAAGTGAAAAGAGGACTAATTGACCTTCTCAGGGAGTTCAGCGACATCTTCGCTTGGAATCCATGATGAAATGCCTGGAATCCCGGTGTCATTGGCTGCCCACCGACTAGTGGTAGATCCAATAGTCAAGCCCGTCAAGTAGAAGAGGCGTCACTTCAACGCTGATAGGAACGCTGCGGTGCAGGAAGAGGTTGATAAATTGATCAAGGCAGGGTTTATCAGAGAAGTACGCTACCCCGAATGGATCGCCAACGTGATCAATTTATCATACTGAGGGAAAACCAGATGCGGTTGAACCCCTCCAAATGTGCCTTTGGGGTAAGAGCGGGGAAGTTTCTGGGCTTCATGGTTCATGAGAGAGCCATAGAAGCCAACCCATAAAAAATCAAGGCTATCTTGGACCTGGAATCCCCAACCTTACTCAAGCAAGTACAGATTCTGACTGGACGTGTGGCGGCACTCAATAGTTTTATTTCTCGCTCCACCGATAAATGTCTCCCTTTCTTCAAAGCCATCAAACAAGGGAAAACATGAAGTGGAGCCAGGAGAGCGAACAGGCTTTCCAAGCTTTGAAAGAATACCTAACAAGCCCCCCTATTATTAGTTAAGCCGGTTCTCGGAGATGAGTTGCAGATCTACCCGGCCGAATCAGAAACTGCAGTAAGCGGGGCTTTGGCCAATGAGTGTAGTGACGGTTTTCAAAGACCCATATACTATGTGAGTCATGCTTTGACCAAATCAGAAAGGAATTACATTCTCCTGGAAAAGCTCGCTTATGCTCTGGTGATCTCAGCGAGGAAACTCCGTCCCTATTTTCAAGCTCACACAATAGCAGTGGTGACGGACCAACCCCTCCGTCAATTCTTGCAAAGACCAGATGTGTCTGGAAGGCTAGTCTTATGTGCCCTAGAGCTCACTCAGTTCGATTTAAAGTATAAGCCCAGGACTATGATTAAGGCACAGGCTTTGGCCAACTTCGTGGCAGAATTTTCAGCGATCCCAGATCAAAATGATCCCTTAGTATCAAATGAGGTCCCTGAAAAGATATCCGAGGTCGACAATTGGGTGGAAGGCTGCAAGCCATGGACCCTCTTTACAGATGGAGCGTTCGAACAAGCCAGAGGAGGAGCTGGCATAGTTTTAATAGATCCGAAAGGGACTGAATTCTGTCACTGTTTCAGATTCGAGTTTAAAGCTACCAATAATGAAGCGGAGTATGAAGCCCTCCTAGCCGGGATGAAGGTAGCCATCGAACTAAAGGCCGATTACCTACAAACCAAGAGCAATTCATTGCTTGTTGTAAATCAGGTGACTGGGGTCTACCGGGCAAAGGGAGATAATATGGCTGCCTACCTAAAGCTAGCTTAGCTGCTAAAAAGTAAATTTAAGGGGCTCAAGATCGATCAGGTGCCTCGACACCAAAACCACCGTGCAGATGTTCAGGCTAAAATAGCGGAGAACGGAGGCCAATCCCTACCACGGGGAATTCCCCTCCAAGTGATCACCCAACCAAGCACAGCCACAAATGGAGAAATCTGCTCCTTGGATCGCCTGCCTTGCTAGATGGACCCAATTGTTGCCTACCTCCTTGAAGGAGAGCTTCCCAAAGGGCCCGACCAAGCCCGAAGAATTAAAAGGCTCTCAGTCCGATACTGTATGGTGGACGGGTACCTCTACAGGAGGGGCAAATCCCTCCCCTTATTTAGGTGCTTGCATCCTGATGATGCTAAATGGGCATTGAGAGAGGTCCACTCTAGGGACTGTAGGAACCACATAGGTGGGGAAGCTCTAGCCTATCTGGTGCTTCGTATGGGGTACTATTGGCCGACCATCCACCAAGAAGCAAAAAGTTTTGTGCAATCTTGCGTGCCTTGTCAAAGAACTTCAAACTTGAACCATAAGCCACCTGAGCGACTGTCGTCCCTTAGTTCACCTTACCCCTTTGCCATGTGGGGAATCGACCTAATTGGGCTAGTCCCGACCGCTCCCGGACAGATGAAACATGTTATTGTGGCTATCGACTACTTCACAAGATGGGTTGAGGTAGGGCCTCTTTCTCAGATATCAGAAAAGAATACAACCAAGTTTGTCAAGACCAACGTGGTAAGCAAATTTGGGACCCCTCTCATCATTATAGCTGACCTAGGGAAGCAGTTCGACAACGCCCAGTTCAAAGACTTCTATAAGGGATTGGGGATCGACCTCAGGCTCGCTTCAGTGGCTCATCCCTAGACTAACGGGCTGGTAGAATCCACCAACAAGACTATCAAGAAACTCCTAAAGAAGAAGCTACAGCAGAGGAAAGGTAAATGGGCCGAAGAGCTACCAGAAGTCCTCTGGGCATACCGGACTATAAAGAGAACAGCTACCGGGGAGACACCTTACTCCCTGGCTTTCGGGGTTGAAGCAGTCCTCCCCATCGAGCATTAATTGACCTCATTCAAGGTACAGTACTTTAAGCCAGAAAGTAACGAAGTCAAGCTCCGGGCTAATCTAGACCTCTTAAAAGAAAAACAAGACCGGATAGCAGAGAAAGTAGCGATCTACCAGAGCAAGATCGCTAGATACTTCAACCAAAAGGTCAGAGCCCGGAATTTCAAAGAAGGGGATCTGGTACTTAGGAAAGTGATCCTGATCACTCGAAAAAGGTCGGATGGAGTCTTAAGTTCCAATTGGGAAGGGCCATATTTGATAAAGCTAGTTGTTCGCAATGGAGCTTATAAACTCGAAGACATGGACAGACGATCCATCGACCACACTTGGAATGCAGATCATTTGAGGAAATTCTACCCTTGAGAAGGGAATTCCTAAGCGGACTACCCCCATTTAGTTTTCATTACGGACCCTAATAAAGATGTACTACATCTCGATCATCAATAAAGTCATTTTCTTTTTCTCTTCCGTCTTTATCTCCAACTATGTTCAGCATTAGTGACTACACCCTTGTGTGGGAAACTCAACATAAACACTTCGAGGCCAGGAAATAGCTTAATAGCCCTCCTGATGCCTTGGTCGGGCTACCACCCCCAAGAAGGGTCTGAGTGTAAGAGCATAGTTGCCTTCCAGATCTCAAGACCAGGAAATAGCTCAATAGCCCTCCTGATGCCTTGGTCGGGCTACCACTCCCGAAAAAGGGTCTGAGTGTAAGAGCATAGTTGCCTTCCAGATCTCGAGACCAATAGCCCTCCTGATGCCTTGGCCAGGCTACCACCCCCAAGAAAGGTCTGAGTGTAAGAGCATAGTTGCCTTCCAGATCTCGAGACCAGGAAATAGCTCAATAGCCCTCCTGATGCCTTGGTCTGGCTAGCACCCCCAAGAAGGGTCTGAGTGTAAGAGCTTAGTTGCCTTCCAGATCTCTAGACCAAGAAATAGCTCAATAGCCCTTCTGATGCCTTGGTCGGGCTATCACCCCCATAAGGGTCTGAGTGTAAGAGCATAGTTGCCCTTCAGATCTCGAGACCAGGAAATAGCTCAATAGCCCTTATGATGCCTTGGTCGGGCTACCACCCCCAAGAAGGGTCTGAGTGTAAGAGCATAGTTGCCTTCCAGATCTCGAGACCAGGAAATAGCTAAATAGCCCTCCTGATGCCTTGGCTGGGCTACCACCCCCAAGAAAAGTCTGAGTGTAAGAGCATGGTTGCCTTCCAGATCTCGAGACCAGGAAATAGCTCAATAGCCCTCCTGATGCCTTGGTCGGGCTACCACCCCCAAGAAGGGTCTGAGTGTAAGAGCATAGTTGCCTTTCAGATCTCGAGACCAGGAAATAGCTCAATAGCCCTCCTGATGCCTTGGTCGGGCTACCACCCACAATAAGGGTTTGAGTGTAAGAGTATAGTTGCCCTCCAGATCTCGAGACTAGGAAATAACTAAGTAGCCCTCATGATGCCTTGGTCGGGCTACCGCACCCAAGATAAAATATATATATATATATATATATAAATAAATAAAATGTTTGTTTTCGTGTGCAGGATCAAGATCATCATAATTCCCTACCCAAGTTTTAATTGCTACTACGGATGCAACTCTGGTTCCTATTCAAGACCAGAAATGAAACAAGAATTCTCAAAAGCGATTTGATTTCTCATTAAAGATAAATGGAGCCTATCCCCTGGTAAGGCTACATCCATCCAACGGGGAGCCCAACCCCCGAGCTCGGGCTATAAAAAAAAAGGTGAAGAAAGCTAATAAGGGCAAAATGAGGTGCCCACCCCCTTTTTTTTCTGGCAATCAAAAATAAGCCATGAACGAACTGCTTCAAGCTTTGGGACTCTCTTGGTTCTCCTCCGCCGGTCCTCCTCCTTCTTGATGATCTTCGCCATCGACCCCATCTTCAGGTAGCTGTCCATCTCGGTTATCCTCGCCCACCGCCCGTCCATTTAGAGGCTCCATCTGTTGATCAGCAGGATCTTCCTCCAGGACTTCATTAATCACGTCCATAACCTCAGGCGGGATAGCCGGCATCAAGAAGGGCAGTCATGGACCCCGTTTGGCTCCTGTCGACCTCCATCTCTATTAAGGGAGGCTTCTCAGACGGGCTCCTAACCTCTTCACCAGCTCCCTACTGGTCCCCTTCGGATCGAGAGGATAAAACTTTACTGGAAGACTCCCCGGGACCTGAGGTAGTAAAGGTAGAAAGAGGGAATTGAGGATCTGTCTGGGCGGGCTGTTTTCCAGCTCCTGCTTGGCTCGAAGGAACCACCTCGTCGCCTTCAGGGCAAGATAGCTCAGCAGCCTTAAGCATTATTTCCTGTCTATCCCAGCTGGCAATAGATGACAAATCAAAGGGAGGAGGAAGAGCTTCTGCGGCCTGAAAGGAAGCATAGAAATATCCATCGCTGAAGGAGGTCTCCGCTTCAGCTTACAGCTTGGTCACCTGAGTAATCAGAGACTGATTCTCGAGGTCCAACTTTTTAGCCTCAGACCTCCAGGAATCCCTCTGTCTAACCCGCCGGAGAGATTGAAGACGCTCATGATCATAAGATTGCTTCATCCTCTCATGGTAACAGCGAAGCTCAGCCATCTCGACCTCGACCTTTCCCTGGTTGGAAGTCATCTCTTCCACTAAAGACTGAGCCTGCTTGAGCAATTCCATGGCTTTCTCTGCTTCGGCTTCGGCTTTTGCAGCCCGGTCACGGAGGAGGGCTACCTGCTGGCCCATCGCTACATTAAACTTGAAGGCCTACAAAGTACAGAACTCGAGTTAGAAACTGAACAAATTAACAAGAGTAGCATGAAGGAAATACAATTACCTCAGCTAAAATAGCAAACCCCTTGGTAATCAGGACGTCCACAGGCATAGAAGCCATCCTGGAGATCCCACCGCCCGGACAAGACGCGATGAATTGTTCCAGGACTTCATCTCGCCCTACCGAGCTCGACTGAGGCCGGGAACGGCTGGAAGGAACCCTTGCGACACCCTTTCCAGAAACCTCCAGCAGGAGGTTGAGTCGAGGGGGTAGCAACTTTAGCGACCACAGTTGAAGGGACAGAAGCAGTCGGACCGACAACCTGGGGAGCTTTACCCAAAGCCCGGAAAGCCCGCGAAGCAAGAGTGGCCATCTTGGACCCAGCTGGAGAGATAGATGAAGCAAGAGCAGTTTCGACCTCAGTGGAGGGAAGAGAAACTCTACATTGAGGAGAGCGTAAGACGTGGTGGGTAGCCGGTTCAACGACAGAAACTGTGAATAAGCAAATTAAAAAGGAAAATTTTAGAACCAAGCTGAATAAGAAGGCAAGGCAAGGCAACTCAATGACACTTACGAGGAGTAGCGTCTGAGATCCGCAAGTATTGGTTCACCCTACGAAGATCGAAGGCTTCAGCAGTAGGGAACTTCAGGTTCAAATAATTCCAGGCTAAAATAGCCTTCAGGATGGCTTCGGACTCAGAAGGCAGGGAGTCCCGGTCCCACGAGGGTTTGTCACTGAAAGCCGTGGGAACCTCGAATTCATGCCCTCCTATGAAAATTGAGCTCCCTCAGTCATTCCCCGCAAGGATCCATTCTTCTTTCCAAGCGGGGTCCTTCTTTGAAGCACCAGGAATGATGAAATTGAGCTTGTTCTTGGCCTTAGCATATAACTGGCCTCGAGGAGCGCCAAATAGGCTCCCAATCTGGAAAATATAGGCTAGCTCATCTGCACCCGGCTCCCTCCGTCACCTTACTCAACTGACATTGTTCCCTCCATAGTACGAGGAAACCAATCAGATGCCTCCAGAAGCCAGGCATCAACTGGATGGGAGCGAGCTGGATGGCGTTAAGAGCCAGCCGAAGAGTCGGATGAAGGGGAAGCCTGACCCCGTTCTCGAGAGCTGCCACATGAATAGGAAGCATGCCTTTGGGGGGGATTGAAGAACTGGTAATTTTTGGGAGGCACCGAGATGGATACGCTGCAGGGGATGCCAAACTTCGACCTCAAGCGGTCAATCGAGACTGGATCGACGATGGAATCTGGGACAACCCGAAAATCATAAGGAGGGAGCCTCTCCAAAGGGGGCCAGAAGCCGAGACCTGATGTTCTCCCGCGGCGTCACCGCCCATTTCTTTGTCGGAATCTTCGTCGGTGATATCCAAAGGATGGTCAGGATGGTTGGAGAACCCAGTCCCAATGGATACATTCCTACTTGACCGCCGACGTTGCGGGTTAGGTGGGGAATCGTCATCGTCTGAACTCCTCCTAGCCCGTTTCCCCAGAGCAAGAATGACGACCTCCTCACCGTCAACTATGGAGTCAACTGAATCGCGACTGGTTTTCGACATAGTAAAAGTCAATAAGGATGAAGAATGAAGAAGAAGGCAAGGTTGGAAGAAAGGCTATGAGAGAAAATATTTCTTAGCAAAAATTTTAGTTCGAGAGATGTGAGGAAGACATGGAGATAAATAGATATATATATATATATATATATACATAGGTAAGAGGGCAACATCGCGAGCTATCAAGATCCTCGATTGGTAACAGTAAAGAATCTCGGGGACTACCGTAACGTAACCGGATTAACTCAAAAGCAGGCTAATTAGCTCACGCCACGTCACTTACGCAATTAAGAGGGAGATCTCCCTAAGATTCTGGTAACGGTAAAAAATCTCGGGGACTGCCGTAACGCAATCAGATTAATTCAGAGATAAATTAGTCAGTTCGCATCACGTCGCTTTAATGAGGAGATTTCCCCTATATTCCGGTAACGGTAAAAAAGGGAAGATTTCCCAAATAAAGTAAAAATCTGACCCCAACCTCAAGCTCGACGTCTGGTGTTCAAGTCAGAGGGGACTTCTGTTAATAGCCAAAACTAGCTAAGGACCAAAGGAAAATTTTCCACCTTCCAGACCTGGCTCCATGCCCGAAAGTTTCCACCAGGAGACCATTCTACCCAAAGCCGAGCTACGATACCACCCCGCAGGAACAAGGACGGGCTCCGGAAACATCCGGGATAGAGCCCAGAACGATCAGATCTAGCCCGCATCACCAAAACTGAAAACAAGAAATTCCCCGAAGTCGAGGTCACCTCGCAATTTCTCCAGAAACTCACCTATACCTCGCTGATACATGGGGATGTCCCTAGGAATCTGCACCAAGCTCCGAAAGGTCAGGGGAAGCCGCACCTAGCTTCGAAAGGTCAAGGGAAGCCAGATCTGGCTCCTAGCTGGACGAAACTTCTCAGATATCGAGGTCGAAACACTGATCGACCCCATTAGTTGATGCACCACACCATGATACATTCAACTACCCCTATGGAAATCATGCAAGACCCGAAGATACACAGTATCACATCCACAAATATTTTACACGTGCAGAACAAGTAATAGAGTTTGAATGGGAAACAAATTGATTTCCAAGATATCCTCAACGGAGCAATTAACTCAAAGTCAACTACATTTAAAGGTAAAAATCCCGTCCGATAAAAGGGGGATGAGAAAATCAAGGGGAAATCAATGAGTTCAAACCTATGAAGACATTGTATAAAGAGGGACTTCCTCCTTCAGAAAGAGGAGACTACGATTCGACAGGCATACGACAAAGACCCGACCATACCCTAGAGAGAATTGAGAGTAATTTGAGAGAAATTTGTATACCATACATGTTCAATAAAGAAAATATTTTTTGCTTTCTTTTGGGTGACAAATTGTATCAGTATTACTTGTCATTTTGAAAAGCATTGTTACACATACGATCAATCTTGGCCACCACCTACGTGGTAGTGGTCTTGAGGGTGTTAACTGAGGTTTCTCGTCTCGAGCAAAATTTCCGTTAACAACTACAATCATACGGATAATTATTAGGAAATATCTAAAAGGATCTCTTGATCCAATGTCTTGATTTTCCATTAAGGATTGATATATTTGTTGTGTGCTAAAACTTTTAATCTTAAAACTATATCTTGTTTACTTATGACAAAATGGTACAAATTGGTTTGAATTCTTATGGATGTTTGCTTTGCCAAATACCATTGCTTGAACTTTGATGTTATATGTCTTGCATGCAAAGCAACACCTTCACACATTCTCTTTAAAATAAAACTCCTTGAATCTGTCTCAATTGATTAAGTTGCATAAAGTTTATGTATATGATTATGCAATCATCTTTTGTGTGATTGTCTCTCTTTGCTAAAGCAACCCGATAGGGGGAGCTCATTTGCCTATCTCATGGCAAAAAGGGGGAGAAGTCTTGAAAGAGATAGGGGGAGCAATTCTGCAATTTTATGCTTTGGGGAGAAGTCTTGGGAGAGAGTAACCATTTAGAGGGAGCTTTGCATCTCCAATCTCACCAATGGTATATCAAAAACCATGATCTAACCTGAGGAAGTTGATAAGACACTCAGGATTAAGATCACCCATATATAGCCATCATTTATCGATATATATGAGTCTCATCATGTAACGGATCTTGGTGAGCATATAGATTGTGACCTAATCCTATATAATCATATTATATAAGGTGCCTCCATTCTCATATCACCATATGAATAGTCTAGGATAAGACCACCGTACATTACGGAATGGACCGCAGGTGTAGATTAACCACAAATAAAGTACCAATCTCTATTTGCTATCTATGAACTATTTAGATTACTCATTTCAAACTGAATTCCTCTATATATGACACTCATATACTCAGTTAGAGATTACATCCAGGCATCCATCAATCTTGGATGTTTAGTACACATGATATAAATGTATGAGACAGATGTATAGAATGAATAAACAACTTCTTTTATTAATGTTTCATTCACATTTACAAATTACAAGCTTTAGGGCATAAACCCCAACATTCTCATCATATTATCACAAGAACAAAATGCGGTATACACAAACACAAAGTCTATTCTACTAAATCAATGGTTTCTAGTGTTGATGCAGAACTTAAAAATTGTGAAGAGGCTCTACCTTTGCTAATTGGAGAAAGGCTATACAACTTGAGTCTAATGTTTTACTTGCTAACAAAACTTGGTATGTTGTCCTATTTAATCCACAAATGAATTTCATCGGCAACAAATGGGTATTTAGAAAGAAATTCAACTAAGATGGCAGCCTGTAGAAGTAAAAAGCAAGATCAGTGGATAAAGGTATTCATCAAACTCCTGGAGTAGATTATTGAAACTTTTAGCCTGTTTGTGAAGCTTCTACTATATGAGTTCTCTTGGCTCTAGTAGTTTGAAAAATTCCAAGTACACGTTAGTTGACCAAAAGTAAACCTATAAGGGTGAATAGGTTTTATTCTAATTTCAATCCCTTTTCAACAAATATTTGAATGTGAAATATTTTTCCCTCTAGATTGTTCGACTACTGATCGTGCCAAAATTGTCATACATTTTGGCCCTCAATTCCATACCCTTTAACTTGTTTTGAGCATATTTTGGAGTCTAATGGCTCGTTTTGTAGTTGTTAACATGGATTTTTGGCAAGGGACCAAAGGAGAATTTTCCAACTAGTATCAATCCGATGGGCGCCAGTCCTAATTTCCGGGTGACCAGCGAGGTCGATGCCACTACTTAGAGGAAGCCAATACTTGGTAAGGCCAGGACCTCGATTACCTATCTATCTAGATAGAACACCAGTACCGCGAGCTAATGAAGGTACATACCTCTCCCTACTGAAGCTTCTGATATCAACTCAAGACCAGTATAATGGTAGATCGCACACCTAGCACCCCTCAAGTGCCCCGACATCAGTCAAGGAACCCGGTATCCCGATACTCGTCTTGGTACTACCTCGACTTCCACCTGGTACCTAGTACGTCGTCGTATATATTCAGAGCCCTTCCAAGGCAGGTACCTTACCGGCCAAGCAATACGAAGATGATCGTGAAGACACAAGCACCACTCCATCAAGAGATAGAACAAGCTCCATGCCGGTAGGATCCGACTAGTATACCAGTACCTCGCCCTACCAATAAAATTCAGAATCAGAGTTTCCCTCAAAAGCTCCATGAAGAAGGAAAGTTGACTCCATCGCCAAAATAAAGCGCCATTAATGAAACCTAATTAGAATTCGAATTCGACAGTGATTTCATGGGATCAAATCCCACGCCTTCAGCCCCACATAATGCTTTTCAACGCCTAAATTAGGATACTCAATAATCCTCATTAACACAACCAGATTTCGTGGGGATTCTTTGGAGAACTATATCTACGGCTTTGAAGGGTAAATAAACAGAGGCATTTTTGAATATTAGGATCGCCAAAGACAGAGAGAGAGTTTTTCCGGTTGAATTCCCTTGTAAAATTCTCCGAAGCCAGTGAGAGTCCATTGACGATCATTGGGAGAAAATATCCACTTGTAGACATAAACTGTTTTCTCCACTGTCACCCTGTGTAAAAGAGTGAGAAACGAGAGAAGAATGTATATTGTGTAACTTCGTTATAGTATTGTCTAATAAAGCAGAGTTCTTCTATATATCCCGGTCCTTTTTTGTTTCTTCTCCATCATATTATTCCTTGTTTTCGATTATAAAAAGGATCCCAGTATCGAAGGTACCTATCCCGGTACTGGCTACTGGTAGTGGGTGAGGGTGCTAACTGAGATTTCGCTCCCTGAGTGATTTTTCTGTTAACACTTTTTGGCGTGGTCTGTGGAAAACATTACACCCTCAAAAGAAAGCCAGCGTGCCTCGTTTTCTTGTCTTATCATCAAAATGAAGCTCCGATCCTCTCAGAATCATCCTTGCCCGTCAAAACATCAGTCAAACACTTCAACTAGAAAGGGTCAGAAGCCGAAGAATGGGGTAAAGGGTCGCAAACCCACCTCGAAGCCGTCAGCTACTGCTCAGATTACCCCCAGGTATGTTACCCGTGCACTTACCCCGTGCAGTACGTGTTCCAGTTCGGCAAAAGTCACGTTTTCAGCCATTTTAAGAAGGGCAAGGTCGTCCTTTCATGCCTATTTCGTGCCCTAGCCCCTCAAACCTATAAATACATCATTTTTTTTCCACAAGACCAGGAAGATCTAATTATTCATTGAATTAATACATTCATTCCAAACTTCATCTTCTCCACCAAATCAAAAGAGATAGGAGCTTCAAAAGGCATCCATGGAGGTTTTCCTCCATGGATTGCCTCTCCACCATTACCTACTACTATCACCATCCATCTTTGATGAGGATTCAAGAGGAAAGAGCACCCTACCTTGTCTATGAGGAGGAGAAGCTTCAATGGAGCTTGGAGATCCGAGATGACAATTGGGCCCCTCTCCGAGCTTAGAGATCCGGATTGATAACCTTTGGTTTCTTCTTTTACTCTTCTCTTGTATTTTCTTTAGTTGATGTGTATCCCTATTTGGGAAATATGTAAACCCTAACACTAGTTCCATTTAGGTGATTGATTTGCATTTGACTTCTTCTTGTGTTGGTTCCATTCATTGTGCTTAATTGTGTTTAATTATCTCTTGAATTAAGTATGCATTCCAACTCTTGATTCTTGTTGATTGATTGAACTTATTAGAGTAACTAAGCTATTATTGAAATCTTTGTGAAGTGGGTAGGCATCCCCGGTAGCGGCGCCATTTTGAACTTGCATTTTTATATGTCGTGAATGCAAGCCAAACAAATTTAAAGATCCCGATATGCACTAATTAAACTAATTTTAGTATAAGGCAAATATGGGTATCGTTCCACAGAGATCGTGAAATAGTTGTGACTAAATTCGACTCTAGCACTAAATACAAGGAAGTAAAATGGAATTAATGTTTATAGAAATTAATTTGGAATTTCTATTACTACTAAACTAAGAATACTAAAATAAACTAAGATAGAAAAGGTGTGTGTAATGTATGATGATTGATTTGGGAATTGATGCAATCTAGACACAATCATGGGAATTCCACTTTTGAAGCCCGACCCGATTCAAACATATGGCTTGTCTTCATAGCTCGAGTTTCTGGAATGGTTCGGATTACAATGCTTACAATCCATCCCTTTCACCTTTGCTTGGATAGATATAAAGAAGCCGGGATGGCTTGGATTGGAATGCTCACAATCCACCCCTTTTCCTAGCCAAGATATGTAGGATTGGAATGCTCACCACATACCTTTTCCAATTCAATTGAGCTTAATTAAACACCTAGAGTAGTGGATGGTCAAGAATAAATTTTGGTAACCAATATAAATCAAGAGTTGGAATGCCTACTTAGCTCACAAAAAAACCACAATTCAACCTCTACAAAGGGTTAGAAGTTGGAATGCCTACCCAACTCAAAGTGAGTGTTAAATGCAATTAAGAGCAAATTCAACCACTAAGTTAAATGAGAGCTGGAATGCCTACTCATTTTCACAAAGATTTCATTCAAAGATTAATTACTCTAATAAGTTCAATTAATCCACAAGAATCAAGAGTTGGAATGCTTACTTAATTCAAGGGACAATCAAACACAATTAAGTAAATTGAATGGAAATATATTAATCAAGTCAAAATGGGGGAAATCCCACAATCCATGAATTAATTACATCAATCCCAAATTGGATTTAGCTACTCATAACAAATGAATGAAAATAAATAGGAGAAGAGAGATAAAGAAGACTCATGTAGACATTCTTCTTCCTTCAAGCTTGAATCCAATCTCATATGTGTACTTGAGTAGATGATGAGGATGATAGTTAGATATAGGTTTAGTGATTAGGGATAGAATTGTATGAGAGAAGGGAAGAGAGAGTGATTAAGAGTCATTTAAATGATAAAACTGGTGTATTTATATGCTTGGGAGGCTAGGGTGCGAAATAGGCTTGAAAGGATAACTTTGCCCTTTCTTGAAATGGCTGAAAACAAGACTTTTACACAGCTGGATCGCGTAGTGCACGGGTTGTGCGCGAGTATCATACCCGCGCACCTACCCGCACACATGCTCTTCACAATCTTCCATTACCCTATGCATTGGTAATTGCACGGGTAGTACGCGGGTGAGAGTGCGTGGCTAGGACCCACACAGTTACCCGCGCATAGGCCCTTATGTCTGATCTTCACTCGGTGCACGGGTTGATGCACGAGCAGTGCACGGGTATGGGACCCGTGCACTATGTTTATGGGCACCGTTTCTCTGACTTTTGACTTGTTTTTCGACCGAAAGTCCCAATTTCCGCTTCCAGCCCCTGAAATCCATTATATGCCTACAATATCAACAAAAGAGCCATAAATAAACATAAAAACACCCAAGCATGAGATAAAGTGAAATGATATGAGGGCCAAAATGTATGATATATTTGGCTCGATCAATCCTCGAGCAAACTCTAAACATAACAAAGACATAGACACTTAACACACAATCATGACTCTATCTAAAAACCTTCATAGATGTGAAAACAAATAATTCAAACTACCACATGTCCAACCGGTGATGAGATGCAAGGATATGTGATAGAGAGAAGTAGACATATGCAATATAATCTAAAGCAACACGAAGGCACTAAAGGGAAACTCGCGCAATCACGAATCCCACACCTAAGAGTACTCTCGTATCAAAAACTACTCACTCTCACACCTCGAGCGTAATTCGCTTCGACTCTAGCCTCTTATGGAGCCTCTCTTTTCTTCCCGCTCAGAGTCCTAAGTTCACACTCACACAAGGTATGCAAAGATGGAGTTTATGCATAGAAATCTAAAACATTGCATACATGTAAATTGAAAAATGGATAATGTCTGTGAACTAGCCTAAGAAGGATTCACTTATGCCATGAACGTGGAAGATCATGCTTCAACAAACATTCCCAATCTAGACTCATCATGGATCAAAAAGAACTTTCCCTTTAGTTGTAATGGGGTCATGGGGTATAATGTGGTGAACAAAGAAATAGGGAAATATGAGTTCAAAAATCACCAATCATGCGTAACATACTAACGCACACCCCATACCAAGCTCTACTTAACATTTACACGTTAGCGTCTAGGCATTCACTTAAACACACATTGGTGCTTCACAATTTTGTACTCCACATTGTGAGTACTTTGCAATTACTTTCAAGGCTCATTCTCTTTTCTCTTTTCCTTTTGCATTGATTTTTCTTTTCTTTTCTTTTTGCTTTTTACCTTTTTCTTTCTTTCAATGTTTTACACAATAACATCTAACAAGTTGACACTTTGGCTCTAAGTGCACCTTTTAGCACTTTAACTCTTGATTCTTGTTGATTGATTGAACTTATTAGAGTAACTAAACTTTTATTGAAATTTTTGTGAAGTGGGTAGGCATCACAACTCCCATATCACTTAGTGGTTGATTTGGGTCTTTAAAGCATTTAATACTCACTTTGGGTTAGGTAGGCATTCCAATTCCTAACCCTTTGGAGAAATTGAATTGTGGTGTCTTTGTGAGCCAAGTAGGCATTCTAACTCTTGGTTTACATTAGATATCAATTTACATTTTTAACCATCCACACCTAAGGTGTTAAACCAAGCTCATTTGAATTGGAAGGGGTATGTTGTGAGCATTCCAATCCAACATATCCCGGCTAGGTAAAAGGGGTGGCTTGTGAGCATTCCAATCCAAGCCATCCCGGAAACTCTAGCTAGGAAGATTAGCCCGATATGCTAGGAGTGTCTTTGCGGTTAGTTATTGTAGGTGGGGCGAATGTTTTGGGTGGTCATGAGTACCATATGTTTCCATTTTCTTGCATCTCTCTTATACGCCATTTTATATTTATCACTTTACTCACCATTCTCAACCCTCCATGTTCTCTTATTTTTTTCTTTTCATTGCTCGTGTTGCCCACACAACATTTTACACCTCACACACACCACTCTTACCCTTGCCATGTTCTTATTTACATTGCTTTCAATAATCACTAGAACGAGTGACAATCGATGGATAACACATCCCTGTGGACGATATCCTCGCTTACCGCTTTACTAAGTTTTAAAAACTTTACAGCACATTGCGTAGGACTTTTTATAAATATTTTTTGATCTCAATTTGTTAACGACACAAAAAGCGAGCTATCAAAATGGCGCCGCTGCCGGGGAGGTGGCCTATTCGTTAATTGTTTCTAGTTTTAGCGAATAATGTAGTAATGTAAATATTTTTGGTAGTTTTTTTTTGGTTGTTTGTTTGATATTTTTCTTTTGTTCAAAGCATATGCATTTAATGTTTGAGTTGTTTTTGTGCAAGGAAAGATAAATTTTTAGGTTGGCGAGATATCAAATCAAGGTTGGAATGGTGACAAACAATCGAGGAAGCCAAGACCGTACAACTTAAGAGAACCATGTGTGCCCTATTGCACTACAACAACTTCACCAAGAAACACGGCAGCACAATGATGACCTATGTGGTTGATACAACCAAGGACGCAGGGAGTGGTGTGAAAGAGCATCAAGTGGAAAAGAGGTCAGAGCGCAGCTATAGGTAGTGTCTCTGCAGACTTCTTCCCAAAGTTTGGAACTTCGGTATCGACTATTCTCACTGTTTCTATCTTTTTAGATTACCCTACTTTTGTGAGTGTAGCTTAAGCGTTTATGGGTAATATGCATATTGTCGGAGCATGTGTGAGTGAGTTGATTGGAGTGCACCGATATATGTGCTTAAATGCATTGGAAGGGGTTTGATGTAATGAATTGTGCTTGTGGGTCAGGTTGTTGACATTAAGGCGTAAACTGCTTGTGTGCTTCATGTTTAAAATCCTATGCTTGTTTTCATTTTTATTTACTTTTGAATGTTTTAAGATTGCACAAATTATTTTTCTCCTGTACACTAAGTTCTTATCCCTCAATTTGTTATTATGTGCTTGAATGTATGGGAAGAGCTAGGTTTGGGGGGAAAATCTATTGTGGAATCGCTTAGTTTGTTTGAGTTTATTTTTCTTTAATAAATGGTATTTCGAGCTCTTGTAGGCAACTGCATGCATTTAGTGAATCATATTTGCCTGAACTTTTTAATAGGTTTAATGAGTGTTTAGATTATCTATAGCTTCTTGAGGAAGCGGATTTTTACAGCTTGTTCTTAAAGCAAGGTTTCTTTATCTCTTAGGAAGAAACACCAACAAATTGCGAGTCTTGGAGGGACAAGCAAGTCAAAAGTGCTCATAAAAAGGGCGAGAATCTCATCTTCATGAAGGATAGCAACAAATGAGAGTTCAAAGAGCCGAAGTGCCACAAACAATGTCTTGCCTAGACGATAAATAGAGCGCTTGTGGGAGGCAACCCACTTGAGTTTGCATTTCTAATTTTTCTTTTTCTCGTTTTTGTTTTATTTGCTTTGTTGAATAATTGGTGGAGATTTTCGCGTTTAGGGTGTGGTAGGTATACATGGTGCATAAATTGAATATTTTTGGTTGGACATGTTTTTGATTTTATTGATTATTTTTCATGATGGATTTTTTGATAGATCACTTGTAAATGATGATATTTGATTTTTAGATATCATTGATTTATTCTTTTGTTGATGAATGAGCCGAAGGCTCTTATGGATGATTGCATGCGAGAGTACATATTTAATTGGCAAATATAGCCCAACTCGGTTTGGGGGTTGTGAGTGCATGTATTATTTTTGTACGGGACTTGATTCATATAGTTAGATTCGGTTTGGGGTTGTTATGCCCCCATTCCATCATTTTTGGTAAATGCATGATGTAGGTTTCGAGCATGAGCTTATGTGTCTTTGTGCTAAATTGTTAATTGCATTGTTTGCCTTATTTTATATGTTGAGCCTTGTGTGAGATGTGTTAGGTGCACGCCACTAGACCGGGCTCTCTTGTCTTCAACATTGAGGATAATGTTGGGTTTTGGTTTTGGGGTTTAGACGCCTTGTTAAGTCGTCTTTTTGTGTCTTGAGTCATTTTTCGTGTTAATTCTTCAAAAACTTGCTGCTTTGCCAAAAAATTTGAGCTTAATTTAGCTTGGTGAGATATCTTGAGCATAGTGTTTGTGGCGAATTTGTGTATGCTTAGTGTGCTTGTTCATAGCTCTTAGTCATTTTAGGGGTCTCACTTGCACTTCATGGGTTAGTCCTATCTTTTAGTGTCCAAGTTGAGGGGACTCGGTGCTCAAGCGCCTTGTTCTAATAGTGGAGATACCCTTGTGAGTTCACAAACACAAGCCAAAAGCATACAAATACGAGGGAAAAATATTTTCAAATCTTTAAAAACTATTCAAACACCATGCATAGTCTCATTACATCACACAATCATCATATGTCATAGAACATGCATCATATATGTGGACTGCTTACCAAAGCTTGTATTCCCTTTTTAGATGGAATATTGGAAATGATCCTAGGCAATGTGTGTGCATAACTACTAAAATAGCCTAAACACATTTCCATGTCCCTATATGTGTGCTCCATTGCAAATTTTAAGGCCAAACACTAACCTTTCATTTGGAACCACATATAACCATATAGCCATAGCCAAACATACACCAACCCTTTAATTGCCAATCATGTGGGTTGTGTGTGTGTGTAAAGTGGTTGAAAGGTGTAAAGCTCTAATATGTAAAGATAGCATGTACTTAGGCAATATTTGTAAATGTGCAAGGCAAATGGCTCACAAATGTAATAGTGCAAAAAAAAATGTGCACTGATGAACTTAAATTACAAAATGTAAAAGGTGCAAAAGAAAAGACAAAAGAAAAGAAAAAGAAAAGAAAAAGGAAAAAAGAAAAGAAAAAAGAAATGCACAAGAGTCTTGAATGTTAAATGTAAAGTACTCACAAATCGGAGTTCATAATTGTTGCACAATGTAATGAAAGTTAAGCCTAGACGCTAGTATTTTAAGTTGTTAAGTTGAGCTATGTATGGGTGTGTGAGTAAGTGTAAGCATGATTGGTGACTTTTGAATTCCATTTCCTATTCTTTGTTCACTGCATTTCACCATATGGCCCCATTACAACCTAAGGGAAAGACCTAGTTGATCCTTAAGGAAGTCTAGTTTGGGAATACTAGTAGAGGCATGCTCTTTCCACGTTCATGGCACTTGATTCTTTCATGAGACTCATTTACTTAAAAGAGCTTCTATTATATATTAAATGTATGCAATTAATTTGATTCCAATACATAACTTCATTCACATACATCTTGCATGAGTGTGAACCTAAGTTCTGAGAGGAAAAAGAAGAGAGATCCCATGTGAGAACCTAGAATCTAAGCGAATTACGCTTGAGGCGTGAGAGTGAGTAGTTTCCAAGGCAAGGGTGCTTAAAGTGTGGGATTCGTGTCGTGCAAGTTTCCCCTTGTGGTGCCTTGGAGTTAGTTAGAGCATTTTGCATGAACCTATTCCTCACTTCTACTCTCTTTTGCTTATCTCTCTAATAATTGGTTTTGCAGCATGTTTTCTTTGTGTTATGAAATTTCTAGATAGAGTCATGTTTGTTTTGTCTTGTGTGTTTTGTTTATTTTTTTTTGTTTGCTCGAGGACGAGCAAAGGTTTGGTTTGGGGGTATTTGATCATACATTTTGGCCCTTAATTCCATATCCTTTAGCTTGTTTTCGAGCATATTTTGGTGTCTAGTATCTCGTTTTGTAGTGATTACAGGCATTCAATGGAATTCAGTTAATGGAGGCAGAAACCGTGACTTTTTGAAGAAAAAAAGTCAAATGGTGAAAAAGGGATGCTTGAAGGCAATAGTTCACGGGTAACCTACCCATGCAGTACCCATAATATTACCCGTGCACCGGAGGATGGAAATCAGGAAGAGCTTAGTGCACAGGTACTACACAGGGTATCTTGCCCGTGCACTTACCCGTGCACATGCCCAGACCAGAAAGCAAAAAGAGATAGCACGGGTGTAGCACGGGTATGTGATCGTGCCTAAATTGTTGTATATTTCGGCCCTCATTCCTATTCCTTTGTCTCGTTCTTGTGTGTATTTTCTATATATTTTATGTCTTATAGGCTCGTTTGTGCTAAATTGCAGGCAATAGATGTAATTCTGGTGTTAGAAGCCAATTGTAGTGGTTCCGGTAGAAAAGAGGCAAAAGGGAAGACAAGGATCATAAGCAGCACTACAGTGCGGGTCAAGTGCGGGTCGCAACCGCACTCCAACCGCACTCCAACCGCACTCCTTCCCACAGTCGGGACCTGAAGCATGAAGGAAATATAAAGTGCGGGTAAAGTGCGGGTCATCCAACCGCACTCCACCCGCACTATTGCTCAAGACAGAGGAGCTGATTCGTACCTGACAGATAAAGTACGGGTCAAGTGCGGGTCAAGTGCGGGTCAAGACAGAGTTTAATTCATTAAAGTGCGGGTCATCCACCCGCACTCCACCCGCACTCACCCGCACTCCACTAGCACTCCACCCACACTATTGCTCAAAACAGCTCCAACTAACACTAAAGTGCGGGTAAAGTGCGGGTAATCCAACCGCACTATTCCTTAAGACAGAGGAGTGGATTTACACCTGACACCAGAGTGCGGGTACAGTGCGGGTAATTCACCCGCACTCCACCCGCACTCTGCGCGCGACTAGCTTCTGGTTTCGAGCTTAAGTGACCTATTTTCCCATCCTCTATAAATAGAAAAGGATGGGAACGAACCAAAACATCACCATACCTCCCAACACTTGTATTCTAAGCTAGTAACACATCTCCCTCTCATCCAAACCATCTCTACTCAATCAAAGGCAACTAGGAGACTTGGATTCAAGCTTCAAGGAAAGAGATCAATCTTCAAAGGTTATCTCTACTCTCTCTCTCTCTTAGTTTATTTGTTTGTAATAGAACATGAGTAGCTAAAATACCCCACTATGGGGTTGATGTTATTTGTATGATGGATATTGGGCTTTGTAAATAAACTCTATGTGTTATATTTATTCTATCTCTATGTTTTATTCCATTGCATTAATTGATTTCCATTATTGATTTGCTTGGATACACCCTTTTTGCATGATTGATTTGGATTACTTGAGTAGGCAATTAGGTTGTCTATTGCTCCATTGAATGGAAGGATTTCCGAAAATCCGGCTCTATAACCATGCCCTTAATCTAATCTCGAATTAGTGGCTTTCACTATACATCCTAGGTTAGCCACTTGTGAGAGAATTAGAAGCCTCCACTATACACCCTAGGTTGGCTACTTTAGTGATTTTACGAGAACTAACCTTCGAGTAAAATTCGGTTGATAACCTCAAGCCTCATCCAATCCCAAACGGGTGGCCTTCACTATACATCCTAGGTCGGCCACTTGTGAGGGAATTGGAAGCCATCACTATACATCCTAGGATGGCTACATTAGTAATAGGTTGAGCCATAGCTAGATAGATGAGCATTCATGGAACAAGTCCCAATTGAGTAACTAGCCACTGTTGGTTGCTTAATAGGGATTAATCGCTAGTAGGAGGTCTTCACTATACATCCTAGGTTGACCTCTTGCTAGAGATATATGCCAACACTATACACCCTAGGTTGGTTACATTTGTCAAAACGTACTTACTTGAGAGTTTGTTGCAATTGCCCCAATATTCACTTACGAGTCCATCAACTCCATAGTTCCATCATCATTCATTCATCCCTCCATTGTCATCCATTTATTTGCTTTCATAGTTTATTTTATATTGTATCTTCATTCGCTAGCACTTTACTTTTATGCTTGCTAGTTATATTAATCCTAATCTTATCACCGCTACCCCGATCTCAGTGGACGACACCCGTGCTTGCCGATTTGCTTGTATTTATACTTGTGAACGCATCGCATAGGTTTTATAAATTGTTTTGACGGACGGTTTTCTGACGGCAAAAAACCTTCCCATCAAATTGGCGCCGCTGCCCGGGATCGGTGTGCGTAGTAGTGATTAGATTAGTTTTAATACTATTAGTTTATTAGTTGTTTTAGTTTTGTTAGTTTCTTTTTATTTCTTTGGTTGTTTTTGTTTTTGTTAGTTTCAGGACTCTATGGATTCCTTTTGGCGAAATTCAGGATCAAGCTACGAGCCTATTGAGAATGCCTACATCTCGTCATTCCAGTCAAGTTCCTCGAACTTGGTTTGACAAGCTAAAGGTTGTGTTAATTAAGTATGGCTTTCACCACTCTCAATCAGATCATTATGTGTTCATTCAAAAAAGTTCTCACTCTGTTACATTCATCCTTAACTTTGTGGATGATATTCTAATTACCGATGATAATCCTACATCTATTCAGCAGCTCATTAAAAGTTTGAATTACAATTTTGCATGTAAACAAATTGGTTCTCTTCTAAACTTTTTTGGTTTTAAGGCATTTAGAACCAAGTTAGGTTTGCATCTCTCTCAATCTAAATATGCATTAGACTTATTTGCCAAAACAAACATGTTAGATGCTCGACCCTGCTCTACTCCTATAACAACTAGTGTTAAATTGTCAGCTCATGAATGAGAGGCTTTTACTGATCCATCTTTGTATCAAAGTACCATAGGAGCACTTCAATATCTGATTCTAATAAGGCATGCCCTTTCCTTTATTGTCAACAAGTTAAGTCAATTTTTAAGTGCTCCAACACATGTACATTGGCAAGCCTACAAATGGGTTTTACAGTAAATTAAGGGTACTACATCATTTGGTATATATTTCAGACATTCATCTGATTTGTCTCTGGAGTGTTATGTTGATGCAGACTGGGCTAGTTCCAGTGATGACAGACGCTCAACAAAGTGGTAACTATTTCTTTCTTGGTAGTAACTTGGTCTATTGGAGCTCAAAGAAATAGCAAGTTGTAGCGACATTCAACATAGAGGCTGAATGCAGGTCTTTTGCTCATAGCATTGCTGAGGTAATTTGGTTGCATTCTCTCTCAAGTGAACTTGGTTTTGCCCATCAAAAGTGTCCAATCTTATTGTGTGATAATCAAAGTGCTAAGCTTCTTGCTTAAAATCATGTTTTCCATGCACGAACAAAGCATATTGAGATTGATATGTATTTTGTTCATGAGAAAGTTGCATCTTAGTAGGTTGATGTTGGATACATTCCTTCTGAAGATCAAATAGTTGATCTACTTACTAAGGAATTGTCTACTTCTCAATTTAAAAGGTTTTGGTTCAAGCTCACTGTTCTTAATCCTCGGTTTCGCTTAAAGGGGAAGTTAGAGCCAATGCAGCTAAAGCAAACTTAGCTTCAACTCAAGACTTTTTACAAACACTTGGTTGCTACAATATAATACCTTTACTGATCCAACATGTAAATGCCAAATGCCAAGGTGGGTGGGTGACATGGCCGAGTTGTCTAGCTCAGCTCATACAATTAATCAAGTAGTTAGCGGCAGTTATTTATGTCTAATTCTGTTTAGTGAAGAGCTAACTTAATATAAATAGCTTTATAGTCAGTAGACCTAAAATATGGAAAATAGCTTATATTTTGTTCATCTTCTTCAATAAGTTTCTACAAACTTACTGATTCAATTACTCTTTGAAGTTCTTTAATGTGGGATAAGTTATCAAATGAATTTTAAATTAATATGAGATCAGTTATATATCCAAATTACACATGCATGTATCTATTTGTTTGAGAAATTGCTTCTCAACATAACTTCATATTTTATGGGAATTAATTGTTATGTAAAAAATAATTGTGAGAAACACTCGTCCTCTCTCCTACCTTTATTTAAATCAGGAATCCCATTATCTCCGATACTAAGAAAATAACACAAAGAGTTGAAAGGATAAAGGTTGAGTAGAAACGGTTGTAGTCAAAATGTCTACTGCTATAGATCAAGGTAAATTATTATTTGACAAAATTAACATGATTATTTTATATGTGAAACAATATGTGATTTTAGATCTTTCATTTAACATTAAATTAAAATATAATATTTTACAGGCTAAAAAGATGACCAGGGGAAAAAAGATACAATGAGTTGAACGAACAGGGAAAAAGAAACAATTATAAATAAAAAGGGTAATAACCTAAACTTAAGAAATTTTTTTGAAGGACTTGTTTTGCAAATAGTAAAAAAAAATTGATGAAAAAATTAAGTTTGATTAAAATTAGGAGAGTGATGTGTCAAGTGACCTATGTAATTTCATCAAAAGAAATCATCGTCAATTTCACGAGCACAATTCTAAATTGTCTCTCACAGTTTCACCTTAACGTCGAAATTATTTTTTAAACATTTTATTCCCAACACCATGTCCTAAAGTCATCAAAAACATATCTATTTTCTCCTCAAGCTTAACTCTTTTAATGGCGGTTATGTTGGAAAATTTTCCCATAAATAAAAAATTGAATGGAAAGGACATAACTTTCCAAAGTGGCACTTTATATATCTTTTGAATATAAAAGACACAACTCTTCAAAGAGTTGTTTATGCTTCAAAATTAAATGAAAAGACACAAATTTAAAGGTTCCAATGGTTAGATTTAAAGAGTGAATCTCTCAAAAGGGATCTCTTATTTTAATTTCGGTAAGGACCTTGATGAAATCACATCGATTTTTATGAATTTTGATCTGATTTTTTTTATGGATGATAAGTTCAATGGAATATACCTATGAATAAAATTTTAAAAAAATTTCAACACTGTAACTATTTATCTCGATTTTTTTAAGTATGAAGGTATTAGAAAAATGGGTGCAATATAGGAAAATTCAAGAAAATTAGTTCTAGTGTTTGAACAATTCTCAAATTTTATTTATTAGTAGATTTCAATGAGCTTATCATCCACACAAAAGTTTAGAACAAAATCCATAAAAATCGATGTGATTTCATCAAGGTCCTTACCAAAATTAAAATAAGAGATCCCTTATGAGAGACTCACTCTACATTTAAATATAGTTAAATCTAATGGTTATAGGCATTGGTTGTATTGTGTGATAAAGAAGTGCATAACACTCTATATATTGGAACCATGACACCACTTGAAAGTGCGTTCTTATCCTCCCCATTTTGCTTTCACTATAAAACATATTTTGTTTCACAAATTATGAGAGATTCACTCTACATTTAAATATAGTTAAATCTAGTGGTTATAGGCAATGGTTGTATTGTTTGATAAAGGAGTGCATAACACTCTATAAATTGGAACCATGACACCACTTGAAAGTGCGTTCTTATCCTCCCCATTTTGCTTTCACTATAAAACATATTTTATTTCATGAATTTCTTGCATTAAATTACCGATATTCTATCAGTTTGCACCAACGATAGAATTTTGTATCTTGGCAAGCCTGCAAATGTCTAAGGTGTTCACAATCTAATTTCGTTAGTGCACAACATTGTTAGACATCGATGCTTTGTTGTATCCTGCAAGTATATTTGCATAACCCAGTGCAACACGTAATTGATGGGGTCAAATAGTGTCTTAAGGAATGTGTCATTAACGACGTGCCTTGAAGCACACAATTTCTATTTTGCAGTAATATTTTGTTACATGAAAGTTATAGTTCAAAGCACTTTTGGTTTAATTCAACAACTCTCGATGCAAGTTATAAATTTTCTCTAATATGTTAATCCATAACTTCTTAATCTATCACATAGTTTGACAAAAAAACATGTTTCTCCATTCGAAACCATTCGTGATTGTAGATCATTTCTCTTAAGTATTTCCATTATGAACACCCGTCTTATATTGAGAGAATTTATGCACGATTCTTTTTAAATAAGTTATTGTTGTGATACAATGTTGTTCTTGTTGTTGCAAGATTAAGAGCTTGTTTGGTTGGGCTTTTGAAAAATCCTTATTTGTAAAAAGTCTACTTGTAATAGATCTATTAGAAATATAGCTTTTGAAAAAAAAAAATTACAGTTGTTTGGTTGGTAGACTTTTTTTTTTTAAATGTCTATTTGGAGAAACTCCTCCCTATGAGCTTTTACCAAGTAAAGGTTTAAGCTCTACTAGCCTCTATTTAATTTAAATAGACAATATCAAAAGCCCAACCAAACAACTCTAAATAACTCAAATAGAGGTTGTTGATGGAGATTTTTGGATTTTGTAGAATTAACCACGCGTCTAACAAAGTAATATGAATTAACAATTAAACTGTAAAGTAAGAAAGAAAATCAATCATGCAAAACACAAGGTTTTACATGGAAAACCCAAGAAGGGAAAAAATCACGGCTGCCGGAGACGGCAAGGGAAAGCTTTCAATATGCAAAAAATAGGTTATACACACAATCTCTTTTGCACTCTTGCTTTTATGCGTTTTTCACCTCATTATGTAATGGTCCTTAAGAATCCATTTATACATGCATAGAACCCTTATTCTTAAGGTACAAGTAAGGAAGATGTTTAGTAGGACTCTAACTTGTTGGAGTAGCCCATATCTTCTTTCGTGTTTTGCATATTCTGCGCATTTAATGCATTAGATTCTCCGTAGAACTTGGGCTCAAATATCTTAAGGAAGTTTGTTTCTATCGGGGTTTACTTCATGGTTCCTTGTTTGGGTGAGACTTTTTCTCTATGCATTTGAATCGTGATTGTTTCGGACTTAACATCTTCCACGTATCGCTGGACGATCGATCATCTAACTTGATCGGGTTTCATTAGTCCAATCGGTTAATTAACCCAGAACGGTGTATCTTTATTTTGTTTAGTTATCACACTCGACCGGGTTTCTATATTTGGTCGGCCAAATAACCTGATCGGGTTATCTCTACCCGATCAATATGCTGAATCTGGTCAGGTTATCTTTACCCGATCAATCAGATAAATCTGACCGGATCTAGTAGAGTCGTAAGATTAACTATTGGTCAACTTGAAATGGTCGATTCTGGTTGACTTTGAAAACGTTGCATATCCGACCACCGCTTTTTCTGGCAATGATACTGACCTGTCAATCCTTCAGATTTTACCAATAACAGAGGTGTGTAGAGCTTTTGAAGCAGTAGAAAGCCCAACCAAACAATCACTAAGTTCATCAAACTTCATATCAAATTTTTCTTCCATCTCATCCTTTGAATTAGTTTCGATTGCGTAGTTAAATACTTCAAACAACACTAAATAATATATATGGGTTCAAAATTTGAAACAAATGTTAATGACAAAAATTGTTAGTACTCTAAAATTGGCACTCGTACTTCCTAAGTTTCATTACGTAATGAACAGGGATGATGATAGGGAGAAAAGTGAATATCACCTCCTAATCTAAACGGGGATGAGGTTGAGGATGAGGATTGGTTCCTCTATCCCTAATTTTCTTTTTATTATGTTATTTGATAGTTTAATTATTTTAAATTAACTTTATTTTTTTTCTAATTTCTAACCCTAAGTAATTAATCGGCTATATTCCTTTCTTTTATTCTAACCCTAGCCACATATTGCTTCTTCACTTTCCAAATTCCAATCTTCCATGTTCCATCTCCTCCACCTCTTATTTATATGATTATTTTTAAATTTCAAGTCAAACGAGGTCAAATAGGATCACATAGGGAATGAGGTAAACCGGGTCTAATGAGGGATCCTTGACTAGGAAAATGAGGAAAATGAGCGGAGTCAGGAATACCTCCCTTAACTCTCCCAACCCCAAGGGAATGGAGGTAGGGATAAGAAAATGGGTCAAGAAGGAGGGATGGGGATGGATGAACCTCCCTGCCCTCATTTCCCCCATTAACATCTGTAAGAATGATATGTTTAGATTATAAATCAAGAACAAAATTAACAAATATTTTATTTTTGAAACGTCCAAAACGGTCACTATGACAGTAGGAATTCCCTAACAAGTGAAGTTGAATTAATACTTCATTTAGCATTTCAGTATCTCATTCGTGCTGACTTAAGAAGAACAAATTTACAAGTCATGTAAATAATTCATAGCATTTAGAATTCAAAGGAAATTTGGCTAAAAAATAAAAAAGGGTGGTAACAATAATTGGGCCGAATGTGAACCCGACCCAGATCCAAATTAGTATCCACTCTGATAACAAGTCCAAGCATAATTCTGAAAACAGACCGTGCATCTCTGCGTTTCTGACTGTAACCTGTGAACAAGGAAGGATGCAGGCCGTTGCGTGTCGATTAGGGCGGCAATCTTCTTCTATCTCTTCTCTACAATCCATTTACCCTCTCTCCCATTACTGTACTTCTTCTTTCCCTTTTCTTTTTGTTTTTTGTTTTTTTTTTAATTTCTAGGGTTTTGACATTTTGTGTTTATATTGTAAAATCTTATCGAATTCGATAACGTAAATTGTCAGATTATGGAGCTGATCATCCGAGGTACGGATCTACTTTGGTCACCAACAAGGGTGTGGGCCACCTTGTTCGCAAGGGCACTGGTGGAAGATCCTCTGTCAGGTAATTATCCTTCGTTTCTCTTCTTCTTGATTGGACAATGTAGCCAAAGTCACTCTTTATGTCACTGATTCTTGAATTTATAATTGGAGGGTTTTGTCGATTTAGTTTTATTATAACTGGGTTTTTGTTTTCTTTTAATATCACGTTAGTTTCTGCACTAGTTTGTTTGTTTATCTGCTCATGAGGAACTTTGTTTTTCGCAGTGGCATTGTAGCTACAGTGTTTGGAGCTACTGGATTCCTTGGTCGGTATGTTGTGCAACAACTTGGTGAGTTACATGTTACAAGCTCTTGCTTTTTTGTTGGTCTTGGTGTGCACGGACTACATATGATTGTTTTAACTTCATTTTCAGCTCATTTTTAGGTGTCAGCTGTGAATTTTTTTTTGTTATTTCCTCTTTGAATGTGTACTTTGCTCTGCTTCCAGCTAAAATGGGATCTCAAGTATTGGTTCCTTTCCGGGGTTCTGAGGACTCTCCTCGTCATCTCAAGTTGATGGGGGATTTGGGACAGGTACAGTAGTATTAAATGCTGACGTGTTTGTGAAATTAAAATTTACGTCTTCTGCAATCATTGATTCTATCTGATGCACGAATTTTGATCTTTGATGATTTTCTTACTCAGATAGTGCCAATGAAATACAATCCAAGAGATGAAAACACAATCAAGGCTGCAATGGCAAAAGCTAATGTTGTTATCAATCTAATTGGTAGACTTTCGTCTATTGTAATGTTACCTATTAAAGCCTTCTAATCTTAGAGGATGTGAATTAACTACTGCATACTAACTTTCTATATTTCCAGGAAAGGAGTATGAGACCAGAAACTATAGCTTCGAGGAAGTTAACCATTCCATGGCAGCACAACTTGCAACGGTGGGTTCCTGCTCTTGAATTAATCATTCTTCTCATGTGCATGTTGAAACTGTATTACGATTGCTGGACTGCTTTGAATATAGGGGTTTTGCAAGAACTATTATTAAAATGTAAAAGTGCATGAGATTCATAAAAGTTCTTTGATGATGCTTTATCATATATAAACATAGCTTGGCTTTATTTCTGAAGCTAGCCAAGTTTCATTAATGAGTTTGGGTATTATTTACCTTTAATTTTTTCTTTTATGGAGAATATAATGACCCTTTCATTTTTGAAATTTGTTGATTGATCCTCCCCCCCCCCCCCAAATTTTTTTTTTCCAGATTGCCAAGGAACATGGTGGTATCATGAGATTTATTCAAATTTCATGCTTAGGGGCATCTCCATCTTCTCCATCAAGCCTGCGTAAAACTAAAGCTGCTGGTGAGGAAGCTGTTTTAAGAGAGATACCTGAGGTATACTATATCTTTACTTTCTAACAGCTATGCTGATAGTCAAAGGAATTTTGTTAGATAGCAGTATAGAAAACATAGTCGCCCATGTGCAAACCAATCTTAGTTTTTAGCAATATACTGTTTATGCTGGGCAGGGAGTGGCCCTTTTGCTGTTTTCATGCCTTGTTTTATTAGTTTGGGTTAGAATTCTGTTATGCGACTTAGTTGTATACTTGTATGAACATATCTGGGTAGAAAAGAGATTTGGGTGCAAGTTGTTTATCTTATTGTAAAATTTTGTTTATCAAGTGTTCTGCATCTTGGTTGTGAAGAATGGTGGTGAGTAATTCGTAAGGTTTTGGGCTTTTGGTTGCTATCATCTCCTGTTGCTCTGTTTTGTCATTTCTTTTTTTACCATAAAAAGAGAGTAATAAACAACTGAAAATGTCAAGTTTATTTATTGGGATCAATTAAAATTTAAAAGCAACAAACTTAAGAGCTCAACCATCACACACACAGGGTTTTTAGCAAAAATGCCCCATTTTTAAAATTGCAATTGCAACAATACCCCTTCTATGAAAAAGGTTTCAAAAATACCACATTTTCCCCAAAATATACTCACTTATCACTACACCATATTTATTAACCTTAATTAATACTTTTACCAACCAATGTTCAAAAAAACGCACTGAGGCGCACCTCTGAGGCTAAATTCAAAAAAACGATACCTGTTAGTGAGGCTTACGCCTCAAAGTGCGCCTCAATACGCCTCGCCTCTATGCCTTAGAGGCTTAATGAGGCTTTCCGCCTCAAATACATTCTATTTTCTATTGGGCTTTAATAATTTTGAAGGCCTAATTTGACAATTTTGATTTGTCCATTGATAATTATAAAATGATGGGTTTTAAATTGTATTTAAAGCCCAAAAACAGAGGCCCATCAATCAAAAAGAAAAAAAGAAAAAAGGAAAACCCATTGTGTTAGGGTTTATTCTTCACTAAGACACAACACTAACTCATCTTTTATTATGCAATGAACTTGTTTTTTATTTTTATCATGTTATGAATTATGAATTTGTTAGTTGTTTTATGAATTATAAATTATGAATTTATTGGTTGTTTTATACTTTAATGAATTATGAATTTTATGTGTTTTATTTGTTATATATATATATATATTTGTATTTTTACTCTCCCTAATGAGGCTTATGCCTCGTTACGCCTTGAGGCTTACGCCTCGCCTCAGTAGACGAAAACGCCTCAATGCTAAAAACGCCTTTTAGAACATTGTTACCAACCAATTTAACAAACAAATTAAGTAAACACTATCTAATCAATAGTTTATTTCCTCCTCTACAACACTTTCTTTCCCACAATAATTTTTTATTTTTTTAATTTTAATTTTGATGTATTTTAGTCTTGGAGAAGATAATATAAAGTGATTTGAAGGTAAGTAATAAGTTTTAAATTATTCATTCAACCTCATAATTCTTATTTTCATGAAAATTACATCATGTAATTGTAATTTATTTTTTTATTGCAATGAAGCTTGACCCAAAGCCATGAAAAATGTGCTTCAGGTCACCATGACTAGAAGCACATTTTTTGTGCACTTAAACTTAAGTATTTTCGTGCTTCGGGTCGGCTTGTATCCCAAAGCACCAAAAATGTGCTGCGGGTCATGGTGATTGCCTCGAAGCTTTTTGTGCTCCGAGTCACGTGGTATACCGGATCACTAAAAAATGTGTTTTAGGTCATGGTGACCCAAAAATTACAATTACATATCCATTAAAATTGGGATTATGAGGAAATAGTAATTTAAATTTTAATACTTACCTTCAAGCCACTTTATATGATCTTCTCCAAGATTTTAATACATCAAAATAAAAAAATAAAAAAATTATTGTGGGAAAGAAAGTGTTGTAGAGGAAGAAAAAAAATAAACTATTCGTTAGATAGTGTTTACTTGACTTGTTTGGTAACAGTATTAATTAAGGTTAATAAATATGGTGCAGTGATAAGTAAGGGTAATTTGAGAAAATGGGATATTTTTGCAACTTTTTTCATAGAAGGGGTAGTGTTGCAATTTAAAAATGGGGCATTTTTGTTACAAACCCATATATATATATATATATATATATATATATATATATATACTATACACACACACACACACACACATGTATATATATATATATATATATAATACTCTGCTGCTTGCTATTTATTATAAGATTGCAAATCAGGATTAAATATGTACATATCTATAAGATTAGATAATACCTAAAGTATAAAAAAAAAACTCAAATAAGTAACATGGGTTGAGAACTTGTGATTGGAACTGCCACAATGTTTTCATTGATTATGGACCAATCAGTAACAGTTCCGTTGCACAAATTGATAAGATATTTTGCAAAAACAGTAGCTACTTCTTTCCTTGAATTATTTTATTGTCTTTGGCAAATAAAAGCAAATTCAAGTTCATTCTGTGTGGGATCAATAGGTCTGTTGCTATGTACGGATTCACAGTGTGCTTTCTTTAAGATCATTAAATTGATTGCTTGAATCATCGTTCATCAACTTGCTTTTTAATTTTTTTTTATCAAAAGTTTGTTTTCATCCAATTTTTCAATCTTCTATTCTTTGCCTGTGGTCCTTCCCCTAAATTTTTATATTGTACTGATTCCCATATTGAGTTTGATTTTCTATTCCCTTTATATCTTGTATCCACTGTATTAGAAAGATCATATAGCAGATGACTATTAAAAATATGCCATAGCAATACCTTGTTATAGAAAATGAAATATAGTCAACCTTAGGTTAGAGTTTTGCAACTTCATTGTTAGTATATTGGTTATGGATTTATTATAATCCGTGATGTCAGTTACGGAGAAAATTGTTAAATGATATGCAAAGCAGTTTTGCTGTTTTTTGTAAACACATGTAATCGTTAAATGAAAAAGAACATCTCCTAGTACCAAATGACTCCCAAAAATATTGAAGAAATTCAGAGAACCTAAAAAGGAAGTTAGAAGAGTTGAGTAAAAAAAACTTCGATACAAGGTGCTAACTAATTCCGTTTAGGTTTATTACGTAGAAATTGGTATATCCCCTAACCGATGTACCTCATGCTTGTTTAATTTGCATGATCTTACATTCTGCTTAGTTTCTAACACAATCTTATTTCTGCAGGCAACAATTATGAGACCTGCTGCAATGGTTGGTACAGAGGATAGGTTATTGAATACTTGGGCACGGTTTGCAAAAAAATATAGCTTCCTTCCGCTCATTGGGGATGGATCTACAAAGTATGTATTGACTCATAAATTTTGAAGACTTTAATTGTGATTTTCATGCCTGATAGAATTTTTCTAGTGAATCATTTGGGGATATTTTCTGACTATTCCTTCTTTGCAGATTCCAACCTGTTTTCGTTGTTGATGTTGCTGCTGCTATTGTTGCAGCCTTGAAAGATGATGGCACCAGCATGGGAAAAATTTATGAGCTGGGTGGGCCAGAGGTCTTCACGATGCATGAATTGGTAATTCCTCTTCCCTTTCCTCATTTTCTTGCACTATTGCCAGGTTGATCCAACTAAACTGTCATTGCCTTGCAGGCAGCGATTATGTATGACACGATGCGTGAGTGGCCTCACTATGTGAAAGTTCCTTTCCCTATTGCTAAGGTAATTAGGTAACCTTTGTATTTGGATTTTGAGGAATGGAATTTCTTATAGGGCTAGAAAAAAATTCAAAAATTGCTCCAAACAATACATCATCATTAAAGCATCAGATATGAGTATTTAATAGAAGAATATACATATGTAATGACATAGATGCATGCACCAAAACCGCAAATTTAGTCTCCTTTTATTTTAATGGGCATTTGCATTTTTCTCCTCTCTAAATTAATAGACTACAAAGGCAACATTCTTTTTGCGTGATTCAAGTTTTTACTTTTAGATACTGTCTGATAACTGTTATCTTGAGTTTTTACTTAATGATGTCTCTATGATGTCTCTGACTTGAATGGTTCAGGCTTTTGCAATGCCTCGAGAGATATTACTTAATAAAGTTCCCTTTCCATTACCTACTCCTGACATCTTCCACCTGGATTATATCAATACCCTTACTTCGGATACGGTTGTCTCAGACAATGGTTAGTATATTAATTTTAGACATTGTATCGTTTCCTTTCTTCTAATTCTCTTGTCATCACTGAATCATAATTTTATTTCTTGTTTTGTGGTGGGTTTTGCAGCGTTAACTTTTGAAGATCTCGGGATTGTGCCGCATAAGTTGAAGGGATATCCAATTGAATATCTTATCTCCTACCGGAAGGGTGGCCCTAATTTTGGTTCTACAATCAGTGAAAGAGTATCTCCAGATGCATGGCCATGATGTTATTTCAGCTTTCATTCCAAAAAATTTAATCAAAAAATGCCATCTAGTTGGAAACTTGGACATGGTACGTGGTGCCTTCATTTACTTAAGACCACAAAAAGATTTATGAGTTCATGACATTTTGTTTGTTCTAGTTCATAATCATCTTAAAACTGTAATAAAGTTGGATACTTGTTGAACACTAAACAGTAATTCCAACTGTAGCATTTTCAATTTGTTGGAGTTACTGATTAATTTTGAGCCTTGGCATATTCAATAGGTTTGCAGAGAGGAGCATGTTTCCATTGAGTCCAACTAGGAAATAATAATGCTGTGGAGGGTTTCTTCAGTTACTCGTTGATGTATAATTCTTGAGTAATATAATGGCCACTTGTAATTTCTCAAAAAAAAAAAAAAAGATTCAGAATGATCTTTTTTGGCAAGCACTAAAGCCCTGTGGTTTGATTATTGTGAGTGAATCGGTTGTATTTGTTTCACTATTATTTTTCAAGCTTTTTTGTTTCTTCAATATTGTTGTTTTTGGCTGATTATCTCCTCTGGGTCAAGAAAGCTTTTAGCATTATCTCATCTGGGTCGTAGCCATGAATCTCAAAAATAACATAGTTTCTGTGTTGGTCTTAATTGTTAGACATGTTTTCGGGTTTCGAAAATAGTAAAAAATAAAAAAGCAAAAAGACTAGATTACTCGTTCATCTGTTTGGGAGAATGGCTTGAGGCTCAAGTCAGTCCAAAAGAGAACATTAGACTTTCCTTGTAGATGGAGAAAAGTGAAAACACACAAAACTCAATATACAAGCAAAGAAGTTACAACCCATTAGTTGGAATAATCAACTATGCACAGCATGCATTCACTTGCAACAAAAGAAAGAAAATCAAACGACTTTCATCAAGATCAAGCTCTGCAATGGCTTCAGAGAGGTGTCATAACATGTTCGAACGAGTGAATTTGGAAGGAACCAACACAGGTGCTGCAATGTTCATCCGCGGTGTGGCTTCAGATGAGTCACGAGATGGTTATTGCATTAACATATATGTGAACAACAATATTCAGGGAGCAAACAACTCCATTTTGGTTGGAAGTGAGGTGAAAATGAGAGATCCTGGGATTCGCCTCTATTTTGGAGACATCAAGTTTGATCAAACAAGTCCTGAATCAAATAAGAGTTCCAATCTAGGGTCTTGTTGGACGTTTATGATTTTATTTATTTCATTTGTCCTGTTGTTTCGTTCTTTTTTATAATTCTGATTAAATTTGTATTCAATATAATCAGAATTACATGGCTAGTGATTCGATTGTTGATATTTCTATGAGATAATTCCAGAAACTTTTTTTTCCTTGTAATAATTAGAAATTATCCAGCACAAATTGTGATACACCAAAGACAAATGTTAAAAATAATTAAATGAAGGAGCGGAAATGGTGCACATGCATAGAGACCCATGAAAAAGAAATGTGTTAAGATTGGGACTTTGGAGGCGACATGAACACGTTGTAAATGAAGTTGGGTTAGCGGTAGCCCACTCACATTCACTATATATGTGGAGCTGTGGTGACAGACCTCTGACCTCTCCTCTCACAAGTCACAACATTACATGCATACATGCCCCTCCCTATTACTTTCTATTTCAATCCCCCTACGTTTTCCTACTCGCTACACCATCAATTTATAGGCACACATTAACCATTTCACTCTCTATCATTTCTAATCCCTTACAGAAAATTCATCTAATAATAATTGATTTTTCATATCATATACGTATTCTTGACGCGTGGCATATTGTAGTGCACTCATCACACTTTAAATTTTTCTCCGGATATGTCGGGATTTATGTTATTAAATTATGTTTTAGTTTTGGTATCATCAATGGACTTGGTTTTTATTAACACAAGAGGCATATATATATATATATATATATATATATATATATATATATATATATTATTGGGGGTATATGGGCAGTTGCCACACAAGCCTTTTTACATGGTTTGTGATGTCTTATTCGCTAGAAAGGTGCGGTTTAACTATACAATAATTTTGCCAATATGGGCATAGCTCAGCTGGTAGATGGACGAGCTTGGGGTTTTGGCAAATGACTCCCAGATCAGCGACTCGAATCCTACTAATGGCGAAAGCTTTAAAAAAAAATACCTGAATTAATAGATATATTGTCTAAAAAGAAAAAACTATACAATAATTTTGTTTGTGGGGGCTCTTGGTGGAGGAAATAGGGGTTTTTGTCGATTTTTTAAGTTAGTATTTCAAGACTATTACCACTTTAATTACTTATGTTTTAAAAACACCAAATTAAGTGACTTTCAAAAATACTCTTACTTTACTATATTTTTTTATTTACTTTTCAGTTTTTCTTTTTTTGATTTTATTCATTCATCTATTTCATAGAAACATACCTCCATTGGAGGTTGATTGTTGACGGTGATTTTTGGGACTATGTAAACTCGATCACACTTCAAACAAGTTACGGTGAGCTAACAGTAATATTATGAGCAAGAAGATAAGAAAAGCATGCAAACATATATTTTACGTGGTAAAACCCCAAAGTGGGGAAACGTCCACTGTTGCCGGTGACGACGAGGAAAGGAATTCACTATGGTAAAACAATTACACACTCAAGCTCTCTTGCTCTTTCGTAGTCCTAGATTCGCAACCTTTACAACATTATTTTAGGGTCTATTTATATATACATAGAATCCTAATTCGTGGTGTACAAGTAAGGAAAGTCATCGTGATTTAATGAGACTCTAACTTATTGAAGTCGTTTTAATTTTCTTTCATGTTCATCATTGTTTGTGTTTGGAATGTAATAGATCTCTTGTCCAATCTGGACTCTGATATCTAAAAGGAAGTTTGCTTCCTTTTCAGAGTATGTTTCGAGACATCTTATTTGAGTGAGACTCTTTCTCTACGTATTTGAGTCGTGATTGTACTGAATTCAATATAATACACGTGTCGTCACGCCGACCACCAACCAAACCCTACCAAACTTCATTTTCCCGCGATCGGTTACATGATCCCGACCGGGGATTAGACCAGATTGTTTTAATAATGATCCCGGCCAGGGGCTATACCCGAGCGATCATGTTACCTTAGTTGGGTTACTTTCACCAGACCATCTAGGTAACCTCGACCAGGCGTTTCTGAAGTTATCTTTAGCCAACTTAAGTTGTTTAGTCTGAATGACTCCTGGTGACACGTCATCCTTATTTTCCGCGGATGCTGATGACCATGTCGATCTGGTATCCTTCTAAATTTTGCCAATAACATCGATTGATCAACTTCACGTCATCCTTATTTTCCGCCATAGAGATTTTTGTTCAATTTAAAACCTAAATTGGGTTTTGGTTTTGAATCTTTCGTTGTTAAAGTTGTTGAGGGTTGGGATTTTCGAGTGGGGAAGATGATGAACAATAACTTAGTTTCCGAGACTTTTCATAAACCTTATAAGACCTTTGAATGCTTTCCAAGACTTTTGTATGCTTCCTGAGACTTTCCATAAACCTTCATAGACTTTTATCCGAGACTTTTGATTCTTTTTAGACCTGTAAAAATTTTTTGGACCTATGTTTTAATGTTTTTTAATGCTTTCCGAGACTTTTGATCGAGCTCGAAATTTGCCACAGTCATTGATTGTGTTCTACGACGCCGACGTTCGTGGTCCTCCGTCGCCGTCGTCGTTGTCGCCATTGGAGTGATCGTCTGGGTTTCAATGAGACCTTATCTCTCTACTTTAAACAAAACTAAATTACAAAAGCTGATGTGGGGGGTACAATGGAGGTGTTTTTGGAAGAAACTCACTTTATGTGTTTTTTAAACATAAGTTATTAAAACGGAGACAGTATTGAAAAGCCACCTCCAAAAAGTGTCATTTAATTTTTGGACTCAATCTTGGTGTGGTTGTGCTTAATTGTTTGTTTTCTCCTTAATTACTAGTTTTACTCTTTTTGTATTTACATACTTACATTTTACATATGGATGTCCTAAAAGGGCTGAAAATGGTATCTACATTGCACTCTAAACCATTTTCTAATTAAACACACTTTTAATGTGGATCTTAATTACTCTTCATTTAATATTATTAGTTTTTTTTTCATCAAATTTCCATGGGGAGATTTTACCTGCAATATGTTTGTTTAAAACTTTGCCCATATTTTTTGCTCAAATGATGTGGTTAGCTAATTTGTAGATACCATTAAAGGTGTGCAGCGGATCAGATCCATTAGATTGCCATTATCCAAGATCTGATCCGATCCGATCGGATTGAAGAAATTTCAATCCGATCGACTCCAATCTTAGAACGAAATCCGATCTGATCCGATTCAATTACAATTAGATCCAATTCAATTTACAAAATGCTTAAATCTAATCTAATGGATTTTAAATTTTAGGATCCAATCCGATCCATTTATATCCTCACAGATCCAATCCAATTCATTGATTGGATCGGATTGGATCAAGTATATCCCTAGCTACCATATTAATTATGAGATGCTGTATTGCTGATGTAGTAGTTACGCATAATTTAGGCAAATTTTGGACAATAAAAATGGTAAATAAGGTTGAGATTGATTGTAAGAAGAAGCATTTAAAATGTTTGAAGGATTGTTAAATTTATAAATCAAACATTGGAAGAGTATATGAAGAATATTCTTTCATAAATGACCCAATACTTGGTATTTGTATAGTAGTATTAGTGTACAAATATCAAATGCTGGATTGAATATTGAATCTAAAGAAACTCCATGCTCGTATGTTTAATCAATAATCAGCCACTCAAATCAAAAGCAGACCCCAACTTGACATTTCATTGATATTAAAACATAACCATAAATCCATTACATTATTATGAATAGTCTAAAGCATATAGATAATTAGCAACGGTGATTGCACTTTAGAGGTTCGAAAGTGGAAAGGGATTAGCATCGTACGTGGAAGCACAATGATGATTGATGAGATGATAGCATATCAAATTTGACTGATTATGAAAATATAATTATTTTTTATTAATACAATCAATCAACCCACCTTTCACATACCTCTAGACGCCGCTACTTTCTCCTTGGGAATTCTATTGAACACATTTCAGCTCTAGCTCTAGCTCTACTTGAACATCAAAAATGACCCACGTACCCCACGACAACGAGAAAACAATACGAAATAGGAAATTAGGAATATTGATATTGCCAAAATGCCAGCTAAGTCCTGAATAGTGATTTCCGAGTCAAATCTAAGCACCCAGACCCACTTAAGAAAAAAGTCGTGGGTTTGAACTTTAAACAACGGGAAATGAATCCCTTCTTTCCACCGTTAGATATTCACCACGTGTCTTACAAAATCATCATCGGCAAACCCAGCAAAAGATTTATCATTGAACCGACACGTAAAACCAGCTACTTACCGGCTACCGACAACCGACAACCTAGACCTTTCTCTAATCTCTTATATATGTTTTATGCTCATAAGCTCTTTTGCTAAGCTGTCTCTCGTCTCTCCCTGTCAGGCCGCAGCCCAGAATTCCGAGTCCATCTCACGTAAGTTGCTAATCTTTCTGTTTGTGCTTTCGATTCTTTTACTGTTGAGTCAAACGTTATTATTTGGCGTTCCTAAATATCCTTTACTTCAGCAGCCATTTCTCGTCATTTGTGCTGATTCAATCTGTTCCTCGATATCACCATCTTGTGGGTGGGACTGGGATATTGAAAGTTACGAGTAAATATTCATTTTCATCTTTTTTATTCAGCTTAACTGTTGAAATAAGGGTTAGGGTTTTGATGCTTTTAGGTGGGGGGGGTGGGTTTGAATTAGGTTTGTGTGCATTTTTGATGATCGATCGAGTGAGTGCATCTAGAAGCTGATGAGACGCCGGTTGGGGGTGAGTGGCCCTTCAGAGAAAATGGACAAGGGCAGTGGCAAGAATCAACAAAACAGGCTGTGTCTTTTAGCATCATTGTCTGCGTTTTTCTGGATTCTCTTGCTCTACTTCCATTTTGTTGTGCTTGCTAATAGTAATGTTACTCAATCTAACCAATTAAAATCCAATCTCATTAAACCGGAAGTGAACAGACACAGTTTAACACAACCCCTCATGAAAAAAGCCACTGAGAGTAGTACCGTCAACGAATCTACCCAATTACAATCCAATCCTGTTCACCCTGAGCCCCCTCCTGCCCATCTTAAGAAAGACACAGAGAGCGCTAGTCCACAAACGGAGACTTATCCATTTATCAGGGCATTGAAGACAATAGAGAACAAGACTGATCCATGTGGGGGTAAATATATCTATGTGCACGATCTACCTCCTAGGTATAACGAGGATATGCTTAAGGAGTGTAAGAGTTTGAGTCTTTGGACCAATATGTGTAAGTTCACGAGCAATGCAGGATTAGGGCCTCCGCTTGAGAATGTTGAAGGGGTGTTTTCCAATACCGGGTGGTATGCAACGAATCAGTTTGCGGTTGATGTGATATTCAATAATCGAATGAAGCAGTATGAGTGCTTGACACGCGATTCTTCAATTGCTGCAGCAATTTTTGTGCCATTTTATGCAGGTTTCGATATAGCAAGATATCTTTGGGGGCATAACATATCGACGAGAGATGCTGCTTCACTTGATTTGGTTGATTGGCTAACAAAGAGGCCGGAGTGGGGTATCATGGGAGGTAAAGATCATTTCTTAGTGGCAGGGAGGATAACATGGGATTTCAGGAGATTATCAGATGAAGAATCAGATTGGGGTAATAAGCTTCTTTTTTTACCAGCTGCAAAGAATATGTCCATGCTTGTGGTTGAATCAAGTCCATGGAATGCAAATGATTTTGGCATTCCTTATCCCACATATTTCCATCCGGCAAAGGATGCTGATGTTATTAGTTGGCAAGAACGGATGCGGAACTTGGAGAGGAAGTGGCTCTTCTCATTTGCAGGCGCTCCACGTGCTGACAACCCAAAGTCAATCAGAGGGCAGATCATTGATCAGTGTAGGAACTCGAAGGTGGGCAAGCTCTTGGAATGTGATTTCGGGGAAAGTAAGTGTCATTCTCCAAGCAGCATAATGCAGATGTTTCAAAGCTCCCTCTTCTGCCTTCAACCTCAAGGAGATTCTTACACTCGGAGATCTGCTTTTGACTCAATGCTGGCAGGTTGCATACCTGTCTTCTTCCACCCAGGGTCAGCTTACACCCAATATACATGGCACCTTCCGAAGAATTACTCTACATACTCGGTCTTCATTCCTGAGGATGACATTCGTAAGAGGAATATTAGCTTAGAGGAAAGGCTTAGTGAAATTTCTCTTGAGCAGGTTAAGATCATGAGGGAGAATGTTATACGTCTCATCCCAAGTCTGATATATGCTGATCCTCGTTCGAAGTTGGAGACTCTTAAAGATTCTTTCGATGTTGCTGTACAGGCAGTCATTGACAAAGTTACTAGGTTGAGGAGGAACATTATTGATGGTCGTACAGAATATGATAATTTTGTGGAGGAGAACAGTTGGAAATATGCCTTATTAGATGAGGGACAGCGTGAGGTGGGAGCTCATGAATGGGATCCGTTCTTCTCAAAACCGAAGGATGCTAATGGTGAATCCAATAGTTCATCTGCTGAAGCTGCGAAAAATTCATGGAAAAATGAGCAAAGGGATCAGGCACAATAGAAGATTATGATGTAGCTATTGAAGTTGATGCGGTGCCTAATACATGGAGATAGCCAGCTTAGAACAAAAATGTCCACACCATGAATCAAGTAGGTTCCATAAATGAATTCTCTCGGCCATGTTATGACTCATGAGATCATTGTAGAAATTACCGTCAAGTTTCTTGGGCCTTAGGGCCTGTTTTAAACAGAAATATAGAAACAATTTCTGCTTTTAATATAGTTTATTTATTTTTTTTACATATAGAAAATTTTATGATTTGCAATATGAATTTTGCATAGCAATTCTTTGTAATGTATTGTGGAGAGGATTCTTTCTATTTTCTGCTTAATGCTCTTCCAGTCTTGTTGTCGAATCAAATGCATACAAGGAGTTTTAATGTGATGAATAACTACTTTTTTAAGGTTTATTGTATTTGATCTCCTGAGTGTATAGTTTGGTTCTGTTTGCTTACATGTGGATTGTGGTGTTGCCGGTGCCATTAGCTACGGAGCTAACAGCTAAGCTTTAGCCTGCTTAAAGAGAGACATGTAAGTATGTAACAAGTTGATGCATTTTTGTTTTTGTTGTGTTGTGTTGTGTTGAGACAGTGAAGCATAAGTGGTAATGAAAGTTGAGGTAGATTTGGCTGGCATGTCATTTGGAGCTGGGGTCGGTCTTCACCACCACAACAATCCACAATGGACTAGCTATTGGGTTACCATTTAACAGGGCTTGTCCCAGCATAACACCCACAATACCTGGATTCTACTCTACCTGGTAAGCACTAGGCGCTAGTCGGGGACCCAGCGCCTAGCGCTTAGGCCGATTAGTCAGCGATTAATTGGCCGGTGAATTTTTTATTATTTTTATTTTTCTGCATAAAAATCTAATCACAAACAAACTCCAATGATCAAATCCTAACAAAATTCTTTTAAAATCCACAAATGCCAAATTTGACACCGCATACCTTCCTAAATTCTAAACTATTTGTAACAGTTAAAAAAAATCAATGAATTTGATAGACCAATACACATTCTTTAACTTTTTTTTTTATTTTAACAAGAAAATCGGACGCCAACAGGGGCGAAGCTCAGCGGGTAGATGAACGAGTTTGGGGTTTGATCAAATGATTCATATATCAGCGGTTTGAATCCTACCAAGAATAATTGGACAATATGAGATTGGTCTAGTGTATGCCTCTCACACCCACACCAAGAGGTTGTAGGTTCGAGTCTCACCTCCTCCCCAAACCCCGAATTATTATAATACTATTAGGTATTTCAAAAAAAAAAATTAGAAAAGAAAAAGAAATTCTGAAGACAATGAGTTAGGGTAGGGCTTTATTATTTATGAGGGTGTTGACGGCCCAGCCCAATAACATGATCAGGAATAAGGAAACCCTAGATGGATCTCACCTTGTATAAAACCCTAGTGATCCCCACAACAAGCATTATCATACCGCTGCTCTCTGTTAAGCGAAGATGCAAATATTCATGAAGACCCTGACAGGGAAGACCATCACTCTCTGACGCACTCCGAGCGTACCTCTAAACTAATGATTCTTTAAAAACTAAATGAAATAGAGTGCGCGAATCTAGTTAACCCTTCGTAAGTGTACGAATCGCTGTCGAGTATAGCAGAGACAAGTAAGGGTATCGTTTCCACGAAGATACTTAGTACGTTCTATTGGTGATTAATCTAGTATAACTCACGAAAGATTATGCTAAAGTAAAGAGAAATTGCTTGTAAAATGCTTAGTTCAAAGATTATAAAATATATGATGAGGAGATAATGATGCAAATACTAATAACAAAGTTCACAACCTAATTTCTATCAACTAAGCATCTATGTTTAAGAGTTTAACGTGTAACCTACTCAAGATTAGTCAACCAAGAGATAGATGCACTATTCATGCATACAATTCATGCTTAGATGCTACGTAAAGTTCATACCCAACAATCAACAAGCAATTCTTTTAAGCATAAGTGCATACACTAAGTTACACTACATCATTGTTTTAATTTAAAGTCTCACTTATGCAAACATATTAATTTCTACTCATTCACCAACATACATGTCAAGAAAAGAGAGATATATCAATAAGCTCAAAGAATAGAGTCAAGATCCATGTCGAATATATGTAAATACCATGTATAACAAGCTCAAGTGTTGGTTTACAAATATTCCCTAATGGAGATTACACATCAAAGAAATAGAAAATAAAACAAAGAGAAGAGTTTAGAGATAACCAATATCTCTATTTCGTTTCGCTCTCCTTGGATCTACTTCAAAGATGGATGAAAGAAGTTTATAGGTGGTGGTGGTGGGACATCCATGGAGGAAAACCTCCATGGAAGCCTTTGAAGCTCCTTTCTCTCTTTTGTGGTGTTGAAGAATAAGAGAAGGTGTTGGTGTCTATCTAAGATTAGATATATGAGAGATATGTTTAAAGACTAACATAGTGGCGTATTTATAGTGTTTGAAGGCTAGGGCACTAATTGGGGTGTGAAAATTCAAGTTTGCCCTTAAAAATCATGTGATCTGCAAATGGATAAAGTTCTGCCGACACAAATCTGCGAGTTGTAACTCGCATATTCATCTAGCAGATTTCTTTCTGCTGGTTGGTACTCGTAGATCTGGATGGCAATAGGTTCTGGGCAACTTTTGCTACTTCGATCTGCGAGTTGAAACTCGCAGTTTGAAGTAACATATCTGTTTCTGTTAGCATGTGGTCGCAGTCTGACTTGGCAGTCTCCTCTGGAGTGTTTCAGCGAGTTTGATCTACGAGTTGAATCTCCTAACTTGAAGTAGCAGTTTCCTCTGGAAAAACATCTGCGACTTGAATCTTCTTGCTGATGTCGCAGTTTGAAGTCGCAATCTCATCTGGACTACATCTGCGACTTGGATATTCGTGCTGATGTCGCAGTCTGATGTAGAAGTCTTCTCTGGACTACATCTGCGACTTGGATATGCGACATCGAAGTCGCAGATTCCTTACAACTTTCCAAACTCAGCTCCTTTTTCTCCTCTTTACCTACAAACCTTTACTTTAAGCTTAAACACCTAGCTTTATGGAAATGAGCCTACACAAGGCTTAAACACATATTATATACACAAAAACACTCGAAAACGAGAATAAAAGTTAGGAATAAGGAGCCTAAAATAGGTACTTAAATGTACCGATCACTCTCTAAGTAGAGAGCAGCGATACCATCAATAATGTCAAAGCCAAGATCCAAGACAAGGAAGGAATTCCTAAATCAGCAACTCCTCATCTTCGTCGGCAAGCAGCTTAAAGATGGACGAACCTTGGCTGACTGCAACTTCCAAAAGGCCTCTCTCTCTCTCTCTCTCTCTTGCATTTTAGAGTGAAGTCTGAAGAGAAAAACGATGTTGATTTATTTTTTTTTTAAAAAAAAACGGGCTAGACGGAGTCAACCACTTTGAGTCCGCCTAGTCGATTTGACCAATTAATCGACAATTTGGCCGACTAATTAGTCACCAACTAATAAGGCTGTTTTGGCCATTTCACTGCAGTTAGCTGCGGATTAGAGGAATCTAGTTGATTAATCGTCCTAGGCGGCCGATTTTTCGAACATCGCATGTTCTTGCCAGATGATACTCATGTCTTACATGCATTCTATTATTATTTAGAGAAAATTACACAAACTTACCATTAGTTTTACATAAAAGCCAAAATGTTCAATTTTTGGCTTTAATTACACTATGACCCCTACCGTTATTTTAGATCAGTTAGATTTAAGAGTAATGAGGTTTACCTTTAGATAATAGAAAACAATTTTATCAGGCAATGATCTCCTCTATCATTAGTCAAACATAACAGCTATAAGGCTATTTTGTATTTTTAACCTTTTTAAAATTGTTTTTTAAAAAAAATTCAAATATATATAGTAATTTTCCTAATGAAGACTTTTTACAATACATACTTTAAGCACATTTGATGAAATTGCATGTAATATATTGAATCTTGATTTGATTTTTTGTATAGATGGTGAAGACAATGAAATACACTTATGGAAAAAAATTTAAAAAAAATTCGGGTGCAATAATTAATTTTTTCCGATTTTTTTGAATATAAAACATTTAAAAATAGATAAATATAAGAAAAAATAGTTCTCAAATCCAAATAATTTCCAAATTTTTTCCAAATATGTATTTTAATTTTCTTATGATGCATACAAAAAATCTCGTCTAAAAACAATTGATTACATGTAATTTTATGAAAGATGCTTAAAGTGTGCATCGTAAAAAGTTCTCATTGAAAAATTACTATATATATGTATGTATGTAAACAAATCTAAAAGATTCTCTATTGTCCATCCAATTGAGGATCTATTTTAAAAATAAATAGAAAAAGAAAAAAAATGGGGTGGAGATCCAACCACTAGATCTTAATCAAACTCAGTTAAAGATAACATGTGAAAATGTGTTTTCTTCCTTTCATCCCATTGTAAAAATATTCTATTTAAAATGATTTTATTAAATTAGGGGTATCTAGGGTATTTAAATCCTTTTACCTTTATGACAGAGTCGATAGTTATAATTAACGATCAAACACTAATGATAAGGGATATCTTTATCGGTCTTTCAAAGGTTTATTTCTTATGTAAAAAGAAAAACCTTAATAAAAGTAAATAAGTGCTATTTGTTGTGAAAGTGTTAGAAAACATTTAGGTCAAAATAAAAATAAAAAGTCAGACATTAATTAGAATTGAAAAAAAAAATTCGAAAGTTACAAACTTCTTAGAATTAAGGATAAGAAAAAAGTCTGGGATTTATTTAAGAGGAAATTGCAAGAAATGCTCATAAAATATATGAGTTTATTGTTTTTAGCCAAATATATATTTTTTATTATATTTATCATTTTTATGCTTGAACTTCCAAATATAGCCTTATTTTGTCTTTACTTCCTTCAATATTTCCCCCCAAAAATAAGTTCTCTTATTTCCAAATCCCTCCAATTTGTTTTCCACCCAAAACATACACTCTCTCTCCCTCTCTCTCACGAAATTTTTAGCTCACTCTCCCTCTCTCTCACGAAAATTTTCAGATCTCTCTCTCTCTCTCTCTCTCTCTCACGAAAACATACACTCTTTTACTGTTGAAATCTTCAATCTCGGTCTCACGAAATCTTCAATCTGAAGCTGAAATTTTGTGGGCAAGAAGCTGAAAATTCTGGGCAAAGACACCACCATTCGAAGCTGAAATTTCTGGGCAAAAACACCACCATCTGAAGCTGAAATTTCTGGGCAAAACCACCATTCGAAGCTGACATTTCTGGGCAAAAACACCACCATCCGAAGCTGAAATTTCTGGGCAAAGACACCACCATCCGAAACCAAACAACGTTTTTCAACGGTATGTATCTCTTACCCACTTGTTTTTTACAAGGATCATTATGTTTGATATGAAGTTAAAGAGATCGGTTTCAATTTAGAGTGAAACCAGTTGCTGTGATGTTTTGTTCCCAAGTTACATGCTAGTTTATGTTAAAGTTACATGCTAGTGTATTTGTAAGTTATATGATAGTGTATTTGTAAGTTACATGATAGTGTAGTGTATTTGTAAGTTACATGATAGTGTATTTGTAAGTTACATGCTAGTGTATTTGTAAGTTTAGAGCGAAACCTACTACTGTGATATTTTGTTCCCAGGTTACATGCTAGTGTATTTGTAAGTTACATGATAGTGTATTTCTAAGTTACATGATAGTGTATTTGTAAGTTACATGATAGTGTATTTGTAAGTTTAGAGCGAAACCTACTACTGTGATATTTTATTCCCAGATTACATGCTAGTGTATTTGTAAGTTACATGCTAGTGTATTTCTAAGTTACATGACAGTGTATTTGTAAGTTACATGATAGTGTATTTAAAGTTACATGCCAGTTTATTTTAAAGTTACATGATAGTGTATTTGTAATTTTTTGTACCCATGTTACATGTCAGTTCCTAGCCAGTTTAAATGTTTCATGTAAATACTTGACATGCAGGAATATGGGTGCAAAGAAATTGGTCATCCATCACGGTGGAAGTTGGGCGGCCAATTGTTACGAGGGTGGTATGACAAAGTGGGTCCATGTTCCTATCGGTTTGACTTATGATGACTTGGTGAAGTTGGTTCAAGACGTTGCTAAAGTTGACGCTCATAGGTCTACCCTAGAATTATGCTCGTTGGCCTTTACGACTACTGGTACTGCCCGTCCGAGAATTGAGAATGACAAAGACGTGTCATGTATGATGGATGAAGATAAGCTATTACCCGAGGTTTATGTTACCGTTTCGAAGAAGGTAGCAACACATTGTGTGCAGAATGGTACTATATTGGAGGAAGATGACAACCTAGTACATTCAACGTTTCTTCAACAATGTAACCTACCTACTCCACAACCCGTGTATGGCGGGTTTCTTCGGCAACTGGCAGCATATGGGTCCATTCCAATGTTAGACCCAATTGTATGTAATGATGAAACCATTGATGATGAAGAGAACAGTGAGTCATCAGACACCGATAATAGGGATGATAGCTCGATACCCGACATTGACAGAGGTAGTCATGGAGATGAAGATTGCAATCATAGTGTGGGTTCTGGTGCTGGGAGTGTTGGAGGATATGGATGTGCTGGTCCATCGGGTTTTGCTACATTTAGTGGTGATTCCTTTCGAGAGGATGGATTGGGTGACGGTGTTGATCAAAGTTATGAAAATGCTTCCCCACGAGCTTGGATTATTCCAGGATCCGAAAGGTATTCGTTCGAACCCATTAGCACGGAGGAATCGATTTCAGATGATGGTCGGTTATACAAGGGTAAAATATTTCAATGCAAGAAAGATCTTAAGCGAACGTTGCATATGTATGCTTTGAAGGAGCAATTTGAAGTCCGGATTAGAAGATCTAGCAAGACACGTTATGAGGCCGGATGTAAGGATGGCGAGTGTGAATTCCAATTACGTGCATTTAAGATGCAAAAAGGAGAATATTGGGTGGTTCGAATGTTCCTGAAGGATCATACTTGCAATATCGATGGTTTCCACGCACATCTTCGACAAGCAAATTCTTGGACTGTCGGCGAACTATTAGCACCAAAGTTGCAAGTACACGGCCACTCTCTAAAACCCAAAGACATAATGGTAGAAATGCAAGTGGATCATGGACTTCATTTGTTGTATACAAAGGCTTGGAGGGCAAAGGATCATGCAGAGGCTTCTGTTTTTGGTCCTCCAGAAGAATCATTCAAACTGTTGCCTGCTTACTGTCATCGATTGAAAGAAGTAAATCCAGGGACTATTACTACAATGAAGACAAATGTTGCAAATCAGTTTGAATATTTGTTCATTGCCCATGCCACATCACTTCATGGATTTCATACCGTGATTCGGCCAGTTATTGCCATTGATGGTACTCATTTGAAGGGTAAATTTTCTGGTATTATGTTTGTAGCTATATGTTTGGATGCAAACAACCAGGTTTTTCCTTTGGCATATGGGTTTGGCGACGTTGTAGATGAAATGTCATGGACTTGGTTCTTAAATGAGCTTAAAAATGCTATTGGTAGTCCTAAGGATTGCATGATCATTTCCGACCGCCACCTCGGAATCAAGGCTGCAATGGAGAAAGTGTACCCTAATGTACCGCATGGATATTGTGTGTTTCACATGGCTCAAAACGTAAAAAATGATTACAAAAGGAAAGATGTGAGTCTTCTTTTCAAACAAGCATGGAAGGCTTACCGGAAAGCTGATTTCAAGGAAGTGATGTTGGAGATGATGGAGGTTAATATGGTAGCATTCGAAGATTTAATGAATGTTGGGCCCGAAAGGTGGTCTCGTGCTTACTCTCCTGTTAGGCGTTATCGGTTGATGACCTCAAGCATTGCCGAGTCAATGAACTCATGTTTGGTACATGCTCGCCAAATGCCAATAACAACCATGGTTGAGTTTATTAGAGAGATGCTCCAGAAATGGTTTTATAAGCGCCGTACAAAGGCTGAAAAAACCCGGACACAATTGACTCCATGGGCCACTGAATTAATAAAAGAAAGAAATAAAGATTCAGAAAAGTACACGGTTCATCCAATTGATTCGGTTAACTTCAATGTGAAGGATGGAAATAAAGATGGTTTGGTGAACCTTTCTGAAAAGACTTGTAGTTGTACGAAATTTCAAGTTGATAAATTGCCATGTCGCCATGCATTAGCCGCAATAAGGTTATTATCCTTTTGTTCCATTGCATCTTAGCATCTTAGGAAATGTGATTCATTTAATTACTCATAATCTATAATTTTGTAGGTATGCAAAGAAGCCTTTTCCAGATTTTTGTGGGGATTGCTACAAAACTACTAGTTGGCTTGAAGCATATTCCGGGAACATCTTCCCGGTTGGGCATCCTAGTGAATGGAATATTCCTCAAGATGTGAGATCAAAGGTTGTTAATCAGCCTCCTTTTCGTGCACAAGCAGGAAGGCCAAAAAAGAAAAGATTTAAATCTGCCGGGGAACATGGAAATGGAAAGACCAGAAATTGCACGATTTGTAAAAAATCTGGTCACAACCGACAGAATTGTAAGAATCCTCAACCATGTCAGGCTCCTCAACCATGTCCATCTGCAACATCTGCAACATCTTCAACATCGAAGCGACCACGTAGACCGTACAGGTATAGGAAATGTGGAGAAGAAGGCCACAATTCACAGAAATGTCCATTGACATCGGACGTTGGTGGTAGGACTTAGGTATTAGCAATGATGTTGTAATTCTTATATTTTGTATTTTAGATTTTATTAAGTAAGATTCAAGTATTTTTAAAGACTGAAGTTACATGCCAGTATTTTTAAAGACTGAAGTTACATGCCAGTATTTTTGTAGACTGAAAACAAATTTCAGTATTTTTACATGCTTCAAGTTACATGCCAGTGTAATTACAAGTTACATGCTAGTGTTCAAGAGTTTAAAGACTGAAAACATATTCCAGTATTTTTACATGCTGCAAGTTACATGCTAGTGCATTTTGAAGTTACATGCTAGTGCATTTTGAAGTTACATGCCAGGCCAAATTGAAGTTACATGCCATTATTTTTAAAAACTGAAAACAAATTCCAGTAGTTTTACATGCTGCAAGTTACATGCTAGTGCATTTTGAAGTTACATGCCAGGCCAAATTGAAGTTACATGCCAGGCCAAATTGAAGTTACATGCTAGTATTTTTAAAAACTGAAAACAAATTCCAGTATTTTTACATGCTGCAAGTTACATGCTAGTGCATTTTGAAGTTACATGCTAGTGCATTTTGAAGTTACATGCCAGGCCAAATTGAAGTTACATGCCAGTATTTTTAAAAACTGAAAACAAATTCCAGTATTTTTACATGCTGCAAGTTACATGCTAGTGCAAATTGAAGTTACATGCCAGGCCAAATTGAAGTTACATGCCAGGCCAAATTGAAGTTACATGCCAGTATTTTTAAAAACTGAAAACAAATTCCAGTATTTTTACATGCTGCAAGTTACATGCTAGTTCATTTTGAAGTTACATGCTAGTGCATTTTGAAGTTACATGCCAGTGCATTTTGAAGTTACATGCCATGCCAAATTGAAGTTACATGCCAGTATATTTAAAAACTGAAAACAAATTCCAGTATTTAAGTTACATGCTGCAAGTTACAAGTTACATGCCGGTTACTATTGATTTTCACAGTAAACTTCATACATTTCAAGAACTTATGCAGTTAACAATGTAAACAACTCCATACATTTCAAGAACATCAAAAACAATGATGATGTACCAACAAAGTTATCAATCTGATGCTACACTATTTGCAAATATCTCTAGTGCCATTTCCTCCCTAAACCCGGGGACATTCTTGGTTCCCCATCCCCAAAAACATTTATGACGCATCAACATGTCTGTGTATCGACATATGAAAACGCCACAACTATCATTGTCCATTTGTGCGGGTAACTTTTTCGGAATTGATTGTTGAACAGTAAACATTGACCTATTGGGTTGTATGCCTTTTTGCTGATAATACCCGGACTCCTGTAGAATGACTGGAATGAAACGCAGAAGTGGGGTGATTTGCTTCCTACGAGTGGGAATCTTCTTCTGACGGTGTAATGGATCATAAATGCAAACAGTTCGTTTCTCCAAATCAATTACACATAAGATCCAATGTCCATCTGGATCCCCAACCGCACATGGGACCAACAACTGCAAGAAAGGGTTAAAAAAATGAGTGGTGTTCAATGTATTTGTTTATATAACATGTGAAACAGTACTTACATATCGAACAGATGACCAACATGTTCCCCATCCAGGATTGTCACCCGATGCATACAACAACCAATATGTTGGACATTTATACGACAGTGCATCGAATTCACCTGTCAATGATGCATCCTCATACGGTTGGAATTTCTTCCATTCCTCGCACAACTTTGCCTACAAAATAAACATATTTTCTTACTATATGTATAAATTTTTGTCAACGAAATATAGGAAAAAAATAATTATTATAAAGTCCTTACGAAGAAGTCCGAGCATAGCACTGCAACGTCTGATTTGTAAATATCAGATTTCAACCGTCTTTGCTTACATAACAAGCTCATATACGCGTCGATATGCTACATGAAGATATATATTAATAAAAATGAGTACTTTTCAATAATTTTGTATGGAAGTAAGTTCTTCACAGAAATGTCAATGATGTTACAGAATTATATATCTTGAAATCACTAACCTCATTAGACAACCAACATGTTGGAGATTCCATCTCCACAAAGAATTGTTTTGTTGCATAGTAGTCTGTACCGACGTTCAACCTGTGTTGAACAGTCAATATTTTTAACTTACAAGTTATTATAAACCAAAATGATTGTATGAAAAAGGTTAATGTATACAGAGACTTACGCTGCATCTTTTCTGCTTCTTTTAAAACGTGAATAGTCTGTCTTTAACTTTTGTTTTTCCTTGTCAGGCGCTTGGAAAGGGTCAATGTAGGGTGAATTCATGTAGCGAGATGTAATCTTCAAACGCTGCTCACGCTCATTCTTTACAGCGAGGTAGTCTACCATAGTTGAGTCGTCCTCAGATGGGGGATGGGACTGCACCACTATTCCCTCATGAAGCAAAATGTTATGGACCACAATCTGAAGGCCTCACTAAGGGTATCATCACCCCCAACAATCCCCTCAGTAAAGGTACCATCACCCCCACCAAGGGTACTATCAGGTCCACCTTGGTCATTATCACCCCTACTAACCCCCTTTCCGACAGTACCATCACCCCCATCAAGCTCCTCAGTAAGAGTAGCATCACCCTCACCAACCCCCTTTCCAACATTACCATCACCCTCATCAAAGGCCTCAGTACGGTTAGCATCCCCCTCACCAACCCTCTTTCCAACGGTACCCTCCCCACCAACATTAGGACCCTCCACATAGTCCTCTTGCACTTAGGGGTACTCTGTGGCACAAAAAAAATTCAATGTCATGACCAAGTTACAAAAAATGGCTACTACATAACGAAGTTACATGACCGTTAAAACAATAGTCATAATTAGTTACCTGACGATGTTAATTAACAAGTTGAGCCAAACTTGCCTCCACACGGGTAAGGCGTGCGTTTAGGCGATCCTCCATTGCCGAAATCTCCTTCTTAATCTCTTCACAATGTCTTCAAATCGATCTGACATTGCACTCATTACTTTCCTCATTATTCGAGAAGAGTCTGTCGAGTCATCACCCACCTAAAGTTTTGAAAGAAACAAACAATTAATATTGGTAGGTATTTATCTTAGCACAATTACCATCGGTCAGGTATTGACTTACCGGTGACATGCCTGGAGATGTACGTTGCCTTTTGGTCCTTGCTGCCATTTTTTGTTTATGAGGTGACACCTTCCTCTTCACCGGTTTTTGCTTGTTTTGTTGAGGTCGTGACTGACTTCCATCATTACCACTATCATTACCATCTTCATTACCATCATCATCAACATCATCGTTAGGCTGTGTCTCACCATCGTCTAATTCAACATTGAGTGCTATAAACTGTGGACCCTCTGACAAATCTGTGTCAACACCAACCAAGTAAGGCTGTGTCTTTTCATCGTCGGTTGGATGTAATTCCTCCAACACAACATGCTGTACAATTAACAAAAGTGTCATCATTATTTGAAGTATTGATATAAACAAAAATGAAATTAATTACATGCCAGGCCAAAATCAAGTTACATGCCAGGCCAAATTGAAGTTACATGCCAGGCCAATTTCAAGTTACATGCCAGTTAGAACATATTTCACAGTTGACACACAAGTTCCAAAATAAATTCCAGTATTGTTACCTGCTGCAAGTTACATGATAGTTCATTTTCAAGTTACATGCCAGGCTAAATTCAAGTTATATGCCAGGCCAAAATCAAGTTACATGCCAGTTAGAAGATATTTCACACTTGACACACAAGTTCCAAAATAAATTCAAGTATTGTTACATGCTGCAAGTTACATGATAGTTCGTTTTCAAGTTACATGCTAGGCTAAATTCAAGTTACATGCTAGGCTAAATTCAAGTTACATGCCAGTTAGAACATATTTAACAGTTGACACACAAGTTCCAAAATAAATTCCAGTATTGTTACATGCTGCAAGTTACATGATAGTTCATTTTCAAGGTACATGCCAGGCTAAATTCAAGTTACATGCCAGTTAGAACATATTTCACACTTGACACACAAGTTCCAAAATAAATTCCAGTATTGTTACATGCTGCAAGTTACATGATAGGTCGTTTTCAAGTTACATGCCAGGCTAAATTCAAGTTACATGCCAGGACAAATTGAAGTTACATGCCAGTTAGAACATATTTAACAGTTGACACACAAGTTCCAAAATAAATTCCAGTATTGTTACATGCCACAAGTTACATGCCAGTGCAAATTCAAGTTACATGCCAGTTAGAACATATTTCACAGTTGACACACAAGTTCAAAAATAAATTCCAGTATTGTTACATGATGCAAGTTACATGCTAGTTCAATTTGAAGTTACATGCCAGGCTAAATTCAAGTTACATGCCAGGCTAAATTCAAGTTACATGCCAGGCTAAAATCAAGTTACATGCCAGTTAGAACATATTTCATAGTTGACACACAAGTTCCAAAACAAATTCCAGTGATGTTACATGCCACAAGTTACATGCCAGTGCAAATTCAAGTTACATGACAATGCAAATTCAAGTTACATGCCAGTTAGAACATATTTCACAGTTGACACACAAGTTCCAAAATAAATTCCCGTATTGTTACATGATGCATGTTACATGCTAGTTCAAATTGAAGTTACATGCCAGGCTAAATTCAAGTTACATGCCAGGCCAAAATCAAGTTACATGCCAGGCCAAAATCAAGTTACATGCCAGGACAAAATCAAGTTACATGCCAGGACAAATTGAAGTTACATGCCAGTTATAACAAATTACAGGGAAACAAAAAACGAACCTTTCCATCTGCCACTTCTTTTTCATACTTTGCTAATTTCCCAAAGAAATCGTAAGGCCTCTTAAATATTCTCCAATTCTTCAAACGAGGATGTCTGTGGCCTAAGTTTTTCCCCACCAAATCAATCAACGATCCGAAAGCTTCCATTGCCCATATCTAAAATTTTAACAAACTTCAAATATTTGTACAAAAAAATCAAGTTATGGAGAAATGCATTAATATAATATTTGAAATCTCACCTCTAATGCCCAAGGGAAACAGTACAAGTTATAGTGCGCGATGTGCTTCAATGGTGCATTTGCGGACCGAAATCCTTATCGTAGGTAGTGGATTGTCATCATATACACATAACTCCCCCATGGAAAAGAACTGAAGGCTTCTAAATCCTCCACCATTTGAAAAAGCCATAATATGGTTTCCTCCTAAGATCTTGACCGAACAACACGTTGTTCGCGATCAATACTAGGGCCATCTTCAGACCATCCTTTGGTTGATCAAATCCCCCAGCCATAAACCTTGCCCATATGTCTGTAAGTCGTATATTCTCATTATTCGCAAAACACCTAACATGGATCCCATCTTTAGTGGCAGCATACGGTTTCAAGAATATGTCCGACATCACCCCAAATTTTAGCCCCGTAACCAAACAAAACTCCCTTTGTGAGAACTTCGCCAGTTTACCACCAACTAAAAAGTGCAACTCATTTGCTCCGGTTACACCGGGTACATGTATCTGCCTCAATAGCAAGTTATGAAGTACGCCGGCAGAAAAAGTCAACTCTTTAGGGAAACCAAGTAGGTGCCCAAAACAGATCTTCCGCAACTCTTGTAGTTCTCCAACTTTTTGGAGAACCTTTACAATATCCTGGAGACCATTCAAATTGCAGTATAAGTTGGTGGTGGATTTTTTTATCCACGAACTCCTCCGTTTTATGAGAAAATCGGCATAATTTATGTTCTCCATCTACAAAATCAAATAAATAAATGCATTAGTGTGTATTAAAAAAGTTACATGCCAGTATAAAAAAGTTACATGCCAGTACAAACAAGTTGCATGCCACTACAAACAAGTTACATGCCAGTATAAACAAATTACATGACAGTATAAACAAGTTAATTGAATACAAGTTACATGCCAGTCCAAACAAGTTACATGCTAGTATAAATAAGTTACATGTTAGTACAAACAAATTACAGGATTAAATTCTGTCAGCTCTCTAAGTTGAAATTTCAAAAGGGGGGAAATTACACTGACACCCATGAGGTTCGGGTGAAAGATAAATAGATGGAAAAATAAATGAGTTTCCACTTTCCAGTGATGAACAAGCAAAGTGACTTTCGGCATTTTAAAATTTATTGACAAGCAATCCAATTAAAAAAAACCTAAATACAAACAAACCCAGAACCATTTGAAGACAGAAAAGATAATCAATAAATCAATAAATAATTACAACTAGAGAAGCAATCAAGTAAGTTAACATAATTTGAAATTAAAAAAATAAGTGTCAGTTAAACAATAAACCTTCAGATTCAGACTCCAGACAGAGGCGATCGACCGACTGGGAGAGAGGTGCGACTGGTGGCGATCGACGGCGACTGACAGCGACGGCGACGCAGCGACGGCAAGAACTATTCGACTCGACGGTGAGCAGCAGCGACGATGACGGAGGTGCGAGCAGCAGCGACGGTGACAGAGGTGCGAGCGGCAGCGAAGGCGAGCGGCAGAGACGGCGAGCGGCTGCGAAGGCGAGCGGCAGCGAAGGCTAGCGGCAGCGACGGCGAGCGGCAGCGATAGCTTCTCTTCTCTTCCTCTCTCTCTCTTTCTCATTTTTTTACTGTAACCCTAAAAAGTTTGATATGTCGTTTTCACGACAGACAGCTTACTTTAACTTTTTAACTTTTTTTTTTTTTTGAATTTCAAACTTAAGGACTTTTTTGTCCAGAAGTGGTAAAAACTGACGAAAACAATAAAAATAAATTTTATGGTTAAAAACAATAAACTGATAAACTTTTTGGCTATTTATGAATTCACCCCTTTATTTAATAGTTTAGTTTATTAATATTATTATTATTTTGAACCATAGCATTCTGGGTTTTAGTGGAGGACTTTGTTTGAACTTTTACAACTTTATTAATATAGCTGTGTTGAGTAAATTATTTAGTGTTCGTTTGGTTAAGTTTTCTGACGTCTTAAAAACGTCTATTTGAGTTTTTTAGAGTTGTTTGATTTAGCTGTTGAGATTGTATATTTTAAATTGAGTAGAGTCTAGTAGAGTTTAATTCTCTACTAGGCAAAATTTCATAGAGATGTGCTTTTTCAAATAGACTTTTTTCAAGAAAAAGTCTACCAACCAAACAAGTATAATTTTTTTTTTGTCAAAAACTCTATTTCTAATAGATCTACTACAAGTAGATCTTTTACTAATAGAGGTTATTCAAAAACCCATCAAAAACAAAGCTCTTAATTTTGTTTTTGTGTCTAAAAGAAATTAGAACTTGATTATGATTTGTGAAGTAGTGGAGCATAAAATCCAGTCACGTGTTTGTGGCATGACTAAAAGCATATAGAAAATAGTGAAAAAAAAATGAAGAACAGACTGCAGTCAAGCCCAACACAAGCAGCACGGGGCACAGGGAGCTATTAGCATTGATGTCGAACAAAACATAAAAGCCTCCTCCTATACATTATTAATGTACTTTGAATATGCATTTATTGACAACAATTCTTGTTTCCTCAAAACATTTTCTCACTTGACAAACAAAGATTGATTCATGGAATTTGAATCGAACGGCTATATAACTATTAAAATTAACCATCACATCTCGTGAAAGCAGCAAGCCAAGCTCAGCTCTTGAGCTCCTCAAAAAACAAAACACAAACGCATCCTCGTGATCATGAAGAGCTCTTGGTCTTGGATTTCACGAGTTTCATATTCTCACTCTCAGCTCCAATTCCAAACCCAGTTTTTGAATTCTCTCAAACACCTACAAATACCCCACAATTCATTCACCAAATCATGCATCCTCCTGTTTCAAGAATATCCATGGAACCCAAAACTTGCCTTTTCTTTTTCGCTCATTTTTTATACTTGATCTCCTCCCATGCAAACATTCTCAAAACCTATTTAGTTCAGCTCCACCCACATGGCACAACCAGCTCTCTCTTCACTTCTAAGCTTCACTGGCATCTCTCTTTTATTCAGCAGACCCTTTCGTCCCCAGAAGACCCCTCTTCTCGGCTTCTCTACTCTTACCATTCTGCTATGGAAGGCTTTGCAGCTCAGCTATCTCTTTCAGAGTTGGAGTCACTCAAAAGGTTGCCTGATGTTATTGCAATCAGGCCTGACACAAGTTTCCAGATTCACACAACCTATTCTTACAAATTCTTAGGACTGAACCCCACAAGTGAAGGAGCTTGGTATAGCTCACATTTCGGTCGTGGAACCATAATCGGAGTCCTTGACACTGGTGTGTGGCCTGAGAGTCCAAGCTATGATGATTATGGGATGCCTCCGGCCCCTAAAAAATGGCGAGGCATTTGCCAAGAAGGCCAAAGCTTCAATTCTTCCAACTGTAACCGAAAACTTATTGGTGCCAGGTTCTTCATAAAGGGCCATCATGTGGCTTCAATGTCATCATCACCAAACATTATTCAGGAATATGTCTCACCAAGGGACTCCCATGGTCATGGGACTCATACATCATCAACGGCTGCAGGATCTTCAGTTCCAATGGCTAGTGTGCTAGGCAATGGAGCAGGTGTGGCTCAAGGAATGGCCCCTGGTGCACACATTGCTGTGTACAAAGTTTGCTGGTTCACTGGCTGTTACAGCTCTGATATCTTAGCAGCAATGGATGTTGCAATTAGAGACGGGGTTGATGTCCTCTCTTTATCTCTGGGCGGCTTCCCATTACCGCTTTTCGATGATACCATTGCAATCGGCAGTTTCCGAGCTATGGAGCATGGGATTTCGGTTGTATGTGCTGCTGGAAATAATGGGCCAATCCAATACTCAGTTGCTAATATAGCTCCTTGGATTGCTACTGTCGGTGCAAGCACACTTGACAGAAGATTTCCAGCTATAGTTCGAATGGGCAATGGAGAAATGCTTTACGGAGAATCCATGTACCCTGGAAAACACTCGTCAAATGCGGAAAAAGAGCTCGAATTAGTTTATATAACTGGTGGTGGTGACAGTGGAAGTGAGTTTTGCTTGAGGGGGTCTCTCCCAAGAGACAAAGTGAAGGGAAAGATGGTCGTCTGTGACCGGGGAGTCAATGGAAGAGCCGAAAAGGGTCAAGCTGTGAAGGAAGCTGGAGGTGCTGCAATGATTTTAGCGAATACAGAGATAAACCTGGAGGAGGACTCCGTTGATGTCCATGTCTTGCCAGCAACACTGGTTGGTTTTGAAGAGTCAGTTCGTTTAAAGGCCTACATAAACTCAACAAGGAGTGCCAGAGCTCGAATCATCTTCGGAGGTACTGTAGTTGGAAGATCAAGGGCCCCGGCAGTAGCTCAATTTTCGGCCAGAGGACCGACTTTATATGATACTACTGTCCTCAAACCAGACGTGATTGCTCCTGGAGTCAACATAATAGCTGCTTGGCCTCAAAACTTAGCTCCTTCCAGCCTTCCTGAAGACTCTAGAAGAGTGGATTTCACTGTCATGTCAGGAACGTCCATGGCTTGTCCCCATGTCAGTGGCATTACTGCATTAATCCGCGCAGCACATCCGAAATGGACCCCTGCAGCGATTAAATCTGCAATTATGACTACTGCTGATGCAAATGATCATTCCGGAAAACCAATCATGGATGGAAATAAAACTGCTGGAGTTTTCGCAATTGGAGCAGGGCATGTAAACCCAGAAAGAGCCATCAATCCTGGATTGATATATGATATCAAGCCAGATGACTATGTCACTCATATGTGCACTCTCGGATACACTAGAACACAAATATTTACAATCACACACAGGAATGTGAGCTGCCATGAGATTTCGCAGATGAACCAGGGATTCAGCCTCAACTACCCCTCCATTTCTGTAATCTTTAAGCATGGAAAGACGGCCAAAATGATCAAAAGGCGACTGACAAACGTAGGAAGTCCTAATTCCATCTACTCGTTGGAAGTAAAGGCTCCCGGTGGCATTAAAGTGAGAGTTAAACCGCAAAGGCTAGTGTTCAAGAAGATTAATCAGAGTTTAAGTTACAGAATCTGGTTGATATCAAAGAAGAGAACAGGAAAAGGTAAGATGAGTTCTGCACAAGGGCAGATGACATGGGTGCATTCAAGCAACAGTCTTTACAGGGTTCGAAGTCCTATTTCTGTGACTTGGAAGTAAAGAATTGAGGCTCAAAACCAAATTGACAAAAGCCCTTTCTCATTCTTAGGAGATTGTTACATTGATAATACTAAATTATGTCCTGCCAGAAATATCATATATGTATGATGTATCAATAAGCAGATATTTTAAGCATTTCTTATGTCTAAAACACTTTTCACAGTACTTCTAACAGGCTATACTTTGTGGACCCACATTCTCAACATTGCTCAAGTAGACATTCCAAATTTCCAATAGTCAGTCTCATCTTTTCTGAGACAGAAATTCCCAAACAGTAGATTGATTCATTAAACAAAGTTCAGGAACATGTTTCTATCACCTCACATGTACATAATGAGGAAAGAGAATCATACATCAATTATCAACAACACAAATTGTTGAAGAGAAGGGAGTATTATGGTATGTTTTTTTATCAAAACTACATGGCTGTTAACCAAGGCCTTCAAGTTTCACTTGACAAAGTTACAGGGACCGAACAGATGATGGGGGAAGAAGCAAACAAATGAGAAAATGAAAGAATATACATTGCCTCATTTTTTGATAAATTCCAAGCCGTTTTGATTTGCATATCGTTCCATGAACCTCATAAATCTGTCCCACTCTTGGGGAGTCCGCATAACATATTTAGCTTCGATCCCTGAAGGCTTTCCATTAACAAATTTTGCACTTACATCAACTGATTGAAGAACCCCTTCCTCATCAATCATGTAAAATCCAGTGATTTCACCAATTTCACCAGACGAGTCAAAGACAGAGGGCTGATCAAACCTGAATATAGCCATACCATTTGTACCGTCTCTTGATTTGGTTAGCCTGACATCTGGTACTGTCAGTTCATCAGTTCCCTGGATGAACTGGATCGTTGGTTTGGCCATCATTGTTATGGGTCCAAATATCTTAGAGTTTCGTCTAATGGGGGCTAAACGCGAACGGGCCATATGTAAAGACCGGCCATTGAATGCTGAGTCTGCACTTCCATTAACAGTACATGTTACTATGCCTGTAAAACAGATATCAAATTTATAATAGATGAGAAGCCACATTTTTAATATTTGTTTGCTATTGCTGTATTATAATCGAATATCCATTGTATAAACTAAGAAAAATGACCTACGCATGAGCCTCTGGCATTGGGTGTAAAGGGAAGAAAACATGCATGGCCGACTTCAAATGCCTATGGTGAAGAATTTACATATCTGGTCCTTGCCACTAGTTCCTATGATCACAGTATTGAGTGGCTTGATTATTCTCTAGATTCGGGTTAATTTCATTACGTAGTATCCTTTGGACACACCATTTCAATTAATATGGAAAAGCATACAGCAACAAATGTAGCTTCTCCTTTTGCTGGACATTTTCTTGGTTCAATTGGTGTTCCAATGCCTTTCCAAAAGCTAATTATCGAACACACTTACTAGAGACTACATACAGTTCATCTATTTCAGTAAGTATTGTAGTCATTGCTACAACAGAGACTGCCGGATCAGTATCTGAGTTTTACCTTACTCTCAGTCTCCTAGAGAAAAAAAAGCCAATGTTGGTGATTTATTCAAAGAATGATACCAACTTACACAAATTAACCACAGGATGAGGTCCTTGAAATTCAATCGGAGCACATTTCATAGAAAAGCTAGATGCAGGTTAAGTAATAAATACAAGGGCCTCTAAGTTCCCCACGAGATCTAAGACTGGTAAGTCTAATTGTCAAGCATAAGTCTCTTTGTTTTTACCTTATTTGCTGTTCAGTGTTCACGATTAGAACAGTTCAGTAATCATCTGATTTAGGAGTCTCAAACCTCTAATTAAGAGTCTTTGAATCCCATAATCCACCATGACATAAGACAAACAAGTCATCAGCCAACGATTATACCAGTCTCACCAACTATATTTCAACTTAATTATTTTCATGGAACTCAAAAATGCAAATCAAACATGTCAAACATTTGAAAAAGAGAAATACAAATCTAATATGAAGTTGCCATAAACTCCCAGTAAGGCTGTAATCGTCCTCTCTCTATTCTACCTTAAAACACACGAAATCAAGCAAAATTAAATACCCATTTCACCCACACACGTTGCTTTGTATATGCCACATGAATACAAGATTTCACATTAACAGGACAAAATCCCCTTATGTTAGTGGGAAAATGTAGTTAGATTTCACTGAAAATTTGAACATATACAAGTATACAATTGGCATTCATGGAATAAACAAGTAGAGAATTAAGAGTAATGTAAAGAAGAGGAAGAATACCAGAGAGAGAGCGTAGTTGGTGGCAAGAATGTGAGAGCGGAGAGGCAGATGCAAGAGACTGTAGAGTTGCCATTGCAGAAAGTAGAAAGAGCGAGAGAGAGAGTAAAGAGGAAGATAGTTTGGTGTGGTTTGTGAGTTTTGAGTTGTGACTGGTGAGGTGAGCGTAATGTGGAACAACGATAGCCAGTCACTTAGCTCTTCATCGTCATCACAAGTTGATTGGTTTGGTTGGTATCTACTCTGTCCCACCATTGCATAGCTGGACAATTCACTGTCAAGAATCTCAATACGTGCCACCTGGGATTGCTTGGCTTGGGCCGTTTATGGGCTTTTGTGTGGCCCGACCATCAACACTGCTTTCTGGCTTGTGAATTGGTCAACTTTGTTTGGTTTTTATTAGTGAAAAAATCAGAGGGCATACGCAATCGGGAAGATTTAACGACTCTTGTGTTTAAGATTTTAACATGTTATCAAGCTAATTCAAATTTTAAGGCAACTAAACTATTATAAGTTTGACAGGTTCAAGTCATTTTGTGTGAGCCATTTATAAGAGCACTTGAGAGATATCGCTAGTTCAATTAATGGGAAAAGACTTGTGTTGGACATGTGCTCTTCAACGCATAGGCATGCCATACCAATGCTCTGATATCAATAAAATGATAACAAATTATGCATTTGATGTTGAGAGCCTGATGATTACCACTCCATTGCATGGCCGGTTCTCGACTAAAGAATTGGCCTCCTTGCTTTGTATGGACCCGATGAATTTGGAGGCGGCTTTGTTCTCAGGCTTGCCTTCGGCTGTTGCACATTCTTCCGCTATCAACTTGATAAATGCAGGGGATGTTGCGATTCCATTGGATGCATATGTGGTTATCTCGAAGAATGCTAGTAAGCTTCCGGTTGTTGTTTCTCAGTTGGGCGAGCCTTCGGTGGATGACTGTTCTACTAATGTGAAAATTCCTCCAAAGGGGGATTCAACCACTCTTCAGACTTCTAAAGGAGTTCTTTCGTACGTTGATCTTTTGAAACCTCTGATAGTGCATGATGATTATTTTTTGGATAATTTTTTCATTCCCACGGAAAGAGTGGATTTGTTACTATTCGTGTGGATCCTAAGGCATACCAATCTCGACCGGACATATGAAAAAAATTCTCTTATTGGTCGAGTGGTTCTTTCCAAAGGTGATAAGCCTTGGAAACTTGCTGATTTAAGAGTGAAAATGAGTAATTGCACAAACCTCGCCCAAGTTTAGGCCTAATTGCAGCTGGATGGACATTTTGCTCCAAATTGTACAAACCTCCCTGCAATTAGTTGACTTCCGTTAAACTTAACATTTGACTAGACTTTCAGTGTAAAATGACTTAAATGCCCCTTTTTGTATTATTTCAGTACCTTAAAATAAATAATTTACCAAATATTATATAATATATAATAAAATTTAAAAAATTCAATAAAAATATATAAACGTATATTTTTTTTTACCAAATCCTTCATCACCTAACTATGCATTTTTTGTTCTCTAAGATTGAAAACCTTGAATCCATTCATCACTCAAACAAAAGCACCAGTCAGAAATCACCCAAACAAAAAAAATTCATTCATCACCCAAATAAAAAAAAAATCCATTCAACAACCAAGAAGGTTTTTTTTTTCTTTTAACACATCCAAACAACTCAATAGCCGTTGGAGTAACTCCACCGAGGATGGAGGAACTGCTCCTCCTCTACGAGGAGCAGATCTGCTCCTTGCGGAGGATTAGATCGCTCTAGGTGCCACCTGGAGTGGTCTACACCATGGAGGAGCAGTTATTTATTTACTTTTTTTTCTCTAGGCTTCATCTTCTTCTTTCTACTGAGCCCATTTTATTCTAGGCTTCATGGTCTTTCTTCTGCACCTTATCTCCTTCTTTCTTCTACGCTTTCATCTTTCTCCTTCTTCTTTTTTCCACACTTCATCTTTTCTTCATTTTTTTTTCTTATACTTGAATAATCTTTAAAAAAAAAAATTAAATGGTGGAAGGAGATCTCCTCCATCTATTTGAGTGAGAAGATGATCTCCTCCATCCATTTCTTTATGTAATAATTTTTATTAAATAAATGGTTAAAAAGATAAATTGATGATTTTACCCCTAAGTAGTTAACTTTTAATGGAACTCAACTAAAGGCAGGGGAGGTTTGTGTAATTTCGAGCAAAAGGTCCATCTTGCTGCAATTAGTTCGAAACTCAGGGGATGTTTGTGCAATTAGTCATTTGGGAAATTAGGTTCGGCTTTGTAGCTTACATCCTTAGGATGCGGTTATTTTCTTATTGTTTTAGCTTCTCCCTTAGATAAGAATCAGGTTTGGAGCATGGGGTCTCTTGCCTGAAACCTGGTATTTTACCTTTTCAGCCTTGGATTCCAGACTTTAATCTGGATTCGCAGAAAACAACTAATGCTTAGGTTTTGGTGCATTTTTACAATCTCTATCGGGAATACTAGCATCCTAAAATTATTGTTGATCTTGCTAGAGGGATTGATGTTCCTTTAAAGCTGGACATGGCTATTATTAATGGGGATTTTGGTCATTTTACGTGTGTGCTGGTTGATATTGATGTTTCTTCCCCGCATCTAAGTTCTTTATTGTTAAAGAGAGACGATTCCCACAACCCTTTCATCTCAGTTGAGTACAAACATTTGCCATATTTATACTACATGTTCTTTTATTAGTCATCTTCTTAGTAGTTGTAGATGGAACAAAACAAGTGACACAAATTTCTTCTGTTTCTAGAAAGAATTTACTTGAACGTGATGATCCTACCTCTAGCATAGAGATTTCCAATCTAGGTTATAGGGTTGAGTTTCAGGTCCATGGCAGTCGTGCTAATTCTAGATTGGAATATAGACCGATTTCTAGGGTTCCTTTTTCAGTTTTGGTTTCTAATGCTTTTACAACGATCCGTCCAAATGTCTCAATTATTGATTCTGTGGTTGTTCATTCTTCTATGGATTGTGTGCCAGTTGATGAGACGAGCTCTCTTCCTATTCTAAATGTTTTTGTTCAAGATTCACTTGTAGTTCATTTTTGTATGGATGAAGAATATTTCTGATCTAAATACACAATTGTGGGTTTGTTGGGCTCCCTTGGCTTGGAATTTCAGACGGCCGTGTGCCTATTATAAAGAAGTGATGCACGAAGATATTAATGTATTTGGCGATGTTGCATACCTTTATCGAGATTTATTAAATATATTTTGTCTTTTTCAACAAGAGGAGATTCATTATATTTTAATCAAAATAAAATTGATGCCATACACACTTTAGGGCCATTTGGTATGAGGTAATCAAAATAATGTGATTTCTGGGAAAGTTAAACACAGTAATGTGATTCATGAGAAACCTGTATACATGTGTTTGTGATGGAACCTAGGGTTACAGATTGCGCAGCGGAAGGGTTTAAATTTTTTTATGCAATCATTAAATTAACCCATTTGTACAGTAATAATCAAATGCAATAATAAAGTGAGGAAACTTTTTCATACCTACGTAGGAGGCTCATTCACTTTGATACGAACTGCTCCTGAATTGAACCACGTGATCTTCCTCGCTATCTCCAGGAACTGGTAACAGCGTGTGGGCGCGTCACGATATTCAGGACCTGTATGGAGGAAGAAGAGAAGAACACACACACACAAAAAACAAAACCTAGAAGTGCAGCACTTGTTGTTCTCACCGCACCCTAATTTTTTTTTTTTTTTGCTATGTCTATTTTCTCATTCCGTTTTCAAGTAATCTGATTACTTTTCTATATATGTTATTCGGTTATGCTTTTTAATTAAAAATATATATCTCATATATATCCAAAAACCAACCGAAAATGTATTTGATTTTTTTTTTAAAAAAAACTTTACAAAGATATCTCATATCCTTTTAAAAATAATTAAATATTTATTTCTGAATTCAAACATTTTAAATTCAATTTCAAATATTTAATTTAATAAAATAAAATAATCATATTATCTTATTTTATTCAAAATCAAATATCAACTAACACCCTCCATTTAGTGATTAACAACATAATTAAATAATCTTATTATTTAATTTATTTAATCACCATTATTCATTAATTAAATAATCTCATTATTCAATTAATTCCCGAATAAATACGTGTCATTTTCGTAACACAATTAATTGGACAATTCAATTAATTAACCGTGACCCTTGTTACCTAAATCGATCGGGCTAGCAAGGGGACCTAATGGACCCACAGTATTTTGAGCTCCAATAATCCTTAGAAATTATTAATTAAACTCTTTAATTAATATTTCATGATTATTAACTTCGGTGTTATTCCACTAAAAACCCGAAGTTGCACTCTCTCAACTGTAGACGTTTTTACACAAACCAATAACTCTCGGTGTCCATCGATATAGCTATTACATATGGTATAATCCTCCACAAGTAGTTCATAATTAGAGCTGGGTCATGATGTCCGTCATACCCCTCTAATCATATCTTTCCATTAAGTACCATTGATTCTCTAATGAACAATAAATCCTACATTCCTTACGGAATTAGGAGAGCGCTCATATTGTTCAAGCCCCGAATCAACCCTTAAGGGAACTACCATCTACTTCTCACAAGAAGGAGTGGATTCCACTATTGTGTACAAACCTTCCCAGCCACAAGCCAAACCGCGATCCCAACATACGGAGTATATTGATCGGGAATGCAACTCCGACCTCACCCATGGTATATCAAAGACCACCATCTAACCTGAAGGAGTCGATAAGACACTCAGGATTAAGATCACCCACATATAGCCATCATTAGTTGATATATATGAATCTCATCGTTAAATGGATCTTAGTGAGAGATTCATATAGATCATGGCCCAATCCTATATGATCACATCATACAAGGTGCCTCGATTCTCATATCTACATATGAATGATCCAGGATAGGATCACCGTACACTACGAAATGGACCGCAGCTGTAGATTAACCACAAATAAAGTATCCAGCTTTATTTGCTATCTACGGACTCTTAGATTGCTCGTTTCAAACTGAATCCATCTATATATGACACTCATATACTCAGTTCGAAATTACATCCGGCAATTTTGGATGTTAAGTGCACATGTTATATAAAGTATGACACAAAATGAATGAATATACTACTTCGTTTATTTATGTTCAAAATATATTTACATATTACAAGCTTTAGGGCAAAAACCCCAACAATTTGGTTGTGCATGAGAATTTTATGTCGGATTCCTATTAATATCAAGTAATAGTGTTTGGTTGTACATGGGATTTTTTTTTAATCTTTTGAATCAAATTTGAATCAGTTGTGTTCTGTTCAATCAATTCAAAAATAAAATCTGATGCTACTGACAAATTCTTCAAAATTAAATTTTTGCAAAAAGTAAATTTTCTACTACTATTAACTTAATATTCGATTTTCATCTGATTGACTTTCCCTTCATCATTCTCTTCTCTCAAATCTCCAATTTTGTTTTTCAAAACCTTCTCCCCCTAGCTACCTGTAGTTTTTAACCCATAAAACAAAAAAAAAAGCTTAAACTTTGCTTCTTGATGTGTTCTTCTCTGTTTCGCTTCTCGAATAGTTTTTTTTTTTTCCTCTAGCAACTGGTTTTTGTTGAGTAGAGTGAAAATGGATTCTGTGAATTGTGGGATAATTGTTAAAATGGTCTGTTTGATTCTTGGGAAATTTCCAAAATAGAGGTCACACAGATCTCTAATGGAGGTCGATGTAGGAACTTAGAGTCGCGTAGTGGAAGGGATTTCAAAACTTTTTTAACAAAAAATATTTAAGCGACTCTATGAACCATGTACGATATATAAAAATAAATAAAAGATAGGATTCGAAATCATTCCTATAGGCTAACTCCTTCGTTCTTTAATTCTTGAATTTGCTTTCTGATTTGTACCATGATCAAGCCAAAAATGTCATACATTTTGGTCCTTATATCCTTTTTCTTTGTCTCATTCTTGGGTGTTTTTATATGTATTTATGGCTCTTTTGGTTGTTATTTCAGGCATTAGGTGAAAATGCATGAAGAGGGACAAAAATGACAAATGGTGCAAAAATGTGGTGAAGTAGGCCATAGTGCATGGGTAGCACACTCAAGCACTACTCGTGCATCAACCCGTGCACCGAAAGATGAAATTTGAGCTGAACTTAGTGCAAGGGTAACTGCATGGGTATTACCCGTGCACTACCCGTGCAATCCACCAGACCAGGGAGCAGAGCCTCGGGCAAGAACCAACTGCACGGGTATTGCACAGCTCACTTACCCGTGCACATTGCACAAATCAGAAAGGAAAATGAAGATTGCACGGGTACTGCACGGGTACCTTAACCGTGATATACTCGTGATATACGTGCATCAGATACGTCCACATCAACATTCTGACCTATTTTTGGAGGAGCTATATAACGCATCATATCTGATTTTTCAAGAAGGACCATACACCCATTTCATTCATATTTTTCTCTCTCCAAATCTAAAAACCATTCTCTCCCAATTCATCAAAAACCCACACCTTAACCTCATCAATATCTACTCAAGAAGGACATTGGAGGAGGATTTGAGCTTGAAGAAAGAAGGTTCTACATGAGTTCCTTCTATCTCTCTCCTTTTTATCTTTTCATTTTGGTTGTCATGAGTAGCTAAATCCCTTTAAGGGGTTGATGTGATTCACATGTAAATATGGGTATTGTAATGAAATAATTTTTATATTAAATCTATCTCATATGTTCTATTCATTGGTTTCAATTGATTTCAAGAGCAATTTGTATTTGATTGTACGTGACTTTCTTTAAAAATTGTTTTAGAAATTATATGTGTAGAGAATTGAGTATACATGATGCTTAACTCTCTTAAGCTCACTTGAATAGAAGAATTTAACAAGAGTACATGATTCAAGTTAATTCGGGCTCATTAATCTCATCTATATCTAATCTTTAATGAGTAGCCAAAACTATATATCCTAGGACTGGTTGCTTGTGATGGATTAAGCATCAAACTATACATCCTAGGTTGGTGAAATTAATTAAGTGATTAGCCTTATATGAGATAGATGTTCATTAATTGCACAACCATTTGTGGATTGCCAATGCTACACATGATAGATTGGACACCCATAAGTGGGAAATAACCAATCCTATACATCCTAGGGTGGCTACATTTGTTTCATTCTTTGCCCATTGTTCGCTAAGTGAATCCATCAATTCCTTAATCTACACATCATCCATATACACCTTCTTAAATTAGTGCATTTAGTTAGTTTTAGATGAGTTTAAATTTTAGTTTACATTCTTCTCAAAGATCATATCAATTTACTTTTCTCGCATTTTTCTTATTAAAGTAGTAGTCTAATCATAGCTATTGATTGATCCCTATGGAACGATACCCCTATTTGCCATATACTCGTTTTATTTGTGCTTAGTGCATTGTGGGATTTTATAAATTTGTTTTGATATTGCATACCACAGAAAAATGGTGTCATACCATCGGATCTTCCTCGTTATCTCCCAAGTTTCGGCAACTGCGTGTGGGCGCGTCACGGGCTTCGGAGGTTGAAGAAACAACACAAAACAACTCTTGTTTTGTGTGTGGAGAATCCGGCCACTTGAATAATAAAGAACAGAAAATAAAAATAAATTAATAAAACTCCTTTTTTTTTCTTTGATAGCTGCACCTCCTCTTTTTTTTTTTTTTGTTATCTTACTTTTCTATATCGTGTTATCAACGTGCAAGTTCTTCTTTTCTTATTTTTTAATATCATATATATATATATATATATATATATATCTATTAAAACAAGATACTAATCCTTTTCAAATATATCTCTATATATTTAAAATAAAATAATTAGTATTTTAGTGACCAAGTTAATATAAGATTCTAAATCCCACATAACCCTAGTTCACTAAGACTTGAATACTTGACCTAGTTAGGAAATAAAATAATCTTTTTATTTTAGCATTTGTCTCAGTAATGGTTTGAACCTGTAACCGTCAATTAATAATTAATTAATAATTCTCAATTATTAATTTATTAATTAAATAATCTAATTATTTAATTAATTTAATTATTAATATATTAATTAAATAATCTCATCATTTAATTGATTCCTTGAATAAATATGTGTCACTTTCGTAATATAATTAATTGGATAATCCAATTAATTAACCGTGACCCTTGTTACCTTTAACGTTCCGAGCTAGCAAGGGGACCTAATGGACCCACAGTCTTGAGCTCCAATAATCCTTAAAAAAATTAATTAAACTCTTTAATTAATATTTCAAGATTATTAATCTCGGAGTTACTCCACTAAAAACCCGAGGCTTCACTCTCATAATTGTAGATGTTTTTACATAACCAAAAACTCAGTGTCCATCTATATAGCTATTACATATGGTATGATCCTCCACAAGTAGTTCATAATTAGAGCTAGGTCATAAAGTCCGTTATACCCCTCTAATTATATCTTTTCCATTAAGTACTATTGATTATTTAATGAACAATAAATCCTAACTTCCTTTACGGAAGAAGGAGAACGCTCATATTGTTCAAGCCCTGAATCAACCCTTAAGGGAACTACTATCTACTTCTCGCAAGAAGGTTTGGATTCCACTATCATGTACAGACCTTCCCAGCCATAAGCCAAACCGCGATTCTAACATACAAAGTTATTGGCTGGGAATGCAACTCCGATCTCACCCATGGTATATCAAAAACCACGATCTAACCTAAAGGAGTCGATAAGACACTCATGATTAAGATCACCCAGATTTAGCCATCATTAGTCGATATATATGAATCTCATCATGTAACGGATCTTGGTGAGAGATTCATATAGATCATGACACAGTTCTATATGATCACATCATATAAGGTACCTTCATTCTCATATCCACATATGAATAATCTAGGATAAGACCACCGTACATTACAGAATGGACCGTAGCTATAGATTAACCACCAAAAAGTACCCAGCTCTATTTGCTATCTACAGACTCTTTAGATTTTTCATTTCAAACTGAAATCCTCTGTATATAACACTCATATACTCAGTTAGAGATTACATCCGACAATCTTGGATGTTAAGTACACATGATATAAATGTATGAGACAGATTTATAGAATGAATAAACTACTTATTTTATTAATGTTTCATTCACATTTACAAATTACAAATTACAAATTAAAAACTTTAAGGCATAAATCCCAACAATCTCCCACTTGCACTAAAGCATGTGAGACATATCTCGTAACCCTAGACCCTCTAGGTGACCTTTCAAACACTTTAGCCATTAAGGTCTTCGTAAATGGATCAACATAATTGTCCAGCGACGCTATCTTGGTCACGGTCACATCCTCCCTCTACTCTATCTCTCTAAGGAGATGATATTTCCTCTATTTATGCTTCCCTCTCTTGTGGCTTCTTGGTTCTTTGGAATTAGCCACATCACTACTGTTATCACAATAAAGTGTGATGGGCATATCCAGATCTGGAACAAACCATATCAGTCAAGAACTTACGGAGCCAAACAACCTCTTTAGCTGATTCACAAGCTGCTCCATATTTGGCTTCCATGGTGGAGTCAACAATATATGATTGCTTAAAACTCCTCCATACTATGGCTTCACCACCAAGGGTGAAAGTTGATCCAGACATGGATTTCCTAGAATCTCTGTCTGACTGAAAATCAGAATCTGTATATCCTAACAGGATCAAATCCTGCACGGAATATGCTAGCATATTGTTTCTCGTTCTCCGAAGATACTTGAGAATTGCCTTTACATCAACCCAATGATCCAATCCTGGGTTGGACTGAAAGCTGCTAGCTACTCCTACTACGAAGCAGATGTCAGGTCTTATGCATAACATAGCATACATTAGACTGCCTACTGCAGACGCATAGGGAACATGTCTCATATCGTCAACTTCTTGAGGTGTCTTAGGACACCGTTCCTTAGACAAGTGAACTCCACGCCTAGAAGGTAAATTATCTTTCTTGGAGTTATGCATCAAAAATTGCATAAGTATCTTGTCGATATACGATGCCTGAGACATTGCTAAGAGTTTGTTCTTACGATCCCTAATTAATTGGATCCCTAGAACATAACTCGTCTCTCCCAAATCTTTCATTTTGAATTAGCTAGCCAGCCATCCCTTTACTTTCAAAAATCCCCATACGTCATACCCAATGAGTAGGATATCATCTACTTATAGGACTAAGGAAACTACTTTCTTGTTAATGATGAGCTTGTAGACACAAGGCTCGTCGACGTTTTGCTCAAAGCCATAGGTTTTGATAGCTTTATCAAACCTGATGTTCCAAGATCTAGATGCTTGCTTTAGTCCATAAATGGACCTTTGCAACTTGCAAACTTTTTGCTCTTGATCTAGAGACATGAATCCCTCTGGTTGCATCATGTAGATGCTCTCATCAAGATTGCTAGTCAAAATTGTAGTCTTGACATCCATTTGACAAATTTCATACGAAATAGGCAGCAATGGATAAGAGAATCCTAATAGACTTAAACATGGCTACTGGCGGGAAGGTCTCTTCATAATCGACCCCCTTCTTTTGGGTATAACCCTTACCACTAGCCTTGCCTTAAAGGTCTCTACCTTTATGTCTACTCCTCTCTTTCTTTTGTAGATCTACTTACACCCTATGAGTTTTATCCCATCCGGTAAGTCTACAAGTTCCCAGACTGAGTTGGAGTTCATGGACTCCATCTCTAGATTCATGGCTTTAAGCCATTCCTCATTGTCAGAATCTTCCATTGCATTCTTAAATATCAATGAATCATCAACAATATCATAAGAGACGACATCTTGTCCCTCTCTAATACCCACATAGGGTTCAGGTTTTCGTACTACGTCTCGGTGGTAGTGTATCCTGACTAGGAATCATTTGTCTATCAGATGTCAATGGATCAACAACTCTTATTGACTGAGCACTGGTCACACTAGGCTATATCTCATTTAATACAATTTTTCTTTAAGGTTTATGATCACCCATATAGTTTTCCTCAAGAAACGTTGCATTTGTCGATACAAATACTTTGTTCTCCTCAGGACTATAGAAGTATCCACCTCTAGTCTCCTTGGCATAATCTACAAATAAGCAAACCACAGACTTAGGGTCTAGCTTACCAGTTCTGTTCTTCAGTACATGTACTGGACACCCCCATATGCGAAAAATGTCGCAAACTAGCTTTACGATCATTCCACAACTCTATGGGAGTCTTAGGAACAGATTTGGATGGGACTACATTCAGAATGTAAGCCGCCGTTTGTAGAGCATATCTCCAAAAATAATTTGGTAATGATGAGAAACTAATCATATATCTCACCATTTCCATCAGGGTTCTATTTCTCCTCTCCACAACACCATTCTGTTGTGGTGTTCCAGGAGCTGTGAGTTAGGACACAATCCCACGCTCAACCAAGTAGTCTTCAAACTCTTGATCAAGATACTCACCTCTACGATCTGATCGTAGAGACTTGATAGTCTTACCTAATTGATTCTCAACTTCAGCTCGAAATTCTTTAAACTTTTCAAAAGTTTTTGACTTTCGTTGTATTAGGTAGACGCATCTGTATATAGAGTAGTCATCTATAAAGGTGACATAATACTCATAACCCCCCTTGCTTTAACATTCATCGGTCCACAAATGTCTGAATGTATAAGCTCTAGTGGTTCTGTATCTTTAAGCCCTTTTCAAGTAAAAGGTCTCTTGGTCATTTTACCTTCCAAACAGGATTTGCAGACAGGTAAGGTGCCAACCTTTAACTGTCTTAAAGGCCTGCTTTTAACTAGTCTATCTATTCTATCAAGGTTAATATGGCCAAGTCTTAGATGCTATAGATACGTTTCATTATCTGGAGAAATTTTCTGTCGTTTTGTTTTAGCTTTTTCCAACTTTAAACAATTCAGCATTGAGCAGTGGTGTATGAATTAACGGTCTTAAAACTTACAAGCTATTTTCATTTAAACCTGAACAAATACTTAAACCATTTCTAGAAACAATAACTGACTTTTTATTAAAAGAAATAGAATATAATTGTTCCAACAATTTGGACAAAGAAATCAAATTTCTTGTAAATCCAGGAATAAAATAAATAGAGTTCAACATAAGAAAACAATTTTCAAACTGGAGTCTAACTACTCCCACTACTCTTGTTGACACGATATCCCTTGACCCAACGTGCATCGAGAAGGCCCCCTCCTCTAGCTCCGTCTGCCATTGACCTCAGATGTGTTGAAGTATGACATCATGCCAAGGACATATTCCTGAACAGATGCACCCTCATTCATCCCAGCAAGCATTGCGGAACGAACATCTTCGTGCCACTTTTGTTAAGTGGGCTGCCCGAACATAGCCTGTAATGACTTCATGACTTCGAATGCTGTAGTCATTGCTTTATGCTTTGTAACATGCACTTTTGTCATACTAGTTGAGACCCATTTCTGGTATGCCTCACGAACATTTCGTGCGTCATTGACAGTAGGCTGTGGAAGATATTCCTCTGTTAGCACGAATTTTAGGTCTTTGGTGACTAAAATTTCATTAATGTGATGTTTCCATTTTGTGTAATTTTCTCCGGTTAGTTTGTCATCAGCAAGGATTTGTAATAGTGCAGAAGACATCGCTGAAAAAAACATAAATAAATAATTCAATCAACTATACGTTTAATTCACATGTCAATGTTTGACATAAAATTAAATATGATACACGAACATATTTAATGAACAAGAAAATCCCTAAAAACTGTTTCTACGCCACAGCAATCCAACATACCACAAGTAAGTGCCGTCCTAGGGTTGGTCAAATTCTTGCATGCTAGATCGAGACATTCTCAATCAAATGATATACCAGAATAACTCTTATTCCTCTATCATTCAACCATCGTTTATTTCAGTCAGGTTTACAATTAACAAATTTAATTAAAACCTTATGAGTGTGACCCACCATTTCAGATCTCTTAAGCTTAACTTGAGAATTGCCGCTGTAGGGTTGGTCAATCCCAAAATACACTCAGAAACCCTATCCATTAGGAAGTCAACCTTGGTATTGATTCTCATGGAGACCCTCCTTAGGGAGGATGAAAACAAAGCCGTCTCGAAGCCCCTCTTGAATCTCACGGTGTTGAACTAATGATGAAGAATGCTGGATATAATGTCATATAACCCTCTCCCACTCACTATTTTAGAATTAGGGATTTCAATTATTATTACACCTAGATATTACTAGGATTAAATGGCTAATTTCAATCTAAATGTCTAAGGCATATATAACAAAATTATTAGAATCTTATTCTAATAACAAATAAACTATTCTGATTTTTAACTAATTAAAAACCTAGTTCATTATTCAAATTCTAATCTATTTTAACTGTTAATAGCCAAATTTGGATAGGGACCAAAGGAAAATTCTCCCCCTCCTAGCCCGAATCCAGGCCCAAAAATTATCCACCATGGAACGCCTCCCGAGGTCAGGCCACGAAGCCACCTTGCAAACTGTTCATAGCCAAATTTGGCTAGGGACCAAAGGAAAATTCTCCCCCCCTCTTAGCCCGAATCCAGGCCCAAAAATTATCCACCATGGAACGCCTCCCAAGGTCAGGCCACGAAGCCACCTCGCAAACTGTTAATAGCCAAATTTGGCTAGGGACCAAAGGAAAATTCTCCCCCATCTTAGCCCGAATCCAAGCCCAAAAATTATCCACCATGGAACGCCTCCCGAGGTCAGGCCATGAAGCCACCTCGTAAAAAAAAACGAGGAAGGGTTATCGAGCTACGAAAACACCGGAGATGAAGCTCGACACGATCAAATCGAGCTTCCGACTACAAGGTCGAGATTACCTTGCAACCTCCCTGGAAGCCCGTCTTTCTCTCCAAATTCAAAGAGAAACTGTTAGTCTTAAAGCTCTTATTACAATGTTTCACCACCCCGCCGAACGGAGTGTCAGACCTATTATGATGGGTAGGAGGAAGCTCGTCAAAGCCCGTTACCATCAAAGAGCGCTTGCAGTGAGCCATTTAGAGCTCCAAGGGACCTGGAAAGGCCGGACCAAGCTCCTAGCACCAAGACAAGGACACTTAACTCTACCAAACAATAAGTGCCATATTCACCATCCTCCATGAAGAATCATACCATGTAGATACACGAGATCATACCTACAACAAACATGGAAACACTACGTGTAGAACAAGTGATTGAATCCAAAAAGGAAACAAACTTACCTCTGCCGACGACACTCTCGAATACGTTATCAAGCCAAAGTCAATGACTTTTAAATAAAAAGATCCCGCTCGATAAGGAGGGAAAGGATTGAGAAAATCATTGCGGGAAAGTCACAAATCGAACATATCTAGACTATGTATAAAACGATCAAACATGAATGGTAAAGGAAGAAGAGCTACTTTTCGACAGGCACATGAGTGCCACTTAACTGTATCCCAGAGAGATTGAGAGGATCAGAGAGATCTTTTTCAATCACACTTGATGAATGATAAAGCCATTGTATTCCCTTTCACCTTGTGTTAGCATTATTTTTCAACACCCATTGCAAACTAAGTACCGAAGATATCTAACCCCCAGCCACCACCTACGTGGTAGTGGTCTCAAGGGTGTTAACTGAGATTTCTACCCCTGAGCGAATTTTTCGTTAACATAAACAATTTTACTAAGACTAGAATTATTTAATGCGATTTACCAAGTTTATCTATTAAAACTAATCACATTATTAGGTCCAATTATATTAGGGCTTTAATCTAATTGAACCTAATATTAAGTGAAGGACCTAACTAATCAGTTAACAGAAAATTTGCTCAGGGTGAGAAATCTTAGTTAACACCCTCGAGACCACTACCACGTGAGTGGTGGCCAAGGTTGAATGTATGATTGATAGTGCCTAATAAAATGACAAGGAATATTGGTACCATTATCCAACAAAGAGAATCAAAAATGCCTTCTTTATTAATAGTATGTGGTATACAGATCTCTCTCAAATTACTCTCAATTTTTCTAGGGTGTAGTAGGGTTCTTGTCGTATGCCTGTCGAAAAGTAGTCTTCTCCTTCTGAAGGCCGAAGTCGTTCTTTTATACATTGTCTTCATAGGTTAAACTAATTGACTCTCCCCTTGATTTTCTCCATCCCTTCCCTCCATATCGGACTGGATTTTACATTTAAATGTCATTAACTTTGAGTTAATTGCTGAGTTGAGAATATCTTGGTGGAGATCAATTTGTTTCCTGCTTGGACTCTATTACTTGTTCTGTACGTGTGTAACGTCTTAAGATATGATCCAGTGTATCTTCAGGTTTTGTTAGCATGATCCCCTATAGGGGTCGTTGAATATGGTGTATATTATGGTGATGTATATCTGATAGTGAGGTCGGTCAGTGTCCTAGCCCCGGTATTTAGGAGTTTAGTATAGCCAGGAGCTAGGTCTAACCTCCCTTGATCTTTTGGAGCTAGGTGCAGCCTCTTACGGACACCCCACTAATGTTAGTGAGGTATAGGCGAGCTTCTGGAAAGATTGCGAGGTAATCTCGACTTCGGGGGGATTTTCTGGTCTCAAGTTCGTTGATGCGGGCTCGATCTGACCGAGTCGGGCTCTACTCCGGATGTTTCTGGATCCCGTCCTTATTTCTGTGAGGCGGTATTGTAGCTCGACTTCGGGTAGCATGGTCTCTTGGTGGGTGACCTCGGGCATGGAGCCAGGTTTAGAGGGTGAAAAATTTCCCTTTGGTCCCTAGCCAAATTTGGCTATTAACAGAAGTCCCCTCTGACTTGAACACCGGTTGTCGAGCTTGGGGTTGGAGTCAGATTTTTTATTTTATTTGGGAAATCTTTCCTTCTTTACCGTTACCAGAATCTTGGGGTAATCTTCTCATTAACTGCGCAAATGATGTGGCGTGAGCTGATTGATTTATTTCCGAGTTAATCCTGCTGCGTTATGGTAGTCTCCAAGATTTTAGGTGATCTTAACCGAAGATCTCGATGGCTCGTGCTGCTGCCCTCTTGCCTATATATACTTGTTTAACTCAACGTCTTGCTCATATCTCTCAAATTTCAAATTTTCCCAAGATAAACTTTCTCTCATAAACTTTCTCTCAAACATATCTTTTTCTTCATTCCTCATACTCACGACTTCATTCCATCATGTAGAAAACCAGTCGCGACTACGTTGATTCCATGGTTGACGGAGAAGAGGTCTTCAGCCTGGCCCCTGGAAATCGGGCAAGGAGGAGCTTAGATAGCGATGATTCTCCGCCCAATCTGCAACATCAGCGGTCGAACAGGAATGTATCTATTGGGACCGGGTTTTCTAACCATCCCGACCATCCTCTGGATTTAGCCGATGAAGATTCCGATAAAGAGGTTGGTGGTGACGCCGTGGGGGAGCATCGAGTCCCGGCTTCCGACCTCCCTTTGGAGAGGCTTTCTCTCTATGACTTCAGGGTTATCCCTGATTCCACCGTTGATCCGAATGCGATTGATCATTTGAGGTCTAAGTATGGCATTCCCGACAGCGTTTCTATCTCAGTACCTCCCAAGGGTTATGAGTTCTTCAATCCCTCCAAAGGCATGCTTCCAATTCATATGGCGACTCTCGAGAATGGGGTTAGGCTTCCCCTTAATCCTACTCTTCAGCGAGCTCTCAACGCCATCTAGCTTGCTCCCCTCCAGTTGACGCCCAGCTTCTGGAGGCATTTGATTGGCTTCCTCGTGCTGTGGAGGGAACAATGCCAGCTGAGCAAGGTGAGGAGAGAGTCTGGAGCAGAGGAGCTGGCCTATCTTTTCCAAATCTGGAGCCTATCTGGCGCTCCCTGAGGTCAGTTTTATGCTAAGGCCAAGAACAAACTCAACATTGTTATTCCCAGTGCTTCGAAGAAGGACCCCACCTGGAAGGAAGAATGGATCCTTACGGGGGATGATTGGGGAAGCTCGATTTTCATTGGGGGGCATGAGTTAGAGGTTCCCACAGCTTTTAGTGACAAACCATCGTGGGACCGGGACTCCCTGCCCTCTGAATATGAAACTATTTTGAAGGCTATTCTAGCCAAGAACTACTTGAACCTGAAGTTCCCAACCGCTGAAGCCTTCGATCCTCGTAGGGTAAATCAATACCTACGGATCTCAGATGCTACTCCTTGTAAGTGTCACTGAATTGTCTTGCTTTGTCTTGTTGACTAGCTTAGTCCTGACGCTTCCTTTTTTGTTTTGTTTACTCACAGTTTTTATTGTTGAGCCAGCTTCCCATGATGTCCGACGTTCTCCTCAGGCTCAAACTTCTCTTCCCTTTGCTGAGGTCACACCGGCTCTTGCTCAATCTACTTCCCCAGCTAGGTCTAAGATGGCCAACCTTGCATCATGGGCTTTTCGGGCTCTGGGTAAGGCTCCCTAAGCTGTTGGTCCAACTGCTTCTGCCCCTTCTATTGTTGTTGCTAAAGTTGCTACTCCCACGATTTGTCCTCCTGATTCCGCTACGTTTTCAACCCCCTGAGCTTCGGAGGACTTTGAAAAGGGTGTCACAGAGATTCCTCCTAGCCGTTCCCGCCCTCAGTCGAGCTCGACGGGGCAGGATGAAGTCCTGGAACAATTCATCGCGTCCGGTCTGGGCGGTGGGATCTCCTGGATGGCCTCAATGCCCGTGGATGTCTTGCTCACCATGGGGTCTGCTGTCTTAGCTGAGGTAATTGTACTTCCTTCGTACTGCTTCTGCCAGCTTGTTCAAGTTCTAACCCTGGCTTTGTATTTTATAGGCCTTCAAGTTAAATGTAGCCACGGGCCACCAGGTAACCCTCCTTCATGACCGGGCTGCTAAGGCTGAAGCCGAAGCCGAAAAAGCCATGGGATTGCTCAAGCGGGCTCAGACCTTAGTAGAAGAGATGACCTCCAACCAAGGAAAAATTACGATCGAACTGGCCGAGCTTCGTTGTGATCATGAGAGGACGAAGCAGTCTTATGATCAAGAACGTCTCCAATCTACCCAGCGGGCCAGGCAGAGGGATTCTTGGAAAGCTGAGGCTATGAAGTTGGACCTCGAGAATCAGGCTTTGATTGCTTAGGTGACCAAGCTGCAAGCTGATGCGGAGACCTCCTTTAGTGATAGATACTTATACGCTTCCTTTCAGGTCGCAGAGGCTCTCCCTCTTCCCTTTGATCTATCATCCATTACCGGTTAGGATAGAAAGGAGATAATGATCAAGGCTGCTGAGTTGTCTCACCCTGATGATGACGATGCGGTTCTTTTGAGCCAGGCATGAGCTAGAAAGCAGCCCGTCCAGGCAGATCCTCCATTTCCTCCTCCTATCTTTACTGCTTCAGGTCCTGGGGAGTCTTCAAGTAAGGTTCTATCCTCGCGATCCGAAAGAGATCAGCCAGGAGCTGGGGAAAGAGCTAGGAGCCCATTTGAGGAACCCCCTATAATGGAGATGGAGGTCGACAAGAGCCAGACGGGGTCTATAGCTGCCCTTCTCGATGCAGCTATCTCGCTTGAGGTTATGGCAGTGATTAATGAAGTCTTGGAGAAAGATCCCACTGATCGACATGAGGAGTCTCTGAATGGAGGGATGGCTGGCGAGGATAACCAAGATGGGGAACCACCTGAAGGTGGGGTTGATGGCGAGGATTAGCGTGAGGGAGGAGGATTAGCAAAGGAAAATCAAGAGATCTCCAAAGCTTGACGCTGACTGTTCATGATTGGCCTTGATTGCCTGGAAAAGAGGGGGTGGGCTCCCCGTTTTACTCTTGATTAGTTTAGTTATTTTTTTTTGTAACCCGTACTCGGAGGTTGGGCTCTCCGTTTGATAGATGTTGCCTTACTGGGGGATATGCTATTTTTGTCTTTAATGAGATTTATCTTTAATGAGAAACCGATTCGCTTGAGAGACTCTTGTTCTATTCCTGGTTCTGACTAGGAACTAGAACTGCATCCTTGATGATAATTTGTTCATACTTCATTCTGACTTTTGTAGGGAATTCTTATCAGGATGATCTTGATCCTGCAAACGAAAACAAATAAAAACAGGTTTTAGGAGAGGTAGCCCGATCGCGGCATTAGGAGGGCTGTTTAGCTATTTTCTAGTCTCAAGGTCCAGATGGCAACTATGTTCTTACACTCAGACCTTTCTTGGGGGTGGTAGCCCGACTAAGGCATCAAGAGGGCTGTTTAGCTATTTCCTGGTCTCGAGATCTGGATGGAAACTATGCTCTTACCCTCAGACCCTTCTTGGGGGTGGTAGCCCGACCAAGGCATCAGGAGGGCTATTTATCTATTTCCTGGTCTCGAGATCTGGATGGCAACTATGCTCTTACACTCAGACCCTTCTTGGGGGTGGTTACCCGACCAAGGCATCAGGAGGGCTATTTAGCTATTTCCTGGTCTCGAGATCTGGATGGCAGCTATGCGCTTACACTCAGACCCTTCTTGGGGATGGTAGCCCGACCAAGGCATCAGGAGGGCTGTTTAGCTATTTCCTGGTCTTGAGATCTGGATGGCAGCTATGCTCTTACACTCAGACCCTTCTTGGGGGTGGTAGCCTGACCAAGGCATTAGGAGGGCTCTTTAGCTATTTCCTGGTCTCGAGATCTGGATGGAAGCTATGCTCTTACACTCATACCCTTCTTGTTGGTGGTAGCCCAACCAAGGCATCATGAGGGCTGTTTAGCTATTTCCTGGTCTCGAGATCTAGATGGCAGCTATGCTCTTACACTCACACCTTTCTTGGAGGTGGTAGCCCGACCAAGGCATCAAGGGTAGCGAGGGGGCTTCCTGATCGGGCCAAATATGTAGTATATTTAGGCCCTCAGATCCTTACCTTATGTTCTGTTTTTGTGCATTTTTGTATCTCTTATGGGTGGTTTTGTGCTTATTTGTAGGAAATGATGCAGAGATGGCTTGGAGGCATATTGTGGTGATTCCAGCAGAAAAGGGGCGAAAACGAAGGCAAAGGAGCACAAACTGCTCTACAGTGCGGGTCCAGTACGGGTCGCAACCGTACTCCAGCCGCACTTCAGCCGCACTCATGTGCATAGCCGGGGCAGAATGCAAGTACAGAGATAAAGTGCGGGTACAGTGCCGGTCGGCTAACCGCACTCCACCCGCACTAATGCAAAACCAGAAAGCTGATGTTGCACCTGAAGATAAAGTGCGGGTACTGTGCGAGTAATCCAACCGCACTCTACCCACACTAATGCCAATCTAGAGAAGCTGATCATACACCTGACATCAGAGTGCGGGTACTATACGGGTTAGCAAACCGCACTCCACCCGCACTTGCACTAAGAACAGAAGAGCAGAACCGCATCTGACATTAGAGTGCGGGTACTGTGCGGGTCATCAAACCGCACTTTACCCGCACTTGCATCAAGAACAGAAGAGCAGAATTGCACCTGACATTAGAGTGTGGGTACTGTGCGGGTCATCCAACCGCACTCTACCTGCACTGTTGCTCAAGACAGAAGGTAGATTTTGCACCTGACAGGGAAGTGCGATTCAAGTGCGATCACAGTGCGATGCCAAGTGCGGGTCAAGTGCGGGTAATTCAACTGCACTCCACCCGCACTAATGCCCAGATCTGAGAACTGAAGTTGCAGACAACCCATACAGTGCGGGTACAGTGCGGGTACAGTGCGGTTAAATCACCCGCACTCCACCCGCACTCCGAGCGCGCCAGTTTGATTTTCAAAGCTTAAGTGACCTATTTTTGTATCTAGTATAAATATAAAAGTATAGAAACGTTTTAAGGAGCTTTTGACTCCGTTTAGCACAGATTAAGCACTCTTAGATCTAGTTTTCTCTCTCTCTCTCTCTCTTATCCTTACATTCTCTACTCAACTTTAAGGAAGTTTGGAGATTGGAGCCACTACAAGGAAGGAGATGTTCTCCAAGGGTTATTTCTATCTCCTCTCTCTTGGTTTCCTAGTTGTAATGAGTAGCTAAATCCCCTCTAAGGGGTTGATGGAGTAGTTAGTGGAATATTGGGCTTGTACATAAACTTGATATTATATTGATATTCATGTCTATCTTCCATTGATCTATTCTTGTTGTGAATGTTTATCATTGATTTCTTGTGTAGATACATCCTCTTTGCAAGATATCTTTGTATTATGTATGAGTATTGCATCTAGATATACATCCTATTTAGTTGTATAATGCTCTAAATAATAGACGGAAAGTCATGAATTCCGACTCTTGAACTGCGGTTTTAATCTAACCTCGATCGTGTTTTCCGGCACTATACATCCTAGGTTGGAATCCGTGAGAGAGTTAGAAGTCATCACTATACATCCTAGGGTGACTATTTGTAATCGGTTGAGTCATTGTTAGGTAGACGAGCTTCATTTCCAGAATCCGATAAACAACCAACTCTATACATCCTAGGTTGGTAGTTTACAAGGATTAATCCCTAATAGGTGGTCCGCACTATACATCCTAGGTTGAACACCTTTAGGGATAAATAACCGACTCTATACATCCTAGGTCGGTTACCTTGAATAGCCGTGCTATTGACAGGTTTGTTACATTGCCCAGTATTTACTTTCGTATCCATTAACTCCTTAGTTTCCATCATCTATATATCCTTCATTCCATTTCCCCCTTCATTTTATTTACATATTTAATTTAGTGTTATTTAGAGTTGGTTAATAATCTACATTTTCACCAATTCATGTTTGGCTATTATATATATATACATAACATTGCTTTAGCATTAACTAATTTAGCTAACTCTGCTCCCTGTGGACGACACCCCATTTGCCACTATATTTATGTTTTCAAACTGATTTAGGCTTTGTGAGGTTTTATTAAATATTATTGACGGACTGATCTTTTAAAACGACTAGAGGAAAAATGTGTCTTTGTCACTTCCCCGGCTAGTCACTGGTGTTGAGGTGTCTATGTTGAATTTCCCAATCGAGTATGTAGATATTAATGTTGAACATAGTCGGAGATAAAGAGAAAAAAAAGAATGATTTATTGATGATCGAGATGTAGTACATCTTTATTAGGGATTCTAATGAAACCTAAATGAGGGTAATCTACTTGAAAACTCCCTACTCAAGGGTAGAATTTCCTCAAGTGATCTGCGTTCCAAGTGTGGTCGATGGGTCGTCCATCCATGTCTTCGAGTTTGTAGGCTCCGTTGCGAGCAACTAACTTTATCAAATATGGCCCTTCCCAATTGAGGCTTAGGACTCCATCCGACCTTTTCCCAGTATTCAGGGTCACTTTCCTAAGCACCAGATCCCTTTCTTTGAAATTTCGGGCTCTGACCTTTTGGTTTAAATATCTAGCGATCTTGCTCTGGTAGATTGCCACTTTCTCCACTACCCGGTCTTGTTTCTCTTTTAGGAGGTCCAGATTAGCCTGGAGCTTGACCTCGTTACTTTCGGGTTCAAAATGTTGCACCCTGAATGAGGTTAATTTATGCTCGATGGGGAGGACCGCTTCAACTCAGAAAGCCAGGGAGTAAGGTGTCTCCCTGGTAGCTGTTCACTTTGTAGTCCGATATGCCCAGAGGACTTCTGGCAGCTCTTCAGCCCATTTTCCTTTTTTCTGCTGTAGTTTCTTCTTCATAAGTTTCTTGATAGTCTTGTTGGTGGATTCCACCAGCTCGTTAGTCTGGGGATGGGCTACTGAAGCGAGCCTGAGGTCGATCCCTAATTCTTTGCAGAAATCTTTGAATCGGGCGTTGTCGAACTGCTTACCCAGATCGGTTATAATGATGAGAGGGGTCCTGAATCTACATACCACGTTGGTTTTGATGAACTTGGTCGTATTCTTTTCTGATATCCGAGAAAGAGGCCCTGCCTCAACCCATCTTATGAAATAGTCGATAGCCACGATAGCATATTTCACCTGTCCGGGAGCGGTAGGAGCGGTCCAATTAGGTCGATCCCCCACATGGCAAAGGGGTAGGGTGAACTGAGAGACGACAGTCATTCAGACCTAGAGTCTTTTAATCCTTCGGGCTTGATCGGGCTCCTCAGGGAGCTCTCCCTCTAGGAGGTAGGCAACTATCGGGTCCATCCAGCAAGGCTGACGATCTAGGGAGCAGATTTCCTTATTTGAGGCTATGCTTGGTTGAGAGATCACTTGGATGGGAATTACTCGTGGTAAGGATTGGCCTCCATTTGCAGCTATCTTAGCCAGAACATCCGCGCGGTGGTTTTGGTGTCGAGGCACCTGATCGATCTTGAACCCCTTAAACTTATTTTTTAGCAACTGAGCTAGCTTTAAGTAGGCAGCCATGTTATCTCCCTTTGCATGATACACCCCGACAAGCAATGAGTCGCTCTTGATTTGTAGGTAATCAGCCTCTAGTTCGATGGCTGCCTTCATCCCAGCTAGGAGAGCTTCATACTCTACTTCATTATTTGTGGCTTTGAACTGGAATCTGAAACTGTGACAGAATTCAGTCCCCTCTGAGTCTATTAAAACTACGCCAGCTCCTCCCCCAGCTTGTCTGGATGCTCCATCTGTATAGAGGGTCCAAGACTTGCAGCCTTCCAGCCAATTGTCAATCTCGGAGGTCTTTTCAGGGATCTCATTTGGTGCTGCAGGATTCTCTTGACCTAGGAGCGCTGAAAGTTCTACCACGAAATCTGCCAAAGCCTGTGCCTTAATCGTGGTCCGGGGCTTATAGTTTAAATCGAACTGAGTAAGCTCCAGGGCCCATAAGACTAGCCTTTCGGACACATCTGGTCTTTGTAAGAATTGGCGGAGAGGTTGGTCCATCACCGCTGCTACCGAATGAGCTTGAAAGTAGGGACGGAGCTTCCTCGCCGAGATCACCAGAGCATAAGCGAGCTTTTCCAGTAGAATATAATTTTTCTCTGACTTGGTTAAAGCATGACTCATATAGTATATAGGCCTTTGAACCCTGTCGCCACATTCCTTGGCCAAAGCTCCGCTTACTGCAGTTTCTGAGACGGCCAGGTAGATCTGCAGCTCCTCTCCGGGAACTGGCTTGACTAACAACAGTGGGCTTGTTAGGTATTTTTTCAAGGCTTGGAAATCTTGCTCGCTCTCCTGGCTCCATTTCATGTTTTTACCTTGTTCTTTCCTTTTCTTATCTGCTAGACCTCTTTCTATAGCTTTGCCAGCTGATCCCTTAGTCGCTTGTTCCCAGGTTTCTTTGAATTGACCTCGGATTCTTCGCTGTCAAGTCCCTCTGATGAACTGGCAACCTCTATCCGATCCCCTTCATGGACATGATCCACTCAGGAAGTTTGTCGATTCTATTCCTCTTGGGCCCGAACGTTCCTCCTCGAAGCCGTTGGGTGAGGTACCTCTCGTTGCTCCCGGGTCAAGGCATCTGCGGCAGACTTAACTCGCCTGGGCTGATATTGTGAAGGTCTTTTCGGAACTGGGGGCATGGGTCCCAGCCTATCCCGGATCGAAAGTTGGGGCACAGTCCTGTCTCGAGTTGGCTCTGGAAGAGGAGGTCCTAGGCGGTCGAAGGCAGGCTGTCTAGCCCCGAACCTGCTCGGTTCTCCCTAATCATTCGGGTTTGTTGGCTGGACTGTGACACCTTCGACGAGCAGGCGGATGCGGACGGTTTCCACGAAGGCTATCGCTTGTTGGTCTAGCGCGGCTTAGCTTACTATAGGGTGGCCAGAAGCCCGTGCATTAGTTGTTTGGACCGGAGCTTGATTGCTATACCTAGACTTCTTCCCCTTCCTTGGGGCCTTTCGCGTTGGCCTTGCCGAAATTTGTTCCAAAACTCCATGTTGTCCTTGGGAAGAGCGGAGCCTCATGGTTCCTGTAAAACAACGAAAATGCAAATGCAAATAGTTGGCTTGATTAACTGGGTATAGGGTGTTCCCACAGACGGCTCCAGAAAGTATTAACGGAAATTTTACTCCGGGTGAGAAATCTCAATTAACACCCTTAAAACCACTACCACGGAGGTGGTGGTCAAGGTAGACTGTATTCTAGTCAGTGCTAGTTAAAAATGACAAAGAAAATACTATTATCAATACCATCAAAAGAGAATGAACAAAGAGAACGAACAAAGAGAACGAAAATGTTTTCTTTATTCTTATGAATGGTGTATCGTTTACAAATATTTCTCAATCGCTCTCAATCTCTCTAGGGTGTAGTAGGGTTGTTGTCGTATGCCTGTCGAAAAGTAGTCTCCTCTTTCAGAAGGCCGAAGTCCTTCTTTTATACATTGTCTTCAAAGGTTACACTAATTGACTCTCCCCTTGATTTTCTCCATCCCTTTCCTCCGTATCGGAGGAGATTTTACATTTAAATGTCATTGACTTTGAGTTAATTGCTGAGTTGAGGATATCTTGGTGGAGATCAATTTGTTTCCTACTTGGACTCTATTACTTGTTCTGTACGTATGTAACGTCTTAAGATATGATCTTGTGTGTCTTCAGGTTTAGCATGATCCCCCATAGGGGTCGTTGAATATGGTGTATATTATGGTGAGGTACATCAGATAGTGAGGTCGATCAGTGTCTTAGCCCCGATATTTAGGAGTTTAGTCTAGCCAGGAGCTAGGTCTGGCCTCCCTTGACCTTTTGGAGCTAGGTGCGGCCTCCTACGGATACCCCACTATGTCAGCGAGGTATAGGCGAGCTTCTGGAGAGATTACGAGGTAATCCTGACTTCGGGGGGATTTCCTGGTTTCAGGTTCGGTGATGCGGGCTCTACTCCGGGTTTTTCTAGAGCATGTCCTTATTCCTGTGGGGTAGTATCGTAGCTCGGCTTCGGGTAACATGGTCTCCTGGTGGATGACCTCGGGCATGGAGCCATGTTTAGAGGGTGGAAAATTTCCCTTTGGTCCCTAGCCAACTTTGTCTATTAACAATTGAGTTTCGGTCATTTCGGTTACTCATTCATTAAGTTTTGAGTTCATATTAGGAAGTTAAGTAACTTTCCGTGCTTTTATCATACATGGTATTTGTCCTTGTTTTTCAAGTTGAATTTCATATATTTTGAGAAAGTTGTCTTGATGTCTTTTGTTTATGAGGAAGTCTCGGCTCGTAATCGAAAAATGGATTCGAATTCGGAGTTTGAAGGCTGGAGAACTGTCGAAGAACATTTCAGTGCGCTAGGGGAGTTGAAGGCCAAAAAGGAGGGCCATTGCAACTCAACCCGTGGAGATGCGTGGCCTCCACAGGAATGCAGACATGGCTTCCTCCTATTGGTCCTTCAATTTTTCTTTAGTTTCCCTCCTTTATATATCCCTTTCCCTCTCATTTTCAAAGATAACTTGGTGGTGGAAAAATTGATGGTAAAATCTCAAAATGAGGAAACATCCACGAGTTGATACCACAACCACCGGCAAAAGCAATTCACTATGTAAAAACATCTTGTGTTGATTTTTGTTTTTATTATCTTTTCTTGCTATGAATTTATATTGATTCATTCACTGCTTTATTGAATTCATATTATCTTGTTGAATCAATATACTTGTTAAAGCTTGCTTGTGAAATTGTATATCTTGTGAAGAAAAAGAAGTTGCAATTATTTTGAAGATTACCTATTCAACCCCATAGGTATATTTGACACTATAATTGATTAAAGGGAATCAATTGGTATCAGAGCGGGTGTCTAGAGGTAATTAGATATATCATTTTTTAGTGTTTGTGTTTGTTTGTGATAGAATTATGGAAGTTTTCTCCTTCATGTCTTCTAGTATTGAAAATCAGCCTATTAACCTAGGAGATCAAAAGATGAAAGATCTTGTTCAAGTGAATGAGAGAATCTAGGATGAATAGGTCTCTTAACGAGGAATTAGAAAGAATTTGTGAACTTAGCTTAAAAGAGAATAAAGAGCTTAAAGATAAAATCTTTAGTCTTGAGAATAACTTGAAAGATAGTAATGAAAGACTAGGAGTTTTGAAACATGAAGTTGAGCTAAGAGATGACTCTCTTGATTTTGCTAGGAGAATTGAGAATGTGCTTAAAGTCAAACTTAGTGAACATGAGAACCAAGAGAGAGTGCTTAATGACAAACTTAATGAGGCTAATAAGGTGATAAACAAAATGTCATCTAGTTCTAACTAAGTAGAAACTCTCATTAAGATTGGAAAGCATCCGAGTGACAAAAGAGGTTTAGGATATGTTAATGAGAAGATTACTCCTTCAACTAACAAACCTATTTTTATCAAAGCAAGTAGCAAATTGAATGTAGGTACACTCTCAAATGATAAAGCTATGGATGCAACCGGAGGTGCCTCAACATCAACATCAACAATGAAGGTCAAAGAAAAGACTCAACAAGGCCAAAGACAATATTCATCATCTTCAAATGCAAAAGGCAAAGTATCAAGGGTTGTTCACCAAAAAGGTAAATTTGTGAGAAGGCAAAATGCATTGGATGCTCAAGCAAATGGTAAACTTTTCAAATTCATACCTATTTGTCTTTATTGCAATATGGTACGACATATAAGACCTAGATGTTTTGAATACATTCGAAAGTGTAAACCAGCCAATGATTTGCATGATATGTATTGGTTGAATGGTCCTAGGCAATCATCCATGTATGGATATAGAACTAGACCTAGGAATACCTTGGACAAGCATGTTGAGAAGAATGTTTTTGATGACTTGCTTAATAAATCTTGTGTTGTTCCTCACTATACTCCGCATAAGAAAATTGATAATGCTTTGTTTGATTTGTTTGAAAATGTGACCAATAGAGTCAATGTGCCTAATAACAAGTCAAAGCATGTTAATAGAAGTAAGAGTGAGAAACTTGTCAAGGAAGTATGGGTTAGGAAAGACACAAAACAATGTCTTGTTGCACAATATACACTTGGAGCCAATAGTGAAAACAAAGGCAAGGTATCTGTTAATAGTCAAAATTGGCTAGGGACCAAAGGGAAATTTTCCACCTTCCAGGCCTGGCTCCATGCCCGAGATCATCCACCAGGAGACCATGTTACCCAAAGCCGAGCTACGGCGCCGTCCCGCAGAAACAAGGACATGCTCCAGAAACATCCGGAATAGAGCCAGGAATGATCAGATCAAGCCCGCGTCACCTGTAAGTGCCTCACTTTATGATTGGCTTATTTCGTTGACAAAATCACATTTGGGGTTAATCATTGTAAAAGGGTAGATTAGGAATTGAAGATCTTCCAATTGACTCCAAGTGCTTCAAGAAAGGTAGATTACTTGACTCTACTTTTACTTGAAGGGATATAGCTGCACACACTCACTTGCATGCATTATATTCTTGTTTACATATAATTAGATGATGCATTGTTTGTCACTTATTACACTCCACACTTGCACATTTTGCACATCACTTTGTGTGTTGTGTCTGCCTAGAAAATAGGGTTTCTTATAGTACCGCGGCCTAGACCGCTTGGCAAGCACTGCTTGCACCTTGGCATACAGAGCGGTAATCATCAGTCGGCTCATGCTGCCTGGACCGCGTCCTGTACACATGTACGCCCAGCGGTCTGTGACACGGTAAACTTTAGTAGGCCCCTAATGCCTTGACCACGGCCTGTGCACTGCACGCACATCGGTCCAAACCGCGTTGTTGTCCAGTAGGCACACTGCTACGTGTACCGCGGTCTGGACAACTTGCCCGAGCCGCGGTAAGCACAGCGGTAATGATGGGTTTTTGTTGCTGTTTTCAAAACGGTGTCATTTCGTCTAGGGCTTGATATATATATATGCTCTTTCTTCTTCCTTGCCTCTTTAGAGCTTCAGAATTCATTTTCTTTCATTCCTTTTAGAGCTCAAGAGTGTCTTGCAAGAAAAGGTTGCAAGAAACCATTTTTATTGTCCAAAACCCAATCACCCATCATTAATTTATGGTTCTATCATCATCTAGCTTCATCTAGGATGTTTCTATCAACATAGCTTACTTGGTAAGTAGAACACCACTCTCATCCATCTTTGTGTTCTTGCTTAACAAGAAATCTCTTTTATGTCTCTTATGCATCTAGATTATAATTTTTCATTATAAATAGAGATTTTTGTTGATGTTTGGGTTGTTGTATTGTGATAGCTATTGCATCTAGGAATGCTTTGATTTCATATAGCTAGGTTATATGTGTGTCATATAGCAACATGATATCTAGGATTGTTTGAAGCATTCATACATGACTAGATAAGCATTAAATGTGTTGACCTTGCATTTTGTGCATTCAGAATATCATCATATTCACTTTAGGTTTCATATCTCTTCATTTAAGAGTTAAGTCTTGTATTTGCCTTGAGTAGTATACAAGCAAGAGCCTAAAATCACTATTAAAGGAGTGCAGGTAGCAAGGACGGATTAGTAACCGATTAGGTGTGATATGGTCAACCTAGGTTATAATCATTTCTGTAAATAGTGGATTTGAGGGTTCGATTGGCGATTAGGCTCATGAGTTTTTACCCAGTTGGAGGATTTCTCACGTAAATCATATCATTGTGTATTTTTGTTTATTCCACAATTTTATTATGGCAATGATTGATTGTGATAGAGATTAGGGGCTGTGTTGTTTAATTTTGATTAATCAAAAAGATGGCATTTAATTTAACTAAAACCTATTCACCCCCCCCCCCCTTCTAGGTTAGTTTTATCACTCTTAGTGTATTTTCATCACCGAACCTAAAAACAGGAAATCCCCCCCCCCCCCCCCCGAAGTCAGGATTACCTCGTAATCTCTCCAGAAGCTCACCAGTACCTCGCTGACATATTAAGGTGTCCGCATGAGGCCGCACCTAGCTTCAAAAGGTCAAAGGAGGATAGACCTAGCTTCCAACTATACGAAATTCCTTTATATCAGGACTAGAACACTGATCAACCTCGCTACCTGATGTATCCCGCCACATTACATGCCATATTCGACGATCCCTATGGGAAAACAGGCTAGACCTGAAGATACACAGGATCGCACCTAAAGACGTTACATACGTACAGAACAAGTGATAGAGTATAAGTAGGAAACAAATTGATTTCCACCAAGATATCCTCAACTGAGCAATTAACTCAAAGTCAATGACATTTAAAGATTAAAATCTCGTCCGATAAGGAGGGGAGGAATGAGAAAATCAAGGGGGAATCAATGAGTTTAAACCTATAAAGACATTGTATAAAGGGAGGACTTCCTCCTTCTGAAAGAGGAGACTACTATTCGACAGACACACAACAAGTACCCAACTACACCCTAGAGAAAAGTGAGATCAATTAGAGAGAGAGAGAGATGTATATCACATATTATCAATAGAGGAAGCCTTTTTTGATTCTTTTGAATAGCTAATAATATCGTTGTTTACTTGTCATTTCATTAGGCATTAATATGCATACATTCTACCTTGGTCATCACCTACGTGGTAATGATCTCTAGGGTGCTAACTGAGATTTATTGCCCCGAGCTAAATTTCTATTAACACTTTCTGGCACCGTCTGTGGGAAAAAAACCTACACCTAGTTAATCAGATCAACTATTTGCATTTACATTTTCGTTGTTTTACAGAAACTATAAAGCTCCGCTCTTCCCAAGGCCAACATGGAGTTTCGGAGCAACCCCCGGCGAGGCCTACGCGAAAAGCCCCAAGAAAGGGGAGAAAGTCAGGATATAGCAGTCAAGCTCCGGTCCAAACAACTAATGCGCGGGCTTCAAGCCACCCTATAGTGAGCCAGGCCGCGCTCGACCAACAAGCGGCAGCCTTCGTGGAAACCGTCCGCATCCGCCTGCTTGCTGAAGGCATTATGATCTAACCAACCAACCTGAATGATCAGGGAGAGCCAAGCACGTTCAGAGCTAGGCAGCCTGCCTTCGATCACCTGGGACCTCCTCTTCCAGAGCCAGCTAGAGACAGGTCTGGGCCCCAACTTTTGATCCGGGATAGGTTGGGACCCATGCCCCCAGTTTCGAAAAGACCATCACAATATCAACCCAGGCGAGTTAAGTCCGCCGCAGATGCTTTGACCCGGGAAAAACGAGAGCTATCCCACCCAATTGCATCAAGGAGGAACGCCCAGGCCCTAGAGGAGGAGAGTAAACAAACTTCCCAAATGGATCATGTCCATGAAGGGGACCGGATAGAGGTTGCCGGTTCATTAGAGAGACTGGATAGTGAAGAATCCGAGGTCAATTCAAAGAAACCTGGGAACAAGTGACAGAGGGATCAACTGGAAAAGCTACAGAAGGAGGTCCAGCAGATAAGAAAAGGAAAGAATAAAGAGGACAAAAAGGATCCCTTGAGTGAGATGAACGATCCCTTCACTAGGAGGATCCGAGAAGCGGAGCTCCACCAAAATTTAAAATGCATGCAGATAAGTTCTCCGAAACGGAAGATCCTCTAAGCCACCTAGAGAATTTCATTCAGCAGATGGAGGTCCAGAACACTACCAGAATAGCTATGTGTAGGATGTTTCCAACAATCCTAACCGACTACGCTAAAACTTGGTTCAGGAAGCTGCCCGCTGGTAGCGTGACTCTTTCACAAAGTTATCAATAGATTTTTGCTCACAGTTCCAAGGGGTCAAACCTCGTCTGAAAGATCCCATACACCACCAATATGTGATTCAGGAACGAAGTGAGACACTTCGATCGTACGTGGAACGTTTTCACAAAGAGGTCATAAAAATGAGAGTTTTCGCAGAGAAAGAAACTCTCCCCAACTTTAGGCGAAACCTATGGGCGGGAAAGCTTTTCCGCTCCTTTGCCAAGAGACCTCCCGAGACTTACCAGGAGGCCTACGATCGGGCTCTTGAGCAGGTCGAGATCGACGAGCAACTCAAAGTCAAGATGGAACACGACGACATGAGAACGGCGAAGCGCCTGAAAAAAGAAGCCCCCAATTTTGAGCCAGCTCAGAAAGCTCAGAATAAACCTCCCAATAGGTCGACCTATCACGTTCCCGCTCCTCAGCACATGCAAGAAAAATATCCAGCAAGACCAACCCCTCCTCGGGCTTCGCTACCTCCTAGGACCGTGGCCCCCATAATACGAGGGGAGAAAGGGTATGACTACTACAGTCCTTTGAACGCTTCCAAGGAAACAGTCTACCTTGCTATATGAGACAAGGGGCTACTTCAAAAGCCTGCTCCATTGAAAGCCCCAGTTGACAGGAGGAACCGGTACAAGTACTGCGACTTCCTTGAAGACGTGGGCTATAACACTTCAGAATGTTATAATTTACGTAACCAGATTGAAGCCCTGATAAGGGGGGGATGCTTGATTGAGTTTCTACAGTAGATCAGAGATAATATTCAGACTGTAAGGGAGGTACAAACCGAGATCCGTGAGGATACAGAGGAGAGAAATGGGGAACAGACTAACTTAATGCAACAGATCCAGGCGATACACACCATCAGCGGAGGTCCCACACTAGCTGGCACTTCCAATAATTCCCAAAAAAATCACACGAGGAAGATTCCCCCCATCGAAGAAAGCCGGGGAGTCTTTAAGGTCAGCCAGAGCCCAATGGAGCCCTCCCAGTCAGCACAGATCGTTTTCACTGAAGCAGATGTCTTCAACACTTTGCAACCTCATAATGATCCCATGGTGATCACAATATAGATTGCCAACTATCTGGTCCATCGCGTGCTCGTAGATACGGGTAGCAGTGTAGATATCCTCTTCAAGGATACTTTGGAAAAATTAAATCTGAAGAAACGGTGTTACAATAGCTGTACAACCCCATTTTATGGGTTCACTGGAGATTCGATCATACCAGTGGGGTCGATGATCCTCCCAGTAATCATCGGAACCACCCCACTCCAACAGAATATTATGACCGACTTTGTTGTGGTTGACACCCCATCGGCCTACAACGTCATCCTAGGGAGACCATTCTTATCCTCCTCGAAGGGAGTCTTGTCCATATACCATAACGTCATGAAATTCCTGGTTGGAACCAAGGTGGGGGAGGTACGCGGAGACCAGCAGGCAGCTAGGAAGTGCTACGCAATGTCTGCCAATCCTATAGCTTTAGCAAAACAGTGCGTATATATGGCATTAGTCCAGGAGGACATGGAAACATCCCGAATAATCCAGGAAGAGATGGAGCCCGCAGAGCATCCTTAGCATCCAGAAAGCGAACCTATTATGTCTTATGAGGAGAAACGGAGCAAGGAGTGGGCTAGCGGACAGCCCGTAGATAGACTAGAAGAGATACCCATCAGAGATGACGATCCCTCCAAGGTTGTCAAGGTCGGGGCCACCCTTGAACCATAAATTAAAGAAGGATTAACGAATCTTCTCAGAGAATTCAGCGACATCTTCGCTTGGAGCCATGATGAAATGCCTGGAATCCCGGCATCATTGGCCGCCCATCGACTAGCAGTAGATCAAACAATCAAGCCCGTCAAATAGAAGAGGTGTCACTTCAACGCTGAGAGGAACGCTGCGGTACAGGAAGAGGTAGATAAATTAATCAAGGTAGGGTTTATCAGAGAAGTACGCTATCCCGAATGGATCACCAACGTGGTCATGGTTATGGAGGCGAATGGGAAGTGGCGTATGTGCGTCGATTACACCGACCTCAACTGGGCCTGTCCAAAAGATAGTTTTCCATTACCAAAGATCGACCAGCTGGTTTACTCCACGTCCGAAAATAAACTCTTGAGTTTTATGGACACGTTCTCAGGATACAACCAAATTAAAATGCACCCGGCTGACCAAGATAAAACCAGTTTCATTACTGGGCAGGGCTTGTATTGTTACAAGGTGATGCCGTTTGGTTTGAAGAACGCGGGGGCTATATACCAGCGGCTGGTTAACAAGCTGTTCAAGACCGAGATAGGAAGGACGATGGAAGTATACATCGACGACATGATCACAAAGTCACCAACCGCAGAAGGACATCGGGAAGACCTCCGCAAGAACTTTCTCATACTGAGAGCAAACCAGATGCGATTGAACCCCTCCAAGTGTGCCTTCGGGGTAACAGCGGGGAAGTTTCTAGGCTTCATTGTTCATGAGAGAGACATAGAGGCCAACCCAGAAAAAATCAAAGCTATCTTGGACCTGGAATCCCCAACATCACTCAAATAGGTACAAATTCTGACTGGATGTGTAGCGGCGCTCAACAGGTTTATCTCTCGCTCCACCGATAAATGTCTCCCTTTTTTCAAAGCTGTCTCCCTTTCTTCAAAGCCATCAAACAAGGGAAAAACATGAAATGGAGCCAGGAGAGTGAGCAAGACTTCCAAGCCTTGAAAGAATATATAACAAGCCCACCATTATTAGTCAAGCCAGTTCTCGGAGAAGAGCTGCAGATCTACCTGGCCGTATCAGAAACTGCAATAAGCGGAGCTTTGGCCAAGGAGTGTGGCGACGGGTTTCAAAGACACATTTACTATGTGAGTCATGCTTTAACCAGGTCAGAGAGGAATTACCTTCTCCTGGAAAAATTCGCTTATGCACTAGTGATCTCAGCGAGGAAGCTCTGTCCCTATTTTCAAGCTCACACAATAACAGTGGTGACGGACCAACCTCTCCCAATTCTTACAAAGACCAGACGTGTCAGGAAGGCTAGTCTTATGGGCCATAGAGCTCACTCAGTTCGATTTAAAGTATAAGCCCCGGACCACTATTAAGGCAAAAATTTTAGCTGACTTCATGGTAGAATTTTCAGCGCTCCCAGATCAAGAGAATCCCTCAGCACCAAATGGGACTCCTGAAAAGACATCCGAGATCGACAATTGGCCGAAAGGCTGTAAGCCATGGACCCTCTTTACAGATGGAGCATCTGGGCAAGCTGGGGGAGGGGCTGGCATACTTTTAATAGACACATAGGGGACTGAATTCTGCCACTGTTTCAGATTCGAGTTTAAAGCCACCAATAATGAAGCAGAGTACGAAGTCCTCCTAGCCGGGGTGACGGTAGCCATCAAACTAGAGGCCGATTACCTGCAAATCAAGAGTGACTCATTGCTTGTTGTCAATCAGGTGACTGGGGTGTACTAGGCAAAGGGAGATAATATGGCTGCCTACCTAAAGCTAGCTCAGTTGCTAAAAAATAAGTTTAAGGGGTTTAAGATCGATCTGGTGCCTCGACATCAAAACCACCGCGTAGATGTTCTGGCTAAGATAGCTGCAAATGGAGGCCAATCCTTACCACAGGGAATTCCCCTCAAAGTGATCTCCTAACCAAGCATAACCATAAATAAAGAAGTCTGCTCCCTAGATCGCCAGCTTTGTTGGATGGACCCGATCACTGCCTACCTCATTGAGGGAGAGCTCCCAGAAGAGCCCGACCAAGCCCGAAGAATTAAAAGACTCTCGGTCTGATATTGTTTGGTAGACGGGTACCTCTACAGAAGGGGCAGATCTCTCCACTTACTTAGATGCTCGCATCCTGTCGATGCTAAATGGGCACTAAGAGAGGTCCACTATGGGGACTGTGGGAACCACATAGGTGGGGAAGCTCTAGCATATCAGGTGCTTCGTATGGGGTACTATTGGCCAACCATCCACAAAGACGCAAGGAGTTTTATTCAATCTTGCGAGCCATGTCAAAGAACTTCAAACTTGAACCACCAGCTGTTAGGATTATGCTCAATGTCAAGAGTGTAATATTGTAATTGACAATCTTCTCATATTAATATAGTGAATTCTGATTCTTACAAATACTTATAGCATTTATTATTATAATTGTCAAGGTAAATAATCATAAGGTCAAAAGACTATGAGACATGAAGAATAGTTCATACATCCGGATATGTATGAGGTAGACACAATTCTTTAGTTAGTCTTCAATAACGTTCACAACTTAAGTTAAAGGTTGGGCACCTCTATCTTGTTAAAGTTGTAGAATTGTTTTACTAGCATTTGAGTGGGATCAAATGAATATGATGAGTCTAAAATCATCGAAAGGTTTTTGAGTAAAAGAATCTAGTGCACTAGGTACATTGAACTGGATCACAATGAAATACTTTATCTAGAACCGTCACTAGATATAAGTCTTTTCATTAAAGAGGACAATCAGAGAGTCTATCTTAATCCTGAGTTAAATGATGGACTTATGGTTGCAAGTGTTATCATTAGAGCTATCAATGAGTATGATTATATAGCATAGTCTATCCTCGATAGTTTGGTGGTATACATTTGTTAATCGATAGAGGACTTCATTTATAGATATGGACATCGTGGCTCCATTTATTAAATGAGAGTATAATATCATCATATGGATATTTTGAGGCATTGGATATTAAATCTCAACGTTGAGTTTTCAATAATGATTATTGAAAACATGGCTTCTGGACAAGTCAAAGTATCCAAGTTCGAAATGTGGTCATATGAGGAAATATGGTAACTTGGAGAGCTATAGGCGGTCTATGAGCTCTTGGCGATTACTGATATTATTAACGAGGATACACCATCTCCTATAAGATTTTCTAGGGTATGAATGAGAAACATCTCCTTATTCTATCTTTATTTAAGAGTTCAATTTTTGCTCTTTAGTGGAATGAGTTAAAATTAATAGATTGGACCTAAGTGAATCATTTGTTGATTGTGATTAGGTTGTGTCTATTGAAGCTTAAATTTAGATAGCCCGCCAAGATCCCCAATCCACACGTATTGCATGGATCATTTGATATATTCTACCGGGCCGATTTAAGGGTCCATCTAGAATTGTTTTTAATATATCAAGAATATAATATGTCTATTATTTAATTAATGGGCTGCACTATTATATTAATATATTAGAATGAGACATGTGAGCTTGTTTCCTTTAGTAAGAATGGGTCTGGTTCACATGTGGGCTTTTATTTAAAGTCCAATGGATTAAATGAAATAAGAAAATAATATATGGCCCATTTATATAAGTAGGGCGGCAAGGTGTATATATTAACCTAATATATTATTTTGTTTCATTGTTTTAATTAAATAAGAATTAGTTAATTTATTAATTAATTGTTTAATTAAGAAACAAATCTTTTTCTGACCAGGAAATATATTTCCTAAAGTTATACTATTGGTAGTAGTATATTAAAAGTAAAAGACTTGTTTGATAAGAAAATAAATAATTAATTTTATTTATTTAATCAAATAAGAAGTCTTTTTATTTAGTCAATAAAAGAATAAAAATATCTATGAGTTGGATTAGGTTTTGAAGTCTAAAGGTTGATGGAAATTAGGGTGCAACACAAACTCTTTTTGGTATGTGATTTGCGGCAACCCTAGTCCATTTAGAGGAAGATTTCGGCAATCCTAAATAGAAGAGGAAGCAAAATTTCGGCCACCTATATAATACCACATATAGAATTTGGCCACTATAGTTGATTGAATGATTCAATTTTTCTTCTTCTTCTCAATTCATAGAAAAGGATAATTTTTATTCTAAAAAAACATAAAAGAGAGAAGAGATTATTCTTTGATAGTACACTGATTGCTTGTTCATCAATAAGCTTGTGTGTACAACATCGAATTAGGTTCACGCGAGTTTCGATCATTAGATTGAGAACTCAAAAGTGACTGGAATAATTTTTGTCTTCTTTTGATTGTTTTGTGACTAACAAAAGAAAAAGAAAACTTTGTTCATCCATTTTCAGGTTTGCAATTCAAAGAAAAAGGGAGACCACACTCCTAGGTGATTCACGTACGTGTTCGGATTGGAAGATCTTGCGGTACTGTTCACGATCACTGTTCACGCGGGGTACTGTTCACGATCACTGTTCACGCGGGTACTGTTCACGGGCATCGGAAAAGATTTTGCGGATTACCAATCGACGTAAGTCAATCGGATCATGCGTCAAGAGGTATTTAACTCTAACCGTATATATTTGAGTTTAATTAATTAAAAGGTTAAGGTTCAACTTTGAGAAAAATTTTAAAACCATACGAAATCTATTTTTCGTTTCTTCCGCTGCGTTTTATATCGATTTTTCCCTATAATTGGTATCAGAGTCTGGTTGTACCTTTTAATTAATTAACGTATATATACGTGAATCTATTTCTTTTTTATTGTGATTATACATGTTTTAGAAAGAGATGGCACTCTAGGTATTCGCATATATAATTACATGTTGAATGTATGGATTTATATATGTTTTATAAAGTGAATTGTTATTGCTCGATTTTGGTCCTAGAATTTCAATGTAATTTTTGTTTTGGATTTGTAACAAGAAGGGTGGTCTATTATCGCCATAATTCATTCTTGGTAGTTGCTAGGGTTTTATTTTTTTTTGTATGTAAAATAAGTGCAGTAATTTTTTTTGTAATCAGGTGCAGTATTTTTTTTGTAAATCTTACTGCAGTAAAAAAAAAAAAATTAGCTGCAGTAATTTATTCGTAATATGATGTAATGTATTCTGGTATTGAAAATTCGAAGACACGAAGAAAAACGAAGCAACCGGAACTGAGAACGAGCACCGTGCGCACCCTAGGACTGGATTGGGCTGAGCATGGCAAGCCCAATCCTTGGTGGGCTGCGCACGGCAGCCTTGTGTGGCCTTATGGGCTGCGCAAGGCAGCCCTTTTGTGGGGTTGTGGGCTGTGCACGTCCATGGGAGGAGGCCGAGGGATGAGCGTATGGTTGATGGCCACCTGAAGATCTTGTATTCCTAACAATTGTAATTTACTTGCTTTTCTAGGATGGGCCAAAATTGTTGCTATTTAATTTTTGCTTAAATATTACAATATTTGTTGTTGTATGATAATATGACATTTTAGAATAGGAGTGCCACTCATATATCTCTTTTGGTATGAACATGCATTGAATGATTTAGGTATCTAATTGGCATCTAGATAACTTGGTAAAAATCATTCTTTGGGATTTAATCACACGCCTTAAATAATTGTGTGGGAGAAGGTGTGCAAGAACGCCTATGGCCTCCAAGATTAGTTGAGTTTTATTATTTTTGGTAATCCCCCCAAGGGGCGTCCATAAATGGAATTTAACAATATACTTCCTTACAAGGATAGACTAGACAATTGACTTAAACGAAATCTACTCCCCAAAGAGGTATTTTCGTGAGAGAAAATTGAGGGTCGATATCTTGGTAACACACTCAATGTAATTTTATTAATATCCTCCCAAGAGTTCTTGTTAATAAAAATTACAAGGCTAAAATTAAAAACGATGGTTGTTATGTTAACAATTAGGTGGGACCTAGTCTAACTAGTAAATAGTACGAACTCCCAAAGGAGGCGTAATATTTATGGGTGTTGGATCACCGTTGAATTTTTATGATTGAATTATTTATTTTAAATGAAGATAAATTTTTAAAAGTGCTATTATCATGATTATTTACTTATATATGTTTTTGTTTTAATCAGGAATCATGACCCCATCACTTATGAACATCCTGAAAGATAACACCTTAACTGGAGATAACTACGTAACATGGAAAAGGAAAATTGGGTTGTTGCTGCAAAGTGAAAAACATAAGTTTATTCTGACCACTCCTAAACCACCCCTTCCTAATAATGAATCTAATGTGATGCAAAGAGATGAGTATGAGCAGTGGAAGACTTCTGATGATATGGCAAAATGTTACATTATGGCCACTATCTCCGACGTGTTGCAATAGCAACATGAAGGAATGGAGTCCGCTGCTGATATAATGATGTCTCTAGAGGAAATGTTTGCTATGAGGTCTAGGACGACTAAGAGAGAGGCAGTGACTGCTTTTATGAATCTTAGGATGAAACCTGGACAATCTGTGAAAGATCACATGATGAAAGTCATAGCACATCTCAATATTGCTGAACTAAATGGTGCTGAGATTGATGGTGAGACCAAAATTGATATGGTAGTTAACTCACTGTCAGATTCCTTTGATCAGTTCAAGTTGGACTACACCTTGAACAAAAAGGAATACACCTTGCAGGGCCTGATGCAAGATGTTCAAAGCGCTGAAAAGATCCTTGTGAAAAACAAAGGTCAAGAGATTCATTTGGTTGGTAAAGTTGCTACTGTTAAGACCCGTAAGAAGGTCAAGAAGCAACAGAAGAAAAAACAACTTGGGCCTACCAAGAAAGTAACCAAGATCAAAGGGAAATGCTTCCTTTGTGGTGAAAAGGGACATTGGAAAAGAGATTGCCCAAAGTCCCAGAAAAAGAAGGAAGAAGGTAATGTTAATTATCTAGAAACATGTTTTCTGGCAGATTCTACTGATTCTCGGATCATAGACTTTAGAGCCACTAATCATGTTTGTTATTCCTTGCAGGGGTTTCAGGAAAAGAGAAGGTTGAATGAAGATGAAGTCAATTTGCACTTGGGCAACGGAACGTTAGTGTCTGCAAGTGCAGTGGGAGATATTAGAGTTATTTTAGATTCTAGTAGGCATTTAGATTTAATAGACGTTTATTATGTACCTCAATTCAAGAGGAATTTAATTTCAGTTTCTTGTTTAAATAAGTTTGGATATTCGGTTACTTTTAATAAAACTTTTATTATTAGTAAGAATGACAAAGTTGTTTGCAAAGGTACATTGGAAAATGGTTTATTCTTTTTGCATAGAAATATCTCTCACTCGTTAGACACAGAAATAACGGAACCTAATCATAAAAGAGTAAAATTATCAAAAGATGAAACCTATCTTTGGCATTTACGCCTAGGTCACATTAACCTTAATAGGATTAAAAGATTGGTATGTGACGGACTTTTAAGTGACTTAAAGGTTGATGATCTACCAACTTGTGAATCTTGTTTGGAAGGTAAAATGACCAAAAGACCGTTCAATACCAAAGGTGCAAGAGCCACTGAATGTTTAGGACTAGTACACACTGATGTATGTGGTCCTATGAGCATTCAAGCTAGAGGTGGATATGAGTACTTCATCACCTTCACAGATGATTACTTATGATTTGGTTATGTGTATCTCATGAGACATAAGTCGGATGCATTTGATATGTTCAAAGCATTCAAAGCTGAAGTAGAAAATCAGCTTGAGAAACATATAAAAATCTTGAGATCTGATCGTGGTGGAGAATATCTATCTGGAGAGTTTCAGCAATATCTTATTGATAATGGGATAGTGATCGGGCCAAATATATTGTATATTTAGGCCCTCAGATCCTTACCTTTTGTTCTGTTCTCGGGTATTTTTGTATCTCTCATGGGTTGTTTTATGCTTATTTATAGGAAATGATGTAAGGACAGGTTTGGAAGCATATGGTGGTGATTCCAGCAGAAAAGAAGCACAAACACCTCTACAGTGCGGGTCAAGTGCGGGTCCAGTGCGGGTCGCAACCGCACTCCAGCCGTACTCCAGCCGCACTCATGTACAAAGCCGGGGAAGAGTGCAAGTACAGAGATAAAGTGCCGGTACAGTGCGGGTCAGCTAACCGCACTCCACCCGCACTAATGCCAAACCAGAGAAGCTGATCACCCACCTGACATTAGAGTACGGGTACTGTGCGGGTTATTCAACCGCACTCCACCCGCACTTGTATCAAGAACAGAAGAGCAGAGTTGCACCTGACATCAGAGTGCGGGTACTGTGCGGGTTATCCAACCGCACTCCACCCGCACTTGTATCAAGAACAGAAGAGCAGAGTTGCACCTGACATTAGAGTGCGGGTACTGTGCGGGTCATCTAACCGCACTCTACCCGCACTTGTATCAAGAACAGAAGAGCAGATTGCACCTGACACTAGAGTGCGGGTACTGTGCGGGTCATCCAACCGCACTATACCCGCACTTTGGCTCAAGACAGAAGGTAGATCTTTCACCTGACAGGGAAGTGCGATCACAGTGCGACAACAGTGCGACTCCAAGTGCAGGTACAGTGCGGGTAATTCAACCGCACACCACCCGCACTCCTGCCATGCTCCGAGAACTGAAGTTGCAGACAACCCATACAGTGCGGGTACAGTGCCGGTAAATCACCCGCACTCCACCCGCACTTCGAGCGCGCCAGTCTGATTTTCAAAGCTTAAGTGACCTATTTTTGTATTTAGTATAAATAGAAAAGTATAGAAACATTTTAAGAAGCTTTTAACTCCGTTTTAGGCAGATTAGACATTCTTAGATCTAGTTTCTCTCTCTACCTCTCATCCACACATTCTCTACTCAACTTCAAGGAAGTTAGGAGATTGGAGCCACTTTAAGGAAGGAGGTGTTCTCCAAGGGTTATTTCTTTCTCCTCTCTACTGATTTCCCAGTTGTAATGAGTAGCTAAATCCCCTCTAAGGGGTTGATGGAGTAGTTAGTTTAATATTGGGCTTGTACATAAACTTGATATTATATTGATATTCATGTCTATCTTCCATTGATCTATTCTTGTTGTGAATGTTTATCATTGATTTCTTGTGTAGATACATGATCTTTGCAAGATGTCTTTGTATTATGTATGAGTATTCCATCTAGATATACATGATGTTTAGTTGTTTAATGCTCTAAGGAATGGACGGAAAGTCATGAATTCCGACTCTTAAACCGCGGTTTTAATCTAACCTCGATCGTGTTTCCGGCACTATACATCCTAGGTTGGAACCGTGAGAGAGTTAGAAGTCATCACTATACATCCTAGGGTGACTATCTTTAATCGGTTGAGTCAATGTTAGGTAGACGAGCTTCATTTCTAGAATCGGGTAAACAATCAACTCTATACATCCTAGGTTGGTAGTTTACAAGGATTAATCCCTAATAGGTGGTCCGCACTATACATCCTAGGCTGGCCACCTTCTAGGGATAAATAACCGGCTCTATACATCCTAGGTCGGTTACCTTGAAAAGCCGTGCTATTGACAAGTTTGTTGCATTGCCCAGTATTTGCTTTCGAATCCATTAACTCCTTAGTTTCCATCATCTATATATCCTTCACTCCATATTCCCCTTTCATTCTATTTACATATTTAATTTAGTATTATTTAGAGTTGGTTCACAATCTACATTTTCACCAATTCATGTTTTGCTATTATATATATATACATACCATTGCTTTAGCATTAACTAATTTGGCTAACTCCGCTCCCTGTGGACGACACCTACTTGCCACTATATTTACGTTTTCAAACTGATTTAGGCTTAGTGAGGTTTCTTAAAATATTATTGACGGACTGATCTTTTAAAAACGACATAAGGGAAAAAGGTCCTTGTTAAAATGGCGCCGCTGCCGGGGAGCGGCATGTTAGTTTAATTAGTTATGCATGAGTAAGGCTAGTCTAGTAATATTCCTGCTCTGCCCTATCTGTTCCTCGTTTACGTTGTGCTTTATTTGTTGTGAAATTTCAGGATTTTAGGTATATGCACGGACGAAGATCGTTGAGAGGAACAGTGTTGCCAGTTAGCGATAACATCAATCGGTTGGGTAGAAGAATAGAGCAGTTAGAGGGAAATATGGACGAGCATAATCAGCTTGAGCAGCATGCTAGAGAGAATGAGCAACATGCTCGAGAGAATGAGGGAAGTGTACATAGGGATGAAGAGCTAGGCCTCACCATGGGCGAGTACACTCTCCCGTTTGTAGGGAATGTGCCCACTGCTATAGTATTGGATGATGTAACAAGGCAGTACGAGTTGAAAACTATGCACATCAGCCTCCTACCATCGTTTAGTGGGCGAAGTACCGAAGATTGCCTCCAATTTATGAAACAATATGGAGCCACCCTAGAAACCTTCCCTGTAATGGCTCGCCAAGCAGTATTGATAAGGGAGCAGCTTCATCTGAGGTGTTTCCAATATTGTCTGAAAGATGCAGCCATGACTTGGTACATGAACTTGAGGCCGGGATCACTGGTGACATGGAGCCAAGTCTGCAAGGTTTTCTTCAACAAGTATTTTCCGTCACAGAAGGCTAAAGACCTAAGGTTGAAGATAGCTTCTTTTGTCGAAGAGGACGGTGAACCATTCCATGAGGCATGGGAGAGGTTCAACTTATTGTTAGCACAAATGCTACCGTATACATACCATCCAGAACTGAAGGTTAACTCCTTCTATAGTGGACTTTCATCAATAACCCAAATAATGGTGGATAATGTATACGGAGGTACTATTGCAGACAAGAGGGCGGTTGAAGCTTATGACATTCTGGAGAAGATTGCCCAGAACTCACAACAGAGGACATCACATGTGAGAAGGGGTGGAAGAATAGAAGTGGGTCAGGATACCCAAGTGCAAATCCAGATGTCTAGAATGAACAAGGAGCTTCAATCAATCAAGGAGCTGATAACTGGAAAACCAGGGCCCTCCCAAGGAGTTAGTCAAGTTATTGGGGAGATTGAAGGGGGAGAAGGACATTTCAGCCAGGAAGAGCAAGCCCAAGCCCTTGGAGAATTCCCAAGGCAGCCTAGGAATGACCCATATTCGAATACATACAATCCAGGGTTGAGAAATCACCCAAACTTGTCTTGGTCCAACAACAACCACCTAGGAGCAACCACTCACCAAGGTGGCAACAACAATTACCAAGGTGGAAACAACAACCAAGGGTACCAAAACCGGGGGTACAATAGATACAATCAAGGGGGAAACAACAACAATCAATGGGGAGGTTCAAGTAGTAACCCACCATCCAACTTCAATTCCCACGCTTCCGCTAGCCAACCAAAGGACAAGTCTCTAGAGGAGATAGTGAGTACAGTTATCAAAACTGTTGGTATCGGGTCGGAATCCCTCAAGAACACCTTACATGCCTCTGAGCAACGAATGTTAGCTTACATGCAGTCTAATGATCAGAGAGCCAACAGTCATGGAGCGTCACTGAAGAAGATGGAAACTCAGTTGGCACAGATTTTTGATGCATTGATGAAGAACAAGGAGAAGGCATCAAGCTCCAATGAACATGTTAACATGTTAGAGGTTGTTCAGTTAGGGGTGAGGAAACCGAAGCAAGTATGGTAGAGGTCAGCGGATAAAGAAGATAGGGGAAGTAACATAGGCTCCCCCATTAAACTTGAAGACCCGGGGAGTTTCGTCATAGAGGTACATATTGAGAATTCACCAATGATGGGACGGTCCTTGATATGGGGGCTAGCATCAATATGATGCCTCTAGAGGTCTACGAACAGCTGAAGATTCAGTCAATCAAGCCCACCTCCCAGACTCTCATTATGGCGGACAATTCTCCCGTCACCCCAGTTGGTATCGTGGACCAAATATATGTGAATGTGCAAGGTTTGATGGTGCCAGCAGAATTTGTTGTGTTGGACTGCAAAAGAGGAGAATCCAGTGGTAGAGACTGGAAACTACTATTGGGGAGGCCATTCATGGCGACAGCAAGTATGGTGGTTGATATATGTTCTAGGGATATTTCCTTCAGCTGTGGAGGGAAGAGTGTGAACTTCAAGGTAATACCCTCCAGAACAAGCCAAGTCAGAGATTGTTTAGTCTTAGAGGCACCACTTTCCAGAAAGAAAAGGAGCCGGGTGCTCACCCTTGTGCAAGCCTTTGAGGGTGTCAAGGAGATGGAATTGGGAAACCAAGACTGCATCAAGGAGAGGCAAGAATCAGAATTCGAAGAGGAGGAAGCAAATACCGAACTTTTTGAACAATTGGGTGAGCTTGAGCGAGACAACACGAAGCTCAAACTAGAGGTTTATTTGCTGAAGACAGAAACTGTACAGTTGAAGGCGAAATTGCATGATCTCTCATCAGTCAACAACGGGTTGAATGAGCAAGTAGTGGAGCTTGCCACCAAAAAGGAGTTAGTCTCCAAGAACTTAGATGCATTGGCAAAGCTCTCAGAAGAGTTTGAAGAAGACTATGGGAGAAGGACAAGGAAACTTCAACTTGGTATGGAGGAGTCCGAAAAAGCGGTAAGGGAATTGCAAGACCAATTGAACATGAAAGATGATGAGTTGAAGCGGGCCAAGGTCAAGGAGTGTGACTTGATAGAGCAACTCGCTGAAATGGAAAAAAATGTCAAGTCCCTCCGATTCGGACAACAGAAAGTGGCCTGAGCCGACAATCGATCAGGGAGTTTCCCTAACCGCCCTATTACTTGTTATTTTTGTGCCAAAAGAGGGCACACTAAAGCTTATTGCTTTAGTTTCCAAAGATTAAAAGCAAGTAGAGTAGGATCTAGGATGAACCCATCAAAGGTTAAACAAATATGGGTTAGAAAGGACCGAGTTGGACACATGAGGACAGTGGGGAGAGATGCAGTGCATAGGCATGTGGCATCGGTTTAGGTGGCCAAGTTGAATGCGCTCCCCATTCTGGTCAAACCTCCTTTGGTCGACCGGGTCCAACTTTGAGTGCATTTCACTCGCTTTTGAATTTATTTTATTGTTTTTATTTTTTGTTTTTACTTTTCGGATGGTTAGTTTTGTTGCTATTAACTTTTGAGGCTGTTTGAGATTGTTTTGGTGCAGATACAGTTGCAGGGCAGAATTCAGGAGTCTGTCCGGGGGAACAGTGCGGTTAGAGTGCGGGTCAGTCACCCGCACTCGTCCCGCACTCTGAAGGCATCAGGTAATAGAGTGCGGGTAAAGTGCGGGTAAGTCACCCGCACTCCACCCGCACTTTTGTCGCGCATTATATATATACCTGTCGTTCTCTAGGGCTCCACTTGCCACAAAAGAACAAAACCAACCTCAAACTTCAAAATTTTTCCCTCTTCTCAACTAAAGATATTCCGTGTGTGCCACGTTTTCAATTTTTCTGCAACCAAGGTATGGATTCTTACTTTAATTTCATTACATTTCTCTCCAATCCAAACCCTAACCCTCTCTATCACAAATTGTTTTCCTCTATGCATGAACTTCATTAGTTAGGGGTTTTGAACTTTTGTTTGTGCCTTTACTAATATCTAAGAGAATGAAATGATGGGTGTTATCTAATTATGCATGTGATGGTTTAATTGTTACATTGATTTTCTTTTGCATTTAGATATTCAAATTATGAATTAGGGTTTATATATGGTTGAATGGAAGCCTATATATGAGTTATAGTCATTTTGTTGTTGATTCGTTCGATGATGAACTGGGATTTTGAGATGTATGCATGAATTGAACTCTGCATTTGTTGGTGTCTGGAAACGAGTTAGAGTGCAGGGTACAGTGCGGGTCAGTTACCCGCACTTTATCCTCTTGGCAGAATTTTTGTCCTTTCAAATCCCTGCATCATAACCTCCTGTTTCGTTGATCCGAATATTGCCTTAAAAACTATGTTTAATGTGCAGATGTCAGGTAGACCCAGGAGAACGCCTAAGCAAAGCAATCAGGGTTCCGAACGACGACCGAGGAAAGGCCCCCAAGTTCCACCACCGTGCATCAGGCACCCGGATTTCATGGAACGTTTAGACTATTTCAGGGAGCGAGACATAGTGGTGGAGAGGGGGATAGCGGTTGAAGAGCTGGAGGGGACCCCAATTCCTCAAATGATTGAAGCAAGGGGATGGGAAACCTTTGTTAGCCCCCCCCGATGTATTGTCGTCGTATAGTCGAAGAGTTCTTTGCTGGGATGGTAGCAGAAACTTTTCAGCGCTCTAGTACGGTTCTGGTCCGAGGGGTAGAAGTCCGTATGACTATAGCAGACATCAACAGATAATATCGGACTGAGCTTCCAGTTGATCCCGAAGCAGTCAGACGTCTAAGGCAAGGGGTGACTTGGAGCGAATTTTTTGTGACCCAAAATGTGGACTTCGCAAATAAGTTAGTGATCCGTCCGATGGATTTTTGGGTGGCCCCTGATCACCATATGAAGCACACCAACTTAAGGAGTGAGTTGGGTTTCTGGCATGTATTCATCTCCCACTCCTTGATCCCCAGAAAGCACAGGACCTTAGTGAACTTCAATACAGCCATGATCCTGTACTGTATACTGCAGAATCAGTTGGTAGACATCGGCTTTCTGGTCAAACGAGAAATCCTTGAGATGGGAGGGGTCAGGGTGGACAAGCAGCCACTCATCTTCCCTAACCTCATCACCGCATTCTGCAGAACTGCCAGAGTGGATTTTGGATCCGACCCTTTCGAATGCGGTTTGGGGCCAGTTGGGCGATTCACATGGAACGACCAGGTCCGAGAGCGGGACCCCTATGATGTCAGGGTCCGAACAGGGAGGCAGAAACCTGCTCGAGGGGGCAGCACGAGCAGGCAGCCAGAAGACATCCCGGAACCACCAGATGTGGAGCCGGTTTACATCGATTATGGTGATTATAGGCCCGCTGCTTCCTCACCCCAGCAGGAGACATATGAAGAGGTCCCTAGGAAGACTTTGCTGACCGGATTAGAGAACCTCAGGACCGAGGTCGCCGACAAAAGGAGACAGATCACTGAGAGCAGGGCGGAAGCAAATGAGTACTTCACGGACATTTGGGGCAACCTCACGGACATGAGGGAGGCACTCAGTCTTCCGAGTTATCCACAGAAAAAGAAGAGGCCAGCTGCTTTCTCACCTCCTTCAGGGGGTCCAGACATTGACCCATATGGGGCAGAGCTCGGAGATGCTATGGAGAGATCCATGAGGGAGCATGAAGAGCGTATCCGATCAGAGATCGACCCCAGGGGCAAAGGTATCGCTAGCGAACCAGAGAGGGAGTTTTCAGACAATGATTGACCATCCATTTTTGTTCTTTATTGTTATTCAGAACTTTTATTATTTGTTTTTATATTTGTATTTTCTTTTAAACAACTGTAGACTTATTTTGTTTCTCTTTTCACATTTAATATTCGTTGGTAGAGTTGTTGTGTGGATTTAAGCTAGGTTGTACATCTTTGGGAAGCACACAGCAACACGCACAGACATCGAACAATCTTCCTTTCAAAGGGAGTTTTCTACTTTCGAGTTCAATTTAGTTTTTTGTTATTTTGAATGCGCATGTTTGTATGTATGTCTAGATTCGGTTTGGGGGTGTTGATCCCTCATTCCGCCATTTATCGCAATTATGCTTATTCTTTCCAACAATGAGGACATTGTTGAGTTTTGGTTTGGGGGTGCATCACGCCTCCGCCATGTACATTTTTCAGTCCAATTTTTCAATTTTGTCGCTTGTCCATTTTTTTCAAACTGTAATCCAGTATGGATATGATGCCTCTAGAGTGTGCTTTTGACGAGTTCCTTATATGTGCTCTGACCTTATGATATAGTTTGGTGTCACTTGAGGTTTAGCTTGCACCATCATGGGTTAGTCCCACCCGTTGGTATGAAGTATTGGGGACTCATTGTTCCCATGTCTTGTTCTAATAGTGGAGATACCCATGAGATCACAAACACAAGCATGAAAGTGCGTTTTCTGAGTGCATTATTGATTATTCTTAAATACGCCTCTCGTCATGTATGTCATGTGCCATAGGACTTGCATTATTTTGTGAATGCGTGATGGATGCTTTCATTCCCTTTTTTTAGATGGTTGTGGAAGTGATAGTAGGGAATGCATGTTTATTGAAGTACCTCTATAGCCTAAACACCACTTACCATATTGTGTGCTCCAAAGCCAAGTTGAGGCCAAACACTTACCCTTTCATTTGGTACCACATTCAACCATATACCCAATAGCCTAAACACATGCCTACCCTTGTACTAATCATGTTAGGATGGGAAATGGTAGTGATGAAAAGGGTTAAAATGGTCCCACAGTGGGTAAAAGGAGATAGATGTTGAAAATATGAAAGAAAAGGGTAAATTATGCACTCTAAATGCCTAAGAAAGGGAATATGGTAACAACTCAAATGGAGTACAAACATTGCAATTGGGAAATTATCAAAAGAAAAATTTAAAGAAAGATTGTATTTGAAGTGCCACAATGAGAGTGTTTTATGTTAAAAACACCCAAACAGAATGCAACATTAAAGGCACAAAAATGTGGGTTAAATGGTTACTAGAGGGGTGAATTTAAAGTAAGAAAAGAACATGGTGTGGGAGTAGAAGTATATTCTAGCATGATTGGTGAGTTTGAACTCCTAAATTTCCATATTGTTTGTGTAAACTCATTCAACCCCACAGCCACACTATAACAGGTTAAAAGCCCTATTTGATCCATGTAAGTCTAGTTTGGGAATTTAGGTTGAAGCACGATCTTTCGCATCCATGGCATGGTGACTCGTTCCTAGGATAGTTCATTGCTTAAATCTTATGCAAAAATCTTCTTTGCATACTTGTTGTGTGGAACTTAGGACTCTTGAGGAAAGAAAAGAGAGGATCCATGTGAGCTTTAGAATTGAAGCGAATTATGCTCAGGGTATGGGAGTAAGTGGTCTTAAATTCATGAATGCCTTTAGGTGTGGGATTCGTGTTCGTACGAGCCTCCCTTGGGTGTCTCCAAATTGCTCTTGATCTTGTGCATATGCTTTCCTCCTCTCTATCGCACTTAATTGTATCATATCACACATTGGACTTGCGGCATGGTTGATTGATTGTTTAGGTATCTAGAATTTGATTTCAGTTGGCGTCTTATTTTTCGAATTGATTTGCTCGAGGACGAGCAAAGGTTTGGTTTGGGGGTGTTTGATCGGGCCAAATATGTTGTATATTTAGGCCCTCAGATCCTTACCTTTTGTTCTGTTCTCGGGTATTTTTGTATCTCTCATGGGTTGTTTTATGCTTATTTATAGGAAATGATGTAAGGACAGGTTTGGAAGCATATGGTGGTGATTCCAGCAGAAAAGAAGCACAAACACCTCTACAGTACGGGTCAAGTGCGGGTCCAGTGCGGGTCGTAACCGCACTCCAGCCGCACTCATGTGCAAAGCTGGGGAAGAGTGCAAGTACAGAGATAAAGTGCGGGTACAGTGCGGGTCAGCTAACCGCACTCCACCCGCACTAATGCCAAACCAGAGAAGCTGATCACCCACCTGACATTAGAGTGCGGGTACTGTGCGGGTTATCCAACCGCACTCCACCCGCACTTGTATCAAGAACAGAAGAGCAGAGTTGCACCTGACATCAGAGTGCGGGTACTGTGCGGGTTATCCAACCGCACTCCACCCGCACTTGTATCAAGAACAGAAGAGCAGAGTTACACCTGACATCAGAGTGCGGGTACTGTGCGGGTCATCTAACCTGCACTCTACCCGCACTTGTATCAAGAACAGAAGAGCAGATTGCACCTGACACTAGAGTGCGGGTACTGTGCGGGTCATCCAACCGCACTATACCCGCACTTTGGCTCAAGACAGAAGGTAGATCTTTCACCTGACAGGGAAGTGCGATCAAAGTGCGACCACAGTGCGACTCCAAGTGCGGGTACAGTGCGGGTAATTCAACCGCACTCCACCCGCACTCCTGCCATGCTCCGAGAACTGAAGTTGCAGATAACCCATACAGTGCGGGTACAGTGCGGGTAAATCACCCGCACTCCACCCGCACTTCGAGCGCGCCAGTCTGATTTTCAAAGCGTAAGTGACCTATTTTTGTATTTAGTATAAATAGAAAAGTATAGAAACGTTTTAAGAAGCTTTTAACTTCGTTTTAGGCAGATTAGACATTCTTAGATCTAGTTTCTCTCTCTACCTCTCATCTACACATTCTCTACTCAACTTCAAGGAAGTTAGGAGATTGGAGCCACTTCAAGGAAGGAGATGTTCTCCAAGGGTTATTTCTTTCTCCTCTCTACTGATTTCCTAGTTGTAATGAGTAGCTAAATCCCCTCTAAGGGGTTAATGGAGTAGTTAGTTTAATATTGGGCTTGTACATAAACTTGATATTATATTGATATTCATGTCTATCTTCCATTGATCTATTCTTGTTGTGAATGTTTATCATTGATTTCTTGTGTAGATACATGATCTTTGCAAGATGTCTTTGTATTATGTATGAGTATTCCATCTAGATATACATGATGTTTAGTTGTTTAATGCTCTAAGGAATGGACGGAAAGTCATGAATTCCGACTCTTAAACCGCGGTTTTAATCTAACCTCGATCGTGTTTCCGGCACTATACATCCTAGGTCGGAACCGTGAGAGAGTTAGAAGTCATCACTATACATCCTAGGGTGACTATCTTTAATCGGTTGAGTCAATGTTAGGTAGACGAGCTTCATTTCTAGAATCCGGTAAACAATCAACTCTATACATCCTAGGTTTGTAGTTTACAAGGATTAATCCCTAATAGGTGGTCCGCACTATACATCCTAGGCTGGCCACCTTCTAGGGATAAATAACCGGCTCTATACATCCTAGGTCGGTTACCTTGAAAAGCCATGCTATTGACAAGTTTGTTGCATTGCCCAGTATTTGCTTTCGAATCCATTAACTCCTTAGTTTCCATCATCTATATATCCTTCACTCCATATTCCCCTTTCATTCTATTTACATATTTAATTTAGTATTATTTAGAGTTGGTTCACAATCTACATTTTCACCAATTCATGTTTTGCTATTATATATATATTTACATACCATTGCTTTAGCATTAACTAATTTGGCTAACTCCGCTCCCTGTGGACGACACCCACTTGCCACTATATTTACGTTTTCAAACTGATTTAGGCTTAGTGAGGTTTCTTAAAATATTATTGACGGAATGATCTCTTAAAAACTGATATAAGGGAAAAAGGTCCTTGTCAGATAGTTTCTCAGCTTTCTGCACTAGGTACACCTCAACAAAATGAGGTAGCAGAAAGGAGAAATAGGACTCGTTTAGAGATGGTTAGATCAATGTTGAGTTATTCAACACTTCCTATTTCTTTTTGGGGATATGCTCTACAAACAGCAATATATATTCTAAACGATGTACCATCTAAATCTGTCCCTAAAACCCCACATGAATTGTGGACTGGGCGAAAGCCTAGTTTACAACACATGAGGATATTTGGTTGTTCTGCACATGTGTTGAAAGGAAAGACAGAAAAGATGGAGTCCCGTTCGGAAACATGTATATTTGTGGGGTATCCAAAAGGAACTAAAGGATATTATTTCTATAGTCCTTCTGATCTAAAAGTATTTGTTTCAACAAATGCTTCATTTCTAGAAAAGGACTATATGAATACTTTTGTGCCCAAAAGTAGAATTGTCCTGAATGAGATGTCAGGAGATACAATTCCACAAGAGGTTTCACAACTCAGCCCAATTGTAAGTTCCACTCCAACACAAGATCAACAACCTACCATTCCTCGTCGTACTGGGAGGGTTAGAACACAACCCAAAAGATACATCGGTCTAGGAAAATCTGTTGAGAATCTCCAGGACGACAATGATCCCTACACGTACAAGGAAGCTATGGAGGATGTTGATTGTCGTCATTGGCAAAAGGCAATGCAATCCGAGATTGAATCGATGTTCAATAACAAAGTCTGGTCCCTTGTAGACTTGCCTAAAGGGATAAAACCCAGTGGGTGCAAGTGGGTATACAAGAGGAAAAGAGGTATGGATGGTAAGGTGGAAACCTTTAAAGCTAGACTAGTAGCTAAAGGTTATACACAGAAAGAAGGTATCGATTACGAGGAAACCTTCTCACCCGTGGCCATGCTTAAATCCATTAGGATACTATTATCCATTACAGCATCTCTAGACCTAGAGATTTGGCAAATGGACGTTAAGACAGCTTTCCTTAATGGAAGTCTTGACGAGAGCATCTACATGATGCAACCAGAGGGATTCATTGAAAAAGGCCAAGAAGAAAGAGTATGCAAGTTGCAAAAGTCCATATATGGACTAAAGCAAGCATCCAGATCCTGGAACATAAGGTTCGATCAAGCTGTAAAGGGTTTTGGATTTATTCGAAACCCTGACGAACCTTGTGTATACAAAAGGATCAAAGGCGACAAGTTGGTTTTCCTCATTCTTTATGTTGATGATATACTACTCATTGGAAACGATGTAGGTGTATTGACATCAGTGAAAGAATGGTTAGCAAAACAATTTGATATGAAGAACTTAGGAGAAGCAAGTTATATTCTTGGTATCCAAGTAATAAGGGATAGAAAGAATAGAACGATTGCATTATCCCAATCTTCATACATTGATAAAATCTTGTCTAGATTCACCATGCAAGATTCCAAGAAAGGTAAGTTACCTTTTAGACGTAGAATCAAACTTTCTAAGGGTCAAGCACCTAAGAATGTGCATGAAGAGCAATTCATGAGTACAGTTCCATATGCCTCGGCAGTTGGAAGTCTCATGTATGCAATGCTCTGTACTAGACCAGATATTTGCTTTGTAGTTGGCATAGTTAGCAGGTTTCAATCGAAACCTGGTCCTGATCATTGGATGGCAGTCAAGCATATTTTCAAGTATCTCAAGAGAACTAAAGATTATATGCTTGTATACTCTGGAGGGGATTTAATTCCCGTTGGGTATACAGATTATGATTTCCAGTCGGATTCTGACTCCAGAAAATCCACATCAGGATCTGTGTTTACCATTGGAGGAGGAGTAGTCATATGGAGGAGCATCAAGCGATCTTGTATTGCTGATTCCACCATGGAAGCTGAGTATGTTGCTGCATGCGAAGCTGCCAAAGAGGCTGTTTGGCTCCACCAATTCTTGATTGACTTAGAAGTTGTTTCTTAGTGTGAATAAGCAGATCACTATACACTGTGACAACAGTGGTGCAGTGGCTAATTCGAAAGAACCAACAAGTCATAAGAGAGGTAAACACATTGAAAGGAAGTATCACCTTTTGAGGGAAATTGTTCATAGGGGAGACATGACTATCACCAAAATCGCGTCAGCAGAAAATGTAGCGGATCCTTTCACAAAGGCTCTACCTCAGAAGAGCTTTGATGGACATCTAGAGAACATGGGAATGAGAGATATGACACACTTGCTATAGAGCAAGTGGGAGATTGTTAGGATTATGCTCAATGGCAAGAGTGTAATATTGTAATTGACAATCTTCTCATATTAATAAAGTGAATTCTGATTCTTACAATTACTTATAGCATTTATTATTATAATTGTCAAGGTAAATAATCATAAGGTCAAAAGACTATGAGACATGAAGAATAGTTCATACATCCGGATATGTATGAGGTAGACACAATTCTTTAGTTAGTCTTGAATAATGTTCACAACTTAAGTTAAAGGTTGGGCACCTCTATCTTGTTAAAGTTGTAGAATTCTTTTACTAGCATTTGAGTGGGATCAAATGAATATGATGAGTCTAAAATCATCGAAAGGTTTTCGAGTAAAAGAATCTAGTGCACTAGGTGCATTGAACTGGATCACAATGAAATACTTTATCTAGAACCGTCACTAGATATAAGTCTTTTCATTAAAGAGGACAATCGGAGAGTCTATCTTAATCCTGAGTTAAATGATGGACTTATGGTTGCAAGTGTTATCATTAGAGCTATCAATGAGTACGATTATATAGCATAGTCTATCCTCGATAGTTTGGTGGTATACATTTGTTAATCGATAGAGGACTTCATTTATAGATATGGACATCGTGGCTCCATTTATTAAATGAGAGTATAATATCATCATATGGATGTTTTGAGGTATTGGATATTAAATCTCAACGTTGAGTTTTCAATAATGATTATTGAAAACATGGCTTCTGGACAAGTCAAAGTATCCAAGTTCGAAATGTGGTCATATGAGGAAATATGGTAACTTGGAGAGCTATAGGCGGTCTATGAGCTCTTGGCGATTACTGATATTATTCACGAGGATACACCATCTCCTATAAGATTGTCTAGGGTATGAATGAGAAACATCTCCTTATTCTATCTTTATTTAAGAGTTCAATTTTAGCTCTTTAGTGGAATGAGTTAAAATTAATAGATTGGACCTAAGTGAATCATTTGTTGATTGTGATTAGTTGTGTCTATTGAAGCTTAAATTTAGATAGCCCGTCAAGATCCCCAATCCACACGTATTTGCATGGATCACTTGATATATTCTACCGGGCCGATTTAAGGGTCCATCTAGAATTGTTTTTAATATATCAAGAATATAATATGTCTATTATTTAATTAATGGGCTGCACTATTATATTAATATATTAAAAGGAGACATGTGAGCTTGTTTCTTTTAGTAAGAATGGGTCTGGTTCACATGTGGGCTTTTATTTAAAGTCCAATGGATTAAATGAAATAAGAAAATAATATATGGCCCATTTATATAAGTGGGGCGGCAAGGTGTATATATTAACCTAATATATTATTTTGTTTCATTGTTTTAATTAAATAAGAATTAGTTAATTTATTAATTAATTGTTTAATTAAGAAACAAATCTTTTTCTGATCAGGAAATATATTTCCTAAAGTTATACTATTGGTAGTAGTATATTAAAAGTAAAAGACTTGTTTGATAAGAAAATAAATAATTAATTTTATTTATTTAATCAAATAAGAAGTCTTTTTATTTAGTCAATAAAAGAATAAAAATATCTATGAGTTGGATTAGGTTTTGAAGTCTAAAGGTTGATGGAAATTAGGGTGCAACACAAACTCTTTTTGGTATGTGATTTGCGGCAACCCTAGTCCATTTAGAGGAAGATTTCGGCAATCCTAAATAGAAGAGGAAGCAAAATTTCGGCCACCTATATAATACCACATATAGAATTCGGCCACTATAGTTGATTGAATGATTCAATTTTTCTTCTTCTTCTCAATTCATAGAAAAGGATAATTTTTATTCTAAAAAAACATAAAAGAGAGAAGAGATTATTCTTTGATAGTACACTGATTGCTTGTTCATCAATAAGCTTGTGTGTACAACATCGAATTAGGTTCATGCGAGTTTCGATCATTAGATTGAGAACTCAAAAGTGACTGGAATAATTTTTGTCTTCTTTTGATTGTTTTGTGACTAACAAAAGAAAAAGAAAACTTTGTTCATCAATTCTCAGGTTTGCAATTCAAAGAAAAAGGGAGACCACGCTCCTAGGTGATTCATGTACGTGTTCGGATTGGAAGATCTTGCGGTACTATTTACGATCACTGTTCACGCGGGTACTGTTCACGATCACTGTTCACGCGGGTACTGTTCACGGGCATCGGAAAAGATTTTGTGGATTACCAATCGACGTAAGTCAATCGGATCACGCGTCAAGAGGTATTTAACTCTAACCTTATATATTTGAGTTTAATTAATTAAAAGGTTAAGGTTCAACTTTGAGAAAAATTTAAAACCATACGAAATCTATTTTTCGTTTCTTCCGCTACGTTTTATATCGATTTTTCCCTACACCAGCCACCTTAGCGACTGTCGTCCCTTAGCTCACCTTACCCCTTTGCCATGTGGGGGATCGACCTAATTGGACCACTTCCTACCGCTCCCGGACAAATGAAACATGCTATCGTGACTATCGACTACTTCACAAGATGGGTCGAAGTAGGGCCTCTTTCTCGGATATCAGAAAAGAATACGACCAAGTTCATCAAAACCAACGTGGTATATAGATTCGGGACCCCTCTCATCATCATAGCTGACCTGGGGAAGCAGTTTGACAACACCCAATTCAAAGATTTCTGTAAATGATTGGGGATCAACCTCAGGCTCGCTTCAGTAGCCCACCCCCAGACTAACGGACTGGTAGAATCCACCAACAAGACTATCAAGAAACTTCTAAAGAAGAAGCTATAGCAGAAAAAAGGCAAATGGGCCGAAGAACTGCCAGAAGTCTTCTGGGCATATCAGAATACAAAGAGAACAGCTACCGGGGAGACACCTTACTCCCTAGCTTTCGGAGTTGAAGTGGTCCTCCCCATCGAACATAAATTAACCTCGTTCAAGGTACATCATTTTGAGTCTGAAAGTAACGAGGTCAAGCTCCGGGCTAATCTGGACCTCCTAGAAGAGAAACAAGACCAAGTAGCGGAGAAGGTGTCAATCTACCAAAGCAAGATCACTAGATATTTCTACGAAAAGGTCACAGCCCAGAATTTCAAGGAAGGGGATCTGGTGCTTAGGAAAGTGACCCTGAATTCTTGAAAAAGGTCGGATGGAGTCTTAAGCTCCAATTGGGAAGGCCCATATTTGATAAAGCTAGTTGCTCGCAATGGAGCCTACAAACTCGAACACATGGACGGACGACCCATCGACCACACTTGGAATGCAGATCATTTGAGGAAATTCTACCCTTGAGTAGGGAGTTCTCAAGCAGACTAACCCCATTTAGGTTTCATTAGAATCCCTAATAAAGATGTACTACATCTCGATCATCAATAAAGTCATTTTTCTTTTTCATCTTTATCTCTATCTATGTTCAACATTAGTGTCTACACCCTTGAGTGGGAAATTCAACATGAACACTTCAAGACCAGGAAATAGCTAAATAGGCCTCACGATGCCTTGGTCGGGCTACCACCCCCAAGAAGGGTCTGAGTGTAAGAGCATAGTTGCCATCCAGATCCCGAGACCAGGAAATAGCTAAATAGCCCTCCTGATTCCTTGGTCTAGGCACCACCCCTAAGAAGGGTCTGAGTGTAAGAGCATAGTTGTCATCCAGATCTCGAGACCAAGAAATAGCTAAATAGCCCTCCTGATGCCTTGGTCGGGTAACCACCCCCAAGAAGGGTCTGAGTGTAAGAGCATAGTTGCCATCCAGATCTCGAGACCAGGAAATAGATAAATAGCCCTCCTGATGCCTTGGTCGAGCTACCACCCCCAAGAAGGGTCTGAGGGTAAGAGCATAGTTTCCATCCAGATCTCGAGACCAGGAAATAGCTAAATAGCCCTCATGATGCCTTGGTCGGGCTACCAACCCCAAGAAGGGTCTGAGTGTAAGAGCATAGTTGCCATCCAGATCTCGAGACTAGGAAATAGCTAAATAGCCATCCTGATGCCTTGGTCGTGCTACCACCCCCAAGAAGGGTCTGAGTGTAAAAGCATAGTTGCCATCCAGATCTCGAGACCAGCAAATAGCTAAATAGCCCTCCTGATGCCTTGGTCGGGCTACCACCCCCAAGAAGGGTCTGAGAGTGTAAGCATAGTTGCCATCCAGATCTCGAGACCAGGAAATAGCTAAATAGCCTTCCTGATGCCTTGGTCGGGCTACCACCCCCAAGACGAATTTAAAAACAAATGTTTGTTTTCATGTGTAGAATTAAGATCATCATAATAAGAATTCCCTACCAAAGTTTTAATGAAGTATGAACATATTGTTGTTGCGGATGCAATTCTAGTTCCTATTCAAGACTAGGAATGAAACAAGAGTTCTCAAAGCGATTTGATTTCTCATTAAAGATAAAAGGAGCCTATCCCCCGGTAAGGCTACATCTATCCAACGGGGAGCCTAACCCCCGAGCTCGGGCTATAAAAAAAAATAAAAAAAAAGAGGAAAGCTAAACTAAATAAGAGCAAAACGAGGTGCCCACCCCCTTTTCCGGGCAATCAAGACAAGTCATGAACGAGCTGCTTCAAGCTTTGGAACTCTCTTGGTTTTCCTCTGCCGATCCTCCTCCTTCACGCCGATCTTCGCCATCGACCCCCCCTTCAGGTAGTTGTCCATCTTGGTTGTCCTCGCCAACCATCCCTCCATTTAGAGGCTCCACCTATTGGTCAGCGGGATCTTCCTCCAGGACTTCATTAATCACTTCCATAACCTCAGGCAGGATAGCCACATCAAGAAGGGCAGCCATGGATCCCGTCTGGCTCCTGTCGACCTCCATCTCCATTATAGGAGGTTCCTCAGACGTGCTCCTAGCCCCTTCCTTAGCTCCTGACTGGTCCCTCTTGGATCGAGAAGACGAAACTTTACTGGAAGACTCCCCGGGACCTGAAGTAGTAAAGGTAGGAGGAGGAAATGGAAGATCTGTCTGGATGGGCTGTTTTCCAGCTCATGCTTGGCTCGAAGGAATCGCCTCTTCGCCATCAGGGTGAGATATCTCAGCAGCCTTAATCATTATTTCCTGTCTATCCCAGCCGACAATAGATGACAGGTCAAAGGGAAGAGGGAGAGCTTCTGCAGCCTGAAAGGAAGCGTAGAAGTATCCATCGCTAAAGGAGGTCTCCGCGTCAGCGTGCAACTTGGTCACCTGAGCAATCAAAGCCTGATTCTCGAGGTCCAACTTTTTGGCCTCAGCTTTCTAAGAATCCTTCTGTTTGGCCCGCTGAGTAGATTGAAGACGCTCTTAATCATAAGATTGCTTCATGTTCTCATGGTCACAACGAAGCTCAGCCATCTCGATCTCAACCTTTCCCTGGTTGGAGGTCATATCTTCCACTAAATATTGAGCCTGCTTGAGCAATCCCATGGCATTCTCGACTTCGGCTTCGGCTTCGACTTTTGTAGCCCGGTCGCGAATGAGAGGTATTTGCTGGCCTATCGCTACATTAAACTTGAAGGCCTACAAAAGACAAAGCCAGAGTTAGAGAATGAACAAATTAGCAAAAACAGTATGAAGGAAATGCAATTACCTCAGCTAAGATAGCAGACCCATTGGTGATCAGGACATCCACGGACATGGAGGCCATCCTGGAGATCCTATCGCCCGGACAAGACGCTATGAATTGTTCCAGGACTTCGTCCTATTGGGTTTTATGCCCTAAAGATGTATTTTGTAAATGGATTTATGAAATAAATAAAAAGGAAAGTTCAATTCATTCTTGTTGTGTTGTTTATTTTATAACTTGTGCATATATTAACATCCTAGATTGCCAGATGTAATCTCGAACTGTGTATATGAGTGTCATATACGGATGGATACAGTAAGAGACGTGCAATCTAAAGAGTCCATAGATAACAAGTAAAGCTGGGTACTTTATTTGTGGTTAATCTATAGCTGCGGTCCATTCCGTAATGTACGGTGATTCTATCCTGAATCATTCATATGAGATATGGGAATGAAGGCACCTTGTATGATGTGATCATATAGGACTGGGCCATGATCTATATGAATCTCTCACCAAGATCCGTTTACAGATGAGATTCATATATATCAACTAATGATGGCTATATATGGGTGATCTTAATCTTGAGTGTCTTATCGACTCCTTCAGGTTAGATCGTGGTCTTTGATATACCATGGGTGAGGTCAGATGCAATTCCTGATCAATATACTCTGTATGTTGGGATTGCGATTTGGCTTGTGGCTGGGAAGGTATGTACACAATAGTGGAATCCACTCCTTCTTGTGAGAAGTAGATGGTAGTTCCCTTAAGGGTTGATTCGGGGCTTGGACAATATGAGCGCTTTCCTAATTCCGTGAGGAAATAGGATTTATTGTTCATTAGAGAATCAATGATACTTAAAGGATATATGTAATTAGAGGGGTATAACGGACATTATGACCCAGCTCTAATTATGAACTACTGTGGAGGATCACACCATGTGTAATAGCTATATCGATGGACACCGAGTTGTATCGGTCTGTGTAAAAGCGTCTGCAGTTGAGAGAGTGCAGCTTCGGGTTTTTAGTGGAATAACACCGGAGTTAATAATCAAGGAATATTAATTAAAGAGTTTAATTAATGATTCCAATGATTATTGGAGCTCAAAATACTGTGGGTCCATTAGGTCCCCTTGCTAGCCCGATCGATTTAGGTAACAAGGGTCACGGTTAATTAATTGGATTGTCCAATTAATTGTATTATGAAAGTGATTCGTAGACATGACGCTGGTTCCGGTTCCGGTTCGGAACCGACGGTTCCGGTTCCTCCGGTTCTGGTTCGGTTCCTCCGGTTCCGGTCCGGTTCCAAACAGGAACCATGCCTTTTTTTTTTCTAATCATAAAAAAAATTAGTCATGTAAAAATGTAATTGGTAAATGTATTTTATTGGGTCACTCGCAAAATAAAGTTAAATAAATAAATGACAAATAAAAAAATAAAAAAAAATAAAACAAAACAAAAAAAAATAAAATTGGCCTTGCACTTAATTTTTACCACAATTAAGTTACCTACGTATCTTCTTAAGGGTTTAGAAGAATCAAAGGCCACGTAGTTCTCTTACCTTTTATTGTAGATTTGGACTTTGAAGTTTGGAGATGGGGATTTGGCGTGAAGTCGTGGACTAATCGTTGCCATGATCATCTGTTCTACTTTCAGCAGGTTGATCATCTTTAAAGAAATCATATGGTTCCTCTTGATCGATTTCTTGTTGTCTATATTGAGCCTTTGTCCAATCTTCAACACAAGCTTGTATCTGAAGTGATTTCGGACTCATAAGGGAACGTTTTGGATCTAAAATATTCCCACCGGCACTGAACTGTTGTTCTACCGCCACCGTAGAAATTGGTGTTGAAAGGATTTGTTTGGCTATCATAGCCAAGATTGGAAAGTACCTTTCATGCTCTTTCCACCAGTATAGGATATCAAATTTTTTATCTTCGGTGTCTTTTATGAACCCAAAAGAGGTACTTAGATAAGATTCAAGCTCGGAATATGTGGTGGAGCTTGATGAAGAAGAACCTCGTAATTTTTTGGTTTTTTTTGATAAAAGATTATACCCTAAATTAACAAATGCAGAGGATGATGATGATGAACGAAATACATTTTGAGTTTGTGGAACATCTATGTTCAATGATGGACTGTAAACTTTAATATATTCATCATATAATTCATACAATAATGTCTTAACCCTAGCACAACACATATCAACATCATAATCTATTTTTAAACCTTGTTCATAATAAGCAGAAAGATAATCAGGCAAACTTTCTAATCTACAACGTGGATCAAAACACAAGGAAATCAAATAAATATTTGGAAACTCCTTATAATATTCTAACCATTTATCCTTATAGCAGTAACAGACTTATGTAATTCTGAGTCGGATTCACAATGAGCAAATGCACCAGCAATATTAAGACTCTCAATAATAAATGAATTAGTTGTAGGATAATAAACACTAGATAAATTGTTAGTAGCAGTATAAAAAACTTTTAACAAACCACAAACATTGCTACAAGCATCCCAATGACTTTGATAAAGATTAATGTGACTAACATGATATTGAATAAAAGTAACTAATAAATCCCTATATTCATAACTTCTAGCAAGCAATTTATAAGTAGAATTCCAACGTGTTGGAACATCACGAGGAAATCTAATGACACGCTTACCATTTTGTTTACAATATGCTGCCCATAATTTCATTACAGAAGGATGTTTCCACAAAAAATAGAGGGCATCTTTAATAGGTTGAATAAACTGTTCAAGAGTTTTTAATCCTTTTTGAACACATAAATTGAAAACATGGCATGCACATCTTTGATGAAAAAATTTACCACCAAGATAAGGTTTGCATAATTCAATTAAAGCAGGAATAGCAGCGGTATTGTTAGAAGCATTATCAAAACCAATTGCAAAAATTTTGTTCTCAATTTTATACTCTGTGAAAATAATTCTAAGATGTCTAAAAATATTAGCAGTAGTGTGTTTTTCATCAAAAACTCTAAATGCAAGAATTCTTTTTTGGATAGTCCATGCATTATCCATATAATGGCAAGTGACACCTATGTATGAATGCATTTGCCAATGATCACTCCATATGTCGGCACATACGGAAACACGACCATTATATTTTTCTAAAAAATGTTCCAACATTTTCTTTTCTTTTTCATAAATGTTTTCAAGTGCTTCTGTGAGCGTGGTTCTAGGAACACGACATGCAGCAGGATTTAATGCTCGTTGACAATAATTATTAAAACCAACCTTTTCACCAAAACTAAATGGTAAGTGTTCTACTGCAACCATTCTAGCTAATTCTTCTCTATTTTTTGCATCACTATATTTAAATAATTGTTGGTTAGGGGTAGCGTACCTGGGAATTTGAGATTGTGAACTCGATTTGGCCTGTGCATCTGGATGTGAGTTCGTTATATGCTTCCGATATGACCCATATCCTCCAGATTTGTGCCATTTAAATACTTTTTTGCAGTAATTGCAAATCACTACTGTGCTTCCATCTTCATGCGTAACTTTCTTCATATGGAGTACGAATAGATCAGATTTGACCTACTTCGGTAACTTTTCTTCCATCTGTGGATAAAAATCAAAATCTTGATATGGGTTGGGATCAGGCTCATCACCATCATGGCCAAGATCAGGCATATTTTCTGATTGACTTGTCAAAATGGGGGTGACATTGAGATCGGGTTCAGAAATTCTAAGAGAGGGATGAGAATGAGATTGAGGAAAGTTTAGGCCTAAGTCTTCAGCATAGACTTGTTGTTGTAGATACTCGTGATAGGCACGGTCATTATGACCCAGATTATCCATCATACGACCCTTACCTTTCATCGAAATGGAGCGTCTAGGAGCGTTACCACTTCCACTTTCCATTTTAAAAATTGAATTGTAAAATTCCTTGAACAAAAAATGTTAAAAAATTGATTTAAAAAATGATTAAATGGTTGGAAATAAATTTGGAAGAAAATTAGAAACTTAGTAGTTAGTAATTGCAATTTGCAAATAAAATATATTGTAAATAAAATAAATTGGATATAAAATAAATTGCAAATAAAATAAATTGGAATATATAGCAAATAAAATAAATTGTAAATAAATGAAATTGGAAACTTAGTAATTGACTAATTGCAAATTAAATAAATTGGAAATAAGAAATATTGCAAATAAAATAAAGTTAGAAACTAAGTAATTGTAAATAAAATAAATTGGAAACTTACTAACTTAGTAATTGCAAATAATATAAATTGGAAACTTGGAGACTTGGAGTTTGAGAATTGAGACTTGGAGAATTGAAAGTTTAGAGAGAATTGAGAATTGAGAATTAGAGAGAATTGAGGAAATTGGGGTGAGGAAAAATGAATGGAGAGGTAGGGGTATTTAAAGAAAATTAAAAAAAAAAAAAAAAACAAGGGAACCGTTGGGCCAAATGGCCTGCTGACGTCAGCGGACCGTTGGCCACCAACGGTTCGTTTTTTAAAAATAAAAAAAATAAAAAAATTAAAAGAAGAACCAGGCGGTTCGAACCGTCGGTTCTAATCCGGTTCGAACTGCCCGGTTCTTCGCTGAAGCGAACCGGAACCGGAACCGGATTTTTCCGGTTCCGGTTCTGGTTTTCTGACGCCGGTTCCGGTTCGGTTCTCCGGTTCGAACCGAACCGGCGTCATGTCTAGTGACACGTATTTATTCGGGAAATAATTGAATAATGAGATTATTTAATTAATGAATAATGATTATTAAATAAATTAAACAATAAGATTATTTAATTTTGTTATTAATCACTAAATGGAGGATGTTAGTTGATATTTGATTTTAAATAGAATAAGATAATATGATTATTTTATTTTATTAAATTAAATATTTGAAATTGAATTTAAAATGTTTAAATTCAAAATAAATATTTAATTATCTTTTAAAATCTAAAGAGATATCAATTAAAGAGTTTTAATTATAATAATATATATATGATATATATTGATAACAAAAACATAGCACATAAAGGATATACACAAGTGTTTGTATATGATACAAACTCATTATGCATAAAGAAAAACAAAAGAGAAACAAGTGATGTGTGTGCGTGAATCAATCAAATTAAAAAAAGAAGAAGTCAACTCATCATAAAAGAAAGAGAGTTGATTTTGTGTGGGTTTTTTTGTTTTTTGTGGTGGGCGTGAATTGAGAAGAGAAAAAATGCATCAGTGTGCGTGATTTATAAAAAAAAGTATTATTTTTAATATACTTCTCTTTTGAAGAACAAGAGTTGTTCTATAAATATTATTTCTCTCGGAAGAAAAAGTTTCTTCTTCGTTTCTCTACATCCTCCTAAGTTCCTGAGTACGTGACGCGCCCACACGCAGTTACCAGTTTCGGGAATAGCTAGGAAGATCAGTGGTACAGATCAGGAGCATATCGTGAAGTGAAGGAGCCTCCAAACGTTGGTAAGGTTCTAATTTTCTTTTAATGTATTGATTACAATTTCCTGTGTTTACATATTGTATGTATTAGTTCCGGAAAAAGAATTGTGATCCTAAGTTCACTGGTTCCAGATTGTTTATGATCTGTATAAAAAAAAATTTAAAACCTATTTCCTCTGCGTTACCAATGAACAACACGTCCTGCCCCGCCGAGCTCGACTGAGGGTGGGAACGGCTGGAAGTAATTCTTCCGACACCCCTTCCAAAATCCTCCGAAGCTTGGGGGGTTGGAAGCGCAGTAAAATCAGAAGGGTGAATCGAGAGGGTAGCAACTTTAGCGACTACAGCAGAAGGGGCAGAAGCAGTCGGACCAATAGCCTGGGGAGCTTTACCCAAAGCCCGGAAAGCCTGCGACGCAAGGTTGGCCATCTTGGACCCAGCTGGGGAAGTAGATGGAGCAAGAGCTGGTGCGACCCAACCAAAGGGAAGAGGAATTCTGGCTTGAGGAGAACGTTGGACGTCGCGGGAAGCTGGTTCAACGACAAAAACTGTGAGTAAAAAAATCAAAAAGGAAAATGTCAGAACCAAACTAATCAACAAGACAAAGCAAGGCAATTCAATGACACTTACGAGGAGTAGCGTCTGAGATCCGCAGGTATTGGTTCACCATACAAGGGTCGAAGGCTTCAGCGGTTGGGAACTTCAGGTTCAAGTAGTTCCTGGCTAAAATAGCCTTCAAAATAGATTCAGACTCAGAAGATAGGGAGTCCCGGTCCCACGAGGGTTTGTCACTGAAAGTTGTGGGAACCTTGAACTCATGCCCTCCAATGAAAATCGAGTTCCCCCAGTCATCCCTCGCAAGAATCCATTCTTCCTTCTAGGCGGGGTCCTTCTTCGAACCGCCGGGAATAACAAAGTTGAGCTTGTTATTGGCCTTAGCGTAAAACTGACCTCTAAGAGCGCTAGATAGACTCCCGATTTGGAAAAGATAGGCTAGCTCCTCCACTCCAGGCTCTCTAGTCACCTTGTTTAGCTGGCATTGTTCCCTCTATAGCACGAGGAAACCGATCAAATGCCTCCAGAAGCCGGGCGTCAACTGGAAGGGAGCAAAGTTGAATGGCGTTGAGGGCTCGTCGAAAAGTAGGATGGACGGGGAGCCTAACCCCATTCTCGAAAGCCGCGACATGAATTGGAAGGACGCCCTTAGGGGGGTCGAAGAACCCATAACCCTTGGGAGGTATAGAGATGGAAACGCTGTCGGGAATACCATACTTCGACCTCAAACGGTCAATCACGACTGGATCGACGATGGAATCAGGGATAACCCTAAAATCATAGGGAGGAAGCCTCTCCAAGGGGGGGCCGGAAGCTGGGACTCGATGCTCCCCCGCGGTGTCGATGCCCACCTCTCTATCGAAGTCATCGTCGGCTATATCCAAAGGGTGATCATGATGGTTAGAAAACCCGGTCCCAATGGACACATTCCTGTTTGACCGCCGACGTTGCGGGTTGGCTGGGAAATCGTCGCTGTCTAAGCTCCTCCTTGCCCGTTTCCCCGGGGCAAGGCTAAAGACCTCCTCGCCATCAACTATGGAGTCAACTGAATCATGACTGGTTTTCAACATGGTGAAGTCAGTAAGGATGAAGAATGAAGAATGAAGAAAAAGATAAGCTTGAGAGAAAGGCTATGAGAGAAATTATATATTGGGAAAAATTTGAGTTTGAAAGATGTGAGGAAGACGTTGAGATAAATAGATATATATAGGTAAGAGGGCAGCAGCACGAGCTGTCGAGATCTTCTGTTGAGATCACAAAGAATCTTGGGAACTGCCGTAACGTAACCGGATTAACTCGGAAACAAGCTAGTCAGCTCACGCCACGTCACTTGCGCAGTTAATGAGGAGATCTCCTCAAGATTCTGGTAACGGTAAAGAATCTCGGGGACTACCGTAACGCAACCGGATTAATTTGGAAATAAATTAGTCAGTTCAAGCCACGTCACTTATGCAGTTAATGAGAAGATTTCCCCAATATTCTGCTAACGGTAAAAAAGGAAAGATTTCCCAAATAAAATAAAAAATCTGACCCCAACCCCAAGCTCGACAACCGGTGTTCAAGTCAAAGGGGACTTCTGTCAATAGCCAAAATTGGCTAGGGACCAAAGGAAAATTTTCCACCCTCTAGGCCTGGCTCCATGCCCGAGATCATCCACCAGGAGACCATGTTACCCGAAGCCGAGCTACGACGCCGTCCCATAGAAACAAGGACGGGCTCCAGAAACATCCGGAATCGAGCAAGGAATGATCATATCAAGCCCGCGTCATCGAACCTAAAAACAGGAAATCCCCCTCGAAGTCGGGATTACCTCGTAATCTCTCCAAAAGCTCACTAGTACCTCGCTGACATAGTAAGGTGTCCGTAGGAGGACCGCACCTAGCTTCAAAAGGTCAAGGGAGGATAGACCTAGCTTCTAACTAGACGAAATTCCTTTATATCAAGACTAGAACACTGATCGACCTCGCTACCTGCTGTATCCTGCCACATTACATGCCATATTCGACGATCCCTACGGGAAAACAGGCTAGACCTGAAGATACACAGGATCGCACCTAAAGACGTTACATACGTATAGAACAAGTAATAGAGTCTGAGTAGGAAACAAATTGATTTCCACTAAGATATCCTCAATTGAGCAATTAACTCAAAGTCAATGACATTTAAAGATAAAATTCTCGTCAGATAAGGAGGGGAGGAATGAGAAAATCAAGGGGGAATCAATGAGTTTAAACCTATGAAGACATTGTATAAAGGGAGGACTTCCTCCTTCTGAAAGAGAAGACTACTATTCGACAGGCCCACAACAAGTACCCAACTACACCCTAGAGAAAAGTGAGATCAATTTGAGAGAGAGAGAGAGAGATGTATATCACATATTTTCAATAGAGGAAGCCTTTTTTGATTCTTTTGAATAGCTAATAATATTGTTGTTTACTTGTCATTTCATTAGGCATTAATATATATATATATATATATATATATATATATATACGTTCTACCTTGGTCATCACCTACATGGTAATGATCTCGAGGGTGCTAACTGAGATTTATTGCCCCGAGCTAAATTTCTGTTAACAGTATCTTCTCAAACTCCCACTATTATTTCTTCTCATCCTAAAGGTGTTATCTCTACATTTATTCCTATTTGTAATTTTTATAATACCGTTGGTCATATTAAGCCGAAATGTTATAAGTATAATGAGTATTGCAAAATAGGAAATGCATCTAGAGATAAGGAGGTTAACCTTAAATTGATGCATGCTAGGGTGTTAGAAGTTGATAAGAATGATGTTGTTTCAAAGCATGTTAAAGAGAATTGGGTGAAGAAGAATGTTAATCATGAGAAACTTGACAAAGCATGCATTAATAGCAATGTTGGGGAGATGAGTATCAATGATTTTTGTGTTAATGCACCCAATACCAAATTGGTCAAGGGTGAGTACTCTTACCATTAGTTTAAGATGCACATGTGAGTTAGCTTCAAGATCAGTGTCAAGTTGTTGAGAGATTTAGCTAGCTAGCTTTGTTTCTCTATAATTTGAAATGAGCTTAGCTACCTCACATATTTGCTATGATAGTCGAAATCTATTGATTGACTTTTTGAGAAGTTCATTTTTGGAATCTATATGACGTTGATTGTTTGTTAAGACTTTTAGAGAAAGTAATTTTTATGTGTTTGAGTTGAAATGCTAAGTTTTTATTCTCTTGGGATGACACACAAATAACTTGTTGTCATGAGGACAAACAAGCCAAGAGAGCTCATAAAAAGGGCAAAGACTTTGCATTTGATGAAAAATGCTTGCCAAGGTATTTCTATATTCTAATGCTTGCATTCTTTGTTTTTCATCTCTCAACTCATTATTTGCACTACATCATGAAGCATGTCATTTTAGAGAACTTAGTATAGTGTTCATATGGTTCAAATTGACATTTGTTTTCTAAAGATCTTTTAGTGATGTTGTTCACAAAAGTCTTGAACATGATGTGTGAATTTTTTGTTTGAATGATGAGACATTTTCACCCGTTGCACGTCTTGAGTCCATTAGACTTTTATTGTCCATTGCATGTCTTAAAAAATTCAAATTTTCAAATGGATGTCAAAAGTGCTTTTCTCAATGGATACCTTCAAGAAGAAGTGTATTTTGAACAACCACACTCTCCTAATCATGTATACAAGTTGAAAAAAGGCTCTCTATGGCCTTAAGCAAGCTCCTAGAGCTTGGTATGATAGGTTGACTCAATATCTTGTTGAGAAGAACTATAGAAGAGGTGGCATTGATAGAACATTGTTTGTCAAGCATCATGATAATGATATTTTTGTTGCACAAATATATGTTGATGACATTGTTTTGGGTCTACATGTAAAACCAAGGTTAATGAGTCTGTGAATGTCATGTCAAGTGAATTTGAAATGAGTATGGTGGGTGAGCTCAATTACTTTCTTGGTATGCAAGTGAAACAATCTAGTGATGGTATTATGTTATCACAATCCAAATATGCTAGAAATCTTGTTAAGAAGTTTGGGCTTGAAAATGGAAAAGATTTTGAAACACCATGAGTACCACTCTAAAACTTGACAAAGATGAAAAAGGGAAGAGTGTTGACCAAAGTCTCTATACGAGCATGATAGGTAGTCTTCTCTACCAAATGGCTAGTAGGCCGGATATTTGTTTTAGTGTTGGTTTGTGTGCTAGGTTTCAAGCTAATCCTAAGGAGTCTCACTTGAAAGCCGTTAAAAGAATCATTAGGTATATAAAAGGAACATATAATCTTGGCTTATTTTATTCCTTTGATACTAATGATATTCATGTTGGCTATTGTGATGCGGATTGGGCGGGAAACATTGATGACCGTAAAAGCACATTAGGCCGTTATTTTTACTTTGGGAATAACTTGGTTTCTTGGCAAAGTAAGAAACAAAATTCCGTCTCTCTCTCTTCATCCAAAGCCGAGTACATTGCCGCCGAAAGTGCATGCACACAACTTCTTTGGATGAAGCAAATCCTCAAGGATTATGAGATTGAACAAGGTAAAATGACTCTCTATTGTGATAATATGAGTGCCATTAATATCTCTAAAAATACGGTTCAACACTCATGCACAAAGCACATAGATATTAGGTATCATTTCATTAGAGAACTTGTTGAACATTCTATTGTTTCTCTTGAGCAAATGCCTACTAAAAATCAACTTGCGGATTTTTTCACTAAGCCTTTGGACAAAGAGAGATTTAAATCTCTTAGAAGATCCATTGGCATGATTTGTGTTGATTGATGTCTATGTGTGATTGTCGGTGGCTTGATAAGCAAAACCTATTTTGAATATCAATTTCTTTGAGAGCTACTCACTTGAGAAGTAATGATCTTGAGCAAATAACTTTTATTGTTTCTGGATCATGCACTTGAGCTTTAAAATCTTGTTTTTACAAATGTACACTAATGCTTCTCTTATATGTTTAATCATGCTTGGACTCGGATGAGGTACTTCCATTGCTTGAGTGCTCTTCTTCTTCTTCTAGCTTGTCATTCTCCTCTTCTTTGTCACTCAAGACTTCCTTGCCATTATGAGATGATGAGAAGGTGATGAAATTGGCAACTTGGTCTTCATCATCCGAAGACTTTTCTTCCTTATCTAAGTCTTCACTGTCACTCCAAGTGGCTGCCATGGCCTTCCCTTTCTTCTTTTTCTTTAAATTAGCACATTCTGAGGCAATGTGACCATACCCATTACACTCATAGCATTGGATCCCCATCTTGGAATCCCTCTCTTCACTTTTTTCCACCCTTTTGAAAGGTGTCTTCTTCTTTGAAAATTTTCCCTTGAACCCTAACCCCTTCTTCTCAAACTTCATGAACTGCTTGAACCTCTTCACCATAAGAGCCATTTCTTCATCCGAATCTTCTTCCTCTTGTTCTTACTTGGAGGGCTTCAATGCAATGCTCTTTTGCTTCTTTTGAGGTGTTGTTAGACTGGGGGCTCTTTTAGACTCAAAGGCTAACAACTTGCCAATTATTTCACTTGGCTTCATCTTCTTATATTCTCTATTCTCCTCAATAGCGGTCACATTTGCATCAAATCTCTCTAGGAGAGACCTCATGATTTTTTTTGTTTATCCTTTTATCTGAGTAAGGATTGCCTAATTGGAGACTTTGGTTAACAATATCCATCAGCTTCACTTGGAAGTCATTAAAGCACTCGTGATCTTCCATCTTCAAGGACTTAATTTGAGTTTGAAGGACTTGTAGCTTGGAGTCTTTTACCACATCATTTCCTTCATGTGCCATCTCCAATATTATCCATGCTTCATGTGCATTCCTTGTGGTTTGGATTAGCTTGTGTTGGTTCTCATCCACCGCACACAAGATTACATGCATGGCCTTGTTGTTCCATTTGGAAGCTTCAAAGTCTTTAGTATCCCATTCCGATTTCGGCTTGGGAATGATGCTTTCATCTTTGAGAGTCTTTATAGGTGATGTGTAACCATCCTGAATCACCATCCACACTCGATCGTTAATTTGGCACAAGTAGGATTCCCTTTTTCCTTTCCACGATAAGTAATTAACCACCTTCAGAAGTGGAGGTCTTGTACTTGATGCTCCCTCTCGCTCATATGTGGTTCCACTCATGGTGTTACCTTTCTTGGAATCTTGCATGGAAAATCTAGACAAGATTTTATCAATGTATGAAGCTTGGGATAATGCAATCGTTCTATTCTTTCTATCCCTTATTACTTGGATACCAAGAATATAACTTGCTTCTCCTAAGTCCTTCATATCAAATTGTTTTGCTAACCATTCTTTTACTGATGTCAATACACCTACATCGTTTCCAATGAGTAGTATATCATCAATATAAAGAATGAGGAAAACCATCTTGTCGCCTTTAATCATTTTGTATACACAAGGTTCGTTAGGGTTTTGAATCCAAAACCTTTCACAGCTTGATCGAACCTTATGTTCCAGGATCTAGATGCTTACTTCAGTCCATATATGGACTTTTGCAATTTGCATACTCTTTCCTCTTGGCCCTTTTCAATGAATCCTTCTGGTTGCATCATGTAGATGCTCTCATCAAGACTTCCATTAAGGAAAGCTGTCTTGACGTCCATTTGCCAAATCTCTAGGTTTAGAGATGCTACAGTGGATAAGAGTATCCTAATGGATTTAAGCATGGCCACAGGAGAGAAGGTTTCCTCGTAATCGATACCTTCTTTCTGTGTATAACCTTTAGCTACCAGTCTAGCTTTAAAGGTTTCCACCTTACCATCCATACCTCTTTTCCTCTTGTATACCCACTTACACCCAATGGGTTTTATCCCTTTAGGCAAGTCTACAAGGGACTAGACTTTGTTATTGAACATCGATTCAATCTCAGATTGCATTGCCTTTTGCCAATGACGACAATCAACATCCTCCATTGCTTCTTTGTACGTGTAGGGATTATCGTCATTCGGGAGACTCTCCACAGATTCTCCTAGACCGATGTATCTTTCGGGTTGTGTTATAACCCTCCCACTACGACGAGGAATGGTAGGTTGTTGATTTTGTGTTGGAGTGGAACTTACAATTGGGCTAGGTTGTGAAACCTCTTGTGGAATTGTATCTCCTGACATTTCATTCAGGACAATTCTACTTTTGGGCACAAAATTATTCATACAGTCCTTTTCTAGAAATGAAGCATTTGTTGAAACAAATACTTTTAGATCATTAGGACTATAGAAATAATATCCTTTAGTTCCTTTTGGATACCCCACAAATATACATGTTTCTAAACGAGACTCCATCTTTTCTGTCTTTCCTTTCAACACATGTGCAGGACAACCAAATATCCTCATGTGCTGTAAACTAGGTTTTCGCCCAGTCCACAATTCATGTGGGGTTTTATGGACAGATTTAGATGGTACATCGTTTAGAATGTATATTGCTGTTTGTAGAGCATATCCCCTAAAAGAAATAGGAAGTGTTGAATAACTCAACATTGACCTAACCGTCTCTAAAAGAGTTCTATTTCTCCTTTCTACTACCCCATTTTGTTGAGGTGTACCTGGTGCAGAAAACTGAGAAACTATCCCATTATCAATAAGATATTACTGAAACTCTCCAGATAGATATTCTCCACCACGATCAGATCTCAAGATTTTTATATGTTTCTCAAGCTGATTTTCTACTTCAGCTTTGAATGCTTTGAACATGTCAAAAGCATCCGACTTATGTCTCATAAGATACACATAACCAAATCTTGAGTAATCATCTGTGAAGGTGATGAAGTACTCATATCCACCTCTAGCTTGAATGCTCATAAGACCACATACATCAGTGTGTATTAGTCCTAAACATTCAGTGGCTCTTGCACCTTTGGTATTGAACGACCTTTTGGTCATTTTACCTTCCAAACAAGATTCACAAGTTGGTAGATCATCAACCTTTAAGTCACTTAAAGGTTCGTCACATACAAATCTTTTAATCCTATTAAGGTTAATGTGACCTAGGCGTAAATGCCAAAGGTAGGTTTCATCTTTTGATAATTTTACTCTTTTATGATTAGGTTCCGTTATTTCAGTGTCTAACGAGTGAGAGATATTTCTATGCAAAAAGAATAGACCGTTTTCCAACTTACCTTTGCAAACAATTTTGTCATTCTTACTAATAATTAAAATTTTATTAAAAGTAACTGAATATCCAAATTTATTTAAACAAGAAACTGAAATTAAATTCCTCTTGAATTGAGGTACATAATAAACGTCTATTAAATCTAAATGCCTACTAGAATCTAAAATAACTCTAATATCTCCCGCTACACTTGCAGACACTAACGTTTCGTTGCCCAAGCGCAAATTGACTTCATCTTCATTCAGCCTTCTTCTTTCTTGGAACCCCTTCTTCCTTCTTATTCTGGGACTTTGGGCAATCTCTTTTCCAATGTCCCTTTTCACCACAAAGGAAGCATTTCCCTTTGATCTTGGTTACTTTCTTGGTTTCCTTTTTGGTAGGCCCAAGTTGCTTTTTCTTCTGTTGTTTCTTGACCTTCTTACGGGTCTTAACAGTAGCAATTTTACCAACCAAATGAATCTCTTGACCTTTGTTTTTCACAAGGATCTTTTCAACGCTTTGAACATCTTGCATCAGGCCATGCAAGATGTATTCCTTTTTGTTCAAGGTGTAGTCCAACTTGAACTGATCAAAGGAATCTGACAGTGAGTTAACTACCATATCAATTTTGGTCTCACCATCAATCTCAGCACCATTTAGATCAGCAATATTGAGATGTGCTATGACTTTCATCATGTGATCTTTGACAGATTGTCCAGGTTTCATCCTAAGATTCATAAAAGCAGTCACTGCCTCTCTCTTAGTCGTCCTAGACCTCATAGCAAACATTTCCTCTAGAGACATCATTATATCAGCAGCGGACTTCATTCCTTCATGTTGCTGTTGCAACACGTCGGAGATAGTGGCCATAATATAACATTTTGCCATATCATCAGAAGTCTTCCACTGCTCATACTCATCTCTTTGCATCACACTAGATTCATTATTAGGAAGGGGTGGTTTTGGAGTAGTCAGAATAAATTTATGTTTTGCACTTTGCAGCAACAACCCAATTTTCCTTTTCCATGTGACAAAATTATCTCCAGTTAAGGTGTTATCTTTCAGGATGTTCATGAGTGATGGGGTCATGATTTCTGATTAAAACAAAAACATATATAAGTGAATAATCATGATAAAGCCCTTTTAAATATTTATCTTGAATTAAATAAATAATTCAATCATAAAAATTCAACGGTGATCCAATACCCATAAATCTTACGCCTCCTTTGGGAGTTCGTACTATTTACTAGTTGGACTAGGTCTCACCTAATTGTTAACATAACAACCAGCTTTTTCAATTTTAACCTTGCAATTTTATTAACAAGAACTCTTGGGAGGATATTAATAAAATTACATTGAGTGTGTTACCAAGATATCGACCCTCAATTTTCTCTCACGAGAATCCCTCCTTGGGGAGTAGATTTCGTTTAAGTCAATTGTCTAGTCTATCCTTGTAAGGAAGTATTTTGTTAAATTCCATTTATGGACGACCCTTGGGGGGATTACCAAAAATAATAAAACTCAACTAACCTTGGAGGCCATAGGCGTTCTAACACACTTTCTCCCACTCAATTATTTAAGGCGTGTGATTAAATTCCAAAGAATGATTTTTCCAAGTTATCTAGATGCCAATTAGATACCTAAATCATTCAATGCATGTTCATACCAAAAGAGATATATGATTGGCACTCCTATTCTATATGACATGTTATCATAAAATAACAAATATTGTAATATTTATACATAAAAAATAAATAGCCACAATTTTGGTCCATCCTAGAAAAGCATGTAAATTACAATTGTACGGAATACAAAAACTCCTTTCTTGGCGAACAAGACTTCAAGCGACCATCTCGCGCACGAAACTCGCGCTCCCAAAGATCACCACAGCAGCCCATGCGCACGCCTAGCCCATGCAAGGGCATGAGCTGCCGCACGGCCATCCTTTGCATGGGTGCGCGCTGCTGCACCGCAACAAGCGCAGCTGCATGCTTGGTTGCGTGCGCGCTTGTTGTCTCGGTGCGCGCGGGTGCCAAGACGGGTTCCAAATGCTCCAATTTTTTCAAATCTTCGAGTCTTCGAATCTTGAATATATTACAGCTTATTTTATACAATAAAATACTGCAGTAATTTTTTTTATTAACCACTGCAGCATTTTTTTTTATTATTATTTCTTTTTTACAAATAAAAAACTGCACAAAAAAAAACTGCAGTATTTTTAATACATTAAAAAAACTGCACTATTTTATACAACATAAAAAAAATTAAGCAACTATCAAGAAGGAACTTGTGACGATAATAGGCCACCCTTCTTGTTACAATTCCGAAACAAAAATTACATGGAAAATCTAGGACCAAAATTGAGCAATAACAATTCACTTTATAACAACATATATAAATCCATACATTCGATATGTAATTATATATACGAATACCTAAAGTGCCATATCTTTCTAAAACATGCATAATCACAATAAAAAGAAATAGATTCACGTATATATACGTTAATTAATTAAAGGGTACAACCAGGCTCTGATACCAATTGTAGGGAAAAATTAACTAAAACCGCAGCGGAAGGCGAAAAGTAGATTTTCGTATAGTTTAAAATTTTTCTAAAGATTTGAACCTTAACCCTTTAATTAATTAAACACAAATATACGGTTAGAGTTAAATACCTCTTGTCGCGTGATCTGATTGACTTACGTCGATGGTAATCCGTAAGATCTTCAATCCTAGCACGTACGTGAATCACTTAGGAGCGTGGTCTCCCTTTTTTTTTTTGAATTGCTTACCTGAGAATGAATGTATGGAACTTCTGATCCTGATCTTCAATCCCAAAACACCAAAAGCATAGAAGAATAGTTCCGGTTACTTTTGAATTCACAATCGATATGATTGGAACTCGCGTAACCCTAAATCGAAAGTGTGCACAAAACCTTTTGATGTTAAAGGCTTTCAAGTGCACTATCGAATGAGAACTTATTTTTCTTTTTCTCTCTTGGCCGAAATTCTATATGTATTGAGTAAGATTTTTATTTTTCAAAGCAAACAAAAATCTCTCTCACTCAAGCTTCTTGGTGGCAGAAATTTATCACCTTATATTTATAAGGTGACCGAAATTTCTCCTTCTCAAAATAGGGTTGGCCGAATTCTTTGTGTAGGAAATCTAGGGTTGGCCAATTTCCTTACTTGAAAAGGAATTGTGCTTTTCCCTAATTCCTATCAATTTAAGAATCCTAACCCTTATAGGACTAGGGTGGCCGAATTCTTTGTGTGGTATGGAGTGTATGTGGACTTAATCCTTACCACATTAGGACTCCTATCACTTAAAAGAATTCTAACCCTAATCCAACACATAGTATTTTATTTACTGATCAGGAAAAGATTTTGATTTAAACTATTAATTAATTAAATAATTAATTAATTTCCATTTAATCAAAACAATAAAATAAAATAATATCTTGGGCTATTTTATTAGCCTTGCCGCCCACACCATATATATATGGGCGTAATATTATTTTTCTTATTTTATTTAATCCATTAGACTTTAAATAAAAGCCCACATGTGAACCAGACTTATTCTTACTAAAAGAAACAAGCCCACATGTCTCCTTTTAATATATTAATATAATAGAGCAGCCCATTAAATAAATAATAGACATATTATATTCTTAATATATTAAATGCAATTCTAGATGGACCCATAAATTGGTCCGGTAGAATATATCAAGTGATCCATGCAAGTACGTGTGGATTGTGGATCTTGGCGGGCTATCTAAATTTAAGCTTCAATAGACATAACCTAATCACAATCAACAAATGATTCACTTAGGTCCGATCTATCAATTTTAACTCATTCCACTAAAGAGCTAAAATTGAACTCTTAAATAAAGATAGAATAAGGAGATGTTTCTCATTCATACCCTAGACAATCTTATAGGAGATGGTGTATCCTCGTGAATAATATCAGTAATCGCCAAGATCTCATAGACCGCCTATAGCTTTCCAAGTTATCATATTTCCTCATATGACCACATTTTGAACTTGGATATTTTGACTTGTCCAGAAGCCATGTCTTCAATAATCATTATTGAAAACTCAACGTTGAGATTTAATATCCAATACCTCAAAACATCCATATAATGATATTATACTCTAATTTAATAAATGGAGCCACGATGTCCATATCTATAAATGAAGTCCTCTATCGATTAACAAATGAATACCACCAAACTATCGAGGATAGACTATGCTATATAATCGTACTCATTGATAGCTCAAATGATAACACTTGCAACTATAAGTCCATCATTTATCTCAGGATTAAGATCGACTCTCTGATTGTCCTAATAATGAAAAGACTTATATCTAGTGACGGTTCTAGATAAAGTATTTCATTGTGATCCAGTTCAATGTACCCAGTGCACTAGATTCTTTTACTAGAAAACCTTTCGATGATTTTAGACTCATCATAACTCATTTGATCCCACTCAAATGCTAGTAAAAGAATTCTACAACTTTATCAAGATAGAGGTGCCCAACATTTAACTTAAGTTGTGAACGTTAATCAAGACTAACTAAAGAATTGTGTCTACCTCACACATATCCGGATGTATGAACAATTCTTCATTTCTCATAGTCTTTTGACTTATGATTATTTACCTTGACAATTATAATAATAAATGCTATAAGTATTTGTAAGAATCAGAAAACACTTTATTAATATGAAAAGATTGTCAATTACAATATTACACTCTTGCTATTGAGCATAATCCTAACATCTATTGGTCACATTTTTAAACAAATCAAACAAAGCATTATCAATTTTCGTATGCATAGTAGAGTGAGGCACAACACAAGATTTTTCAAGCAAGTCATCAACAACATTCTTCTCAACATGCTTTTCCAAGGTCTTCCTAGGTCTAGTTCTAAATCCATACATGGATGATTGCCTAAAACCAATCAACAAAGACATATCATACAAATCATTGGCTTGTTTAGGCTTGCGAATGTATTCAAAACATCTAGGTCTTATATGTCCTACCATATTGCAATAATGACAAATAGGAATGAATTTGAGAAGTTTACCATTAGCTTGAGCATTCAATGCATTTTGCCTTCTCAAAATTTTACCTCTTTGTTGAACAACCCTTGATGCTTTGCCTTTTGCATTTGAAAATGATAAATATTGTCTTTGGCCTTGTTGAGTATTTTATTTGACTTTCATTGTTGATGTTGAGGTACCTCTGGTAGCATTCGTGGCTTTACCGTTAGAGAGTGTGCCTATATTCAATTTGCTACCTGCTTTGACAAAAGTAGATTTGTTAGTAGAAGAGTAATCTTCTCATTAACATAGCCTAAACCTCTTTTGTCACTTGGATGTTTTCCAATCTTAATGAGAGTTTCTACTTTGTTAGAACTAGATGATATCTTGTTTATCCCCTTATTAGCCACATTAAGCTTGTCACTAAGCACTCTCTTTTGATTCTCATGCTCATTAAGTTTAACTCTCAACATATTTTCAAGTCTCTTAGCACAATCAAGAGAACAATCTCTTAGCTCAATTTCATGTTTCAAAATTCATAGTCTTTCATTACTATCTTTCAAGTTATTCTCTGGACTAAGGATTTTTTCTTTTTGCTCTTTATTTTCTTTTAAGCCAAGTTCATGAATTTCTTTTAGTTCCTTATTAAGAGACCTATTCATCCTAGAGATTCTTTCATTCAAGAGGCAATCAACACAAGATTCACCGTCCAAGCTATCTAGACCTATTTTACCCTCAGGACTAGTGAACTTACTATACCGACTTCCTATCCAAGACCTCACATCTCTAGGAAGATTTCTTGCTTGTCTATCCACGTCCTCTCGACTCTAGATAAGACTTCAATGCTTAGCTATCCAGATCATCCTGATCCTAGCCAAGACTTCCAGTGCTTAGCTATCCAAGTCCTCCCGACTCTAGCCAAGACTTACATTGCTTAAATTAAAGAATCACTCTTAGAAATGAGACTTCCAACCTCTTCACAAGGCATATGATCTAAGTGAATGCAAATGATGCAAACACAAGCAAATAGAGCAAGTTGATCAAACACACTCTATACAGAATTAGATTTGTACAAATCATGCTCACAAGCAAATGTAACTAATTCTTATGAACATGTAATTAGAGATCTAGATTAGGCAATTTCAAATCATTCACAATAATATCTAGAAACCTAAACATGTCAATCAAAGTTAATATAACAAGTTTTCAATGAAAATCACACAACTAACTTTGAAATCAAGTGGACAAGTTAACACTTGAAGTTTTCAACATATTCAACAAAAAAAAACAAAATAAGAACTATGTTTAGTATATAGAAATTAAAATTAAGAAGTTCTAGTTCTAGAACATTTAATTAAATCTAGAAATCAACAATTACGATCAAATACACAAAGAGATTTTAGATTCAAGTTCATGTTCTTCAAAATTAGCTAAAAGATATTCAATCAAAAATCACAAGAGCTAATCTCTAAAATTACTCAAACAAGTCCAAAAGTATAATTGAAATCATTCTAAACATTTTTCTCAAATAATCTAAGAAGATTCATCAAGTAGATCATAAAAGAAAAATGAAAGAAAAATGATTCACTTACAAACAATGACTCGCGAGTAGAAATCAGATAATCACGAAACATCTGATCGCATTTTATCTCTATGAATGCTTGTAAAATGTTCCTCTCTTCAAGACCAACAATTTTGGCTTTTGAAAATCTAAAATCGGAGTTGATTTAATAGAGTTATGGTGTTTGGAAGTTGAGAAAATTTTAAAAGAATTTCTGCACAAGTTTCTTTGACTTCAACTTCTTCAATTGAAAGAGAGGGAAACAAGAATATTTAAAGAAGGGAACAAAGACCAATTTGAATGGCCAATAGGGAGCAGCCACCTCTGCATCCCATAGAGGCACGTGGCCACCATGAGGGCAGAATGCAGCTCTTCCTGTGGAGGCCACGTGCCTCCACGGGGAGAGGTGCAAGGCTTCCCCTTTGGCCTTCTTTAACTCCCATCGCGCACCTATATGTTCTTCGACCGTTCTCTAGCCTCCCAACTCCAAATTCAAATATGTTTTCGGATTACAAACTGGGACTCCCTGATGCACAAGGATATCACAAAAAATTTCACAACAAATATGACACGGAAATTTTCGTAAATTGAAAATCAATGGTGAAAACCAAGTACGATTAAGACACAGAAAGTTTCGTAACTTCCTATTTTGAACTTCAAACTTAATGAATGAGTAACCTAACCGACCGGAACTCAATGAAGAATAATGTAAGCTAAAATGCAAGTTCAACAACATAGAAATACAAACAAATAAACACAAGAACAGACAAGCATGCCATTTCCTAGAAATAGTCCTAGAACATGCAACTTTACAAAAAATGTCAAATTAAGTCTAATGCATGTGCATACAACAATATGTGCGTGAATGTGTTATACAAATTTAGTTTAACGATGCAGGCACAAAAATGTATACAATGTGTGTGTGTCCGCTTAAGCCTTGCAAGAGAAAGAAGAATCTCAATACTTTAGTATCCGAGCAAGTACTTTTCCTCTTGAAGACGAGCTTTGCATGAGAAGTTGTTTTTCTTCTTTGAAGCTCATATAAAACACGAACCATCTAAGCAACTAAAACTTACAAAGAAATAGAGTTTTGTTATGGAATCAAGCCAACACAAATCTAAAACCTAACATTTATTTAATTGCTTTCCCTCTTTACATTGCTTTGTAGTTTAAATGATTTCCTACTTTAGTTAGATTTCGAAAGGCAAGCATCTGGTTACATTTCTATCCTTAGTTTTAGGTTATTTTAAGTACACATCTCACTTACCAACTGCATTATGCATACACTTCACACACACCATTCTTACCATTTTCATGTTCTATTTACATCGCTTTAAATAACACTTCAGCTAGAGACAGTTTGACGGCAACACCTCTCTGTGGGAATGACCTGGTTATTTGCTACAGCAGTCTTTTGACTCGTGTACTTGCGAGGTAGTTAAAATAGATAAATCTTTTTGATCGGGACTGACGGCATCCCCCGCATAATGGACACTAAGTTAGAAGCAACTTGTAACATTCCCAAGTTTCACGGAATGGTTCTCCATCCTCCTCTTGGAAATTGGCAATATTCCTACGTATCTCATTTGTTTTGCTCGAGGGGAAATACATAACAAAGAACTTCCTCTCCACTTATGTCCAAGTTGTAAGAGATACAGCATCAATGCCATAAGCCACTATTTTGCTTTGTCATTAAGATAGTAGGAGAAACACCTAATCCGTAACTGGTCTTCCGTGATCCCCTCCCCCCCCCCCCCCCCCCCCCCCCCCAAGGTATAGTGGTCATCACGTTGTAGTACTCCTTCATGAATTTAAGGGCATCTTCGTTCAGTAGACCGTGATAAACCGTGGTAGCAATATTGCCGATGGTTGTGCACCCACTGTTGGCAGTGCATAATCCTTCGTGAAACGTTGTACAACGGGTGGGTTTGGTTTCTCCATGGTTCGATTGTCGAAAGGAGACGAGTCATTTCCTATCTCAAGGATCACAAGTGGAATCTCTGAATCCCTTCGTACCCTAGCAATCTAGTCGATGTCTTCACTAATCGGAAACAAAGGCCTTCCTAGTGATCTTCGACCGTTCATACAGCAATTTTAATCCTGAAACAACAAAGATAAAACTTCCAACCATGTTTAATGAACAAAATAAAATTACAACTAATTTATGGAATTATAAAATAAAATAAAACTCAAACAAGTAATATCTGCTATTCCTTGGCAGCGGTGCCAAGATTTTGACACCCTCCGGACGGTTCTACTAAAACTATGAATTTAAATGTGAAATGGAGCGCGCGAGTCTACAACCCTTCGCAAGTGTACGAATCGTTGTCTAATATAATGGACTCATCGTTCCAACGAGGAGTAGGTCTACTACGAGCATTAGAGTTTATTTTTATTATTAATCGTTCAAATCATGTAACAAGCAAATTAAAACTAATTAAAGACAAACGAAACATGAAACATTAACAACTAAAGCTTAACTAAAATGTAATGCTAACACTAAGATTCTAAAAGTATTGTAACAGACTAAGTTATAAAGATTCTAGGTAATTGTTAATAAAACTAATTATGAGAAATGAAATGCAAGGGACTTCAATACAACAAAAGTAATAACTTTAATCATCCATCAATCTACATTAAGCACTATTCATCAACCTAGCATTCAAGTATTCATCAAGTAAGAAAATCAATAACTACACAACCTAAGCTATCAAAGGAGTGATGGGTTGATAAATCTTTAATCACCAAGGGTGAGTAAAATCAAGAGGCATGGAAATGCACAATCAATATTTACTCTAAGAAAGAGTGAAGGATAAGAGTCATACCTATTCAAGCATATTTAATATAAGTCCAACCACTCCAAAGATAAATAAATGCTTACATACAAGACAATCTTGTATTTATGTATAGTTCCATACATTAATTCCACATACATAAACAAAGTAGGATGAATATAAGGAATAGATTGATTTAGCTCAAGGTTAATTACAAATGAGCATCAATTCCTCACATCTCAAAGGATTTAGCTACACATTATAGTAATAAATACAAAAGTGAAGTAGAAAGAGAGAGGAATACAACCCATAATCTTGGATGAGATCCTTGACTTTGATCATAATCTTATTTTTTAACAACTTCAAAAGATTCTTTAAGATCTAATCTAACACTAAAAACTATTTTTGATCTAAAACTACAACTAGTTCTATTAGGAAAGAGTGAGTGCTTTTAAAAAGTGGAGTCTCACCTCTTTATATCTCTAAAATATATGTCTAAAGGTAATTTCTGGGTTATTCTATCACTTCTAGGTATGAAGAAAAGTTTGTATTTATAGTGGGTGAGAAAATGTGGAAAATGTCAAGTTGATTGCTGATGTGGCTGGCTTCTACGACCAAGTTCTGCGACTTGAACTCATAGAATGAACTCGTAAAAGCCTTATGTTGGTTGGGACTTGCAAAATGGAATGGCCAGAGTTTTCTAAAAAAACTTCTATGACTTGGCTCTACTTGATGAACTCGCAGAGTTTACTCGCAAAACGCTTCTATTGGTTAAAGTTCACATAATTGAATTGGCAGAATCCTCTAGACCTGTTTTCGACTTGGTTTTGCTCGATGAAGTCGCCGAATCTTCTGGCAGATATCTCTGATAAAATTTTACTACCAACTACAGCTTAATGAAGTCGCAGAATGCTCTAGCAGAATCCCTTGGAAATGTTCTACCACTTACTTCTGCGACTTGAAGTCGCAAAATCTTCAAAATCCCAATTGAATTCTCCTTTTGGGAGTAAAAGTACCATCGGAAATGGAAAATGCCTGAAAAACACTTATACACACAATTAAACACTTAAAAACACTCGGAAACGATTGTAAATGCTAGGAAATGGGTTCTCAAAACATATACATATTCAGAGCGATTAAAACCCTCAAACCTAACCTCTGCTCGTCCTCAAAAAATAAAGGACACCATAAAAAGCTAAACATATATATATGAACTACTTAACATTTAAAAAAGTATATACAATGACAAACAAACAAGTAAACGACACGAGAGCCAATAAAGATACAATGCCAAGAGCGATGTGCAAATGAGAAACGACACATGAGAGAATCACTGAGTGGGTAATAACCTGAAATCATTCTGATGATTGTAACTGACGTTAGCCATTTTACACTTGTCAAAATGATATTTATGCTTGGTTTTGAAAACTGATTTTCAACCACTTGTAACCACAATTAAATACAAAACTCAGTAAAATGGTAAGCAATGGATCGTCCTCGGGGATCATAATGGATAATTGAACTGCTTTCTAATCTATGTTAGACAACTAAATGAATGAAAAGGTAAATCAAGGTTCATAGAGATAGATGTTTTTGTACCAAGATAAGTAAAATTTGCAAGTAAAGTAAAATAAAAGGGAATGGACAAAAGAAGCTCAACAATCTAGATAAGAATATGATGTAAACAAATTATAAGCAGTTTGGGGATTTGATGGAGTCATAATCGGACCATGGGTAATGCTTAAGTAGCTTCATTAATGCTCAATTTACACAATTAAGGACAGATATCATTAGAAAGTGTGCTTTGGCCGTAGATACTAAACCAAACCACTTCTCACCAAAATTCCTCATCTATGATATTTAGAGTATAGGGATAATTGTGAGGTCAGGTAGTGATGATCAATTGGTCTAGGTAATTGGGGTTGATATTCCTACCAATAAACCTATCATATTCACTATAAGCTCTAATCAATTAAGGGTGTCAAGTCTCAACCAATTTTATCACAAATTATCTCACCAATAATTCAATTAAAAGGTGATGTTCAATTCAATCGCTTAAAGAATAAGATCTAATTAAGCAAGTGAATAAGACTATAATTGTGCAAATATACTATTGAAAGCTAATAAAACCCACTGTCCAACAATTCCTAACACCAATCCCCTAGAATGGGAATTTAGTTACACATGATTACAAACAAAGAAAAGAGGCAAAATGTAAAGAAATAACCCATGGGTCTCTCTTGTAGGCTTGATCCCTCCTTGGCCCTCCTTGCTTGAATCTTGATGCAAAGAATGGAAACTAAGATGTGTAGTTAGGATGAAGTCAATGGAAAGTTACAAAGAAATGATTTAGGTGAAATAATCTAGATTTTGATTTGTTGAGTTTTGGAAGGAAAATATGAGTTCAAGATCATAAATGGGTGATGTATTTGGCAAATGAATCTAAGAGGGGTTTATACACTGGTTGAAGAAACAAGCTTTTAACCGACAGATTCACTGATATGGCATATGTCACAGCCCGATTGTCGCTGTTTGGACCCATCGACATTGGTCACGACAGTGGATTATACGGCCTTACAATCTGGTATTTACGGCTGATGCGCTAGCGAACAAGGGGGCGAAATCTATGAAATTCCTACAAGGTTATGAACTAAATAACCTAGAGGGGGGGTGAATAGGTTGACACTCTATTTTTAAAAACTCTTTCGATACTTTTGTCAAAAACCGTGGTGAGCTTACAAATTAACCTTTAACATGATTGTTATGAGAAATCAATTAACACATGTATGCTCAATACACCACCCTTAGTCTACAAACATACATTCACAAATATGAAAGTATGTGATACACTTAACACATATAGAAAACGTATCTTATATACAAGTATATTCAATGCAAAACAAATTCCACAAGTTGTACTTAGAATATTACAATGTAAATTCACTTAGTAGAATCTTTCAACTTGATATAGAATTTCACAAGATACAATGTTCAAACACTAAAAAGATATAATAGAAAAATATGGACTCAACGTGTTTTCTACTCAAACTAGTCAAGAATCTTGTTTACAAATGTATTCCATATAGATATAACAAGATATAATCAATCACATAAACAAATATAAAAGAGCTTGAGTTCGAGACATTTGACACATTGTTTTTACATAGTAAAACCTCCTAAGAGGAAACATCCACAGGTTGATACCACAACCACCAGCAAAACAACTTTCACAAGTAAGATAAAAATACACCCTCATAAGTGACCAATCTACATGCACTCCATATTGGATATCCCTTCTATCCTACCCTCATGAAAAAGTTGCCTACTCTTTAACCATAGCACGTCACATGCCACTAGAGAGCAACTTTCTAACCATAGCACTCTACATGCCACTAGGAATATTTCCTTGCTCGACTAACTAGATCCTTATGATCCTAGCCAAGACTCACTTGCTTGACTATCAAGATCCTTATGATCCTAGCCAAGACTCCATTCCTTGACTATCTCAATCCTCATGATCCTAGCCAAGACTTCCTTACTTGACTATCTAGATCCTTATGATCCTAGCCACGACTTCCTTGCTTAATATGAAGCTTCACACTCCAAATGACACTTCCTTGCTCAAGTTAAAGCTTCACACCTTAACAAGAGATTTCCTTGCTCAAATTGAAGCTTCAAACTCCAAATGAGACTTCATACCTTTTGAAAGGCAAATGATCTAAGTGTAATGCAAATGATGCAAACACATGCAACATATAATATGTGATCAATATATCCTTTGCAAACTAGAAATGAACAATGAGCACACAATGTATGATTTTTCTAGTTTACAATCATAAAATCATGTCATCACACAAATGACGCATGTACATATGAAATCATGGATCAATTACACTTCATGAGAAACTAGACATAGGCATCAAAATACACAAATCAAAGTTGTCTACTTACTATACTTGAATAATATTCTAGAACATGTGAAACACCAAAAAACACATTTAATTCCTAGATATATTCATGTAACTAAAGCTTGAATCAAAGTATTTACATTAAGCACATATTCAAAGTTTTAGTAACAAACAAAAACATGCTAGATTCACAAGATACGATCAATCAAAGTTCTAGCAAATATTTAGAGCATGTATTCACAAAATAATCAATTAAATCCTAACTAGCTCTAAATATAAAATCAAATGTGCTACTCCTACTATTAATAGCCAAATTTGGCTAGGGACCAAAGGGAAATTTTCCACCCTCTAAACCTGGCTCCATGCCCAAGGTCACCCATCAGGAGACCATGCTACCTGAAGTCAAGCTACGATACCGCCTCACAGAAATAAGGATGAGCTCCAGAAACACCCCGAGCAGAGCCCGGCTCGGTCAGATCGAGCCTGCATCAACGAACCTGAAACCAGGAAATCCCCTCGAAGTCGGGATTACCTCACAATCTTTCCAGAAGCTCACCTATACCTCGCTGACATTAGTGGGGTGTCCGTAGGAGGCCGCACCTAGCTCCAAAAGATCAAGGGAGGTCAGACCTAGCTCCTGGCTAGACTAAACTCCTGAATACCGGGGCTAAGACACTGACCGACCTCACTATCTGATGTACCTCACCATAATATACACCATATTCAACGACCCCTATGAGGGATCACGCAAACAAAACCTGAAGATACATTGGATCATATCTTAAGACGTTACACACGTACAGAACAAGTAATAGAGTCCAAGCAGGAAACAAATTGATCTCTACCAAGATATTTTTAATTCAGCAATTAACTCAAAGTCAATGACATTTAAATGTAAAATCCCATCCGATAAGGAGGGAAAGGATGGAGAAAATCAAGGGGAGAGTCAATTAGTTTAACCTATGAAGACAATGTATAAAAGAAGGACTTCGGCCTTCAGAAAAAGGAGACTACTTTTCGACAGGCATACGACAAGAACCCTACTACACCCTAGAAAAATTGAGAGTAATTTGAGAGAGATCTGTATACCACATACTATTAATAAAGAAAGCATTTTTGATTCTCTTTATTGGATAATAGTACCAATATTCCTTGTCATTTTATTAGGCACTGTCAATCATACATTCAACCTTGGCCACCACTCAAGTGGTAGTGGTCTCGAGGGTGTTAACTAAGATTTCTCACCCTGAGCAAATTTTCTGTTAACACCTACAAATGTTCAATTAAAGAGTTCTAGCACATGTATAGGCTATCAATAGTCAAAATAAGATCAATCAACACACAAATTGCCTTAGATTAAAAGCTAGCACAATACAACTCCCAAGCATGTGAAAACATAGGTTTCAAGAAAACCTAACTCAACATACAACTCTAATTAAGCTCAAAATAGCTTTATTAGAGTCTTAAACTCTAATGAATGTTTACACATCAAACATACATATATAGAAGAAGAAAACCCAAGGTAATTGAAGACTTGAAGATCAAAAACTCAAGAGTTAAATCATTTCCTTAATAAAAACATGCAGTCTTGGATTTTGGTGTAGAGCCACCAGAAATATCCAGCAAATGACCTCTAATTCTTTTGGATATCATAGAGGACTGGTAGACAAAGATTCACCAACTTGAATCACTCCAATCGGACATTGAATGAGTGAGATATGGTGTTTGCAAGTTAAGAAAGTTGAGAGAAAAAATTATGTACTAGTTTTTCAAAATTTCTTCTTAGAATGAAATGTAGGAGGGAAAGTGAATTTAAATGATGGATTTTAAAACCAATTGAAGCATCCAATGAGGATGTGCCACCTCTGCATCCCATGGAGGTGCATTACCTCAATGGGGGCAGAAGGCACTCCTTCCCGTGGAGGCCACGCACCTCCACGGGGAGGGATGCATGGCACCTCATCTTCCCTTCACGCAACCCTCATGTTCTTCGACCATTCTCCGGCCTCCAAACTCCAAATTCAAATCCATTTTTGGATTACAAACTGGGACTCTCTCACGCACATGGACATCAACAAAACTTTCACAAAAGATATGGATATCGACTCGATAAAAAAAGATGAAAACGATGCACGATAAAGACACGAAACGTTTCATTACTTCCAACTCAGAACTTAAAAACTAATGAGTGAATAACCGAAACAACCGGAACTCAATGGGGAATAATATAAGCACAAATTCAAGTCTGATATCACATAAACACAAACAAACAAACACATTGATGAGGTGCATTTTTTTCGTTAGAAAATGCTCGTCAAAAGTAATTTATAAAAACCTTAAAATGTTACAAAACAAGTGCAATGGCAAGTAAGGGTATCGTCCACAGGGATAAGTGTTAGTGATGATTATATTAGGATTAATAATACTAAAAAAGCATAAATGTAAGATGTCATGGTTTGTTTGGAAAGGTTAAAACTAAAATGCAATTAAGTTAAGCTAGACTAAATGCAATTAGGTTAGAATGATATTAGTGAGAACTAAGGTATTGATGGGTCCAACAAGTGAATAGTGGGCAGTATAAGAACTCACATGAATGAACATTAGTCTAATGTAACCACCCTAGGATGTATAGGATTGGTTATCTACCATTTATGAGTGTCCAATCTATCATGTATAGTATTGGCCACCCATAATTGGTTGTGCAATGAATGAATATCTATCAACTAGGGGCCTAATCATTTTGTTAAATTCACCAACCTAGGATGTATAGTGTTGATGCTTAATCCATCACAAGTAACCAATCCTAGGATGTATAATTTTGGTTACCCATTAAAGATTAGATAGAGATGAGATTAATGTGTCTAGATTTTACTCGAGTCATGTACTCTTGTTCACTCCTCCCATTCAAAAGAGCTTAAGAGAACCAAACATCATGTATACCTAATTCTAACATAATTTATAATAAAACTTGTAAAGAGAGTCATGTACAATCTGAAACAAATCATTCTTGAAATCAATTAAAAACAATGAATAGAACATAGTAGATAGATTGATAGAAAATATAAAATTCATTACAAAGCCCAACATCCACAAGTGTTTCACATCAATCCCTTAGTGGGATATTTAACTACTGATGACAAATACAAGAAAATAACAAGGAGAAGAGAGATAGAGAAGACTCATGTAGACATTCTCTTTCCTTCTAGCTTGAATCCTATCACCAAGTGTCCTTGAGTAGATGATGAGGATGATGGTTATGTTTTGTGAGGTAAGTGTTCTTGGGAGAGAAAAATGGTGCATATGAGAAGGGAAGAGAGAGTATAGAAGAGAGAGAAGAGAGGATAGGAGAATAGAGGTTTTCAATAAAAACAATGGTGTATTTATATGCTTGGGATGCTAGGGTACTATATGGGCTTGAAAGGATGACTTTTCCCTTCTTAAAATGGCTAATAACGAGACTTTTACATAGCTAGAACACGTAGTGCGTGGGTACATGTGTGCGGGTAAGGACCCACGCAGTCCTCTTTTCACAATTTTCTTACTTTCTGGTCTAGGCATGTGCACGTGTAGTGCATAGGTAGTGCACGGGTATACTTCCCTCGCAGTTACCCACGCAGTTACCCGTGCACAGGCTCTTCAATCACCTCTTCACCCGGTGCACTGGTTGTGCACAGGTAAGGGACCCGTGCACTATGCTTATGGGCACTGTTTTACTAAACTTTGACTTGTTTTTTACCTGAAAGTCCCGGTTTTTGCTTCCAACTCCTGAAATCTGTTAAATGCCTATAATCACTACAAAACGAGCCATTAGACACACGAAACAAAAGAAGACTAAGGATAAAGAAATGAGGGCTAAAATATATGACATTTTTGGCTCAATCAAATACCCCCAAACCAAACCTTTGCTTGTCCTCGAGCAAACTCTAAACAAAACAAAACAAAACAAAGACACTCGACACAACAATCATGACTTGATGTAAAATTTTCCTAATTTCGAAAACAAACAATTCAAACCGCCGTAAGTCCAACCAGTGATGAGATGCAAGGATGTGTGATAGAGAGAAGTAGACATATGCAATATAATCTAAAGCAACTCAATGACACTGAAGGGGAACTCGCGCAATCACGAATCCCACACCTAAGGGCGCTCTCGTATCAAGAACTACTCACTCTCATACCTCGAGCATAATTCGCTTCTACTTTATCCTCACGTGGAATCTCTCTTTTCTTTCAGCTCAGAGTCCTAAGTTCACACTCAAACAAGGTATGCAAAAATGGAATTTTTGCATAAAAATCTAATGCATTGCATACAAGTAAATTGAAAGACCGATAATGTCTGTGAACTAGCCTAGGAAGGATTCAACAAATATTCACAATCAAGACATATCATAGATCAAATAGGACTTTCCCTTTGGGTGTAATGGGGCCACTGGGTTTAATGTGGTGAAACAAAGAAAATAGGAAAAATTTGGAGTTCAAAGATCACCAATCATGCAATAACTCACACATACTTACACCCCACATTTTTAGCTCCACTTAACACAATTTATACATAAGCGTCTAGGCATTCAAATACATACATATTTGTGCTACACAATTGTACTCACTTTGTGAGTACTTACATTTCATTTCAAGGATCTTACTTTGCCTTTGGCATTGGTATTTTTTTCTTTTTTTTTTCTTTCTTTGCACTTTTGCACACTTTTTAGATTTGACTATTTAGGCTTTAAGTGCACATTTTTCGCACTTTTAAATCCTGACCCTTTTCTTACACAACTTACATAATTGCCTAAATACATGCTATTTCAACATTAGAGCTTACAACTTTCAACCACCTTACACACACACACAACCCACATGATTGGCAATTAACTGGTTGGTTTGTGTTTGGCTTATGGTTATACAGTTTATTGTTGTTCCAAAAGAAAAGGTAAGTGTTTGGCCTCAAAATTGGCTATGGAGCACACATAAGGGATTAGGAATGTGTTTAGGCTTTTTTGAGTAGTTAAATGCACACATTTCCTAAGATCATTTCCACAATTAATCTATGAAGGGAATAAATGCATCTGACAAGCACTCCACAATATATATGATGAATGTCCTATGGCATGTGAGATATATGACGAGAAAAATATTTAAAGAATAGAACAATTAAAACACTCAAATGCGCTTTTTAAAAGGCTTGTGTTTGTGAACTCACGGGTAGTCTCCACTATTAGAACAAAATGCTTGAGCACCGAGTCCCCTCAACTTAAGCACAAAAAGGATGGGACTAGCCCATGACTTGCAAGTGAGACCCTAGAGTGACAACTAGCTACTACATAAGCTCAACAAGCATACATACACTTGCCAAAAGCACAAGCTCAAAGCATCCCGTCCAAGCTAGTTAAAGCTCAAAAAATTTTGGCTGATGCGACAAAATTGAAAATTTTAAACCAAAAGACCACAAAGATAACAAAAATGACTTCAAAAACAAAAAGACGACTCAACAAGGCGTTTACACCCCTAAACCAAAACCCAACATTGTCCTCAATGTTGAAGACAAGAGAGCCTGGCCTAGCGGCGGGCACCTAACTTGACTCATAACACAAAAACCTAGGAACTAATCATGCACAATCAACGCCCAACAAGTAAAAGACTCAAAAATTGGCTCATCATAAAATAAGGCATTCAATTTTGGCAATTAAGCACAAATCAACACCAAGCATTTTCTTTCAATCAAAAATGATGGAGTGGGGGCATGATGACCCCCAAACCGAGTATCACTATATGCAGAAGACCTATACAAAATGTGAGTACTCAAAAACCACCCCCAAACCGAGTCGGGCTATATGTTCACAATTAAAAACATGTACACTTACATATGTATTCAAAAATGAATAAATCAATAAGCTCAAAATTTTCTTTCAACTTTCACAAGATATTATCTCATATTGACATTGAAATTATACTAAAGATTTCCACAAGATAGAATTCCTCTACCACACGCCTACATTATGCTGGTGGTGGATGGGTAATGTTTGCCATCCCCTTGTATCAATCATGTGCTGAATCTCCGTGTCATCAAGTTCCTCTCTTGTAATTCCTCTCTCTTCTATAAGTTTTCAATCTCTGAATTTTTCCAACCATCCAGGGGAATCACTTTTCAGACTGCATGGTGGTGGCTGCCCGGTGTCAGACTTTTTCTTGCGTGATCTAAGGCTGAGTTTCTTTACAACTGATTTTGATCGGCTTGTCATCTACAAAAGAATAGAACTCGAATCAGGGATGAATGCATTCTAGATTTAAGCAAGTGAAAACACAAAAGAGGAGAAGAATCAAGTAACAATTTAGGCGAACAACATGCATTGTGCGGGTGCATGTGCGCGGGTATGACATGGTACCCGCACAGTGACACCCTCGCAATTGCCCAAAACTGCATGGATTGTGCACGCTCAATTCATTCTACATGCAACAATTTCGATTCAAACTCACATTCACCCTTAATTCCATTCTAACATCGATTAAACCACCATTCACCCATCAATTTAATCAAATTCACAAATACAACTCATGAACCCTAAATTTTCAATTTAAAGCAAAATCATGAATAATTTTCACTCCACAGCAACCAATACACAACAACATGCATCAGAATAATCAATCCAACATATGAACATGAAAAATTGAACAAAATTCGTGGGTTTATCAAAAACAATCAAGTTCATGCATGTGGAGAATTTTTATGGAGAGAGAAGAAGAAGAACAATGATCTAAGCAATTTAAATAGGATTATAGTGAAAACTTCATTCCTTTGTACCTGATTAACACTCTTACGTGGAGAAAAATCAAGAGTACTACCTTGAGAGGGACAGAAGAAAAAAATTCGGTTTGAAAGGTTTAGGCGGTGTAGCCTTCGAAAGTGACAACATATATATAGAATTGCGATGTTCTCGGGTGCTCTTCCTTATATGCACGGGTCTTCACACGTGTATATGTGCTCACACACATTCACTTTAGTGCGCTGGTGCCTCTGCTAGCGCAACATCACACATATTTGAACGCTGAAGATTTCCTAAAATGTGCGGGTCATGCGCGGGTAAACACCCGAGCATTCATACGCGGGCATTATGCTATCTGATTCTTATTCCTTGCTGGTGCGCTGGTCATTGCGCCAGCACTTAGACCCGGGCATTGAGGCATTGATCCACCTGTGATCTGGTTCTTCAACCTCAAACTTCTATCTTCTTTTGTTTTCCATCTCTTGACCTACATTCACTCAAAAATAACAACTCAACTTGCCTTATTAAATTATTAGCAATGAAACATAAAAAACAAAACACAAAATGAAAATAGATTACACAATACATTTTCTCCCCTAAACCTAATTTTTACCCAAACAATGACAAGCACAAGTCAATCAAATAAAATAGGCAACAATGAGATTACAAAGAGAAAATCAACTGTGCAATCCACATGTGCATCAAAAATATTCAATTAGATGCACTAGTTAAAGGGCTAGGGTTCTCTGAGGGTGGTTTGACCAAGTTTGGGAATTCCTTCTTCTTTTCAAACCAAATAAACTTAGGTGGACTATTTATCTTTTCCTTTTTCATATTTTTCACTAAGTGTATTTGGTCTTTCCTTACCCAAATTGTTCTAACTTTAGAAGTATTTTTCCTACTCCTATCACCTCTTCTTTTCCTATTTCTATGCATCGTATAACATTAATTTTTAAAATGCTCTCTCTTTGAACAAAAATAACACACAAGGGAAGAGTTAGAAATTCTCCCTTTCAGTTGGTGACTTTGTGGCTTTGAGTGAAAATTTGTTGATATGGCCTTGACCGCATGTTCCACTCTTTCCAACTTCATCATGTAGTCACCTACTCTCGCCTCAGCTATTTTGAGAGCTTCTTCCTTCTGGTTTAGTGCATCCTTGACTTCATCTAGGGAGGTGACCGTTAGCTCAATTTCCATTTGCATTTCCTTTAACTGATGAGCTGCCTTGTCTTCAAACTCCTTTGATGCCCTTATGAAGTTCAAGAATTCCTCCAATCTTGTACTCTTTGCGACTTCTAGTCTCTCAATTTGTTCCTCCAATTCCTTGTTTTTGTTGGAGACTTCACCATTCGTCATCTTGAAAGTACGGTTTTCCTCTTTGAGCGATTTCACCACAAATATGAGCTTTTTGTTTAACTCTTGGAGCTTCTCTACCTTTGACACTTCTAAGGCTTCTTTGCCTTCTAACTCTTTCTTCAAAAATTGCACTTTCTTCTCAAAATCCTCCCTCATATCTTCTTTTTCTTGGGAGACCTCTTCTACTTTCATTTGAAGTGCATCCTTTTCATTCTTTAGCAACTCAGTTAATGCCATTAATTCTCTTCCGGCATCCATCATCTCCTTGCACATCTCTACCATCATTCTGCTGTTATTTTCCTCAAGGGTCCTTTATGGTTCGTCCTTTGATAGGTATGAGATGGTCTTGTAGTCTTGACTTGATGCCATCTTGGAGGTGTTGAAATTTGATTCAAAAATGGACTATTGACTATATTACTCGGATACGGCCCATAGCTCGACCTCATATTTTGCATGAATATATCAACAGAGTCCTAAAACCCTCAAAATCAAAAACAAAAATACCACACGCAGTAAAAAGAAACAAAAAGACTAAAAACACTAACTAAGAAACTAATACTATTAAAACTTATCTAAACAATACTACGCTAGCCAATCCCCGGCAGCGGTGCCATTTTGAGGAGATGTGTTTTTGTCGTTAGAAAATGCCCGTCAAAAGTAATTTATAAAAACCTCAAAATATTACAAAACAAGTGCAGTGGCAAGTAAGGGTATCGTCCACATGGATTAGGGATAGTGATGATTAGATTAGTATTAATAATACTAAAAATGCATAAAAGTAAAATGTCATGGTTTGTTTGGAAAGGTTAAAACTAAAATGCAAATAAGTTAAGCTAGACTAAATGAAATTAGGTTAGAATGATATAAGTGAGAACTAAGATATTGATAGATCCAACAAGTGAATAATAGGCAATATAAGAACTCACATGAATGAACATTAGTCTAATGTAACCACCCTAGGATGTATAGGATTGGTTATCTACCATTTATGAGTGTCCAATCTATCATGTATAGTATTGGCCACCCATAAATGGTTGTGAAATGAATGAATATCTATCAACTAGGGGCCTAATCTCTTTGTTAAATTCACCAACCTAGGATGTATAGTGTTGATGCTTAATCTCTCACAAGCAACCAATCCTAGGATGTATAGTGTTTGTTACCCATTAAAGATTAGATAGAGATGAGATTAATGTGTCTGGATTTTACTCGAGTCATGCACTCTTGTTCACTCCTCTCATTCAAAAGATCTCAAGAGAACCAAGCATCATGTATACCTAATTCTCTACTCACATAATTTCTAAAACAACTTGCAAAGAGAGTCATGTACAATCTAAAACAAATCATTCTTGAAATCAATTAAAAACAATGAATAAAACATAAGATAGATTGATAGAAAATATGAAATTCATTACAAAGCCCAACATCCATAAGTGTTTCACATCAATCCCTTAGTGGGATATTTAACTACTGATGACAAATACAAGAAAATAACAATAAGAAGAGAGATAGAGAAGACTCATGTAGACATTCTTCTCTCTTCAATCTTGAATCCTATCTCCAAGTGTCCTTGAGTAGATGATGATGATGATCGTTAGGTTTTGTGAGGTTAGTGTTCTTGGGAGAGAAAAATGGTCTATATGAGAAGGAAAGAGAGAGTATGAAAGAGAGAGAAGGAGGTGAGGAGAAGAGAGGTTTTCATTGAGAATAATGGTATATTTATATACTTAAGATGTTAGGGTACGATCTGGGCTTGAAAGGATGACTTTGCCCTTCTTAAAATGGCTAAAAATGAGACTTTTACATAGCTGGAACACGTAGTGCGTGGGTACATGTGCACGGGTAAGGACTCGCGCAGTCCTCTTTTCACAATTTTCCTGTTTCTGGTATGGGCATGTGCAGGGGTAGTGTACGGGTATGCTACCCGGGCAGTTACTGGCGCACAAGCTCTTCAATCCGCTCTTCACCTGGTGCATGGGTAGTGCACGGGTAAGGGACCCGTGCACTATGCTTCTAGGCACTGTTTTAGTGAACTTTGACTTGTTTTTCACCCGAAAGTTCAGGTTTCCACTTCCAGCTCCTGAAATCCATTGAATGCCTGTAATCACTACAAAACGAGCCATTAGACACACGAAAACACCCGAAAATGAGACTAAGGATAAGGAAATTAGGGCCAAAATATATGACAATTTTGGCTCAATCACACATGAACACACAAGTATGCAGTTTTCTAGATATAGTCCTAGAATATGCAATTTTTACAAAAGTTGTCAAATTAAATATAATGCATGTGCATACAATAATATGTGTGTGTATGTATTAAACCATTTGAGCACAACGATGCAGGGACACAAATGGATGCAATGTGTGTGTGTGTGTGTGTGCACTTAGGCCTTGCAAGAGGAAAAAGGTCTTGATATACCTTTGATATGCAATAAAGCTTGTTCCTCTTGTAGCCATCACTTTGCTTGAAATGTTGTCCAACTTCCTTGAACCTTGATAAACTGTGAAACCTAGACAACTAATCAATACAAAGGAAAATGCCATTTTGATATAGAATTATGCCAACACAAGACTTAAAAACCTAACAAACTAGATCTGAGATTTCGCTAGAGGATTCATGGTGGTTGCCTAGCGACACAAAGGGGTCGACAATCTCTGGTTTGATCTTTGTTGCTTGCATATCCAATTGTCACGGTCTTCCCACTCTCGATGCAAAGGGCACAACAATCACTAGACTTAGCTTCACTGATTTGCTCTTCAAATGTCACGGTTTCTACCCAACGACACAAAGCCGTCGATATTCTCCTGAATCCTCTGGTCATCGTCTCACTTGAATTGTCGCGGTTGTCATCTAGCGATGCATTGCCAATGACATCCTTTAGTTCATGATTCATAGTCTTCACCTAGCAACCATAACAGTGACCGTGATACTCTGCTTCAAAAACTTCTCTCTTTTTATACCTTTGACCCACAATTCTCCAAGTTAAGCTCGGATGCCCTTGTGATGCAATATTACCTACAAAGCTCAATTCAAGATGTCAAATGACCGGGTTTCACCTGAGAACATATAAAAAGAGTTGGAACTAGGGGGGTTCGCGTCTATACGTGTAGTGTGGTGGTTGGGCCCACCCACCCTATTTGTTCCATATAAGAAGCTTTCTCCAAAACGGGTAGGTAGGATTTCCTGGTTGAGTGGGGGCCAAAATCATATACTTTTTGCTTGATCAGTAACTACAATATGAATCCCACACTCATAATGATAAAGCATCAAAGACTACTCACTCGAGTGTTTCAGATGTAATTGACATCAACTCTAATCCCTATTGGATTTAACTCAATATTTCTTACAGAGTCCTTGGCTCGCTCTCTAATAAACATAAACGATTGGGAATTATGTACATGATCAAATATATGGCATATGAGTATTTGAAATAAAGCACATGTTAATAAGTTAATCTCACGAAAGAATTGAATACCACAAACGTGTTAGAGCATATTAAAAACTCATATTCCCGAGATAGACTTCCTAAATGATCAATTGGACTCTCCCTATTTTACAATGGACCATGGGTGAATGTGGGGTGAATGAATGGTAGATATAAGATATGGAAAGTTACTTATTATGCCAAGGTGTTTATTCAATAAACTTTACAATATTAAACTCTAAGATATTTAACATTTTCATCTCAAACGTTTAGGCTACAACATTTTAGAATTTGACTTGTGCTTTTTTGTCACTCTCATTTGATTAAATATGCATTGAGGAACAAGGGATTAAGTGTTTTATTTTTAACACTCTAATTCTTTTGAAAACCTTTCTTTAACACAATTTACACAATATGCCTAAGTACACGCTATTCTAACTGTTAGAGCTTTGTAATTGAAGCTTTTAATTTATACATTGTTTGGGTTAGTGGTGTTTTTTGGTGATGCGGGTAGGTATGTGTATTTGGGAAAGTGCTTGGCCATTTGAGTCACGATGTATTAACGAAGTCTTAATATCATTTCTAGAAGTCAATCTACCAAGGGAATACAAATCAAAACATGTTATCAACAAGTTATGAGTGTTCTATGGCAAACAATGCATGTTATGTGCAAATGAGATCACAATTCAAATAAAAGTATAATCAAAGAGTGTTTAGGAATAGAAACAGAATTTATCCTCAGAAATGAACACTAAGGCACAAAATTCACGGGTAGTCTCCACTATTAATCCTAATCACTCGAGCACTGAGTCTCATTCATTAAAACATTTTAAGAAATGGACTATGCTCACATTGCCCGAAGCAATTCTAGACTAACAAGAAGTTAGCCTAGACTCAGTAACTGACGCGTCCGAAAGACTGCTTAATGGCACACAGAAACTAGCATTGAAGTAAACAATCATGTTCAAATCGGCTTGACTCGAAAAATTTGAAAAATATTACACACGAAAACAAAAACGCAAAATACACAAAACATTGACACTTGTGTGTTTATTTGCTCACACCCCCAAACCTAAACTCTACATTACCCTCAATGTTTAACATTAAAATCGTTGACACGAGTTCGAAGTTTTGGTTGTTTGGCCAACAAACACCTTTCGACTATCAATCAAAAACCTAGTCCACTAAGTATAAAATGATTTTCCCATCATGAGGAACATGTTAATCACAACAAAATATCATCATAGGGATTAAACACGATATCAACCAAAACCACCCTTAGATCTAGGCAAAAAGTATATATATGCACAAGTATATATGCAATCAAAGCATGTGCAAAATATAAAACACTAATCTAAACATGCAAAACTAAATTAACATCACAAAACTAAATTAAGTTATCTATTAAAACGAAAAGAAACTCTAAACATGCATTTAGTGTCTTGTATTGCACTCTATTGCATTTAAAATATTAATATATTCACTTAGACTACTTTTTCTCTTCTTGAGAGATATGTCTTATGACTAGAAGGTGTAATGCACAAGCAAGTGAAGTCTTGCAACCGTGGTGTGGTTGGCAAGCAAAGTGATCAAGAATTCACTAGTGGTTGTAAACATCATTACAATAGTGGATTTGAGGATCGGAGTGGCTAAAGGGTTAGCCCGTGGTTTTTCCCTTGTTGAAGGGTTTCCAAGAAAAATCAAGTGTTATTTAATTTCCTCATTTTATACTTGGTTTTGTATGTTTGTTTATGGGGTAAATTTTTAATATTGATTAATCAAGAAAAGTTGGTAATTAACTTGATTAAAACCTATTCACCCCCCCCCCCCCCCCCCCCCCCTCTCTAGGTTATTAGACACACGCTTGAGTTATATTTTCAGGTCCCATTAGGTCCATATGCACTAGTTCTAAGGGCTTCTTGGTAGCTATGTGAGTGCTTTTTTTGTTAGACACTTTACTTTGTTTACCTAATTGACAAGGTTCACACACACCTTCTAGCTTCCTACCAAGACTAGGTAGACCTCTAACAATGCTGTGTTTTTTAAGCTTCTTTAAGTCCTTAAAGTTCATGTGGCGTAACCTTTGATACAACAAATCAAGCTTATTACACTCATGTGCCATATTGCAAGTTATATGATCTATCTCTAGACAATAACAATTATCTAAAGATCTTTTGACTTCTAAAACAACTTTACCTTTTTTATCAATTATAGTGGACACATCTTTGTTAAAACTAACTCTTTCAAATATTTCACACAAGTGAGTGACACTTATCAAGTTAGCTTGTAAACCATCCACATACAAAGTGTTTTTAAGTTTGGGCAATCCGGGGATACAAATTGTTTCCTTTGCCTAGAACTTTCTTTTTGGTGCCATCACCAAAAGTAACCCATCCACCATCCTTCATAACAAGATTCTTAAAGAACTCTTTATTACAGGTCATATTCCTAGAGAATCCACTATCTTGGTACCAACAATAGGATGAGTTAGCTCTAAAAGCATATTGTGAAACATGGCATTGTGTTGTGTTTTTCTTAACCCAAACTTTCTTAACAAGTTTCTCGCTCTTATTTCTATTAATGTGCTTTGACTTTTTATTAGGCACATTGACTCTATTGGTCAAATTTTCAAACAAATCAAACAAAGCATTATCAATTTTCTTATGCATAGTAGAGTGAGGCACAACACAAGATTTTTCAAACAAGTGATCAACAACATTCTTCTCAACATGCTTTTCCAAAGTCTTCCTAGGTCTAGTTCTAAATCCATACATGGATGATTGCCTAGACCATTCAACCAAGACATATCATGCAAATCATTGGCTTGTTTACACTTGTGAATTTATTCAAAACATCTAGGCCTTATATGTCCTAGCATATTGCAATAATGACAAATAGGAATGAATTTGAGAATTTTACCATTAGCTTGAGAGTTCAATGCATTTTGCCTTCTCACAATTTTACCTCTTTGGTGAACAACCCTTGATGCTTTAACTTTTGCATTTGAAGATGATGAATATTGTCTTTGGCCTTGTTGAGTCTTTTCTTTGACATTCATTGTTGATGTTGAGGCACCTCCGGTAGCATCCATGGATTTACCGTTAGAGAGTGTACCTACATTCAATTTGCTACTTGCTTTGACAAGCATAGGTTTGTTAGTAGAAGGAGTAATTTTTTCATCCACATAACCTAAACCTCTTTTGTCACTTGGATGTTTTCCAATCTTACTGAGAGTTTCTACTTTGTTAGATGATCTTGCCAAAATTGTCATACATTTTGGCCCTCAATTCCATATTCGTCAGCTTGTTTTCGAGCATATTTTGGTGTCTAGTGGCTCGTTTTGTAGTGATTGTAGGCATTCAATGGATTTCAGGTACTAGAGGTGTAAACCGAGACTTTCGGGTGAAAAACGAGGCAAATGAGCCAAAGGAAGAGTGAACTGCATGGGTCCTTACGCAGGTAAACATACCCGCGCACATCTAAGACTTCACTGGCCCATTCCAATTAAACCACCAGCGCATTGGGAGATCAGAGGCCAAGAATTGTCTGTGCGCGGGTCACTGCACGGGTCTCTTACTCACGCATTGCGTGTTCCTGTTGGGCAAAAGTCATGTTTTCACCCATTTTTAGAGGGGCAATTATGTCCTTTCATGCCTATTTCGTGCCCTAGCCTCTCAAACCTATAAATACATCACATAGCCGTAATACCCATGATTCATTAATCTATTTTACTCATTCAATTAATCCACAAAACCCTAGAGCCTTCTTCACCAAATCAAGAGAGAGAGGAGCTTCCAAAGGCATCCATGGAGGTTTTCCTCCATGGATGCCTCCCAATCATCACTCTCTATTTACAACCACCCATCTTTGAAGGAGATTCAAGAGGAAAGAGCACCCTACCTTGTCTATAAGGAGGAGGAGCTTTCAATGGAGCTTGGAGATCCGAGATGACAATTGGGCCACTCTCCGAGCTTAGAGATCTGAGATTAACAACCTTGGGTTTCTTCTTTTACTCTTCTCTTGTATTTTCTTTATTTGGTGTGTATCCTCATTTGGGAAATATGTAAACCCTAATACTAGTTCCATTTATTTAATTGACTTGTATTTGATTTCTTCTTGTATTGTCCCATTCATTGCACTTAATTGATTCTTGACTTGTATTAAGTAGGATTAACAATTCAACTCTTGATGCATGTTTAGGGATAACTCTTGTCTTTACATTCTTGGCATGTAGAGTAGAAATTGATGTGTGCATATGATTGGGATTATGAGTAGATTAATGTAATTTAGGAGTAGATTAATTAAACATCCCATGATTGCTCATATTTTGATGGATTATTCGAAATGCATGTTTTGGATTGACTTGAGTGCTTTTATTTTTTTGGGTGGAACTCATGAAGAGCATACACTCTGTATTTGTGGGTTTCGGTTCTATAAAACTACATGCTTATGCGACCCTTGAGCGTTGCTCGTACGATACACCCTCGGTGAGTAGCACTCGGGTCACGACTCTTGGTCATTGCTCGTGTGATACACTCTCGGCGAGTAGTGGTCGAGGGTCCATTTATGCTTAATGCCTCCATTGGTTGTTGCTTACACGTGACAGGTGAGTAGCGATCGGCGGCTGATCTTATGTTCATCTCTTTTATAAATGTGCTTAAACGCGGTCCTTAGTAGTTGCTCATGCGATACATCCTCGGTGAGTAGCTCTAGAGGACCAGACGACTATCTCATTGCCATATCTAGAGGTCGTACTAAAGGCTAGGTTGAACCCAGTATAGGAGTGTCTTTGTAGTTAGTTATTGTAGGTGGCACTAATGTTTTGGGTGGTCATGAGTACCATATGTATCCACTTACTTGCATCTCTCCTATCCATCATTTTATATTTACCATTTTAATCACCATTCTCATCCTTCCACGGTCTCTTATTTTTCTTATCTTTGTTTTCATGCTTTCTCTTTCTCACACACTCATATGCTACACTTCACACACACCGTTCTCACCCTTGTCATGTTCTTATTTACATTGCTTTTAATAATCATTAAAATGAGAGACAATCGACGGATAACACCTCCCTGTGGACGATACCCTAGCTTACCACTTTACTAAGTTTTCAAAACTTCAGAGCACATTGCGTAGGACTTTTGATAAATTTATTTTTGATATTCACAATTTGGTAACGACACAAAAAGTGAGCTATCATTAGAACTAGATGACATCTTGCTTATCACCTTATTAGCCTCATTAAGTTTGTCATTAAGCACTCTCTCTTGATTCTCATACTCACTAAGTTTGACTCTAAGCATGTTTTCAAGTCTCTTAGCATAATCAAGAGAATTATCTCTTAGTTCAATTTCATATTTCAAAACTCCTAGTCTTTCATTAATATCATTCAAGTTACTCTCGAGACTAAGGATTTTGTCTTTAAGCTCTTTACTATCTTTTAAGCTAAGTTCATGAATTTCTTCTAGCTTCTTATTAAGAGACCTATTCATCCTAGAGATTCTCTCATTCTTTTGAACAAGATCTTTCATCTTTTGATTTCCTAGGTTAATAGGCTTATTTTCAACACTAGGAGACATGAAGGATAAAACTTCCTTAAATATGATTAATCCACAAGCAAATACAAACACTATAAAAAGAATCTATCTAATTACCTCTAGACACCCGCTTTAATACCAATTGAAATTGCCTTATTCACTTACAATGTCAAATATACCTAGGGGTGAATCGGTATAGTCTCAAAATTCTTGCAATTTCTTTTACTTCACAAGATAGATAATATCACAACGAAGCTTTAACAAGTATATTGATTCAACAAAACAATATGAATACAATTAAGCGATAGATGAATCAATACAAATACAAAGTAAGTAAAGACGATAAAAACAAAAATCAACACAAAGGATTTTTTCATGGTAAAACCTCAAAAATGAGGAAATATTGATGGGTTGATACCACAACCACCGGCATGTTAGGATTATGCTCAATAGCAAGAGTGTAATATTGTAATTGACAATCTTTTCATATGAATAAAGTGTTTTCTGATTCTTACAAATACTTATAGCATTTATTATTATATTTGTCAAGGTAAATAATCATAAGGTCAAAAGACTATGAGATATGAAGAATTGTTCATACATCCGGATATGTGTGAGGTAGACACAATTCTTTAGTTAGTCTTGAATAATGTTCACAACTTAAGTTAAAGGTTGGGCACCTCTATCTTGATAAAGTTGTAGAATTCTTTTACTAGCATTTGAGTGGGATCAAATGAGTTATGATGAGTCTAAAATCATCGAAAGGTTTTCGAGTAAATGAATCTAGTACACTGGGTGCATTGAACAGGATCACAATGAAATGCTTTATCTAGAACCGTCACTAGATATAAGTCTTTTCATTATTAGGACAATCGGAGAGTCGATCTTAATCCTGAGATAAATGATGGACTTATGGTTGCAAGTGTTATCATTTGAGCCATCAATGAGTACAATTATATAGCATAGTCTATCCTCGATAGTTTGGTGGTATTCATTTGTTAATCGATAGAGGACTTCATTTATAGATATGGACATCGTGGTTCCATTTATTAAATGAGAGTATAATATCATCATATGGATGTTTTGAGGTATTGGCTATTAAATCTCAACGTTGAGTTTTCAATAATGATTATTGAAGACATGGCTTCTGGACAAGTCAAAATATCCAAGTTCAAAATGTGGTCATATGAGGAAATATGGTAACTTGGAGAGCTATAGGCGGTCTATGAGCTCTTGGCGATTACTGATATTATTCACGAGGATACACCATCTCCTATAAGATTGTCTAGGGTATGAATGAGAAACATCTCCTTATTCTATCTTTATTTAAGAGTTCAATTTTAACTCTTTAGTGGAATGAGTTAAAATTAATAGATCGGACGTAAGTGAATCATTGGTTGATTGTGATTAGGTTATGTCTATTGAAGCTTAAATTTAGATAGCCCGCCAAGATCCACAATCCACACGTACTTGCATGGATCACTTGATATATTCTACCAGACCAATTTATGGGTCCATCTAGAATTGCATTTAATATATTAAGAATATAATATGTCTATTATTTATTTAATGGGCTGCTCTATTATATTAATTTATTAAAAGGAGATATGTGGGCTTGTTTCTTTTAGTAAGAATAAGTCTGGTTTACATGTGGGCTTTTATTTAAAGTCTAATGGATTAAATAAAAAAAGAAAAATAATATTAGGCCCATATATATATGGTGTGGGCGGCAAGGCTAATAAAATAGCCCAAGATATTATTTTATTTTATTGTTTTGATTAAATAAAAATTAATTAATTATTTAATTAATTAATAGTTTAAATCAAAATCTTTTCCTGATCAGTAAATAAAATACTATGTGTTGGATTAGGCTTAGAATTCTTTTAAGTGATAGGAGTCCTAATGTGGTAAGGATTAAGTCCACATACACTCCATACCACACAAAGAATTCGGCCACCCTAGTCCTATAAGGGTTAGGATTCTTAAATTGATAGGAATTAGGGAAAAGCACAATTCCTTTTCAAATAAGGAAATTGGCCAATCCTAGATTTCCTACACAAAGAATTCAGCCAACCCTATTTAGAGAAGGAGAAATTTCGGTCACCTTATAAATATAAGGTGATAAATTTCGGCCACGAAGAAGCTTGAGTGAGAGAGATTTTTGTTTGCTTTGAAAAATAAAAATCTTACTCAATACACATAGAATTTCAACCAAGAGAGAAAAAGAAAAATAAGTTATCATTCGATAGTGCACTTGCAAGCCTTTAACATCAAAAGGTTTTGTGCACACTTTCGATTTAGGGTTACGCGAGTTTCAATCATATTGATTGTGAATTCAAAAGTGACCGGAACTATTTTTTTAGGCTCTTGGTGTTTTACTATTGAAGATCAAGATCAGAAATTGCATACATCCATTCTAAGGTAAGCAATTCAAAGAAAAAGGGAGACCACGCTCCTAGGTGATTCACGTACGTGCTAGGATTTAAGATCTTGAGGATTACCATCGACATAAGTCAATCGGATCACGCGACAAGAGGTATTTAACTCTAACCGTATATTTGAGTTTAATTAATTAAAGGGTTAAGGTTCAAATCTTTAGAAAAATTTTAAACTATACAAAAATCTATTTTTCGCCTTCCGCTGCTATTTTAGTTAATTTTTCCCTACAATTGGTATCAGAGCCCTGGTTGTACCCTTTAATTAATTAACGTATATATACGTGAATCTATTTCTTTTTGTTGTGATTATGCATGTTTTAGAAAGAGATGGCACTCTAGGTATTCGCATATATAATTACATGTCGAATGTATGGATTTATATATGTTGTTATAAAGTGAATTGTTATTGCTCAATTTTGGTCCTAGATTTTCCATGTAATTTTTGTTTCGGAATTGTAACAAGAAGGGTGGCCTATTATTGTCACAAGTTCCTTCTTGATAGTTGCTTAATTTTTTTTTTTTTTTTGTATAAAATAGTGCAGTTTTTTAATGTATTAAAAATACTGCAATTTTTTTTAAGTGCAGTTTTTTATTTGTAAAAAATAAAAAAAAAATAATGCAGTGGTTAATAAAAAAAAAATTAATGTAGTATTTTATTGTATTAAATAAGCTGTAATATATTCAAGATTCGAAGACTCGAAGATTTGAAGAAATTGGAGCATCCGGAACCCGTCTTGGCACTCGCGCGCACCGAGACAACAAGCGCGCACGCAACCAAGCGTGCAGCTGCGCTTGTTGTGGTGCAGCTGCGCTTGTTGCGGTGCAGCAGCGCGCGACCCATGCATAGGCTGGCCGTGCGGCAGCTCATGCCCTTGCATGGGCTAGGCGTGCACATGGGCTGCTGTGGTGATCTTTGGGCGCACGAGTTTCGTGCGTGAGATGGTCGCTTGAAGTCTTGTCTGCCAAGAAAGGAGTTTTTGTATTCCGTACAATTGTAATTTACATGCTTTTCTAGGATGGACCAAAATTGTGGCTATTTATTTTTTATGTATAAATATTACAATATTTGTTATTGTATGATAACATGTCATATTGAATAGGAGTGCCACTCATATATCTCTTTTGGTATGAACATGCATTGAATGATTTAGGTATCTAATTGGCATCTAGATAACTTGGTAAAATCATTCTTTGGAATTTAATCACACGCCTTAAAAAATTGAGTGGGAGAAGGTGTGTTAGAATGCCTATGGCCTCCAAGGTTAGTTGAGTTTTATTATTTTTGGTAATCCCCCCAAGGGGCGTCCATAAATGGAATTTAACAAAATACTTCCTTACAAGGATAGACTAGACAATTGACTTAAATGAAATCTACTCCCCAAGGAGGGATTCTCCTGAGAGAAAATTGAGGGCCGATATCTTGGTAACACACTCAATGTAATTTTATTAATATCCTCCCAAGAGTTCTTGTTAATAAAATTGCAAGGCTAAAATTGAAAACGCTGGTTGTTATGTTAACAATTAGGTGGGACCTAGTCCAACTAGTAAATAGTACGAACTCCCAAAGAAGGCGTAAGATTTATGGGTGTTGGATCACCGTTGAATTTTTACGATTGAATTATTTATTTAATTCAAGATAAATATTTAAAAGTGCTTTATCATGATTATTTACTTATATATGTTTTTGTTTTAATCAGAAATCATGACCCCATCACTTATGAACATCCTGAAAGATAACACCTTAACTGGAGATAATTATGTCACATGGAAAAGGAAAATTGGGTTGTTGCTGCAAAATCAAAAACATAAATTTGTTCTGACTACTCCTAAACCACCCTTTCCTAATAATGAATCTAGTGTGATGCAAAGAGATGAGTGTGAGCAGTGGAAGACTTCTGATGATATGGAAAAATGTTATATTATGGCCACTATCTCCGACGTGTTGCAACAATAACATGAAGGAATGGAGTCCGCTGCTGGTATAATGATGTCTCTAGAGGAAATGTTTGCTATGACGTCTAGGACGACTAAGAGAGAGGCAGTGACTGCTTTTATGAATCTTAGGATGAAACCTGGACAATCTGTGAAAGATCACATGATGAAAGTCATAGCACATCTCAATATTGCTGAACTAAATGGTGCTGAGATTGATGGTGAGAACAAAATTGATATAGTAGTTAACTCACTGTCAGATTCCTTTGATCAGTTCAAGTTGGACTGCACCTTGAACAAAAAGGAATACACCTTGTAAGGCCTAATGCAAGATGTTCAAAGCGCTGAAAAGATCCTTGTGAAAAACAAAGGTCAAGAGATTCATTTGGTTGGTAAAGTTTCTACTGTTAAGACTAGTAAGAAGGTCAAGAAACAACAGAAGAAAAAGCAACTTGGGCCTACCAAGAAGGAAACCAAGAAAGTAACCAAGATCAAAGGGAAATGCTTCCTTTGTGGTGAAAAGGGACATTGGAAAAGAGATTGCCCAAAGTCCCAGAATAAGAAGGAAGAAGGTAATATTAATTATCTTGAAACATGTTTTCTGGCAGATTCTACTGATTCTTGGATCATAGACTCTGGAGCCACTAATCATGTTTGTTATTCCTTGTAGGGGTTCCAAGAAAGGAGAAAGCTGAATGAAGATGAAGTCAATTTGCGCTTGGGCAACGGAACGTTAGTGTCTGCAAGTGCAGTGGGAGATATTAGAGTTATTTTAGATTCTAGTAGGCATTTAGATTTAATAGACGTTTATTATGTACCTCAATTCAAGAGGAATTTAATTTCAGTTTCTTGTTTAAATAAATTTGGATATTCTGTTACTTTGAATAAAGCTTTTATTATTAGTAAGAATGACAAAATTGTTTGCAAAGGTACATTGGAAAACGGTCTATTCTTTTTGCATAGAAATATCTCTCACTCGTTAGACACAGAAATAACGGAACCTAATCATAAAAGAGTAAAATTATCAAAAGATGAAACCTACCTTTGGCATTTACGCCTAGGTCGCATTAACCTTAATAGGATTAAAAGATTGGTATGTGACGGACCTTTAAATGACTTAAAGGTTGATGATCTACCAACTTGTGAATCTTGTTTGGAAGGTAAAATGACCAAAAGGCTGTTCAATACCAAAGGTGCAAGAGCCACTGAATGTTTAGGACTAATACACACTGATGTATGTGGTCTTATGAGCATTCAAGCTAGATGTGGATATGAGTACTTCATCACCTTCACAGATGATTACTCAAGATTTGGTTATGTGTATCTCATGAGACATAAGTCGGATGCTTTTGACATGTTCAAAGCATTCAAAGCTGAAGTAGAAAATCAGCTTGAGAAACATATAAAAATCTTGAGATCTGATCGTGGTGGAGAATATCTATCTAGAGAGTTTCAGCAATATCTTATTGATAATGGAATAGTTTCTTAGTTTTCTACACCAGGTACACCTCAACAAAATGGGGTAGCAGAACGGAGAAATAGAACTCTTTTAGAGATGGTTAGGTCAATGTTGAGTTATTCAACACTTCCTATTTCTTTTTGGGGATATGCTCTACAAACAGCAATATACATTCTAAACGATGTACCATCTAAATCTGTCCCTAAAACCCCAAATGAATTGTGGACTGGGCGAAAACCTAGTTTACAACATATGAGGATATTTGGTTGTCCTGCACATGTGTTGAAAGGAAAGACAGAGAAGATGGAGTCCCGTTCAGAAACATGTATATTTGTGGGGTATCCAAAAGGAACTAAAGGATATTATTTCTATAGTCCTAATGATCTAAAAGTATTTGTTTCAACAAATGCTTCATTTCTAGAAAAGGACTATATGAATAATTTTGTGCCCAAAAGTAGAATTGTCTTGAATGAAATGTCAGGAGATACAATTCCACAAGAGGTTTCAAAACCTAGCCCAATTGTAAGTTCCACTCCAACACAAAATCAACAACCTACCATTCCTCGTCGTAGTGGGAGGGTTATAACACAACCCGAAAGATACATCAGTCTAGGAGAATCTGCGGAGAATCTCCCGGACGACGATGATCCCTACACGTACAAGGAAGCAATGGAGGATGTTGATTGTCATCATTGGCAAAAGGCAATGCAATCTGAGATTGAATCGATGTTCAATAACAAAGTCTAGTCCCTTGTAGACTTGCCTAAAGGGATAAAACCCATTGGGTGTAAATGGGTATACAAGATGAAAAGAGGTATGGATGGTAAGGTGGAAACCTTTAAAGCTAGACTGGTAGCTAAAGGTTATACACAGAAAGAAGGTATCGATTACGAGGAAACCTTCTCTCCTGTGGCCATGCTTAAATCCATTAGGATACTCTTATCTATTGCAGCATCTCTAGACCTAGAGATTTGGCAAATGGAGGTCAAGACAGCTTTCCTTAATGGAAGTCTTGATGAGAGCATCTACATGATGCAACCAGAAGGATTCATTGAAAAGGGCCAAGAGGAAAGAGTATGCAAATTGCAAAAGTTCATATATGGACTGAAGCAAGCATCCAGATCCTGGAACATAAGGTTCGATCAAGCTGTGAAAGGTTTTGGATTTATTCAAAACCCTGACGAACCTTGTGTATACAAAAGGATTAAAGGCGACAAGTTGGTTTTCCTCATTCTTTATGTTGATGATATACTACTCATTGGAAACGATGTAGGTGTATTGACATCAGTAAAAGAATGGTTAGCAAAAAAATTTGATATGAAGGACCTAGGTGAAGCAAGTTATATTCTTGGTATCCAAGTAATAGGGGATAGAAAGAATAGAACGATTGCATTATCCCAAGCTTTATACATTGATAAAATCTTGTCTAGATTTTCCATGCAAGATTCCAAGAAAGGTATGTTACCTTTTAGACATGGAATCAAACTTTCTAAGGAACAGGATCCTAAGAATGAGCATGAAGAGCAATTCATGAGTAGAGTTCCATATGCCTCGGCAGTTTGAAGTCTCATGTATGCAATGCTCTGTACTAGACCAGATATTTGTTTTGCTGTTGGCATAGTTAGCAGGTTTCAATCGAAACTTGGTCCTGATCATTGGACGGCAGTCAAGCATATTTTCAAGTATCTTAAAAGAACTAGAGATTATATGCTTGTATACTCTGGAGGGGATTTAATTCCCGTTGGGTATACAGATTCTGATTTCCAGTCGGATTATGATTCCAGAAAATCCACATCAGGATCTGTGTTTACCATTGGAGGAGGAGCAGTCATATGGAAGAGTATCAAGCAATCTTGTATTGCTGATTCCACCATGGAAGCTGAGTATGTTGCTGCATGCAAAGCTACAAAAGAGGCTGTTTGGCTCCGCCAATTCTTGATTGACTTGGAAGTGGTTCCTAATGCGAATAAGCAGATCACTATACACTGTGACAACAGTGGAGCAGTGGCTAATTCGAGAGAACCAAGAAGTCATAAGAGAGGTAAACACATAGAAAGGAAATATCACCTTTTAAGGGAAATTGTTCATAGGGGAGATGTGACGATCACCAAAATCGCGTCAGCAGAAAATCTAGCGGATCCTTTCACAAAGGCTCTACCTCAGAAGAGTTTTGATGGGCACCTAGAGAATATGGGAATGACAGATATGACACACTTGCTATAGCGCAAGTGAGAGATTGCTAGGATTATGCTCAATAGCAAGAGTGTAATATTGTAATTGACAATCTTTTCATATTAATAAAGTGTTTTCTGATTCTTACAAATACTTATAGCATTTATTATTATATTTGTCAAGGTAAATAATCATAAGGTCAAAAGACTATGAGGTATGAAGAATTGTTCATACATCCGGATATGTGTGAGGTAGACACAATTCTTTAGTTAGTCTTGAATAACTGTTCACAACTTAAGTTAAAGGTTGGGCACCTCTATCTTGATAAAGTTGTAGAATTCGTTTACTAGCATTTGAGTGGGATCAAATGAGTTATGATGAGTCTAAAATCATCGAAAGGTTTTCGAGTAAATGAATCTAGTACACTGGGTGCATTGAACAAGATCACAATGAAATGCTTTATCTAGAACCGTCACTAGATATAAGTCTTTTCATTATTAGGACAATCGGAGAGTCGATCTTAATCCTGAGATAAATGATGGACTTATGGTTGCAAGTGTTATCATTTGAGCCATCAATGAGTACGCTTATATAGCATAGTCTATCCTCGATAGTTTGGTGGTATTCATTTGTTAATCGATAGAGGACTTCATTTATAGATATGGACATCGTGGCTCCATTTATTAAATGAGAGTATAATATCATCATATGGATGTTTTGAGGTATTGGATATTAAATCTCAATGTTGAGTTTTCAATAATGATTATTGAAGACATGGCTTCTAGACAAGTCAAAATATCCAAGTTCAAAATGTGGTCATATGAGGAAATATGGTAACTTGGAGAGCTATAGGCGGTCTATGAGCTCTTGGCGATTACTGATATTATTCACGAGGATACACCATCTCCTATAAGATTGTCTAGGGTATGAAAGAGAAACATCTCCTTATTCTATCTTTATTTAAGAGTTCAATTTTAACTCTTTAGTGGAATGAGTTAAAATTAATAGATCGGACCTAAGTGAATCATTTGTTGATTGTGATTAGGTTATGTCTGTTGAAGCTTAAATTTAGATAGCCCGCCAAGATCCACAATCGACATGTACTTGCATGGATCACTTGATATATTCTACCGGACCAATTTATGGGTCCATCTAGAATTGCATTTAATATATTAAAAATATAATATGTCTATTATTTATTTAAAGGGCTGCAGTATTATATTAATTTATTAAAAGGAGACATGTAGGCTTGTTTCTTTTAGTAAGAATAAGTCTGGTTCACATGTGGGCTTTTATTTAAAGTCTAATGGATTAAATAAAATAAGAAAAATAATATTGGGCCCATATATATATGGTGTGGGCGGCAAGGCTAAATAAAATAGCCCAAGATATTATTTTATTTTATTGTTTTGATTAAATGGGAATTAATTAATTATTTAATTAATTAATAGTTTAAATCAAAATCTTTTCCTGATCAGTAAATTAAATACAATGTGTTGGATTAGAGTTGGAATTCTTTTAAGTGATAGGAGTTCTAATGTGGTAAGGATTAAGTCCACATACACTCCTTATTATACAAAGAATTCGGCCACCACTAGTCTTACAAGGGTTAGGATTCTTGAATTGATAGGAATTAGGGAAAAGGACAATTCCTTTTCAAGTAAGGAAATTAACCAACCCTAGATTTCCTATTCAATGAATTCGGCCAACCCTACTTAGTAAAGGAGAAAATTCGGCCAACCTATAAATATAAGGTTATGAATTTTCGGCCACTAAGAAGCAAATAGAGAGAGATTTTTGTTTGTTTTGAAAATAAAAAATCATACTCTATACACATAGATTTTCGGCCAAGAGAGAAAAAGAAAATAAGTTCTCATTCGATAGTGCACTTACAAGCCTTTAACATCAAAAGGTTTTGTGCACACTTTCGATTTAGGGTTACGCGAGTTTCAATCATACTGATTGTGAATTCAAAAGTGACCGGAACTATTTTTTTAGGCTCTTGGTGTTTTACTATTGAAGATCAAGATTAGAAATTCCATACATCCATTCTAAGGTAAGCAATTAAAAGAAAAAGGGAGACCATGCTCCTAGGTGATTCATGTACGTGCTAGGATTGAAGATCTTACGGATTACCATCGACGTTAGTCAATCGGATCACGCGACAAGAGGTATTTAACTCTAACCATATATTTGAGTTTAATTAATTAAAGGGTTAAGGTTCAAATCTTTAGAAAAATTTTAAACTATACGAAAATTATTTTTTCGCCTTCCGCTGCGGTTTTAAGCAATTTTTCCCTACAATTGGTATCAGAGCCTTGGTTGTACCCTTTAATTAATTAACATATATATACGTGAATCTATTTCTTTTTATTATGATTATGCATGTTTTAGAAAGAGATGGTACTCTAGGTATTCGCATATATAATTACATGTGGAATGTATGGATTTATATATGTTGTTATAAAGTGAATTGTTATTGCTCGATTTTGGTCCTAGAATTTCAATGTATTTTTTGTTTCGGAATTGTAACAAGAAAGGTGGTCTATTATCGCCATAATTCCTTCTTGGTAGTTGCTAAGTTCTTATTAATTTTATTGTAAAAATACTGCAGTTTTTTATTGTATTAAAATTTAGTGCAGTTTTTTATTTGTAAAAAAAAAAATACTGCAGTAGTTTAAATAAAAATATATATATATATATATATTTCTGCAGTATTTTATTGTATAAAATAAGTTGTAATATATTCAAGATTCGAAGACTCGAAGATTTGAAGAAATTGGAGCATCTGGAACCGAGCTTGGCACCTGCGCGCACCGAGACAACAAGCGCGCACGCAACCAAGCGTTCAGCTGCGCTTGTTGCGGTGCAGTAGCGCGCAAGACCCATGCATGGGCTGGCCATGCGGCAGCTCATGCCCTTGCATGGGCTAGGCGTGCGCATGGGCTGCTTGGTGATCTTCAAGCGCGCTAGTTACGTGCGCGAGATGGTCGCTTGAAGTCTTGTTCGCCAAGAAAGGAGTTTTTTGTATTCCGTACAATTGTAATTTACATGCTTTTCTAGGATGGACCAAAATTGTGGCTATTTATTTTTATGTATAAATATTACAATATTTGTTATTGTGTGATAACATGTAATATTGAATAGGAGTGCCACTCATATATCTCTTTTGGTATGAACATGCATTGAATGATTTAGGTATCTAATTGGCATCTAGATAATTTGGTCAAAATCATTCTTTGGAATTTAATCACACGCCTTAAATAATTGAGTGGGAGAAGGTGTGTTAGAGCACCTATGGCCTCCAAGGTTAGTTGAGCTTTATTATTTACTGGTAATCCCCCAGAGGGGCGTCCATAAATGGAATTTAGCAAAATACTTCCTTACAAGGATAGACTAGACAATTGACTCAAACGAGATCTACTCCCAGAGGAGGGATTTTCGTGAGAGAAAATTGAGGGTCGATATCTTGGTAACACACTCAATGTAATTTTATTAATATCCTCCCGAGAGTTCTTGTTAATAAAATTGCAAGGCTAAAATTGAAAACGCTGGTTTTTATGTTAACAATTAGGTGGGACCTAGTCCAACTAGTAAATGGTGCGAACTCCCGAAGGAGGCGTAACATTTATGGGTGTTGGATCACCGTTCAATTTTTCACGATTGAGTTATTTAATTAATTCAAGATAAATATTCGAAAGTGCTTTATCATGATTATTTACTTATATATGCTTTTTGTTTTATTCAGAAATCATGACCCCATCACTTATGAACATCCTAAAAGATAACACTTTAACTGGAGATAATTATGTCAGATGGAAAAGGAAAATTGGGTTGTTGCTGCAAAGTGAAAAACATAAGTTTGTTCTAAATACTCCTAAACCACCTGCTCCTAATAATGAATCAAGTATTTTGCAAAGAGATGAGTATGAGCAGTGGAAGACCTCAGATGATATGGCCAAATGTTACATTATGGCTACTATCTCCTACGTGTTGCAACAGGAGCATGAAGGAATGGGGTCTGCTGCTGATATTATGATGTCTCTAGAAGAGATGTTTGCTATGAGGTCTAGGACGACTAAGAGAGAGGCAATGACTGTTTTTATGAATCTTAGGATGAAACCTGGACAGGCTGTGAAAGATCACATGATGAAAGTCATAGCACATCTAAATATTGCATAATTAAATGGCGCTGAGATAGAGGGTGAGACCAAAATTGACATGGTTATCAACTCACTATCAGATTCCTTTGATCAATTCAAGTTGGACTACACCTTGAACAAAAAGGAATACACCTTGCAAGGCCTGATGCAAGATGTTCAAAGCATTGAAAAGATCCTTGTGAAAAGCAAAGGTCAAGAGATTCATATGGTTGGTAAAGTTGCTACCTGTTAAGACCCGTCAGAAGGTCAAGAAACAACAGAAGAAAAAGAAACTTGGGCCTACCAAGAAGGAGACCAAGAAAGTAACCAAGATCAAAGGGAAATGCTTCCTTTATGGTGAAAAGGGACATTGGAAAAGAAATTGCCTAAAGTACCAGAACAAGAACGAAAAAGGTAATATTAATTATCTTGAAACATGTTTTCTGGCAGATTCTTGGATCATAGACTCTGGAGCCACTAATCATGTTTGTTATTCCTTACAGGGGTTCTAAGAAAGGAGAAGGCTGAATAAGAACGAAATCAATTTGCGCTTGGGCAACAGATCGTTAGTGTCTGCAAGTGCAGTGGGAGATATTAGAGTTATTATAGATTCTAGTAGGCATTTAGATTTAATAGACGTTTATTATGTATCTCAATTCAAGAGGAATTTAATTTCAGTTTCTTGTTTAAATAAATTTGGATATTCGGTTACTTTTAATAAAGCTTTTATTATTAGTAAGAATGACAAAATTGTTTGCAAAGGTACATTGGAAAACGGTCTATTCTTTTTGCATAGAAATATCTCTCACTCGTTAGACACAGAAATAACGGAACCTAATCATAAAAGAGTAAAATTATCAAAAGATGAAACCTACCTTTGGCATTTACGCCTAGGTCGTATTAACCTTAATAGGATTAAAAGATTGGTATGTGACGGACCTTTAAATGACTTAAAGGTTGATGATCTACCAACTTGTGAATCTTGTTTGGAAGGTAAAATGACCAAAAGGCCATTCAATACCAAAGGTGCAAGAGCCACTGAATGTTTAGGACTAATACACACTGATGTGTGTGGTCCTATGAGCATTCAAGCTAAAGGTGGATATGAGTACTTCATCACCTTCACAGATGATTACTCAAGATTTGGTTATGTGTATCTCATGAGACATAAGTCGGATGCTTTGGACATGTTCAAAGCATTCAAAGTTGAAGTAGAAAATCAGCTTGAGAAACGCATAAAAATCTTGAGATCTGATCGTGGTGAAGAATATCTATCTGGTGAGTTTCAGCAATATCTTTTGATAATGGGACAGTTTCTCAGTTTTCTGCACCAGGTACACCTCAACAAAATAGGGTAGCAGAAAGGAGAAATAGAACTCTTTTGAACATGATTAGGTCTATGTTGAGTTATTCAACACTTCCTATTTCTTTTTGGGCATATTTTCTACAAACTGCAATATATATTCTAAACGTGGTACCATCGAAGTCGGTTCCTGGAACACCATATCAGTTGTGGACTGGGCGAAAGCCTAGTTTACAACACATAAGGATATTTGGTTGTCCTGCACATGTGTTAAAAGGAAAGACAGAAAAGATGGAGTCCCGTTCGGAAACATGCATATTTGTGGGGTATCCAAAAGGAACTAAAGGATATTATTTCTATAGTCCTTCAGATCTAAAAGTGTTTGTTTCAACAAATGCTACAGTTCTGGAAAAGGACTATATGAATGATTTTGTTCCCAAAAGTAGAATTGTCCTGAATGATATGTCAGGACATACAATTCCACAAGAGTTTTCACAACCTAACCCAATTGTAATTTCCACTCCAACACAAAATCAACAACCTACCATTCCTCATCGTAGTGGGAGGGTTAGAACCCAACCTGAAAGATACATCGGTCTAGGAGAATCTGTTGAGAATCTCCCTGACGACGATGATCCCTACACGTACAATGAAGCAATGGAGGATGTTGATTGTCACTATTGGCAAAAGGCAATGCAATCTGAGATTGAATCCATGTTCGATAACAAAGTCTGGTCCCTTGTAGACTTGCCTAAAGGGATAAAACCCATTGGGTGCAAGTGGGTATACAAGAGGAAAAGAGGTATGGATGGAAATGTGGAAACTTTTAAAGCTAGATTTGTAGCTAAAGGTTACACACAGAAAGAAGGTATCGATTACGAGGAAACCTTCTCTCCTGTGGCCATGCTTAAATCCATTAGGATACTCTTATCCATTGCAACATCTTTAGATTTAGAGATTTGGCAAATGGACGTCAAGACAGCTTTCCTTAATGGAAGTCTTGACGAAAGCATCTATATGATGCAACCAGAAGGATTCATTGAAAAGGGCCAAATGGAAAAGGTATGCAAGTTGCAGAAATCAATTTATGGATTAAAGCAAGCATCCAGATCCTGGAACATAAGGTTCGACCAAGCTGTAAAAGGTTTTGGATTATTACAGAACCTTGAAGAACCTTGTGTATACAAAAGGATCAAAGGTGACAAGTTGGTTTTCCTTATTCTTTACGTAGATGATATATTACTCATTGGAAACGATGTGGGAGTATTGACATTAGTAAAAGAATGGTTAGCAAAACAATATGATATGAAGGATTTAGGAGAAGCAAGTTTTATTCTAGGTATCCAAGTAATAAGGGATAGAAAGAATAAAACGATTGCACTATCCCAAGCTTCATACATAGACAAAATCTGGTCTAGGTTTTCCATGCAAGATTCCAAGAAAGGTATGTTACCTTTTAGGCATGGAATCAAACTTTCTAAGGAACAAGTTCCTAAGAATGAGCATGAAGAGCAATTCATGAGTAGAATTCCATATGCCTCGGCAGTTGGAAGTCTCATGTATGCAATGCTCTGTACTAGACCAGATATTTGTTTTGCTGTTGGCATAGTTAGCAGGTTTCAATCGAAACCTGGTCCTGATCACTGGACGGCAGTCAAGCATATTTTCAAGTATCTTAGGAGAACGAAAGATAATATGCTTGTATACTCTGGAGGGGATTTAATCCCCGTTGGGTATACAGATTCTGATTTCCAATCGGATTCTGACTCTAGAAAATCCACATCAGGATCTGTGTTTACTCTTGGAGGAGAAGCAGTCATTTGGAGGAGTATCAAGCAATCTTGTATTGCTGACTCCACCATGGAAGCAGAGTATGTAGCTGCATACGAAGCTGCCAAGGAGGCTGTTTGGCTTCGCCAATTCTTAATTGACTTAGAAGTAGTTCCTACTGCGAATAAGCAGATCACTATCTACTGTGACAACTGTGGAGCAGTGGCTAATTCGAAAGAACCAAGAAGTCATAAGAGAGGAAAACACATTGAAAGAAAGTATCATCTTTTAAGGGAGATTGTTCATAGGGGAGACGTGACGATTACCAAAATCGCGTCGGCAGAAAATCTAGCAGATCCCTTCACAAAGGCTCTACCTCAGAAGAGTTTTGATGGGCACCTAGAGAACATGGGAATGAGAGATATGACACCTTTGCTATAGCGCAAGTGGGAGATTGTTAGGATTATGCTCAATAGCAAGAGTGTAATATTGTAATTGACAATCTTTTCATATAAATAAAGTAATTTCTGATTCTGCAAAATCTTACAGCATTGATAATTATAATTTTCAAGGTAAATAATCATAAGGTCAAAAGACTATGGGATATGAAGAATTGTTTGTACATCCGGATATGTATGAGGTAGACACAATTCTTTAGTTAGTCTTGAATAACGTTCACAACTTAAGTTAAAGGTTGGGCACCTCTATCTAGATAAAGTTGTAGAATTCTTTTACTAGAATTTGAGTGGGATCAAATAAGTCTAAAATCATCGAAAGGTTTTCGAGTAAAAGAATCTAGTGCACTGGGTGCATTGAACTGGATCACAATGAAATACTTTATCTAGAACTGTTACTAGATATAAGTCTTTTCATTATCAGGACAATCAAAGAGTCTATCTAAATCTTGAGATAAATGATGGACTTATGGTTGCAAGTGTTATCATTTGAGCTATCAATGAGTACGATTATATAGCATAGTCTATCCTCGATAGTTTGGTGGTATTCATTTGTTAATCGATAGAGGACTTCATTTATAGATATGGACATCGTGGCTCCATTTATTAAATGAGAGTATAATATCATCATATGGATGTTTTGAGGTATTGGATACTAAATCTCAACGTTGAGTTTTCAATAATGATTATTGAAGACATGGCTTCTGGATAAGTCAAAATATCCAAGTTCAAAATGTGGTCATATGAGGGAATATGGTAACTTGGAGAGCTATAGGCGGTCTATGAGCTCTTGGTGATTACTGATATTATTTACGAGGATACACCATCTCCTATAAGATTGTCTAGGGTATGAATGAGAAACATCAACTTATTCTATCTTTATTTAAGAGTTCAATTTTAGCTCTTTAGTGGACTGAGTTAAAATTAATAGATCGGACCTAAGTGAATCATTTGTTGATTGTGATTAGGTTATGTCTATTGAAGCTTAAATTTAGATAGCCCGCTAAGATCCACAATCCACACGTACTTGCATGGATCACTTGATATATTATACCGGACCAATTTATGGGTCCATCTAGAATTGCATTTAATATATTAAGAATATAATATGTCTATTATTTATTTAATGGTCTGCACTATTATATCAATATATTAAAAGGAGACATGTAGGCTTGTTTCTTTTAGTAAGAATATGTCTGGTTCACATGTGAGCTTTTATTTAAAGTCTAATGGATTAAATAAAATAAGAAAAATAATATTGGGCCCATATATATATGGTGTGGGCGGCAAGGCTAAATAAAATAGCCCAAGATATTATTTTATTTTATTGTTTTGATTAAATGGGAATTAATTAATTATTTAATTAATTAATAGTTTAAATCAAAATCTTTTCCTGATCAGTAAATTAAATACTATGTGTTGGATTAGGGTTGGAATTCTTTTAAGTGATAGGAGTCCTTATGTGGTAAGGATTAAGTCCACATACACTCCTTATTATACAAAGAATTCGGCCATCACTAGTCCTACAAGGGTCAGGATTCTTGAATCGATAGGAATTAGGGAAAACGACAATTCCTTTTCAAGTAAGGAAATTAACCAACCCTAGATTTCCTATTCAATGAATTCGACCAACCCTACTTGGTGAAGGAGAAAATTCGGCCAACCTATAAATATAAAGTTATGAATTTTCGGCCACTAAGAAGCAAAATAGAGAGAGATTTTTGTTTGTTTTGAAAATAAAAAATCCTACTCTATACACATAGATTTTCGGCCAAGAGAGAAAAAGAAAATAAGTTCTCATTCGATAGTGCACTTACAAGCCTTTAACATCAAAAAGTTTTGTGCACACTTTCGATTTAGGGTTACGCGAGTTTCAATCATATTGGTTGTGAATTCAAAAGTGACCGGAACTATTTTTTTAGGCTCTTGGTGTTTTACTATTGAAGATCAAGATCAGAAATTCCATACATCCATTCTAAGGTAAGCAATTCAAAGAAAAAGGGAGACCACGCTCCTAGGTGATTCACATACGTGCTAGGATTGAAGATTTTGCGGATTACCATCGATGTAAGTCAATCGGATCAAGCCACAAGAGGTATTTAACTCTAACCGTATATTTGAGTTTAATTAATTAAAGGGTTAAGGTTCAAATCTTTAAAAAAATTTTAAACTATACGAAAATTATTTTTTCGCCTTCCGCTGCGGTTTTAAGCAATTTTTCCCTACAGTATGATTATTGAAGACATGACTTCTGGACAAGTCAAAATATCCAAGTTCAAAATGTGGTCATATGAGGAAATATGGTAACTTGGAGAGCTGTAGGCGATCTATGAGCTCTTGGCGATTACTGATATTATTCACGAGGATACACCATCTCCTATAAGATTGTCTAGGGTATGAATGAAAAACATCTACTTATTCTATCTTTATTTAAGAGTTCAATTTTAGCTCTTTAGTGGACTGAGTTAAAATTAATAGATCGGACCTAAGTGAATCATTTGTTGATTGTGATTAGGTTATGTCTATTGAAGCTTAAATTTAGATAACCCGCCAAGATCCACAATCCACACGTACTTGCATGGATCACTTGATATATTATACCGGACCAATTTATGGGTCCATCTAGAATTGCATTTAATATATTAAGAATATAATATGTCTATTATTTATTTAATGGGCTGCACTATTATATCAATATATTAAAAGGAGACATGTAGGCTTGTTTCTTTTAGTAAGAATATGTCTGGTTCACATGTGAGCTTTTATTTAAAGTCTAATGGATTAAATAAAATAAGAAAAATAATATTGGGCCCATATATATATGGTGTGGGCGGCAAGGCTAAATAAAATAGCCCAAGATATTATTTTATTTTATTGTTTTGATTAAATGGGAATTAATTAATTATTTAATTAATTAATAGTTTAAATCAAAATCTTTTCCTGATCAGTAAATTAAATACTATGTGTTGGATTAGGGTTGGAATTCTTTTAAGTGATAGGAGTCCTTATGTGGTAAGGATTAAGTCCACATACACTCCTTATTATACAAAGAATTCGGCCACCACTAGTCCTACAAGGGTCAGGATTCTTGAATCGATAGGAATTAGGGAAAACGACAATTCCTTTTCAAGTAAGGAAATTAACCAACCCTATATTTCCTATTCAATGAATTCGGCCAACCCTACTTGGTGAAGGAGAAAATTCGGCCAACCTATAAATATAAAGTTATGAATTTTCGGCCACTAAGAAGCAAAATAGAGAGAGATTTTTGTTTGTTTTGAAAATAAAAAATCCTACTCTATACACATAGATTTTCGGCCAAGAGAGAAAAAGAAAATAAGTTCTCATTCGATAGTGCACTTACAAGCCTTTAACATCAAAAAGTTTTGTGCACACTTTCGATTTAGGGTTACGCGAGTTTCAATCATATTGGTTGTGAATTCAAAAGTGACCGGAACTATTTTTTAGGCTCTTGGTGTTTTACTATTGAAGATCAAGATCAGAAATTCCATACATCCATTCTAAGGTAAGCAATTCAAAGAAAAAGGGAGACCACGCTCCTAGGTGATTCACATACATGCTAGGATTGAAGATTTTGCGGATTACCATCGATGTAAGTCAATCGGATCAAGCCACAAGAGGTATTTAACTCTAACCGTATATTTGAGTTTAATTAATTAAAGGGTTAAGGTTCAAATCTTTAGAAAAATTTTAAACTATACGAAAATTATTTTTTCGCCTTCCGCTGCGGTTTTAAGCAATTTTTCCCTACAATATGATTATTGAAGACATGGCTTCTGGACAAGTCAAAATATCCAAGTTCAAAATATGGTCATATGAGGAAATATGGTAACTTGGAGAGCTGTAGGCGATCTATGAGCTCTTGGCGATTACTGATATTATTCACGAGGATACACCATCTCCTATAAGATTGTCTAGGGTTTGAATGAGAAACATCTCCTTATTCTATCTTTATTTAAGAGTTCAATTTTAGCTCTTTAGTGGAATGAGTTAAAATTAATAGATCAGACCTAAGTGAATCATTTGTTGATTGTGATTAGGTTATGTCTATTGAAGCTTAAATTTAGATAGCCCGCCAAGATCCACGATCCACAATCCACACGTACTTGCATGGATCACTTGATATATTCTACCGGACCAATTTATGGGTCCATCTAGAATTGCATTTAATATATTAAGAATATAATATGTCTATTATTTATTTAATGGGCTGCTCTATTATATTAATATATTAAAAGGAGATATGTGGGCTTGTTTCTTTTAGTAAGAATAAGTCTGGTTCACATGTGGGCTTTTATTTAAAGTCTAATGGATAATATAAAAAATGAAAAATAATATTAGGCCCATATATATATGGTGTGGGCGGCAAGGCTAATAAAATAGCCCAAGATATTATTTTATTTTATTGTTTTGATTAAATGAAAATTAATTAATTATTTAATTAATTAATAGTTCAAATCAAAATCTTTTCCTGATCAGTAAATAAAATACTATGTGTTGGATTAGGGTTAGAATTCTTTTAAGTGATAGGAGTCCTAATGTGGTAAGGATTAAGTCCACATACACTCCATACCACACAAAGAATTCGGCCACCCTAGTCCTATAAGGGTTAGGATTCTTAAATTGATAGGAATTAGGGAAAAGCACAATTCCTTTTCAAGTAAGGAAATTGGCCAATCCTAGATTTCCTACACAAAGAATTCAGCCAACCCTATTTTGAGAAGGTGAAATTTTGGTCACCTTATAAATATAAGGTGATAAATTTCGGCCACAAAGAAGCTTGAGTGAGAGAGATTTTTGTTTGCTTTGAAAAATGAAAATCTTACTCAATACACATAGAATTTCGGCCAAGAGAGAAAAAGAAAAATAAGTTCTCATTCGATAGTGCACTTGCAAGCCTTTAACATCAAAAGGTTTTGTGCACACTTTTGATTTAGGGTTACGCGAGTTCCAATCATATCGATTGTGAATTCAAAAGTGACCGGAACTATTTTTCTAGACTCTTGGTGTTTTTGGGATTGAAGATCAGGATCAGAAGTTCCATACATCCATTCTCAGGTAAGCAATTCAAAGAAAAAAGGGAGACCACGCTCCTAGGTGATTCACGTACGTGCTAGGATTGAAGATCTTGCGGATTACCATCGACGTAAGTCAATCGGATCACGCGACAAGAGGTATTTAACTCTAACAATATATTTGTGTTTAATTAATTAAAGGGTTAAGGTTCAAATCTTTAGAAAAATTTTAAACTATACAAAAATCTATTTTTCGCCTTCCGCTGCTGTTTTAGTTAATTTTTCGCTACACGGCAAAATGCCAAACACTATGACAATTAGAAGATACACACTCAGGAGGCAATCAACACAAGATTCACTCTCCAAGCTATCTACACCTATTTTACCCTCGGGACTAGTGAACTTACTTTGCTGACTTTCTATCCAAGACCTCATGTCTCTAGGATGATTTGTTGCATGTCTATCCAAGTCTTCCCGACTCTAGACAAGACTTCCACGCTTAGCTATCCGGATTGATAGGCATATTTTATATCATATTTATATCCCTTAATTCTGATTTGTTAGCTACTTGATTTAATTATTTTTTTATAATTATGGTTATTTTTGTGTTTTAGGTGAAATAGCAGGGAACTTGGAAAATAATCAATTACATGTGGACTTAGTTCAATTGTTTGAATATTTGAAATCATAAGCTCAAGAGTTAGATCCAAGCCCAAATCAAAAATCATGTGAAGCCCATAATCCAAGATCAAGCACCCCAATTACAAACAAAGTATAAAATAAAGTTCATCATCAAATAGAGTGAATCCGCCTAAATTAAGCAAAGAAAAGAAATTTGGAAAGAGACAAATCAAGGAACCAGTGTTCACGTGGACCAATTGCATTAAAAAGGAAATTGACTTTTCCTATTTGATTTGATGGAGAAGATATAAAAATCCCTTTTTACGCTGAATTTGGGAGAGCGCTCGTTTGCGTGCAAGGTTGTGGAGAAGAGCTTGGTTCGTGTGTGACAGACGCGGAGCTTCAATGCATCTTTCGGGTTCTATTATTATTTTATTTTTAATGTCTTTTTAATTTTCTTTGTATTAGGGTAGACGATGAAACCCTGTGTTATGGAATAATTTTCAGATATATTTATTAATTTCCAAATATTGTTCTTTAATATTTATGGTTTTCGCTCTTATTGATTTTTAAATATAAAACCCTTTCATCTCTAATATCATGTATTTTTGATAGTTATGTATATATTTTAATCAATGCTTGGTTTCGTAACGTCAATTATAATTCCTTTGATTCTTTATTTTTCATTAATATGGATACATAGAATGCTTAGGGATTGTATTTTGAAGCGAAGGAAAACCAACTTAGGAATTTTGATTAGTATGCTTATTGTTAAATTCATGGGTGGACAATAAATTGATTTTTAATTGTCACTCTAATTTGGGGAATTAATAAATTATCAGGAAGTTATGAAATTTCATAGTGGTGGATTCTGATACCTTAGTATTCTTTAATTGATTGTGTTTTACCCTATTTACTTTTAGTTTAAGTTTAATTTTAGTTTTAATTCATCACATTCGGTTAACTAGGTTAGGATTAGATTAAATTTAGATTCGATTAGTTTTTCACAATCCTTGTGGGATCGATCTCGTACTCGCATTAGATATTCTACAATAGACTCGTACACTTGCGAGTATTTATTTTCAAAATTTAGCACTACAAGATTTTGATGCCACTGACGGGGATTGATCGAAAGATTAGTTTAATCTAAATTTATTTAATTCTTCCACTAGTTATAGTTTAGGTTCTATTTTATTGTTTAAATATAAAAAAGAAAAAAAATTATTAGGACGGTAGCATTATTTTTTTTAGTGTCAGGTGTGTTTTGTTTTTTTTTAGTCGTTGTGTTTTATTTTTTTTATATTTTTTTACTATTATTATTTGTTTTGCTTTTTTTTATGTGCGTCAGGTCTGTTATTATATATTAATTGTTCTTATCTCATTTTTTTTATTTGGCGTATGTTTAGTTGTTACTTTCTGTTTTGCATTTTATTTTATTTTATTAGTCTTGAGTGTTTGGCAGCATAATTCATCTAGGCATTTAATTAGGTTAGTGATTTTTTTTTAATTAGTTTTGACATGGCAGAGATCGTAGAACCTAATGAGAAAACTCTTAGGGAGTACTTTTCACCCATTATAGCTAATCATCCATCTTGCATCATGTTTCCGGATACTGCGGCTACACACTTTGAACTTAAGCCGACTGTAATTCAGCTCCTTCCGTCTTTTTATGGGTTAGATAGAGAGGATCCCTACATGCATGTTAAGGAATTTCTTTGTTCTACATTCCGTTTCCAAAAATTTTCAGATGAGTCAGTTATGCTTCGTCTCTTTCCCTTTTCATTGAAATATAAGGGAAAATCATGGTTGAACTCCCTAGCTCCTACATCTGTCACTAGTTGGGACACATTAGTCAACAAGTTTTTAACTGAATTTTTTCCCATGGCCAAAACTAATACCCTTAGGAGAGAAATTTATGATTTTTATCAAAGAGAGGGTGACAAATTTTATGAATGTTGGGAAAGATTTAAAGACTTGCTTTTAAAATGTCCCTACCATGGTTTTGAGGGTTGGAGACTCATGCAATATTTTTATAATGATTTGACTACGTCAAACCAACACATGATCGAGTCTATGAATGGTGGAGCATTTTTAAAATTTAGGGAGAGGGATGCTTGAGACTTCCTAGAGACATTGTCTGAAAATTTTCAACAATGGGATTTTTCTACCCAATGGGAGAGGTCAATACAAGTACCTAAGAAATTGGAGTTGTATGAGGTGAGTGATGATGTACATGTGATGAGTGTTTTATTGAGTCTCAATTGGAAGGTAGAAGCATATTAGCTTTGAGTCAAAAGATGAACACGGCCAATAGTGTTAAGAGTGAGTTGTGTGCTTCATGTGCTAACCTATCCTCTACCTATCATGAGAGCTATATTGAGCAAGAAAATGCACTCAATTCTTATGGGAATCACCCAAATTTTCCTTGGAGGCAAAACCAGTCTCCAATGAGTCATGGAGGACAACAATTCGCTCCTCCATCACATCCTCCTAGTTTTCAGCCTACTCCCTATTTTGTTGCCCCTCAAATGAAACCTTCCTTAGAGGAAACTTTGCAGCAATTTTTGCAAACTACCAAGCAAGCTATCTTGAAGATTGAAACTCAAGTGGGTCAGTTAGCCACTGTCATAGGAGAGAGAGAGAGAAAAAAGGAAACTTTTGAGTCAGTCAGTTCCTAATCCAAAAGGTCAATATGAGGTAGGATTGTCATCTGTCTCTAATGTTCATCATGAGGAAGTTAAATCTATAACCACTCTTAGGTCTGGTAAAATAATTGATAATCATGTTAGTGTACTTAGAGAGAGGAACGAAACTGAGAGGCCTAGTCATAAGCCTCATGATTTGCCTACTGCACCCTATGTTCGTAGAGCTCCATTTCTACAGAGACTTGTACCATTAAAGAAAGGCACACCACATAATGATATTTTGGAGGTGTTTAAGCAAGTTCGCATAATGACATCCCCTTTCTTGATGCTATTCAGCAAGTGCCTGCAAAGATCTCTGTGTTGTGAAAAGAAAAAACAAATGTTCCAAAAGAGGCATTTTTGACTGAGCATGTTAGTTCCATAATCCAAATGAAAACTCCTGTCAAGTTAAGGATCCTGGATGTCCTACTAATTCTTGTGTTATAGGTGATCATGTGACTGATAGGGCCTTCCTTGATTTAGGGGCGAGTGTTAATTTATTGCCATATTCTGTGTTTGTGCAATTGGGATTAGGGGAGCTAAAACCCACTCCTGTGAGACTCCTGTTAGCTGATATGTCTATTAAAATTCCTAGGGGAATCATAGAGGATGTTCTGATTAAGGTTGATAAATTTTATTTTCCTGTGGACTTCATTGTTATTGATACTCAACCTGTAATGAACACTAATGGGCAAATTCCTGTGATTTTGGGTCGTCCTTTCTTGGCTTCCTCCAATGCAATAATTAATTGTCGTAATGGTGTGTTGAAGTTATCTTTTAGGAATATGACTGTCGAGCTTAATGTTTTTAATGTTAGTCAACAACTTCAAGAGCAAAAAGAGGTAAGTGAGATTAACATGATTGACCGTGCATATCATGATCCATTATCAGAATATTTTGATGATGACCAAGTGAAAAAGAAATTAACTCGGTTTGACATAGGATTTATGGGAGATTGTGTGAATGATGGACCAAATGTTGTGACAAATTCTTTTTCATCTTTTGAGTCTACACCATTGTTGTTTGTAGGGAAAACTTCACAGTTACACTCGTAAGTGGAAGAGATTCTTTTGGATGATTATGGTTGATCTATTGTGTTGCCATTTTTTTTTCTTTAGTTTCTTAGGATTTTTTTTATTTTATTGTTTGTGTCCTAGGTTGTTAGATTTAAAGCAAAAAAAATAAAAATAGGGGTCAATCGTCGATTTCATAGTTTTGTTTTTTTTATTTATATATATTTTCAGTGCTAATTGTTTTTCTCTAACGTGTGTTCTTGATTTAATTTTTTTTTGTTAGAATGCATTACAGAACCAACAAGGTATGATCTCTACCTTACTATTTAATATTGTCTCTTATGTCCTATATCTTTTTGATATTTGCTTGTGCATTTGTGGTTATTATGTTGAGGAAACATTGAGGACAATGTTTACTATTGGTTTGGGGGTGGGAAATAATTTTCAACAAAAAAGCCATTTTTTATTAGTCTGTCTTCTGTAAAATAACCAAGTTCAAGATGCTCTTAGGTTTGCCTTTAGAGATGTAAGTGTACGCTTTAATCACTGAGTTTAGACTAACGTCTTGCCACTTAGAGTATTGCATTACATTTTTATGAAATTATGACATGCTCTTGATGTAATGGTGGATAGGATGCTTAGTTGAATTGCTATGATTAATAGTGGAAACTACCCTTATGAGTTTACTAAGCCAAAAAACGTACATATTGGAGGGTTTGTTTGTTTCTACTCCTAAACACTTATTAGGTTCTTTGAATTACAAATTGATCTCAATAGGTTATGCATTGGATATTAAAGAACATTCATCATAAAAGATATCACATGTGGAATTGCCCTTGATTTTGTTGAACCTTTAGAAGTGATATAGGCAACGTGTGCTTAAACTCACTTAAAAAGGCCTTAAATATTTCCTACCTTGTGTGTGTGCTCCATAGCCAATTTTGAAGCCAAACACTGTAAGCCTTTTCTTTCATCACCCACATTAACTGAAAACCCAATAAGCCTTAATATTTAGCCATACCTTATAGCTTGGGATTATATTGAGGAAGTGATGAAGAAGAGTGAAGAGGGTTTGAAGACACATGAATTAAAAAAATTGGTGGATCGTGAATATACATATAGGGAAAAATAAAGAAGCTATACATAAGCAATGTATGAGAGGTGTTGGAACTTATGTAATTGATATATAAAGTTCTCATCTCATTCCAAAAAAAAAAGCTGAATTAAAAAAAAGAAGAAAAAAAATGAATGAATGAGATGATGAATCTAATGAAAGTGAAAAAGGGAAGGAGTATGTTCGTGAAAGTTTCAAGAAGTCTGGATGCAAGTTAAATGAAGACAAAGTTCAAAGAAATTCAGCCGAGCATTGAAGACAGTCAGAAAAATTTCTCGATATGGTCTCAGGTTTTGTTGCTTACCTTTTTTCCGTTCTTCTTAACCTTCACCCCATGGCCCCTTACAACCAAATTAGAGTCCTAATTGATCTTTTGGGAATACTTGGTTAAGAGCAAAGGAAATATGTGATCTATCTTGTTCTTAATGTCTGATTCCGTTCATGAGATCATTTGCATAAATTCAAGTGTTTTTTCTATATTATATACTCATATGCGATAATAATTTGAAATTTCTTGTGCATAAACTCCATTAGCATATGCTTGATGAGTGTATTTGCCTAGGTTCTCTGTGAAATATGAGTGACATCTTGTGAGAATTAGAATGGAGCGTCTTGAGTATAGGCTTTTCATCAAACTAGTGATGCATTCAAATTAGTGACATAATTTTAGTCTTCATTCAGTGGCTTTAGCATGCATTTGTCTTTATTCACATCTTGAGTTGCATCTTAATCTAATTGTTTTTTGCTGAAATATGTTTGTGGCTTAGTTTAGGTTTTCGTTTTTAGGTTGTAGGTTTTGTTTTTAGTTTTTAGTTTTTAGTTTTAGTTTTTATTTTGCTCGAGGACTAGCAAAATCTAGGTTTGGGGGTATTTGATAGACATATTTTATATCATATTTATATCCCTTAATTTCGATTTGTTAGCTACTTGATTTAATTATTTTCGTTTAATTATGGTTATTTTTATGTTTTAGGTGAAATAGCAGGGAACTTGGAAAATAATCAATTACATGTGGACTTAGTTCAATTGTTGGAATATTTGAAATCACAAGCTCAAGAGTTAGATCCAAGCCCAAATCGAAAGTCATGTGAAGCCCGTAATCCAAGATCAAGCACCCCAATTAAAAACAAAGTATAAAATGAAGTTCATCATCAAATAGAGTGAAGACTTTGGTGGGCCCACAAGTCTTGATTTTGCCAAGTTTTGATCGCCTAAATTAAGCAAAGAAAAGAAAATTGGAAAGAGACAAAACAAGGAACCAATGTTCACGTGGACCAATTGCATTAAAAGGGAAATTGACTTTTCCTATTTGTTTTGAAAAACCGATTTGGAGAGTTGGAGGAGATATAAAAATCTCTTTTTGCACTAAATTTGGGAGAGCGCTCGTTTGCGTGCAAGGCTATGGAGAAGAGCTTGGTTCGTGTGTGACAGACACGGAGCTTCAATGCATCTTTCGGGTTCTATTATTATTTTATTTTTAATGTCTTTTTAATTTTCTTTGTATTAGGGTAGACGATGAAACCCTATGTTATGGAATAATTTTCAGATATATTTAGTAATTCCAAAATATTGTTCTTTAATGTTTATGGTTTTCGTTTCTATTGATTTTTAAATATAAAACTCTTTCATCTCTAATATCATGTATTTTTGATAGTTATGTATATATTTTAATCAATGCATAGTTTCTTAACGTCAATTATAATTCCTTTGATTCTTTGTTTTTCATTACTATAGATATATAGAATGCTTAGGGATTGTATTTTGAAGCGAAGGAAAACCAACTTAAGAATTTTGATTAATATGCTTATTGTTAAATTCATGGGTAGACAGTAAATTGATTTTTAATTGTCACTCTAATTTGGGGAATTAATAAATTATCAGGAAGTTATGAAATTTCATAGTGGTGGATTCCGATACCTTAGTATTCTTTAATTGATTGTATTTGACCTTATTTACTTTTAGTTTAAGTTTAATTTTAGTTTTAATTCATCACATTCTGTTAACTAGGTTAGGATTAGATTCAAATTTAGATTCGATTAGTTTTTTCACAATCCTTATGGGATCGACCTCGTACTCGCATTAGCTATTTTACGATAGACTCGTGCACTTGTGAGTATTTATTTTCAAAATTTAGCACAACACGGATTACCCCGCCCCTAGCCAAGACTTCCAATGCACAAATTGAAGAATCACTCTCCAAATATGATTTCCAAGCTCAAATCAAAGAATCACTCTCCAATATGAGACTTCCAACCTCTTCACAAAGCAAATGATCTAAGTGAATGCAAATGATGCAAACATAAGCAAATAGAGCAAGTTGATCAAACACACTCTATGAAGAATTAGTTTTTTGCACAAATCAAGCTCACAAGCAAATGTAACTAATCCTTATGAACATATGATAGGAAATCTAGATTAAGCATTCAAACTCATTTACAAAAATATCTAGAAACCTAAACATGTCAATTAAAGCTAGTCTAACAAGTTTTCAATGAAAATCATACAACTAACTTTGAAATCAAGTGATCAAGTGAACAAGTTAACATTTGAGGTATTCAACATATTCAACAAACAAAAACAAAAATAAGAACTAGGTTTTCAAAAATCAAAATTACAATCAAGAAGTTCTAGTTCTAAAATATGTGATCAAATCTAGAAATCAACAATCAAGAAAAATACACAAAGTAATTCTAGATTTAAACTCATATTCTTCAAAACTAGCAAAAATGATATTCAATCAAAACACATGAACTAATCTAGAAAGTTAATCAAACAAGTCCTAATATTGTAATCAAAATGATTATCAACATTTTTCTTAAATCATATAAGAAGATTCATTAAGTAGATCATAGAAGAAAAATGAAAGAAAAATTGATTAACTTACAAACAATGACTCAAGAGTAGAAATCAGACCATCACAAAATATCTGAGCATGTTTTGACCCTGAAAATGCTTGGGACGTGTTTTTCTCTTCATGAACAACAATTTTGGCTTTTGAAAATCTAAAATCGGGGTTTATTTGAGAGAGTTACGGTGTTTGGAAGGTGAGAAGATTTAGAGAGAAAATTTCTGCACAAGTTTTTCCACACCAACACTTATTTGAAAAAGAGAAGGGAAGTAGCATTTAAAGGAGAGGGAAACAAAAGAAAATTGAAGAACCAATAGGGGGCAGCCACCTCTACTTCCTGTGGAGGTGCGTGGTCTCCACGGGGGCAGAAGGCAGCTCTTCCCGTGGAGGCCACGGGCCTCCACGGGGAGAGGTGCAAGGCTCCCTTATTTACCCTTTCAGTCCCCTTCGCGCAATCTTGTGTTCTTCGACCATTCTCAAGCCCCCGAACTCTGATTTTGAATCTTTTTTCAGATTACGAACCAGGACTCCTTCATGCACAATGACGTCAAGAAAACTTTCATAAAAATATGGAATTCAACTTGAAAATCAAGGACGAAAACCATGTAAGATAAAATCATGAAAAGTTTCTTAACTTCCTATTATGAACTTGAAACTGAATGAATAAGTAACAGAAATGACCAGAACATACTAAGGAAGTATATAAGCTCAAATTCAAGTTCAATAACATAAAAACACAAACAAATAAACACAAGAACACACAAAGTATGCCATTTCGTAGAAATAGTCATAGAACATGCAATTTTACAAAAAATTGTCAAATTAAGTCTAATGCATGTGCATACAACAATATGTGTGTGAATGTGTTATAAAAATTTAGAACAATGATGTAGGGACACAAATGTATGCAATATGTGTGTGTGCGCTTACGCCTTGCAAGAGGAAGAAAAATCTCAATACCCTAGTATTCAATTAAGTATTTTTCCTATTGAAGACGAGTTTTGTATGAGAAGTTGTTTTACATCTTTGAAGCTCACATCAATCATGAACCACCTAACCAACTAGACATAACAAAGAAAGAGAGTTTTGTTATGGAATCAATCCAACACAAATCTGAAACCTAACATTTTTAAAGCTCTATATAAACATCATTTTCTGATATCGAAAACTCTCTTCCCTTTTCTTACACACTTTCAATATACCATTCTCTTTCCCAAGAACACTCTTTTCTAATCCCTAATCACTAACCTTAGATATAGGAATCATCCCTCACCTAACCTAACATTATCCTCACCATCTCTACTGAAGAAGGCTACTAGGAGATTGGATTCAAGCTTCAAAAAGGAGGAGTTCTACATGGGTCTTCTCTACCTCTTATCTCTTATTATTTATTTTGTATCTAGCATGAGTACCTAATCCCTCTTGTGGGAATTGATGTAATTAAACATGAGTTTTGGGCTTTCCATAATACTTTGAATATTTGATCTATTTTAGTTTCATTCATTTGTTTTTAATTTATTTGACATCTCTTTGAATTAAATAGGCACACCAATTCATGGTTTATTGATTGATGTTAAATGTCTTGAATGTTTATTAATGTGAATTTGGTATCCTCTTGATTGGGTAGGCACACGAACTCCCAACTCAAGTTGGTATCGGATTAAGAATCTCCTTGGGTTGAGTAGGCACACCAACTCTCAATATAAGCTGAAATAGACGCACTTAGGTGATTAAACAAGCTAATATGAATGGGAGGGATATGTTGTGAGCACACCAATCTGACACATCTCAGCTAAAAGTGTGGAAATGGGTGATTGTGAGCACACCAATCCAAGCCATCCCAACTACCTTAATCTATTTAAGCTTCATGAGAAACCCTCTCTACACTCAATAAAACACACCATTCGTTGTTGTGTAGAGAGAGTTGAATGATCTAAGAATCACACATAAAGGTGGATTTAGCCCTACTAGATCGAATCAGTTCTTAAAGGATTAATAGGTTTGCCCACTATTGGTGTATTGATTGCATTGACTCCCATTCATCTCATCATTATTAATTTGCAATCATTCTAATCTAGTTGCATTTAGTATAACCTAATTTTATTGCATCTTATTTGTTAATTTTTAAACCAATCATGACACTTTACTTTTATGCCTTTTAGTATTATTAATCCTAATCTAATCATCGCTACCCCTAATCCCTGTGGATGATACCCTCGCTTGTCAATTATTTTGAAAACATTAGAGCACATTGCTAAGACTTATTATAAATTTCTTTTGAATTCAAAATTTGCCGACGACACAAAAAGCGCCTTCAAAATGGCGCCTCTGCCGTGGATCGGCGAGTGTAGTAGTGTTTAGATTTTTTTTAATATTACTTGTTTCTTAGTTAGACTTTTTAGTCTTTTGTTTCTTTTTACATCTTTTGGTATTTTAGTTTTTGATTTTTTGGGTTTTAGGACTCTATGGATATCTTCATGCAAGATTCGGGGCTAAGCTATCAACTAATGAGCATGTCAGATGAGAATAAGTTGAGAGAGCTCATGCAAAGATGTAATCGTACCAATGAGCAAATTGTAGCAGAGCAGAACTTTAACAAATATGTGCTACCTAGCTGGCTAGAACAAATAATAGAGTTCGGTTTTGAAGGAAGTTTCAACACGTCCATAATAGCATCAAGTTAAGGCTACAAGAACATCTCATACCTACCAAAGGAAGAATCGAGAAGAAACCTTAAGGAAGGAAGAAGCACAATGTTGGAAAAAATGTGCAAGGAGATGATGGATGCTGGAAAAAGCTAATGTCATTGATGGAGTTGTTGAAGAAGAAAAAAGATGCACTTCAAATGAAAGTAGAAGAAGTCTCCCGAGAAAAAGAAGTCATGAGGGAGGATTTTGAGAAGAAAGTGCAATTTTTGAAGAATGAGCTAGAAGGTAAAGAAGCCTCAGAAGTGTCAAAGATGGAGAAGCTCCAAGAACTAAACAAAAGCTCGTAATTGAGGTGAAATCGCTCAGAGTGGATAATAGTATTCTTAAGAAGAAGAATGACGAAGTCTCCAACAAAAACAAGGAATTGGAAGAAAAAATTGAGAGACTAGAAGTCACAAAGAGTACAACATTGAAGGAACTCTTGAACTTCACTAGGTTATCAAAGGAATTTGAAGACAAGATAGCTCACAAGTTAAGGAAGATGCAAATGGAGATTGAGCTGAAGGTAACCGCCCTAGATGAAGCCAAAGATTCAATGAACAATAAAGATGAAACTCTAAAAATAGTAGAGGCAAGAGGAGGTGACCACATCATGAATTTGGACAAAGTGGGACAAACGGTCAAATCAATATCAACAGATCCTCACTCAAAGCACAGAGTCACAAATCAAAAGGGAGAATTCATAACTCTTCCCACTTGTGTTATTTTTGTTCAAATAGAGAGCATTTTAAAAATGAGTATTATACAATGCATATAAATAGGAAAATGAAAGGTACTAGGAGTAGAAAACTTATCGTAAAGCTAAAAAGATTTAGGTAAGGAAAGACCAAATTCACTTAGTAAGAAATATGAGGAAGGAAAAGATCAAAGGACTACCTAAGTTTATTTGGGTTGCTAAGAAAAAGGAATTCCCAAATTTAGTCAAACCACCCTTAGTGGACCCTAGCCCCTCACCTAGTGCATCCAATTGAGAATTTTTTATGCATTTGTGGATTGCACAACTCATTTTCTCTTTTTAATCTCATGTTGCCCAACTAGTTTGATTGATTTGAGCTTGTCATTGTATGGGTAAAATTAGGTTTAGGGGAGAAAATGTATTGTGGAATCTATGTTAATTTTGTGTTTTGTTTTTATGTTTTAGTTGGTAATAAAAAAATAAGGCAAGCTAAGTTGGTATTTTTGAGTGTGTGCAGGTCAGGAGGTGGAAAACAAAAGAAGACAGAAATTTGAGGTGAAAGGACCAGATCGAAAGGTGGCACAAGGCCTGAGTATGCTGGTCTGTGCACTGGTGCACACCAGCGAAATGACCAGCACACCAGCACACAAAACAGGACCAGACGGCGTTATGCGTGGGTCATTCTACATGGGTGTCAACCCGAGCATGACCCGCACATTTCATAGAATCCTCAGTAGAAAGTCAGATGTGCATGACTTTACGCGTGTGAGGCCATCAACCCGCATAAAGTGAAAAACAGATGAGTGTGTACGGGTACATCTATGCAGGTGCATACCAGCGCACATAGGGAAACACCTGCGCACATTGCACGTGTATATATATGCTGTCACTTTCATTAGGGCTCTACCACAACTCTTTCAAATGAAATTCTTCTCATATTTCTCTCTCAAGGTAGTACTCTTGTTTCTTCCCTACGTAAGAGATTAATCAAGCACAAAGGTATGAATTTCTCACTGATTTCTTGTTTCAATTGCCTAAATTCTTGATTCAAATCTCTTCTCTCTACAAAAATTCTCCACATGCATGAACTTGATTCTTTTTTATGAACCCACGAATTTTTTTTTGCCATCTTGTGTTCAATTCTTCATGTTTATATGTTAGGTTTGATTATCTAATGCCTATTGTTGTGTATTAGCATGATTTGGAGTAAAACTGGCATTAATTTGAAATTTTAGGGTTCATGAGGAGTGATTTTATATTTGGTAAAATTGATTGTTGAATGGTGGTTTAATGGATGCTAGAATAGAATTAGGGGTGAATGTGAGGGTTGAATCAAAAATTGTGGCCTGAAGAAGTAGAATTGGGCAAGCAAAATCCACGCAGTTATGGGCAACTGCATGAGTGTCTTTGTCATACCCACGCACATGCACTCGTGCACTACATGCATTTCGCCGAAATTGCTTACTTGATTCACTTGCTCTTTCTGTTTTCACTTGCTCACATCTGGAATATTTTCATCCCTAAATTAAGTGGTTTTCTCTTGCAGATGACAAGCAGATCCAAATCACTTCCATCACCCACAGACATTTCAGTTTATCTATCTTTGCTTGCCATTTTTCATTTTGTTTAGTAAACTTTGGTTTCTTAGTTTATTTTTTGCACTTTTAGTCTACTTTGGTGAATTAATAACTTTTAGTGGTTGTTGTTTAGTTTGAGTATTTTTGGGATTGTAGAGTTTGGACAATTTTGAGGATATGCATTTGAGTTATATTTATGTGGTTGATATGTTTTTGTTATATGTTTGGTGCTTGAAACTAGGTTTTCATCTCTTGGAAGGAAACACCGACAACTTACGAGTCTTGGATAGGCAAGCAAGCCAAGAGCACTCATAAAATGAGCGAGAACCTAATCCAATTTTGGACTTCACGAAAACAACCGCATCTGTTTCATTTCTTAATCTCAATGTTGAAGTTTAATTCTTCCTATCTTTTATCTTTATGGATTAATTGTGAGTATGTGTGAATATTGAAAATACTTATGTGGGGTTATCCATTGTTGATACGAATATATATGTGTGAATATTGATGAGGTTTTGGCCACAAATGTGAGTACACAGTTTAATTTTGAGTATATAGTCCTGTTAGGTTTGAGGGTGGTTTTAATTGCTCACATTATATATAGGTCTTTGAACATGTGGTTAGATTCAGTTTTGGCGACATCATGCATGATTAGTGCCCAGGTTGTTGAGTTTTGAGTCAGTTGAGGACAATGTTGGGTTTCGGTTTAGGGGTGTAGACGCCTTTTCGAGTCATCTTGTTGTTTTTAAGTCGTTTTTCGTGTCAATTTTTTCAAATTTACTGCTTAGCCAAATATTTTGAGCTTTAAATAGCTTGGTGAGATATCTTGAGCAAAGTGTTTGTGGCGAATTTGTGTATGCTTTGTGTGTAGGAAAAACAGGCGGCGGAAGCCAAAAAATTGGGTTGTATATTTTTAAAATTTTAATTTTAAAAGTAAGAACCTTAACCCTTGACTAATTAACATATAATAAAATTATCATACATTTTTAATGTGACGATTGATGTTGCGTCGATTTGAATCAGTTTGCTTCGAATTAAATCCGCAAGATCTTCCAATCCAATCACGAACATGAATCACCTAGGAGTGTGGGCTCCATTGTCTTTGAATTGTAAACCTGAGGATGGAAAAACAAACTTTTTTCTTTTGTTAGTCACAATAATCCTCCTAGAGAAAATAAAGAACGTTTGGTAACTTGTGAATTCTTAATCTTTTTAACCAAGAACTCGCGTGAACCCTAATTTGATCTTGTGCATAAAGCCTTTTGATGTAAAAGCTTCTAGTGCACTATCGAAAATAAAACGATTCTTATTCTTCTTCTCTTTAGCCGAATTCTACACTCTTTTCTTGAGTTGGAAGTTTTTTTTTAATCCAAAAGCAAGAGAATAAAAATTTTCTAAAAAAAACTTCTTCTTTGAACTAATCATCAAAACCGAATTTTATGATATATATATATATATATATATATATATATATATATATAGGGTGGCGAAAATTCACCTACATTGTGGACTTTATGAGTATATTTATATACCTCTTTTCAAACCTACTGCAACTCATGAGTATATTTATCCAATATAAATTATTGAATATCAATTAAAAGTTGTGACTTTATCAGTAACTTCCTAATTGATTATCAATTAGAGTTTTAAAAAAATTTCAAATACTTCCTAATTTGACTAGATAAATAAAAACTCTTTATAATTTATCTACTTATCAAATAAAGTATTTGATACTTAACATACTACTAACAATAGTATGGCACTAATAGTCCTTCTCCTAGTATACTAATATCAATAGTTATGACACTAAGAGTCATTCTCCTAGTAAACTACATATAATAGTATGACACTAGGAATCCTTCTCCTAGTTATAAAAAGATTTTGACTTTCAATCAAACAATTAATTAATTAATTTCTATTTGATTAATTAATAAAATAAAACAATATATTAAGCTAATAATATTAGCCTTGCCACCCAAGTATATATATTTGGGTAATATATTGTTTTTCCATTTTATTAAATCCATTGGACTTTAATAAAAAGTTCACATGTGAACTAGACTCATTCTTACTACAAAAGAAACAAGTCCACATGCCTTAAATTAATACATTAATATAATCTAGCAGCCCATTTATTTAAAATGTACAAATTATATTCTTAATGTATTAATGGAATGCTAAACGCACCCCATTAGGCCCGCCCAAGGATTCCTACATCCTTGGCAGCCCATCCCAAGCATTTGAAGAGTTACCGCGTGTCTTGATCACACATGACCGCATCTCTCCAAAACTTTTTGGATTCCTAAATCCAAAAACAATTCTTGATGGACCCATAAATTAGTCTGGTAGAATATATCAAGTGATCCATGCAAGTTCGTACAAATTGGGGATCTTGGCTGGCTATCTAAATTTAAGCTTTAATAGACATAACCTAATCACAATCAACAAATGATTCACTTAGGTTCGATATATTAATTTTAGCTCATTCCACTAAAGAGCTAAAATTGAACTCTTAAATAAAGATAGAATAAGTCAATGTTTCTCATTCGTACCCTAAACAACCTTATTGGAGAAGTGTATCCTCATGAAAAGTATCAGTAATCGCCAAGAGTTCATAGTCCATCTATAGCTCTCCTAGTTACTATATTTACTCATATGACCATATTTGAACTTTGATATTTTGACTTGTCCAGAAGCCATGTTTCAATAGACACTATCAAAAACTTAACGTTAAGATTTAATATCCAATACCTCAAAATATCCATATGATGATATTCTACTCACATTTAATAAATGGAGCCACGATGTTCATATCTATAAATGAAGTCCTCTATCGATTAACAAATGAATACCACCAAACTATCGGGGATAGACTATGCTATATAATCGTACTCATTGGTAACTCAAATGATAACAGTTGTAACCATAAGTCCATCATTTATCTCAGGATTGAGATAGACTCTCCGATTTTCCTCATGTGAAAACTTTTATCCACTGACGGTTCTGGATAAAGTATTTCACTTTTATACTATTCAATGCACCTAGTGCACTAGATTCTTTTGCCCTAAGACACTACACTTTGATGATTTTAGACTCATCATAACACATTTGATCCCACTCAAATGCTATCAAAAGAATCTACAACTTTAACAAAGTAAAGGCGCCCAACCTTTATCTTAAGTTGTGAATATTGTTCAAGATTAACTAAAGTATTGTATCTACCTTATACATATCCAGATGTACAAACAATACTTCATTTCTCATAGTCTTTTGACCTTATGATTATTTACTTTTGACCTTATGATTATTTACTTTTGACAATTATAATAATTAAACTGTAAATGCTATAAGATTTGTTAAACTAGAAATCACTTTATTAATATGAAAAGATTGTCAAATACATTATTACACTCTTGCTATTGAGCATAATCCTAACAATCTCCAACTTGCACTATAACAAGTGTGTCATATCTCTCATTCCCATGTTCTATAGGTGCCCATCTAAACTCTTCTATGGTAGAGCCTTTGTGAAGGGATCCGCTAGATTTTCTGCTGACGCGATCTTGGTAATCATCACGTCACCCCTATGCACAATTTCCCTCAAAAGGTTATACTTCCTTTCAATGTGTTTCCTTCTCTTATGACTTCTTGGTTCTCTCGAATTAGCTACTGCTCTACTGTTGTCATAGTAAATAATGATCTATTATTTTCATTAGGAACCACTTCCAAGTCAACCAAGAATTGGCAGAGCCAGACAGCCTCTTTAACAGCTTCTCATGCGGCAACATACTCAGTTTCCATGGTGGAATCAGCAATAAAGGATTGCTTGATACTCCTCCATATGATTTCTCCTCCTCCAAGAGTAAACACAGATCATGATGCGGATTTCCTAGAGTTAGAATCCGATTGGAAATTAGAATATGTATACCCAACGGGAATTAAATCCCCTCTAAAGAATACAAGCATATGATCTCTCGTTCGCATGAAATACTTGAAAATACGCTTGACTACCGTCCAGTGATCAGAATCAGGTTTCGATTGAAACCTGCTAATTATGCCAGCAGCAAAACAAATATCTGGTCTAGTACAGAGCATTACATACATGAGACTTCCAACAGCCGAGGCATACCGAATCCTAATCATGAATTGCTCTTCATGCTCATTCTTAGGAACTTGTTCCTTAGAAAGCTTGATTCCATGTCTGAAAGGTAACATACCTTTCTTGGAATCTTGAATGGAGAACCTAGACAAGATTTTATCTATGTATGAAGCTTGGGATAATGCAATCGTTATATTCTTTATATCCCTTATTACATGGATACCAAGAATATAACTTGCTTCTCCTAAGTGCTTCATATCAAATTGTTTTGCTAACCATTCTTTTACTGGTGTCAATACACCTACATCGTTTTTGATGAGTAGTATATCATCAACGTAAAGAACTAGGAAAACCAACTTGTCGCCTTTAATCCTTTTGTATACACAAGGTTCATCAAGGTTTTGCATAAATCCAAAACCTTTCACAACTTGATCGAACCTTATGTTCCAGTATTTGGATGCTTGCTTCAGTCCATATAAGGATCTTTGTAACCTACATACCCTTTCCTCTTGGCCTTTTTCAATGAATCCTTCTGCTTGTATCATATTTATGCTTTCGTCAAGACTTCCATTAAGCAAAGTTGTCTTGACATCCATTTGCCAAATCTCTTGGTCTAGAGATGCAACAATGGATCAGAGTATCCTAATGGATTTAAGCATGGCCACAGGAGAGAAGGTTCCCTTGTAATCGATACCTTCCTTCTGTGTGTAACTTTTAGCTACCAATCTAGCTTTAAAAGTTTCCACCTTTCCATCCATACCTCTTTTCCTCTTGTATACCCACTTGCACCTAATGGGTTTTATCCATGTACGCAAGTCTACAAGAGACCAGACTTTGTTTGAGTATATAGAATCAATTTTAGATTGCATTGACTTGTTGCCAATGGCGACAATAAATATCCTCCATTGCCTCCTTTTATGTGTAGGGATCATCATCATCCGAAAGATTCTCCACTGATTCTCCTAGACCGATGTATCTCTCGGGTTGTATACTAACCCCCCCCCCCCCCCTACGACGAGGAATGGTAGGTTGTTGATCTTTATGATGGTGCGAAACTTACAATTGGGCGTGGTTGTGAAACCTCTTGCGGAATTGTATCTCATGAAAGCTCATTCAGGACAATTCTACTCTTAGGAACAAAATTATTCATATAGTCCTTTTCCAGAAATTTAGCATTTGTTGGAACAAATACTTTAAAATCTGAAGGACTATATAAATAAAATCCTTAAGTTTCTTTTGGATACCCCACAAATATGCATGTTTCTGAACAGGATATCCAAATATCCTTAGGTTTTGTAAACTAGGCTTTCACCCAGTCCATAACTCATCTGGTGTTTGAGGAACCGACTTGCATGGTACATCATTTATAATGTACATAGTAGTTTGTAAAGCAGATCCCCAAAAAGAAATAGGAAGCGTTGAATAACTCAACGTAGACCCTACCATGTCCAAAAGAGTTCTATTTCTCCTTTCTGCCACCCCATTTTGTTGAGTTGTACCTGGCGTAGAAAGTTGAGAAATAATCCCATTATCAATAAGATATTGCTAAAACTCACCAGATAAATATTCTCCACCACGATCAGATCTCAAGATTTTATGTATTTCTCAAGTTGATTTTGTACTTCAGCTTTAAATGCTTTGAACATGTCAAAAACATCCGACTTATGTCTCATGAGATACACATAGACAAATCTTGAGTAATCATCTGTGTCAGTAATGAAGTACTCATATCCACCTCTAGCTTGAATGTTCATAGAACCACACACATCAGTGTGTATTAATCCTAAACATTCAGTGGCTCTTGTGCCTTTGGTCGTGAACGACCTTTTGGGCATCTTACCTTTCAGACAAGATTCACAAGTTGGTAGATCATCAACCTTTAAGTCACTTAAAGATCCATCACTAACCAATCTTTTAATCCTATCAAGGTTAATATGACCTAGGCACAAATGCCATAGGTAAGTTTCATCTTTTGATAATTTTATTCTTTTATGATTAGGATCCGTTGATTCCGTGTCTAGAGATACTTCTATGCAAATAGAATAAACCATTTCCCAATGTACCTTTGCAAACAAATTTTTTATTCTTACTAATAATAAAACCTTTATTAAAGGTAACTGAATATCCAAATTTATTTAAACAAGAAACTGAAATTAAATTCTGTTTGAATTGAGGTACATAATAAACGTCTATCAAATTTAAATGCCTACTTGAATCTAAATTAATTCTAATATCTCCCACTGGACAGGCAGACACCAAAGCTTTGTTGCCTAAAAGCAATTTGAATTCATTTTCATTCAGTCTTTTCCTTTCCTAGAACCCCTTCTTGGTAGGCCAAAATTGGTTTTCCTCTGTTGTTTCTTGACCTTCTTACGGGTCTTAACAGTAGTAACTTTACCAACTGTATAAATCTCTTGACCCTTGCCTTTCAAAAGGATCTTCTCAGCACTTTGAATATCTTGCATCAGACCCTGCAAGGTGTATTCCTTATTGTTCAAGGTGTAGTCCAACTTGAACTGATCAAAGGAATGTGATAGTGAGTTGACAATCATGTCAGTTTTTGTCTCACCATCTATCTCAACAACATTGAGTTCAACAATGTTGAGATGTGCTGTGACTTTCTTCATGTGATCTTTCACAGCCTGTCCAAGTTTCATCCTTAGATTCATAAAAGCAGTCACTGCCTCTCTCTTAGTTGTCCTAGACCTCATAGCAAACATCTCCTCTAGAGACATCATTATATCAGTATCATAACTCATTCCTTCATGTTGCTATTGCAACACGTTAGAGATGGTAGCCATAATGTAACATTTAGCCATCTCATTTGAGGTCTCCCATTGCTTATACTCATCTCTTTGAGCCTCAGTAGATTCATTGGTAGGAGCAGGTGGTTTAGGGGTAGACAAAACGAACTTATGCTTTTCATATTGCAACAACAGCCCAATTTTCCTTTTCCATGTGACATAATTATCTCTGGTTAAAGTATTATCTTTTAGGATGTTGATTAGGGATGGGGTCATGATTTATGAGTGAAACAAAAATTATATAAGTAAACAATCATGATAAAGCACTTTCGAATATTTATCTTGAATTAAAAAAATAATTCAATCATAAAATTCAACAGTGATCTAACATCCATAAATGTCACGCCTCCTTTAGGAGTTCGCACCATTTATTAGTTAGACTAGGTACCACCTAATTGTTTACATAACAACCAGCGTTTTCAATTTAGCCTTGCGATTTATATTGACAAAAACTCTTGGGAGGATATCATTACAACCACATTGAGTGTGTTACCAAGTTATCGACCTACAATATATTCCTTCACGAAAATCTCTCCTTTGAGAGTAGATATCGCTTGAGTCAATTGTCTAGTCTATCCTTGTAAGGAAGTATCTTGCTAAATTCCATTCATGGATACCCCTTGGGGGGTTATCACACAAAACATAAAGCTCAAGGAGGCCATAGGTGTTCAAAACACCTTCTCCCACACAATTATTTAAGGCGTGTGATTGAATTCCATTGAATGATTTACCAAGTTATCTAGATGCCAATTAGATACCTAAACCATTCAATGCATGTTCATACCAAAATAGATATATGAGTGGCACTTCTATTCTATTTGACATGTTATCAAACAATGATAAACATTGTAATATTTACAAAAAATAAACAGCTACAATTTTGGTCCATCCTAGAAAAGCAAGTATATTACATTTGTTTGAAATACAAGAAGCCATAACTTGGTGAACAAGTCATCAAGCGTCGGTCCATCAAAACTCTTATGCTCCAAAATCCATATGCGGCTGCCTTATGCGCAGCACGCGCTCAGAGCCATGCCCGTGCTGGCCCCTGCGCAGCACCGAGCACCATGCGTGCACTGCCCCTTATGCGGCTATAGCAAAATGCTGCCTACCATCCACACACATGTGCGCAGCACCTTTGGTAGGCTGCGTGCTGCTGCCTTGGTGCACACGGGCTGCCTCGGCCCCTTCCTTCGTTCCTTCTTTTTCTACTCCCAATTCTTCAATTTTTTTAATCTTCTAAACTTGAATATATTAAAGCAGTTTTTTTATAACAATAAAATAAAATAAAACTTAACAACTATCAAGAAAGAAATTATGGTGATGATAGAACACCCTTCTTGTTACAACTCCAAACAAAAATTACATTGAAATTCTAGGACCAAAATTGAGCAATAACAAACCATACTATAAAATATATATATCCATACATTCTCATGTAATTATATATGCGAATACCTAGAGTGCCATCTCTTTCTAAAACATGCATATTTACAATAAAAAGAAATAGATTCACGTATATATACATCAATTAATCAAGGGTACAACATGGCTCTGATACCAATTGTAGGAAAAACACGCCGCGGAAACGAAAAAATTGGGTTGTATATTTCAAAAAATTTCTTTTTCAAAGAAAGAACCTTAACCCTTGATTAATTAACTTATAATAAAAGTATCATAACTTTTTAACGTGACGATTGATGTTGCGTCAAATTGAATCCGCTTGCTTCAAATTGAATCCGTAAAATCTTCCAATCCAATCACAAACATAAATCACCTAGGAGTGTGGGCTCCCTTTTCTTTGAATTGTAAACCTGAGGATGGAAAAAATAACATTTTTCTTTTGTTAGTCACAATAATCCGCCTAGAGAAAATAAAAAACTTTTTGTCACTTGTGAATTCTTAATCTTTTTAATCAAGAACTCGCGTGAACCTTAATTCTATCTTGTGCATTAAGCCTTTTGATGTAAAAGCTTCTAGTGCACTATCGAAAATAAAACGCTCCTTATTCTTATTCTCTTTGGCCAAATTCTACACCATTTTCTTTAGTTGGAAGTTTTTTTTATTATTCAAAAGCAATAGACTAAAAATTTTCTAAAAAAAACTTCTTCTTTGAACTACTCATAAAAAATGAATTTTATGATATATATATATAGGGTGGAAAAATTCTCCTATATTGTGAAGGATTCGATTTCACCAAAACATTATCAACTTAGTAGTTCAAACCTACTCCAACTTGTGAGTATATTTATCCAATAATAAATGATTGAATATCAATTAAAAATTGTGACTTTATCAATAACTTCCTAATTGATTATCAATTAAAGTTTTGATAGATATCAGATACTTCCTAATTTGACTAGATAAATAAAAACTCTTTTTAATTTATCTAATTATCAAATAAAGTATTTGATACTTAAAATACTACTAACAATAGTATGACACTAAGAGTCCTTCTCCTAGTATACTACTATCAATAGTTATGACACTAAGAGTCATTCTCGTAGTAAACTACTTATAATAGTATGACACTAGGAATCCTTCTTCAAGTTAAAAAACGATTTTGACTTTTAATCAAACAATTAATTAATTAATTAATTAATTAAGTTCCATTTGATTAATTAATAAAATAAAACAATATATTAAGCTAATATTATTAGCCTTGCCAGCCAAGTATATATATTTAGGTAATATATTGTTTTTCCATTTTATTAAATCCATTGGACTTTAATAAAAATTCCACATGTGAACTAGACCCATTCTTACTACAAAAGAAACAAGTCCACATGCCTTAAATTATTACATTAATATAATCTAGAAGCTCATTTATTTAAAATGTGCAAATTATATTCTTAATGTATTAATGGAATGCTAAACGCACCCCATTAGGCCCGGCCAAGGATTCCTACATCCTTGGCCGTCCATCCCAAGTATTTGAAGAGTTACCGCATGTCTTTATCACACATGACCGCACCTCTCCAAAACCTTTTGGATTCCTAAATCCAAAAACAATTCTTAATGGACCCATACATTGGTCTGGTAGAATATATCAACTGATCCATGCAAGTTCGTACGGATTGGGGATCTTGGCGGGCTATCTAAATTTAAGCTTTAATAGACATAACCTAATCACAATCAACAAATGATTCACTTAGGTTCGATATATTAATTTTAGATCATTCCACTAAAGAGCTAAAATTGAACTCTTAAATAAAGATAGAATAAGTCAATGTTTCTCATTCGTACCCTAGACAACCTTATTGGAGAAGTGTATCCTCGTGAAAAATATCAGTAATCGCCAAGAGTTCATAGACCATTTACAGCTCTCCTAGTTACCATATTTACTCATATGACCATATTTGAACTTGGATATTTTGACTTGTCCAGAAGCCATGTTTCAATAGACACTATCGAAAACTTAACGTGAAGATTTAATATCCAATACCTCAAAATATCCATATGATGATATTCTACTCACATTTAATAAATGGAGCCACGATGTTCATATCTATAAATGAAGTCCTCTATCGATTAACAAATGAATACCACCAAACTATCGAGGATAGACTATGCTATATAATCGTACTCATTGGTAGCTCAAATGATAACACTTGTAACCATAAGTCCATCATTTATCTCAGGATTGAGATAGACTCTCCGATTGTCCTCAAGTGAAAACTTTTATCCACTTACGGTTCTGGATAAAGTATTTCACTGTTATACTATTCAATGCACCTATTGCATTAGATTCTTTTGCCCTAAGACACTACACTTTGATGATTTTAGGCTCATCAAAACACATTTGATCCCACTCAAATGCTAGCAAAAGAATCTACAACTTTAACAAGGTAAAGGCGCCCAACCTTTATCTTATGTTGTGAATATTGTTCAAGACTAACTAAAGTATTGTATCTACCTTATACATATCCATATGTACAAACAATGCTTCATTTCTCATAGTATTTTGACCTTATGATTATTTACTTTTGACAATTATAATAATTAAACTGTAAATGCTATAAGATTTGTTAAACTAGAAATCACTTTATTAATATAAAAAGATTGTCAAATACATTATTACACTCCTACTATTGAGCATAATCCTAACATTGTGTACTTGTCCATAGCTCTTAGTCACTTTAGGGGTCTCACTTGCACTTCATGGGTTAGTCCCATGTTTTAGTGTCTAAGTTGAGGGGACTCGGTTAACATGCATTTTGCCATGTATGCAATATTCAAACAATTTAAATTCCCAAGATGTACTAACACCAATAAACTTAGTTTATGGCAAATATGGGTATCGTTCCATTGTTATCGAACTATAGTTATGATTAAACTAATGCTCTATTACAAATGCAAGAAAAGTAAATTGATATAGTTTTTGAGAAGAAATTAAACTAAAATGTAAACTAAGCTTAAACTAACTAAAATGCACTAATCTAAAACATGTGAGTGAACGGTAAGTGGATTAAGGGGTTGATGGATTCACTTAGCAAACAATGGGTAAAGAATGAACTCACATTAATGATCATTAACTAATGTAACCACCCTAGGATGTATAGGATTGGTTATCTACCACTTATGAGTGTCCAATCTATCATGTGTAGTATCGACCACCCACAAATGGTTGTGCCATGAATGAACATCTATCCAATAAGGGATCAATCACTTGTTAAATTCACCAACCTAGGATGTACAGTGTTGATGCTTAATCCATCACAAGCAACCAATCCTAGGATGTATAGTTTTGGTCACTCATTAAGGATTATATATAGAAGAGATTAATGAATTCGGATTTTACTTAAGTCATGTACTCTTGTTAAATCCTTCTATTCAAGTGAGCTTAGAGAGCCAAGCATCATGCATACTCAATTCTCTACACATATAATTTCTAAAACAACTTGTAAATACAGTCATGAACAATCGAACACAAATTGCTATTGAAATCAATTAAAGCAATAAATAGAACAAATTAGATAGATTTACTAAAAGAAATTGAGTTCATTACAAATACCCATATTGACATGTGAATCACATGAATCCCTTTGTAAGGACCTCGATTTTATGATTGGCTTATTTCATGACAAACCACACCACATTGGGGATGATTGAGTAATGGGTAGCTTAGGTCCTTGTCAGCAAGCTTCCGAGCATCTCCATGACTTCAAGAGCAAAAGGTATGCTCACTTGACTGTGTCTCTTGAAGAATTTAGGTGCACACACACACTTCATCCATGCCTTGTTCATCTTGCTTTTGTATTACTTATTGTGTATATGTGTGCATCTGTTACACAACTCACACGAGCACGTGTTTGTTTGTCTTTACGTGTGGTTGTTTCATTTTACGTTTTCCGTTTATGTTCAGAAATGTCCTCACTCGCATGATGGTGTGCTTGTGTTATGTCCGCGCTTGCACTTTGGTGTACCTGAGTGTTAGCGTGATTTGTGACATAGAGAGGCTCCATTTGTGCTCTCTTGGATTGTTATTTGGTTACATGGTTTTATACCATGATTGTGGGAATTTTGTTATTGACCAATTCTAACCTTTGGTCACTCTTTTGACCATAAATCTTTCTACGTTTATCCACATCTTGTTTTGTTAATTGGAGTAGAAAGTAGACTTCCATACCTTTCTAATGGTATATTATTCATAATATTTTATGACCTTTTGGTTTGGTTTTGAAGTCTTCAAAAAGACCACTGAAACAGAGCATCTCTGCTGTTATATGGCTTTTACCTTTGGTCACTTAAATGATAATAACTCTTTCTACAGACATCAAAACCTCATTCTATTAATTATTGTAGAAATTAGACTTCCATACCTTTCCAACGGTATATCATACGAAAGGTTTCGATGTCGTTTGGTCATGTTTTAGGTCTCTTGTTTCTGGAGCTGGTGTGTTGTTCAGTGTGTTAGACGACATGCAAGGCTACTTGTGCATGTCGCCTCATACATGTTTTTCTTCTCCAGAACGTTAGGCGACATGGTAGGAGACTTCATGTAGCCTCTCATGTCGCCTAGTACCAAAAATGGGACATTTTGGTCTTTTCGAGTTAGCCCGTTTTTCCCACCTTTAAAAACCCCTCTTTGTCTTCTTCTTCCCCAACTCTCCTAAATTTACAGAAACCCTAGAGACAGATAGAGAGAGTCTTGAGAGAGAAAGATTCCTTGAGCTTCATTAACTCTCCAAACCCCAAACCTATCTCATTCTTGCATCATTCCACATCATTTGAGCATGGGTCTTCATTGTTTCATGACTAAGTAAGCAAGAACTTCCTTGAATATTATTTATTGTTCTTCTTACTCTAGATTATGTATTTATTGCATGATTAAATACCTAGACTCTACTTTATTGCATATTTATGAGTCTTGATAACATGATTGGGTTTGTATTTTGATAGCTAAAATGATTAGGTCATTTTTGCCTAAAAGCTAGGTCATAAACATTCATTTGTGATTTATTGATGACTTGGTTGATAGATTGTCTTTTAATCAACTAATTAAGCTTATTGAATGTTTATGTGTGTTTTGTGTAACAATTAGTTTGTTGGAAATTCTCTACACAACTAATTGAGTTTGTTTGTGATTGCTAGAATTTAGGACCATTTTGCCCTTCTAGCTAAGTCTTTATGCCTTGCATCTAGACCATGATATTTATGCCTCATTGATTGCATTTGTTGATTGCATATTTATTGCCCTTGTTATATATTGTGACAACTTGTGTTGATTGGACTTATTTGACAATTAGGTTGCTAGAATCCATTTGCATCTAATTGAGTTCTTAATTATGGGCATGTAGGCATTGTTTGATAACTAGATTGTTTAATTTCATTACAACATCTAGTTAAGCATTTTGTTTTTGGTCTTGCACATTATTGCATTGAGTATATTGTCATATATACACTTACACTTTTATACTCTTCTTGAGTCAAAGTCTTGTGGCTTTGGGGTGAAGTTGCACAAGCATTGAAGTCTTGCAACCAAGGTGTGGTTGGCAAGCATTGGTCAAGTGCCACTATAAAAGGCCCGTGGGGTAGAGTAGGAGGTGCTCACGCCAAGAGTAGTGTATCAAGGGATATCACTAGGATTGAACCAAGAGTGGCGAGTGGTAGTGTCCATAGCCTGAGGTTATTTAGAGTGAGAGTCCGAGTATCACTTTATGGTGTAATCTTTTATTCATATAGTGGATTTCTGTGATTGTCTGTGGCTAGAAGGATAGCCCATGGTTTTTCCCTTGTTGAAGGGTTTCCACGTCAAAATCAAGTGTTCTTTATATTTCCGCACTTTTACTTGATTTTGTATGTTTGTTTGAATTGGGTTATATGTTTAATATTGACTAATCAAAAAAGTTGGTAATAATCGATTAACAACCCATTCATCCCCTCCCCCCCCCCTCTAGGTTGTAGACACATGCTTAAGAGTTGTATTTTCAATTGGTATCAGAGCGGGTTCCTAGACATACTTAGGTGATCCTTGCTCTTGTTTGTGTGTCTTGCATTTGTGTGCTTTTTGATCATTGCATTCATTTGCATTCATCTCATTCCCTAAACACTATGAGAGGTAATGAGATGTTAGAGGGTGATTTGACCTCACAAGTTAAGAGGGAGATATATGACTCCGATGAGGAGATAACTCTCATGGTTGAGAGATTTAGAAGATTCACAAAATCTCAAAAGAAGGGTTTGACCTCCAAAGTGAAGGAGGTGAAGTGTTTGACCTCCAAAGTCATGGAGGAAAAGAAAATGTCAAGGAAATGTGACCCTTGCCTTGAATGTGGTGGAATTGGCCACATTGCCTCCAAGTGTGGTAACTTACAATACAAGAATGGAGGAGTCAGTATGATCGCTAATCGATGTGATAGCGAAGTTGAAGTTGTTGAAAGTTGTTCCACAAGCTCGGGTGAATGTGTGAACAACTACTTAGCATTTCCGGTTTCCTACCATGAAGAAACACAAGTCATCACCAAATGTGTGTCACTTGAAGATTTCAAGATTGATGACTTGGAGTTTGGAAACCGAAGTGGAGCATGCTTGAGTGAAGCAAGCCTTGATGATATAACTCTTACAAGCACAAGTGGGAGAAGCCTTGATAGTGATGGCTCATGCTCCGGGAACTCTTGTGACAACATGGTGGATAACCAAGAGTTCATTGACTTTCTTCAAAAGTCCCTGAAGGAGAGAAAAAATGATATCCTTAGATTGGAAAAGGATAACCTCCAACTAAGAACTAAAGTGACTTATCTAGATGAGGAAGTGTCACTTGTTAAAAGGAATGAAGTGGTGTTGGAGAAGGAACTTGAAGAGACAAGAAATACACTTGCTAAGCTGACTTCAAGTTCGGAAAAGCTTGATCAAATGTTGAGTATTGGAAAGAAGCCAAATGACAAGAGAGTGCTTGGCTTTGTAGATGATGAGTCCACGCCACCCTCGGACAAGACAACTTTTGTGAAGGAATATATTCCTAAGTTGCCTCATCCATCTCAACATCCAATGAAGACTTTCATCGATAACTCTTTGAAGACAGACACGTTTGATGTGTCTAAGTATGATAAGGAGATTGAAGATTGCCACCAACGGATGAAGGCCATGAAAGAAGAACTTGCAATCAAAGATAATTCCTTCAAGATTGTCAAGGAAAGAGAGATGAGGTGTCTTGAAGAACTAAAGAAGGCCAAGATTAAACAACCTCAAGCTCAAGGCAAAAGCAAGGCCATATCCAAGCAACCTTCAACTCAAGGGAAGTCCACACAAGCCTTGGCAACCCAAACCAAAGCCTAGGCAATTCAAGAAGAAAGGACAAGTCCTTGAGAAGTCAATCACCTCCTCCAACAAGCCAATTATGAAGAAAGGAGGTGATCACAAGAGGCATGATCAACCGGCTCAACCACCTCAACAAGCTAGACCACAAAGGTGCAACCAATCGGCTCAAGCTCTAAGGAGAAGCAAACTGATGCACCATCAAAGACAACCTCATCAACATGGCGATGCCTCAATGAGATCTTAATGCTATGGTATAAATCCTTATTTTGTATCTACTTGTCATTATTGTGGTATGATTGGTCACTTAAGACCAAATTGCTTGAATTATATTAAGAGGTGCAGTTTAGAGAGCATGAAAGAAAAATGGTTGAAAAATAGGGCAAGTTTCCATAAACCTAGAGAACCTAGAAACATATCTATGAGCACTAAAAATGTTAAAGTGGAACCTAGGTGGGTTAGAAAGAATGAACCCACTTGCCTTAGTGCCCATGTGTCTCCCGTAGATGCAACTAGGTCCATTGGACTTGGTAAGTCTATAGGGGCACATGCCTCCCATTGACTTGGTTGGATTTGACCCCATTTGGGGAGCTCAAACAAAGAGAGCGAACTTGCATGATTTGCTATGTGAAAAAAAGTTGATTAATTTTATGCTCTTTTGTAATTGCTTGAGATTCTTGGTGCACAGATGCTTATATGTTATTTTCATAATAAGTGTGCAACATTGCTTTACTTGCAATCCATGTCATATTTTAGTTCAACAATGCATTTTTGGACTAGGAGATTTTGATTGGGAAAGTACATTTGAATGACCCATAATTTAACTCCATGACATGAGAACTTTTAATGACATGCTTTAAAATGATATGCATGAAATGCTTTTGATTGCTTAATATGCAAAATACGTGTGAAAGCAAATGAGAAGACTAAACTCAATAATGACCTTTTGTCCATTCAATAAATAAGGATGTCTCATCCAAATTTAGTCTTCTCTCTCTCTTTATTAGTTGAACAAGACTACTATCATACGGGTATCCTACCCAGAAAAATCAAAAAGGGTGCAAAAATCGCTCATGTCTTGTTTTGCTTATAAAGTTTGATATATTTGCTCTCTTTAAAATTGAAATTCTTTTGAAAAGGTATATCTTGTTTACTTATGACAAAAGGGTACAAATTGGTTTGAATTCCTTTGGAAACCCTTTTGATGTTTGCTTTGCCAAATACCATTGCTTGAACTTGAATGCTATATGTCTTGCATCCAAAGCAACAATTTCACATTTTTTTTTCTTTTAAATAAAACTCCTTGAATCTCTCTCAATTATTTAAGTTGCATAAAGTTTGTGTATATGATTATGCAATGTATTTGTGTGAATAGCTCTCTTTGCTAAAGCAACCCGATAGGGGGAGCTTCTTTGCCTATCTCATGACAAAAAGGGGGAGAAGTGTTGAGAGATATAGGGGGAGCATTGTTTATGCTTTGGGGGAGAAATCATGTGAGAGAGTAACCTTTTAGGGGGAGCATTTCACATGCATTCTTTGTATTGCTTTATTTGTATTTAAGTGCAATGCTTGTTATTATTTGTTCACCGCACTTGCACTTGTTCTTGGAAAGTGTTTCTTGCTATTGTGTGTAGGTACAATGATAATTCTACAAAGAGATTGAAGAAATTGAAGATTTAGATTCTAGGTATCTCTTTTGTAATGTAGAAGTGATCATGGACAATAGCTTTGTTTTTTTAGTGAGGATAGTTTGTGAGTGGTTGTTTTGTCATGAAATAGCCAAAGGGGGAGATTGTAAGGACCTTGATTTTATGATTGGCTAATTTCATGACAAACCACACCACATAAGGGATGATTGAGTAATGGGTAGCTTAGGTCCTTGTCGGCAAGCTTCTGAGCATCTCCATGACTTCAAGATCAAAAGGTATACTCACGTGACTTTGTCTCTTGAAGAGTTTAGGTGCACACACACACTTCATGCATGCCTTGTTTTTTATGACCGTTTGGTTTGGTTTTGAAGTCTCCAAAAAGACCACTGAACACAGAGCATCTCTGCTGTTATCCTGTTTCGACCTTTGGTCACTTAAATGATAATAACTCTTTCTACAGACATCAAAACCACATTCTGTAAATTGTAGTATAAATTAGACTTCCATACCTTTCCAACGGTATATCATACGAAAAGGTTCGATGTCTTTTGGTCATGTTTTGGGTCGCTTGTTTCTGGAGCTGGTGTGTTATTCAGTGTGTTAGGCGACATGCAAGGCCACTTGTGCATGTCGCCTCCAATGTTGCCTCAGACATGTTTTTCTTCTCCAGAATGTTAGGCGACATGGTAGGCGACTTAATGTAGCCTCTCATGTCCCCTGGCACCAAAAACGGGACATTTTGGTCTTTTCGAGTCAGCCCGTTTTTCCCACCTTTAAAAACCCCTCTTTGTCTTCTTCTTCCCCAACTCTCCTAAATTTACAGAAACCCTAGAGAGAGAAAGAGAGAGTCTTGAGAGAGAAAGATTCCTTGAGCTTCATTAACTCTCCAAACCCAAAACCTATCTCATTCTTGCATCATTCCACATCATTTGAGCATGGGTCTTCATTGTTTCATGACTAGGTAAGCAAGAACTTCCTTGAATATTATTTATTGTTCTTTTACTCTAGATTAGGTATTTATTGCATGATTAAATACCTAGACTCTACTTTATTGCATATTTATGAGTCTTGATAACATGATTGGGTTTGTATTTTGATAGCTAAAATGATGAGGTCATTTTTGCCTAAAAGCTAGGTCATAAACTTTCATTTGTGATTTATTGATGACTTAGTTGATAGATTGTCTTTTAATCAACTAGTTAAGCTTATTGACTGTTTATGTGTGTTTTGTGTAACAATTAGTTTGTTGGAAATTCTCTACACAACTAATTGAGTTTGTTTGTGATTGCTAGAATTTAGGACCATTTTGCCCTTCTAGCTAAGTCTTTATGTCTTGCATCTAGACCTTGATATTTATGCCTCATTGATTGCATTTGTTGATTGCATATTTATTGCCCTTGTTATATATTGTGACAACTTGTGTTGATTGGACTTATTTGACAATTAGGTTGCTAGAATCCATTTGCATCTAATTGAGTTCTTAATTATGGGCATGTAGGCATTGTTTGATAACTAGATTGTTTAATTGCATTACAACATCTAGTTAAGCATTTTGTGTTTGGTCTTGCACATTATTGCATTGAGTATATTGTCATATATACACTTACACTTTTATACTCTTCTTGAGTCAAAGTCTTGTGGCTTTGGGGTGAAGTTGCACAAGCATTGAAGTCTTGCAACCAAGGTGTGGTTGGCAAGCATTGGTCAAGTGCCACTATAAAAGGCCCGTGGGGTAGAGTAGGAGGTGCTCACGCCAAGAGTACTGTATCAAGGGATATCACTAGGGATTGAACCAAGAGTGGCGAGTGGTAGTGTCCATAGCCTGAGGTTATCTAGAGTGAGAGTCCGAGTATCACTTTAGGGTGTAATCTTTTATTCATATAGTGGATTTCTGTGATCGTCTGTGGCTAGAAGGATAGCCCGTGGTTTTTCCCTTATCGAAGGGTTTCCACGTCAAAATCAAGTCTTCTTATATTTCCGCACTTTTACTTGATTTTGTATGTTTGTTTTAATTGGGTTATATGTTTAATATTGACTAATCGAAAAAGTTGGTAATAATCGATTAACAACCCATTCACCCCCCCCCCCCCCCCCCCGCCCTCTAGGTTGTAGATACACGCTTAAGAGTTGTATATTCACCCTTAATGGGATTTAGCTACTTATGACAAATGAAATACAAAGATAAAAATGAGGGAAATAGAAAGTACCCATGTAGAAGCTTCTTTCTTCAAGCTCAAATCCACCTCCAATGTCCTTGTTTAGTAGCAAATTGATGAAGATGATGTTAGGTTTGGATGATTTTGGGAGAGAAAGGTTTTTAGATTTAGAGAGAGAAAGATGATGTATGGATGGGTGTATAGTCGTCCTTTTAAAAATCAGAAATGATGCCTTATACAGCTCCGCCAAAAATAGGTCAGAATACTGATGTGGATGTAACCGATGTCCGTATAGAACGGGTATAGCATGGGTAAGGTATCCATGCAGTACCCGTTTAATCTTCATTTTTCTTCATGTTTTGTGCAATGTGCACGGGTTGTGCACGGGTAGAAGACCCGTGTAGTACCCGTACAGTTGGCTCTAGTATGAGGATCTGCTCCCTAGTCAGGTGGATTGCACGGGTTGTGCATGGTAATACCAATGCAGTTACCCGTGCACTTTGGTTTCCTAAGCACTCCTCTTCTGGTGCATGTGTAGTACACGGGAATGCTACCCATTCTACCGGTGCACTATGGCCTTCTTCACCAATTTTTGCACCAATTGTCCTTTTTGCCCCTGATCGAGCCAAAATTGTCATATATTTTGACCCTCAATTCCATATCCTTTAGCTTGTTTTCGAGCATATTTTGGTGTCTAATGGCTCGTTTTGTAGTGATTACAGTCATTCAATGGAATTCAGTTGCTGGAGGTGGAAACTGTGACTTTCCAGGGAAAAACAAGCCAAATTGTGCAAATAGGGATGCTTGAAGGAAATAGTGCACGGGTAACTTACCCGTGCACTACCCGTGATATGACCCATGCACCGAAGGATGGAAATCATGAAGAGCTCAGTGCACGGGTATAGCACGGGTACCCTACCAGTGCATTTACCCGTGCACATGCCCAGACCAGAAAGCCAGAAGACATAGCACGGGTGTAGCACATGTACCCTACCCGTGCATTGACCCGTGCACTACGTGTTCCAGCTGGGCAAAAGTCACGTTTTCAGCCATTTTAAGGAGGGCAAAGTCGTCTTTTCATGCCTATTTTGTGCCCTAGCCTCTCAAACATATAAATACATCACTTTGCCACATGACCAAGGTATTCATTGGATCCATTATTCATTCAATTAATCCATTCATTCCACACTTCATCTTCTCCACCAAATCAAGAGAGAGAGAGAGGAGCTTCCAAAGGCATCCATGGAAGTTTTCCTCCATGGATTTCCTCCCCATCATCACTCTCTACCTACAACCACCCATCTTTGGAGGAGATTCAAGAGGAAAGAGCACCCTACCTTGTCTATGAGAAGAAGGAGGTTCATGGAGCTTGGAGATCCGAGATGACAATTGGGCCACTCTCCGAGTTTAGAGATCCGGGATTGACAACCTTGGGTTTCTTCTATTTACTCGTCTCTTGTATTTTCTTTATTTGATGTGTATCCCCATTTGGGAATTATGTAAACCCTAATACTAGTTCAATTTATTTAATTGACTTGTATTTGATTTTTTCATGTATTGTCCCATTCAATTGCATTTAATTTGACACTTGACTTGTATTAAGTAGGATTGACAACCCAACTCTTGATGCATGTTAGGGATAGGTCTTTTATTTACATTCATGGCATGTAGAGTAGAAATTGGTATGTGTTCATGATTGGGATTAGGAGTAGATTAATGTAATTTAGGAGTAGATTAATTAAGCATCCTATGATTTCTCATATGTCGATGGATTTTTCGAAATGCATGTTTTGGATTGAATTGAGTATTTTTGTTTGTTTGGGTGGAATTCATGAAGTGTGTACATGATGCTTTGTGGGTTTCGATTCTATAAACCTACATGCTTATGCGACCCTTGAGTGTTGCTCGTACGATACACCCTCGACGAGTAGTGGTCGAGGGTCCATTTATGCTTAATGCCTCCATTGGTTGTTGCTTACATGTGACATGTGAGTAGCGATCGGTGGTCGATCTTATGTTTATCTCTTTAATATATGTGCTTAAACGCGGTCCTTAGTAGTTGCTCATGCGATACATCCTCGGTGAGTAGCTTTAGAGGACTAGATGACTCTCCCGTTTCCATATCTAGAGGTCGTACTTAAGGCTAGGTTGAACCCAATATAGGAGTGTCTTTGCATGTTAGTTTTTGTAGGTGGTGTGAATGTTTTGGTGGACATGAGTACCATATGTATGTTGTTAGGATTATGCTCAATGGCAAGAGTGTAATATTGTAATTGACAATCTTCTCATATTAATAAAGTGAATTCTGATTCTTACAATTACTTATAGCATTTATTATTATAATTGTCAAGGTAAATAATCATAAGGTCAAAAGACTATGAGACATGAAGAATTGTTCATACATCCGGATATGTATGAGGTAGACACAATTTTATAGTTAGTCTTGAATAACGTTCACAACTTAAGTTAAAGGTTGGGCACCTCTATCTTGTTAAAGTTGTAGAATTATTTTACTAGCATTTTAGTGGGATCAAATGAATATGATGAGTCTAAAATCATCGAAAGGTTTTTGAGTAAAAGAATCTAGTGCACTAGGTGCATTGAACTGGATCACAATGAAATACTTTATCTAGAACCGTCACTAGATATAAGTCTTTTCATTAAAGAGGACAATCGAAGAGTCTATATTAATCCTGAGATAAATGATGGACTTATGGTTGCAAGTGTTATCATTAGAGCTATCAATGAGTACGATTATATAGCATAGTCTATCCTCGATAGTTTGGTGGTATACATTTGTTAATCGATAGAGGACTTCATTTATAGATATGGACATCGTGGCTCCGTTTATTAAATGAGAGTATAATATCATCATATGGATGTTTTGAGGTATTGGATATTAAATCTCAACGTTGAGTTTTCAATAATGATTATTGAAAACATGGCTTCTGGACAAGTCAAAGTATCCAAGTTCGAAATGTGGTCATATGAGGAAATATGGTAACTTGGAGAGCTATAGGCGGTCTATGAGCTCTTGGCGATTACTGATATTATTCACGAGGATACACCATCTCCTATAAGATTGTCTAGGGAATGAATGAGAAACATCTCCTTATTCTATCTTTATTTAAGAGTTCAATTTTAGCTCTTTAGTGGAATGAGTTAAAATTAATAGATTGGACCTAAGTGAATCATTTGTTGATTGTGATTAGGTTATGTCTATTGAAGCTTAAATTTAGATAGCCTGCCAAGATCCCCAATCCACACGTATTTTCATGGATCACTTGATATATTCTACCAGGCCGATTTAAGGGTCCATCTAGAATTGTTTTTAATATATCAAGAATATAATATGTCTATTATTTAATTAATGGGCTGCACTATTATATTAATATATTAAAAGGAGACATGTGGGCTTGTTTCTTTTATTAAGAATGAGTCTGGTTCACATGTGGGCTTTTATTTAAAGTCCAATGGATTAAATGAAATAAGAAAATAATATATGGCCCATTTATATAAGTGGGGCGGCAAGGTGTATATATTAACCTAATATATTATTTTGTTTCATTGTTTTAATTAAATAAGAATTAGTTAATTTATTAATTAATTGTTTAATTAAGAAACAAATCTTTTTCTGATCAGGAAATATATTTCCTAAAGTTATACTATTGGTAGTAGTATATTAAAAGTAAGAGACTTGTTTGATAAGAAAATAATTAATTTATTTTATTTATTTAATCAAATAAGAAGTCTTTTTATTTAGTCAATAAAAGAATAAAAATATCTATGAGTTGGATTAGGTTTTGAAGTCTCAAGGTTGATGGAAATTAGGGTGCAACACAAACTCCTTTTGGTATGTGATTTGCGGCAACCCTAGTCCATTTAGAGGAAGATTTCGGCAATCCTAAATAGAAGAGGAAGCAAAATTTCGGCCACCTATATAATACCACATATAGAATTCGGCCACAAAAAAAGTTGATTGAATGATTCAATTTTTCTTCTTCTTCTCAATTCATAGAAAATGTTAATTTTTATTCTACTAAACATAAAAGAGAGAAGAGATTATTCTTTGATAGTACACTGATTGCTTGTTCATCAATAAGCTTGTGTGTACAACATCGAATTAGATTCACGCGAGTTTCGATCATTAGATTGAGAACTCAAAAGTGACCGGAATAATTTTTGTCTTCTTTTGATTGTTTTGTGACTAACAAAAGAAAAAAAAAACTTTGTTCATCCATTCTCAGGTTTGCAATTCAAAGAAAAAGGGAGACCACGCTCCTAGGTGATTCACGTACGTGTTCGGATTGGAAGATCTCGCGGTACTGTTCACGATCACTGTTCACGGGGGGGGGGGGGGGGGGGGGGGGGGGGTGGCACTGGTCACGATCACTGTTCACGGGTGGTACTGTTCACAATCACCATTCACGCGGGTAATGTTCACGCGCATCGGAAAAGATTTTACGGATTACCAATCGACGTAAGTCAATCGGATCACGCGTCAAGAGGTATTTAACTCTAACCGTATATATTTGAATTTAATTAATTAAAAGGTTAAGGTTCAACTTTGAGAAAAAATTTTAAAACCATACGAAATCTATTTTTCGTTTCTTCCGCTGGGTTTTATATCGATTTTTCCCTACATATGTTAGGATTATGCTCAATAGCAAGAGTGTAATATTATAATTGACAATCTTTTCATATTAATAAAGTGATTTCTGGTTTTACAAAATCTTATAGCATTTATAATGATAATTGTCAAAGTAAATAATCATAAGGTTAAAAGACTATGAGAAAGGAAGAATTGTTCGTACATCTGGATATGTATGAGGTAGACACAATTCTTTAGTTAGTCTTAATTGATAGAGGACTTCATTTATAGATATGGACATCGTGGATCAATTTATCGAATGAGAGTATAATATTATCTAATGGATATTTTGAGGTATTGGATATTAAATCTCAACGTTGAGTTTTCGATAATGTTGATTGAAAACGTGGTCATATGAGTAATATGGTAACTAGGAGAACTCTAGGCGGTCTATGAGCTCTTGGCGATTACTGATATTATACACGAGGATACACTATCTCCAATAAGATTGTCTAGGGTATGAATGAGAAACAACTTCTTATTCTATCTTTATTTAAGAGTTCAATTTTAGCTCTTTAGTGGATGAGCTAAAATTAATAGATCGGACCTAAGTGAATCATTTGTTGATTGTGATTAGGTTATGTCTATTGAAGCTTAAATTTGGATAGCCCGCCAAGATCCCTAATCCATACGGACTTGCATGGATCACTTGATATATTCTACCGGACTAATTTATGGGTCCATCTAGAATTGTATTTAATATATTAAGAATATAATTTGCACATTATTTATTTAATGGGCTGCTCAAATTATATTAATATATTAATGAGAGGCGTGTGAGCTTGTTTCTTTTAGTAGGAATGGGTCAGGTTCACATGTGGGCTTTTATTTAAAGTCTGAATGGATTAAATAAAATAAGAAAATAATATTTGACCCATATCTTTTGTGTGTGGGCGGCAAGGCTATAATAATAGTCTAAAATATTATTTTGTTTTATTGTTTGATTAAATGGAAATTAATTAATTGATTAATTAATTATTTAATTTAAAATCAAAATCTTTTTCTGACTAGGAATTATGTTTCCTAGTAGTATACTATTATAGTAGTATAATAAATATAAAAAGACTTAATTTGGTAAGTAGATAAATAAAGAATTTATTTATCTAATCAAATAAGGAAGTCTTTAATATAATCACAAATACACTTATGAGTTGGATTAGTGATCGTGCCTAAATTGTTGTATATTTCGGCCCTCATTCCTATTCTTTTGTCTCGTTCTTGAGTGTATTTTCTATATATTTTATGTATTTTATGTCTAATAGGCTCGTTGGTGCTAATTGCAGGCAATAGATGTAATTCTGGTGTTAGAAGCTAATTGCAGTGGTTCCGGCAGAAAAGGGGCAAAAGGAAAGACAAAGGATCATAAGCAGCTCTACAGTGCGGGTCAAGTGCGGGTCGCAACCGCACTCCAACCGTACTCCTTCCCACAGCCGGGACCTGAATCATGAAGGAAAGATAAAGTGCGGGTGAAGTGCGGGTCATCCAACCGCACTCCACCCACACTATTGCTCAAGACAGAGGAGCTGATTTGCACCTGACACTAAAGTGCTGGTAAAGTGCGGGTAATCCAACCGCACTCTACCCGCACTATTGCTCAAGACAGAGGAGCTGATTTGCACCTGACACTAAAGTGCGGGTAAAGTACGGGTAATCCAACCGCACTCCACCCGCACTGTTGCCTCAAGACAGAGGAGTGGAATTTACACCTGACACCAAAGTGCGAGTACAGTGCAAGTACAGTGCGGGTAAAGTGCGGGTAATCCAACCGCACTCCACCCGTACTGTTGCCCAGATCAGAGAACTGAAGATGAAGAAAACCTTTACAGTGCGGGTACAGTGCGGGTAATTCACCCGCACTCCATTGATGAGAAGGTTTTTGCCGTCAGAAAACCGTCCGTCAAAACAATTTATAGAACCTATGCGATGCGTTCACAAGTATAAATACAAGCAAAGCGGCAAGCACAGGTGTCGTCCACTGAGATCGGGGTAGCGGTGATAAGATTAGGATTAATATAACTAGCATGCATAAAAGTAAAGTGATGGTGAATGAAGATACAATATAAACTAAACTATGAAAGCAAATAAAATGGGATGACAATGGAGGGATGAATGAATGATGATGGAACTACGGAGTTGATGTACTCGTAAGTTGAAAATACACAAAGTGTGTCTAATACAACCTAGAGGTGTGGTGAATAGGTTTTAGTTGATTTATTACCAACTTTTCGACTTAATCAATTTTAATAATCCTACCCCATATTAGCAATCAATCAATCCAATATAAATATGCGGAAAACAATAAAAACACAAGGATTGATTTACGTGAGAAACCCTCCAACTGGGCAAAAACTCACGGGCTATCCTTCTAGCCACATACGGTCCTCAAATCCACTATTTGAACGAAAGTTTACAACCTAGGTTGACCTCAAGTCACACCTACTTGGTCATTAACCCTTTCACTCTACCCAACGGGCCTTTAATAGTGATTCTAGACCATAAGCTTGTGCACTAACGCACTTAGTCACAAAGCTTAACAATCAATGAAGAGGTTAAACAACCTATGTGAATATGTAAAAGATATTCGAACATGCAATTAATGCTAGGCAACACTAAATTCTTATCTAAGGATTTAAAGATGTCAATAAAAGCAAATCCTAGATATCAATATCTAAATGCAAATGCATGAAGATTTAGCTAGAAGCGTAAAATCGTCCTAAATGCTAGCTATTAATGAACAAAGCTCTCAACCAACAAACAACAACTCAAACATGTTATAAATGCTAATAAACATAAAGAAATGCAATAAAATCATATAAAAGAGCTAACCCTAGGCAAACAAGAACATAAATAAATACAATGAGATTTAGGGCATGTTCAAGTTACCTAGTCAATGAAAGCAAGAAGAATCCATGATGAGATGATGCTTGAAGATGTTAGATGCACATGGATTTGTGTTTGGTTGAGAAGAGATGAGTTCTTGGGAGTTTCTCTCTCTAAAGGAAGCTTGGCCTACCAAAAATGGCTTCTTGAACTCATGAAAACGAGCAAGGAAGAAAAGAGAGTATATATAAGGGAGCCCTAGTCAAAACAGCGTCGTTTTGAACTTAGGGCACAAAATCCCGTCAATACCGCTAGATGGACCGCGTCGCAGGCAAGTGTCTAGACCGCGGTACACACAGCAGTGCACCGTCTAGACAACACCGCGGTGTAGGGCGCTGTGCATGCAGGTGCACAGGCCGCGATATGGGCAACAGAGGCCTACTGGACAACACCGTGACTTGGGTCGCTATGCGTGCAAGTGTATAGGAAAGCGGTACAGGAAGCATTACCCTACTGAGGTATACCGCTCTGTATGCCGCAGTGCAAGCATGTCTTGCCAAGCTGTCTAGGCCCGGTAAGAGAAGAAATTCTCTTTTCTGGGCAAACTCAACACACTAAGTGATGTGCAAAATATGCAAGCTTTGGAGTGTGAAAAGTGGCATACAATACATCATTCAATAACATGAAGATAAGAACATAATGCGTGCAAGTGAGTGTGTGCAACTAGATCTCTTCAAAGAAAGTTAAACTAGTGAGATACCTTTGAAGTGCTCTTAAGAGAGATGATGTCCTTGAAGCTTGATCACACCCAATGAGGCATAATTACCCTTACAAAGAATAATCCCCAATGTGGTTTGTCAACGAAATAAGCCAATCAAAATATGAGGAACTTACAATCTCCCCTTTTGGCTATTTCGTGACAAAACCACCACTCACAGATCATCCTCACAAAAAAAAAATTAGAGGTCAACAAAAAGATATTCTACATTACAAAAAGATACCTAGATACTAGGTCTTCGAAACTTCAAGCTCTTGTAGAATAGCCACCTTCCCTACAAAACAATGAGACTACACTTTCCAAGACAAATGTATGTGAGGTGATCAAGAGAGACAATAAATAAAAGCAATATGCAACATGCAACATGCAACATGCAAATGCTCCCCCTAAATAGGTTAACTCCCCCTTAATGGGACAATCCCCCCAAATATGCAACCCCATTAAATAAACCACATTACTCCCCCTTTTTGTCATGAGATAGACAAAGGAGTGTTCCCCAACCGGGTCACTTTAGCAAAGAGAGATATTTGCAAGATAAGTGCATAATCATATACAATAACTTTATGCAACTTAATTAATTGAGAGAGAATCATTGAGGGTTTATTATTTAGAAGAAAAGGTGTGACTTAGTTGCTTTGGATGTAAGACATGTAACATCATGGTTCAAGCAAATGGTATTTGGCAAGGAGAACATCAAAAAGGGTTCCAAAAGAATTCAAACCAATTTGCACCCTTTTGCCATAGTGAAACATGATATAGTATTTTGAAAAGAAATTTCAACGCACACAAAACTATATCAATCCTTAAAAGCAAGTCAAGACATTGGATCAAGAGATCCTTTTAGATTTTTCTGGATAATTGTTCGTATGATAGTTGTCTTGATTAACAATTAAGAAGAGAGAGAAGACTAATTTGGATATAAAATCCTTATTGATTACGTGGATACAAGATCCTTATTGATTAGTCTTCTCATTTGCATACACACACATTTGCATTCAAGCAATCAAAACATATTTCATGCATATCATTTTGAGCATGTCAAAATCAAGTTCACATGTCATGGAGATAAATTTTAGGTCATTCAAATGTACTTCCTAATCAATTCTCCTAATCCAAAAATGCATGTTTGAACATAGAGGTGACATGGATTACAAATCAAGTAAGGCACACTTATTAAATAAAAAGCCATATAAGAATATATATAAGCACAACCAAGAATACTCAAGCAATTAATAAAGAAGCATAAAGTTGATCAAGTTTTTGCTTATTCCAACATGCAAGGTTGCTCTCTTTGCTTGAGTTCCCCATAAAGGGTCAATCACCAAAACACATCAAGGCATATGACAAATCCCAATAGACCTACTAAGTGACTTGAACCTAGTTGAGTCTAAGGGCTTTGTAAATAAATCCGCTAGTTGATCAGTTGTGCCCACATGCTCAAGTGCAATGCATTTGTTTTCAACTAGTTCTCTAATGAAATGATGCCTAATGTCTATATGCTTTGTCCTAGAGTGCTGAACCGGATTCTTTGAAATGTTAATTGCACTCATGTTATCACAATAAAGGGTAAGAATACCTTGATCAAAGCAGTAATCCACAAGCATTTGTTTCATCCAAGGGAGTTGTGTGCAAGCACTCCTGGCGGCTATGTATTCCGCTTCAGCTATGGATATAGAGATGGAATTTTTCTTCTTGCAAAACCATGAGACCAAGTTGTTACCTAGGAAGAAGCAACCGCCCGATGTACTCTTCCTATCATCACAATTTCCTGCCCAATCTGCATCACTAAAGCCAACTAAGCTAGCATTAGTGTCAAAAGAGTACCATATCCCATAGTTGGATGTCCCATTCACATATCGAATGATTCTCTTCACGGAGGAGAGATGGGATTCCTTGGGATCCGCTTGGTACCTAGCACACACACCCACACTAAAGGCTATATCGGGCCTACTTGCAGTCAAGTAAAGCAAGCTACCAATCATGCCACGATAAAGACTTTGTTCCACACTCTTGCCACTAGCATCCTTGCTTAGTGTCAAGGTGGTACTCATGGGTGTGTCACAATGTTTGGTATTCTCAAGGCCAAACTTCTTCACTAGGTTCTTAGCATACTTAGCTTGGGATATGAAAATCCCATCATGCAATTGCTTGATTTGCAAACCTAGGAAGTAATTGAGCTCCCCAACAAGACTCATCTCAAACTCATGAGACATGACATCAACAAATTGTTGGACTTTGGATTTGTTGGTGGAGCCAAAAACAATATCATCAACATAAATTTGAGCTATGAAAAGCTTATCTTTGTTCCTCTTGATGAATAAAGTTTTGTCAACACTATGCCTAGTGTAGTTATTATCAACAAGAAATTAGGTGAGGCGCTCATACCAAGCCCTAGGTGCTTGTTTCAACCCATATAAAGCCTTCTTGAGGCTATAGACATGATTGGGGTGGTGTGGATCCACAAACCCCTTGGGTTGCTCAACAAACACTTCCTCATGCAAGAAACCATTGAGGAAGGCACTCTTAACATCCATTTGATGTAATTTGAACTTGTACAAACATGATATGGACAAAAGAAGCCTTATGGACTCAAGACGGGCAACCGGAGCAAAAGTCTCCTCAAAGTCAATACCCTCAATTTGAGAGTATCCTTATGCTACAAGTCTAGCCTTGTTACGCACAATGTTGCCATTCTTATCCGACTTGTTCCTATATACCCATTTGGTGCCTATGACATTAGTATCCTTGGGTCTAGGAACAAGAGTCCAAACCTCATTTCTTTCAAATTGGTTTAGCTCTTCTTGCATGGCAAGAACCCAAAACTCATCATTCAAGGCTTCATCAACCTTTTTGGGTTCAATTTGAGAGGTGTAACAAGTATAGCTAATTTGATTAGCTATTTGACGCCTAGTCCTAACACCCTCATTCATATCTCCAAGAATGTCATTCTCATTGTGGAGATGTCTAACCCATGGAGCGAGTTCTTTAGAGTCCAAAGATGGATCTCTATCAAGAGGTTGGATGACCTCTTCATCAAGACTTGACTTTACATCAATTGAAGTCTCACCATTCTTTTCCAAAGAAGAATCATCAACCATAACAACCTCCTCATCATGATCTCTAGTCTTAGGCCTACAATCATCTATGACAACATTAGATGATTCCATAACACTCCGAGTTTTTAAATTGAAAACTCTATAGGCCTTACTGTTTAGGGCATAGCCAATGAAAATCCCCTCATCACTCTTGGCATCAAACTTGCCAAGTTGATCTCGGTCATTTAGAATGTAGCATTTGCTCCCAAATGAGTGGAAGTAGCTAACATTTGGCTTCCTACCCTTCCATAATTCATAGGAGGTTTGCCAAGTACCGGGCCTTAGGAAGACTATATTTCCTATGTAGCAAGCCGTATTGACGGCCTCGGCCCAAAGGTTCCTAGGGACATTGTTGCTAAGCTACATCACACGGGCCATCTCTTGAAGGACCCTATTCTTCCTCTCAACAACCCCATTTTGTTGAGGAGTTCTAGGAGCCGAAAACTCATGGGAAATGCCTAAGCTATTGCAATAGCTTTCAAAACAAGCATTTTCAAATTCCCTCCCATGGTCACTCCTAATTCTTTTAATGCTTTTAATGCGTGAGTTCTTTTCATTTTGAATTTTAGTGCAAAGCATTTTAAATTTTTCAAAGGTTTCAGATTTTTCTCTAAGAAAATATGTCCATGTAAATCTAGAAAAATCAACAACACAAACAAAAATGTATCTCTTGCCACCTAGACTCTCGGTTTGCATGGGACCCATAAGGTCCATATGTAGAAGCTATAATGGCTCCTTGGTGGCGAGATACTTGCCTTTCTTGTGCATACTTTTGGTTTGTTTCCCTTGTTGACAAGGTCCACAAACGCCATCGACTTTCTTGCCAAGCTTAGGGAGGCCACGCACAACCTTGAACTTATCTAAGATCCTCAAATCTCGATAGTTCATGTGGCCAAGTCTTTGATGCCATAACTCAACTTCCTCACATTTGGACATATTGCAAGAGATAGCACTAGCTTCAAGACAATAGCAATTGTCACTAGATCTCTTTCCTTTTAGCAAGGTTTGTCCATTTGGCATTAAAATAGAGCAATCATTTTTGTTAAACAGGACGGAGAGTCCATCATCATTAAGATGAGAAATGCTTATAAGATTGGCTTGCAAGTCATCAGCAAGTAAAGCATTTGACAATGAGGGTAGGGTCGAGAATGGAAATGGTTCCTTTCCCTATGACTTTCTATCTAGATCCATCACCAAAGGTGACAAATCCCCCATCCTCCAAGACAAGAGATTTAAAGAAACTCTTGTTCCCTGTCATATGCCTAGAACACCCACTATCCAAATACCAAGTGTTAGAGGCATTTGCCTTCAAGGCAATTTGAGCCACATAGCAAAAATAGTCATCCCTTCTAATCCACCTAGGTGAAATATTCTTTTTCCTAGTGGTATTAGTCACATTGGTTCTAGATTTCCTAGGATCATGCAAATTGGCTCTAGATTTCCTAGGAACATGCATTTTGGCTCTAGCTCTATTTCTTTCAATCATGCTCTTGATTCTACACATTTCAATGTATTTGAAGCAATTAGGTCTAATGTGACCATCAACACCACAAAAATGACAAGTGGGAATAAAATAAGAAGACATACCATGCCCTTGTGAGTACAAAAGGGCTTTCCCATGCATTTGAGCTTGTCTTTGGTGTTGGATTGGTTCTCTCCTTCTTTGTTGTTGAGTTGGAATGAATTGCTTCCTTGGTTGACCTTGCATGAATTGCTTTTTGGCTTGATGGTATTTGGGTTGAAGGAAACTTGCTTGATGCACTTTTGTTGATTGAGCTTGAGCTTGTTTCCCTTGTACTACATTGACTTGAGAATCTTTAGAGCACTCTCCTAGTTCGATCTTCTTGCTAGGATGTTGTGGGGGTAGAGGCTCTTTGTTATCCAAACTCTTGACAAACACAGTCTTGCTTGAGGATGAGGTCTCCTTGTCATCTTCATAGCCAAGACCTTTCTTATCACTTGGACTCTTGCCAACTCCCAACATGTGGTCAAGTTTCTTCGTGCTTGAAGTCATCTTAGCAATGATCTCTCTAGCTTCTTCAAGCTCCTTTTCCATCAATTCCTCATTCCTTTTGGCTATCTTCACTTCTTTATTTAAGTGAGTAGCTTCGATAGATAGCTTGAGATTCTCTCCTTTTAGCCTTTGAATCTCTTTCTTCATCTTCAATCTTGAGCTTTGAAAATGCTCAATGAAGCCTTCAAGATCCATTCCTCCTACATCCATATTTGTTGAATGGGATGAAGAGTCACCATCGCTAGAGTCATCTTCACTTTGTTTCTCTACCTCTTCATAATCTATTGTTTCCTTACTCTTGAGAGAAGATGCGAAAGCAATAAAGTTTGCCACATGATCCTTATTATCCGAGGATTCTCCTTCTTCTTCTAAGTCATCACCATCGCTCCACGTGGCAGCCATGGCCTTTCCTTTCTTCTTGTTTTTCAAATTTCCACAATCTGTGGAGATGTGTCCGAAACCTCCACATTTGAAGCATTGAATCCCTTTTCTTGTGGGCTTGTCTTCACTTGACTCAAACTTCTTGAAAGGAGTCTTCTTCTTCATTTCCTTTCCTTTGGATCCAAATCCCCTATTCTCAAAATTTATGAACTTCTTGAATCTTTTCACCATGAGGGCCATCTCCTCATCTGAGTCATCTTCCTCTTTCTCTACTTTGGAGGTTTTCAGAGCAATACTCTTTTGCTTCTTTGGAGGTGAAGGTGTAGGAGTCCACCTAGACTCATATGCTAGAAGTCTTCCTATAACTTCACTTGGCTTCATATTTTTATAATCACTGTTCTCCTCAAGAGCCGTCACTTTTGACTCAAATCTTGCTGGAAGCGACCTCATTATTTTTTGCTTGATTCTCCTATCCGAATAGAGGTCACCAAGTTGATGGCTTTGATTAACTATGTCCATCAACTTCACTTGAAAGTCGTTGAAGCACTCATCCTCCTCCATCCTAATTTGCTCGAATTGTGTTTGAAGGACTTGAAGCTTGGAGTCCTTGACCACCTCGGTTCCCTCATGGGCCGTCTCTAGAATCTCCCATGCCTCTTTTGCAATTCTTGTTGTTTCGATCAATTTGTACTAATTGTCATCCATTGCACAAAGAATAGCATGCATAGCCTTGTTGTTCCACTTGGATGCTTCAAACTCTTGAGTTGACCATTCCGACTTTGGCTTGGGAACTACACTTTCGTCTGCAAGAGTCTTTTCCGGAAGAGTGTAGTCATCTTCAATTGCCATCCATGCTCGGTCATTTATATGGCAAATGTAAGACTCCATCTTGCCTTTCCAAGAGGCATAGTTTACTCCGGTGAGCAAAGGGGGTCTTGTGCTAGAGGCTCCCTCATTACCACTTCCGTTCCCACTCATAGTGTTTGGGTATGAATGAGATGAATGTTTATGATGCAACAAACACAAACAAAATGCAAGAAACACAAAGAGCAAGGATCACCTAAGTGTATCTAGGAACCCGCTCTGATACCAATTGAAAATACACAAAGTGTATCTAATACAACCTAGAGGGGGGGGGGGGGGGGGTGAATAGGTTTTAGTTGATTTATTACCAACTTTTCGACTTAATCAATTTTAATAATCCTACCCCATATTAGCAATCAATCAATCCAATATAAATATGCGGAAAACAATAAAAACACAAGGATTGATTTACGTGAGAAACCCTCCAACAGGGCAAAAACTCACGAGCTATCCTTCTAGCCATATACGGTCCTCAAATCCACTATTTGAACAAAAGTTTACAACCTAGGTTGACCTCAAGTCACACCTACTTGGTCACTAACCCTTTCACTCTACCCAACGGGCCTTTAATAGTGATTCTAGACCACTATCTTGTGCACTAACCCACTTAGTCACAAAGCTTAACAATCAATGAAGAGGTTAAACAACCTATGTGAATATGTAAAAGATATTCAAACATGCAATTAATGCTAGGCAACACTAAATGCTTATCTAAGGATTTAAAGATGTCAATAAATGCAAATCCTAGATATCAATATCTAAATGCAAATGCATGAAGATTTAGCTAGAAGGGTAAAATCGTCCTAAATGCTAGCTATTAATGAAAAAAGCTCTCAACCAACAAACAACAACTCAAACATGTTATAAATGCTAATAAACATAAAGATATGCAATAAAATCATATAAAAGAGCTAACCCTAGGCAAAAAAGAACATAAATAAATACAATGAGATTTAGGGCATGTTCAAGTTACCTAGTCAATGAAAGCACGAAGAATCCATGATAAGATGATGCTTGAAGATGTTAGATGCACATGGATTTGTGTTTGGTTGAGAAGAGATGAGTTCTTGGGAGTTTCTCTCTCTAAAGGAAGCTTGGTCTATCAAAAATGGCTTCTTGAACTCATGAAAACGAGCAAGGAAGGAAAGAGAGTATATATAAGGGAGCCCTAGTCAAAACAGCGTCGTTTTGAACTTAGGGCACAAAATCCAGTCAATACCGCTAGATGGATCGTGTCACAGGCAAGTGTCTAGACCGCGGTACACACAGCAGTGCACCGTCTGGACAACAACACGGTGTAGGGCGCTGTGCATGCAGGTGCACAGGCCGCGGTATGGGCAACAGAGGCCTACTGGACAACACCGTGACTTGGGTCGCTATACAGGAAAGCGGTACAGGAAGCATTACCCTACTGAGGTATACCGCTCTGTATGCCGTGGTGCAAGCATGTCTTGCCAAGCGGTCTAGGTAGCGGTAAGAAAAGAAATTCTCTTTTCTAGGCAAACTCAACACACTAAGTGATGTGCAAAATATGCAAGTGTGGAGTGTGAAAAGTGGCATACAATACATCATTCAATAACATGAAGATAAGAACATAATGCATGCAAGTGAGTGTGTGCAACTAGATCTCTTCAAAGAAAGTTAAACTAGTGAGATACCTTTGAAGTGCTCTTAAGAGAGATGATGTCCTTGGAGCTTGATCACACCCAATGAGGCCTAATTACCCTTACAAAGAGTAATCCCCAATGTGGTTTGTCAACGAAATAAGCCAATCAAAATATGAGGAACTTACATAAGTGAATATTGGGGTAATTGCAACAAACTCTCAATTAAGCACGTTTTGGCAAATGTAACCAACCTAGGGTGTATAGTGTTGGTATATATCTATAGCAAGAGGTCAACCTAGGGTGTATAGTGAAGACCTCCTACTAGAGATTAATCCCTCCTAAGCAACCAACAGTGGCTAGTTACTCAATTGGGACTTTTTCCATGAATGCTCATATATCTAGCTATGGCTCAACCTATTACTAATGTAGCCATCCTAGGATGTATAGTGACGGCTTCCAATTCCCTCATAAGTGGTCGACCTAGGATTAATATAACTCTATGTGTTATATTTATTCTATCACTATATTTTATTCCATTGCTTTAATTGATTTGCTTGGATACACCCTCTTCGCATGATTGATTTGGATTACTTGAGTAGGCAATTAGGTTGTCTAATGCTCAATTGAATGGAAGGATTTTCGGAAATCCGGCTCTAAAACCATGCCCTTAATCTAATCTTTAATTAGTGGCTTTCACTATACATCCTAGGTTAGCCACTTGTGAGAGAATTAGAAGCCTCCACTATAAACCCTAGGTTGGCTACTTTAGTGATTCTACGAGAACTAACCTTAGAGTAGAATTCGATTTATAACCTAAAGCCTCATCCAATCTCAAACGGGTGGCCTTCACTATACATCCTAGGTCGGCCACTTGTGAGGGAATTGGAAGCCATCACTATACATCCTAGGATGGCTACATTAGTAATAGGTTGAGCCATAGCTAGATAGATGAGCATTCATGGAAGAAGTCCCAATTGAGTAACTAGCCACTATTGGTTACTTAGGAGGGATTAATCTCTAGTATGAGGTCTTCGGTATACACCCTAGGTTGACCTCTTGCTATAGATATATACCAACACTATACACCCTAGGTTGGTTACATTTGTCAAAACGTGCTTGATCGAGAGTTTGTTGCAATTGCCCCAATATTCACTTACGAGTCCATCAACTCTGTAGTTCCATCATCATTAATTCATCACTCCATTGTCATCCCATTTTATTTGCTTTCATAATATAGTTTATATTGTATCTTCATTCACCATCACTTTACTTTTATGCATACTAGTTATATTAATCCTAATCTTATCACCGCTACCCCGATCTCAGTGGACGACACCCGTGCTTACCTCTTTACTTGTATTACTACTTGTGAACGCATCGCATAGGTTTTATAAATTGTTTTGACGGACGGTTTTCTGACGGCAAAAACCTTCTCATCAAATGGCGCCGCTGCCGGGGATCGGTGTGCGTAGTAGTGATTAGATTAGTTTTAATACTATTAGTTTATTAGTGGTTTTTAGTTTTGTTAGTTTCTTTTTATTGCTTTGGTAGTTTTTGTTTTTGTTTGTTTTAGGACTCTATGGATTCCTTTTGGCAAAATTCAGGGTCAAGCTACGAGCCTAACGAGAATACCTACATCTCATCATTCCAGTCAAACTCCGTTGAAGATCAACTACAAAATTTCATGAAGAATCATGTGCGGGAGACTGAGCAGATTATAGCTTCTCAACAAGAGACTCAAGCCTTCATAGAAGAGAAAACCACCAAAATGCTCGAATCCACCCAGCAGTCCACCCCGGTAAATCAGAGTTGTTTCCAAGTTAAAGCAACCAAGCCGGTGGATTAATCCAATTTCTCAAAAGAAGACATGTATAAGCTCTGAATAGAATTTAAAGTGGAGCGAAGCAAGAGAATGGACTAGATGGACAGGATGATCAAGATAAACCAAGAGCTTATGAGCGTGAGCACAGAGCTAGTGTTGGAAAGGGGTGTGTCGAAGGAAGAGAATGAAGCACTTCAAGAGAGAGAAGCCTTGGGAATGGAAAAGGCGAGTAATCTCCAAGAGTTGAACAAGAAACTATCATTTGAAGTGAAGATGCTTAAGGTTGAGAATGGTACTCTCAAGAAGACGAATGGCGAAGTCTCCGACAAGAACAAAGAATTGGAAGAATGAATTGAGAGATTTGAAGCAGAAAAGAGTACCGCACCGAAGGATTTGGAGAACTTAGTGAGGCTATCAAAAGATTTTAAAGATGAGATAGCTCACAAGTCAATGAAGATGCAAATGGAGGTTGACCAAAGAGCCAATGCCTTAGAGGAAGCAAAGGTAGCACTAAGCAAAAAGGAGGAAGAGGTCAAGGCGTTACAAGTGAAACAAATCAAACGTCCTCAAGACCACGCATCAAAGGGGAGTTTCTTTAACTCTAATATCTTTTGCTATGCATGTTCTAGGATAGAGCATTTTAAGACTAAAAATTACAAGCCAAATCAACATAGGAAAACTAGAGGTCCTAGGAATAGATGGAGTTCACCTAGGGTCAAGCAAATATGGGTAAGGAAAGACCAAGTGCACTTATATAGGAACATGAAAAAGGAAAAGATAATGAAGTCACCTAAATTTATTTGGGTAGTGAAAAATAGAGAATTTCCTAACTTGGTCAAACCACCCTTAGAGGACCCTAGCCTCTCCATGAATGCATCCCATTGAATGATTTTGATGCATGTAGTTAGTTTTATGTTTTATGTTGTTTAAATTCAATAAATTGTGATGTTGGGATAGTTTGGTTAGAATGTTATATTTTGTGGATATTTGCACATTGAATTTATTGAATATGTTTGTGGATGAAAGAGCCGGAGACTCTTGTGCAAGTATGAATGCATGTGCTTTATATTGTTTAATTCGGTTTGGGGGTTCATGCCCCATTCCGTCATTTTTGATAAAATGCATGATGTTAAGCTTGACTTGTGCTTCAATGATATATTGCATGAATTGCCTTTATTTTGTGAGCCTTGTTTGAGTCATTTTTATTTTGTTGGGGCATTGATTGTGTTTGATTAGTGCCTAGGTTTGTTTGAGTCATGTTAGGTGCGTGCCACTAGGCCAGATTCTCTTGTCTTCAACATTGAGGACAATGTTGGGTTTTGGTTTGGGGTGTTGACGCCTTTTTGAGTCTTCTTTTGTGTCTTGAGTCATTTTTGTGTCTTATTTTCGAAAAAGTTGCTGCTTAGCCAGAATTTTGAGCTTATTTAGCTTGGTGAGATACATGGAGCATAGTGTTTGTGGCGAATGTGTGTATGCTTTGTGTGCTTATTCAATAACTCTTAGTCACTTTAGGCGTCTCACTTGCACTTCATAGGCTAGTCTCATCTTCTAGTGTCCAAGTTTAGGGAACTCGATGCTCAAGCGCCTTGTTCTAATAGTGGAGATTTCCCTTGTGAGATCACAAACACAAGCCAAAAGTGTGTATATTTGAGGGAAAATGTTTTTCAAATCTGTAAACACTATTCAAACATCATGCATAGTCTCACCACATCAAAAATCATCATTTGTCATTGAACATGCATCATATATGTGGACTGCTTGACGAAAACTTTTATTCCCTTGGTAGATTGATCCTTTGAAGTGATATTAGGCAATGTGTGTTTTAGCCACTCAAAAAGAAAGCCTAAATACTTCCCATTCTCGTAATATGTGTGCTCCCAAGCCAATTTTGAAGCCAAACACATATAGACTTTTACATTCTGCACCCACGTTATCCATAACCCAAGCAACCTAAACACTTAGCCAACCCTCTCTTAATTGATCTTGTTGAGGCTTACGAATGTAAAGTTGTGCTTTAATTTGATAAATGGCGTGTACCTAGGCAAGAGTAATGAGTTGTGAAAACGTGCATAGTAAAAAGGCATGAAACGAAAAGAAAAGAAAAGAAGCAAAAAGTAACAAAAGAAAAATATGCTTCAAATGCCTTGTGTATATTGTAAATGCTACTCAAACGGGTAACATGAGTAGTTAAAGATTGCACGTAGAGTCTAATTGTATGCCTGGACGCCATATTGTATTTGGAAGTGGAGTTTCACGAGAAATTAAATGCTTAACCGTAGAATGTATTGCCTTAACTTGGTTGATTAGTGCTTGTGCCTAAATTCTCATTCTTCTAATCACCATTCACCGTGGCCACATTACAACCAAATGGAAATACCTAATTGATCTTAGGGGACGTCTAGATTGGGAATATTAGTTGATGAATGCTCTTTCCACGTTCATGACACGTGATTCTTTCATGAGACTCACTCACTGAAAACAGCGTTTATTCTACACTAAATGTATGCAACTAAGTTGATTCAGTTACATAAATTCATTGGCATACATATTGCATGAGTGTGAACCTAGGTTCTGAGAGGAAAGATAAGAGAAAATTCATGTGAGAACTTAGTGTCGAAGCGAATTATGCTCGAGGTGTGAGAGTGAGTAGTTTCTGAGGCGCAGGCATTTTAAGTGTGGGATTCATATTGTGCCAGTTTCCCTTGAGATGCCTTCGAGTTGTTTAGAACATTTTCCATATGCTCATTCCTCACTCCCATATTGCTTTTGCGTATCTCTCTGCTATTTGGTTCTACAGCAAGTTTTTCTTTGTGTCTAGGTAGTTCTTAGTTTGAGTCGTTTTTAGTTTGTGTCTTATTTTGTTTTAGATTATGTTTGCTCAAGGACGAGCAAAGGTTTGGTTTGGAGGTGTTTGATAGTGCCTAAATTGTTGTATATTTCGGCCCTCATTCCTATTCTTTTGTCTCGTTCTTGAGTGTATTTTCTATATATTTTATGTCTTTTATGTCTAATAGGCTCGTTGGTGCTAATTGCAGGCAATAGATGTAATTCTGGTGTTAGAAGCTAATTGCAGTGGTTCCGGTAGAAAAAGGGCAAAAGGAAAGACAAAGGATCATAAGCAGCTCTACAGTGCCGGTCAAGTGCGGGTCGCAACCGCACTCCAACCGCACTCCTTCCCACAGCCGGGACCTGAATCATGAAGGAAAAATAAAGTACGAGTGAAGTGCGGGTCATCCAACCGCACTCCACCCGCACTATTGCTCAAGACAGAGGAGCTGATTTGCACCTGACACTAAAGTGCGGGTAAAGTGCGGGTAATCCAACCGCACTCCACCCGCACTACTGCTCAAGACAGAGGAGCTGATTTGCACCTGACACTAAAGTGCGGGTAAAGTATGGGTAATCCAACCGCACTCCACCCGCACTGTTGCTCAAGACAGAGGAGTGGATTTACACCTGACACCAGAGTGCGAGTACAGTGCGGGTAAAGTGCGGGTAATCCAACCGCACTCCACCCGTACTGTTGCCCAGATCAGAGAACTAAAGATGAAGAAAACCTTTACAGTGCGGGTAATTCACCCGCACTCCACCCGCGCTCTGCCCGCGACAGCTTCTGGTTTCAAGCTTAAGTGACCTATTTTTCCATCCTCTATAAATAGAAAAGGATGGGAACGAACCAAAAAATCACCATATCCCAACACTTGTATTTTTAGCTAGAAACACATCTCCCTATCATCCAAACCATCTCTACTCAATCAAAGGCAACTAGAAGACTTGGATTCAAGCTTCAAGGAAAGAGATCAATCTTCAAGGGTTATCTCTACTCTCTCTTAGTTTATTGGTTTGTTATAGAACATGAGTAGCTAAAATACCCCACTATGGGGTTGATGTTATATGTATGATGGGCTTTGTAAATAAACTCTATGTGTTATATTCATTCTATCTCTATGTTTTATTCCATAGCTTTAATTGATTTCCATTATTGATTTGCTTGGATACACCCTCTTTGCATGATTGATTTGGATTACTTGAGTTGGCAATTAGGTTGTCTAATGCTCAATTGAATGGAAGGATTTCCGAAAATCCGACTCTAAAATGATGCCCTTAATCTAATCTTTAATTAGTGGCTTTCACTATACATCCTAGGTTAGCCACTTGTGAGAGAATTAGAAGCCTCCACTATACACCCTAGGTTGGCTACTTTAGTGATTCTATGAGAACTAACCTTCGAGTAGAATTCGGTTGATAACCTAAAGCCTCATCCAATCTCAAACGGGTGGCCTTCACTATACATCCTAGGTCGGCCACTTGTGAGGGAATTGGAAGCCATCACTATACATCCGAGGATGGCTACATTAGTAATAGGTTGAGCCATAGCTAGATAGATGAGCATTCATGGAAGAAGTCCCAATTGAGTAACTAGCCATTGTTGGTTGCTTAGGAGGGATTAATCTCTAGTAGGAGGTCTTCGCTATACACCCTAGGTTGACCTCTTGCTATAGATATATACCAACACTATACACCCTAGGTTGGTTACATTTGTCAAAACGTGCTTAATCGAAAGTTTGTTGCAATTGCCCCAATATTCACTTACGAGTCCATCACTTACGAGTCCATCAACTCCGTAGTTCCATCATCATTCATTCATCACTCCATTGTCATCCAATTTTATTTGCTTTCATAATTTAGTTTATATTGTATCTTCATTCACCATCACTTTACTTTTATGCATACTAGTTATATTAATCCTAATCTTATCACCGCTACCCCGATCTCAGTGGACGACACCCGTGCTTACCGCTTTACTTGTATTACTACTTGTGAATGCATCGCATAGGTTTTATAAATTGTTTTGACGGACGGTTTTCTGACGGCAAAAACCTTCTCATCAATAAGGGTTTGAATTCTTGAGTTGATAGGAATTTGGGTAAAGCACAAATCCTCTTAAAGTGAGAAATTCGGCCAACCATAGAATTCCTGTTAAGAGAATTCGGCCAACCCTAATTAAATAAGCAATAGAATTCGGCCACCATATATATATGATGGGATAAAAATTTGGCCAAGAGAATGCTTCTTGCTAGAGAAATTTTTCTTATGCTTAAAAGAAAATCCAACTCTAGAACATAGTGAAATTTCGGCCAAGAGGAAGAGAGAAAGATAGTTCTAAATTCGATAGTGCACTTGCAAGCCTTTACATAAAAAGGTTTTGTGCACACTTTCAATTTAGGTTCACGAGAGTTTCAATCACAGCGATTGTGAATTCAAAAGTGACCGGAACGATCTTTCTAGGCTCTTAAAGTTTTTGTAATTAACGATTAGGAAAGAAGATTTCGTTTTTCCATTCTCAAGTACGCAATTAAAAGAATAGGGAGACAACGCTCCTAGGTGATTCACGTTCGTGATCGGATTGGAAGATCTTGCGGATTACCATTGATGCTAAGTCAATCGGATCACGCGACAAGAGGTATGATATCTTTTGAATGTATGTATGTTGAATTAATTAAAGGGTTAAGGTTCAAATATTGGAAAATTTTTAAACTATACTAAATTCGTTTTTAGTCTCGCTTCTACTGCGTTTTTCGTATTTTTCCTTACAATGTATCATTCACTTGCATCTTTCCTATCCATCCTTTTATATTTATCACTTTAATCACCATTCTCACCCCTCCATGTTCTCTTATGTTTTCTTTATTTGTTTATTTTCATTGCTCTTGTTCTCACACACACACATATGCTTACACTTCACACAAATCATTCTCACCCTTGCCATGTTCTTATTTACCTTGCTTTCAATAATCACTAAAATGATAGACAATTAACTGATGACACCTCCCTGTGGACGATACCCTCACTTACCAGCTTTACTACGTTTTCAAAACTTTAGAGCACATTGCGTGGGAACAATTTTATAAATATCTTTTGATATCCGTAATTTGGTAACGACACAAAAAGCGAATATCAAAATGGCGCCGCTGCCGGAAAGGTGGCATATTCGTTAATCGTTTCTGGTTTTAGCGAATAATGTCGTAATGTAAATATTTTGTTAGTTTTGTTTTGTTTGTTGTTTGTTCGTTATTTTTCTTCTGTTTTGTTTGTTGTTTGTTCGTTATTTTTCTTATGTTCAAAGCATATGCATGTAGTGTTGTTTGAGTTGTTTTTGTGCAAGCAAAGATAAATTTTCAAGTTGGCGAGCTATCAAATCAAGGTTGGAATGTTGACCATCAGTCAAGGAAGCCAAGACCTCACAACTCAAAGGAACAATGAGTGTACTAATTGCACTCCAAAAACTTCACCAAGAAAAATGGCAGCCCCAAGATGACCTATGTGGTTGATACAAACAAGAACGCGGGGAGTCCCGCGAGAGCATTAAGTGGAAAAAAGGTCAGAGCACGACTAGAAGTAGTGTCTCTACAAACTTTTTCCTAAGAATTTGATTTTCGGTATTAATTCCTCTCACAGTTTCTATCTGTTTATATTCCCTTCTTTTGAGGTCATAGATTAAACGTTTATGGGTAATGTGCGTATTGTCGAAGCATATGTGAGTGAGTTGATGAGTGTACACCGATGTATGTGCTCAAATGCTTTGGGAAAGGTTTGATGTCATTAATTATGCTGGTGAATGGTTGTTGATTGTGCTTATTGATTTAAATGCTATGCTTGTTTTCATTTTATTTACTTTTAAGAGTGTCATGATTGCACTATTTTTTTTCTCTTGAAAACTAAGTTCCTATCCCTCATATTGTTACTATATGCATGAATGTATGGGAAGAACTAGGTTTGGGGGGAAAAATCTATTGTGGGATTGTATTGGTGTGTTTTTCTTTAATAATTGGTATTTTGAGCTCTTGTTGGCAGTTGCATGTATTGATTGATTCTTTGTTGCCTGAACTTTCTAATGAGTTCTATGAGTGTGTAGACTATCTATATCTTCTCTAGGAAGCGAATTTTGCAGCTTGTGCAATAAAGCGAGGTTTCTTTATCTCTTGGGAAGAAACACTGACAACTTGCGAGTCTGGGAGGGACAAGCGAGCCAAGAGTGATCATAAAAAGGGCAAGAACCTCATCTTCATGAAGGAAAGTAGCAAATGAGAGTTCAAAGTGTTGAAGTGCAACAAATAATGTCTTGCCCAGACGATAAATAGAGTGCTTGTGGGAGGCAACCCATATGAGTTTGCATTTCTAAATTTTTTTATTTTTTCTCGTTTTTGTTTTATTTGCATTATGGAATAATTGGTGGAGAATTTTTTGTGTAGATTGTTTAGTATGACATTTTTCATAGATCACTTGTAAATGATGATATTTGATTTTTGGATATAATTGATTTATTCTTTTGTTGATGAATGAGCCGACGGCTCTTATGGATGATTGCATGTGAGTTTACATATTTAATTGCCATATATAGCCCAACTCGGTTTGGGGGTTGTGAGTGCATGCTTATTTTTGTACGGGTCCTTATGCATATAGTTAGATTCGGTTTGGGGGGTTGTTATGCGATGTAGGTTTTGAGCTTGAGTTTATGTGCCTTTGTGCTTAATTGCTAATTCAATTGTTTGCCTTATTTTATTTGTGAGCCTTGTTTGAGTCATGTTAGGTGCGCGCCGCTAGACCGGACTCTCTTGTCTTCAACATTGAGGACATTGTTGGGTTTTGGTTTGGGGGTGTAGACGCCTTTGTGAGTCATCTTTTTGTGTTTTTGTGTCTTGAGTCATTTTTCGTGTCAAATTTTTGAAACTTGCTGCTTTGCCAAATTTTTCGAGCTTAATTAGCTTGGTGAGATACCTTGAGCATAGTCTTTGTGGTGAATTTGTGTATGCTTTATGTATGCTTTGTGTGCTTGTTCATAGCTCTTAGTCATTTTAGGGGTCTCATTTGCACTTCATGGGTTAGTTCCATCTTTTGGTGTCCAAGTTAAGGGTACTCAGTGCTTAAATGCCTTGATCTAATAGTGGAGATACCCTTGTGAGTTCACAAACACGAGCCAAACGCGTACAAATACGAGGGAAAGTGTTTTCTAAACTTTAAACAATATTCATACACCATGCATAGTCTCATTACATCACACAATCATCATGTGTCATAGAACATACATCAGATATGTGGACTGCTTACCAAAGCTTGTATTACCTTTTTAGATGGAATGGTGTCAATGATCCTAGGCAATGTGTGTGTATAACTACTAAAATAGCCTAACCACATTCCCATGTCCCTAATATGTGCTCCACAACCAATTTTGAGGCCAAACACTTATCCTTTCTTTCGGAACCACAATAAACCATATAGCCATAAGCCAAACACAAACAAACCAGTTAATTGCCAATCATATGGGTTGTGTGTGTGTGTAAAAGTGGTTGAAAGGTGTAAGCTCTTACATGTGAAGTTAGCGTGTACTTATGCAATATGTTGTGTAATGTGCTAAGCAAAGGCTTAAAAATGTAAAAGTGCTAAAGATGAGCACTTATGAGAGTAAAAATGTCAAAAGAAAAAATGTGCAAAAAGAAAAAGAAAAAAGATGAAAGAAAAAAAAGAAAGGAAAAAGAAGGAAAAGATGAAAAACAAAGCACAAAAGAGTCTTGAAGTGTAAATGTAATTGCACTCAAAGAAATTAGAGTACTTAAATGTGAAAGCACAAATGTGTATGAAACGGATGCCTAGTCGCTAGATTATAATTAATGTTAAATAGAGCTTAGTATGGGGTGTGTGAGTATGTTTAAGCATGATTGGTGATCTTTGAACTCAAAATTTTCCCCTATTTCTTTGTTGACCACATTAAGCCTCATGGTCCCATTACAACCTAAGGGAAAGACCTAGTTGATCCATTAGAAAGTCTAGTTTGGGAATATGAGTCGAGGCATGCTCTTACCACGTTCAAGGGACTTGATTCTTTCATGAGACTTATTCACTAAAAATAACGTTTATTTTCTATGAAATGTATGCAACCATTTGATTCGAATACATAACTTCATTTGCATACATATTTCATGAGTGTGAACCTAGGTTCCGAGAGGATAAAGAGGAGAGATCCCATGTGAGAACCTAGAATCGAAGCGAATTACGCTCGAGGTGTGAGAGTGAGTAGTTTCCAAGGCAAGGAGGCTTAATGTGTGGGATTCATGTCGAACGGGTTTCCCCTTATGGTGCCTTGGAGTAATTTAGAACATTTTGTATGAACCTATTCCTCACTTCCACTATCTTTTGCTTATCTCTCTAATAGTTGGTTTTGCAGCAGGTTTTCTTTGTGTTAGGAAATTTTCTAGATAGAGTCATGTTCGTTTGTCTTGTGTCTTTTGGTTTTTCTTTTTGTTTGCTCGAGGACGAGCAAAGGTTTGGTTTGGAGGTGTTTGATCGAGCAAAAATTATCATACATTTTGACCCTCAATTCCATACCCTTTAGCTTGTTTTCGAGCATATTTTGGTGTCTAATGGCTCGTTTTGTAGTGATTACAGGCATTCAATGGAATTCAGTTGTTGGAGGTGGAAACCGTGACTTTCCAGGGAAAAACAAGCCAAATTGTGCAAAAAGGGATGCTTGATGGAAATAGTGCATGGGTAACCTACCCGTGCACTTCCCGTGATATGACCCGTGCACCGAAGGATGGAAATCAGGAAGAGCTCAGTGCACGGGTATAGCATGGGTACCCTACCCGTGCATTTACCCATGCACATACCCAGACCAGAAAGCCAGAAGACATAGCATAGGTGTAGCACGGGTACTCTACACGTGCACTAAGCCATGCACTAAGTGTTCCAGCTAGGCAAAAGTCACGTTTTCAGCCATTTTAAGGAGGGCAAAGTCGTCCTTTCATGCTGATTTTGTGCCATAGCCTCTCAAACATATAAATACATCACTTTGCCACAAGACCAAGTTATTCATTGGATCCATTATTCATTCAATTATTCCATCCATTCCACAGTTCATCTTCTCCACCGAATCAAGAGAGAGAGGAGCTTCCAAAGGCATCCATGGAGGTTTTCATCCATGGATTGCCTCCCTATCATCACTCTCTACCTACAACCATCTATCTTTGGAGGAGATTCAAGAGGAAAGAGCACCCTACCTTGTCTATGAGGAGGAGGAGCTTCATGGAGCTTGGAGATCCAAGATGAAAATTGGGCCACTCTCTGAGTTTAGAGATCCGGGATTGACAACCTTGGGTTTCTTCTATCTACTCTTATGTTGTATTTTCTTTATTTGCTGTGTATCCCCATTTAGGAAATATGTAAACCCTAATACTAGTTCAATTTCTTTAATTGACTTGTATTTGATTTCTTCTTGTATTGTCCCATTCAATTGCATTTAATTTTGACACTTGACTTGTATTAGGTAGAATTGACAACCCAACTCTTAATGCATGTTAGGGATAGGTCTTTTCTTTAATTCACGGCATGTAGAGTAGAAATTCGTATGTGTTCATGATTGGGATTAGGAGTAGATTAATTAAGCATCCCATGATTTCTCATATGTCGATGGATTTTTCGAAATGCATGTTTTTTATTGAATTGTGTATTTTTGTTTGTTTGGGTGGAATTCATGAGGTGTATACATGATGCCTTTGTGGGTTTTGGTTTTATAAACTTACATGCTTATGCAACACCTGAGCGTTGCTCGTACGATACACCCTCGGTGAGTAGTGGTCGAAGGTCCATTTATGCTTAATGCCTCCATTGGTTGTTGCTTACACGTGACATGTGAGTAGCAATCGATGGTCGATCTTATGTTTATCTCTTTAATAAATGTGCTTAAACGTGGTCCTTAATAGTTGCTCATGCGATACATCCTCGGTGAGTAGCTTTAAAGGACTAGATGACTCTCTCATTTCCATATCTAGAGGTCGTACTTAAGGCTAGGTTGAACCCAATATAGAAGTGTCTTCGCATGTTAGTTCTTGTAGGTGGTGTGAATGTTTTTGTGGACATGAGTACCATTTGTATCATTTACTTACATCTCTCATATCCATCCTTTTATATTTATCACTTTAATCACCATTCTCACCCTTCCATGTTCTCTTATGTTTTCTTTATTTGTTTATTTTCATTGCTCTTGTTCTCACACACACAAACATACTTACACTTCGCACACATCACTCTCACCCTTGGCATGTTCTTATTTACCTTGCTTTCAATAATCACTAAAACGAGAGACAATTAACGGATGACACCTCCCTGTGGACGATACCCTCTCTTACCGCTTTACTACGTTTTCAAAACTTTAGAGCACATTGCGTGGGAACAATTTTATAAATATCTTTTGATATCCGTAATTTGGTAACGACACAAAAAGTGAATATCAAAATGGCGCCGCTGCCAGGGAGGTGGCCTATTCGTTAAGCGTTTCTGGTTTTAGCGAATAAAGTCGTAATGTAAATATTTTGTTAGTTTTCTTTTGTTTGTTGTTTGTTTGTATTTTTCTTTTGTTCAAAGCATATGCATGTAATTTTGTTTGAATTTTGTTTGTGCAAGCAAAGATAAATTTTCAAGTTGGCGAGCTATCAAAGAAAGGTTGGAATGTTGACCATCAGTCAAGGAAGCCAAGACCTCACAACTCAAAAGAACAATGAGTGCACTAATTGCACTCCAACAACTTCACCAAGAAAAATGGCAGCCCCAAGATGACCTATGTGGTTGATACAAACAAGAACGCGGGGAGTGCCGCGAGAGCATTAAGTGGAAAAGAGGTCAGAGCACGACTAGAAGTAGTGTCTCTGTAAACTTTTTCCTAAGAATTTGATTTTCGGTATTAATTCCTCTCACAGTTTCTATCTGTTTATATTCCCTCCTTTTGAGGTCATAGATTAAACGTTTATGGGTAATGTGCGTATTGTCGAAGCATATGTGAGTGAGTTGATGAGTGTACACCGATGTATGTGCTCAAATGCTTTGAGAAAGGCTTGATGTCATTAATTATGCTGGTGAATGGTTGTTGATTGTGCTTATTGGTTTAAATGCTATGCTTGTTTTCATTTTATTTACTTTTAAGAGTGTCATGATTGCACTATTTTTGTTTCTCTTGAAAACTAAGTTCCTATCCCTCATATTGTTACTATGTGCATGAATGTATGGGAAGAACTAGGTTTGGGGGGAATAATCTATTGTGGGATTGTATTGGTGGTTTTTCTTTAATAATTGGTATTTTGAGCTCTTGTTGGCAATTGCATGTATTGATTGATTCTTTGTTGCCTGAACTTTCTAATGAGTTCTATGAGTGTGTAGACTATCTATATCTTCTCTAGGAAGTGAATTTTTCAGCTTGTGCAATAAAGCGAGGTTTCTTTATCTCTTGGGAAGAAACACTGACAACTTGCGAGTCTAGGAGGGACAAACGAGCCAAGAGTGATCATAAAAAGGGCAAGAACCTCATCTTCATAAAGGAGAGCAGCAAATGAGAGTTCAAAGAGCCGAAGTGCAACAAACAATGTCTTGCCCAGATGATAAATAGAGCGCTTGTGGGAAGCAAACCACCTGAGTTTGCATTTCTAGATTTTTTTATTTTTTCTCGTTTTTGTTTTATGTGCATTATGGAATAATTGGTGGAGAATTTTTGGTGGAAATTGTTTAGTATGACATTTTTGATAGATCACTTGTAAATGATGATATTTGATTTTTGGATATAATTGATTTATTCTTTTGTTGATGAATGAGCTGACGGCTCTTATGGATGATTGCATGCGAGTGTACATATTTAAATGCCATATATAGCCCAACTCTGTTTGGGGGTTGGGAGTGCATGCTTTATTTTTGTACGGGTCCTGATGCATATAGTTAGATTTGGTTTGGGGGTTGTTATGCCCCCATTCCGTCATTTATGGTAAATGCATGATGTAGGTTTTGAGCTTGAGTTTATGTGCCTCTGTGCTTAATTGCTAATTCAATTGTGTGCCTTATTTTATTTGTGAGCCTTGTTTGAGTCATGTTAGGTGCGCGTCGCTAGACCGAACTCTATTGTCTTCAACATTGAGGACAATGTTGGGTTTTGGTTTGGGAGTGTAGACGCCTTTACGAGTCGTCTTTTTGTATCTTGAGTCATTTTTCGTGTCAAATTTTTGAAACTTGCTGCTTTGCCAAATTTTTCGAGCTTAATTAGCTTGGTGAGATACCTTGAGCATAGTGTTTGTGGCGAATTTGTGTATGCTTTGTATGCTTGTTCATAGCTCTTAGTTATTTTAGGGGTCTCATTTGCACTTCATTGGTTAGTCCCATCTTTTGGTGTCCAAGTTGAGGGGACTCGGCACTTAAACGCCTTGTTCTTATATTGGAGATACCCATGTGAGTTCACAAACATGAGCCAAAAGCTTACAAATACGAGGGAAAATTTTTAAAATCTTTAAACACCATGCATAGTCTCATTACATCACATAATCATCATGTGTCATAGAACATACATCAGATATGTGGACTCCTTACCAAAGCTTGTATTCCCTTTTTAGATGGAATGTTGGAAATGATTTTAGGCAATGTGTGTGCATAACTACTAAAATAGCCTAAACACATTCCCATGTCCCTAATGTGTGCTCCACAACCAATTTTGAGGCCAAACACTTATCCTTTCTTTTGGAACCACAATAAACCATATAGCCATAAGCCAAACACAAACAAACCCCGTTAATTGCCAACCATATGGGTTATGTGTGTGTGTGTGTGTGAAAGTGGTTGAAAGGTGTAAGCGCTTACATGTGAAGTTAGCGTGTACTTATGCAATATGTTGTGTAATGTGCTAAGCAAATGCTCAAAAATGTAAAAGTGCCAAAAATGAGTACTTATGAGCGTAAAAATGTCAAAAGAAAAAATGTGCAAAATGAAAAAGAAAAAAAGATGAAAGAAAGAAAAGAAAGGAAAAAGAAGGAAAAGATGAAAAACATAGCACAAAAGAGTCTTGAAGTGTAAATGTAAATGTATACAAAGAAATTAGAGTACTTAAATGTGAAAGCACAAATGTGTATGAAAAGGATGCCTAGTCGCTATATTATAATTAATGTTAAATAGAGCTTAGTATGGGGTGTGTGAGTATGTTTAAGCATGATTGATGATCTTTGAACTCAAAATTTTTCCCTATTTCTTTGTTCACCATAGTAAACCCCATGGCCCCACTACAACCTAAAGGAAAGACATAGTTGATCCTTTAGAAAGTCTAGTTTGGGAATACGAGTCGAGGCATGCTCTTTCCACGTTCATGGGACTTGATTCTTTCATGAGACTTATTCACTAAAGATAGCGTTTATTTTCTATGAAATGTATGCAACCATTTGATTCCAATATATAACTTCATTTGTATACATATTGCATGAGTGTGAACCTAGGTCCCGAGAGGATAAAGAAGAGAGATCCCATGTGAGAACCTAGAATCGAAGCGAATTACGTTCGAGGTGTGACAGTGAGTAGTTTCCAAGGCAAGAGGGCTTAATGTGTGGGATTCATGTCGAACAGGTTTCCCCTTGTGGTGCCTTGGAGTTATTTAGAACATTTTGTATGAACCTATTCCTCACTTCCACTCTCTTTTGCTTATCTCTCTAATAGTTGGTTTTGCAGCAGGTTTTCTTTGTGTTAGGAAATTTTCTAGATAGAGTCATGTTCGTTTGTCTTGTGTCTTTTGGTTTTTCTTTTTGTTTGCTCGAGGACGAGCAAAGGTTTGGTTTGGGGTGTTTGATCGAGCAAAAATTGTCATACATTTTGACCCTCAATTCCATATCCTTTAGCTTGTTTTTGAGCATGTTTTGGTGTCTAATGGCTCGTTTTGTAGTGATTAGAGGCTTTTTAATGGAATTTAGTTGCTAGAGGTGGAAACCGTGACTTTCCAGGGAAAAACAAGACAAATTGTGCAAAAAGGGATGCTTGAAGGAAACAGTGCACGAGTAACCTATCCGTGCACTTCTCGTGATATGACCCGTGCACCGAAGGATGGAAATCAGGAAGAGCTCAGTGCATGGGTATAGCATGGGTACCCTACCGGTGCACATGCCCAGACCAAAAAGCCAGAAGACATAGCACGGGTGTAGCACGGGTACCCTACCCGTGCACTAACCTGTGCACTATGTGTTCCAGCTGGGCAAAAGTCACGTTTTCAGCCATTTTAAGGAGGGCAAAGTCGTCCTTTCATGCCTATTTCGTGCCCTAGCCTCTCAAACATATAAATACATCACGTTGCCACAAGACCAAGGTATTCATTGGATCCTTTATTCATTCAATTAATCCATCCATTCCACAGTTCATCTTCTCCACTAAATCAAGAGAGAGAGGAGCTTCCAAAGGCATCCATGGAGGTTTTCCTCTGTGGATTGCCTCCCCATCATCACTCTCTACCTACAACCTCCCATCTTTGGAGGAGATTCAAGAGGAAAGAGCACCCTGCCTTGTCTATGAGGAGGATGAGCTTCATGGAACTTGGTGATCCGAGATGACAATTGGGCCACTGTCCGAGTTTAGAGATCCGGGATTGACAACCTTGGGTTTCTTCTATCTACTCATCTCTTGTATTTTCTTTATTTGATGTGTATCTCTATTTGGAAAATATGTAAGCCGTAATACTAGTTCCATTTATTTAATTGACTTGTATTTGATTTCTTCTTGTATTGTCCCATTCATTTGCATTTAATTTGACACTTGACTTGTATTAAGTGGGATTGACAACCCAAATCTTGATGCATGTTAGGGATAGGTACTTTCTTTACATTCATGGCATGTAGAGTAGAAATTGGTATGTGTTCATGATTGGGATTAGGAGTAGATTAGTTAAGCATCCCATGATTGCTCATATGTCGATGGATTATTCGAAATGCATATTTTGGATTGAATTGAGTATTTTTGTTTGTTTGGGTGGATTTCATGAAGTGTATATGTGATGCCTTTGTCGGTTTCAGTTCTATAAACTTACATGCTTATGCGACCCTTGAGCGTTGCTTGTACGATACACCCTCGGTGAGTAGTGGTCGAGGGTCCATTTATGCTTGATGCCTCCATTGGTTGTTGCTTACACGTGACATGTGAGTAGAGATCGGTGGTCGATCTTATGTTTATCTCTTTAATATATGTTCTTAAACGCGGTCCTTAGTAGTTGCTCATGCGATACTTCCTCGGTGAGTAGCTTTAGAGGACTAGACGACTCTTTCATTTCCATATCTAGAGGTCGTACTTAAGGCTAGGTTGAACCCAATATAGGAGTGTCTTTGCATGTTAGTTCTTGTAGGTGGCGCGAATGTTTTGGTGGACATGAGTACCATATGTATCATTTACTTGCATCTCTCATATCCATCATTTTATTATCACTTTAATCACCATTCTCACCCCTCCATGTTCTCTTATGTTTTTTTTTATTTGTTTATTTTCATTGCTCTTGTTCTCACACACACAAACATGCTTACACTTCGCACACATCATTCTCACCCTTGCCGTGTTCTAATTTACCTTGCTTTCAATAATCACTAAAACGAGAGACAATTAACGGATGACACCTCCCTGTGGACGATACCCTCGCTTACCGCTTTACTACGTTTTCAAAACTTTAGAGTACATTGCGTGGGAACAATTTTATAAATATCTTTTGATATCCGCAATTTGGTAACGACACAAAAAGCGAATATCAGCCCCTCTTCATGATTTTTCACCTAATGCCTGCCATATAAACAAAAGATCTATCAATACACATAAAAACACCCTAGAACGAGAGAAAGATAAAGGAAATGACATTTTTGGCTCGATCAAATACCCCCAAACTAAATCTTTGCTCGTCCTCGAGCAAACTCAAGATAAATAACAAAGACTCACGACATAACAACATGACTCAACCGAAAATTCACCATGACTCAACAACAAACAAATCAAACTCATCTCCAACCGGTGATAATAATGCAAGGATGTGTGACAGAGAGAAGTAGACATATGTAAAAAGTTCTAAAACAACTCGAACGCACTACCGGGAAACTCATTGTATCATGAATCCCACACCTAAGAGCACTACTCACTCTCAAACCTTGAGCATAATTCGCTTTAACTCTAGCCTCCCATGGAGTCTCTCTTTTCTTTCCGCTCAAAGTCCTAAGTTCACACTCATGTAAGGTATCCAAAGATGGAATTTATGCATAGGAATATAATACATTGCATACATGTAGATTGAAAAATCGATAATGTCTGTGAACTAGCATATGAAGGATTCACTATGCCATGAACGTGGAAGATCAAGCTTCAGCAAACATTCCCAATCAATACTCATTATGGATCAAAAACGACTTCCCTTTGGTTGTAATGGGACCATGGGGTTTAACATGGTTAACAATAAATAGGTAAATATGGGTTCAAAAATCACCAATCATGTTTCAACATACTCACACACCCCATGTAGGGAAAAATCGATATAAAACGCAGCGGAAGAAACGAAAAATAGATTTCGTATGGTTTTAAAATTTTTCTCAAAGTTGAACCTTAAACTTTTAATTAATTAAACTCAAATATATACGGTTAGAGTTAAATACCTCTTGACGCGTGATCCGATTGACTTACGCCGATTGGTAATCTGCAAAATCTTTTCCGATGCCCGTGAACAGTACCCGCGTGAACAGTACCCGCGTGAACAGTGATTGTGAACAGTACCCCCTCCCCCCCGTGAACAGTGATCGTGAACAGTATCGCGAGATCTTCCAATCCGAACACGTACGTGAATCAGCTAGGAGCGTGGTCTCCCTTTTTCTTTGAATTGCAAACCTGAGAATGGATGAACAAAGTTTTCTTTTTCTTTTGTTAGTCACAAAACAATCAAAAAAAGACAAAAATTATTCCGGTCACTTTTGAGTTCTCAATCTAATGATCGAAACTCACGTGAACCTAACTCGATGTTGTACACACAAGCTTATTGATGAACAAGCAATCAGTGTACTATCAAAGAATAATCTCTTCTCTCTTTTATGTTTTTTTAGAATAAAAATTATCCTTTTCTATGAATTGAGAAGAAGAAGAAAAATTGAATCATTCAATCAATTATGGTGGCCGAATTCTATATGTAGTATTATATAGGTGGCCGAATTTTTCTTCCTCTTCTATTTAGGATTGCCGAAATCTTTCTCTAAATAGACTAGGGTTGCCGCAAATCACATACCAAAAAGAGTTTGTGTTGCACCCTAATTTCCATCAACCTTTAGACTTCAAAACCTAATCCAACTCATAGACATTTTTATTCTTTTATTGACTAAATAAAAAGACTTCTTATTTGATTAAATAAATAAAATTAATTAATTATTTTCTTATCAAACAAGTCTTTTACTTTTAATATACTACTACCAATAGTATAACTTTAGGAAATATATTTCCTGATCAGAAAAAGATTTGTTTCTTAATTAAACAATTAATTAATCAATTAACTAATTCTTATTTAATTAAAACAATGAAACAAAATAATATATTAGGTTAATATATACACCTTGCCGCCCCACTTATATAAATGGGCCATATATTATTTTCTTATTTCATTTAATCCATTGGACTTTAAATAAAAGCCCACATGTGAACCGGACCCATTCTTACTAAAAGAAACAAGCCCACATGTCTCCTTTTAATGTATTAATATAATAGTGCAGCCCATTAATTAAATAATAGACATATTATATTCTTGATATATTAAAAACAATTCTAGATGGACCCTTAAATCGGCCCGTTAGAATATATAAAGTGATCTATGCAAATACTGTGTGGATTGGGGATCTTGGCGGGCTATCTAAATTTAAGCTTCAATAGACACAACCTAATCACAATCAACAAATGATTCACTTAGGTCCAATCTATTAATTTTAATTCATTCCACTAAATAGCTAAAATTGAACTCTTAAATAAAGATAGAATAAGGAGATGTTTCTCATTCATACCCTAGACAATCTTATAGGAGATGGTGTATCCTCGTGAATAATATCAGTAATCGCCAAGAGCTCATAGACCGCCTATAGCTCTCCAAGTTACCATATTTCCTCATATGACCACATTTCGAACTTGGATACTTTGACTTGTCCAGAAGCCATGTTTTCAATAATCATTATTGAAAACTCAACGTTGAGATTTAATATCCAATACCTCAAAACATCCATATGATGATATTATACTCTCATTTAATAAATGAAGCCACGATGTCCAAATCTATAAATGAAGTCCTCTATCGATTAACAAATGTATATCACCAAACTATCGAGGATAGACTATGCTATATAATCGTACTCATCGATAGCTCTAATGATAACACTTGCAACCATAAGTCCATCATTTATCTCAGGATTAAGATAGACTCTCCGATTGTCCTCTATAATGAAAAGACTTATATCTAGTGACGGTTCTAGATAAAGTATTTCATTATGATCCAGTTTAATGCACCTAGTGCACTAGATTCTTTTACTCGAAAACCTTTCGATCATTTTAGACTCATCATATTCATTTGATCCCACTCAAATGCTAGTAACAGAATTCTACAACTTTAACAAGATAGAGGTGCCCAACCTTTAACATAAGTTGTGAACGTTATTCAAGACTAACTAAAGAATTGTGTCTACCTCATACATATCCGGATGTATGAACAATTCTTCATGTCTCATAGTCTTTTGACCTTATGATTTTTTACCTTGACAATTATAATAATAAATGCTATAAGTAATTGTAAGAATCAGAATTCACTTTATTAATATGAGAAGATTGTCAATTACAATATTACACTCTTGCCATTGAGCGTAATCCTAACAATCTCCCACTTGCTCTATAGCAAGTGTGTCATATCTCTCATTCCCATGTTCTCTAGATGTCCATCAAAGCTCTTATGAGGTAGAGCCTTTATGAAAGGATCCGCTAGATTTTCTGCTGACGCGATTTTGGTGATCGTCAAGTCTCCCCTATGAACAATTTCCCTCAAAAGGTGATACTTCCTTTCAATGTGTTTACCTCTCTTATGACTTCTTGGTTCTTTCGAATTAGCCACTGCACCACTATTGTCACAGTGTATATTGATCTGCTTATTCGCACTAGGAACCACTTCTAAGTCAATCAAGAATTGGCGGAGCCAAACAGCCTCTTTGGCAGCTTCACATGCAGCAACATACTTAGCTTCCATGGTGGAATCAGCAATACAAGATTGCTTGATACTCCTCCATATGACTGCTCCTCCTCTAATGGTAAACACAGATCCTGATGTGGATTTTCTAGAGTAAGAATCCGACTGGAAATCAGAATCTGTATAGCCAACGGGAATTAAATCCCCTCCAGAGTATACAAGCATATAATCTCTAGTTCTCTTGAGATACTTGAAAATATGCTTGACTGCCGTCCAATGATCAGGACCAGGTTTCGATTGAAACCTGCTAACTATGCCAACAGCAAAACAAATATCTGGTCTAGTACAGAGCATTGCATACATGAGACTTCCAACTGCCGAGGCATATGGAACTTTACTCATGAATTGCTCTTCATGCGCATTCTTAGGTGCTTGACCCTTAGAAAGTTTGATTCCATGTCTAAAAGGTAACATACCTTTCTTGGAATCTTGCATGGTGAATCTAGACAAGATTTTATCAATGTATGAAGCTTGGATGCAATCGTTCTATTCTTTCTATCCCATATTACTTGGATACCAAGAATATAACTTGCTTCTCTTAAGTCCTTCATATCAAATTGTTTTGCTAACCATTCTTTCACTGATGTCAATACACCTACATCGTTTCCAATGAGTAGTATATCATCAACATAAAGAATGAGGAAAATCAACTTGTCGCCTTTGATCCTCTTGTATACACAAGGTTCGTCAGGGTTTTGAATAAATCCAAAACCCTTTACAGCTTGATCGAACCTTATGTTCCAGGATCTGGATGCTTACTTTAGTCCATATATGGACTCTTGCAACTTGCATACTCTTTCTTCTTGGCCTTTTTCAATGAATCCCTCTGGTTGTATCATATAGATGCTCTCGTCAAGACTTCCATTAAGGAAAGCTGTCTTGACGACCATTTGCCAAATCTCTAGGTCTAGAGATGCTGTAATGGATAAGAGTATCCTAATGGATTTAAGCATGGCCACAGGTGAGAAGGTTTCCTCGTAATCGATACCTTCTTTATGTGTATAACCTTTAGCTACTAGTCTAGCTTTAAAGGTTTCCACCTTACCATCCATACCTCTTTTCCTCTTGTATACCCACTTGCACCCAATGGGTTTTATCCCTTTAGGCAAGTCTACAAGGGACCAGACTTTGTTATTGAACATCGATTCAATCTCGGATTGCATTGCCTTTTGCCAATGACGACAATCAACATCCTCTATAGCTTCCTTGTATGTGTAGGGATCATCGTCGTCCGGGAGAATCTCAACAGATTCTCCTAGACCGATATATCTTTCGGGTTGTGTTCTAACCCTCCCACTACGACGAGGAATGGTAGGTTGTTGATCTTGTGTTGGAGTGGTGTTAGGATTATGCTCAATGGCAAGAGTGTAATATTTTAATTGACAATCTTCTCATATTAATAAAGTGAATTCTGATTCTTACAATTACTTATAGCATTTATTATTATAATTGTCAAGGTAAATAATCATAAGGTCAAAAGACTATGAGACATGAAAAATTGTTCATACATCCGGATATGTATGAGGTAGACACAATTCTTTAGTTAGTCTTGAATAACATTCACAACTTAAGTTAAAGGTTGGGCACCACTATCTTGTTAAAGTTGTAGAATTCTTTTACTAGCATTTAAGTGGGATCAAAAGAATATGATGAGTCTAAAATCATCGAAAGGTTTTCGAGTAAAAGAATCTAGTGCACTAGGTGCATTGAACTGGATCACAATGAAATACTTTATCTAGAACCGTCACTAGATATAAGTCTTTTCATTAAAGAGGACAATCGGAGAGTCTATCTTAATCCTGAGATAAACGATGGACTTATGGTTGCAAGTGTTATCATTAGAGCTATCAATGAGTACAATTATATAGCATAGTCTATCCTCGATAGTTTGGTGGTATACATTTGTTAATCGATAGAGGACTTCATTTATAGATATGGACATCGTGGCTCCATTTATTAAATGAGAGTATAATATCATCATATGGATGTTTTGAGGTATTGGATATTAAATCTCAACGTTGAGTTTTCAATAATGATTATTGAAAACATGGACAAGTCAAAGTATCCAAGTTCGAAATGTGGTCATATGAGGAAATATGGTAACTTGGAGAGCTATAGGCGGTCTATGAGCTCTTGGCGATTACTGATATTATTCACGAGGATACACCATCTCCTATAAGATTGTCTAGGGTATGAATGAGAAACATCTCCTTATTTTATCTTTATTTAAGAGTTCAATTTTAGCTCTTTAGTGGAATGAGTTAAAATTAATATATTGGACCTAAGTGAATCATTTGTTGATTGTGATTAGGTTGTGTCTATTGAAGCTTAAATTTAGATAGCCCGCCAAGATCCCCAATCCACACGTATTTGCATGGATCACTTGATATATTCTACCGAGCCGATTTAAGGGTCCATCTAGAATTGTTTTTAATATATCAAGAATATAATGTCTATTATTTAATTAATGGGCTCCACTATTATATTAATATATTAAAAGGAGACATGTGGGCTTGTTTCTTTTAGTAAGAATGGGTATGGTTCACATGTGGGCTTTTATTTAAAGTCCAATGGAATAAATGAAATAAGAAAATAATATATGGCTCATTTATATAAGTGGGGCAGCAAGTTGTATATATTAACCTAATATATTATTTTGTTTCATTGTTTTAATTAAATAATAATTAGTTAATTTATTAATTAATTGTTTAATTAGGAAACAAATCTTTTTCTGATCAGGAAATATATTTCCTAAAGTTATACTATTGGTAGTAGTATATTAAAAATAAAAGACTTGTTTGATAAGAAAATAAATAATTAATTTTATTTATTTAATCAAATAAGAAGTCTTTTTATTTAGTCAATAAAAGAATAAAAATATCTATGAGTTGGATTAGGTTTTGAAGTCTAAAGGTTGATGGAAATTAGGGTGCAACACAAACACTTTTTGGTATGTGGTTTGCGGCAACCCTAGTCCATTTAGAGGAAGATTTCGGCAATCCTAAATAGAAGAGGAAGCAAATTTTCGGCCACTTATATAATTCCACATATAGAATTCGGCCACAATAGTTGATTGAATGATTCAATTTTTCTTCTTCTTCTCAATTCATAGAAAAGGATAATTTTTATTCTACTAAACAAAAAAGAGAGAAGAGATTATTCTTTGATAGTACACCGATTGCTTGTTCATCAATAAGCTTGTGTGTACAACATCGAATTAGGTTCACGCGAGTTTCGATCATTAGATTGAGAACTCAAAAGTGACTGGAATAATTTTTGTCTTCTTTTGATTGTTTTGTGACTAACAAAAGAAAAAGAAAACTTTGTTCATCCATTCTCAGGTTTGCAATTCAAAGAAAAAGGGAGACCACGCTCCTAGGTGATTCACGTACGTGTTCGGATTGGAAGATCTCGTGGTACTGTTCACGATCACTGTTCACGACGGGGGTACTGTTTACGATCACTGTTCACGCGGGTACTGTTCACGGGTATCAGAAAAGATTTTGCGGATTACCAATCGACGTAAGTCAATCGGATCACGCGTCAAGAGGTATTTAACTCTAACCTTATATATTTGAGTTTAATTAATTAAAAGGTTAAGGTTCAATTTTGAAAAAAAATATAAAACCATACGAAATCTATTTTTTGTTTCTTCCGCTGCGTTTTATATCGATTTTTCCCTACAATTGGTATCAGAGCCTTGGTTGTACCTTTTAATTAATTAACGGATATATACGTGAATCTATTTCTTTTTTATTGTGATTATACATGTTTTAGAAAGAGATGGCACTCTAGGTATTCGCATATATAATTACATGTTGAATGTATGGATTTATATATGTTTTATAAAGTGAATTGTTATTGCTCGATTTTGGTCATAGAATTTCAATGTAATTTTTGTTTCGGATTTGTAACAAGAAGGGTGGTCTATTATCGCCATAATTCCTTCTTGGTAGTTGCTAGGGTTTTTTTTTTTTGTTTTGTATGTAAAATAAGTGCAGTATTTTTTTTTGTAATCAGGTGCAGTATTTTTTTTTGTGAATCTTACTGCCGTAAAAAAAAGTATTTTTGCTGCAGTAATTTATTCGTTATATGATGTAATGTATTCAGGTATTGAAAATTCGAAGACACGAAGAAAAACGAAGCAACCGGAACCGAGAACGAGCACCGTGCGCACCCTAGGACTGGATTGGGCTGCGCATGGCAAGCCCAATCCTTGGTGGGCTGCGCACGGCAGCCCTGTGTGGCCTTATGGGCTGCGCAAGGCAGCCCCTTTGTGGGGTTGTGGGCTGTGCACGTCAATGGGAGGAGGCCGAGGGATGAGCGTATGGTTGATGGCCACCTGAAGATCTTGTATTCCTAACAATTGTAATTTACTTGCTTTTCTAGGATGGGCGAAAATTGTTGCTGTTTAATTTTTGCTTAAATATTACAATATTTGTTGTTGTATGATAACATGACATTTTAGAATAGGAGTGCCACTCATATATCTCTTTTGGTATGAACATGCATTGAATGATTTAGGTATCTAATTGGCATCTAGATAACTTGGTAAAAATCATTCTTTGGGATTTAATCACACGCCTTAAATAATTGAGTGGGAGAAGGTGTGCAAGAACGCCTATGGCCTCCAAGATTAGTTGAGTTTTATTATTTTTGGTAATCCCCCCAAGGGGCGTCCATAAATGGAATTTAACAATATACTTCCTTACAAGGATAGACTAGACAATTGACTTAAACGAAATCTACTCCCCAAGGAGGGATTTTCATGAGAGAAAATTGAGGGTCGATATCTTGGTAACACACTCAATGTAATTTTATTAATATCCTCCCAAGAGTTCTTGTTAATAAAAATTACAAGGCTAAAATTAAAAACGCTGGTTGTTATGTTAACAATTAGGTGGGACCTAGTACAACTAGTAAATAGTGCGAACTCCCAAAGGAGGCGTAATATTTATGGGTGTTGGATCACCGTTGAATTTTTATGATTGAATTATTTATTTTAATTCAAGATAAATTTTTGAAAGTGCTATTATCATGATTATTTACTTATATATGTTTTTGTTTTAATCAGAATTCATGACCCCATCACTGATGAACATCCTGAAAGATAACACCGTTAATTGGAGATAACTACGTAACATGGAAAAGGAAAATTGGGTTGTTGCTGCAAAGTGAAAAACATAAGTTTGTTCTGACCACTCCTAAACCACCCCTTCCTAATAATGAATCTAATGTGATGCAAAGAGATGAGTATGAGCAGTGGAAGACTTCTGATGATATGGAAAAATGTTACATTATGGCCACTATCTCCGACGTGTTGCAACAGCAACATGAAGGAATGGAGTCCGCTGCTGATATAATGATATCTCTAGAGGAAATGTTTGCTATGAGGTCTAGGACGACTAAGAGAGAGGCAGTGACTGCTTTTATGAATCTTAGGATGAAACCTGGACAATCTGTGAAAGATCACAAGATGAAAGTCATAGCACATCTCAATATTGCTGAACTAAATGGTGCTGAGATTGATGGTGAGACCAAAATTGATATGGTAGTTAACTCACTGTCAGATTCCTTTGATCAGTTCAAGTTGGACTACACCTTGAACAAAAAGGAATACACCTTGCAGGGCCTGATGCAAGATGTTCAAAGCGCTGAAAAGATCCTTGTGAAAAACAAAGGTCAAGAGATTCATTTGGTTGGTAAAGTTGCTACTGTTAAGACCCGTAAGAAGGTCAAGAAACAATAGAAGAAAAAGCAACTTGGGCCTACCAAGAAGGAAACCAAGAAAGTAACCAAGATCAAAGGGAAATGCTTCCTTTGTGGTGAAAAGGGACATTGGAAAAGAGATTGCCCAAAGTCCTAGAAAAAGAAGGAAGAAGGTAATGTTAATTATCTAGAAACATGTTTTCTGGCAGATTCTACTGATTCTTGGATCATAGACTCTAGAGCCACTAATCATGTTTGTTATTCCTTGTAGAGGTTTCAGGAAAAGAGAAGGTTGAATGAAGATGAAGTCAATTTGCGCTTGGGCAACGGAACATTAGTGTCTGCAGGTGCAGTGGGAGATATTAGAGTTATTTTAGATTCTAGTAGGCATTTAGATTTAATAGACGTTTATTATGTACCTCAATTCAAGAGGAATTTAATTTCAGTTTCTTGTTTAAATAAGTTTGGATATTCGGTTACTTTTAATAAAACTTTTATTATTAGTAAGAATGACAAAGTTGTTTGCAAAGGTACATTGGAAAACGGTTTATTCTTTTTGCATAGAAATATCTCTCACTCGTTAGACACAGATATAACGGAACCTAATCATAAAAGAGTAAAATTATCAAAAGATGAAACCTATCTTTGGCATTTATGCCTAGGTCACATTAACCTTAATAGGATTAAAAGATTGGTATGTGACGGACCTTTAAGTGACTTAAAGGTTGATGATCTACCAACTTGTGAATCTTGTTTGGAAGGTAAAATGACCAAAAGGCCGTTCAATACCAAAGGTGTAAGAGCCACTGAATGTTTAGGACTAGTACACACAGATGTATGTGGTCCTATGAGCATTCAAGCTAGAGGTGGATATGAGTACTTCATCACCTTCACAGATGATTACTCAAGATTTGGTTACGTGTATCTCATGAGACATAAGTCGGATGCATTTGATATGTTCAAAGCATTCAAAGCTGAAGTAGAAAATCAGCTTGAGAAACATATAAAAATATTGAGATCTGATCGTGGTGGAGAATATCTATTTGAAGAGTTTCAGCAATATCTTATTGATAATGGGATAGTTTCTCAGCTTTCTGCACCAGGTACACCTGAACAAAATGGGGTAGCAGAAAGGAGAAATAGGACTCTTTTAGAGATGGTTAGATCAATGTTGAGTTATTCAACACTTCCTACTTCTTTTTGGGGATATGCTCTACAAACAGCAATATATATTCTAAATGATGTACCATCTAAATCTGTCCCTAAAACCCCACATGAATTGTGGACTGGGCGAAAGCCTAGTTTACAACACATGAGGATATTTGGTTGTCCTGCACAAGTGTTGAAAGGAAAGACAGAAAAGATGGAGTCCCGTTCGGAAACATGTATATTTGCGGGGTATCCAAAAGGAACTAAAGAATATTATTTCTATAGTCCTTCTGATCTAAAAGTAGTGTTTCAACAAATGCCCAAAAGTAGAATTGTCCTGAATGAGATGTCAGGAGAAACAATTCCACAAGAGGTTTCACAACCCAGCCCAATTGTAAGTTCCACTCCAACACAAGATCAACAACCTACCATTCCTCGTCGTAGTGGGAGGGTTAGAACACAACCCGAAAGATATATCGGTCTAGGAGAATCTCCCGGACGACGATGATCCCTACACGTACAAGGAAGCTATGGAGGATGTTGATTGTCGTCATTGGCAAAAGGCAATGCAATCTGAGATTGAATCGATGTTCAATAACAAAGTCTGGTCCCTTGTAGACTTGCCTAAAGGGATAAAACCCATTGGGTGCAAGTGGGTATACAAGAGGAAAAGAGGTATGGATGGTAAGGTGGAAACCTTTAAAGCTAGACTAGTAGCTAAAGGTTATACACAGAAAGAAGGTATTGATTGCGAGGAAACCTTCTCACCTGTGGCCATGCTTAAATCCATTAGGATACTCTTATCCATTGCAGCATCTCTAGACCTAGAGATTTGGCAAATGGACGTCAAGACAACTTTCCTTAATGGAAGTCTTGACGAGAGCATCTACATGATGCAACCAGAGGGATTCATTGAAAAAGCCCAAGAAGAAAGAGTATGCAAGTTGCAAAAGTCCATATATGGACTAAAGCAAGCATCCAGATCCTGGAACATAAGGTTCGATCAAGCTGTAAAGGGTTTTGGATTTATTCAAAACCCTGACGAACCTTGTGTATACAAGAGGATCAAAGGCGACAAGTTGATTTTCCTCATTCTTTATGTTGATGATATACTACTCATTGGAAACGATGTAGGTGTATTGACATCAGTGAAAGAATGGTTAGCAAAACAATTTGATATGAAGGACTTAGGAGAAGCAAGTTATATTCTTGGTATCCAAGTAATAAGGGATAGAAAGAATAGAACGATTGCATTATCCCAAGCTTTATACATTGATAAAATCTTGTCTAGATTCACCATGCAAGATTCCAAGAAAGGTATGTTACCTTTTAGACATGGAATCAAACTTTCTAAGGGTCAAGCACCTAAGAATTTGCATGAAGAGCAATTCATGAGTAGAGTTCCATATGCCTCGGCAGTTGGAAGTCTCATGTATGCAATGCTCTGTACTAGACCAGATATTTGTTTTGATGTTGACATAGTTAGCAGGTTTCAATCGAAACCTGGTCCTGATCATTGGACGGCAGTCAAGCATATTTTCAAGTATCTCAAGAGAACTAGAGATTATATGCTTGTATACTCTGGAGGGGATTTAATTCCCGTTGGGTATACAGATTCTGATTTCAAGTCGGATTCTTACTCTAGAAAATCCACATCAGGATCTGTGTTTACCATTGGAGGAGGAGCAGTCATATGGAGGAGTATCAAGCAATCTTGTATTGCTGATTCCACCATGGAAGCTGAGTATGTTGCTGCATGCGAAGCTGCCAAAGAGGCTGTTTGGCTCCGCCAATTCTTGATTGACTTAGAAGTGGTTCCTAGTGCGAATAAGCAGATCAATATACACTGTGACAATAGTGGTGCAGTGACTAATTCGAAAGAACCAAGAAGTCATAAGAGAGGTAAACACATTGAAAGGAAGTATCACCTTTTGAGGGAAATTGTTCATAGGGGAGACGTGACGATCACCAAAATCGCGTCAGCAGAAAATCTAGAGGATCCTTTCACAAAGGCTCTACCTCAGAAGAGCTTTGATGGACATCTAGAGAACATGGGAATGAGAGATATGACACACTTGCTATAGAGCAAGTGGGAGATTGTTAGGATTACGCTCAATGGCAAGAGTGTAATATTGTAATTGACAATCTTCTCATATTGATAAAGTGAATTCTGATTCTTACAATTACTTATAGCATTTATTATAATAATTGTCAAGGTAAATAATCATAAGGTCAAAAGACTATGAGACATGAAGAATTGTTCATACATCCGGATATGTATGAGGTAGACACAATTCTTTAGTTAGTCTTGAATAACGTTCACAACTTAAGTTAAAGGTTGGGCACCTCTATCTTGTTAAAGTTGTAGAATTCTTTTACTAGCATTTGAGTGGGATCAAATGAATATGATGAGTCTAAAATCATCGAAAGGTTTTCGAGTAAAAGAATCTAGTGCACTAGGTGCATTGAACTGGATCACAATGAAATACTTTATCTAGAACCGTCACTAGATATAAGTCTTTTCATTAAAGAGGACAATCAGAGAGTCTATCTTAATCCTGAGATAAACGATGGACTTATGGTTGCAAGTGTTATCATTAGAACTATCAATGAGTACGATTATATAACATAGTCTATCCTCGATAGTTTGGTGGTATACATTTGTTAATCGATAGAGGACTTCATTTATAGATATGGACATCGTGGCTCCATTTATTAAATGAGAGTATAATATCATCATATGGATGTTTTGAGGTATTGGATATTAAATTTCAACGTTGAGTTTTCAATAATGATTATTGAAAACATGGACAAGTCAAAGTATCCAAGTTCGAAATGTGGTCATATGAGGAAATATGGTAACTTGGAGAGCTATAGGCGGTCTATGAGCTCTTGGCGATTACAGATATTATTCACGAGGATACACCATCTCCTATAAGATTGTCTAGGGTATGAATGAGAAACATCTCCTTATTCTATCTTTATTTAAGAGTTCAATTTTAGCTCTTTAGTGGAATGAGTTAAAATTAATAGATTGGACCTAAGTGAATCATTTGTTGATTGTGATTAGGTTGTGTCTATTGAAGCTTAAATTTAGATAGCCCGCAAAGATCCCTAATCCACACGTATTTGCATGGATCACTAGATATATTCTACCGGGCCGATTTAATAGTCCATCTAGAATTGTTTTTAATATATCAAGAATATAATATGTCTATTATTTAATTAATGGGCTGCACTATTATATTAATATATTAAAAGGAGACATGTGGGCTTGTTTCTTTTAGTAAGAATGGGTATGGTTCACATGTGGGCTTTTATTTAAAGTCCAATGGATTAAATGAAATAAGAAAATAATATATGGCCCATTTATTTAAGTGGGGCAGCAAGGTGTATATATTAACCTAATATATTATTTTGTTTCATTGTTTTAATTAAATAAGAATTAGTTAATTTTTTAATTAATTGTTTAATTAAGAAACAAATCTTTTTCTGATCAGGAAATATATTTCCTAAAGTTATACTATTGGTACTAGTATATTAAAAGTAAAAGACTTGTTTGATAAGAAAATAAATAATTAATTTTATTTATTTAATCAAATATGAAGTCTTTTTATTTAGTCAATAAAAGAATAAAAATATCTATGATTTGGATTAGGTTTTGAAGTCTAAAGGTTGATGGAAATTAGGGTGCAACACAAACACTTTTTGGTATGTGGTTTGCGGCAACCCTAGTCCATTTAGAGGAAGATTTCGGCAATCCTAAATAGAAGAGGAAGCAAAATTTCGGCCACTTATATAATTCCACATATAGAATTCGGCCACGATAGTTGATTGAATGATTCAATTTTTCTTCTTCTTATCAATTCATAGAAAAGGATAATTTTTATTCTACTAAACAGTAAAAGAGAGAAGAGATTATTCTTTGTTAGTACACTGATTGCTTGTTCATCAATAAGCTTGTGTGTACAACATCGAATTAGGTTCACGCGAGTTTCGATCATTAGATTGAGAACTCAAAAGTGACCGGAATAATTTTTGTCTTCTTTTGATTGTTTTGTGACTAACAAAAGAAAAAGAAAACTTTGTTCATCCATTCTCAGGTTTGCAATTCAAAGAAAAAGGGAGACCACGCTCCTAGGTGATTCACGTACGTGTTCAGATTGGAAGATATCGCGGTACTGTTCACGATCATTGTTCACGGCGGGGGGTACTGTTCACGTGGGTATTGTTCACGCGGGTACTGTTCATGGGTATTAGAAAAGATTTTGCGGATTACAAATCGACGTAAGTCAATCGGATCACGTGTCAAGAGGTATTTAACTCTAACCGTATATATTTGAGTTTAATTAATTAAAAGGTTAAGGTTCAACTTTGAAAAAAATTTTAAAACCATACGAAATCTATTTTTCATTTCTTCCGCTGCGTTTTATATCGATTTTTTCCTACAAGTGGAACTTACAATTGGGCTCGGTTGTGAAACCTCTTGTGGAATTGTATCTCCTGACATCTCATTCAAGACAATTCTACTTTTGGGCACAAAATTATTCATATAGTCCTTTTCTAGAAATGAAGCATTTGTTGAAACAAATACTTTTAGATCAGAAGGACTATAGAAATAATATCCTTTAGTTCCTTTTGGATACCCCACAAATATACATGTTTCCGAACAGGACTCCAACTTTTCTGTCTTTCCTTTCAACACATGTGCAGGACAATTAAATATCCTCATGTGTTGTAAACTAGGCTTTCGCCCAGTCCACAATTCATGTGGGGTTTTAGGGACAGATTTAGATGGTACATCGTTTAGAATATATATTGCTCTTCGTAGAGCATATCCCCAAAAAGAAATAGGAAGTGTTTGAATAACTCAACATTGATCTAACCATCTCTAAAAGAGTCATATTTCTCCTTTCTGCTACCCCATTTTGTTGAGGTGTACCTGGTGCAGAAAGCTGAGAAACTATCCTATTATCAATAAGATATTGCTGAAACTCTCCAGATAGATATTCTCCACCACGATCAGATCTCAAGATTTTATATGTTTATCAAGCTGATTTTCTACTTCAGCTTTGAATGCTTTGAACATATCAAATGCATCCGACTTATGTCTCATGAGATACACGTAACCAAATCTTGAGTAATCATATGTGAAGGTGATGAAGTACTCATATCCACCTCTAGCTTGAATGCTCATATGACCACATACATCAGTGTGTACCTTTGGTATTGAGCGGCCATTTGGTCATTTTACCTTCCAAACAAGATTCACAAGTTGGTAGATCATCAACCTTTAAGTCACTTAAAGGTTCGTCACATACCAATCTTTAAATCCTATTAAGGTTAATGTGACCTAGGCGTAAATGCCAAAGATAAGTTTCATCTTTTGATAATTTTACTCTTTTATGATTAGGTTCCGTTATTTCTGTGTCTAACGAGTGAGAGATATTTCTATGCAAAAAGAATAAACCGTTTTCCAATGTACCTTTGCAAACAACTTTGTCATTCTTACTAATAATAAAAGTTTTATTAAAAGTAACCGAATATCCAATCTTATTTAAACAAGAAACTGAAATTAAATTCCTCTTGAATTTAGGTACATAATAAACGTCTATTAAATCTAAATGCCTACTAGAATCTAAAATAACTCTAATATCTCCCACTGCACTTGCAGACACTAACGTTCCGTTGCCCAAGCGCAAATTGACTTCATCTTCATTCAACCTTCTCTTTTCCTGAAACCCCTGCAAGGAATAACAAACATGATTAGTGGCTCCAGAGTCTATGATCCAAGAATCAGTAGAATCTGCCAGAAAACATGTTTCTAGCTAATTAACATTACCTTCTTCCTTCTTTTTCTAGGACTTTGGGCAATCTCTTTTCCAATGTCCCTTTTCACCACAAAGGAAGCATTTCCCTTTGATCTTGGTTACTTTCTTGGTTTCCTTCTTGGTAGGCCCAAGTTGCTTTTTCTTATATTGTTTCTTGACCTTTTTACGGGTCTTAACAGTAGCAACTTTACCAATCAAATGAATCTCTTGACCTTTGTTTTTCACAAGGATCTTTTCAGCGCTTTGAACATCTTGCATCAGGCCCTGCAAGGTGTATTCCTTTTTGTTCAAGGTGTAGTCCAACTTGAACTGATCAAAGGAATCTGACAGTGAGTTAACTACCATATCAATTTTGGTCTCACCATCAATCTCAGCACCATTTAGTTCAGCAATATTGAGATGTGCCATGACTTTCATCATGTGATCTTTCACAGATTGTCCAGGTTTCATCCTAAGATTCATAAAAGCAGTCACTGCCTCTCTCTTAGTCATCCTAGACCTCATAGCAAACATTTCCTCTAGAGACATCATTATATCAGCAACGGACTCCATTCCTTCATGTTGCTGTTGCAACACGTCGGAGATAGTGGCTGATAATAGCACTTTTAAAACTTATCTTGAATTAAAATAAATAATTCAATCATAAAAATTCAACGGTGATCCAACACCCATAAATATTACGCCTCCTTTGGGAGTTCGCACTATTTACTAGTTAGACTAGGTCCGACCTAATTGTTATCATAACAACCAGCGTTTTTAATTTTAGCCTTGTAATTTTTATTAACAAGAACTCTTGGAAGGATATTAATAAAATTACATTGAGTGTGTTACCAAGATATCGACCCTCAATTTTCTCTCACGAAAATCCCTCATTGGGGAGTAGATTTCGTTTAAGTCAATTGTCTAGTCTATCCTTGTAAGGAAGTATATTGTTAAATTCCATTTATGGACGCCCCTTGGGGGGATTACCAAAAATAATAAAACTCAACTAATCTTGGAGGCCATAGGCGTTCTTGCACACCTTCTCCCACTCAATTATTTAAGGCGTGTGATTAAATCCCAAAGAATGATTTTTACCAAGTTATCTAGATGCCAATTAGATACCTAAATCATTCAATGCATGTTCATACCAAAAGAGATATATGAGTGGCACTCCTATTCTAAAATGTCATGTTATCATACAACAACAAATATTGTAATATTTAAGCAAAAATTAAACAGCAACAATTTTGGCCCATCCTAGAAAAGCAAGTAAATTACAATTGTTAGGAATACAAGATCTTCAGGTGGCCATCAACCATACGCTCATCCCTCGGCCTCCTCCCATGGACATGCACAGCCCACAACCCCACAAAGGGGCTGCCTTGCCCAGCCCATAAGGCCACACAAGGCTGCCGTGCGCAGCCCACCAAGGATTGGGCTTGCCATGCGCAGCCCAATCCAGTCCTAGGGTGCGCACGGTGCTCGTTCTCGGTTCCGGTTGCTTCGTTAATTCTTCTTGTCTTTGAATTTTCAATACCCGAATACATTACATCATATTACGAATAAATAACTGCAGCAAAATATTTTATTTTTTTATTTTACTGTAGTAAGATTTACAAAAAAAAAATACTGCACCTGATTAAAAAAAATACTGCACTTATTTTACATAAAAAAAAATAAAAACCTAGCAACTACTAAGAAGGAATTATGGCGATAATAGACCACCCTTCTTGTTACAAATCCGAAACAAAAATTACATTGAAATTCTAGGACCAGAATCGAGCTATAACAATTCACTTTATAAAACATATATAAATCCATACATTCAACAAGTAATTATATATGCGAATACCTAGAGTGTCATCTCTTTCTAAAACATGTATAATCACAATAAAAAAGAAATAGATTCACATATATATACGTTAATTAATTAAAAGGTACAACCAAGGATTTGATACCAATTGTAGGAAAAAATCGATTTAAAACGCAGCGGAAGAAACGAAAAATAGATTTCGTATGGTTTTAAAATTTTTCTCAAAGTTGAACCTTAACCTTTTAATTAATTAAACTCAAATATATACGGTTAGAGTTAAATACCTCTTGACGCGTGATCCGATTGACTTACGTCGATTTGTAATCCGCAAAATCTTTTTCGATACCCGTGAACAGTACCCGCGTGAACATTGATTGTGAACAGTACCCCCCGTGAACAGTGATCGTGAACAGTACCGCGAGATCTTCCAATCCAAACACGTACGTGAATCACCTAGGAGCGTGGTCTCCCTTTTTCTTTGAATTGCAAACCTGAGAATGGATGAACAAAGTTTTCTTTTTCTTTTGTTAGTCACAAAACAATCAAAAAAAGACAAAAATTATTCCAGTCACTTTTGAGTTCTCAATCTAATGATCGAAAGTCGCGTGAACCTAATTCGATGTTGTACACACAAGCTTATTGATGAACAAGCAATCAGTGTACTATCAAAGAACAATCTCTTCTCTCTTTTATGTTTTTTTAGAATAAAAATTATCCTTTTCTATGAATTGAGAAGAAGAAGAAAAATTGAATCATTCAATCAACTATGGTGGCCGAATTCTATATGTGGTATTATATAGGTGGCCGAAATTTTGCTTGCTCTTCTATTTAGGATTGCCGAAATCTTCCTCTAAATGGACTAGGGTTGCCGCAAATCACATACCAAAAAGAGTTTGTGTTGCACCCTAATTTCCATCAACCTTTAGACTTCAAAACCTAATCTAACTCATAGATATTTTTATTCTTTTATTGACTAAATAAAAAGACTTCTTATTTGATTAAATAAATAAAATTAATTATTTATTTTCTTATCAAACAAGTCTTTTACTTTTAATATACTACTACCAATAGTATAACTTTAGGAAATATATTTCTTGATCAGAAAAAGATTTGTTTCTTAATTAAACAATTAATTAATAAATTAACTAATTCTTGTTTAATTAAAACAATGAAACAAAATAATATATTAGGTTAATATATACACCTTGCCGCCCCACTTATATAAATGGGCCATATATTATTTTCTTATTTCATTTAATCCATTGGACTTTAAATAAAAGCCCATATGTGAATCAGACCCATTCTTACTAAAAGAAACAAGCCCACATGTCTCATTTTAATATATTAATATAATAGTGCAGCCCATTAATTAAATAATAGACATATTATATTCTTGATATATTAAAAACAATTCTAGATGGACCCTTAAATCGGCCCGGTAAAATATATCAAGTGATCCATGCAAATTCGGTGTGGATTGGGGATCTTGGCGGGCTATCTAAATTTAATCTTCAATAGACACAACCTAATCACAATCAACAAATGATTCACTTAGGTCCAATCTATTAATTTTAACTTATTCCACTAAAGAGCTAAAATTGAACTCTTAAATAAAGATAGAATAAGGAGATGTTTCTCATTCATACCCTAGACAATCTTATAGGAGATGGTGTATCCTCGTGAATAATATCAGTAATCGCCAAGAGCTCATAGACCGCCTATAGCTCTCCAAGTTACCATATTTCCTCATATGACCACATTTTGAACTTGGATATTTTGACTTGTCCAGAAGCCATGTCTTCAATAATCATTATTGAAAACTCAACGTTGAGATTTAATATCCAATACCTCAAAACATCCATATGATGATATTATACTCTCATTTAATAAATGGAGCCACGATGTCCATATCTATAAATGAAGTCCTCTATCGATTAACAAATGTATACCACCAAACTATCGAGGATAGACTATGCTATATAATCGTACTCATTGATAGATCTAATGATAACACTTGCAACCATAAGTCCATCATTTATCTCAGGATTAAGATAGACTCTCTGATTGTCCTCTTTAATGAAAAGACTTATATCTAGTAACGGTTCTAGATAAAGTATTTCATTGTGATCCAGTTTAATGCACCTAGTGCACTAGATTCTTTTACTCGAAAACCTTTCGATGATTTTAGACTCATCATATTCATTTGATCCCACTCAAATGCTAGTAAAAGAATTCTACAACTTTAACAAGATAGAGGTGCCCAACCTTTAACTTAAATTGTGAATGTTATTCAAGACTAACTAAAGAATTGTGTCCACCTCATACATATCCGGATGTATGAACAATTCTTCATGTCTCATAGTCTTTTGACCTTATGATTATTTACCTTGACAATTATAATAATAAATGCTATAAGTAATTGTAAGAATCAGAATTCACTTTATTAATATGAGAAGATTGTCAATTACAATATTACACTCGTGCCATTGAGCATAATCCTAACACCCCACACAAAGCTCTATTACACATCAATGACAATCTAGTACTAGGCATCAACTTACATTCACATTTGTGCAACAATTTTGTACTCCACATTGTGAGTACTTTACAATTACTTTCAAGGATCTTTTCTCTTTTGTCTTTTGCATTTCTATATATATTTGTTTTTTTTTCTTTCTTTTACTTTTCTCTTTTTCTTTTGCTTTTCTTTTCTTTCTTTTCTTTTTTACTTTTGCTTTTACACATATACATTTGACAATTTGGCTCTGATTGGTCATTATTTCTACATGTTTTTGATCCCCATTCCTCCAATCAATTGCTTGTTTCTTCAGCCATTTAGGTGTTTAATTTGTGTGTTTGAGCATTTTCAGGTTGTTGGATCCAAGTGAAGTGTTTGGAGAATTTCATACAAAAAAGGCAATTATTGAAGAATTGAGGGACTAATATACAATTTTCCATGATTGCTATCAAGACCACTATTAATTTTGACAGCGGTACGGACGGCAATTAAAAAGGCAGAAGAACATGCTCCCAAATTCGTCTAAGACCGCTGTGTTGTTACAACGGTATGCACAGCAATTCCCGAGACAGTGCAGATGAGTCGTGTTACGAGGGCTATATCTCTGAGCTCCGGTTGAACTATGTGTCCTGCTACCTATGAATTTGAATCCCCAGAAGTGTAGTTTCCAACGCAATTTATGGCTTGTCAATCCAAAGTTTCTAGAAGAGGTTATGCCCATTTGAGTACCTGTTGCGCAGATTAGTCAGTCATAAAATCCGCGAATATTGACGGGATTCGCTTTGCAAGTTGTTAGAACAGGAAATATTCCCTTCTTGGACATGAGCGGGAGTCTTGGGATGCAAGTTGACACCTGATCCTTATCTTTCTTCAATAAGTTATCAATTTTAATGGATTAGGAAAGAAATAAAATCCCAAAAGGTAGAGTTCTAAAAGAGAATTGATTTCCTTGTTGTTTGAGGACTTGACCTAGCATCTACACATATTGAAACCCCTTGTGAACCATAATTTCGAGAGACACAAGCCAAGAGAGGTCCCAAGCCACCAAGAGGGCCATCCCCCATCACTCCATCACCACACATCACCTCAAGACCCATCCATCAATTGTAGAAGAAGACGAATAAGAATTGGATGAGCTCTTTGATGATCATCTCGGGTTTTCTATACTCAATCTCTTTTCTTTTCTTTTCCCATGATGTGTAACTAATTCCATAACTAGGGAATCAATATGAACCTTTTGTGAATGCTCATGTTTGGATTAATTATTATTTCATCAATTCAATTCTTGATTTATTCATTGTTTTTAACTGCTTAATCCTCATTAGTTGTAATTTTTATTCACACCTTGACCAAAGGGTGAATAATTATTTGGCATGATGTTAGGGTTAAGACTATCTGAGAATTAGGGTTAGTGTTGACCAAACTTAATCTTAATTAATGATCTTTTGAATGAATGAATTTTATGTTTAGGTCTGACCAAGGCAAAGTAGTAGAATTTGGTTCTTAATTCTTACACTTAATGGGTTTCTGATTATTATTCACACCTTGACCATAAGGTGAATAACGGTTGGAAACACGTGACTCAGCTCATGACCTAACGGTAATAGTCACATTAAAGACAAAGAATGAACCCTAGAATTGATTGAATCTTGTTTATAAATTAATTCCATACATTGAGTGTTCATAATTGGGGATCATTGATGACCTAGTGCTTTCCATCCATTGTTCACAAGCAATTCTTTTTCATTGCTTCCTTAATTCAGTTTTAGTTTAATCAATTCAATCAAATCAATCTTTTGTTACTTTTTTAATTTAACTTTAATTGAAATTAGTTTTTAATCAGTAAATCACTTTTCCTCGTGGGAACGATCTATACTTATCACTGTACTTATCTTCACGATTTGTTCACTTGCGAGTATAGTTTTAAATAACATGATTTTACACATCAAGTTTTTGGCGCCGCTGCCGGGGATTAGTTGAATTTATTGATTAATTATAGTTTTAGTTTTAGTTAATAGTTTCAAGTTTAATTATTTTTAGTTAGTCATGTTAATAGTTAATAGTTTATTTTTATTTTTATTTAGATTTTGTTTTCTTTTTAATTCCTTTTTCTTTTCTTTCTTTTCAGGAACAATGGGCTTCTACGAGCAACAAACATATGATACGTCTGTGGGTGTAATTAATTTAGCAATCCAAGAAGAGTTATCAAATGAAAGCCTCGACGAGTTACTTGATTGGGTAAAAGATGTTTTTGGGGATGATGAAGAAATTGAACAGGTTGGGGTTACAGAAGAAGATTCTGATACTGAAGAAGTAAGTGCTGAAATTGAAGATGGGATCAACAAGTCTTTAATCCCATCTACGAGCTCTCCCTCTGCATTAGAGCTCATACAATTTCCTTCTAATCTCAAGTATGCCATTCTAGGGGAGAATGAGACACTCCTAGTGATTATAGCTTTTGACTTGGATGAAGAAAAAGTGAAGGAAGCGGAAGATGTACCTTTCGAGGCACCGCTCTTATACAAGGAACTCAAGCCTTATGTCCCTCCCATTACTTTTTCTAGCCGCCTACACAAAAGCCAATGGAATAAGTAGTTTTCTGAACTTATTTCATCACACTTTATAATGAACATTTACTTGCCTTCACTTATTATGTGTAAGAACATGTCGACGCGTGAAACTTTTTTCCATGACTTGATTGAGCACAATAGTAAATTTGAGACATTGGAATTTGGTTGAGTTGTCCTTGCACCCGTCTTGTCAAGACGTTAAATAAAGCTCTTGGTGGGAGGCAACCCACCTGGGTAATTTCTTTTTAGTTTTTAGTTTTTAGTTTTTAGTTTTCTTTCTTTAGTTTTTGTGTTTCCAGTTCTTGCCTTCCATATTTTTTTTATTCGTTGTCCATGCTTTTAATGTCATATAAACATTAAGGACAATGTTAGATTAGGTTTGGGGGTGTGAATTCGGGTTTATTTTAATTTTTTTGAGCATTTGTTGAAATCTAGGAAAAAAGTCCTTGTTTTAAAAATTTTTGAGGCAAATGTTTTGTTAAAACTGTATTCATTGGTGAGGAATAAAATTTTTCTGTCCATGCTGCATTCCTGATTTTTTTTCGATATGAATCCAACGGTATAAAGAACGTAAATTTCTGGGCGGTGGTTTAAAAGTTATGATTGTTTCTTCGACCAAAGGTCATGGGCGATGCCCTGTTTTTGCAATTATGCACGTGAATGTTTTTCGTCATCTGTTTTCTCACTTTTCCAATTTAAATTTTGAAATATTTTCTAAATGATAAGTGTGAATTTCCATTTCTATTTCTTGTGTTAAAATTTGGTCAAATTTCGTTAGTATATTAAGAGATATGCATTAAAGAACAGACGTACGTCAATTTCAAAAGTCACCAGTTTTTGAACTTTTGTAATCCATATTTTAGATGCTTCTTTTGTGTGTTTTTAGAGCCGTAATGTATTATTTAATCACTAAGTTTAGACTAACGTCTTGCCACTTAGAGTATTGCATTGCATATTTAAAAATTTATGACATGCTCTTGATGTGATGGTGGATAGGATACTTAGTTGGATTGCCATGATTAATAGTGGAGACTACCCTTGTGAATTCACCAAGCCAAAAAGCGTACATAAATAACATTATATGAGGGTTCTTTTGGCTTCTACTCTTAAACACTTATTAGGTTCTTAGCATTAGAAATTGATCTCAATAGGTTATGAATTGCATATTAAAGAACATCCATCATAAAAAGATATCACATGTGGACTTTGCTCTTGATTTGGTTGAACCATTAGAAGTGATACAGGCAATGTGTGCTTGAACTGCTTAAAAGGCCTTAAATATTTCCTACCTTTATGTGTGTGCTCCATAGCCAATTTTTAAGCCAAACACTATAAGCTTTTTTTTCTTTCATCACCCACATTAACTTAACCCCAGTGAGCCATAATTTAGCCATACCTTATAGCTTGGGATCATGTCGAGGTGATGAAGATGATTGAAGGGGGTTCAAAGTGGGTGACTCGTTAAGTGCATGTACTAAGGCAAAGCAAGAAGATCAAATGCAAAGAAGGTGTTGAATGAATTATATAATTGATGTAAAATTCTCATCTAAAAAAAAATGTTAAAAAAAAGGGTTGAAAAATAAAAGAATAAAAAAAAGGAATAAATGAATGAGATGATGAATCAAATGAAAGTGAAAAGGAATAGAACTTTACAATGAAGCGATGTGAAATAAAAGTCAACTCAAGAAGAAGGATGAACAAAAATTGTTCAAGAAGCCTAGATGCAAGTGGAATGTGATGAGAAGGTTTTTGGCCATCAGAAAACCGTCCGTCAAAACAATTTATAAAACCTATGCGATGCGTTCACAAGTAGAAATACAAGTAAATCGGTAAGCACGGGTGTCGTCCACTGAGATCGGGGTAGCGGTGATAAGATTAGGATTAATATAACTAGCAAGCATAAAAGTAAAGTGATAGCGAATGAAGATACAATATAAAATAAACTATGAAAGCAAATAAATGGATGACAATGGAGGGATGAATGAATGATGATGGAACTATGGAGTTGGTGGACTCGTAAGTGAATATTGGGGCAATTGCAACAAACTCTCAATTAAGCACGTTTTGACAAATGTAACCAACCTAGGGTGTATAGTGTTGGTATATATCTATAGCAAGAGGTCAACCTAGGGTGTATAGCGAAGACCTCATACTAGAGATTAATCCCTCCTAAGTAACCAATAGTGGCTAGTTACTCAATTGGGACTTCTTCCATGAATGCTCATCTATCTAGCTATGGCTCAACCTATTACTAATGTAGCCATCCTAGGATGTATAGTGATGGCTTCCAATTCCCTCACAAGTGGCCGACCTAGGATGTATAGTGAAGGCCACCCGTTTGGGATTGGATGAGGCTCGAGGTTATCAACCGAATTCTACTCGAAGGTTAGTTCTCGTAAAATCACTAAAGTAGCCAACCTAGGGTGTTTAGTGGAGGCTTCTAATTCTCTCACAAGTGGCTAACCTAGGATGTATAGTGAAAGCCACTAATTCGAGATTAGATTAAGGGCATAGTTATAGAGCCGGATTTCCGGAAATCCTTCCATTCAATGGAGCATTAGACAACCTAATTGCCTACTCAAGTAATCCAAATCAGTCATGCTAAGAGAGTGTATCCAAGCAAGTCAATAATGGAAATCAATACAAGCAATGGAATGAAATATAGAGATAGAATAAATATAACACATAGAGTTTATTTACAAAGCCCAAAATATCCATCAAACAAATAACATCAACCCCATAGTGGGGTATTTTAGCTACTCATGTTCTATTACAAACTAATAACTAAGAGAGAGAGTAGAGATAACCCTTGAAGATTGATCTCCTTCCTTGAAGCTTGAATCCAAGTCTCTTAGTTGCCTTTGATTGAGTAGAGATGGTTTGGATGAGAGGGAGATGTGTTACTAGCTTAGAATACAAGTGTTGAGAGGTATGGTGATATTTTGGTTCGTTCCCATCCTTTTCTATTTATAGAGGATGGAAAAATAGGTCACTTAAGCTTGAAACCAGAAGCTATTGCGCACAGAGTGCGGGTGGAGTGCGGGTGAATTACCCGCACTGTACCCGCACTCAAGTGTCAAGGTGTAAATCCACTCCTCTGTCTTGAGGAACAGTGCGGGTGGAGTGCGGTTGGATTACCCGCACTTTACCCGCACTTTAGTGTCAGTTGGAGCTGTTTTGAGTAATAGTGTGGGTGGAGTGCGGGTGGAGTGCAGGTGAGTGCGGGTGGAGTACGGGTGGATGACCCACACTTTAATGAATTAAACTCTGTCTTGACCCGCACTTGACCCGCACTTTATCTGTCAGGTACGAATCAGCTCCTCTGTCTTGAGCAATAGTGCGGGTGGAGTGCGGTTGGATGACCCGCACTTTACCCGCACTTTATATTTCCTTCATGCTTCAGGTCCTGGCTGTGGGAAGGAGTGCGGTTGGAGTACAGTTGCGACCCGCACTTGACCCGCACTTTTGAGTTGCTTATGATCCTTGTCTTCCCTTTTGCCTATTTTCTGCCGGAACCACTGCAATTAACTTCTAACACCAGAATTACATCTATTGCCTGCAATTAACTCAAATGAGCCTATTAGACATAAAATATATAGAAAATACACACAAGAATGAGGCAAAGGAATAGGAATGAGGGCCGAAATATACAACAATTTAGGCACGATCAGAATGAAGAATTCGAAGAAATTTGGTCGAGTATGAAGATTGCCAAAGAATTTCTTGATATGATCTTAGGTTTGTTTGCTGTCATTTTCCTGTTCTTTCTTAGCTTACACCAAATGGCCCCATTACAACCAAAGAAAAGACCTAATTGATCTTTTGGGAATGCTATCTCGAGAGTAAGGGTAAACATGTGCTCTATCTTGTTCTTAATGTCTGATTCCGTTCATGAGAACCTTTGCATAAAAATCAAGCGATCTTTCAATTATAAATTCATATGTGATACAGACTAGAAAATTTCTTGCACATAACTTCTTTCGCATATGCTTGATGAGTGTATTTGCCTAGGTTCCATGCAAATTAATGAGTGATATCTTGTGAGAATTAGAGTCGAGGCGAATTATATCAATAGCATTCAACGAATGTGTTTTTGAAATTATAGTGTCTTGAGTATGGACTTTTCATTAAAACCAATCATGCATTCAAATTTGTGGCATAACTTTAGTCTTTATTTAGTGGCTCTAGCATGCATTGGCTTTGAATGGCACACTTCGATTGCATCTTGAATATTTGGTTTTTTGCAGAAATATGTTTGTGAGTAGCATAGCTGTAAACCCTCAGGAGACAACACTCCTCCTAGTAGGACACCTAGAGGTTTAAAGGCTTGTAGCATACGCTCAATGCTATCGTGTTCTCTACGAAAGTGGCTTAATTATAATTTTTATTTTTAGTTTAGTTTTTAATTTTTTAATTTTCTTACTTTTGCTTGAGGACCAGCAAAAGATAGGTTTGGGGGTATTTGATCGGTCATTATTCGTATATGTTTTTTATCCCCATTCCTCCAATCAATTGTTTGTTTCTTGAGCCATTTAAGTGTTTAATTTGTGTGTTTGAGCATTTTCAGGTTGTTGGATCCAAGTGATGTGTTTAGAGAATTTTAGACAAAAAGGGCAATTATTGAAGAATAGAGGGACTAATATGCAATTTTACTTGATCGTTGTCAAGACCGCTGTTAATTATGACAGCGGTACCGACGGTGCTTAAAAAAGGCAGAAGCAAATGCTCCCAAATCACTCTAAGACCACTGTGTTGTTACAGCGGTACGCATAGTGGTTCCCCGAGACAGTGCATATGAGCCATGTTGCGAGGGCCATATCTCTCAGCCTCGAATGAACTGTACGTCCTACCACCTATGGATTTGAAGCCCCATAAGTCTAGTTTCCAAAACAATTTACGACTTGGTGATCTAAAGTTTCTAGAATAGGTTATGACCATTTGAGTACCTGTTGCGCAGATCAGTCAGTCATAAAATCCGTGAATAGTGATGGGATTCGCTTAGCAAGTTGTTGGAACGGGAAATATTACCTTCTTGGACATTAGTGGGAGTCTTGGGATGCAAGTTGACACCTGATCCTTTTTTTCCTTCAATAAGTTATCAATTTTAATGGATTAGGAAAGAAAAAAAATCCCAAAAGGTAGAGTTCTAAAAGAGAATTGATTTCCTTGTTGTTTAAGGACTTGGCCTAGCATCTACACATATTGAAACCCCTTGTGAACCCTAATTTCGAGAGACACAAGCCAATATAGGTCCCAAGCCACCAAGGGGGACATCTCCCATCTCTCCATCAGCACACATCACCTCAAGACCCATCCATCCATTGTAGAAGAAGACGAAGAAGAATTGGATGAGCTCTTTGATGATCATCTCGGGTTTTCTATACTCAATCTATTTTCTTTTCTTTTTTCCATGATGTGTAACTAATCCCATAACTAGGAATCAATATGAACCTTTTGTGAATGCTCATATTTGGATTAATTATTATTTCATCAATTCAATTCTTGATTTATTCATTGTTCTTAACTGTTTAATCTTCATTAGTTGTAATTTTTATTCACACCTTGACCAAAGGGTGAATAATTATTTGGCATGATTTTAGGGTTAATAATATCTAAGAATTAGGGTTAGCGTTGACCAAACTTAATTTTAATTAATGATCTTTTGAATGAATGAATTTTATCCTTAGTCTGACAAAGGCAAAGTAGTAGAATTTGGTTCTTAATTCTTACACTTAATGGGTTTCTGATTATTATTCACACCTTGACCGTAGGGTGAATAACGGTTGGAAACATGTGACTCAGCCCGCGACCGAACGATAATAGTCACATTAAAGACAAAGAATGAACCCTAGAATTGATTGAATCTTGTTTTTAAATTAATTCCATACATTGAGTGTTCATAATTGGGGATCATTGATGACCTAGTGCTTTCCATCCATTGTTCACAAGCAATTCTTTTTAATTGCTTCCTTAATTCAGTTTTACTTTAATCAATTCAATCAAATCAATCTTTTGTTACTTTTTAATTTAACTTTAATTAAAATTAGTTATTAATCAGTAAATCACTTTTCCTCGTGGGAACGATCTCTACTAGTCGCTGTACTTATCTACACAATTCGTGCACTTGGGATTATTGTTTTTAATAACAAGATTTTAGACATCAGGCTTTAGGTGCAATTTTAGCACTTTGACATTCTCAGCCATTCCTTGTACAATTTACATAATTGTCTAAATACATGCTATTTCACATTAGAGCTTACACCTTCATACACACACACACACACACACAGAACCCACATGATTGGCAATTAAATGGTTGGTTTGTGTTTGGCTTATGGCTATACGGTTCATTGTGGTTTCAAAAAGAAAAGGTAAGTGTTTGGCCTCAACATTGGCTATGGAGCACACATAAGGGACTAGGAGTGTGTTTAGCCTTTTTAAGTAGTTAAATGCACACATTGCCTAAAATCATTTCCATAATTAATCTATCAAGGGAATGAAAGCATCCATCATGCAATCCACTATATGTATGAGATGTATGTTCTATGGCATGTGACACATGTGACGAGAAGAGTGTTTAAAGAATAGAAAAATTTAACACACAATGCGCTTTTTTAATGCTTGTGTTTGTGAACTCACGGGTGTCTCCACTATTAGAACAAGATGCAAGAGCACCGAGTCCCCTCAAATTAAACACACAAGGATGGGACTAACTCATGACAATCAAGTAAAACCCAAGAGTGACAACGATTTGTTACACAAGCACAAAAAATGCATTCATAAACTCGCCAAAAGCACACGCTCAAGGCATCCCAACCAAGCTAATTAAAGCTCGAAAATTCTGGCCATTGCGATAATTTAAAAAAAAAATTGTACTAAAACGACTCAACAAGGCGTCTACACCCCCAAACCAAAACCCAACATTGTCCTCAATGTTGAAGACAAGATAGCCCGGACCAGTAGTGCGCACCTAACACGACTCAAAACATAACAACCTAGGCACTAATCATGCACAATCAATGCCCAACAAAATAAAAGACACTAAATGGCTCATAATGATATAAAGCAATTAAGTAAACATGGCAATTAAGCTCATCATTAAACCACATCAAGCATTCATTCACAAAATTGTGGGAATGAGGTTTACAACCCCCAAACCGATCCACACTACATGCTCATTCCTATACAAGTAAATGCATGATTTCAAAACCCCCAAACTGAGTTTGGCTATATGAAAAGAAAACCGGTAAATCATGTGCAATAACCATAAGAGCCTTCAACTCATCTAATTCAAGAATGAATCAATCAACAAATTTCACCTTTTGGAAACCAAATTGTATCAACAATTATAAGTATATCCTCTCATTCACAATTATCCACAAATTCAACAAAAATTGATATTTACCAAGTATATTCACATTCACCAATTATCCACAATTGGCTATAAACATAGATAGAGAAAATAAAGTGCAAAAGTTTGAGATGAAAAGATTAAACCGATGTGGTTGCTTTGTTGTTGTTCTCTAAATAGGTAGGTTCTCGCCCGTTTTATGAGCACTCTTGCTTGCTTGTCCCTCCTAGACTTGTAAGTGGCCTGTGTGTGAATCCAAGAGATGAAGAACCTAATATTAAAGCACAATTTCTAACCACAAAGGTTAACAATTACTGAAATTATCTCAAACCAAATATCTCTCAAACAAATATCATCCCCAATTATACCAAAAATTATATCAACCAATACTAAAACTAAACAAGCTAAGCAAATTAAAAGTGCAAAGAAATGATAGAGTTCAATCCTAAATAAACTAAATAAATCTAAAGAAAGTTTAAATAACTAGGCAAGTAACTAGGTCAAATATCATCTGATTCAGACTCCTCATCCATCTTCATAGGTCCCTTCTGCTTTGGGTCATTCTCTGCTCTAAGCCTCTCCTTATGCTCTCTCATAGACATCTTCATAGCTGCCTGAAACTCTAGATCAATGGTAAGCCCTCCTGAAGTGAAACCTTGATGGGTGGCTTGCTTCTTCCTCCATGAATATGGAATCAGGTTCAGGTCCTGTCTCATGCCAGTCACATTTTTCCACAGGTCTTCAATACTACTCTTAGCATCCCTAATCTCGGTGGTAAATGTGGATTTCAGTGAATCCATTGAGGTCTGAAGGCTTGACATCCCTGAGATCAACTGCTACCAAGGTACTTGGTCACCCGTAACAGCTGGCTCTAGCACTGGGTCTGGGCCCTCCTGGTAGAAGTCTAACTACTCCCTCTTCGGATCCATATCCTCATGTGAGAAAGCACTTGAGCCTACTTCTGTGTTGATCTTCTTTCTTTCTATCCTTCAAAGTTCGCTAGGTCCTAAGGTGCAAGTCTTCTTGTGTCCTCTCGACTATTTATTGCTAAGATCCACACCTGATTGCCTGCAATACTCAATGATTACACAAGGGAAAATCAGAGCCTGCTTGTCTATCTTTTCGTTTCCCACAGCCAAATTTTCTGTCTGTATGATCAAACCAACAATGATTGGCTGGTTCTACTGTAGGCAGTGAAGTATGGTGGCAGTCTCAAAAGATACATTTATTCTGTAAGTGCTCGGCCTAAGTGAGTGAGAGTTTAACACGTGCCATAATCCCAACTCTATCTTCAAGTTGGTGTGCTTGATTGGGAAATTTGGATTCACCCAAAAATGCATTGGGTTAATGACCAAATTATTTGCAAGATCTAGATTCTTCTTGACAAAACTATTATCCCAAGTGACTCCGTCTCTCATTCTACTCAGAACTTGATGGTCATCAGGAACCTCTGTTCTGAGGTATCTCTGAATATCTGTGGAATTGATTTGAACCTTTACCCCTCTCACCATTACTGGGACTCCTCTCATGACATCATTCGGAACCATCCCAGCATAAAATTCTTGCACAATCCTTCTGCAATAACGAGGAGGCGAGCTATCAAAAGTTTCCCATCCTTTCTTTCTCACTTTATTGGGAATTAGAGTGTCTTCGAGCTCCGGCAAAGCTATTCCTTGCTCTTCGACAATGTCCCTCTGCCTAAAATACTCCAACAGTTTGTCAAAGTCCCTGTTCAACGTGCGTGGAAGTAATGGAGTGAACTTCTTCTTCTTACTCCCCCTTGTTCCTTGTTTCTTATCAGCAGCCTTAGTTCTACCTGATATCTGCAATTGAAAGTGCTTAATTAATGATATTTATCATGGTAGGAATGAACCAAGTATAAGGAGAAATTTAAACAAAAAAAAATCAGGCCCAACAGCTCTTTTCACAGGTATAGCACATGTATGTTACCCGTGTAATACCCATGCAGTTTACTTAATCTTCCAGCAACCTCTATGTTGCACGGGTATAACATGGGTAGGTTACCCATGCAGTACCCATGCAATTTCTCATAACCGTGAGTTGCTTTTGAATGCACAGGTATAGGGCGGGTAGGTTACCCATGCAGTACCCGTGCAGTCACTGATATCTGCACTTTTTGCTTCGAAAATTTCCTCTTTCATGCAATCAAAACATTCTAATCAATCAGTTGATTCACCGGGGACATTCAAATACTAATATCACATATAATGGCACTCCTAACATACACCCATGTCTTCAATAAACTTAAAACAAACTAAGCCTTAAAATTTCCAATGTATATGCAAAAGTAGTCATATTTTCATTCAAAACTAATCATAATACTTCTACATGCAATAATCACACACAACCCTGTCATCAATCATCAAAGAATATGCATTAAAAACTTGAAAATTTTCATGAGTTGCTCATACCCTAGATTTCATAACTATTTAGAGTGTTTGGAGAAGAGAAGAGAAGATGCAATCCATGCTCAGTCAATAAAAAACAAGTTTAAGGAGAGAAATCCATACCTTTGTTATGAATATTGAAAACGTGGGTCTTACGGAATACCTTAGGGTTTTCGAGAGAAAAAGTGTTTGATTTTGTGAGCCCTACCATGAATGTGACACTTCATATATATAGAGGCTCACGATAGCACGGGTATAGCACAGGTTGGTTACCTGTGCAGTTACCTGTGCAAATCCCCCAAATAAGCCTATATCATCTCTTTTGCACGGGTGTAGCATGGGTAGGTCACCCGTACAGTACCCGTGTAAACCCTAGAATTGCACTTACGCCTTTTTCGCTTCTGTATTTCCGTATCCTTATTGGATTTCCTGCACATGAGAAATATTTTTATAAACTATACTTGCCTTATTCATCAAATAACAATTTTAACCACCGAAACTCAAACAATCAAATTTCATTTATTAAAACACTTAAGGAGTTCACAATATATTTTCTCTAGTCTAAGAGCTACCCACACCCTAAAAAGCACATGGGATTAATTCAAAATATGGGTAATTCAATTGAATGGATTGTGAAATGGTTGTGCCATGAACGAACATCTATCCACACTTAAAAATTTATCAATTAAATGCATGTGAGGTGGGACTTTGGTCAACCCGAAGGTGGTTTGACTGGATGGGGAAGTCCATTCCTGTTTATCACGCATATGGGTGTCAAAGTCTTTCCTAAAAATCCATTCCCCTTAGTCCCCACTTCATCTAGTAGGTCTTTCCTAACCCAATTTTTCTTGATCATTGATGGGTTTTTACTAGACCTAATTTGTTTTTTCTTAAACCCTTTGAATTTAAAGCAATGGGCCTTACTTTCTTAGAACAAAAGAAACAAGAAAATGATTGATGAGAAGGACTCCCTTTATACTCGTTGTCATGAAGCCTTTGATGTTGCCTCCATTGAAGGTTCTTCACTTCCCTCTCCACTTTGTCAAGTTGGACTAGATAGTCCCACTCCTTGACTTTGGCAATTTTCAATTGTTCTTCCTTCTTGTCAAAATGTTCCTTGATCTCCTTCAAGGCATTTGCTTTTTGCTCCACTTCGATCATCAACTTCCTAGTCTTCCTAGCATATTCTTCTTCAAATTATTCAGAAAGTTTGGCTAGCTCTACTAGGTCATGTGAAGTGGATCTCTTTTCTTCCTCAACCTGCTCAAGCTGCTTCCCCAATTTCTTGTTTAGAGCTGAAAATTCTTGCACTTTTTTCCTTAGAATCTCATTCTCTGCCGTGAGAAGTTTTACCTCAAGCTTTAGCTTCTTATTCTCTCCTTCAAATTCATAGATTTTGGCTTCTTCTTCAAGCATCTTGTCATCAAAAATTGACTCTTCCATTTTCCTTTCTTCTTTTATTTCCTGGACTCCATCTTGGTGTCCTTTCTCCGTTTTTGATGCTATTTCAAAGGCTCTCACTATGTCACAAACTTTGTTTTTCTTCTTTCAGCCTTTTGGTACCTCCAAAAAAAGCATCCTTTAATTAGTCTTTCATCGGGCCGGATACCATAGAATTTGATCCTGCTCCCACCACAGCTGAAGGATAAACGCCTAGAAACCACATTCACCACCATACCTGCTGTGGCCATAAATAACCTTCCTAGAAGCAACTTCCAATCCCTCTCATGGGGTTTATCATCCTTGACTTCCAACAAAACAAAGTCGACAGGAAATTTTAGTCCATGGATATCCAGTTGCATATCCTCAACTACTCTATAAAGAGTCTTTAGAGGGTTGTCTGCCATCTTGAGTTCAATGAGACTGTCATTTATGGACTGCAGCTTTAATTGCGTGTGTAAGTTCCTCATTTTTTTATTGGCTCATTTCGTTGGCAAACCATATTGGGAGATTTTCTTGTAAGGGTAGATTAGTTCTCATTGTTCGTGATCAAGTCTTGATGGCATTCCTAAGCTCAAAAGCACTTCAAAGGTATATCACTTGTTTAACTCTCTTTGAAGAGATCTAGTTGCACACACTCACTTGCATACATTATATTCTTGTTTACATGTAATTGAATGATGCATTGTATGCAATCTATCACACTCCACTCTTACACATTACTTAGTGTGTTGAGTTTGCCTGGAAAAGAGAATTTCTTCTCTTAGCGCGGCCTAGACCGCTTGGCAAGCTCTGCTTGCACCGCGGCATATAGAGTGATATACCTCAGTAGGGTCATGGTTCTTGAACAGCATCCTGTGCACTTGCACATACAGCGGTCCAAGTTGCGGTGTAGTCCAGTAGGCCTCTGTTGCCTATACCCCGGCCTATACACCTGCATACACAGCGGCCTACACCGCAGTGATGTCCAGTAGGTGCACTGATGTATGTACCGCAGTCTGGATACCTGCCCGAGCCGTGGTACGCAAAGCGGTATTGACGGGATTTTGTTCCTTTAGTTCAAAACAGCGCAGTTTTGACTATGGCTCCCATATATATGTTCTCTCTTTTTCCTTGCTCATTTTTATGAGTTCAAGAAGCCATTTTTGGAGAGACCAAGCTTCCTTAATAGAGAGAAACTCCCAAGAACCCACCTTTACTCAACCAAACATCAATCCATGAGCATCTAGCATCTCACAAGCATCATCTCATCATGGATTCTTATTGCATCTATTGACTAGGTATTTTAAACAATCCCTAAATCTCCATAGCAATTTTTGTTTTCTTATGTGCCTAGGTTTAGCTTTAAATGTTGATTTAATGCATGTCTTTATGTTTAATGGTATTTATAACATGCTTGAGCTATTGTTTGTTGGTTGCGAATATATGTTCATTGATAGCTAGCATTTAGGACCATTTTACCCTTCTAGCTAAATCTACTTGCTTTGCATTTAGATATTGATATCTAGGATTTGCACTTATTGTCATCTTTAAGTTCCTAGATAAACATTTAGTGTAGCCTAGCATTAATTGCATATTAGAATATTCATATATTCATATAGGTTGCTATATCTCTTCATTGATTGTTAAACTTTGTGACTAAGTGGATTAGTGCACAAGCTTTTGGTCTAGAATCACTATTAAAGGCCCGTTGGGTAGAGTGAAAGGGTTAGTGACCAAGAATGGTGTGACGAGAGGTCAACTTAGGTTGTAAACTTTCATTCAAATAATGGATGTGAGGACGTGTGTGGCTAGAAGGATAGCCCATGTGTTTTGCCCAGTTGGAAGGTTTCTCACGTAAATCAATCCTTGTGTTTTTATTGTTTTTCGCATTTTATTTTTGGATTGATTGATTGCTTATATGGGGTAGCCTTATTAAAATTGACTAAGTCGAAACGTTGGTAATATATCAACTAAAACCTATTCACCCCCCTCTAGGTTAGTAGACACACGTTTCATAGTATTTTCAATTGGTATCAGAGCAGGTTCCTAGACATGCTTAGGTGATCCTTGCTCTTGATTGTGTGTCTTGCATTTTGATTGTTGTATTCATTAGCATTCATATCATTCATTAGCATTCATATTATTCATACCTAAACACTATGAGTGAAATCAAAATGAGTAAAGAGGGATCATCAAGCATAAGACCACATTTGCTCAAGGGTGACAATTACTCCTCATGGAAAGGGAAGATGGAGTCGTTGTAGCGGAAAATCGATATAAAACGCAGCGGAAGAAATGAAAAATAGATTTCGTATGGTTTTAAAATTTTTCTCAAAGTTGAACCTTAACCTTTTAATTAATTAAACTCAAATATATACGGTTAGAGTTAAATACCTCTTGACGCGTGATCCGATTGACTTACGTCGATTGGTAATCCGTAAAATCTTTTCCGATGCCCGTGAACAGTACCCGCGTGAACAGTGATTGTGAACAGTACCCTGCGTGAACAGTGATCGTGAACAGTAACCCCCCCCCCCCCCCCCCCCCCCCCCCCCGTGAACAGTACCGCGAGATCTTCCAATCCGAACACGTACGTGAATCACCTAGGAGCGTGGTCTCCCTTTTTCTTTGAATTGCAAACCTGAGAATGGATGAACAAAGTTTTCTTTTTCTTTTGTTAGTCACAAAACAATCAAAAGAAGACAAACATTATTCCGGTCACTTTTGAGTTCTCAATCTAATGATCGAAACTCGTGTGAACCTAATTCGATGTTGTACACACAAGCTTATTGATGAACAAGCAATCAGTGTATTATCAAAGAATAATCTCTTCTCTCTTTTATGTTTAGTAGAATAAAAATTATCCTTTTCTATGAATTGAGAAGAAGAAGAAAAATTGAATCATTCAATCAACTATGGTGGCCGAATTCTATATGTGGTATTATATAGGTGGTCGAAATTTTGCTTCCTCTTCTATTTAGGATTGCCGAAATCTTCCTCTAAAATAGACTAGGGTTGCCGCAAATCACATACCAAAAAGAGTTTGTGTTGCATCCTAATTTCCATCAATCTTTTGACTTCAAAACCTAATCCAACTCATAGATATTTTTATTCTTTTATTGACTAAATAAAAAGACTTCTTATTTGATTAAATAAATAAAATTAACTATTTATTTTCTTATCAAACAAGTCTTTTACTTTTAATATACTACTACCAATAGTATAACTTTAGGAAATATATTTCCTGATCAGAAAAAGATTTGTTTCTTAATTAAACAATTAATTAATAAATTAACTAATTCTTATTTAATTAAAACAATGAAACAAAATAATATATTAGGTTAATATATACACCTTGCCGCCCCACTTATATAAATGGGCCATATATTATTTTCTTATTTCATTTAATCCATTGGACTTTAAATAAAAGCCCACATGTGAACCAGACCCATTCTTACTAAAAGAAACAAGCCCACATGTCTCCTTTTAATATATTAATATAATAGTGCAGCCCATTAATTAAATAATAGACATATTATATTCTTGATATATTAAAAACAATTCTAGATGGACCCTTAAATCAGCCCGGTAGAATATATCAAGTGATCCATAGCAAATACGTGTGGATTGGGGATCTTGGCGGGCTATCTAAATTTAAGCTTCAATAGACACAACCTAATCACAATCAACAAATGATTCACTTAGGTCCAATCTATTAATTTTAACTCATTCCACTAAAGAGCTAAAATTGAACTCTTAAATAAAGATAGAATAAGGAGATGTTTCTCATTCATACCCTAGACAATCTTATAGGAGATGGTGTATCCTCGTGAATAATATCAGTAATCGCCAAGAGCTCATAGACCGCCTATAGCTCTCCAAGTTACCATATTTCCTCATATGACCACATTTCGAACTTGGATACTTTGACTTGTCCAGAAGCCATGTTTTCAATAATCATTATTGAAAACTCAACGTTGAGATTTAATATCCAATACCTCAAAACATCCATATGATAATATTATACTCTCTTTTAATAAATGGAGCCATGATGTCCATATCTATAAATGAAGTCCTCTATCGATTAACAAATGTATACCACCAAACTATCGATGATAGAATGATAACACTTGCAACCATAAGTCCATCATTTATCTTAGGATTAAGATAGACTCTCTGATTGTCCTATTTAATGAAAAGACTTATATCTAGTGACGGTTCTAGATAAAGTATTTCATTGTGATCCAGATCAATGCACCTAGTACACTAGATTCTTTTACTCGAAAACCTTTCGATGATTTTAGACGCATCATATTCATTTGATCCCACTCAAATGCTAGTAAAAGAATTCTACAACTTTAACAAGATAGAGGTGCCCAACCTTTAACTTAAGTTGTGAACGTTATTCAAGACTACCTAAAGAATTGTGTCTACCTCATACATATCCGGATGTATGAACAATTCTTCATGTCTCATAGTCTTTTGACCTTATGATTATTTACCTTGACAATTATAATAATAAATGCTATAAGTAATTGTAAGAATCAGAATTCACTTTATTAATATGAGAAGATTGTCAATTACAATATTACACTCTTGCCATTGAGCATAATCCTAACAATCTCCCACTTGCTTTATAGCAAGTGTGTCATATCTCTCATTCCCATGTTCTCTAGATGTCCATCAAAGCTCTTCTGAGGTAGAGCCTTTGTGAAAGGATCCGCTAGATTTTCTGCTGACGCGATTTTGGTGATCGTCACGTCTCCCCTATGAACAATTTCCCTCAAAAGGTGATACTTCCTTTCAATGTGTTTACCTCTCTTATGACTTCTTGGTTCTTTCGAATTAGCCACTGCACCACTGTTGTCACAGTGTATAGTGATCTGCTTATTCGCACTAGGAACCACTTCTAAGTCAATCAAGAATTGGCGAAGCCAAACAGCCTCTTTGGCAGCTTCGAATGCAGCAACATACTCAGCTTCCATGGTGGAATCAGCAATACAAGATTGCTTGATACTCCTCTATATGACTGCTCCTCCTCCAATGGTAAACACAGATCCTGATGTGGATTTTCTGGAGTAAGAATCCGACTGGAAATCAGAATCTGTATACCCAACGGGAATTAAATCCCCTCCAGAGTATACAAGCATGTAATCTCTAGTTCTCTTGAGATACTTGAAAATATGCTTGACTGCCGTCCAATGATCAGGACCAGGTTTCGATTGAAACCTGCTAACTATGCCAACAGCAAAACAAATATCGGGTCTAGTACAGAGCATTGCATACATGAGACTTCCAACTGCCGAGGCATATGGAACCCTACTCATGAATTGCTCTTTATGCACATTCTTAGGTGCTTGACCCTTAGAAAGTTTGATTCCATGTCTAAAAGGTAACATACCTTTCTTGGAATCTTGCATGGTGAATCTAGACAAGATTTTATCAATGTATGAAGCTCGGGATAATGCAATCGTTCTATTCTTTCTATCCCTTATTACTTGGATACCAAGAATATAACTTGCTTCTCCTAAGTCCTTCATATCAAATTGTTTTGCTAACCATTTTTTCACTGATGTCAATACACCTACATTGTTTCCAATGAGTAGTGTATCATCAACATAAAGAATGAGGAAAACCAACTTGTCACCTTTGATCCTCTTGTATACACAAGGTTCGTCAGGGTTTTGAATAAATCCAAAACCCTTTACAGCTTGATCGAACCTTATGTTCCAGGATCTGGATGCTTGCTTTAGTCCATATATGGACTTTTGCAACTTGCATACTCTTTCTTCTTGGCCTTTTTCAATGAATCCCTCTGGTTGCATTATGTAGATGCTCTCGTCAAGACTTCCATTAAGGAAAGCTGTCTTGACGTCCATTTGCCAAATATCTAGGTCTAGAGATGCTGCAATGGATAAGAGTATCCTAATGGATTTAAGCATGGCCACAGGTGAGAAGGTTTCCTCGTAATCGATACCTTCTTTCTGTGTATAACCTTTAGCTACTAGTCTAGCTTTAAAGGTTTCTACCTTACCATCCATACCTCTTTTCCTCTTGTACACCCACTTGCACCCAATGGGTTTAATCCCTTTAGGCAAGTCTACAAGGGACCAGACTTTGTTATTGAACATCGATTCAATCTCGGATTGCATTGCCTTTTGCCAATGACGATAATCAACATCCTCCATAGCTTCCTTGTACGTGTAGGGATCATCGTCGTCCGGGAGATTCTCAACAGTCTCCTAGACCGATATATCTTTCGGGTTGTGTTCTAACCCTCCCACTACGACGAGGAATGGTAGGTTGTTGATCTTGTGTTGGAGTGGAACTTACAATTGGCTTGGGTTGTGAAACCTCTTGTGGAATTGTATCTCTTGACATCTCATTCAGGACAATTCTACTTTTAGGCACAAAATTATTCATATAGTCCTTTTCTAGAAATGAAGCATTTGTTGAAACAAATACTTTTAGATCAGAAGGACTATAGAAATAATATCTTTTAGTTCATTTTGGATACCCCACAAATATACATGTTTCCGAACGGGACTCCATCTTTTCTGTCTTTCCTTTCAACACATGTGCAGGACAACCAAATATCCTCATGTGTTGTAAACTAGGCTTTCGCCCAGTCCACAATTCATGTGGGGTTTTAGGGACAGATTTAGATGGTACATTGTTTAGAATATATATTGCTGTTTGTAAAACATATCCCCAAAAAGAAATAGGAAGTGTTGAATAACTCAACATTGATCTAACCATCTCTAAAAGAGTCATATTTCTCCTTTCTGCTACTCCATTTTGTTGAGGTGTACTTGGTGCAGAAAGCTGAGAAACTATCCCATTATCAATAAGATATTGCTGAAACTCTCCAGATAGATATTCTCCACCACGATCAGATCTCAAGATTTTTATATGTTTCTCAAGCTGATTTTCTACTTCAGCTTTGAATGCTTTGAACATATCAAATGCATCCGACTTATGTCTCATGAGATACACGTAACCAAATCTTGAGTAATCATCTGTGAAGGTGATGAAGTACTCATATCAACCTCTAGCTTGAATGCTCATAGGACCACATACATCAGTGTGTACTAGTCCTAAACTTTCAGTGGCTCTTGCACCTTTGGTATTGAACGGCCTTTTGGTCATTTTACCTTCCAAACAAGATTCACAAGTTGGTAGATCATCAACCTTTAAGTCACTTAAAGGTCCGTCACATACCAATCTTTTAATCCTTTTAAGGTTAATGTGAACTAGGCGTAAATGCCAAAGATAGGTTTCATCTTTTGATAATTTTACTCTTTTATGATTAGGTTCCGTTATTTCTGTGTCTAATGAGTGAGAGATATGTCTATGCAAAAAGAATAAACCGTTTTCCAATGTACCTTTGCAAACAACTTTGTCATTCTTACTAATAATAAAAGTTTTATTAAAAGTAACCGAATATCGAAACTTATTTAAACAAGAAACTGAAATTAAATTCCTCTTGAATTGAGGTACATAATAAACTTTTATTAAATCTAAATGCCTATTAGAATCTAAAATAACTCTAATATCTCCCACTGCACTTGCAGACACTAACTTTCCGTTGCCCAAGCGCAAATTGACTTCATCTTCATTCAACCTTCTCTTTTCCTGAAACCCTTGCAAGGAATAACAAACATGATTAGTGGCTCCAGAGTCTATGATCCAAGAATCAGTAGAATCTGCCAGAAAATATGTTTCTAGATAATTAACATTACCTTCTTCCTTCTTTTTCTAGGACTTTGGGCAATCTCTTTTCCAATGTCCCTTTTCACCACAAAGGAAGCATTTCCCTTTGATCTTGGTTACTTTCTTGGTTTCCTTCTTGGTAGGCCCAAGTTGCTTTTTCTTCTGTTGTTTCTTGACCTTCTTACGGGTCTTAAAAGTAGCAACTTTACCAACCAAATGAATCTCTTGACCTTTGTTTTTCACAAGGATCTTTTCAGCGCTTTGAACATCTTGCATCAGGCCCTGCAAGGTGTATTCCTTTTTGTTCAAGGTGTAGTCCAACTTGAACTGATCAAAGGAATCTGACAGTGAGTTAACTACCATATCAATTTTGGTCTCACCATCAATCTCAGCACCATTTGGTTCAGCAATATAAAGATGTGCTATGACTTTCATCATGTGATCTTTCACAGATTGTCCAGGTTTCATCCTAAGATTCATAAATGCAGTCACTGCCTCTCTCTTAGTCGTCCTAGACCTCATAGCAAACATTTCCTCTAGAGACATCATTATATCAGCAGCGGACTCCATTCCTTCATGTTGTTGTTGCAACACGTCGGAGATAGTGGCCATAATGTAACATTTTGCCATATCATCAGAAGTCTTCCACTGCTCATACTCATCTCTTTGCATCACATTAGATTCATTATTAGCAAGGGGTGGTTTAGGAGTGGTCAGAACAAACTTATGTTTTTCACTTTGCAGCAACAACCCAATTTTCCTTTTCCATGTTACGTAGTTATCTCTAGTTAAGGTGTTATCTTTCAGGATGTTCATAAGTGATGGGGTCATGAATTCTGATTAAAACAAAAACATATATAAGTAAATAATCACGATAATAACACTTTAAAAAATTTATCTTGAATTAAAATAAATAATTAAATCATAAAAATTCAACGGTGATCCAACACCCATAAATATTACGCCTCCTTTGGGAGTTCGCACTATTTACTAGTTAGACTAGGTCCCACCTAATTGTTAACATAACAACCAGCGTTTTTTATTTTAGCCTTGTAATTTTTATTAACAAGAACTCTTGGGAGGATATTAATAAAATTACATTGACTGTGTTACCAAGATATCGACCCTCAATTTTCTCTCACGAAAATCACTCATTGGGGAGTAGATTTCGTTTAAGTCAATTGTCTAGTCTATCCTTGTAAGGAAGTATATTGTTAAATTCCATTTATGGACGCCCATTGGGGGGATTACCAAAAATAATAAAACTCAACTAATCTTGGAGGCCATAGGCGTTCTTGCACACCTTCTCCCACTCAATTATTTAAGGCGTGTGATTAAATCCCAAAGAATGATTTTTACCAAGTTATCTAGATGCCAATTAGATACCTAAATCATTCAATGCATGTTCATACCAAAAGAGATATATGAGTGGCACTCCTATTCTAAAATGTCATGTTATCATACAACAACAAATATTGTAATATTTAAGCAAAAATTAAATAGCAACAATTTTGGCCCATCCTAGAAAAGCAAGTAAATTACAATTGTTAGGAATACAAGATCTTCAGGTGGCCATCAACCATACGCTCATCCCTCGGCCTCCTCCCATGGACGTGCACAGCCCACAACCCCACAAAGGGGCTGCCTTGCGCAGCCCATAAGGCCACACAAGGCTGCCGTGCGCAGCCCACCAAGGATTGGGCTTGCCATGCGCAGCCCAATCCAGTCCTAGGGTGCGCACGGTGCTCGTTCTCGGTTCCGGTTGCTTCGTTTTTCTTCGTGTCTTCGAATTTTCAATACCCGAATACATTACATCATATTACGAATAAATTACTGCAGCAAAATTTTTTTTTTTATTTTACTGCAGTAAGATTTACAAAAGAAAAATACTGCACCTGATTACAAAAAAAATACTGCACTTATTTTACATACATAAAAAAATAAACCCTAGCAACTACCAAGAAGGAATTATGGCGATAATAGACCACCCTTCTTGTTACAAATCCGAAACAAAAATTACATTGAAATTCTAGGACCAAAATCGAGCAATAACAATTCACTTTATAAAACATATATAAATCCATACATTCAACATGTAATTATATATGCGAATACCTAGAGTGTCATCTCTTTCTAAAACATGTATAATCACAATAAAAAAGAAATAGATTCACGTATATATACGTTAATTAATTAAAAGGTACAATCAAGGCTCTGATACCAATTGTAGGGGAAAATCGATATAAAACGCAGCGGAAGAAACGAAAAATAGATTTCGTATGGTTTTAAAATTTTTCTCAAAGTTGAACCTTAACCTTTTAATTATTAAACTCAAATATATACGGTTAGAGTTAAATATCTCTTGACGCGTGATCCGATTGACTTACGTCGATTGGTAATCCGCAAAATCTTTTCCGATGCCAGTGAACAGTACCCGCGTGAACAGTACCCGCGTGAACAGTACACGCGTGAACAGTACCGCCCGTGAACAGTACTGCGAGATCTTCCAATCCGAACACGTACATGAATCACCTAGGAGCGTGGTCTCCCTTTTTCTTTGAATTGCAAACCTGAGAATGGATAAACAAAGTTTTCTTTTTCTTTTGTTAGTCACAAAACAATCAAAAGAAGACAAAAATTATACCGGTCACTTTTGAGTTCTCAATCTAATGATCGAAACTCGCGTGAACCTAATTCGATGTTGTACACACAAGCTTATTGATGAACAAGCAATCAGTGTACTATCAAAGAATAATCTCTTCTCTCTTTTATGTTTAGTAGAATAAAAATTATCCTTTTCTATGAATTGAGAAGAAGAAGAAAAATTGAATCATTCAATCAACTATGGTGGCCGAATTCTATAGGTGGCCGAAATTTTGCTTCCTCTTCTATTTAGGATTGCCGAAATTTTCCTCTAAAATAGACTAGGGTTGCCGCAAATCACATACCAAAAAGAGTTTGTGTTGCACCCTAATTTCAATCAATCTTTTGACTTCAAAACCTAATCCAACTCATAGATATTTTTATTCTTTTATTGACTAAATAAAAAGACTTCTTATTTGATTAAATAAATAAAATTAACTATTTATTTTCTTATCAAACAAGTCTTTTACTTTTAATATACTACTACCAATAGTATAACTTTAGGAAATATATTTCCTGATCAGAAAAAGATTTGTTTCTTAATTAAACAATTAATTAATAAATTAACTAGTTCTTATTTAATTAAAACAATAAAACAAAATAATATATTAGGTTAATATATACACCTTGCCGCCCCACTTATATAAATGGGCCATATATTATTTTCTTATTTCATTTAATCCATTGGACTTTAAATAAAAGCCCACATGTGAACTAGACCCATTCTTACTAAAAGAAACAAGCCCACATGTCTCCTTTTAATATATTAATATAGTAGTGCAGCCCATTAATTAAATAATAGACATATTATATTCTTGATATATTAAAGACAATTCTAGATGGACCCTTAAATCGGCCCGGTAGAATATATAAAGTGATCCATGCAAATACGTGTGGATTGGGGATCTTGGCGGGCTATCTAAATTTAAGCTTCAATAGACACAACCTAATCACAATCAACAAATGATTCACTTAGGTCCAATCTATTAATTTTAACTTATTCCACTAAAGAGCTAAAATTGAACTCTTAAATAAAGATAGAATAAGGAGATGTTTCTCATTCATACCCTAGACAATCTTATAGGAGATGGTGTATCCTCGTGAATAATATCAGTAATCGCCAAGAGCTCATAGACCGCCTATAGCTCTCCAAGTTACCATATTTCCTCATATGACTACATTTCGAACTTGGATACTTTGACTTATCCAGAAGCCATGTTTTCAATAATCATTATTGAAAACTCAACGTTGAGATTTAATATCCAATACCTCAAAACATCCATATGATGATATTATACTCTCATTTAATAAATGGAGCCACGATGTCCATATCTATAAATAAAGTCCTCTATCGATTAACAAATGTATACCACCAAACTATCGAGGATAGACTATGATATATAATCGTACTCATTGATAGCTCTAATGATAACACTTGCAACCATAAGTCCATCATTTATCTCAGGATTAAGATAGACTCTCCGATTGTCCTCTTTAATGAAAAGACTTATATCTAGTGACAGTTCTAGATAAAGTATTTCATTGTGATCCAGTTCAATGCACCTAGTGCACTAGATTCTTTTACTCGAAAACCTTGCGATGATTTTAGACTCATCATATTCATTTGATCCCACTCAAATGCTAGTAAAAGAATTCTACAACTTTAACAAGATAGAGGTGCCCAACCTTTAACTTAAGTTGTGAACGTTATTCAAGACTACCTAAAGAATTGTGTCTACCTCATACATATCCGGATGTATGAACAATTCTTCATGTCTCATAGTCTTTTGACCTTATGATTTTTTACCTTGACAATTATAACAATAAATGCTATAAGTAATTGTAAGAATCAGAATTCACTTTATTAATATGAGAAGATTGTCAATTACAATATTACACTCTTGCCATTGAGCATAATCCTAACAGTCGTATCTTTTGGAAATTGATGACAAAGTCTTGATGATAATTGAATATGGGTATACTTTACCCACCAAGACTCTTGAAGATGGAAGCATTATTTCCAAGCTGAAGTCGGAATGGAGTGATCAAGATTTTGAAACCTCTAAGTGGAACAACAAGGCGATGCATACCAGCTTTTGTGCCATGGATGACAACCAATACAAGCTCATCCAAATTACCAAGAATGCTCACGAAGCATGGAAGATTCTTGAGACAACACATGAATGGACGGAAACGGTCAATGACTCTAAGCTTCAAATGTTGCAAGCAAAGTTAGAGATCATCAAGATGGAAGAAGATGTGTGCTTTAATGACTTCCAAATCAAGTTAATGGACATTGTCAACCATAGCCATCAACTTGGGGATCCCTTCACCGACATGAGGATCAAGCAAAAGATCATGCGATCTCTTCGCAAAAGGTTAGAATCAAAGGTTACCGCTATAGAGGAAAATAGCGAGTACAAGAAGATGAAACCAAGTGAAGTCATCGGGAAGTTGTTGGCCTATGAGACGATGAAGCTTACTTCTCAACCCAAGAAGCAAAAGGGGATTGCTTTGAGGACATCCTAGCAATAGAGGAGGTATAGTGATTCCTGAGGAGATGGCTCTCACAGTGAAGAGATTCAAGAAGTTCTTAAAGCTTGAGAAGAAAGGCTTCAACTCAAGAGGTAATGCCTTCAAGAAGAAGACCGGGTTCAAGAATGGTGAAGATGGCCAAGACAAATCTTCAAGAAAGAGAGTTCAGTGCTACGAATGTGGTGGAATCGGGCACATCTCACCGGATTGCGGTACCTTAAAGAATAAGAAGAAAGGAAATTCAATGGTAGCCACTTGGAGTGACAGTGATGACACTGAAGAAATTGATGACTCTTCAAGTGATGAAGAAGAAGTGGTCAACTTTATAGCATTTGTCACTTCTCACAAGCGGGACAACAAAGTGGGAGATGTTGAAGAGCATCCCTCAAGCTTGAGTGATTGTGCGAAGAAATACTTTGCTTTTTCGGTCTCTTATCATGAAGAGGCTCAAGTGGTCACCAAGTGTTTGTCACTTGAAGTACTCAAAAAGGATGACTTGCAAAGCGGAGTGATGTGTAAAATCGTGTTATAAAATACTCATTCGCAAGTGCACGAATCATGAAGATAAGCATAGTTATAAGTAAGGATCGTTCCCAGCGAGGAAAAGTGATTTATTGATTGAAAACTAATTTTAATTAAAGTTAAATTAAAAGTAACCAAGAGATTGTTGATTGATTGATTAATCTAAACCTAAATTAAATTAAACTAAAGAAAACGATTAAAAAGAATATGGTTGTGATCAATGGATAGAAAGCACTAAGTCATCAATGATCCCCAATTATGAACACTCAATGTATGGAATTAATTTGTAAACAAGATTCAATCAATTCTAGGGTTCATTCTTTGTCTTTAATGTGACTATTACCATATGTTAATAGCCAAATTTGGCTAGGGACCAAAGGGAAATTTTTCACCCTCTTAGTCTGGCTCCAAGCCCGAGGATATCCACCAGGAGACCACGTTACCCGAAGCCGAGCTACGATACTGCCCCACAAAAATAAGGACGGGCTCCAGAAACACCCGGAGTACAGCCCGGCTCTATCAGATCGAGCCCGCATCACCAAACCTGAAACCAGGAAACCCCCCCCCCCTGAAGTCGAGATTACATCGCAACCTCTCCAGAAGCTCACCTATACCCCGCTGACATAGAGGGGTGTCCGTAGGAGGCCGCATCTAGCTCTAAAAGATCAAGGGAGGTCAGACCTAGCTCCTAGCTAGACTAAGCTCCTGAATATCGGGGCTAAGACACTGATCGACCTCACTATCTGATACACCTCACCATACAAGGCAATATATACCATATTCAACGACCCCTATGAGGCATCATGCTACTAAGACATGAAGATACACTGGATCATATCTTGAGATATTACATACGTACAGAACAAGTAATAGAATCCAAACAGGAAACAAATTAATCTCCACCAAGATATTCTCAACTCAGCAATTAACGCAAAGTCAATGACATTTAAATGAGAAATCCCGTCCGATAAGGAGGGAAGGGATTGAGAAAATTAAGGGGAGAATCAGTTAGTTTAACCTATGAAGACAATGTATAAAAGGCGGACTTCGGTGTTCAGAAAAAGGATCGACTTTTCGACAGGCATACGATAAGAACCCGACTACACCCTAGAGAGATTGAGAGCAACTTGAGAGAGATCTGTATATCACACACTATTAATAAAGAAAGCATTTTTGATTCTCTTTGATGGAGAATAGTACAAATATTTCTTGTCATTTTACTAAGCACTGTCAAACATACATTCAACCTTGGCCACCACTCACTTGGTAATGGTCTCGAGGGTGTTAACTGAGATTTCTCACCCTGAGCAAATTTTCTGTTAACACTTTCTGGCGCCGTCTGTGGGAAAAGCCTACACCCAGTTAATCAAGTCAACTATTTGCATTTGCATTTTCGTTGTTTTACAGGAACCATAAGGCTTCGCTTCTCCTAAGGACAACATGGAGCTTCGAAACAACCGTCGGCGATGCCAACGCGAAAGACCCCAAGGAAGGGGAAGAAGTCTGGGTATAGCAATCAAGCTCCGGTCCAAACAACTAATGCGCGGGCTTCTAGCCACCCTATAATAAGCCAGGCCGCGCTCGACCAACAAGCGGCAGCCTTCATCCAAACCGTCTGCAATCCGCCTGCTCACCGAAGACATCACAGTCCAACCAACAAACCTGAATGACCAGGGAGAACTGAGCAGGTTCGGGGCTAGGCAGCCTGCTTTCGACCGGCTGGGACCTTCTCTTCCAGAGCCAGATCGAGACAGGGCTGGGCCACAACCTTCAATCCGGGATAGGCTAGGACCCATGCCCCTAGTTCCGAAAAGACCTTCACAATATCAGCCCAGGTGAGTTAAGTCTTCTGTAGATGCTTTGACCCAGGAGCAACGAGAGGTACCTAGCCCAACGGCATCGAGAAGGAAAGCTCGGGCCCAAGAGGAAGAGAATCGACAAACTTCCTGAGTGGATCTTGTCCATGAAGGGGATCGGGTAGAGTTCGCCAGTTTATCGGAAGGATCCGACAGTGAAGAATCTGAGGTCAATTCAAATAAACTTGGGAACAAGTGACTGAGGCATCAGCTGGCAAAGCTACAGAAGAAGGTCCAGCAGATAAGAAAAGGAAAGAAAGAGGAGGATAAAAAGGATCCTTTAAGCCACCTAGAGAGCTTCGTCCAACAGATGGAGGTCCACAATACTACCAGAGCATCTATGTGTAGGATGTTTCCAACGACCCTAACCGACTACGTGAAAACTTGGTTTAGGAAGCTGCCTGCTGGTAGCGTGGATTCTTTCACGAAATTATCAATAGATTTTTGCTCGCAGTTCCAAGGGGTTAAACCTCGTCCGAAGAATCCCATACACCTACAATATGTGATTCAGGAATGAAGTGAAACACTTCGATCGTACGTGGAACGTTTTCACAAAGAAGTCATACAAATGGGAGTTTTCACCGAGAAAGAGACTCTCGCCAATTTCAGGCGGAACCTGTGGGCGGGAAAGCTTTTCCGTTCCTTCGCTAAGAGACCTCCTGAAACTTACCAAGAGGCCTACGATCGGGCTCTTTAGCAGGTCGAGATTGACTAGCAACTCAAAGTCAAGATGGAACACGATGATATGAGAACGGCGAAGTGTTAGAAAAAAGAATCTCCTAAATCTGAGCCAGCTCAGAAAACTCAGAATAATTCTCCCAGTAGGTTGACCTATCATTTACCCGCTTCTCAACACAGGCAAGAAAGATATCCAGCAAGACGAACCCCTCCTCGAGCATCGCCACCTCCCAGGAATGTAGCCCTCGTAATGCGAGGGGAGAAAGGGTATGACTACTATACTCCCCTGAACGCTTCCAGGGAAACGGTCTACCTTGCTATACGAGACAAGGGGCTACTCCAAAAGCCTGCTCCTATGAAAGCCCTAGCTGACAGGAGGAACCGGTACAAGTACTACGACTTCCATGAAGACGTGGGCCACAACACTTCAGAGTGTTATAATTTGCGCAACCAGATTGAAGCCCTGATAAGGGGGGATGCTTGATTGATTTCTTAAAGCAGATCAGAGATAACATTCGGATTGGAAGGGAGGTACAAACCGAGATCCGTGAGGATGCAGAGAAGAGAAAAGGGGAACAGACTCATTTAATGCAACAAATCCAGGTGATACACACCATCAGCGGAGGGCCCACACTGGCGGCACCTCCAATAATTCCAAAAAAAACCACACAAGGAATGGAGCCCTCCCAGTCAGCACAGATCGTTTTCAATGAAGCAGATGTCTTCAACACCGTGCAACCTCATGATGATCCCATGGTGATCACGATACAAATTACCAACTGCCTGGTCCATCGCGTGCTAGTAGATACGGGCAGCAGTGTAGATATCCTCTTCAAGGATACTTTGGAAAAATTAAATCTGAAGCAATGGTGTTACAATAGCTATATAACTCCACTTTATAGGTTCACCGGGGATTCGATTATAACGGTGGGATTGAAGATCCTCCCAGTAATCGTCGGAACCACACTTCTCCAACAGAATGTTATGACGGACTTTGTTGTGGTTGACACCTCATCGGCCTACAACGCCATCCTAGGGAGAGCATTCTTGTCCTCCTTGAAGGGAGTCTTATCTATATACCACAATGTCCTGAAGTTCTCAGTGGGAACCAAGGTGGGGAAGGTACGTGGAGACCAGTAGGCAGCTAGGAAGTGCTATGCAGTATCCGCCAGTCCTACAGCTTTAGCAAAATAGTACGTACAGGTCGTAATAATCCAGGATATGGGGGCATCCGGGATAATCTAGAAAGATATGGAAACATTCCGGATAATCCAGGAAGAAATGGAGCCCTCGTAATATCCAGAGAGTGAACCCATTATGCTTTATGAGGAGGAACAGAGCAAGGAGTGGGCCAGCGGGCAACTCGTAGATAGACTAGAGGAGATACACATCAGAAATGATGATCCCTCCAAGGTCGTCAAGGTCGGGGCGACCCTCGAGCCAGAAGTGAAAGAATGCTTGATTGGCTTTCTCAGAGAATTCAGCGACATCTTCGCTTGGAGCCACGATGAAATGCCAGGGATCCCGGCATCATTGACTGCCCATTGACTAGCGATAGATCCAATAGTCAAGCCCGTCAAATAGAAGAGGCATCACTTTAACGCTGAGAGGAACGCTGCAGTGCAGGAAGAAGTAGACAAATTGATCAAGGCAAGGTTTATCAGAGAAGTACGCTATCCCGAGTGGATCGCCAACGTGGTCATGGTTACGAAGGCGAATGGGAAGTGGCGTATATGTGTCGATTAAACCGACCTCAACCGGGCATGTCCAAAAGACAGTTTTCCTTTACCAAAGATCGATCAGCTGGTTGACTCCAAGTCCAGAAATAAACTTCTGAGTTTCATAGACGCGTTCTCAGGATACAACTAGATTAAGATGCACCTAGCTGACCAAGATAAGACCAGCTTCATTACTGGACTGGGCTTGTACTACTATAAGGAGATGCCATTTGGTTTGAAAAATGTGGTGGCTACATACCAGCGGCTAGTTAACAAGCTCTTCAAGGCCAAGATCGGAAGGACGATGGAGGTATACATCGACAACATGGTCACAAAATTACCAATAGCAGAAGGACATCGGGGAGACCTTCGCAAGACCTTTCTTATACTGAGAGAAAACCAGCTGCGGTTGAACCCCTCCAAGTATGCCTTCGGGGTAATAGCGGGGAAGTTTCTAGGTTTCATGGTTCATGAGAGAGGCATAGAGGCCAACCCAGAAATAATCAAAGCTATCTTGGACTTGGAATCCCCCACATCACTCAAACAGGTACAAATTCTGACTGGGAGTGTAGCAGCGCTCAACAGGTTTATCTCTCGCTCCACCGATAAATGCCTCCCTATCTTCAGAAACTGCAGTAAGCAGAACTTTGGCCAAGGAGTGTGGCGACGAGATTCAAAGGCCCATATACTATGTGAGTCATGCTTTAACCAAGTCAGAGAAAAATTATATTCTCCTGGAAAAGCCCTCTTACGCTCTGGTGATCTCGACAAGGAAGCTCCATTCCTATTTTGAAGCTCATTCAATAGTAGTGGTGACAGACCAACTTCTCTGCCAATTCTTACAACTACCAGATGTGTCAGAAAGGCTAGTCTTATAGGCCTTAGAGCTCACTCAGTGCGATTTAAACTATAAGCTCCAGACCAATATTAAGGCTCAGGCTTTGGCAGACTTCATGGCAGAGTTTTCAGCGCTCCCAAGTCAGGAGAATCCCGCAGCACCAAATAAGATCCACGAAAAGACCTTCGAGATCGACAATTGACCGGAAGGCTGCAAGTCCTGGACCCTCTATACAGATGGAGCATCCGGGCAGATTGGGGGAGGAGCTGGCGTAGTTTTAATAGACCCGGAGGGGACTAAATTCTGTCACTGTTTCAGATTCGAGTTCAAAGCCACAAATAATGAAGCAGAGTACGAAGCCCTCCTAGCTGGGATGAAGGCAGCCATCGAACTAGAGGCCGATTACCTACAAATCAAGAGTGACTCATTGCTTGTCGTCAATCAGGTGTCTAGGGTGTATCAGGCTCTCGATATTGCCTAGTAGACGGGTACCTCTACAGAAGGGGTAGATCCCTCCCCTTAATTAGATGTTTACATCCTGATGATGCTAAATGGGCACTAAGAGAGGTTAACTCTAGGGACTTGCGGGAACCACATCGATGGAGAGGCTCTAGCATATCAAGTGCTTCGTATGGGGTACTACTGGCAGACCATCCGCCAAGAAGCAAGAAGCTTTGTACAATCTTGCGAGCCATGTCAAAGGACTTCAAACTTGAACCACCAGCCACCTGAGCGACTGTCGTCTCTCAGTTCACCCTAGCCATTTGCCTTGTGGGGGATCGACCTAATTGGACCGCTCCCCACCACTCCCGGACAGGTAAAATATGCTGTCGTGGCTATCGACTATTTCACAAGATGGGTCGAGGTAGGGCCTTTTTCTCGGATATCAGAAAAGAATATGACCAAGTTCATCAAAACAAATGTGGTAATCATTATAGCCGATCTGGGCAAGCAGTTCGACAACGCCCGATTCAAAGATTTCTGCCAAGGATTGGGGATCGACCTCAGGCTCGCTTCAGTTGCCCATCCTCAGACTAACGGGCTGGTGGAGTCCACCAACAAGACTATCAAGAAGCTTCTGAAGAAGAAACTGCATCAGAAAAAAGGCAAATGGGCCGAAGAGCTGCCAGAAGTCCTTTGGCATACCGTACTACAAAGAGAACAGCTACCGGGGAGACACCTTACTCCCTGGCTTTCAGAGTTGAAGCGGTCCTCCCCATCGAGCATAAATTAACCTCATTCAGGGTGCAGCATTTTGAACCTGAAAGTAACGAGGTCAAGCTTCGGGATAATCTGGACCTTGATCGGGCCAAATATGTAGTATATTTAGGCCCTCAAATCCTTACCATGTGTTCTGATTTCGTGCGATTTTATATCTTTGATGGGTTGTTTTGTGCGTATTTGTAGGAAATGATGCAAAAGCAGGTTTGGAAGCATACTGCAGTGATTCCGGCAGAAAAAGAGTGAAAGTAAAGGCAAAGGAAGGACAAACAACTCTACAGTGCGGGTCCAGTGCGGGTCCAGTGCGGGTCAAGTGCGGGTCGCAACCGCGCTCTGACCGCACTCCAGCCGTACTCATATTCATAGCCGAGACAGGATGCAAGTGAAGAGATATAGTGCGGGTACAGTGCGGGTACAGTGCGGGTCATCCAACCACACTTAACCCATACTAATGCCAAACCAGAGAAGCTGATATTGCACATGACGATAAAGTGCGGGTCATCCAACCGCACTCTACCCGCACTAATGCCAAACCAGAGAAGCTGATGTTGCACCTGACGATAAGGTGCGGGTACTGTACGGGTCATCCAACCGCACTCTACCCGCACTAATGCCAAACCAGAGAAGCTGATGTTGCACCTGACGATAAAGTACGGGTACTATGCGGGTTATCCAACCGCACTCTACCCACACTAATGCCAAACTAGAGAAGTTGAAGATGCACCTGACTTTAGAGTGCGGGTACTGTGCGGGTCATCAAACCGCACTCCACCCGCACTGTCACCAAGAACAGAAGAGCAGAGTTGTACCTAATGTTAGAGTGCGGGCACTGTACAGGTCATCCAACCGCACTCTACCCACACTGTTGCTCAAGACAGAAGGTAGATTTTGCACCTGACAGGGAAGTGCGATTCAAGTGCGATCACAGTGCGATTCCAAGTGCGGGTCAAGTGTGGGTAATTCAACCGCACTCCACCCGCACTATTGTCATAATCCGAGAACTGATTATGAAGGCAACCCATACAGTACGGGTACAGTGCGGGTAATTCACCCGCACTCCACCCGCACTCCGAGCGCGCCAGTTTGATTTTCAAAGCTTAAGTGACCTATTTTTTTATCTTGTATAAATAGAAAAGTATAGAAACGTTTTAAGTAGCCTTTGACTCCGTTTTGCAGATGTAAAACACTTTTAGACCTAGAATATCTCTCTCTCTCTCTCTCTCTTATCCTTACATTCTCTACTCAACTTCAAGGAAGTTAGGAGATTGGAGCCACTTCAAGGAAGGAGATGTTCTCCAAGGGTTCTTTCTCTTTCTTTTCTCTTAGTTTCCTAGTTGTAATGAGTAGCTAAATCCCCTCTAAAGGGTTGATGGAGTAGTTAGTTGAATATTGGGCTTATACATAAACTTGATATTATATTGATATTCATGTCTATCTTTCATTGATCTATTCTTGTTGTGAATGTTTATCATTGATTTCTTGTGTAGATACATCCTCTTTGCAAGATGTCTTTGTATTATGTATGAGTATTGCATCTAGATATACATCCTATTTAGTTGTTTAATGCTCTAAAGAATGGACGGAAAGTCATGAATTCCGACTCTTAAACCGCGGTTTTAATCTAACCTCGATCGAGTTTCCGGCACTATACATCCTAGGTCGGAACCCGTGAGAGAGTTAGAAGTCATCACTATACATCCTAGGTTGACTATTTGTAATCGGTTGAGTCATTGTTAGGTAGACGAGCTTTATTTCTAGAATCCGATAAACAACCAACTCTATACATCCTAGGTTGGTAGCTTATGACGGATTAATCCCTAATAGGTGGTCCGCACTATACATCCTAGGTTGGCCACCTTCTAGGGATAAATAACCGACTCTATACATCCTAGGTCAGTTACCTTGAATAGCCGTGCTATTGACAAGTTTGTTGCATTGCCCAGTATTTACTTTCGTATCCATTAACTCCTTAGTTTCCATCATCTATATATATCCCTCATTCCATTTCCCCCTTCATTTAGTTTGCATAATTAATTTAGTGTTATTTTTAGTGTAATTCACCACCTACATTTTCACCAACTCATGTTTCGATATTATATATATACATATCATTACTTTAGCAATAACTAATTTAGCTAACTCCGCTCCCTGTGGACGACACCCCACTTGCCAATATATTTATGTTTTCAAACTAATTTAGGCTTGTGAGGTTTTATCAAATATTGTTGACGGATTGATCTTTTTAAAACGACACTAAGAAAAACGTTCTGTCAGACCTCCTAGAAGAGAAACAAGACCAGGTAGCAGAGAATGTGGCAATCTACCAGAGCAAGATCGCTAGATATTTCAACCGAAAGGTCAGAGCCCGGAATTTCAAAGAAGGAGATCTGGTGCTTAGAAAAGCCACCTTGAATACTCGGAAAAGGTCAAATGGAGTCCTAAGCCCCAATTGGGAAGGGCCATACTTGATAAAGTTAGTTGCTCGCAATGGAGCCAGAAACTCGAAGACATGGATGAACGACCCATCGACCACACTTGGAACGCAGATCATTTGAGGAAATTCTACCCCTGAGCAGGGAGTTTTCAAGCAGATTACCTCCATTTAGGTTTCATTAGAATCCATAATAAAGATGTACTACATCTCGATCATCAATAAAGTCTACACTTTTTTTCTTTATCTCCGATACCCCCGAATCAAATAATCCTAATCCAAAGAATGTTTGTTTATACACATATGGATTCTTCCGATTGAATCGAATCAAATACAATCAAGTGGAATTGGATTCTGATCTAAGGAAAAAAGTTTGAGTTTCAATTCGAAAATCAAATCGAATAGGATAGAAAAGATACAAAATCAGTAAGCATATAAACTTATTAGATACCATTGACCATGGTATATAATAAGTTCTACCTACTATTGGATTTGAACCAGACTAGGAAATTCAACATAGACACCTCAAGACAAGTGACTAGCCGGGGAAGCCCCCTCGCTACCCCTGATGCCTTGGTCAGGCTACCACCCCCAAGAAGGATCTGAGTGTAAGAGCATAGTTGCCATCCAAATCTCAAGACCAGGAAATAGCTAGACAGCCCTTCTGATGCCTTGGTCGGGCTACCACCCCCAAGAAGGGTCTGAGTGTAAGAGCATAGTTGCCATCCGGATCTCGAGACCAGGAAATAGCTAGACAGCCCTTCCGATGCCTTGGTCGGGCTACCACCCCCAAGAAGGGTCTGGGTGTAAGAGCATAGTTGCCATCCGGATCTCGAGATCAGGAAATAGCTAAAAAGCCCTTCTGATGCCTTGGTCGGGCTACCAACCCCAAGAAGGGTCTGAGTGTAAGAGCATAGTTGCCATCCGGATCTCCAGACCAGGAAATAGCTAGACAGCCCTCATGATGCCTTGGTTGGGCTACCACCTCTAAGAAGGGTCTGAGTGTAAGAGCATAGTTGCCATCCGGATCTCGAGACCAGGAAATAGCTAGACAGCCCTTCTGATGCCTTGGTCGGGCTACCACCCCCAAGAAGGGTCTGAGTGTAAGAGCATAGTTTCCATCCGGATCTTGAGACCATGAAATAGGTAGACAACCCTCCTGAAGCCTTGGTCGGGCTACCACCCCCAAGAAAGGTCTGAGTGTAAGAGCATAGTTGCCATCCAGATCTCGAGACCAGGAAATAGCTAGACAGCCCTCATGAAGCCTTGGTCGGGCTACAACCCCCAAGAAGGGTCTGAGTGTAAGAGCATAGCTGCAATCTAGATCTGGAGACTAGAAAATAGCTAGACAGCTCTCCTGAAACCTTGGTCAGGCTACCACCCCCAAGAAGGGTTTGAGTGTAAGAGCTTAGTTGCCACCCAGATCTTAAGACCAGGAAATAGCTTGACAGCTCTCCTAACGCCTCAATCTGGCTACCTCTCTTTAAACGGATTTAAATTTAAATATTTCTTTTCGTTTGCAGGATCAAGATCATCCTGATAAGAATTCCCTACAAAGCAAGAGTGAAGTATGAACAAATCATCAGAGTGAAGTATGAACAAATCATCATCAATGATGCAGTTTTTGTTCATAGTCAGGACTAGGAATAAAACAAGAGGTTCTCAAGCGAGTTGGAAGCCCATAATCAAGGTCAATCAAAACTAATATGAAGGAAGTTATGTCAGTTTCTCATTAAAGACAAGGAGTCCTATCCCCCGGTAAGGCTACATCCATCAAGCGGGGAGCCCAACTTCCGAATACGGGCTATAAAAAAACAACTAAACTTATCATGAGTAAAACAGGGTGCCCACCCCCTTTTCCAGGCAATCAAGGCCAATCATGAATAGACAGCGTCAAGCTTTAGAGCTCTCTTGATTTCCCCCTGCTGATCCTCCTCCCTCATCCTGATCCTCGCCATCAACCCCCCTTCAGGTGGTTGCCCGTCTTGGTTACCCTCGCCAACCATCTCTCTATTTAGAGGCTCCTCCTGTTGATCAGCAGAATCATCCTCCAGGACTTCGTTAATCACTACCATAACCTCAAGCTAGATAGCCGCATCAAGAAGGGCAACCATAAACCCTGTCTGGCTCATGTCGACCTCCATCTCCATTCTAGAGGGTTTCTCAGATAGGCTCCTTCCTCCTTCCCCAGCTCTTGGTTGATCTCCTTCGGACTGTGAGGATAGAACCTAACTTGAAGATTCCCCAGGACCTGAAGTAGTAAAGATAGGAGGAGAAAATGGAGGATCTACCTGGACGGGCTGCTTTCCAGCTCCTGCCTGGTTTGAGGGAACCGTCTCATTATCGTCAGGGCGAGACAACTCAGCAGCCTTAGTCATTATCTCCTTTCTATCCTAACTGGCGATGGATGATAGATCAAATGGAAGGGGGAGAGCCTCTGCGACCTGAAAGGAAGCGTAGAAATATCCATCACTAAAGGAAGTCTCCGCGTTAGCTTACAGCTTGGTCACCTGAGCAGTCAAATCCTGATTCTCGAGGTCCAACTTCTTAGCCTCAGAAATGATAAAGTTGAGCTTGTTCTTAGCTTTAGCATAAAACTGACCTCGGGGAGCGCCAGATAGGATCCCGATTTGGAAAAGGTAGGCCAACTCCTCTGCTCCGGGCTCTCTTGTCACCTTGCTCAGCTGGCATTGTTCCTTCTACAACACGAGGAAGCCAATCAAATGCCTCTAGAAGCTGGGCGTCAACTGGAGGGTAGCAAGCTGGATGGCATTGAGAGCTCACCGAAGGGTAGGTTGAAGGGGAAGCCTAACCCCATTCTCGAGGGCAGCCACATGAATTGGAAGCACGCCTTTAGAGGGATTGAAGAACTCATAACCTTTGGGAGGTACTGAGATGGAAATGCTGTCGGGAATGCTGTACTTAGACTTCAAACGGTCAATCATGTTCCGATTAATGGTGGAGTCAGGGACAACCCTAAAGTCATAGGGAGGAAGCCTCTCTAAAAGGGGGCCGGTAGCCGGGACACGATGCTCCCCCGCGGCGTTGCCGCCAACCTCTCTATCAAAATCTTTATCGGCTAGATCAAGAGGATAGTCTAGATGATTAGAAAACCCGGTCCCAATGGACACGTTCCTGTTCGACCGCAGACGTTGCAGATTGGGCGGAGAATCATCGCTATCTAAGCTCCTCATTGACCATTTTCCAGGGGCAAGGCTGAAGACCTCCTCGCCGTCAACAATTGAATCAACAGAGTCGAGACTGGTTTTTGACATGATGGAATGAAGTCGGTGGGGATGAGGAATGAAGAAAAAGATATGCTTGAGAGAAAGTTTATCTTGGGAAAATTTTAAATTCAAAATATATGAGGAAGACGTTGAGATAAACAAGTATATATAAGCAAGAGGGCAGCAGCACGAGCCGTTGAGATTTTCAGTTAAGATCACCTAAAATCTCGGAGACTGCCGTAACGCAGCCGAATTAACTCAAAAATAAATCAATCAGCTCCCGCCACCTCACTCACACAGTTAATGGGAAGATTCCCCCAAGATTCTGGTAACGGTAAAGAAGGAAAAATTTCCAAAATAAAATAGAAAATCTGACTCCAACCCCAAACTCGACAACCAGTGTTCAAGTCAGAGGGGACTTCTGTTAATAGCCAAATTTGGCTAGGGATCAAAGGGAAATTTTCCACCCTCTTAGTCTGGCTCCAAGCCCGAGGATATCCACCAGGAGACCACGTTACCCGAAGCCGTGCTACGATATCGCCCCATAGAAATAAGGACGGGCTCCAGAAACACCCGGAGTAGAGCCCGGCTCGATCAGATTGAGCCCGCATCACCAAACCCAAAACCAGGAAACCCCCCACCCGAAGTCAGGATTACATCGCAACCTCTCCAGAAGCTCGCCTATACCCAGCTGACATAGAGGGGTGTCCGTAGGAGGCCTGCATCTAGCACCAAAAGATCAAGGGAGGTCAGACCTAGCTCCTGGCTAGACTAAGCTCCTGAATATCAGGGCGAAGACACTGATCGACCTCACTATCTGATACACCTCATCATACAAGGCAATATATACCATATTCAACGACCCCTATGAGGGATCATGCTACTAAGACATGAATATACACTAGATCATATCTTGAGATATTACATACGCACAAAACAAGTAATAGAGTCCAAACAAGAAACAAATTAATCTCTACCAAGATATTCTCAACTCAGCAATTAACGCAAAGTCAATGACATTTAAATGAGAAATCCCGTTCGATAAGGAGGGAAGGGATTGAGAAAATCAAGGGGAGAATTAGTTAGTTTAACCTATGAAGACAATGTATAAAAGGAGGACTTCGGTCTTGAGAAAAAGGATCGACTTTTCGACAGGCATACGATAAGAACCCGACTACACCCTAGAGAGATTGAGAGCAACTTGAGAGAGATCTATATATCACACACTATTAATAAAGAAAGCATTTTTGATTCTCTTTGGTGGATAATAGTACCAATATTTCTTGTCATTTTACTAAGCACTGTCAAACATACATTCAACCTTGGCCACAACTTACGTGGTAGTGGTCTCGAGGGTGTTAACTGAGATTTCTCACCCTGAACAAATTTTCTGTTAACACCGTATGATCATGGGATAAGTCACATGTTCCCAACCACTATTCACCCTTGGTCTATGGTGTGAACAGTGATCGGAAACCCTTTAAGTGCAAGAATTAAGAACCAAATTTTATACTTTGCTTGGCCTATGCTAAGATAAAATTCATTCATTCAAAAGAGCATTAATCAAGATTAGGTTTGGTCTATACTCTAACCCTAATTCTCAGATAGTCTTAACCCTAAAATCATGCCAAATAATTATCCACCATTGGTCTATGGTGTGAATAAATATTAAAACTAATGAGGAGTTAAGCAATTAAGCACAATGAATAAATAATGAATTAAATTGATGAAATAATAATTAATCCATATATGAGCATTCACAAAAGGTTCACATTGATTCCCTAGTTATGGGATTAGTTACACATCATAAAAATAAAAAGAGAAGAGAAAGAAAATATAAAACCCATCTTGGCCTTCAATGAGTTCTTCAAATCTTCAATGTTGAATCTTCTTCGTCTTCAAATCTTTAATATGTAAAGATGGATGAAAGAATATTGTGTGTAGGAGAATGGTATATGGAGAAGTGGTCTGAAAGTTGTGTAAAGGTCAGATCCCGAAATTAGTTTCAAAAGGAGTTTAAATAGGCTTTAGATGCCAGGCCAAGTCCTTAAACAACAAGGAAATCAATTCCCTTTTGGAACTCAACCTTTTTGGGATATTATATCTTTCCTAAACCATCCAGATTGATTACTTATTGAAGGAAGATAAGGATTAGGTATCAAATTGATCTCCAAGACTGACACACATGTCTAAGAAGGTAATATTTCCCGTTCCGACAACTTGCAAAACAAATCCCGACACTATTCACGGATTTAATGACTGACTGATCTACGCAATAGGTACTCAAATGGAAATACCTTCTTCTAGAAATTTTGGATCGATAGGCCGTACGTTGGGTTAGAAACTATACTTCTGGGGCTTCAAACCCTTAGGTTGTAGGATACACAATTCAATCGGAGCTGAGAGATATGGCCTTCACAACATGGCTCATCTGCACTGATTCTGGAAACCGCTGTGACTACCGCTGTGACAATCCATAGCGGTATGACAGCGTTTTGGAATGTGTTATTCTGCCCTTTTTAGCACTGTTGGTACCGCTGTCATAATTCACAGCGGTCTTGACAGCGCTTCAAGGAAAATTGCATATTAGTCCCTCAATTCTTCAATAATTGCCCTTTTCGTATATAATTCTCCAAACACATTACGTTGATCCAAAAACCTGAAAATGCTCAAAACATAAATTAAAACCCCTAAATAACTCAAGGAACAAGCAATTGATTGGAGGAATGGGGATCAAAAAAAATATAAAAAATGATTGATCACGGAGACCAAAGAAGAGCAACATTAAAAGAAGCTATTCTTGAACATATGAGCTACGATAACACAAGTGGTAGAAGCTTCGATCAAGATAGTTCATGCTCCGGGAACCCAAGTGATAATGTAGTAAATTATCAAGAGTTCATTGACTATCTTCAAACATGTTTGAAAAAGAAAAATGAAGAAGTTCGAAGGTTGATGAAGGAGAATCTCCAACTAAGAACGAGAGTGACTCATTTAGATGAGGAAATGACGCTTGTCAAAGTGAATGAAGTACTGTTGGAAAAGGAACTTGAGGAGGCAAGAAATACCCTTGCTAAGGTGACTTCGAGTTCGGAAAAGCTTGATCACATGTTAAGCATTGGAAAGAAGCCCAATTACAAGAGAGGGCTCGGCTTTGTGGATGATGAGTCCACCCCTTCTTCTGACAAGACAACTTTTGTGAAGGAATTTGTTTCTAAGTTGTCTCCTTCACCACAACATCCTAGGAAAAAGATTGACCTAGGAGAGTGTTCAAATAGTGCCCAAGTGAAGATGGCACCTAGGATTCCATCTTGAGTAATGGTGGTCTCACACTCGACGCTCCCTCTTTACTCATCCCAAAGTCACTCATAGTGTTTGGGTAATACGAATGCAAATGAATGCAACAAACAAAATGCACACAAAAGCAAGACACGCACAATCAAGAGCAAGGATCACCTAAGTATATCTAGGAACCCGCTCTGATACCAATTGAAAATACTACTCAAGCGTGTGTCTCATGACCTAGAGAGAGGGTGAATAGGTTTTAATCAAGTTAATTACCAACTTTTCTTGATTAGTCAATATTAAAAATCACCCCACAAGCAAACATACAAAATCAAGTGTAAAATGCGGAAATTAAATAACACACTTGATTTTTACGTGGAAACCCTTCAACAAGGGAAAAACCAAGGGCTATCCTTCTAGTCACACCGATCCTCAAATCCACTATTGTAATGATGTTTACAACCTAGGTTGACCTCTAGTCACACCATTCTCGGTCACTAACCCACCACTACTACCCAATGGGCCTTTATAGTGAATCCTTGATCACTTTGCTTGCCAACCACACCTTGGTTGTAAGACTTCACTTGCTTGTGCACTACACCTTATAGTCACAAGACTTAACTCTCAAGAAGAGATTAACAACCTAAGTGAATATATGAATATTCAAAATGCAAATAATGCTAGGCAACACTAAATGCTTATCTAGGGATTAAAGATGACACTAAGTACAAATCCTAGATATCAATGTCTATATGAATGCTCATAAAGACCTAACTAGATATAGATATGCAAGTCTAAAATCTAGTCATCAACCAAAGCCATATCAACACATGTTGTCACATAAAATGGCAAGGACAATAAATGCAATTAACAAATGCAATTAATGGGTCCTAATTAGCTAGAGGGAAAATATGTCCTAAATGCAAGCTATCACAATACAAACCCAATCATATAAAGGAGCTCATAAATAGATGCAGTAAATAGAGTCCTAGCATTTAATCAACTAATAAATGCAATAAAAACATAATCTTGGAAAGTATGAACAAATGATAAAGATGGAGTTTTTTGTTCAACTTACCAAGTCAACTAATGATGAAGACCCATGCCTTAAAGATGCTTAGAAATGCATGAAGATGATGGATTTTGGGTTTGGAGAGTCAAGTAACAAAGCTTCAAGCTTTCTCTCTCTAAGGATTGTTCTCTCTCATAAAAATGGGTTCTTGAAGCTCTAAAACGAGTTGGGGAAGAAGAGAACATATATATAGAAGCCCTAAATGAAACTACGTCGCTTTGCGAAGTTTCTAAAAATTTTCAGTGACGTGCACACCTGTGGAGGGTGCATAGGGTGCCCATGAACAGCACATATTGCTGGAATGATTTGCTCACCTTGTGCGTACTCCCAAAGGGCGCATTTGCGAGACACTGCATTAACTCAAGTTTCAAGTGACCAAAAACATGACCAAACGACATCGAAACCTTTCGTATAATATACCGTTGGAAAGGTATGGATGTCTAATTTCTACTCCTTTTTACAGAATGACGTTTCAATGTCTGTAGAAAAGGTTATGGTCATTCGAGTGACCAAAGGTCAACAACGGACAGCAACAGAGTTGTCCAGTTTTGGTGATCACTTTGGAGATTTCAAAACCAATTCTAACGGTCATGAAATATTATGAATAATATACCGTTGGAAAGGTATGGGTGTCTAGTTTGTACATAAATGTTCAAAACTCATTTTGAAGCTTTGTATAGAACGTTATGGTCACAAGACCATACAAAGGTCAGTTTTGAAAAACATTTAAATCATTGAAATCCACTCTTTTGAAACTAGACACTTTACTCCAAACAACCAAACCAAAACAAGAGAAGAATGGGACCTTCTCAAATGGTCACTCAACGTGCTAAGACAAGCACACCATCGTGCAAGCGCGGACACAACACAAAACCACATTTAAATATAGAAATGAAGTGCATAGTGTGATTGTGAAAAGAATGCACACAAGAATAATAGGAACACATGCATAACATCACAAGTGCATGTAAGTATGTGTGTGTGCAACAAAAAATGTATGACAATGCAAATGCATGTAAGTGTGTGTGTGTGTGTGTGTGTGTGTGTGTGTGTGTGTGTGTGTGTGTGTGCAACTAAATCTCTTCAAGAGTTAAGAACAAGTGAACTACCTCTCTTGAAGCTCTTTGGGATGACCGGAAGCATGTCTTCGAGAAAAACCGCACTTGGAGAACCTATGCTACCCATTACAAACATCCCCAATGTGATTTGTCATGAAATAAGCCAATCATAGAAATGAGGTTCTTACATATGGCAAATAGGGGTATCGTTCTACAGAGATCGAAATATAGTTATGATTAAACTAATGCTCGAGTACAAGTTCAAGAAAAGTAAATTGATATGGTTTTTGAGAAGAAATTAAACTAAAATGTAAACTAAGCTTAAACTAAGTAAAATGCACTAGACTAAAAGGTGTGAATGAATGGTAAGTGGATTAAGGGGTTGATAGATTTACTTAACAAACAATGGGTAAACAATGAACTCACATAAATGATCATTAACTAATGTAATCACCCTAGGATGTATAAGATTGGTTATCTACCACTTATGAGTGTCCAATCTATCATGTATAGTATTGACCACCCATAAATGGTTGTGCCATGAATGAACATCTATCCAATAAGGGATCGAAATTCACCAGCCTAAGATGTATAGTGAAGATGCTTAATCCATCACAAGCAACCAATCCTAGGATGTATAGTTTTGGCTACTCATTAAGCATTAGATACAGATGAGATTAATGAGTCCGGATTTTACTTGAGTCATGTACTCTTGTTAAATCCTTCTATTCAAGTGAGCTTAGAGAGCCAAACATCATGTATACTCAATTCTCTACACATATAATTTCTAAAACAACTTGTAAAGAGAGTCATGTACAATAAAACACAAATTGCTCTTGAAATCAAACCATTGAATAAAGCAAATTAGATAGATTTACTAAAAGAAATTGAGTTCATTACAAATACCCATATTTACATGTAAATCACATAAATCCCTTAATGGGATTTATTAAATCATGACAAATGAAATACAAAGATAAAAAGGAGGGAAATAGAAAGGATCCATGTAGAACCTTCTTTCTTCAAGCTCAAATCCACCTCCAATGTCCTTGTTGAGTAGCAAATTGATGAAGATGATGATGGGTTTGGATGATTTTAGGAAGAGAAAGGTTTTTAGATTTAGAGAGAGAAAGATGATGTATGGATGGGTGTATGGTCGTCCTTTTTAAAATCAGAAATGATGCCTTATATAGCTCCTCCAAAAATAGGTCAGAATGCCTGATGTGGATGTAACTGATGCCTGTATAGCATGGGTATAGCACGGGTAAGCTACCCATGCAGTTGGCTCTTGTCCATGGATCTGCCCCCTAGTGTGGTGGATTGCACGGATTGTGCATGGGTAATACCCGTGCAGTTACCCGTGCAGTTTGGTTTCCTTAACACTCCTCTTCTAGTGCACGGGTAGTGCATTGGTATGCTACCCATGCTACCCGTGCATTATGGCTTTCTTCACCAATTTTTGCACCAATAGTCCTTTTTGCCCCTATTCTTGATTTTTCACATAATGCCTGCAATATAAACAATAGAGCTATAAATACACATAAAAAACCCTAGAACGGGATAATGTTGCCTTATATAGCTCCTCCAAAATGTATGAGAGTTTTGGCTTGATCACTCGGTGCTCAAGTACCTTGTTCTAATAGTGGAGACAACCATTGAGAGTTTCACAAACACAAGCCAAAAGTGGGCAAATCGAGGGAAAATATTTTTCGAATCTTTAAACACTATTCAAACACCATGCATAGTCTCATTACATAAAAATCATCATGTGTCATAGAACAAGCATCATAAAGGTGGACTGCTTGACTGAAACTTTTATTCCCTTGGTAGATGGAATATTTGAGATGATATTAGGCAATGTGTATTGTTAACCACTTGAAAATGCCAAATACTTCCCATTCCATGATATGTGTGCTCCCAAGCCAATTTTGAAACCGAACACATTTAGATTTGTTCATTTTACACCTATATAACCCATAACCCAAGTTCACTAAACACTAAGCCAATCCTCACTTGATTGATCTTGTTAAGGCTTAGGATTGAATGTAAAATGTGCTCTTATAATTCAACATTCATTTGCCTAGGTACATGCCATTTGACAATTATAGCACATTTTACATTCACTCCCAAGCCTTAATAAGATCAATCAAGTGAGGGTTGGCTTAGTGTTTTGGTTGCTTGGGTTATGGATAACATAAGTGTAAAATGAATAAGTCTAAATGTGTTTGGCTTCAAAATTTTCTTGGGAGCACACACATTATTTGATGGGAAGTATTTGGCATTTTTAAGTGGCTAAACACACATTGCCTAATATCACCTCAAAGCATCCATCTACTAAGGGAATAAAAGTTTCAGTCGAGCAGTCCACCAATATGATGCATGTTCTACGACACATGATGATTTTTTTGTAATGAGACTATGCATGGTGTTTGAATAGTGTTTAAAGATTTGAAAAACAATTTACCTCGAATTGCACATTGTTGGCTTGTGTTTGTGAAACTTTCAAGGGTTGTCTCCACTATTAGAACAAGGTGCTTAAGCACCGAGTCCCCTCAACTTAGACACTAAAAGATGGGATTAACCCATGAAGTGCAAATGAGACCCTTAAAGTGACTAAGAGCTATGAACAAGCACACAAATTCACCACAAACATTTTGCTCAGGATATCTCACCAAGCTAATTAAAGCTCAAAAATTTTGGCTAAGCAGCAATTTTGAAAAATTGACACGAAAAATGACTCAAAAAGACCCAAAAACAACAAGACGACTCAAAAAGGCTTCTACACCTCCAAACTAAAGCCCAACATTGTCCTCAATGTTGTAGACAAGAGAGTCCGGCCTAGCGGCGAGCACCTAACTGACTCAAAATCAACGACCTATGCACTAATCACGTGCAATCAATGCCTAACAAAAATAAAAAGACTCAAACTTGGGTCAATCATATAAGGGCCATCATGCAATATGACATGAAAGCATAAGCACCTAAATTCTTGTTCAACCACAATCAAGCATTTTCAGTCAACAAAATTGATGGAATGGGGCCATGATGACCCACAAACCGAATATCACTATATGTGTGCAAAGACCTGTACAAAATGTGAGTGATAAGAACCCCCAAACTGAATGGGGCTATATATGCAAAATGACCATATACACCTACATATAAGCATTCAAAATTAGACTTCGACTCATCTCATCAAGAATGAATAAATCAATCAATGCAAAAAATTCAAGTATATGATCAATATGTTCACAAAAATATATCATCCAAATATCTCTCCACACATTATGGCAACAATATTCCATTAAAGCATGTATAAACTAAAAGATAAAAACATGGTTCAGAAATTTAAAAATATGAGTTTAAGAAAGTAAAACTGAAATGGGTTGCCTCCTTGCAAGCCTCAAAAGAAGATATGAAGATATGACTCTCACTCTTTTTATGAGCACTCTTGGCCTGTTTGTCCCTCCAAGAAGCACAGTTTGTCATTTTTTCCTACCAAGAGATAAATAGCCTCGCATTGATACACAAGCTGCAAAAAATTTGCTTCCTCTAGAAGCTTTAGATTATCTGCCACACTAGAACACATATTAGAAAGTTCAGGCAAGCTAAATTTTTCTCAATACATGCAGTTGCCCAACCAAAACTTGCAACACCACTTCTTATTAAAAAGAAACAAACTAAACAACTAAACAACTAAACAAATCCCACCATAAATTTTACCCCCAAACCAAGTTCTTTCTCTCCTCTCAATTACCAAGCACTATTTCACACATACAGTGAAATACTAGATTAAAGAAGGAAAAATAGATTGTGCAACTTTTTTAACAAAATAAAGCATAAAAATAAAGTGCAATAAGATTTTCAACATTATGCACTTGAGAGAGGTTTATGTTCATCTAAGGGTGGCTTAACCAATTTTGGAAATTCACGCTTTCTCATCACCCAAACAAGTGTAGATGGTCGGCTATATCCAAAGGATGGTTAGGATGGTTAGAAAACCCGGTCCCAATGGACACATTCTTGTTCGACTGCCGACGTTGCGGATTGGGCGGAGAATCATCGCTGTCTAAGCTCCCCTTTGCCCGTTTTCCAGGGGCAAGGCTAAAGACCTCTTCGCCGTCAACCATGGAATCAACGAAATCGTGACTGGTTTTCGACATGATGAAGTCGGTGAGGATGAGGAATGAAGAAAAAGATAGGCTTGAGAGAAAGTCTATGAGAGAAAGTTTATCTTGGGAAAATTTTGAAATTTGAGAGATATGACGAAGACGTTGAGATAAACAAGTATATATAAGCAAGAGGGCAGTAGCACGAGCTGTCGAGATCTTTGGTTAAGATCACAAAGAATCTCGGGGACTGCCGTAACGTAGCCGGATTAACTCGGAAACAAGTCAGTCAGCTCACGCCACGTCACTTGCGCAGTTAATGAGGAGATTTCCCCAAGATTCTGGTAACGGTAAAGAATCTCGGAGACTACCGTAACGCAGCCGGATTAATTCAAAAATAAGTCAGTCAGTTCACGCCACGTCACTTGCGCTGTTAATGAGAAGATTTCCCCAATATTCTGGTAACGGTAAAGAAGGAAAGATTTCCCAAATAAAATAAAAAATCTGACCCCAACCCCAAGCTCGACAACCAGTGTTCAAGCCAGAGGAGACTTCTGTTAATAGCCAAATTTGGCTAAGGACCAAAGGGAAATTTTCCACCCTCTAAACCTGGCTCCATGCCTGAGGTCATCCACCAAGAGACCATGTTACCCAAAGCCGAGCTACGATACCACCCCACATGAATAAGGACGGGCTCCAAAAACACCTGGAGTAAAGCCTGGCTCGATCAGATCGAGCCCGCGTCACCGAACCTGAAACCAGGAAATCCCCCCGAAGTCGGGATTACCTCACAATTTCTCCAGAAGCTCGCATATACCTCGCTGACATAGTGGGGTGTCCGTAGGAGGCCTCACCTAGCTTTAAAAGGTCAAGGGAGGCTAGACCTAGCTTCTGGCTGTTGGAAAAAATTGATATAAAACGCAGCGGAAGAAACGAAAAATAGATTTCGTATGGTTTTTAAAATTTTTCTCAAAGTTGAACCTTAACCTTTTAATTAATTAAACTCAAATATATACAGTTAGAGTTCAATACTTCTTGATGCTTGATCTGATTGACTTACGTCGATTGGTAATCCGTAAAATCTTTTCCGATGCCCGTGAACAGTACCCGTGTGAACATTGATTGTGAACAGTACCCCCCCCCCCCCCCGTGAACAGTGATCGTGAACAGTACCGCGAGATCTTCCAATCCGAACACGTACGTGAATCACCTAGGAGCATGGTCTCCCTTTTTCTTTGAATTGCAAACCTGAGAATGGATGAACAAAGTTTACTTTTTCTTTTGTTAGTCACAAAACAATCAAAAGAAGACAAAAATTATTCCGGTCACTTTTGAGTTCTCAATCTAATGATCGAAACTCGCGTGAACCTAATTCGATGTTGTACACACAAGCTTATTGATGAACAAGCAATCAGTGTACTATCAAAGAATAATCTCTTCTCTCTTTTATGTTTAGTAGAATAAAAATTATCCTTTTCTATGAATTGAGAAGATGAAGAAAAATTGAATCATTCAATCAACTATATTGGCCGAATTCTATATGTGGTATTATATAGGTGGCTGAAATTTTGCTTCCTCTTCTATTTAGGATTGCCGAAATCTTCCTCTAAATGGACTAGGGTTGCCGCAAATCACATACCAAAAAGAGTTTGTGTTGCACCCTAATTTCCATCAACCTTTAGACTTCAAAACCTAATCCAACTCATAGATATTTTTATTCTTTTATTGACTAAATAAAAAGACTTCTTATTTGATTAAATAAATAAAATTAATTATTTATTTTCTTATCAAACAAGTCTTTTACTTTTAATATACTACTACCAATAGTATAACTTTAGGAAATATATTTCCTGATCAGAAAAAGATTTGTTTCTCAATTAAACAATTAATTAATAAATTAACTAATTCTTATTTAATTAAAATAATGAAACAAAATAATATATTAGGTTAATATATACACCTTGCCGCCCCACTTATATAAATGGGCTATATATTATTTTCTTATTTCATTTAATCCATTGTACTTTAAATAAAAGCCCACATGTGAACCATACCCATTCTTACTAAAAGAAACAAGCCCACATGTCTCCTTTTAATATATTAATATAATAGTGCAGCCCATTAATTAAATAATAGACATATTATATTCGTGATATATTAAAAACAATTCTAGATGGACCCTTAAATCGGCCCGGTAGAATATATCAAGTGATCCATGCAAATACGTGTGGATTGGGGATCTTGGCGGGCTATCTAAATTTAAGCTTCAATAGACACAACCTAATCACAATCAACAAATGATTCACTTAGGTCCAATCTATTAATTTTAACTCATTCCACTAAAGAGCTAAAATTGAACTCTTAAATAAAGATAGAATAAGGAGATGTTTCTCATTCATACCCCAGACAATCTTATAGGAGATGGTGTATCCTCGTGAATAATATCAGTAATCGCCAAGAGCTCATAGACCGCCTATAGCTCTCCAAGTTACCATATTTCCTCATATGACCACATTTCGAACTTGGATACTTTGACTTGTCCAGAAGCCATGTTTTCAATAATCATTATTGAAAACTCAACGTTGAGATTTAATATCCAATACCTAAAAACATCCATATGATGATATTATACTCTTATTTAATAAATGGAGCCACGATGTCCATATCTATAAATGAAGTCCTCTATCGATTAACAAATGTATACCACCAAACTATCGAGGATAGACTATGCTATATAATCGTACTCATTGATAGCTCTAATGATAACACTTGCAACCACAAGTCCATCATTTATCTCAGGATTAATATAGACTCTCCGATTGTCCTCTTTAATGAAAAGACTTATATCTAGTGGCGGTTCTAGATAAAGTATTTCATTGTGATCCAGTTCAATGCACCTAGTGCACTAGATTCTTTTACTCGAAAACCTTTCGATGATTTTAGACTCATCATTTTCATTTGATCCCACTCAAATGCTAGTAAAAGAATTCTACAACTTTAACAAGATAGAGGTGCCCAACCTTTAACTTAAGTTGTGAACGTTATTCAAGACTAACTAAAGAATTGTGTCTACCTACATATCCGGATGTATGAACAATTCTCCATGTCTCATAGTCTTTTGACCTTATGATTATTTACCTTGACAATTATAATAATAAATGCTATAAGTAATTGTAAGAATCAGAATTCACTTTATTAATATGAGAAGATTGTCAATTACAATATTACACTCTTGCCATTGAGCATAATCCTACCACTGGCTAGACGAAACTCCTTAATATCGGGGCTAGGACACTGATTGACCTCATTATCTGATGTACCTCACCATAATACATACCATATTCAACGACCCCTATGGGAGAACATGCTAGACCTGAAGACACACAGGATCACATCTTAAGACGATACATACATACAGAACAAGTAATAGAGTCCAAGTAGGAAGCAAATTGATCTCCACCAAGATATCCTCGACTCAGCAATTAACTCAAAGTCAATGACATTTAAATGTAAAATTCCGTCCGATAAGGAGGGAAGGGATGGAGAAAATCAAAGGGGGAATCAATTAGTTTGACCTATAATAACAATGTATAAAAGAAAGACTTGAGCCTTCTAAAAGAGGAGACTACTTTTCGACAGGCATACGACAAGTACCCGACTATACCCTAGAAAAAAATTGAGAGCAATTTGAGAGAGATATGTATATCACACACTATCGATAAAGAAAGTATTTTTGGATTCTTTTGGGTGGTTAACAGTATCATTGTTCCTTGTCATTTTATTAGGCACTGTTACACATATGTTCAACCTTGACCACCACCTACGTGGTAGTGGTCTCGAGGGTGCTAACTGAGATTTCTCGTCCTGAGCAAAATTTCTGTTAACACTCTCCCCCGTAGAAAAACGTAGAGAAGAATGCTTATGCTTTTGTAGGATATTCTTTCAAATTAGGATTCTCTAAGAGTGTTGATATTGCAACCTGTAAAAATTTATTAGTATACTAATATTTTACTAAAAAAATTAATTATAAAAATATCTCAATTGAAATTTATTAATAAGGACAAATTACTGTAATTAAAAATAAATAAAAATACTGTATATACTCATTAATTACTTTAATATCTTTAACTATATTTCTTTATTAAAACAACTTACCTTTAAAAAAAAAAAACTTACCATAAACTTTAACATATGATAAACCATAATTACACTCTAATTTTATTTCAAGTATCGGATTTTCTCATCATCATCACATGATTATCATATTGTTTTTGTATTTCTTTTAGGTATAGTTATGCATTCTATCAATAAACAAAATATATTTTTTTTAACGATAGCTGTAGATATCAACAAGTTTTTTTTAAGATAGCCGTAGATATCAATACGTTTTTTTTTTCTTTTTTAAGATAGCTGTATAAATAAGAGAATTCCAGATTGAAAATCTCTTGACCCCATATACAGTTCAACATATTCCTTTTTATAAGGCTTTTACGTTCGAGATATTTCCAAAAGCAAATTGGACCATCATTAAAAGAGGATTTGATTCCAAAAATAATAAGTGTATATATATATATATATATAAATTGTGTATGACAATAATTTAAGAGTGTTTATAAATAATATGTATTAAAATGAAAATATTTATTTCAACGAGTGTACTATTGACATTAGGATGTGTGCTTATAGTAATATTTATTTTTTAAATTTTAGATATGGTGTACTTATAAAAATGGGTGTACTAATAAGTTTTATAAGTGGTAATATCCGTACTTATTCTCTAAGTTAATTTTGTTGAGTTTTTTTTTTCTAAATATTATCAATACAGTAATATTACAGTTGTAAACTTCATTATTATGATACTAGGTTTGGTATAATAGTAGGGGTGACAATGGATCAGATTAGATATGGATACCCCAATATCCATCCCCGTATCCATTTGTGATATATATCTTCATCCCCACATCCATCCTCAATTCAAAGTGAGCGGGGCGGATTCGGATAATATCCGAATTGAGGTGGAGATATCCATCTCCGCTCTGTATATATATGTATCCGAAGAAAAAAAATGTAAACTTTTATAGTTTAAAAGAGAAAAATGTATCCAACATTTGTAATGGTATATCCAATAAAGTTCAAATAACATAAATTCAACAAACGAAAAAAAAATTAAATCATATAAAACTTCACAATTTAATTTTCTCCAACAACTTAATAAAAAGACCATAAATATTCTCATTCTTCCATCGCCATGCGACAATCAGATTATCATGCTTATTTTAGAAATTAGGGATTTGAATATTAAAAAATTAATAATAAGTTAATAACTTATATATTTATAATTAATAATTACATAATAAATTATATATATTTTTAAAATAATAAAAGATATAATGTATCTGGATGGTAATGAATATTCATAGACGACGATATCAATCCACATCCCTGAATCCATCTCCACTCCGTCCTTGAAATAATAGTATTCATCTCCGTTCCGTTTCCAAAATAATAGTATCAATCCTCTTTTTAAATGGAGCAGATTCTTACAGATATCCGTATCTATGGATAGTTTTGACATCCATGGATAATAGTAGTATTGATGCAGTAATACTGTATAACAGTTGTTGTAGATTTCATTTTGATTTAGGTTTGGTATATTAGTTTTCTATATTATAATTATTGTGTTATAAATTAAACTTACATCTTTTACTCAAATCATTTTCAATAAGTAATAATTCTCAATTACCACCGACAAAGTGGCAGAATGGAAAGTGCATTCATTCGTAATCTTTCTGATTCGGGTGGACAATATTGTATATGTAAATAAAAAACAATAATAGTTATTATTCTCTATTCATAAGATTTGGTAACAAAAGTTCCAAGCTGGAATCGGTTCTCTAAAAAACTCAAAAGTTTAAATACCATAAACAAATAGAATATTGGTGTAAAAACATATTTAACTTGATTTCTTTTAACAGCAGTTTCTCAGTAAATTTTGATGTTTCGAATTCATTAAAAATGTTTATACATTATTCCTTATTATAAACGAGGGATGATACATTCACTCTCCTAACCCACTATCGCAATCCACTCTCTCTTCTTGTGTTGACATATGTCAACTTTTTACTTTTTGTTATAAAAATTGGAGCATAATGAATGTATTGTTTTTTCAATACAGATCAACCAACTTCTTCCCAAATTGCCCTTTCTTTTACAAAATATAATTTGTACTATCTTTCATCTAATTATTTCCAAAAACCATTTTGACTTTTTTTAATAAAAAAATGAACATTTTTGAGTTTTTTTTACTACAAGTATAACTCTCTTTTTTTACTCCTAAATATCATTTATACTCATTTAATATATATGTATATATATATTTAAAAAGTATAAATGATGTTTGAGAGTAAAATATATATAAAATTATATAATATATATGTATATATTGCAATCATCTTTTCAATATTATAATAAATATTGAATTAAATCAGTGATAATATAAATTTTATATATTTTAAAAGAGTATAAATGATGTTTTTGAGTAAAAAAAAACTTTTTCATTTAAAACTTTTTTTTTCTTTAAAAAAGTCAAAAGGATTTTTGAAAAAGATTAGATGAGAGATGAGAAATTATATTTGGTAAAAAGAGGAGGGTAATATGGGAAGGGAATACTTGGTTTGAATGGTAAATAAGATAAAAAAACAATTCATTTAGTATTGCTCTAATTTTTATGGTAAACAGCAAAAGGTTGACATGTGTACATAAGAGGATAGAGAGGGTTAGGAGAGTAAGTTGGAAGGAGAGAGAGGGTTAGGAGAGCAAGTTGGAAGAATGTATTTAGCATCTCTCATTATAAACATCTCTGAAATTCGACAAAGTGGAATCTTTATTGTGAAATCATAATAATTAGGTGATATATATATAATTTGAAGATATGAAACGAAAGAATAGTGAGATATGGGGTATTTTAATTGTTTAAAAGTGTGCTCAGTACGACTCATAAAAGGCTGATGAGTGATGAGGCACCGCTTGTTAGCACCATTGAGGAAAGAACGTATGGCTCATGGCACAAAATCCGGAGTAAGGCGGAGAAAGTATCGGCACGAGGTTTGGTTTTGTTTTTATTTTCTTGTTTCTCTAATATCTCTCTCTTCTTTTCACACTTGTCTCTAAAGTTAAATGTATTGCGTATAAAGCCCCAAAAAAACTGATTTGAACTTATCTGAAAAGAAGGTAGGGAAATGAAACTTCCCAGAAAAAAAGACCATAAACCACATGGGGGATTATCTTCATAATTCATAAACGGCTCATCTCTCTCAAGGTGTGAATTTGCTTTGCCTCGTTTAGGTGAAGTTCTAAGAGCGTCAACTGTTAATTTATTATTGTGGTTTGGTGAGATTCTGTGATTTTTGTTAGGGAATATATAGAGGTCGCTTTCTTTGTTGGGTATTAGGTATTATTGTTTTTATGTTATTTTTTAATTTCGTTTATGTTGATACTTGAAAGAATTAAGCAGATGGTTTATGTTGCTTCTCTGTTGAGGATTTGGATTTGATAGCGCATAAAAAAAAGCGGGCCCTTTCACTTTTGCTTCCTTAAATCTACCCACTTGCACTTATCCGTACACAGAAACCCTACCCATCCTTCACTCATTTTTTATTTTCGCTGTCTGCCGGCAACAGAAGAAGAAGAGTTCCAAGTTGCAACTTGAAATGAATAGCTTGCAACTGCACGGTGAAGACAAAAACGAAGAGATTCATACTGGTTTAGAAGAGAGGGAGATCTGGCTTGATAGACAGCAAGATGATCTGCTTAATGTGGATGATACTAGTATTTTGTATGGAGACTTCCCTCCTCTTCCTGATTTTCCTTGCATGTCATCCTCTTCATCTTCTTCGTCGACTCCGGCGCCGGTCAAGGCTATCGCAAGCTCCTCCACATCATCTTCTGCTTCTTCGTCGTCTTCTGCTGCTTCTTGGGCAGTTTTGAAGTCCGATACAGATGACGATATGGACAAAAAGAGTCATGGTTGTGGTGATCAATCTGGAGTTGGAGATGCACCACTAGCAGCTTTGTCTTCTACGGCGTCCATGGAGATCCCTCAGCCTTGTGATAATTGTACTGAAGGTGTTGATTGTATGGATGTTATGGAGAATTTGGGTTACATGGATCTACTTGATAGCAATGATTTGTTTGACCCATCTTCAATATTTAATCAAGCAGACATGCCATTGGAAGAATTTCAACAGGAACAACACATGACATTTCAGGAACAGCCACAACAGCAACAACAAGAGTTGATGATGATGATGCAAAGTGGTCACGAAGATGAAGAAGCTTCAGATGATCTAGCCATGATGTTTTTAGATGGAGCCTCAGATGATCTAGCCGCGGTGTTCCTAGATTGGCTGAAAACAAACAAAGAGACAGTTTGTGCTGATGACTTGAGAAGAGTCAAAATCAAGAAATCAACTATAGAGTGTGCCTCTAGGCGTTTGGGTGGAGGAAAAGAAGCCATGAAACAACTCTTGAAGCTAATTCTTGAGTGGGTGCAAACCAACCATCTTAATAAAAGGCGAAGCCATGAATCCAATGATCATCTTTTCCAACAATATCAAAACCCTATTCCTATCACACCAGAACCCACCCAGTGTTTCGCCCCATCATCACCATGGATCGGACAACCTTCTTATGTTCCTGATCCCGCAACTCTGATGCCGGGTTTTCCATCTGTTGGTGGGTATATGGGTGACCCGTTTGCAAATGGATCTAGCCATAGTTATCCACCCCAAACAGAATTTAACATGCCACCTTCTCACTTCGCTCTCTCTTCTCATTACAACACATTTCCAGATAACAACAACATCCATCCCACTCCGCCGTTTACTCAGTATCCGTACCCGTATCATCTTCATGGACATGGTGGAGATCAAAGGCCGATGGGGTCAGGTTCCTCTGCCACAAAGGAAGCTAGAAAGAAAAGGATGGCAAGGCAAAGAAGGCTTTCTACGCACCCAAGGCATCATCAACACCATCATCATCATCATCACAATAACCAGCAAAATCAAAGTGCAGACCAGCATGCAAGGTTTGGCAGCGACGCCTGCAACCCTGCCAACGCAGGCAACTGGGTCTTCTGGCCTCCTGTCACTGGCGGTGAGGGCTCAACCTCATTGGTGCTGCCAATGCAACCACAGAACTACCAGCGGCAGGGCACATCCGATAGGCGACAAGTGGGTGTTAGTTTTACCTGTTTTGATTGTCCATAGCTGAATTATATATGAATAGATGCAAATATTAGTTTTAAAATAATGTATAGTTAATGTGTCCTTTTTATTTAGGGGGGGTGGAAACCTGAGAAGAACCTGAGGTTTCTTTTGCAAAAAGTATTGAAGCAGAGCGATGTCGGAAATCTTGGAAGAATCGTGTTGCCAAAAGTAAATGCTCTTTTACGTCTGTAGCAGTTTAATTTGTTGGTAATCAATCTGTTGATAAAGGAAGGATTAATGAGTGTTGTTGATGTTTTTTTTTTATTTTGTTTTTTTTTATGTAAAATTTATATAGAAAGAAGCAGAAACACACCTCCCAGAACTGGAAGCAAGAGATGGCATTTCGATTGCCATGGAAGACGTTGGAACTTCTCGTGTCTGGAACATGCGCTACAGGTATTCATAAATTTACCTAATTATTTAATTGGCCTCCATCTTTGTGTTTTTATCAAATTCTAAATCACATTTTTTTGGGAATTTTTTTTTCTCTTTTGGAGTTTCAGATTCTGGCCAAACAACAAAAGCAGGATGTATCTCCTTGAAAACACAGGTGGATATTTGAGATTTGGCATTATAACACTCTGGTCAATACTCTTCTCATCATTTTCATTCATATTCATTCAGGAGATTTCGTTAGAGCAAATGGTCTTCAAGAGGGAGATTTCATAGTCATCTACTCCGACATCAAATGTGGCAAATATGTAAGAACCATCATATATATATATATATATATATATATATATATATATATATATATGGTAGTGTTGGGACTCAGGTTAAAAGAATAAAACATACTTTTAAAGAAAACTCAACCATAATATCTATCGTTTTATTTCATTAAAAACAGCAGTCGAGTTTTCTATAAAAGAAAGTTTTATGTTTTTAACCCGTGTCCCACACTACCTGGTCTTTAATTCTCATATTTTATATATTCAGAACCTAATTATAATAAAATATAAAATCAATTTCACAGTTGATACGAGGAGTGAAGGTACGGCAGCAAGGACCAGGACCGAAATCCGAGAGCAAGAGGCCGGGAAAATCGCATAGAAACCAACATGCAAACTCTCCAGCTCGTTTTGGGAACGCTTCGTCATCTTCACCAATCACGCAAACAGTAAAGTAAGCGAGAATAAGATAAAGGCCCAACATACCCTTTCGTGCAACAAAATGGACGGTCAGGATCATCTGGGGTTGTAGGTTATGTTAATTATTAGCCTTTGACCTTGATTATCTGGGCCAATCCACCTCGCTTTCTCAGTCAAATGCTTGATCCATATCACAACTGCTGAGACTATTAAGGAGGCTGGTTTTGAGGACTTTGGCTCTTGACGCCGGTTGACTAGCTCACTCGGTCCTGGATTATATATCGATACTGTATGTTGTTTTAAAGTGTGTTTTGTTACGTTTTGGTGTCCATTTAATCTCTTAAAGGCACACCATATATACACTGTTTATGGCTGTTATTTATATACTCTGGTAAAAGTAAAACCAACTTATAAAATACGACCGTGTAAGCTAGAACAGATAATGTAGTTTTTTTTTTTTGAAGCAAGATAATGTAGTTATTGTGTATAATAATATATGGAATTTTCTTTCATTTTCCAGTTGATGCAATAAAGGGGAAAAAGATTTTATGTAATATATAAGGAAAAGGTGGTAGAAACTAGAGGGATGGATTTTAAGTTTTCCTTTCAAAGTTTCAAAATCGTGAGCTTCGTAATTAGGCTTGACAACCCCTCTGCACAAATCAAAAATAGGTAGGAGAGAACGAATCCCACTACCGAATCCCCATCATAGACCAAATAAAACCACAGACCTCACCATTCACCACAAAAGAGTAAGAAACGGATGAAACTTGTTGTTTTCCAAGGTAAGAAGATGTGCAGTTGTCGTTCGCAAAGAAGGTACATGGTGGAGGGTGGAGACTTGTTCGTTGATTTCTATTTACAAGGATCACTGGATCTCAAGACCATCTACTTTCAAGACTATCTCTACGCCGATTTTGGGTGAGTTTGCGACTGTAAAAAATTTGATAAGCCCGTCTGGTGGTTGGGACTTGGAGATTATCAAATCAAGCTTCTTAGATGCTCACGCAGATGCGATTTTAAGCCTTCCCCTTGTTGTGGCTTCGTTTCATGATTCAATGTAATGCCAGTTCGATGTTATGGCATTACGACCAAAGTGGAGAGTATACAGTTAAAAGTTGGTATGGGGTAGGGCATGCCATGAATAATTCTCCTAATTCTTATGTGTTGAATGGTGCAGATTCGTGGTTGAAATTCCTATGAAGGATTAAGATTCCGTTAAAAGTGAAATTGTTCTTATGGAAGCCTTGTAACAATTGGATTCCGAAGAAGGTTAATCTGGATAGGCGAGGAGTTTCGGCAGTGATTGGGTGACCTTTGTATGAGTTTGGGTGGGAAACAACTTGGCATGCTGCGCGGGGCTGCCGTACTCTCAAACTAGCTTTGTCTTTTCCTGCCCGTAGGAAGAAGGAAATCTTTGAGGTCTACCTTAACAGACCGAAGAGGTTTTCTCTTTACTAAGAGCCGGAGCGAAGCGACTGCGCTGGCCGGATATCGACTTACCAGAGATCGACTGGCCGGAGGGAGAGTGCTTTTTCTCTTAACTCGAGCTCAGCACGGCCCCTATGCTACGCTCTGGTGAACGAAACGGGAAAACACTTTTAACAAAGAAAGAACTTTACTTTTTGTCTTTTCCTGCCCGTAGGAAGAAGGAAATCTTTGAGGTCTACCTTAACAGACCGAAGATGTTTTCTCTTTCTTAAGAGCCGGAGCGGAGCGACTGCGCTGGCCGGAGATCGACTTACCGGAGATCGACTGGCCGGAGGGAGAGTGCTTTTTCTATTAACTCGAGCTCAGCGCGGCCCCTACGCTACGCTCCGGTGAACGAAACGGGAAAACACTTTTAATAAAGAAAGAACTTTCCCTTTTTGTCTTTTCCTGCCCGTAGGAAGAAGGAAATCTTTGAGGTCTACCTTAACAGACCGAAGAGGTTTTCTCTTTCCTAAAAGCCGGAGCTGAGCGACTGCGCTGGCTGGAGATCGACTTACCAGAGATCGACTGGCCGGCGGGAGAGTGCTTTTTCTCATAGCTCGAGCTCAGCACGGCCCCTAAGCTACGCTCCGGTGAACGGAACGGGAAAGCACTTTTAACAAAGAAAGAACTTTCCCTTTTCGTTCCGCTTGGTTGTTACTTGTTAGTGATGTTATTCACTCAGCTCAGGAGTAGAAGAATCATTTTCATTGTATTTTCACTTGCTCACGAGTAACAGGAAAACTCATAAAAATCACATTCCACTTGAACTAAATCAAATAAAAAGTTTATTACATACCTAGGCTGGTTCGTAATAAATGGTTGTAGGGACGGCAGGCATGCCGTGTGAATGATTTGCATGTGTTCGATTTCATGCTGGATTGTTTTGATTGATGGAGTTGTGAGGAGATGAGGTTGTCATGTGTGGTGATTTAGAGGAATTGGTTCAACCAAAATCGGGTTGTTCATGGGTTACGGGTAGAGATAGGCGTGGGGGCCCAATGGGGCGGGGGAGGGTCCCCCCACCCCCACCCGATTCCTCAACCCTTCCCCCACCACCTCCCCCAAAACCCATTTGGGGGGACTGGGGATGGGGGCATTTTGGGGGGAGGTTCCCTCTTTCCCACCCCCAAACCCCATAACCCCCATTTATTTTCATTTTTAATTCTAAATTTTCGATTTTCAATCCAAAAAAAGGAATTCGGAATTTGGAATCCTGTTATTCCAATCCCTAGTTTGACCCTTTAAAAAAATTCAATCCAAAAACTAATCAAAATATTCGTTAGAAAATATATAATTGGTTTAAAGAAATCTAAAATAAATACAAATATTTCTAATACTTCAAATTTAAAGTTTACATCTTCGATCAATACTCATGTACTAAGTACTAATTAATAATTACTAAATCAAGTTAATATTATAATATATTATTAGTTTTTAATTGTTAAAACTTTAGATATAAATAAAAATAAAAATAATATATATATATATATTTGGGGGAAATGGAGGAATGAGTTTGGGGGAGAGTCCCCCCGCCACCTCCCCTATTTATAAAATGGGGGCCAAGTTTGCCCCCACCCCTAAAACCTTTTTAGGGTCAAAATTTGCCCCAAAAACCCCATTGGGGACTGTGGGGGATGGGGCCCCATGGGGAAGCGCCCTTCCTTAGTTACCGAGTTTGAAATTTAGTGAAGTGGTTGGTTGGTATGAGACTTTTGTATCAGATTTTAGATATGCCAACTTGGTTAACAAACGGGTGTGATGTCCGGTAAAGGTGTTGGTTAGCATATTCTGTTCTTAGGGAGGTATAAACTGAACACATATGCGGCTATTGATATGGCTGTTCAATAGCTGGAAAAGTAGTGTGGATCGGTGTTTTCATTTGGGACTCTAAAGGGTTGGTGAATGCTTCGAGTACCCAACAAATTGCGGGTACATACCCGATACTTATGGATAATAAATTTTGGAAAGAAAACCTAGTTTGATAAATTTGTGTCTTTGAATGGAAATCTTAAGATACATAATTTAAGGAATAAATATCCTTAATTAACTAGGAAATCTTATGAAATCTGTTATTGGTAAAATCCAAAAAGACGACATGTCAGCATAAACACCGTATTACATATGAATTAGAATATGACATGTCAATGAATGTCAGCTAGATCGAGCCAACCTAAGATAATTATAATGTAGCTCCCATAATACCTAGTCAGGGTTACCTAGATGGTCAAGTGGAAAGCACTTGATTGAAGTAATTGTATTGACCAAAATAAAGAAGATGGTAGGAGGTACCCAAGATGTTCGGGTTTAGTTACTCGATCTGGTCTACATCCCAAGTCAGGGTTTAAGGAGATTTGGTCGGGTTTGGTAGACGGTCTGTTAAAGCAACACGTGGAAACTTTTGAGACACACTCATGATCATGACGCGTTAATAGCATGGAATACAATGCGATCACGACTCAAATATGCAAAAGAAGAATCTTATTCCAATAAGACATCATGAAGGGCATTCTGATAAGGAAACAAATTGCCTTAGAGGTATCAGAGTCCAAAACAAGCAAAAGACAAAATGTGATTAAAACGACTCTAACAAGTAATGGTTTCATTAAATCTCAACAACTTTCCTTACTTGTACGCCATGAATTAGGGTTCCATGCATGTATAAATAGACCCTAAAAACATCCAAAGAGGGTTCACGAGTCATTAGGTATTCAAGAGAGCAAGTAAGGTTGAGATTGTAATAATTTTTTCAATAGTGAATTGCTTCCTTACCGTCACCGGCAACCGTGGTTTTTTCCCTTCCGGGTTTTCCACGTAAAATCTTGCTTGCATAATCTCTTTTATTCTTTCTTGGTTAATTATATAATAGTTAATTCGATATACCTTGTGTGACATGTGATCGAATCTATATAGTCCTGAAAATCATCGTCAACAATTGGCGCTAGAAGGAGGGGAGTTGTTTTCAAAACCTTAGGAAATCTGTATAATAGCATGACAAATAGTAGAAACGGAAGTCAATCCCCATGTGAGACTGGCATCCCAAATGGTATCGATGATATTGGTATAATAAATACCAACACTGCCTGAGGAGATTTACCTTCCAGAACTCTGCCTTCCGTAGGGCAAGATGCTGTGACCACTACAAATGCTATCTCTGGTATCTCCCCAAACACTTTCTGCCAAGTTCAGGAATCCCTACGGAGAGTCATCAAAGACCCCGCCAGACAGGGAATTGTTAGGATAATGCTCAATAGCAAGAGTGTAATAATGTTTTTGACAATCTTTTCATATTAATAAAGTGATTTCTAGTTTAACAAATCTTATAGCATTTATAGTTTAATTATTATAATTGTTTAATAATGGAGAGATTGACTTCAATAGTTTCAACAAGAGCCTAAGCCCAAGCAATGAATTCTTACAATCCGTGGCATGTGCATGAACCTTTTGAACATTCTTACAATCTGTATCCTATCAATGAATCATATGGAAATTCCCACAGTCAGTGGTCGAGTTATGAACCATATGATAATACTTACAACCCAGATTGGAGGAATCATCAAGACTTCTCATGGAGCTACAATGAAGTCAATACCTATGAGCAGCCGATCTCACCATCACTTGAACAGACAATGAAGGAATTCATGCAAAGCATGGTTCAGAGAATGAATCAACAAGACAAAAGGTGGCAAGACACTGATGTGAGGTTTCAAAACATGGATGCTTCGATGAGGAAGATAAGGTGAAAATTGGACAGTTGGCTAAGCTTTTCAAAAGAAGGAGCCCGAAAGGTTTCTGTGCCAACTAAAGCAAGAAGATGTTGCCACCATCCCTTTGAATGGTGAGATTTTCGATACCATAGTGAGCCATGAACTTTCTAATAATATTTCTAGTGTTGTAGATGAAGAAGTAGAAAAGGAGGAGACAGAAGAAAAAGTGAAGGAAGCTGAAGATGTACCTTTCGTAAAGCCGCTCATATACAAGGAACTCAAGCCTTATGTCCCTCTCATTACTTTTTCGAGCCGCCTACACAAAAGCCAATGGAATAAGTGGTTTTCTGAACTTATTTCACCATACTTTATATTGAACATTTACTTGCTTTTGGTAATTGTGTGTAGGAACATGCCGACGCGTGAAATTTTTTTCCATGACTTGATCGCGCACAAGCGTAAATTTGAGACATTGGAATTTGGTTGAGTTTTCCTTGCACCCATATTGCCAAGATGTTAAATAAAGCGCTTGGTGGGAAGCAACCCACCTAGGTAATTTCTTTTTAATTTTTAGTTTTTAGTTTTCTTTTGTTTTTGTGTTTCGAGTACTTGCCTTCCATACTTTTTCTTTATTCAATGTCCATTCTTTTAATGTCATTTAAACATTGAGGACAATGTTTAGATTATGTTTGGGGGTGTGAATTCGTGTTTATTTTATTTTTCGAGCCATTTGTTGAAATCTGTGAAAAAATGACCTGTTTAGAAAATTTTTGAGGCAAACGTTTTGTTAAAACTGTATTCATTGGTGAAGAAATAAATTTTTCCGTCCGCGAATCGTTCTTTATTTTTTCGACACGAATCCAACGGCATAAAAAACATAAAATTCTTGGCGGTGGTTTAAAAGTTATGATTGTTTCTTCGATCAAAGGTCCTAGGTGATGCCCTATTTTTGAAATCCTGCACGTACACTGTTTTCGTCATCTGTTTTCTTACTTTTCCGATTCGAATTTTGAGATGGTTTCTAAATGAAAAGTGTGTATTTACATGTCTAATTTCATGCGTTAAACTTCTGTAAGCTTTTATTTAGTATTTTGAGCGATATGCATTAAATAACAGACGTAGGTCAATTTCAAGAATCACCAGTTTTTGAATTTTTGTCCTCCATTTTGAGATGCTTCTTTTGTGTGCTTTAAGTGCCTTAATGTATGATTTATTCACTGAGTTTAGACTAACGTCTTGCCACTTAGAGCATTGCATTGTATTTTTCAAAATTTATGACATGCTCTTGATGTGATAGTGGATAAGATGCTTAGTTGAATTGCCATGATTAATAGTGGAGACTACCCTTGTGAGTTCACTAAGCCAAAAAGCGTTACATAAATATCATTATAGAGGGTTATTTTTTTTTCTACTCTTAAACACTCATTAGGTTCTTAGCATTAGAAATTGATCTCAATAGGTTATGCATTGGATATTAAAGAACATTCATCATAAAAGATATCACATGTAGACTTTGCTCTTATTTTGGTTGAACCTTAGAAGTGATATAGGCAATGTGTGCTTGAACTACTTAAAAGGCCTTAAATATTTCCTACCTTTATGTGTGTGCTCCTATAGCCAATTTTGAAGCCAAACACAATAAGCCTTTTTCTTTCATCACCCACATTAACTTAAGCCTAATGAGCCGAATTTTAGCCATACCTTATAGCTTGGGATCATACTGAGGTGATGAAGATGATTGAAAAGAGTTCGAAATGGGTGACTTGTGAAGTGCTTGTACCAAGAAAAAGCAAGAAGATCAAATGCAAAGAAAGTTTTGGAAGAATTATGTAATTGATGTATAAAATTCTCATCTAAAAAAATTTAGATAAATGAATGAGATGTTGAATCAAATGAAAGTGAAAAGGAATTGAGCTTTACAATGAAGTGATGAGAAATCAAAGTCAACTCAAGAGGGAGGGTGAACGAAAATTGTTCAAGAAGCCTGGATGTAAGTGAATGAAGAATTCGAAGAAATTCGGCCAAGTTTGAAGATTGCAGAAGAATTTCTCGATATGATCCTACGTTTGTTTGCTATCCTTTTCCCGTTATTTCTTAACCTTCACCCATGGCCCCGTTACAACCAAAGAAAAGACCTAATTGATCTTTTGGGAATGCTAGCTCAAGAGTAAAGGTAAACATGTGCTCTATCTTGTTCTTAATGTCTGATTCCGTTCATGAGATCCTTTGCATACAAAAATCAAGCTTTCTTTTTATTATATATTCATATGCGATTATAAATTGAAATTTCTTGTGCATAACTTCTTTCGCATATGCTTGATGAGTGTATTTACCTAGGTTCTGTGTGAAATTAATGAGCGATATCTGGTGAGAATTAGAGTCAAGACGAATTATATCTATGGCATTTAACGAATGTGTTTTTGAAACTAGAGTGTTTTGAGTATGGGCTTTTCATTAAAACTAAGCATACATTCAAATTTGTGGCATAATTTTAGTCTTTATTCAGTGGCTCTAGCATTCATTGGCTTTGAATGGTACATGTGAGTTTGCATCTTAATTATTTGGCTTTTCGCAGAAATATGTTTGTGGGTAGCATAGCTATAAACCCTCAGGAGACAAAACTTCTCCTACTAGGGACACCTAGAGGTTTAAAGGCTTGTAGCATAAACTCAATGCTATCGTGTTCCCTACGTAAGTGGCTTAGCTTAGGTTTTACTTTTAGATTTTAGTTTTTTTTAGTTTTTATTTTTATTATAGTTTTGCTCAAGGTCTAGCAAAAGATATGTTTGGGGGTATTTGATCGGTCTACTTCTGTACAGGTTTTAGGTCTCCATTTCCTATTATTTGTACTTTGTTCTTGGGTGAAATTAGATATTTTATGTGTTTGTTGAGCATGCGTAGGTAACATTCCCTTAGATGTGAAGAAAACGGGCAAAACTGTCAACCACCGCTGCATAGGTCGCTCTCCATGCATGACCTCAACCGCGGTACATCCAGCGGTACATTCCAGTTGGATTTCTGTTCTTTTCCCCGGTCCATACCACTTCCCAGGCATAAAACTCAACCGTGGTCTATGCTGCGCAACACTTGGGGAAAGACAATTTTCGGCCAGTGCAGAAAAGCCAGATTTCAGGGACAATATCTCTCAGATCCGATTGAACTGTGTGTCCTACCACCTATGGATGGAAAGCTCTAGAAGTCTAGTTTCTGGTGCACTTTTTGGATTGCATTTCCGATATTTCTACAAAACGTTATGGCCATTTTAGTATCCAATGGTCAGATCAGCCATAATTCCGTGAATAGTGACAGGATTTATTTTGCAAGTTGTTGGAACAGGAAATATTACCTTCTTGGACATGAGTGAGAGTTTTGGAAAGCAAGTTGACACCTAATCCTTATCTTCCTTCAATAAGTTATCAATTTTAATGGATTAGGAAAGAAATAAAATCCCAAAAAGGTAGAGTTCCAAAAGGGAATTGATTTCCTTGTTGTTTAAGGACTTAACCTAGCATCTAAAGCCTATTTAAACCCCTTTAAACCCTAATTTCGAGAAAGAAGCCAAGGGAGGTCCCAAGCCACTAAGGGGGCCATCCCCCATCACACCACAACCATTGTTACACTTGGAAGCTTAAAGAAGACATTCATGGGTTTTATCAACTCTTTCTCCTCTTCTGTAATCTTTTCATGTGTAATTAATTCCATACTAGGGAATCAATAGTGAACCTATGTGATGCTATTGGTTTGATTTAATTCTATATTTATTCATCAATTCGAATTTAGATTTGTTCAATTCATTAAACATATTGATTCTTGACTTGTGTTGATCTATGGAAATTAATTGATGTTTGTCTAGGGTTTCGATAATTTATTAATTGAGATTGGGCTATAGGAATATAGGTAGTCTTAATTACTTTTCAATTGAATAAGTATAATTGTTCTTGACATAGGAATATGCGAGACAATTTTGGTTCACAAATTCTTGCACTTAATGGGTTTTTAGCTATTGCTTACACCTTGGAAAACGGTGAGTAGTGGTTGAAAGCATGTGGTTAAACCCGAGTAGGAATAACGGTAATACCATAATTAAGATAAGAATGAACCCTAATTTGGATTGAATCTTGTTAATGGAGTTAATTGATGAACATTGAGTTTTACATATGGGGAGCATTGGTTACCTAGTTCTTCTTATCTTGATCTCAAACACCAATTCTTTTAAACTGCTTTCTTAGTTTAATTTAATTTAGTTTTAGTTTAATTCAATTTTCCAACAATATCTTGGTTTCTTTTAGTTTAATTTGAATTAGAATTAGTTTAATCGATAAATCACTTTTCCTCGTGGGAACGATCCTTACTTGCTACTGTACTTATCTTCACGATTCGTGCACTATCTTTTGCTAGTCCTCGAACAAAACTAGAATAAAAACAAAAACTAAAAACAAACAAAAATCTATAAATAAAACCTAAGCTAAGCCACTTTCGTAGGGAACACGATAGCATTGAGCGTATGCTACAAGCCTTTTAACCTCTAGGTGTCCCTAGTAGGAGGAGTTTTGTCTCCTGAGGGTTTACAACTAGGCTACCGACAAACATATTTCTGCGAAAAACCAAATAATTAAGATGCAAACTCACATGTACCATTCAAAGCCAATGCATGCTAGAGCCACTGAATAAAGACTAAAATTATGCCACAAATTTGAATGCATCACTTAGTTTGAATGAAAAGCCCATACTTAAGACACTCTAGTTTCAAAAATGCATCACCAAACGCCATAGATATAATTTGCCTTGACTCTAATTCTCACAAGATGTCACTCATTAATTCACACAAAACCTAGGCAAATACACTCATCAAGCATATGCAAATGAAGTTATGCACAAGAAAGTTCAAGATATAATCCCATATGAATATATAATAGAAAGAACACTTGATTTGTATGCAAAGGATCCCATGAACGAAATCAGACATTAAGAACAAGATAGAGCACATGTTTACCTTTACTCTCAAGCTAGCATTCCCGAAAGATCAATTAGGTCTTTTCTTTTGTTGTAATGGGGCTATGGGTGAAGGTTAAGAAAGAACGGGAGAAAGATAGCAAACAAACCTAGGACCATATCGAGAAATTATGCGACAATCTTCATACTTGGCCGAATTTCTTCGAATTCTTCTTTCCAATTGCATCCATGCTTCTTGAACAATTTTTGTTCATCCTCCTTCTTGAGTTGACTTCTATTTCACATCGCTTTCATTTGATTCAGCATCTCATTCATTTATTTTTTTTTTTCAACTTTTTTTTAACTTTTTTTTAAGATGAGAATTTTATACATCAATTACATAATTCTTTCAACACTTTCTTTGAGTTCGATCTTCTTGCCTTTTCCTTGTACATTTTCTTCACGAGTCACCCATTTCGAAGTCTCTTCAATTATCTTCATCACCTCGACATGATCCCAAACTATAAGGTATGGCTAAATTATGGCTTATTGGGATTAAGTTAATATGGGTGATGAAAGAAAAAGGCTTATAGTGGTTGGCTTCAAAATTGGCTATATAGCACACACATAAAGGTAGGAAATATTTAAGGCCTTTTAAGTGAATTCAAGAACACATTGCCTATATCACTCTAATGGTTCAACCAAAACAAGAGCAAAGTCCACATGTGTTATCTTTTTATGATGAATGTTCTTTAATGTCCAATGCATAACATATTGAGATCAATTTCTAATGCTAAGAACCTAATGAGTGTTTAGGAGTAGAAACAAAAGAACTCTCCATAATGATATTTATGTAACGCTTTTTGGCTTAGTGAACTCACAAGGGTAGTCTCCACTATTAATCATGGAATTCAACTAACATCCTATCCACTATCACATCAAGAGCATGTCATAAATTTTGAAAAATGCAATGCAATACTCTAAGTGGCAAGATATTAGTCTAAACTCAATAAATAAAGCATATATTACAGCTCTTAAAGCACACAAAAGAAGCATCTCAACATGGAGGACAAAAATTCAAAAACTGGTGACTTTTGAAATTGACCTATGTCTGTTCTTTAATGCATATCTCTCAAAATAATTAATAAAAGTTAACCAAATTTTAACACAAGAAAATAGAAAAATAACACTTTGCGTTTAGAAAATATCTCAAAATTCGAATTGAAAAAGTGAGAAAACAGACGTCGAAAAACATGCATGTGCAGAATTTCAAAAACAGGGCATTGCCCATGACCTTTGGTCAAAGAAACAATCATAACTTTTAAACCATCGCCCAGAATTTTACGTTCTTTATACCGTTGGATTTGTATCAAAAAAAAATAAAGAATGCAACATGGATGGAAAAATTTATTTCCTCACCAATGAATATAGTTTTAACAAAACAATTGCCTCAAAAAGTTTCAAAACAGGGACTTTTTTCGCAGATTTCAACAAATGCTCAAAAAATAAAATAAACCCGAATTCACACCCCCCAAACCTAATCTAAACATTGTCCTCAATGTTTATATGACATTAAAAACATGGACAAAGGATAAATAAAAAGCATGGAAGGCAAGAACTCAAAAAAAAATAACAAAAAACAAAAAACTAAAGATTAAAAAGAAATTACCTAGGTGGGTTGCCTCCCACCAAGCGCTTTATTTAATGTCTCGGAAAGACAAGTGCAAGGATGACTCAACCAAATTCTAATGTCTCAAATTTACGCTTGAGCACGATCAAGTCATGGAAAAAAATTTCACGTGTCGGCATGTTCCTACACACAATAAGCAAAGACAAGTAAAAGTTCATTATAAAGTGTGGTGAAATAAGTTCAGAAAACCACTTATTCCACTTGCTTTTGTGTAGGTGGCTCGGAAGAGTAATGGGAGGGACATAAGGCTTGAGTTCCTTGTATAGAAGCGGTGCCTCGAAAGGTACATCTTCCGCTTCCTTCACTTTTTCTTCCATCTCCTCCTTTTCTACTTCTTCATCTACAACACTAAAAAAGTCATTAGAAAGTTCATGGCTCACTACGGTATCGACAATATCACCATCCAATGGGATGGTGGCAACATCTTCTTGCTCCGGTTGTCTCGGAAACCTTTCGGGCTCCTTCTTTTGAAAAAATTCAGCCGATTGCCCAATTTTCACCTCCATCTTCCTCATTGAAGCCTCAAAGTTTTGAAACTACACATCAGTGTCTTGCCACCTTTTGTCTTGTTGATTCATTCTTTGATCTATGCTTTGCATGAATTCCTCCATTGTTTGTTCAAGTGATGGTGAGATCGGCGGCAAAAACTTGGGATTGACTTCATTGTAGCTCCATGAGAAGTCTTCATGATTCCTCAAATCCGGGTTGTAAGTATTGTCATATGGTTCATAACTCGACCACTTGTTGATTCATTCTTTGATCTATGCTTTGCATGAATTCCTCCATTGTTTGTTCAAGTGATGGTGAGATCGGCGGCAAAAACTTGGGATTGACTTCATTGTAGCTCCATGAGAAGTCTTCATGATTCCTCAAATCCGGGTTGTAAGTATTGTCATATGGTTCATAACTCGACCACTGATTCTGGGAATTTCCATATGGTTCATTGAAAGGCCACAGATTGTAGGAATGTTCAAAAGGTTCATGCACATGCCACGGATTGTAAGAATTCATTCCTTGAGCTTGTGCTATTGCTGAAACTATTGAAGTCAATCTCTCCATTTGTGGCTCTAAAGCAGCCAGTTGCATAGCAAATCCATGAAGTGTTTCACTTTCCTCATCATAAGCGTTTTGCCCTTAGAAGTCCATTGTATCTAAAAGAAAGAAAAAAAAATCTAAATAAAAATAAGCTATTAACTAATGACACGACTAACTAAATTTTTTTTTAACTTTAAACTATTAACTAAAACTAAAACTAGAATTAATCAATAAATTCAACTAATCCCCGACAACAGTGCCAAAAACTTGATATTGTAAAATCATGTTATAAAATACTCACTCGCAAATGCACGAATCGTAAAGATAAGTACAACGACAAGTAGAGATCGTTCCCATGAGGAAAAGTTATTTATTGATTGAAAACTAATTTTAATTAAAGTTAAATTAAAAAGTAACCAGAAAATTGTTGGTGATTGAATTAAACTAAAAACTAAATTTAATTAATCTAAGAAAGCAATTTAAAGGAATTGGTGGTTTGTGATCAAGAGATGAAGAACTAGGTAACCGATGCTCCCCATATATAATATTCAATGTTCATCAATTAACTCCATTAACAGGATTCAATCAAAATTAGGGTTTATTCTTATCTTAATTATGGTATTACCGTTATTCCTACTCGGGTTTAACCACATCCTTTCAACCATTACTCACCCTTTTCCAATGTGTGAGCAAAAACCAAAAACCCATTACGTGTAAGAATTTGTGCACCAAAATATTCTCTCATATTCCTATGTCAAGAACAATTATACTTATTCAATTGAAAAGTAATTAAGACTACCTATATTCCTATAGCCCAATCTCAATTAATAAATTATCCAATCCCTAGACAAGTATCAATTAATTTCCATAGATGGACACAAGTCAAGAATCAAGACGTATAATGAATTGAACAAATCTAAATTTGAATTGATGAATAATTATAGAATTAAATCAAAACAAGAGCATCACTTAGGCTCACATCAATTCCTTAGTAAGGAATTAATTACACATGATAAAATTAAAAGATGAGGAGAAAGAGTTGATAAAACCCATGAATGTCTTCTTCAAGCTTCTAAGTGCAACAATGATGGTGGTGTGATGGGGGATGACCCAATTGGTTGCTTGGCACCTCCCTTGGCTTCTGTCTCTCGAAATTAGGGTTCAAAGGGGTTTAAATAGGCGTTAGATGCTAAGCCAAGTCCTTAAACAACAAGGAAATCAATTCCCTTTTAGAACTCTACCTTTTTGGGATTTTATTTCTTTCCTAATCCATTAAAATTGATTACTTATTGAAGGAAGATAAGGATTAGGTGTCTTCGTGCTTCCCAAGATTCTCACTCATGTCCAAGAAGGTAATATTTCCCTTTCCGACAACTTGCAAAACAAATCCCGGCCCTATTCACGGAACTATGACTGATTTGACCATCAGGTACTAAAATGGGCATAGCTTCTTCTAGGAATATCGGAATTGCGATCTAAAAAGTGCACCGGAAACTATACTTCCGCAAATTTCCATCCATAGGTTGTAGGACACACAATTCAATTAGATCTGAGAGATATTGTCCCCAAAATATGGCTGTTCTGCACTGGCCGAAATTCATCTTTCCGCGATTTCTTCCAATTTGCTCCTTTTCTCCATCTTTTGACTTCTTTTCTTCCAAAAAAAGATTCAGCACCACTTTTATGGAATATGACCTACACATGCTCAACAAACACACAAAATATCTAATTTCACCCGAGAACAAATCACAAATAATAGGAAATGGGGACCTAAAACATGTATAGAAATAGACCGATCAATTGTCAAAAGTAAATAATCATAAGGTCAAAAGACTATGAGAAATGAAGAATTGTTAATACATCTGGATATGTATGAGGTAGACACAATTCTCTAGTTAGTCTTGAACAATATTCACAACTTAAGATAAAGGTTGGATGCCTTTATCTTGTTAAAGTTGTAGATTCTTTTGCTAGCATTTGAGTGTGATCAAATGTGTTATGATAAGTCTAAAATCATCAAAGTGCAGTGTCTTTGGGCAAAAGAATCTAGTGCACTAGGTGCATTGAATAGGATCGCAGTAAAATATTTTATCCAGAACCGTTAGTGGATAAAAGTTTTCACTTGAGGACAATCGGAGAGTCTATCTTAATCCTGAGATAAATGATGGACTTATGGTTACAAGTGTTATCATTTGAACTATCAATGAGTATGATTATATAGCATAGTCTATCCTCGATAATATATTCATTTAAGGCATGTGGACTTGTTTCGTTTATAGTAAGAATGAGTCTAGTTCACATGTGGACTTTTAATTAAAGTCTAATGGATTTAATAAAATGGAAAAACAATATATTACTCATATATATATATATATATATATATACTTGGGCGGCAAGGCTAATAACATTAGCTTAATATATTGTTTTATTTTATTAATTAATCAGATGGAAATTAATTAATTAATTGTTTGATTAAAAGTCAAAATCTTTTTCTAACTAGGAGAAGGATTCCTAGTGTTATATTATTATAAATAGTTTACTGGGAGAATGACTCTTAGTGTCATAACTATTGATAGTAGTATACTAGGAGAAGGACTCTTAGTGTCATACTATTGTTAGTAGTATGTTAAGTATCAAATACTTTATTTGATAAGTAGATAAATTAAAAAGAGTTTTTATTTATCTAGTCAAATTAGGAAGTATTTGATATCTATCAAAACTCTAATTGATAATCAATTAGGAAGTTATTGATAAAGTCACAATTTTTAATTGATATTCAATAATTTATTATTGGATAAATATACTCATGAGTTGGAGTAGGTTTGAACTACTAAGTTGATAAGGTTTTGGTGAAATCAAATCCTTCACAATGTAGGAGAATTTTGGCCACCATATATATATATATATATATATATATATATATATATCATCAAATTCGTTTTTGATGAGTAGTTCAAAGAAGAAGGTGTTTTTGAGAAAATTTTTATTCTCTTGCTTTTGAATAAATAAAAACTTCCAACTCAAGAAAGAGCTGTAGAATTCCACCAAAGAGAAAAAGAATAAGGAGCGTTTTATTTTCGATAGTGCATTTGAAGCTTTTACATCAAAAGGCTTTATGCACAAGATTGAATTAGGGTTCACTCAAGTTCTTGATTAAAAATATTAAGAATTCACAAGTTACCAAATGTTTTTTATTATCTCTAGGAAGATTATGGTAACTAACAAAAGAAAAAGGTTTGTTTTTCCATCCTCAGGTTTACAATTCAAAAGAAAAGGGAGCCCACACTCCTAGGTGATTCACGTTTGTGATTGGATTGGAAGATTTTGTGGATTCAATTCGAAGCAAGCGTATTCAATTCGATGCAATACCAATCGTCATGTGAAAAAAAGGTATTATACTTTTATTATATGTTAATTAATCAAGGGTTAAGGTTCTTTCTTTTAAAAGGAAAATGTTTGAAATATACCAAATCCCACTTTTTCGTTTCCGCCGTGTGTTTTTCCGTAGTGGAATCAGCATAACTGCTACGGCCAACCTGACTTCACCGCACCAGTTGTCTACGCTGGTGGTGGCTCGAGATCCCAGGGTACAGTCTGAAGTAGTGGTTCCGACCCAGGAATGCCGCGAAAATCTGGTAGAGATAGGGTGTATCGTCATGACAGGAGGGAACATTCCCAAAAAAAAAGATGATCGCCAAGATGACCAGGACCGCAGGGAGAGCGAAGACCGGGGGAACCAAGAGAGAGACGAACACAGGGGTCCCAATCCGCAAGAGACGCTAAAAGATACCAGGGGAGGGGAACGAGTTACGATCGGATAGACGAGTATGACGATCACAGGAGGAGATCACGATCAGCTTCAACTGATGACGATGCTTTGATGGGAAGGGTTTTTGCCGTCAGAAAACCGTCCGTCAAAACAATTTATAAAACCTATGCGATGCATTCACAAGTAGTAATACAAGTAAAGCGGTAAGCACGGGTGTCTTCCACTGAGATCGGGGTAGCGGTGATAAGATTAGGATTAATATAACTAGTAGGCATAAAAGTAAAAGTGATGGTGAATGAAATTCAATATAAACTAAACTATGAAAGCAAATAAAATGGGATGACAATGGAGTGATGAATGAATGATGATGGAACTACGGAGTTGATGTACTCGTAAGTGAATATTAGAGCAATTGCAACAAACTCTCAATTAAGCACGTATTGACAAATGTAACCAACCTAGGGTGTATAGTGTTGGTATATATCTCTAGCAAGAGGTCAACCTAGGATGTATAGCGAAGACCTCCTACTAGCGATTAATCCCTCCTAAGCAACCAACAATGGCTAGTTACTTAATCGGGACCTTTTCCATGAATGCTCATCTATCTAGCTATGGCTCAACCTATTACTAATGTAGCCATCCTAGGATGTATAGTGATGGCTTCCAATTCCCTCACAAGTGGCCGATCTAGGTTGTATAGTGAAGGCCACCCGTTTGAGATTGGATGAGGCTTTAGGTTATCAACCGAATTCTACTCGAAGGTTAGTTCTCGTCGAATCTCTAAAGTAGACAACCTAATGTGTATAGTGAAGGCTTCTAATTCTTTCACAAGTGGCTAACCTAGGATGTATAGTGAAAGCCACTAATTCAAGATTAGATTAAGGGCATGGTTGTAGAGTCGGATTTCCGGAAATCCTTCCATTCAATTGAGCATTAGACAACCTAATTGCCTACTCAAGTAATCCAAATCAATCATGCAAAAATGGTGTATCCAAGCAAATCAATAATGGAAATCAATTAAAGCAATGGAATAAAACGTAGAGATAGAATAAATATAACACATAGAGTTTATTTACAAAGCCCAAATATCCATCAAACAAATAACATCAACCCCATAGTGGGGTATTTTAGCTACTCATGTTCTATTACCAACAAATAAACTAAGAGAGAGTGTAGAGAGAACCCTTGAAGATTGATCTCCTTCCTTAAAGCTTGAATCCAAGTCTCCTAGTTGCCTTTGATTGAGTAGAGATGGTTTGGATGATAGAGAGATGTGTTACTAGGTTAGAATACAAGTGTTGGGAGATATGGTGATCATCTGGTTCGTTCCCATCCTTTTCTATTTATAGAGGATGGAAAAATAGGTCATTTAAGCTTGAAACCAGAAACTGTCGTGCGCGGAGTGCGGATGGAGTACGGGTGAATTACCCGCACTGTACCCGCACTGTATGGGTTGTCTTCATCTTCAGTTCTCTGATCTGGGCAATAGTGCGGGTGGAGTGCGGTTGGATTACCCGTACTTTACCCGTACTTTACTCGCACTGTACTCGCACTCTGGTGTCAGGTGTAAATCCACTCCTCTGTCTTGAGCAACAGTGCGGGTGAAGTGCGGTTGGATTACCCGTACTTTAGTGTCAGGTGCAAATCAGCTCCTCTGTCTTGAGTAATAGTGCGGGTGGAGTGCGGTTGGATGACCCGCACTTTACCCGCACTTTATCTTTCCTTCATGATTCAAGTCCCGGCTGTGGGAAGGAGTGCGGTTGGAGTGCGGTTGGAGTGCGGTTGCGACCCACACTTGACCAGCACTGTAGAGCTGCTTATGATCTTTTGTCTTTCCTTTTGCCCCTTTTCTACCGGAACCACTGCAATTAGCTTCTAACACCATAATTACATCTATTGCATGCAATTAGTGTTAGGATTATGCTCAATAGCAAGATTGTAATATTGTAATTGACAATCTTTTCATATAAATAAAGTGATTTCTGATTCTGCAAAATCTTATAGCATTTATAATTATAATTGTCAAGGTAAATAATCATAAGGTCAAAAGACTATGAGATATGAAGAATTGTTTGTACATCTAGATATGTATGAGGTAGACACAATTCTTTAGTTAGTCTTGAATAACGTTCACAACTTAATTTAAAGGTTGGGCTCCTCTATCTTGATAAAGTTGTAGAATTCTTTTACTAGCATTTGAGTGGGATCAAATGAGTTATGATGAGTCTAAAATCATCGAAAGGGTTTTGAGTAAAAGAATCTAGTGCACTGGGTGCATTGAGCTGGATCACAATGAAATACTTTATCTAGAACCGTCACTAGATATAAGTCTTTTCATTATCAGGACAATCGGAGAGTCTATCTAAATCCTGAGATAAATGATGGACTTATGGTTGCAAGTGTTATCATTTGAGCTATCAATGAGTACGATTATATAGCATAGTCTATCCTCGATAGTTTGGTGGTATTCATTTGTTAATCGATAGAGGACTTCATTTATAGATATGGACATCGTGGCTCCATTTATTAAATGAGAGTATAATATCATCATATGGATGTTTTGAGGTATTGGATACTAAATCTCAACGTTGAGTTTTCAATAATGATTATTGAAGACATGGCTTCTGGACAAGTCAAAATATCCAAGTTCAAAATGTGGTCATATAAGGAAATATGGTAACTTGGAGAGCTATAGGCGGTCTATGAGCTCTTGGCGATTACTGATATTATTCACGAGGATACACCATCTCCTATAAGATTGTCTAGGGTATGAATGAGAAACATCTCCTTATTCTATCTTTATTTAAGAGTTCAATTTTAGCTCTTTAGTGGAATGAGTTAAAATTAATAGATCGGACCTAAGTGAATCATTTGTTGATTGTGATTAGGTTATGTCTATTGAAGCTTAAATTTAGATAGCCCGCCAAGATCCACAATCCACACATACTTGCATGGATTACTTGATATATTCTACCAGACCAATTTATGGGTCCATCTAGAATTGCATTTAATATATTAAGAATATAATATGTCTATTATTTATTTAATGGGCTGCACTATTATATTAATATATTAAAAGGAGACATGTAGGCTTGTTTCTTTTAGTAAGAATAAGTCTGGTTCACATGTGCGCTTTTATTTAAAGTCTAATGGATTAAATAAAATAAGAAAAATAATATTGGGCCCATATATACATGGTGTGGGCGGCAAGGCTAAATAAAATAGCCCAAGATATTATTTTATTTTATTGTTTTGATTAAATGGGAATTAATTAATTATTTAATTAATTAATAGTTTAAATCAAAATCTTTTCCTGATCAGTAAATTAAATACTATGTGTTGGATTAGGGTTGGAATTCTTTTAAGTGATAGTAGTCCTAATGTGGTAAGGATTAAGTCCACATACACTCCTTATTATACAAAGAATTCGGCCACCACTAGTCCTACAAGGGTTAGGATTCTTGAATTGATAAGAATTAGGGAAAAGGACAATTCCTTTTCAAGTAAGGAAATTAACCAACCCTAGATTTCCTATTCAATGAATTCGGCCAACCCTACTTGGTGAAGGAGAAAATTCGGCCAACCTATAAATATAAGGTTATGAATTTTCGGCCACCTAGGAAGAAAATAGAGAGAGTTTTTTGTTTGTTTTGAAAATAAAAAATCCTACTCTATACACATAGATTTTCGGCCAAGAGAGAAAAGAAAATAAGTTCTCATTCGATAGTGCACTTACAAGCCTTTAACATCAAAAGGTTTTGTGCACACTTTCGATTTAGGGTTACGCGAGTTTCAATCATATTGATTGTGAATTCAAAAGTGACCGGAACTATTTTTTTAGGCTCTTGGTGTTTTACTATTGAAGATCAATATCAGAAATTCCATACATCCATTCTAAGGTAAGCAATTCAAAGAAAAAGGGAGACCACGCTCCTAGGTGATTCACGTACGTGCTAGGATTGAAGATCTTGCGGATTACCATCGACGTAAGTCAATCGGATCACGCGACAAGAGGTATTTAACTCTAACCGTATATTTGAGTTTAATTAATTAAAGGGTTAAGGTTCAAATCTTTAGAAAAATTTTAAACTATACGAAAATTATTTTTTCGCCTTCCGCTGCGGTTTTAAGCAATTTTTCCCTACAATTAGCACAAACGAGCCTATTAGACATAAAATATATAGAAAATACACACAAGAACGAGACAAAGGAATAGCAATGAGGGCCGAAATATACAACATTTTAGGCACGATCACCAAATCCCACTTTTTCGTTTCCGCCGTGTGTTTTTCCGTAGTGCAATCAGCATAACTGCTACGGCCAACCTGACTTCACCGTACCAGCTGTCTACGCTGGTGGTGGCTCGAGATCCCAGGGTACAGTCTGAAGTAGTGGTTCCGACCCGGGCACGCCGTGAAAATCTGGTAGAGATAGGGTGGATCGTCATGACAGGAGGGAACATTCCCCAAAAAAAGATGATCGCCAAGATGACCTGGACCGCAGGGAGAGCGGAGACCAGAGGAACTAAGAGAGAGAAGAACACAGGGTCCCAATCCACAAGAGACGCTAGAAGATACTAGGGGCTGGGAACGAGTTACGATCGGATAGACGAGTATGACGATCACATCAGGAGATCACGATCAGCTTCAACTGATGACGATGCTCCCCCTTGGAGGCTAGGGAGATGACCCCCGCACCTAAGTACAATCTACGTGACACCCAGATTACCAGGCGAGCTTCAAATGATCCATATGGCCTCATCATTCGCTAAGAGTTTGACGAACGCGGCGAGCTTGAAGGAGAGTGGGAAGTTCTATTAAGAAGGATCGAAGCATTGGAATGGAGGCAAGGTCGAGGGAACCTGCTGATTGGTAATTCTTGCAGTACATTCCCTACCTCCATAAGGCAAGCTCGCTTCTCGGAGAAGTTCAGGTTGACACATGTGGAGCAATTCAAGGCCAACACTGACCCCCAAGAGCACGATAGAAGATACCAAAGCACAATGGCTCAATATGACTATGATGATGCACTCTTATGCAGGATATTCCCTCAGACGTTAGGGGATCAGGGATCCAGGTGGTTTGGTGGCCTTTCTAGTGGGTCAATTAGAAATTTTGAAGAGTTGATACAGGTCTTTACCATGCAATTCATGGGGAATATCCAGCAAAGAAAGTCAATATCCATCATTTCGACCTTGAGACAAAGGAAGGACGAGTAGTTAAAAGACTACCTCACTAGGTTCTCGTTGGAAGTCTCAAAAGTACATGACCCCAATGATGACGCGGTGGTGTCTGCATTTGTCAATAGTTTGCAGCACAACCAATTGTCGCTCAGCCTAAGGCAAATAGGGCCTACTACCTATGCAAGTGTGGTGGATGATGTGAGAGGATATGTCATGGCCGACGAGGAGTAGATAGCCCACGGAGGAGAGCTCATACATGGTGGCCAACCGGGAGAAAGTCAAAAATCTAAAGATAGTGGTTCGAAGGGAAATGTTAAAGGAAACCAGAAGAACAATTCCGAGAAAGGTAAGAAAGGCCGCAAGGACGATGATCAGAAGGGCAACAAGACCTTCAAAAGACAGTACACTAATTACACCCCTCTGGCTCAGAAGCAGGAAGAAATTCTGAATGTGATAGAAGATAAAAACCTGTATTAAAATCCCCCAAAGCAGTCAAAGTTTGCTAGGAGGGACACTTCCAAATACTGCCGATTTCACCGCGAGAATGGTGTCATGAGACTTCCGAGTGTTACCAGCTAAGAGATTACATAGAAAATTTGATCAGAGAAGGGAACCTAAAGGATGTGGTTTTCAAAGGGGGTGATGGTAGAGAGAACGATTCCCTGAAAAATGACCAAGACAAAAGAGGCAGTCCGAGGGGTAGTTCGGACGTTGGGGCCATCAACATCATTTTTGGAGGGCCATGCACAGGAAGGAGCAGTAGGGAAAGAATGGCTGAAGTTTGTGAGGCAATAGATGGCCATAAGAACCTAGAAGTAAACTCACTAGTGTAAGGAAAAACACGCGGCGGAAACGAAAAATTAAGTTTGGTATATTTCAAAAATTTTCCTTTTTAAAAGAAAGAACCTTAACCCTTGATTAATTAACATATAATAAAATTATCATACCTTTTTCACGTGACGATTGATATTGCTTCGAATTGAATCCGCTTGCTTCCAATTGAATCCGCAAGATCTTCCTATCCAATCACAAATGTGAATCACATAGGTGTGTGAGCTCCCTTTTCTTTGAATTGTAAACCTGGGGATGGAAAAAAAAAACCTTTTTCTTTTGTTAGTCACAATAATCCTCCTAGAGATAATAAAGTACGTTTGGTCACTTGTGAATTCTTAATCTTTTTAATCAAGAACTTGTATGAACCCTAATTCGATCTTGTGCATAAAGCCTTTGATGTAAAAGCTTCTAGTGCACTATCGAAAATAAAACACTCCTTATTCTTCTTCTCTTTGGCCGAATTCTACACCCCTTTCTTGAGTTGGAAGTTTTTTTTATTCAAAAGCAAAAGAATAAAAATTGTATCAAAAAAAAAAAACTTCTTCTTTGAACTACTCATCAAAAACGAATTTGATGATAAATATATAGGGTGGCCAAAATTCTCCTACACCGTGGAGGATTTTATTTCAACAAAACCTTATCAACTTAGTAGTTCAAACCTACTCCAACTCGTGAGTATATTTATCCAATAATAAATTATTGAATATCAATTAAAAATTGTGACTTTATCAATAACTTTCTAATTAATTATCAATTAGAGTTTTGATAGATATCAAATACTTCCTAATTTGACTAGATAAATTAAACTAGATAAATTAAAAGTCTTTTAAATTTATCTTCTTATCAAATAAAGTATTTGATACTTAACATACTACTAACAATAGTATGACACTAAGAGTCCTTCTCCTAGTATACTACTATCAATAGTTATGGCACTAAGAGTCATTCTCCTAGTAAACTACCTATAATAGTATGACACTAGGAATCCTTCTCCTAGTTAGAAAAAGATTTTGAATTTTAATCAAACAATTAATTAATTAATTAATTTCCATTTGATTAATTAAAAAAATAAAACAATATATTAAGCTAATATTATTAGCCTTGCCGCCCAAGTATATATATATTTGGGTAATATATTGTTTTCCCATTTTATTAAATCCATTGGATTTTAATAAAAAGTTCACATGTGAACAAGATCCATTCTTACTGTAAAAGAAAAAAGTTCACATGCCTTAATTTAATATATTAATAAAATTTAATAGCCGATTTAATTAAAATGTGCAATAAATATTCTTAATGTATTAATGGAATGCTAAATGCATCCTATTAGGGCCGCCCAAGAATTCCCAAATCCTTGGCCACCCATTGCAGGTATTTGAAGAGTTACCCCGTGTCTTGATCACACATGACCGCAATTCTTCAAAACTTTTGGATTATGAAATCCAAAAACAATTCTAGATGGACCCAGAAATTTGCTTGGTAAAATATATCAAGTGATCTATGCAAGTTCGTGGGGATTGGGGATCTTGGCGGGCGATCTAAATTGAAGCTTCAATAGACATAACCTAATCACAATCAATAAATGATTCACTTAGGTTCAATTTATTAATTTTAACTCATTCCACTAAAAAGCAAAAATTGAACTCTTAAATAAAGATAGAATAAGTTAATGATACTCATTCGTACCCTAGACAATCTTATTGAAAATAGTGTATCCTCGTGAAAAATATCAGTAATCGCCAAGATCTTATAGACCGCCTATAGCTCTCCTAGTTACCATATTTACTCATATTACCATATTTTAAACTTGGATATTTTGACTTGTCCAGAAACCATGTTTCAATAGACACTATTGAAAACTTAACGTTAGGATTTAATATCCAATGCCTTAAAATATCCATATGATGATATTATACTCACATTTAATAAATGGAGCCACAATGTCCATATCTATAAATGAAGTCCTCTATCGATTAACAAATGAATACCACCAAACTATCGAGGATAGACTATGCTATATAATCTTACTCATTGATAGCTCAAATGATAACACTTGTAACCATAAGTCCATCATTTAACTCAGGATTAAGATAGACTCTCCGATTGGCCTCAAGTGAAAACTTTTATCCACTGACGGTTCTGGATAAAGTATTTTACTTTGATCCTATTCAATACACCTAGTGCACTAGATTCTTTTGCCCAAAGACACTACACTTTGATGATTTTAGACTCATCATAACACATTTGATCCCACTCAAATGCCAGCAAAAGAATCTACAACATTAACAAGGTAAAGACACCAAACTTTTATCTTAAGTTGTGAATATTGTTCAAGACTAACTAAAGAATTGTGTCTACCTCATACATATCTAGATGTACGAACAATTCTTCATTTCTCATAGTCTTTTGACCTTATGATTATTTACTTTTAACAATTATAATAATTAAACTCTAAATGCTATAATATTTGTTAAACTAGAAATCACTATATTAATATGAAAAGATTGTCAAATACATTATTACACTCTTGCTATTGAGCATAATCCCAACAAGTAGGTCCCGACCAAAATAAGTTTAAGCAAGGTTGGGACCCGATCATTTTTTCAGAGGCCGATGCACACGGGCTTGAAGTAAAACCAAACAATGCCATTGTAGTGTCGGTTCGCATCGGTCTCAGAGAAGTACAGAGAGTACTGATTGATAATAGGGGCTCGACGGACATCCTAAGTGTTGGGGTATTCGATCAATTAGGGCTACAAAGGAATGATCTGCAATCGCTGATGATCCCGCTTAGAGGATTTGGTGGAGCGGAGGTAAGATCACTAGGGACGGTCAAATTGCCAGTTGAGATAGGAAGCTTCCCATGTCAGAAGACAGTGTAACTCGACTTTGTAGTTGTTGACACTGAGAGCTGGATATACAATGCCCTGTTATGAAGACCATTCCTGAACAAAACAAAGGCAGTCAAGGCCACTTATGCCCTAACAGTCAAATTCCCGATCGAAGCTGTGTTTAGAGTCATGAAAGGTTCACATGAATGAGATAGGAAAGCCAATCTAGCCGTTTATAGAGAAAAAATGGAGCCAGACATGATTCAGATAGATTTTCCCAAACAAAAAAACTGCCTGAATGAGGATGAAGAAGAAGAGAAGGCGGAAACGTCAACTCGGTTTGACCTGGACTCGAGGGAAACATCTCCGAAAGATGGGAAAGACCAAGAAAGTGAGCTAACTAATGAGGTGATAATAGGTGATAAAAACCTCGAGCATACTGTAAAACTAGGGGCACAGTTGACATAACAGGTACAAAGCAAGCTGGTCAGCTTATTAAAAGAATACAAAGACGTGTTCACATGGAAGCATGAAGATATGCTGGGGATCACCGCCAAAATAATTTTGCATGCTCTAGCAGTTGACCCCAAGCGTAATATCTAGAAGAGACGGCGGTTCAACCCGGAGAGAAGCCGAGAGATTAAAGAGGAAGCCCATAAGCTCTTGGCTGCGGGATCGATCAGGGAAGTGCAATACCCCGAGTGGGTTTCCAATGTTGTACTCGTAAAGAAGAAAAATGGGCAGTGGAGAATGTGTGTGGATTTCACAAACCTAAACAAAGCAAGCAGAAAAGACAGCTTGCCTTTGTTGGAACCCCTATCACTGGTAACGCAGCGGAAATAAGTTTTCAAAATTTGTATACATATCGTAAACGATCAAGGACAAGTGAACTTAGGATCGTAATTTTTCAGAACTTATACACATAACATTATTACAATAATAAAATATATGTATACACAAGAAATTGAAATCAATATTCAGAAGAAGAGAACAAATCAATTCTTTATACCTTACGTAGGAGGTTCCTTTACTTTACGATATGCTCCTTATCTGTACCACCGATCTTCCTAGCTATTCTTGGAACTAGTAACTGCGTGTGGGTGCGTCACGTACTCAGGAGCTTAGGAGGATGTAGAGATAAAAGAAGAAACTATTTCTTCGAAGAGAAAAATACATAGAACAACTCTTGTTCTTCAAAAAATATATATTATTTTTTTTCTTTTCTTTCAATAGTGCAACACAGAACTTGCTCCTTTAGTTTTTTCTCTCTCTTAATCTCATGCACATTGATGCGTTTTTTCTCTTTCAAAATTGATGATGTGTTGACTTTTTAAAAAATTCAAAAACAATATTTAATTAAAACCAATCAATTAAACCAATCAATCTAATCTTTTAAAATATCAAATATCTTTAAAGATATTGATTAATATTTAGTTTATTTGATTTGATTTGAATTCAAACTATTTAAATTCAAAAATAAAAATTTTAATTTTAATAAAATTGTAAGAACCTCACTTTTATGATTGGCTTATTTCATGACAAATCACATTGGGGATGTTTATGTAACGGGTAGCATAGGTTCTCCAAGTGTGGTTTTCTCGAATGCTTCTGGTCATTCCAACGAGCTTCAAGAGAGGTAGATCAATTGTTCTTAACTCTTGAAGAGATTTAGTTGCACACACCACATCTTATGCATTTGTTTTGACATGCATTGATTGTTGCACACTCACACACTTACGTGCATTTGAATTGTTATGCATTTGTCTCATGATTGCTCATGTGTGGATTCTTTCACACTCCACACTTGCACATTTTGCACATTACTTAGTGTGTTGAGTTTGCCTGGAAAAGAGAATTTCTTTTCTTTGCATGGCCTAGACCGCTTGGCAAGCTATGCTTGCACCGCGACATACAAAGTGATATACCTCAATTGGGTCATGCTTCTTGTACTGCATCCTGTACACTTGCACGCACATCGGTCCAAGTCGCCGTGTAGTCCAGTAGGCCACTGTTGCCTATACCGCTGCCTTTGCACCTGCATACATAGCGGCCTGCACCGCGGTAATGTCCAATAGGTGCACTGAGGTGTGTACTGCGGTTTGGACACCTGCCCGAGCCACGGTTTGCAGAGCAGTATTGACGGGATTTTGATTCCCAAGCCCAAAAATACACAGTTTCATCTAGGGCTTCTATATATATGTTCTCTTCTTCCCCAACTCGTTTTTAGAGCTTCAAGAACCCCCTTTTAAGTTAGAGAGATTCTTTCTTAGAGAGAGAAGCTCCAAGACTTGTTCTTTAACTCTCCAAACCCAAAACCCATCATCCTTCATGCATCATTAAGCTACATTAAGGCATGGGTCTTCATCTTTAGTTGACTTGGTAAGTTAAACAAAAACCCCATCTTTGTTATTTGTTTATACTATCCAAGAAGATGTCTTTATTGCATTTATTAGTTGATTAAATACTAGGACGTCGTTTATTACATCTTGTTATAAGTTGCTTTGCATGATTGGGTTTGTATTGTGATAGCTTACATTTAGGACATATTTGCCCTCTAGCTAATAAGGACTCATTGATTGCATTTGTTAATTGCATTTATTGTCCTTGCCATTTTATGTGACAACATGTGTTGATATGGCTTTGTTTGATAACTAGATTTTAGACTTGCATATCTATATCTAGTTAGGTCTTTATGAGCATTCATATAGACATTGATATCTAGGATTTGTATTTAGTGTCATCTTTAATTCCTAGATAAGCATTTAGTGTTGCCTAGCATTATTTGCATTTTGAATATTCATATATTCACTTAGGTTGTTAATCTCTTCTTTGAGAGTTAAGTCTTGTGACTACAAGGTGTAGTGCACAAGCAAATGAAGTCTTGCAACCAAGGTGTGGTTGGAAAGCAAAGTGATCAAGGATTCACTATAAAGGCCAGTTAGGTAGTAGTGGTGGGTTAGTGACAAAAAATGGTGTGACTAGAGGTCAACCTAGGTTATAAACATCATTACAATAGTGGATTTGAGGATCGGTGTGGCTAGAAGGATAGCTCCTGGTTTTTTCCCTGTTGAAGAAAAGTTGGTATTAAACACCCGCCCCCCCCCCCCCCCCCCCCCCCCCCCCCCCCCCCCTCTTAGGTTATTAGACACACGCTTGAGTAGTATTTTTAAAATTAAAATAATCATATTATCTTATTTTATTCAACAACAAATATCAACAAACGTCATCCATTTAGTGATAAATAACATAATTAAATAATCTTATTATTTAATTTATTTAATCACCAATATCCATTAATCAAATAATCTCAATATTTAATTAATTCCTGAAAAAATACCTGTCACTTTCGTAACACAATTAATTGGACAATCCAATTAATTAACCGTGACCATTGTTACCTAAATTGATCGGACTAGCAAGGAGACCTAATGGATCTACAATATTTTGAGCTCCCATAATCTTTGGAATCATTAATTAAACTTTTTAATTAACATTCCTTTATTATTAACTCCGGTGTTATTCTACTAAAAACCCAAAGTTGCACTCTCTCAACTGCAGACGCTTTTACACAGACTGATACAACTCGGTGTCCATCGATTTAGCTATTACACATGGTGTGATCCTCCACAATAATTCATAATTAGAGTTGGGTCATAATGTCCGTTATACCCCTCTAATTACATATATCCTTTAAGTACCGTTGATTCTCTAATGGACAATAAATCTTATTTCCTTACGGAATTAGGTGAGCGCTCATATTGTCCAAGCCCCGAATCAACCCTTAAGGAAACTACTATCTACTTCTCATAAGAAGGAGTGGATTCCACTATTGTGTACATACCTTCCCATCGGCAAGCCAAACCACAATCCCAACATACGAAGCATATTGATCAGGAACGGCATCCGACCTCACCCATGGTATATCAAAGACCACGATCTAACCTGAGGGAGTCGATATAACACTCAGGATTAAGATCACCCATATATAGCCATCATTAGTTGATATATATGACTCCCATCGGTAAACAGATCTTGGTGAGAGATTCATATAGATCATGGCCTAGTCCTATATGATCACATCATACAAGATGCCTCCATTCCCATATATTCATACAAATGATTTAGGATAGAATCACTATACATTATAGAATGGACCACAACTATAGATTAACTACAAATAATGTACCCATCTTTATTTGCTATCTATGGACTCTTTAGATTGCACGTCTCTTACTATATCCATCCGTATGTGATACTCATATACACAGTTCTAGATTACATTTGGAAATCTAGGATGTTAATATGCACAAGTTATAAAATAAACAACACAACAAGAATGGATTGAACTTTTCTTTTTTATTTATTTCATAAATCCATTTACAAATTTCATCTTTAGGGCATAAACCCCAACAATCTCCCACTTGCACTAAAACATGTAAGGCATGTTTCGTAACCCTAGACCATCTAACTGACCCGAAAACACTTTAGCGATAAGGTCTTCGTAAATGGATCAGCATGATTATCTTTTGAGGCTATCTTTGTGACGATCACATCTTCTCTTTGCACTATCTCTCTAATGAGATGATACTTTCTCTCTATGTACTTCCCTCTCTTGTGGCTTCTTGGTTCCTTGAAATTAGCCACAGCACCACTATTATCACAATAAAGTGTGACGGGCTTATCCAGATTTGGAACAACTTCTAGATCACTCAAGAACTTGCTGAGCCAAACAACCTCTTTAGCAGCTTCACAAGTGGCTACATATTCGGCTTCCATGGTGGAGTCAGCAATGCAAGATTGCTTAATACTTCTCCACACAATGGCTCCACCACCCATGGTGAAAACTGATCTAGACATGGATTTCCTAGAATCCATGTCTGACTAAAAATCAGAATTTGTGTATCCTAATGGGATCAAATCTTGTCTGGAATACACTAGTATATAGTTTCTCGTTCTTCGAAGATACTTGAGAATTATCTTGACGGCAACCTAATGATCTAATCCTGGGTTTAACTAGTACCTGCTGACTACTCACATTGCATAGCAGATGTCCGGTCTCGTGCATACCATAGCATACATGAGACTACCTACTACCGATGCATAGAGTACACGTCTCATATCCTCAACTTCTTGAGGTGTCTTAGAACATTGCTCCTTAGACAAGTGAACTCCATGCCTAAAGGTAAATTACCTTTCTTGAAGTCTTGCATTGAAAATCGAACAAGAATCTTGTCTATATACGATGCCTAAGACAGTGCTATGAGTTTGTTCTTACGATCCCTTATAAGTTGGATCCCTAGAATGTAACTCGCCTCTCCCAAATCTTTCATTTGGAATTGGTTAGCCAGCCAGCCCTTTACATCAGATAATACTCCCACATCATTCCCAATGAGTAGGATGTCGTCCACGTATAGTACCAAGAAAACTACCTTTTTGCCAATGATGCACTTGTAGACATAAGGCTTATTCATCTTCTGCTTAAAGTCATAGGTTTTGATCACATCATCAAACCTGATGTTCCAAGATCTAGATGCTTGCTTGAGTCCATAAATGGACCTTTGTAGCTTGCAAACTTTTTGCTATTGATTTGGGAACACGAATCCCTCTGGTTGCATCATATAGATGCTCTCGTCAAGATTGCCATTCAAGAATGTAGTCTTGACGTCCATTTGCCAAATTTTATAATCGAAATAGGCAGCAATGGATAAGAGAATATGAATAGACTTAAACATGGCTACTAGCGAGAAGGTCTCTTCATAATCGACCCTTTTTTTCTAGGTATAACCCTTAGCCACTAGCCTTGCTTTGAAGGTCTTTACCTTGATGTCCACTCCTATCTTTCTCTTGTAGATCCACTTACACCCTATGGGTTTTACCCCATTCGGTAAATCTATAAGATCCCAGACTGAGTTAGAGTGCATAGACTCCATCTCGAGATTCATGGGTTTAAGCCATTCCTCTTTATCAGGATTTTCCATTGCATTCTTAAATGTTAATGGATCATCCTCACTATCAGCAAAGACAACACCTTGTCCCTCACCTATACCTAAATAGCGTTCAGGTTGTTTTACAACCCTACCACTACGTCTAGGTGATAGTGTATCCTGATCAAGAACCATCTGACTCTCAGATGTTTGTAGATCAACTACTCTTGTTGATAAAGCACTAGTCTTACCAGGCTTATGGTCACAAATATAATTGTCCTCAAGAAACGTTGCATTTGACGATACAACTACTTTGTTATCTTCGGGACTATAGAAGTGTCTAGCTATAGTCTTCTTAGAGTATCCTACAAATAGGCAGACCACAGACTTGGAGTCTAGCTTTCCACTTTTGTTCTTTAGCAGGTGTGCTAGACATCCCCATACGCAAAAATGTCACAAAATAGCTTTACGACCATTCCACAACTCTAGGGGAGTCTTCGAAACAGATTTGGATAGCACTACATTTAAATTGTATGGCGCTGTTTGTAAAGCATATCCCTATAAGGAAATTGGTAACGATGAGAAACTAATCATAGATCTCACCATTTCTATCAGGGTTCTATTTCTCCTCTCCGCTACACCATTTTCCTGAGGTATACATGGAGCTGTGAATTTGGAAACTATCCCATGCTGGACCATGAAGTCTTTAAACTCTTGGTCAGAGTACTCACCTCCACGATCGGATCGTAGTGACTTGATAGTTCTATCTAATTGATTCTCAACTTCAGCTCGAAATTCTTTGAACTTTTCAAATGTTTCCGACTTTCGTTGCATCAGGTTGACATATCTATATCTTGAGTAGTCATCTATAAAGGTGGCATAATACTCATAGCCTCCTCTAGCTCTAACATTCATCTGTCCTCAAACGTCTGTATGTATGAGCTCCAGTGGCTCTATAGCTCTAATCCCTTTTTCTAGTAAAAGGTCTCTTAGTCATCTTACCTTCTAAACAGGATTTGCAGACAGGTAATATGCCAACCTTTAACTCATTTAAAGGTCCGTTTTTTACTATTCTGTCTATCCGGTCAAGGTTGATATGACCAAGCCTTAGATGCTAGAGATACGTGTCATTATTTGGAGAAATCTTATGTCTTTTAGTTTTTAGTTTTTCAACTTTAAACATTTCGGTGTTGAGTAGTGTAGTATGTATTAACGGTCTTAACATTTACAAATTGTTTTCATTAATTCCTGAACAAAAATTCAGGCCATTCTTTCCAATAATAGTAGACTTATTATTAAAAGAAACAGAATATGATTGTTCTAACGACTTAGAAATGGAAATCAAATTCCGTGTAAATCCAAGAATATAAAAAACATTGTTCAATAGTAAAAAGCTATTATTATTACAAAATTGCAATCTTATTGCTCCCACTGCTTTGGCCGACACTACATCCCCTGACCCCATATGCATAGAGAAGGCTCCCTTCTCTAGTTGTGTCCAAGAATCAGTCAACTGCAAAGAGGAACAAACATGGTTAGTGGCCTCCGAATCAACTATCTAGGGTGAAGAATCATCTTCCACTAAACAAGATTCAAGAACAAGTAAATAATATTTACCTATCGTCTTCTTCTTCTTGGCTACCTCTTCTAGGTACTGAGGATAGTTCCTCTTCCAATGCCCGACCTTTTTACAATGGAAACATTTTCCTTTGTCTTAGTTGGTGGAGGTGCCCTTGTTTTTGCTCTGGGCCTTCTTGGGCTTGGGCTTGGACTTACCTTTGGCCTTCCCAGCAGACCTTTTCCTTCTTTTATTATTATTAGAGGAGGAAGATGGCTCGACAACATTTGCCACAACAGTCTTACCCTTGTTATCCTTAGTTAAGGACTCAAAAGTAGCGTAGCAACTGTGTGAGACTGAACCTTAACTTGTTCATCCCGTATGATGCTCACTTGACTGGGTTTGTCAATGCCCCACCATTGACTTCTGCCATGTTGTAGTAGGACATCATGCTCAGGACATGTTCTCGAACTGATGTACCTTCCTTCATACGAGCGAGCATAGAGGAACGAACAACTTCGTGTCGCTTTTGCTCGAGGGGCTACTCAAACATAGCTTGCAATGACTCTATGATTTCGAATGCTGAAGTCATTGCTTTGTGCTTTGTGACAAGCATGTCTGTCATAAAATCCAACAAATATGTTCGGGCCTTCTCATTAGATAAGACCCATTGCTGGTATGCCTCATGAACTCTTTGCGATGCATTGGCAGCAGGAGCTGGAGGACATTCCTCTCTAAGCACAAACTTAAGGTCTTTTATGACCAATATTGCATTAATATTTAGTTTCCACTTAGTGTAGTTATCACCAATTAATTTTTCGTTTGCAAGTATTTGTGGTAGCGTTGTTAATAGCAAATTTGGCTAGTGTTAACTGAAAAATTCACTCGGAGTGAAAATCTCAGTTAACACCCTCACCCACCATCGGTAGCAGCAGCGGGGTAGGTACCTTTGGTACCAGGGTCCCTCATTTTTCTGTATGATCGAGATCGATAGATCAAAGAATGGAGAAAGAACACTAGGGACCGGGAGATGTAAAATAAGCACTGTTTTATTCAATCAATCACTACGGTAGAATTACAATATGTATACATGCATATTCCTCTCCATTTTCACACTTTTACACAGGTAGGAGATGGAGAAAACGTTCGTGTCGATAAGTGGATATATATTTTTTCTCCAGTGATTGTCAATGGACTCTCACTGGCTTTCGGGCATCTCCCGAGATCTCTCTGGTTATGGCGATGAAGAATACTCCAAAAAATTCCTCCTCCGCTTTACCCTTCAATGCCGTATATATAGTACTTCCCGAATCTCCACAAAATCCGGTTGTCTTTAATGAAGATTATAGAGAGTTCTATTTTAAGCGTTGAAAGGCATTTGCGTGGAGTCGAAGGCATGGGATTTGATCCCGTTAATCAATGGCGAATTCAAATTCTGATTCGGTCAACCATTGGGTCATTAATGGCGCTTTATTTTGGCGATAAAGTCAACTTTCCTTCTTCGTGGAGCTTGATGGCGAGGGAGTCAACTTTCCTTCTTCGTGGATCTTGGAGGGAAATTCTGACTTTGAGTTCTGACGGAGGATAGTGCTGGTACCTCATTTTGATGAGCTTGTATTGCCTCCTGCTAGAATGGTGCTTGTGTCTTCGTGTACCCTATCGCATTGCCTGGGGGGTAGGATACTTGCCTTGAAGGAGCTCTGGATAAGCATACTAAGTACCAGGCGGGAGTCGGGGTGTGATCGTGCCTAAATTATTGTATATTTCGGCTCTCATTCCTATTCCTTTGTCTCGTTCTTGCGTGTACTTTTTATATATTTTATGTCTAATAGGCTCTTTGGTGCTAATTGCATGCAATAGATGTAATTCTGGTGTTAGAAGCTAATTGCGGTGGTTCCGACAGAAAAGGGGCAAAAGGAAAGACAAATGATCATAAGCAGCTCTACAGTGCGGGTCAAGTGCAGGTCGCAACTGCACTCCAACCGCTCTCCTTCCCACAGCCGGGACCTGATTCATGAAGGAAAGATAAAGTGCGGGTCAGTGCGGGTCATCCAACCGCACTCCACCCGCACTGTTGTCGAATCGAGAGAAGCTAAGTTGCACCTGACATTAAAGTGTGGGTAAAGTGCGGGTAATCCAACCGCACTCCACCCGCACTGTTGCTCAAGATAGAGGAGTGGATTTACACCTGACATTAGAGTGCAAGTACAGTGCGAGTAGAGTGCGGGTCAAGTGCGGGTCATCAAACCGTACTCCACCCGTACTATTGCCCAGATCAGAGAACTGAAGATGAAGACAACCCATACAGTGCGGGTAATTCACCCGCACTCCACCCGCACTCTGCGCGTGACAGCTTCTGTTTTCAAGCTTAACTTACCTATTTTTCCATCCCCTATAAATAGAAAAAGGTGGGAACGAACCAAAAAAAGACCCATATCTCCCAACACTTGTAGTCTAAGCTAGAAATACACCCCCCCTATCATCCAAACCATCTCAACTCAATCAAAGGCAACTAAGAGACTTGGATTCAAGCTTCAAGGAAGGAGATCAATCTTCAAGGGTTCTCTCTACACTCTCTCTTAGTTTATTTGTTTGTAATAGAACATGAGTAGCTAAAATACCCCACTATGGGGTTGATGTTATTTGTTTGATGGATATTTGGGCTTTGTAAATAAACTCTATGTGTTATATTTATTCTATCTCTATGTTTTATTCCATTGTTTGAATTAATTTCCATTATTGATTTGCTTGGATACACCCTCTTTGCATGATTGATTTGGATTACTTGAGTAGGCAATTAGGTTGTCTAATGCTCAATGGAATGGAAGGATTTCCAGAAATCCGGCTCTATAACCATGCCCTTAATCTAATCTTGAATTAGTGGCTTTCACTATACACCCTAGGTTAGCCACTTGTGAGAGAATTAGAAGCCTCCACTATACACACTAGGTTGGCTACTTTAGTGATTTTACGAGAATTAACCTTCGAGTAGAATTCGGTTGATAACCTCTAACCTCATCCAATCTCAAATGGGTGTCCTTCACTATACATCCTAGGTCAGCCACATGTGAGGGAATTTGAAGCCATCACTATACACCCTAGGATGGCTACATTAGTAATAGGTTGAGCCATAGCCAGATAGATGAGCATTCATCGAACAAGTCTCGATTGAGTAACTAGTCATTGTTGGTTGCTTAGGAGGGATTAATCGCTAGTAGGAGGTCTTAGCTATTCACCCTAGGTTGACCTCTTGCTAGAGATATGTAAGGACCTCGATTTTATGATTGACTTATTTCATGACAAACCACCACATTAAGGATGATTGTGTAATGGGTAGCTTAGGTCCGTATTGGCAAGCGTCCAAGCATCTCCATGACTTCAAGAGCAAAAGGTATACTCACTTGACTTTGTCTCTTGAAGAGTTTAGGTGCACACACACACACTTCATGCATGTTTTGTTTATCTTGCATTTGTGTTCTTTACTGTTTATATAAGTGTGCATCCTTTTCAATAACACTTACTAGCTTGCATTAGATTTCTCTATCTTTCATTGTATCTCATTTGAGAACATGTTTGACATGTTAATTGTGCTTCATTGTGTGCATCTCACTCACTTCACACTTGCACAACATTCATGTAAGATAGACCTTTTTCTTGAGTGTTAAAAAGGGATTTTTCCCTTTAGCGCGGCCTAGACTGCTCGGTAGGCTTTGCTTGCACCGCGGCGCAAGGAGTGGTATTCTCCAGTGCGTCATGCGCGACATGGACCGCGACCTGTGCACTCGCACGCACAGCGGTGTTGTCTAGACGGTGCACTGCTTGTATGTACCGCGGTGTTGTCTAGACGGTGCACTGCTGTATGTACCGCGGTCTGGACACTTACCTGAGCCGCGGTCTAGCAAGCGGTTTTGACGGGATTCAGTTTCCCAAGTTCAAAACGATGTAGTTTTAACTAGGGCTTCATATATATTCTTCCTCTTCTCTTCTTGGCCGACCAAGAGCTCACAAAATCATTTTTAGAGAGAGGTTAGAGCTCCTAGAGAGAGAAAGCTTCAAGAAAGCATCTTTGACTCTCCAAACCCAAAACCCATCTCCATCTTGCATCATTCAACATCATATGAGCATGGGTCTTCATTGTTTCATGACTAGGTAAGCAAGAACTTCTTTGAACATCATTTATTGTTCTTCTTACTCTAGATTAGGTATTTATTGCATGATTAAATACCTAGACTCTATTATTGCATATTTATGAGTCTTGATAACATGATTGGGTTTGTATTTTGATAGCTTGATTGATTAGGTCATTTTTGCCTAAAAGCTAGGTCATAAATATTCATGTGTGATTGATTGATAACTAGGTTGAGAAATTGTGTTTTAATCAACTAGTTAATGTTTATGAATATTTGATTGTGTTTGTTTGTGATAGCTTGCATTATTAGGTCATATAAGCCTAAATAGCTAGTCCATAAATGTTCATGTATGCTTAATTGATGATTAGATTGACATTGTGCATCTAGTAAAGTTTATGAATGTTTATGTGAATTTAATTGACAATTAGGTTGTTAGAATTTCTCTACAACTAATTGAGACCTCATGTGTGTACATGTAGGCATTGTTTGATAACTAGAGTGTTAATTGCTTTATAACATCTAGTTAGGCATTTTGTGTATGATCTTACACATTATTGCATTTGAGCATATTGTCTCACTTTCACATAGACCCTATAATCTTCATTGAGTCAAAGTCTTGTGGCTTCAGGGTGAAGTTGCACAAGCACTGAAGTCTTGCAACCAAGTTATGGTTGGCAAGCATCGGTCAAAAATCCATTGTAAAAGGCCTGCAGGTAGAGTAGGAGGTGCTCACGCCAATAGTAGTGTATTAGTGGATATCACTAGGAATAGAACCAAGAGTAGCTAGTGGTAGTGTCCATAGCCTGAGGTTATCTAGAGTGAGAGTCCGAGTATCACTTGAGGGTGTAACTTTTTATTCAGTATAGTGGATTTCAGTGATCGTCTGTGGCTAGAAAGATAGCCCATGGTTTTTCCCTTGTCGAAGGGTTTCCACGTCAATATCAAGTGTTATTTATTATTCTGCACTTTACACTTGATTTTGTATGTTTGATTTAATTGGGTTATTTGTTTAATATTGACTAATCGAAAAATTGGTAATAATTGATTAACAACCCATTCACCCCCCCCCCCCCCCCCCCCCCCCCCCCTCTAGGTTGTAGACACACGCTTAGAGTGTATTTTCAATTGGTATCATAGCGGGTTCCTAGACATACTTAGGTGATCATTGCTCTTGTTTGTGTGTCTTGCATTTGTGTGCATTTTGTTGGTTGCATTCACTTGCATTCATATTACCCAAACACTATGAGTGACTTTGGGATGAGTAAAGAGCGAGCGTCAAGTATGAGACCACCATTACTCAAGAGGGACAATTATGCCTCATGGAAAGGCAAGATGGAGTCCTATATTTTCCAAATAGATGACCGTGCATGGATGGCAATTGAGGATGGCTACACGCCTCCAACTATGACCACCGAAGATGGACTCCAAGCCCAAGGCTCAATGGAGTTCCGAAGAATTTGAAGCTTTGAAGTGGAACAACAAAGCAATGCATGCTTTGCTTTGTGCAATGGATGAGAGCCAATATAAACTCATCCAAATCACCAAAAATGCACATGAAGCTTGGAAGATCCTAGAGACGGCACATGAGGGAACCGAAGTGGTTAAGGATTCCAAGCTCCAAGTCCTCCAAGCACAATTTGAGACGATCAAGATGGAGGAGCATGAGAGTTTTAATGACTTCCAAGTGAAGTTGATGGACATTGTGAATCAAAGCCATCAACTAGGTGACCCATATTCGAATAAGAGGCTCAAGCAAAAGATCATGAGGTCACTTCCCGCTAGATTCGAATCCAAAGTGACGGCTCTTGAAGAAAACAAGGACTTCAAGACTATGAAGCCAAGTGAAGTGATTGGAAGGCTACTTGCCTATGAATCTAGAAGGGGTCCTACCTCCACACCTCCCAAGAAGCAAAAGGGGTTAGCCTTGAGGACCTCCAAGATTGGGAAAGGGGATGATGACTCGGGTGAAGACATGGCTCTAATGGTGAAGAGATTCAAGAAATTCTTGAAGCTACAAAAGAGTGGCCATGGCTCTAAGGAAAATGACTTCAAGAAGAAAACCCACTTCAAGAAGATTGAGCCAAGTCAAGAGAAGCCTTCAAGAACGGGGATTCAATGCTTTGAATGTGAAGGATTCGGGCATATCTCTAAGGATTGTACTAACTTGAAGGATAAGAGAAGAGAAAAGGCGATGGCTATCTTATCAAGTGATAGTGAGAGTGTAAAAGATTCCTCGGATGATGAAGAACTTGCCATTAACTACACGGCCTTTGGAGTCTCTTATGTGGAAGTAGAAGAAGGCAAGAGTGCCTTGTCATGTGACCAAGGCGAAAGTCTTGATGAGGAAGTTGACTCATTTGATGAGAGGCAAAGTGAAAGGAGTGTCTCACTCTCTAGTGTAGGAAGTGACTCCGATGAGGAGATGACTCTCATGGTTGAGAGATTTAAGAGATTTACAAAATCTCAAAAGAAGGGCATGACCTCTAATGTGAAGGAGGAAAAGAAAAAGACAAGGAAAGATGACCCTTGCCTTGAGTGTGGTGGAGTTGGCCACCTTGCCTCCATGTGTGGTAACTTGAAGTACAAGAAGGGAGGAGAAACTATGTTCGCTACTTGGAGTGATAGCGAAGTTGAAGTAGTTGAAGAGTGCTCCACAAGCTCGGTTGCTAGTGAGATCAACTACTTCGCATTTCCAGGTTCCTACCATGAAGAAACTCAAGCCATCACCAAATGTTTATCACTTGAAGATTTCAAGATGGATGGCCTTGAACTTGGAAACCGAAGAGGAGCATGCTTGAGTGAAGCAAGCTTTGATGATATGACTCTCACAAGCACAAGTGGGAGAAGCCTTGATAGTGATGGATCATGCTCCGGGAACTCTTGTGACAACAATGTGCACAACCAAGAGTTCATTGACTTTCTTCAAAAGTCCTTAAAGGAGAGAGAAAATGATATCCTTAGATTGGAAAAGGATAATCTTCAATTAAAGGCTAAGTTAAATGACTCCTTGAAGTCGGACGTGATTGATATGTCCGAATATGAGAAGGAGATTAAAGATTGCCATCAACGGATGAAGGCCATGAAAGAAGAACTTGCCAACAATGAAAACTCCTTGAAGATTGTCAAGGAAAGAGAGATGAGGTGCCTTGAAGAATTAAAGAAGGCCAAGGTCAAACAACCTCAAGCTCAAGGCAAGAGCAAAGCTTCATCCAAGCAATCTTCCACTCAAGGAAAGTCCACACAAGCCTTGGCATCCTAACCAAAGCCTAGGCAATCCAAGAAGAAAGGAAAATTCCTTGAGAAGCCAACCACCTCTTTTAACAAGTCAACTATCAAGAAAAGAGGTGACCATAAGTGGCATGCTCAACCAAGGTGGCATGATCAACCTGCTCCACCACCTCAACAAGCTAGACCACAAAAGTGCCACCAATCGGCTCAAGCTCCTGGGAGAAGCAAACCGATGCACCATCAAAGACAACCTCATCAACATGGCGATGCCTCGATGAGATCACAATGCTATGGTATAAATCCTTACACTGTACCTACTTGTCATTTTTGTGGTATGATTGGTCACTTAAGACCAAATTGCTTTAAATATATTGAGAGGTGTAGATTAAAGAGCATGAAAGAAAAACGGTTGAAAAATAGGGCAAGTTTGCATAAACCTAGGGAATTTATAAACATGTCTATGACCACTAAAAATGTGAAAGTGGAACCTAGGTGGGTTAGAAAGAATGAACCCGCTTGCCTTAGTGCCCATGTGACTCCCGTAGATGCAATTAGGTCCATTGGACTTGGTAGGTCTATAGGAGCTCATGTCTCCCATTGACTTGGTTGGAATTGACCCCATTTGGGGAGCTCAAGCAAAGAGAGCGATCTTGCATGATTTGCTATATGCAAAAAGTTGGCTTATTTTATGCTCTTTTATGATTGCTTGAGTGTGCTTGGTGAATAACATTGATTAATAATTGTATAATGTTTTTGATTACACCATTGCACGGTTGCTTTGTATGATAATGCATGTCTTCTATTATTGCTTGAGCATGCTTATCTTTTTGAGGAATGTTCTACTTGTTAGTACATTTGATTGACCTCAAATTATTCTCCATGTTCATGATTCCTAGATATGCATTCTTAAGCTCTCTCTTGAAAAGGGCTACTGGCAATATGACGTGGAGCCACCCAATGTTGGAAAAGGCTACTCATTTGAAACCGAGTGAAAGCCATCAAGAGAGTTACATTAGCATGATAAACAGAAATACATGCTTGCTAGGAATATGGAGAAAAACAGAAAAAGGAGAAAAACAGAAAATGTAGTTATATGACTGTTATGTGTGGTGTTGCATTGCTTATTTTTAACATCAAAATTGTTGATTGATGATGTATCTTGCAATGAAGCAAAGATGATATACTTTTGTTGTGATTAGTACACTTGCACACAAATGCTTGGATATATATCTTCTTATCATAACAACATGGTCTTAATTGGTTTGACTTCATTTGGAAATCCTTTTGAGTGTTGCTTTGATTGATTTTTATGCATGAGAATAATAGTATTTTGTATTACATGCTAAGCAACCTTTCACACGCACACATTTTTTTGAATATAATCTCCTTGAATCTCTCTCAATTATTTAAGTTGCATAAAGTTTGTGAATATGATTATGCAATGTAATTGTGCGAATAGCTCTCTTTGCTAAAGCAACCCGATAGGGGGAGCTCCTTTGCCTATCTCATGACAAAAAGGGGGAGAAGTCTTGAGAGAAATAGGGGGAGTGAGAGATATAAGGGGAGCATTGTTTATGCTATGCTTTGGGGGAGAAATCATGAGGGAGAGTAACCTTTTAGGGGGAGCATTGCACATGCATTCTTTGTATCCTTTATTTGTTGTAGAGTGCAATGCTTGTTTTTTAGTTGTTCACCTCACATGCACTTGTTCTTGGAAAGTGCTTCTTGCTATTGTGTGTAGGTACATTGATGATTCTACAAAGAGAGTGAAGATATTAAAGATTTAGATTCTAGGTATCTCTTTTGTAATGTAGAAGTGATAATGGACAATAGCTTTGTTTTATTTTGTGAGGATTGTTTGTGAGTGGTTGTTTTGTCATGAAATAGCCAAAGGGGGAGATTGTAAGAACCTCGATTTTATGATTGGCTTATTTCATGACAAACCACCACATTGGGGATGATTGTGTAATGGGTAGCTTAGGTCCGTATTGGCAAGCGTCCAAGCATCTCCATGACTTCAAGAGCAAAAGGTATACTCACTTGACTTTGTCTCTTGAAGAGTTTAGGTGCACACACACACACTTCATGCATGTTTTGTTTATCTTGCATTTGTGTTCTTTACTGTTTATATAAGTGTGCATCCTTTTCAATAACACTCACTAGCTTGCATTAGATTTCTCTATCTTGCATTGTATCTCATTTGAGAACATGTTTGACATGTTAATTGTGCTTCATTGTGTGCATCTCACTCACTTCACACTTGCACAACATTCATGTAAGATAGACCTTTTTCTTGAGTGTTAAAAAGGGATTTTTCCCTTTAGCGCGGCCTAGACCGCTCGGTAGGCTTTGCTTGCACCGCGGCGCACAGAGCGGTATTCTCCAGTACGTCATGCGCGACATGGACCGCGACCTGTGCACTTGCACGCACAACTGGTCCCAACCGCGGTGTTGTCCAGACGGTGCACTGCTGTATGTACCGCGGTCTGGACACTTACCTGAGCCGCGGTCTAGCAAGCGGTTTTGACGGGATTCAGTTTCCCAAGTTCAAAACGATGTAGTTTTAACTAGGGCTTCATATATATTCTTCCTCTTCTCTTCTTGGCCGACCAAGAGCTCACAAAATCATTTTTAGAGAGAGGTTAGAGCTCCTGGAGAGAGAAAGCTTTAAGAAAGCATCTTTGACTCTCCAAACCCAAAACCCATCTCCATCTTGCATCATTCAACATCATATGAGCATAGGTCTTCATTGTTTCATGACTAGGTAAGCAAGAACTTCTTTGAACATCATTTATTGTTCTTCTTACTCTAGATTAGGTATTTATTGCATGATTAAATACCTAGACTCTATTATTGCATATTTATGAGTCTTGATAACATGATTGGGTTTGTATTTTGATAGCTTGATTGATTAGGTCATTTTTGCCTAAAAGCTAGGTCATAAATATTCATGTGTGATTAATTGATAACTAGGTTGAGAAATTGTGTTTTAATCAACTAGTTAATGTTCATGAATATTTGATTGTGTTTGTTTGTGATAGCTTGCATTATTGGGTCATATAAGCCTAAATAGCTAATCCATAAATGTTCATGTATGCTTAATTGATGATTAGATTGACATTGTGCATCTAGTAAAGTTTATGAATGTTTATGTGAATTTAATTGACAATTAGGTTGTTAGAATTTCTCTACAACTAATTGAGACCTCATGTGTGTACATCTAAGCATTGTTTGATAACTAGAGTGTTTAATTGCTTTATAACATCTAGTTAGGCATTTTGTGTGTGGTCTTACACATTATTGCATTTGAGCATATTGTCTCACTTTCACATAGACCCTATACTCTTCATTGAGTCAAAGTCTTGTGGCTTCAGGGTGAAGTTGCACAAGCACTGAAGTCTTGCAACCAAGTTGTGGTTGGCAAGCATCGGTCAAGAATCCATTGTAAAAGGCCTGCGGGTAGAGTAGGAGGTGCTCATGCCAATAGTAGTGTATCAGTGGATATCACTAGGAATAGAACCAAGAGTGGCGAGTGGTAGTGTCCATAGCCTGAGGTTATCTAGAGTGAGAGTCCGAGTATCACTTGAGGGTGTAACTTTTTATTCATATAGTGGATTTCAGTTCGTCTGTGGCTAGAAGGATAGCCCGTGGTTTTTCCCTTGTCGAAGGGTTTCCACGTCAATATCAAGTGTTATTTATTATTCCGCACTTTACACTTGATTTTGTATGTTTGATTTAATTGGGTTATTTGTTTAATATTGACTAATCTAAAAATTGGTAATAATCGATTAACAACTCATTCACCCCCCCCCCCCCCCCCCCTAGGTTGTAGACACACGCTTAGAGTGTATTTTCAAGATACATACCAACACTATATACCCTAGGTTGGTTACATTTGTCAATACGTGCTTAATTGAGAGTTTGTTGCAATTGCCCCAATATTCACTTACGAGTCCATCAACTCCGTAGTTCCATCATCATTCATTCATCACTCCATTGTCATCCCATTTTATTTGCTTTTATAGTTTAGTTTATATTATATTTTCATTCACCAACACTTTACTTTTATGCATACTAGTTATATTAATCCTAATCTTATCACCGCTACCCCGATCTCAGTGGACGACACCCGTGCTTACCGCTTTACTTGTATTTCTACTTGTGAACGCATCGCATAGGTTTTATAAATTGTTTTGACGGACGGTTTTCTAACGGCAAAAACCTTCTAATCAGAGTGGTACCAAGGCAGATATCGAGGTTGTACCGAGGTAGGTATCGAGGTACTTGGTACCTTGATCATCGTCGAGGTGCTTGCGGGGTGCTGGGTGTGCAAGCTATCATCGTACTGGTCTTGAACTGGTATCATGAGCATCAGTAGGGCGAGATATATGCATTTGGAGCTGATATCCTATCTAGATAGATGGATAGTCGAGGTTCCAACCTCGTCGGATATCGACTTCATCTAGGTGATGGTACCGGTCTCGCAGGTCTCTTGAAGTATCTGGATGAATCTTCCTAGATAGGTCTCTGTTTGGAAAATTCTCCTTTGGTCCCTTGCCAGAAAAACCTGTTAACAGAAGTCCCCCTTGACTTGAACACCGGTATCAGGTTAGGGTTGGAGTTAGGATAGATAGCGCTTGGAGAATTTTTCGTAACGTCTCATAGGAGGGAATCTTTTCTTTGCACGCTGATTTAAATGAAAATTCCATGTGGCTGATCAGGGTAGGCCGAATTAAAAAAGGAAAATATTTTGGGGGCACACATTTCTCGAAACCGATCCCTCCAATTCGCTGATTTTACCGTGACATTAATTACCTTTTCTGCCCGTTACAAGCAATCATCCTTATATAAACTCTAGTGCCTTCGTAAGTGATTCGTGTCAAGCAAACTTCCTGACTGAGATTTTTTTAGAAAAAAGAAAACCTAGCCTCAACCTTCAACTTCCCCCTTTTCTCTAGAAATCAATCTCTGAAACTGTCATTATGTCTTCACCTGGTGGTGATAGCATTGAGCAGCTCTTCGACGGCGACGCGGTGGCCAGCGGGAACCTTGCCCCTAGAAAATGGGCACGTGATAGCAGCGACAGCGGGGACGTCGTTCCCATTCAACGATGCCGTTCCAACCAGAACATTGCAATCGGGACGGGTTTCTCAAACAATCCTGAGACTCCGGTTGATGTCGACCAGGAGTCGAGTGAAGAAGTAGATGCCATCGGGATTGGTGGGAGCCAGGCCGGTGAAGTTACTGACACCGCTGGAAGGGTACTTGCCCCCCTACGAATACAGGTGCATCCCTGACTCGTCCAGTACCTTGGACACCGTGGCGTGCTTGCGGAGGGATTTCAAAATCCCTAAGGATATCTATACCTCCGAAAGGGTATGATGTGTATACCCCCAATCGCGGGGAGCTTCCAATTCATGCAGCGGCCTTCGATAGTGGAGTTAGGTTACCTCTTTACCCTACCTTGCGTAGGGCGCTGTACGCATTGCAGCTTGCCCCTCTTCATCTAATGCTGGGATTTTGGAGGCACCTAGTGGGGTTCCTGGTTTTATGGAGGGAGCAATGTGCGAGAGACAACATTGATCGGGAACCGGGAGCTGACGAGCTCGGATATGTGTTTCAAATTGCTGCCAAAGCCTCGGGTCCGAAGGGTCAGTTCTATGCTCGGGCCAAGAACAACCTGAAATTTATGGTACCAGGAGCCACAAAGAAGGATAATTCCTGGAGGGAGGAATGGGTCATCGTCAAGGGTGGATGGGGCAGCTCGGTTTACATCTGAGGAACCGAATTCGAGGTTCCTACCTGCTTTAGCGGGAGACCCTTATTGGAGAAGGGTAAGCTCTGTACTGAGTCAGAGAAGATCTTGAAGGCCATCATGGCCAAGAATTATGTCAACCTACAGTATCCTGCCTTGGATGCTTTGATGCAAGAAGGGTGGAGTATTCCCTCCGTATTTCCGATACACTTCCTGGTAAACGTCTCTCTGATTTCCCTTTCGTTGTACTACTTCATTAACTTTATTGATATTAACTTGTGTTTTTTTGGTAGTTTCAGCAGTATCTCCATCAGTTCCTGAGGTGGAGACTCACCAAGCCGGCGGTACTGTTGATTCTCCTCCAACTTCCCCTGTCAGGCTTCCAACCAGTTCTCATCTTGATGTAGAGGTTAGTGTACCTGCTGGCTCTGGTAGGATCCTAATCGAGGTATCAGGATCGCCAGCTCCCCCTTTTCCTACCTCGGCTAGGTCGCTAGAGGCTTTTACAGCCAGAGTGGGGAGGTATCGAGGTGCCTCCAGCCGGATGCAAGATGCTTCGCCCCTCAGACCAGTCAATGTCGCAGCTGTCATAGATGCTGGTGCCTCAGCTTCTTCTGTTTCTCCCGTTATGGCAACTGGTCAGCCTAAACCGGTCGAGAAAAGTTCTGACACTGCTATGAAGAGGCGGGTGGTACCTTGAGATAAGGCGCGGTCGAGGTCGAAGGATAGCAGCCTAGATGAAGTTCTGGCCCACTTCGTGGCTTCTTGCTCAGGTAGGGGTCTAGATGTCATGACCGCCATGCCCACTAAGCTTCTAATTAGAAAGGGATCTGCTCTTCTGGATGAGGTAAGCTGTCTTACTTTAATCCTATATCCAGGTAAAAGGTTAAGAATATTCTGACAAGTGTATTATTTTTGTCAGGCTTTTAAGTTCAATGTGGCCATGAGCCAACATGTCGGCCTCCTTTTGGAGCAAGTCAGAAGTGCTACTGCTGAGCAGGAGAGGTCTAAAGAGGAGCTTGCTAATGCTGCTCAGGGAATGGAAGTTCTCAACCAGTCGCTGGCAAACACCCAAAAGGAAACTGACCAGGCGAAGGTTGACAGGGAGAGGATATGGCATGCTCTGGATATGGAGAACCTCAGGTCCCTCCGCCACAAGGAGAAGAGGGATATTGTGAAGGAGAGAATAGTGGAGCTGGAGAAAGAAATCCAGTCCCTTCTGGGTAGCGGGGCCAATCTAGATGCCCAGGTAGACACCGCCTTCGCGGACAGTTACTTTTTTGCTGGCTACCAGATGGCTCTAGCTCTCCCTCCTCTGTTTGATCTAGGTGACATCACTGGCTGGAACCGGGAGGAGATCATGGCAAAGGCAGCTGAACTAGCTAGGGTAGCGCCTTCTGATGTGGCTAGACCCTCCCAGGTTGCTGGAACCAGTGGAGTGGTTGGAGGGGCAGACCAGAGTCCTATCTCTCTTCTTCTACCAAGCAACACTAGAGCAACTCCTAGTTTGAAGGATCCTGAGGTTGGCATTTTTCAAGCTGGAGGAAAGGTCCCTGCCTCCTCTGCTCCTCCAGTAGAGTCTATCAAGGAGGTAGGAGATCGACCTGCTACCAATGACGGAAGAGCTGCCCTGCCTGTCTCATCTTCTGACCCTGCCCAGGAAAAGGAAGGTCAGGCTACTCTGATCGAGGAACTTGGAGGGGATTTTGATTGAGTAGTCGTAGGGGAGCTTCAAGGAGGTCCGTCTCCAATGGAAATTCTGGTTGCTGTAGGTACCCAGGAAGCAGGCGGAGCTTCATCTAGTATTGAAGAAGGAGAAACCATAACTGGTGAAGCAGGCTGGGAAATGGTCACTCAAGAGCAGGAGGATGCTTGATCCAGCTTGATATCTCATTCAGTCTTAATTTTTTTTTTCTTTTGTAGCCCGCGATCAGGGAATGGGCTTCCCAGCTTCAGAAATGAGAACTTTTTTTTTTGTTTTTTTCCTTAGCTTTGCATATGTGTAGTCATTAAAACTATTGACCAAACCTCGCTTTAATCTGAAGTGAGATCCCTAATGTGATTTTGATTGCATAGATGCTTGTCCTCGGATGAATCCTGATTTGATCAGTGAAGGGAAAATCTCTTTTTATTTATATCTGCTGATAGAATTCCTTCGCACATTTTCTGACTGTAGCATCACTGCGAGCACTAGTCCCCAGCATAAAATCTGACTTAATCAGTACTTGGTAATGTAAGGAACCTGATAAGAAGAAGCGCATAAAGAAATCTGCGGGTGACTGGTACCATGGTACCTCGCCAAAGAAACGTGGGCCCCTTTGATTGCCTCGTAGAAATTTAGTCAAGAGTAATCTGGGTACTGGAGATCCTCATATTTGCTGTTCCAGGAATCCTGGTTCCTTGATGATGGTGAGCATACCGGTGGACAATCTCGCACTCCAGGTACCTTGCATTCCCATTCTAGGAACCTCGGTAGCATGGCGAGCAGTTCGGCGAAACTAGAAACTTTGCCAAATGATTGAGTACCTAGCTTTCCTGTTTCATGGAACCTAGGTCTCCAGATGAGTATTCTGGTGAAACTGGGCACCTCGCATCTCTGTTTGTAGAAGCTTCGGTGCCTTAGAGAACAAATTTTGGTGAATCTCGGTACCTCGCCTTCCTGCTTTAGGAATCTTCGTACTCTGGCAAAAACAGTGTCAAAAAGGGTACCTCGTATTCCCGTTAGTAGGGATCGTGGTACTTTGGTGAAAACAATGGCGAATACATACTGGCAGTAAGATCCAGGTAGGCAACGAATGCCACTTTAGCATCTGGTCTTTCATAGCGGGGGGTGGTGCCCGGCCAAGGTTTGATCTATCGGGCAACTATGCTCTTACATACTGGACCCTTCCTAGCGGGGATGATGCCTGGCCAGGGCATCAGGAAGGCCATATGGTCCTTTATGGTCTTGTGGCGATCAGGTTCGTGTACCTCGCATTCCTATTTATAAGAATCGTGGTATCCTGGCGAAAACAATGGCAAATAAACACTAGAAGCAAGACTCATATAGGCAACTAAGGCCACTTTAGCACCAGGTCTTTCTTAGCGGGGGGTGGTACCCGGCCAAGGCCTTGATCTGGCTGGCAACTATGCTCTTACTATCCAGATCCTTCTTAGCGGGGGGTGGTGCCCGACCAAGGTCTGATCCATCGGGCAACTATGCTCTTACGTACTGGATCCTTCCTAACGGAGGGTGGTACCCATCCAGGGCAGCAGGAAGGCCATATGGTCCTTTCTGGTCTCGAGGCTATCCTCCTAGATGGACTAATCTAATCTAGGGCATCAGGAGTGCTATATAGCTCACCCGGATTTATGGCAATCCTCTTGGAGGGATCTACCCGGTCCAGGGTATCAGGAGTGCTATATAGCTCTCATGGTCTTAAAGCGACAATCATGGGGGATTTAATTGGCGACATAAAGCAGGGAGATATAGAAAAATATAGGCAGGAACAATTGGAGAAGGAAACCATTTTTATTGATGATCAAAGAAAAAGGAATACAAGCACTCACGACTACTAACATCTTCTAACAGTCGTTTAGGAGTAATCCTGGCCGATTTGCATTGCAGGACTTATGGGTAGAACCTCTTGAGGTGATCAGCATTCCAAGTGTGGTGTACTTGATGTCCGTCCATATCATTTAACTTGTAGGCCCCACCTTGGATCACCATTTTGATTATGTAAGGACCCTCCCAATTAGATGATAGTACTCTGTCCGACCTCTTTCGGGTATTCTGGGTAACCGTTCTGAGCACCAGATCCCCTTCTTTGAATCTTCAGATTCTCACTCTCTTGTTAAAGTAACGAGCAATCCGGTTCTGGTAAACTGCTACTCTTTCGGCTATCATGTCCTGCTTCTCCACTTGGAGGTCCATGCTAGCCCTCAGCTTGTCCTTATTTCCATCGGGGTCAAAATGCTGCACCTAGAAGGAGACGAGCTTATGCTCTATAGAAAGGACGGCTTCTACCCCGAAAGCTAGTAAGTAGGAGGTTTCTCCGATAGCGGTCCTTTTGGTGGTGCGATATGCCCATAGTACGTCCGGGAGTTCATCAGCCCATCTTCCTTTCTTCTGCTGAAGTTTTTTCTTGAGGAGACTCTTGATAGTTTTGTTTGTGGCCTCTACTAGGCCATTAGTCTGGGGGTGTGCCACGGACGCGAAACGGAGTTCAATCCCCAAACTTCCATAGAATTCCCGGAATCTAGCGTTGTCGAACTGCTTACCCAGATCCGTGATGATGACTATCGGAGTCCCGTATCGACAAACCACATTTTTCTTGATGAACTCTGTTGTATTTGCTTCAGTAATTTTGAAGAGGGGTTCTGCTTCCACCTACCTGGTGAAGTAATCAATAGCCACGATTGCATGCTTCTACTGACTTGGCGCGGTTGGGAGAGGTCCAATTAGGTCCACTCCCCAGAATGCAAACGGATACGGCGAGCTGATGGTTGATAACCGTTCTTGAGGCAGGTGACGCAGGTTGGCCATTTTCTGACATGGTTCACAAGACTGTACGAACTGCCTTGCATCATGGTGCAAGGTCGGCTAGAAATATCCCATGCGTAGCACCTGGTAAGCCAATGCTTCTCTTCTGATATGATTTCCACAGTCTCCGGAGTGCACTTCCCTCAATGCCCAATTTACATCCTCAGGATGTAGGCATCTGAGCAAGGGGAACGACCTACCTCTACGGTAAAGGTGCCCCTCTTTCAAGCTGTATCGGACCGAGGTTCTCTTGATCTTGCCAGCTTGATCGGGGTTTTCAGGGAGCTTTTCTTATTGAAGGTACTCCCCGATAGGATCCATCCAGCATGGAAATCGCTCCAGGGGGTTGACTTCCTTGCCTTCAGAGATGCTTGCTACAGTGATTACCTGAAGTAGAACTCCTTTCGGCAGCGCTTGTCCTCCATTGGCAGCTATCTTGGCTAGGACGTCAGCTCGATGATTCTGCTGCCTAGGTACCTGCTCGATCCTGAAACCCTTGAAGCGAGGCAATAGTTCTTGCACTTTTTCGAGGTAAGCTACCATATTATCCCCCTTGGCCTGGTATAAACCAATTATTTGGTTGACTACCAATTGCGAATCACATTTCGCAAGAAGGTAATCAGCTCCCAGCTCTACTGCTGTTCTCATCCATGCTAACAAGGCTTCATACTCAGCCTCATTATTGGTGGTGTTAAACTCGAATCTGAAATAGTGGCAGCATTCGACTTTCTCTGGGTCAGTTAGAATGACACCACCCCCACTTCCTGCCTGATTGGATGCTCCATCGGCATACAAGATCCAGATGTTTCGATCGGTAGGCCAATCTGCAAGCTCTTGTTCCTTCTGAGGAGTTCGAATCAGGCTCAGCATCTTGATCAGGGATCGCACTGAATTCTACCACGAAATTTGCCAAAGCCTGGGCGTTGATGGCAGTCCTGGCTTTGTATTTGATGTCGAACTGGGTAATCTCAAGGGCCCACAACAAGAGTCTTTCCGATACATCCGGCCTTTGAAGAAACTGTCGCAAAGGTTGATCAGTGACTACCATGATGGTGTGAGCAAGGAAATAAGGGCGGACCTTCCTGGCTACTATTACTAGTGCAAAGGTGAGCTTCTCCAGGAGAACGTAGTTCTTTTATGATTTGGTTAGGGCGTGGCTCACATAGTAAACAGGGCGCTGGGCTCCATCCCGGCACTCTTTCACTAATGCTCCGCTGGCTGCGGTTTCAGACACTGCCAGATTTAACTGTAGTTCTTCTCTTAGTACCGAGCTAGCTAGCAGGGGCGGGATAGCGAGGTACTTCTTCAACTATTGGAAAGCTCACTCACTGCCTTGGTCCAATTTTATGTTCTTCCCCTGTTTGATTGCCTTGAAGAACGGGATGCACTTGTCTGTGGATCGTGATATAAAACTGTTCAGGGCTGCGATTCGCCCAGTCAAACCTTGCACTTGTTTGAGTGAGGTGGGAGATTCAAGATCCAGGATGGCTTTGATCTTTTTGAGATTAGCTTCAATCCCTCTCTCGTGGACCATGAATCCGAGAAATTTGCCTGCTGTAACCCTAAATGGGCATTTAGCCGGATTCAGACGCATATGATTTTCCCTGACTATCTAGAAAGTCTGGCGGAGGTGGTCTTGGTGATGTTCAGCTATCTGAGACTTCGTGATCATATCATCGATATATACCTCCATTGACTTTCCTATCAGTCCCACGAATAAGCGGTTGACCAGGCGCTGGTAGGTAGCCCCAGCGTTCTTGAGCCCGAAGGGCATGACTCTGTAGCAGTACAGGTCTTGCCCGGTTACGAAATTGGTTTTATCCTGGTCAGCTGGGTGCATCAGGATCTGGTTGTATCCTGAGAAGGCTTCGATAAAGCTTAAGAGCTTGTTGCCCACGGTTGAATCTACCAGTTGGTCGATTTTTGGTAGCGGGAAGCTATCCTTCGGGCAGTGCACGGTTGAGATCTATGCAATCAACGCACATGCACCACTTCCTATTCGCTTTGGTCACCATGACTACGTTGGTAATCCATTCGGGGTACCGAGACCCCCTAATGAACTCTGCCTTTAGTAGTTTGTGTACCTTCTCTTGCACCGTAGCATTTCTTGCTTGGTTGAAATGCCTTCTCTTCTGCTTGACTGGCTTGAAGGTGGGATCTACCGCTAACCTGTGTGTTGCTAAGGTAGTGGGTACTCCTGGCATCTCCTCATGACTCCATGCAAAGATGTCATTATATTCTCGCAGGAGCTTTATCAGAGCCTCATCTACCTCCGTCTCCAATGTTGAACCTATCCTGACAACCTTGGAAGGATCGGCCTCCCTGATAGGTACATCTTCTAACTCTTCTGCAGGATGGCTATTAGCCCATCCTTTTTCTTCTTCTCCCTTGATTTCTATGTCGGGGAGCTCTGGCGTGGATCCTATTTCATCTGAATCCGTTTCACCTTCGAAATCTTTCTCCGAGAGCTAGTGATCTTGGTTGATGGTTACCTGCACGTATTGCTTAGCCAGCGCTGCTGGATTGGTAGATACTGCATAACACTTGCTTGCAACCTGTTGATCTCCTCTCACTTCGCCCACCTTGTCTCATACTGGAAATTTCAGGAGTTCTGGTATATCGACAAGACTCCTTTGAGAGCAGACAGGTAGGGTCTTCCCAGGATGGCGTTATAGGCGGACGTGGTATCTACTACAACGAAATCCATCATCAGGTTCTGCTGGAGTGACGCTGCCCTTACTATTACTGGTAGGATCATAGACCCGGTGGGGATCAGTGAGTCTCCTGTGAACCCATATAATGGGGTAGTACAGCTATTGTAGCAAGGTCTCTTCAGGTTGAATTGCTCCAAAGCATTTTTGAAGAGGATGTCAACGCTGCTACCTGTGTCAATCAAGACACGATGGACCAAGTTGTTGGCTATCTGTACAGTGATGACCATAGGGTCATCGAGGGGCTGCACGGTGTTATACACATCCTTTTCTATGAAGACGATCTGTGAAGTATGAGGAGGCTAAGGTGACCCCTAGTAACTTTGAAGATACTCTGGCTTGCTTCCAATCTGGGAGCCTTCCTGGCATAGTTCTTTCGAGCATTGTTGGAGATTCCGGCCAGGGTGGGTCCTCCGCTGATGGTATTGACAATGTGGATCTGCTCCATCAGATCCTTCCCTTTTGCTTTACTTCTTTCTTCATATGCTTTGATATCGGCCTGCACCTCATTTCCAATGCGTATGTTGTCGCGTACCTATCGGAGGAATTCCTCCAAGCAACCTCCCCTAACCAAGGCTTCAATCTGGTTCCGCAGACTATAACACTTTGAGGTATTATGACCTACATCCTCATGGAAGTCACAATACTTGTAGCGGTTCCACTAATCAGTTGGTACCTTCATTGGACCTGACTTTCTGAGCAGTCCCTTGTCGGGAATGGTGAGGTAGATAGTTTCATGAGATGCGTTCAAGAGGGTGTAATAAGAGTATCCCCTTTCATCTTTATCGACCCGGGCTACTTCCTTAGGTGGAGGTGTAGCTCTGGGTTGAGTTCGCCTGATAGGGTACCGGTTCCGCGGGGGCTAGTAGTGCGGCGACCAATATGTAGATTTATTGGGTGGTCTGTTCTGACTTTTCTGAACTGTGCCGGCTTGAGCGCCTCCCTCTTCTGGCACTTGGCAATTCTCATATCATCATACTCCATTTTGACTCGGAGCTGCTCGTCTATTTCAACTTGCTCTAGAGCTCTGTTGTAGGCTTCCTGGTAGGTCTCCGGGGGATGTTTGGCGAAGGATCTAAACTAGCCTGTCTGCCCATATGTTTATTCTGAAATTGGCCAAAGTCTCCTTTTCCGTGAAGACCCCCATCTGGATTACTTACTTGTGGAACCTCTCTACATAGGCTCTGAGCTTTTCACCCCACTCCTGGATCATATATTGGAGATGAATAGGATCCTTAGGGTGAGGTTTGATGCCATGAAACTGAGCACAGAAGTCAGTAGTCAACCTGGTGAATGAATCAACGCTTCCCGCCGGTAGTTTCCTGAACCATGTCTTGGCACAGTCAGTCAGTGTGGTAGGGAACATTCTGCACATGGCGGCCCGGGTAGCATTCTGGACCTCCATTTAGTGAACAAAACTTTCTAGATGGCTTAGGGGATCCTTGGTTCCAAAAAATTTGTCGGTTGGCATCTTGAATTTGGGAGGTAGTTCTGCCTCCTTGATCCTTCTAGAGAAGGGAGCATTCATCTCTCCCCAAAGGATCTTTCTAATTTTCAGGTGTTTACCCTTCTTCAGCTCCTGGATCTCTCTTGCCATTCTGGAGACCTGGTCCCGGATACGTTTGTTGCCATCATTTCCTGATTCCACCTCAGAATCTTGGTAGTCAGATCTCTCTGATGTCGCAGAGGTTTCATCCTGCTTCTCTCCATGGGGAGGGTCTTCTCCGACGCCCCTGTTGCTGCCTCTTGCCATTGAACAAGGGCGCCTTCTGGTCATTTCCTATTGAGGCTGTCTGGAAGAAGCTTCTGGTTGGGCCAGATGGCGACGCTCCCTAGGCGGGAGATCAATGACGGATCTAGAAGAAGCTTTGGGTTGATAACCTGTAGGATTTCCTGGAACCAGGGGCGCTGGCCTGAGTCTATCATGAACCTGATGGTATTGAGGGCATGGGCCCGAGTCTATCACGAACATGTACGGGAGGCGGTGGTCCCAACCTGTCAAAGGGAGGTATCCTGGTACCCTTCTAATTGGCATCATCCCTGGGATTTGGTACCGCAGGCTGGCTGGTACTGCCTTCGGTGACCATTCGGAGGCGAATGCTCTCTATAAGGGCCGCGACCTGTTGGTCTAGGTTGGCAAGTCCAGCAGGTGGGGTAGTAGGTACCTGGGGGGTAGCCCGCGCGGCACCTGACGGCTTTGAGGCGGGTTTGCGACCCTTTCCCCCCTTTTTCAGCTTCTGACCCTTTCGGGTTGAAGCGTTCAACTGATGTCCTGACGGGCCACAATGATCCTGAGAGGATCAGAGCTTCATTCTGATAATCTAGCAAGAAAAACGAGACACACAAGCTTTCTTTTAAAGGTGTGATTTTCCCACAGACGACGCCAAAAAGTGTTAACGGAAAAATTCACTTGGGGTAAAAATCTCAGTTAACAGCCCTCACCCACCACCGGTAGCAGCAGCGGGGTAGGTACCTTCGGTACCGGGGTCCCTCTTTTTTCTGTATGATCGAGATTGATAGATCAAAGAATGGAGAAAGAACACTAGAGACTGGGAGATGTAAAATAAGCATTGTTTTATTCAATCAATCACTGCGGTAGAATTACAATATGTATACATGCATATTCCTCTCCATTTTCACTTTTTTACACAGGATGGAGATGGAGAAAACATTCGTGTCGATAAGTGGATATATATTTTTTCTCCAGTGACTATCAATGGACTCTCACTGGCTTCCAGGAATCTCCCGAGATCTCTCTGGTTATGGCGATGAAGAATACTCCAAAAAAATCCTCCTCCGCTTTACCCTTCAATGCCGTATATATAGTACTCCCTGAATCTTCTCAAAATCCGGTTGTCTTTAATGAAGATTATAGAGAGTCCTATTTTAAGCGATGAAAGGCATTTGCGTGGAGCCGAAGGCGCGGGATTTGATCCCGTTAATCAATGGCGAATTCAAATTCTTATTCGGTCGACCACTGGGTCATTAATGGCGCTTTATTTTGGCGATGGAGTCAACTTTTCTTCTTCGTGGAGCTTGATGGCCAGGGAGTCAACTTTCCTTCTTCCTGGAGCTTGGAGGGAAATTCTGACTTTGATTTCTGATGGAGGATAGTGCTGGTACCTCATTTTAAAGAGCTTGCTCTGCCTCCTGCTGGAATGGTGCTTGTGTCTTCGTGTACCCTATCGTATGGCCTGGGGGGTAGGATACTTGCCTTGATGGAGCTCTGGATAAGCATACTAAGTACGAGGCGGGAGTCGGAGTTGTACCAAGGCAGATATCGAGGTGGTACCGAGGTAGGTATCGAGGTACTTGGTACCTTGATCAACGTCGAGATGCTTGCGGGGTGCTGGGAGTGCAAGCTATCATCGTACTGGTCTTAAGCTGGTATCAGGAGCTTCAGTAGGGCGAGATACATGCTTTTAGAGCTGATATCCTATCTAGATAGATGGATAGTCGAGGTTCCAACCTTGTCGGATATCGACTCCATCTAGGTGATGGTACCGATCTCGCAGGTCTCTTGGAGTATCTGGATGAATCTTCCTGGATAGGTCTCTGTTTGGAAAATTCTCCTTTGGTCCCTTGCCAGAAAAACCTGTTAACAGCTAGGGACAAAAGGGAAATTTTCCACCCTCTTAGTCTGGCTCCATGTCCGAGGTTATCAACCAGGAGACCACGTTACCCGAATCCGAGCTACGATACCGCCCCACAGAAATATGGACGGGCTCCAGAAACACCCGGAGTAGAGCCCGGCTTGGTCGGATCGAGCCCGTATCAATGAACTTGAAACCAGGAAATCCCCTCGAAGTCGGGATTACCTCGCAACCTTTCTAGAAGCCCGCCTGTACCACACTGACATAGAGGGGTGTCCGCAGGAGGTCGCATCTAGCTCCAAAAGATTAAGGGAGGTCAGACTTAGCTCTTGGCTAGGCTAAGCTCCTAAATATCGAGGCTAAGACACTGACCGACCTCACTATCTGATATACCTCACCATAATATACACCATATTCAACGACCCTTATGAGGGATCATGCTACGACCACTATGGGGGATCATGCTAACAAGACACGAAGATACACTGGATCATATCGTAAGATGTTACATACGTACAAAACAAGTAATAAAGTCCAAGAAGGAAACAAATTGATCTCCACCAAGATATTCTCAACTCAGCAATTAACGCAAAGTCAATGACATTTAAATGTAAAATCCCGTCCGATAAGGAGGGAAGGGATTGAGAAAATCAAGGGGAGAATCAGTTAGTTTAACCTATGAAGACAATGTATAAAAGAAGGACTTCGGCTTTAGAAAGAGGTGACTACTTTTCGACAGGCATACGACAAGAACCCTACTACACCCTAGAGAAATTGAGAGTAATTTGAGAGAGATCTGTATAGCACATACTATTAATAAAGAAAGCATTTTTGATTCTCTTTGTTGGATAATAGTACTAATATTCCTTGTTATTTTATTAGGCACTGTCAGTCATACATTCAACCTTGGCCACCACTTACGTGGTAGTGGTCTCGAGGGTGTTAACTTAGATTTCTCACCCTGAGCAAATTTTCTGTTAACACTTTCTGGCGTCATCTGTGGGAAAACCCTACACCCAGTTAATCAAGCCAACTATTTGCATTTGCATTTTTGTTCTTTTACAGGAACCATGAGGCTCCACTCTTCCCAAGGACAACATGGAGTTTCGGAACAACCTTTGGCGAGGCCAACGCGAAAGGCCCCGAGGAAGGGGAAGAAGTCTGGGTATAGCAATAAAGCTCCGGTCCAAACAACTAATGCGCGGGCTTCTGGCCACCCTATAGTGAGCCAGGCCGCGCTCGACCAACAAGCGGTAGCCTTCGTGGAAACCGTCCACATCCACCTACTCGCCGAAGGCATCACAGTCCAACCAACAAACCCGAATGATCAGGGAGAACCGAGTAGGTTCGGGGCTAGGCAGCCTGCCTTCAACCGCCCGGGACGTCCTCTTCCAGAGCCAGCTCGAGATAGGAATGAGCCCCAACTTTCGATCTGGGATAGGCTGGGACCCATGCCCCAAGTTCCTAAAAGACCTTCATAATATCAGCCCTGGCGAGTTAAGTCTGCCGCATATGCCTTGACCCGGGAGCAACGAGAGGTACCTCGCCCAACGGCATCGAGGAGGAACGCCCAAGCCCAAGAGAAAGAGAATCGACAAACTTCCCGAGTGGATCCTATCCATGAAGGGGATCAGATAGAGGTCGCCAGTTCATCAGAGGGACTCGACAGTGAATAATCTGAGGTCAATTCAAAGAAACCTGGGAACAAGCATCTGAGGGATCAGCTGGCAAAGCTACAGAAGAAGGTCCAGCAGATAAGAAAAGGAAAGAACAAGGAGGATAAAAAGGATCCATTAAGCGAGATGAACGCTCCCTTCACTAGGAGGATCCGGGAAATGGAGCTCCCACCAAAATTTAAAATGCCAACAGATAAGTTCTCTGGAACAGAAGACCCTCTAAGCCACCTGGAGAGCTTCATCCAATAGATGGAGGTCCAAAATACTACTAGAGCAGCCATGTGTAGGATGTTTCCAACGACCCTAACCGACAACGTGAAAACTTGGTTCAGGAAGCTGCCTGCTGGTAGCGTGGATTCTTTCACGAAGTTATCAACAGATTTTTGCTCGTAATTCCAAGGAGTCAAACCTCGTCCGAAGGATCTCATACACCTCCAATGTGTGATTCAGGAACGAAGTGAAACACTTCGATCGTACGTGGAACATTTTCACAAAGAAGTCATACAAACGGCAGTTTTCACCGAGAAAGAGACTCTCTCCAATTTCAGATGGAACCTGTGGGCAGGAAAAGTTTTCCGTTCCTTCTCTAAGAGACCTCTCGAGACTTATCAGGAGGCCTACGATCGGGCTCTTGAGCAGGTCGAGATCGACGAGTAACTCAAAGTCAAGATGGAACACAACGATATGAGAACGGCGAAGTGTCATAAAAAAGAAGCCCCCAAACCTGAGCCAGCTCAGAAAACTCAGAATAAACCTCCCAATAGGTCAACCTATGGTTTCCCCGCTCCTTAGCACATGCAAGAAAAATATCCAGCAAGACTAACCCCTCCTAGGGCTTCGCCACCTCCCAGGACTGTAGCCCCCGTAATGCGAGGGGAGAAAGGGTATGACTACTACACTCCCCTGAACGCTTCCAGGGAAATGGTCTATCTTGCTATACGAGACAAGGGGCTACTCCAAAAGCCCGCTCCCATGAAAGCCCCAGTTGACAGAAGGAACCGGTACAAGTACAGCGACTTCCATGAAGACGTGGGTCACAACACTTCAGAGTGTTATAATTTATGTAACCAGATTAAAGCCCTGATAAGGGGGGGATGCTTGATTGAGTTCTTATAGCAGATCAAAGATAACATTCGGGTTTGAAGGGAGGTACAAGCCGAGATCCGGGAGGATGCAGAGAAGAGAAAGGGGGAACAGACTGATTTAATGCAACAAATCCAGGTGATACACACCATCAGCGGAGGGCCCACTCTGGCTGGCACCTCCAATAATTCTTGAAAAAACCATGCAAGGAAAACAGCCCCCCGTAGAAGAAAGCCAGAGAGTCTTCAAGGTTAGCCAAAGCCCGATGGAGCCCTTCCGGTCAGCACATATCGTTTTCACTGAAGCAGATGTCTTCAACACCATGCAACCTCATGATGATCCCATAGGTGATCACGATACAAATTGCCAACTGCCTGGTCCATCGCGTGCTCGTAGATACGGGTAGCAGTGTAGATATCCTCTTCAAGGATACTTTGGCAAAATTAAATCTGAAGCAATGGTGTTACAATAGCTGTACAACTCCACTTTATGGGTTGACCGGGGATTCGATCTTACCGGTGGGATCTATGATCCTCCTAGTAATCGAGGGAACCACACCTCTCCAACAGAATGTTATGACGGACTTTGTTGTGGTTGACACCCCATCGGCCTACAACGCTATCCTAGGGAGACCATTCTTGTCCTCCTTGAAAGGAGTCTTGTCTGTATACCACAATGTCCTGAAGTTCCCGGTAGGAACCAAGGTAGGGGAGGTACGCGGAGACCATCTAGCAGCTAGGAAGTGCTACGCAGTGTCTGCCAATCCTACAGCTTTAGCAAAGCAGTGCGCACAGGCCACAGTAATCCAGGAAGACATGGAAACATCCTGGATAATCCAAGAAGAAATGGAGCCCCTGGAGTATCCAGAGAGCGAACCCATTATGCCTTATGAGTAGGAACATAGCAAGGAGTGGGCCAGCGGGCAACGCGTAAATAGACTAGAGGAGATACCCATCAGAAATGACGATCCCTTCAAGGTCGTCAAGGTCGAGGCTACCCTCGAGCCAGAAGTGAAAGAAGGCTTGATTGGTCTTCTCAGAGAATTTAGCGACATCTTTGCTTGGAGTCACGATGAAATGCCCGGGATCCCGATATCGTTGGCCTCCCATCGACTAGCGGTAGATCCAACAGTCAAGCCTGTCAAAAAGAAGAGGCATCACTTCAACGCTGAGAGGAATGCTGCGGTGCATGAGGAAGTAGAAAAATTGATCAAGGCAGGATTTATCAGAGAAATGCACTATCCCGAGTGGATCGCCAACATGGTCATGGTTACGGAGGCGAATGGGAAGTGGCGTATGTGTGTCGATTACACCGACCTTAACCGGGCATGTCCAAAAGTCAGTTTTCCTTTACCAAAGATCTACTAGTTGGTTGACTCCACGTTCGGAAATAAACTTCTGAGTTTTATGGACGCGTTCTCAAGATACAACCAAATTAAAATGCACCTAGCTGACCAAGATAAGACCAGTTTCATTACTGGGCAGGGCTTGTACTGCTATAAGGTGATTCCATTTGGTTTAAAAAATGCAGGGGCTACATACCAGCGACTGGTTAACAAGCTGTTCAAGCCAGAGATCGGAAGGATGATGGAGGTTTACATCGACGACATGATCACAAAATCACCAACCGCAGAAGGACATCGTGAAGACCTTCGCAAGACCTTTCTTATACTGAGAGAAAACCAGATGCGGTTGAACCCCTCCAAGTGTGCCTTCGAGGTAACAACGGGGAAGTTTCTAGGTTTCATGGTTTATGAGAGAGGTATAGAGGCCAACCCAGAAAAAATCAAAGCTATCTTGACATGAAATGGAGCCAGGAGAGCGAGCAAGCTTTCCAAGCCTTGAAAAAATACCTAACAAGCCCACCGTTGTTAGTCAAACCAGTTCCCGGAGAGGAGCTGCAGATCTACCTGGCCATCTTAGAAACTGTAGTAAGCTGAGCTTTGGCCAAAGAGTGTGACGACGGTATTCAAAGGCACATATACTGTGTGAGTCATGCTTTAACCAAGTCAGAAAAAAATTATATTCTTTTGGAAAAGCTCGCTTATGTTCTGGTGATCTCGGTGAGGAAGCTCCGTCCCTACTTTCAAGCTCATTCAGTAGCAGTGGTGACGGACCAACCTCTCCGCCAATTCTTACAAAGACCAGATGTATCCGGAAGGCTAGTCTTATAGGCCCTAGAGCTCACTCAGTTCGATTTAAAATATAAGCCCCGGACCACGATTTGTAGGGAAAAATCGATATAAAACGCAGCAGGAAGAAACGAAAAATAGATTTCGTATGGTTTTAAAATTTTTCTCAGAGTTGAACCTTAACCTTTTAATTAATTAAATTCAAATATATACGGTTATAGTTAAATACCTCTTGACGCGTGATCCGATTGACTTACGTCGATTGGTAATCCGTAAAATCTTTTCCGATGCCCGTGAACAGTACCCGTGTGAACAGTGATCATGAACAGTACCGCGTGAACAGTGATCGTGAACAGTACCCGCGAGATCTTCCAATCCGAACACGTACGTGAATCACTTAGGAGCGTGGTCTCCCTTTTTCTTTGAATTGCAAACCTGAGAATGGATGAACAAAGTTTTCTTTTTCTTTTGTTAGTCACAAAACAATCAAAAGAAGACAAAAATTATTCCGGTCACTTTTGAGTTCTCAATCTAATGATCGAAACTCGCGTGAGCCTAATTCGATGTTGTACACACAAGCTTATTGATGAACAAGCAATCAGTGTACTATCAAAGAATAATCTCTTCTCTCTTTTATATTTAGTAGAATAAAAATTATCCTTTTCTATGAATTGAGAAGAAGAAGAAAAATTGAATCATTCAATCAACTATTGTGGCCGAATTCTATATATGTGGTATTATATAGGTGGCCGAAATTTTGCTTCCTCTTCTATTTAGGATTGCCGAAATCTTCCTCTAAATGGACTAGGGTTGCCGCAAATCACATACCAAAAAGAGTTTGTGTTGCACCCTAATTTCCATCAACCTTTAGACTTCAAAACCTAATCCAACTCATAGATATTTTTATTCTTTTATTGACTAAATAAAAAGACTTCTTATTTGATTAAATAAATAAAATTAATTATTTATTTTCTTATCAAACAAGTCTTTTACTTTTAATATACTACTACCAATAGTATAACTTTAGGAAATATATTTCCTGATCAGAAAAAGATTTATTTCTTAATTAAACAATTAATTAATAAATTAACTAATTCTTATTTAATTAAACAATGAAACAAAATAATATATTAGGTTAATATATACACCTTGCCGCCCCACTTATATAAATGGGCCATATATTATTTTCTTATTTCATTTAATTCATTGGACTTTAAATAAAAGCCCACATGTGAACCAGATCCATTCTTACTAAAAGAAACAAGCCCACATGTCTCCTTTTAATATATTAATATAATAGTGCAGCCCATTAATTAAATAATAGACATATTATATTCTTGATATATTAAAAACAATTCTAGATGGACCCTTAAATCGGCCCGGTAGAATATATCAAGTGATCCATGCAAATACGTGTGGATTAGGGATCTTGGCGGGCTATCTAAATTTAAGCTTCAATAGACACAACCTAATCACAATCAACAAATGATTCACTTAGGTCCAATCTATTAATTTTAACTCATTCCACTAAAGAGCTAAAATTGAACTCTTAAATAAAGATAGAATAAGGAGATGTTTCTCATTCATACCCTAGACAATCTTATAGGAGATGGTGTATCCTCATGAATAATATCAGTAATCGCCAAGAGCTCATAGACCGCCTATAGCTCTCCAAGTTACCATATTTCCTCATATGATCACATTTCGAACTTGGATACTTTGACTTGTCCAGAAGCCATGTTTTCAATAATCATTATTGAAAACTCAACGTTGAGATTTAATATCCAATACCTCAAAACATCCATATGATGATATTATACTCTCATTTAATAAATGGAGCCACGATGTCCATATCTATAAATGAAGTCCTCTATCGATTAACAAATATATACCACCAAACTATCGAGGATAGACTATGCTATATAATCGTACTCATTGATAGCTCTAATGATAACACTTGCAACCATAAGTCCATCATTTATCTCAGGATTAAGATAGACTCTCTGATTGTCCTCTTTAATGAAAAGACTTATATCTAGTGACGGTTCTAGATAAAGTATTTCATTGTGATCCAGTTCAATGCACCTAGTGCACTAGATTCTTTTACTCGAAAACCTTTCGATGATTTTAGACTCATCATATTCATTTGATCCCACTCAAATGCTAGTAAAAGAATTCTACAACTTTAACAAGATAGAGTTGCCCAACCTTTAACATAAGTTGTGAACGTTATTCAAGACTAACTAAAGAATTGTGTCTACCTCATACATATCCGGATGAATGAACAATTCTTCATGTCTCATAGTCTTTTGACCTTATGATTATTTACCTTGACAATTATAATAATAAATGCTATAAGTAATTGTAAGAATCAGAATTCACTTTATTAATATGAGAAGATTGTCAATTACAATATTACACTCTTGCCATTGAGCATAATCCTAACAATCTCCCACTTGCTCTATAGCAAGTGTGTCATATCTCTCATTCGCATGTTCTCTAGATATCCATCAAAGCGCTTCTGAGGTAGAGCCTTTGTGAAAGGATCCGCTAGATTTTCTGCTGACGCGATTTTGGTGATCGTCACGTCTCCCCTATGAACAATTTCCCTCAAAAGGTGATACTTCCTTTCAATGTGTTTACCTCTCTTCTGACTTCTTGGTTCTTTCGAATTAGCCACTGCACCACTGTTGTCACAGTGTATAGTGATCTGCTTATTCGCACTAGGAACCTTCTAAGTCAATCAAGAATTGGTGGAGCCAAACAGCCTCTTTGGCAGCTTCGCATGCAGCAACATACTCAGCTTCCATGGTGGAATCAGCAATACAAGATTGCTTGATACTCCTCCATATGACTGCTCCTCCTCCAATGGTAAACATAGATCCTGATGTGGATTTTCTGGTGTCAGAATCCGACTGGAAATCAAAATCTGTATACCCAACGGGAATTAAATCCCCTCCAGAGTATACAAGCATATAATCTCAAGTTCTCTTGAGATACTTGAAAATATGCTTGACTGCCGTCCAATGATCAGGACCAGGTTTCGATTGAAACCTGCTAACTATGCCAACAGCAAAACAAATATCTGGTCTAGTACAGAGCATTGCATACATGAGACTTCCAACTGCCGAGGCATATGGAACTCTACTCATGAATTGCTCTTCATGCACATTCTTAGGTGCTTGACCCTTAGAAAGTTTGATTCCATGTCTAAAAGGAAACATACCTTTCTTGGAATCTTGCATGGTGAATCTAGACAAGATTTTATCAATGTATGAAGCTTGGGATAATGCAATCGTTCTATTCTTTCTATCCCTTATTACTTGGATACCAAGAATATAACTTGCTTCTCCTAATGTCCTTTTTATCAAATTGTTTTGCTAACCATTCTTTCACTAATGTAAATACACCTACATCATTTCCAATGAGTAGTATATCATCAACATAAAGAATGAGGAAAACCAACTTGTCGCCTTTGATCCTCTTGTATACAGAAGGTTCCAGGATCGAACCTTATGTTCCAGGATCTGGATGCTTGCTTTAGTCCATATATGGACTTTTGCAACTTGCATACTCTTTCTTCTTGGCCTTTTTCAATGAATCCCTCTGGTTGCATCATGTAGATGCTCTCGTCAAGACTTCCATTAAGGAAAGCTGTCTTGACGTCCATTTGCCAAATCTCTAGGTCTAGAGATGCTGCAATGGATAAGAGTATCCTAATGGATTTAAGCATGGCCACAGGTGAGAAGGTTTCCTCGTAATCGATACCTTCTTTCTGTGTATAACCTTTAGCTACTAGTCTAGCTTTAAAGGTTTCCACCTTACCATCCATACCTCTTTTCCTCTTGTATACCCACTTGCACCCAATGGGTTTTATCCCTTTAGGCAAGTCTACAAGGGACCAGACTTTGTTATTGAACATCGATTCAATCTCGGATTGCATTGCCTTTTGCCAATGACGACAATCAACATCCTCCATAGCTTCCTTGTACGTGTAGGGATCATCGTCGTCTGGGAGATTCTCAACAGATTCTCCTAGACCGATGTATCTTTCAGGTTGTGTTCTAACCCTCCCACTACGATGAGGAATGGTAGGTTGTTGATCTTGTGTTGAAGTGGAACTTACAATTGGGCTGGGTTGTGAAACCTCTTGTGGAATTGTATCTCCTGACATCTCATTCAGGACAATTCTACTTTTGGGCACAAAATTATTCATTTAGTCCTTTTCTAGAAATGAAGCATTTCTTGAAACAAATACTTTTAGATCAGAAGGACTATAGAAATAATATCCTTTAGTTCCTTTTGGATACCCCACAAATATACATGTTTCCGAACGGGACTCTGATCGTGCCTAAATTGTTGTATATTTCGGCCCTCATTCCTATTCCTTTGTGTCGTTCTTGTGTGTATTTTCTATATATTTTATGTCTAATAGGCTCATTAGTGCTAATTTCAGGCAATAGATGTAATTCTGGGTTTGGAAGCTTGTTACGGTGATTCCGGCAAAAAAAGGGCGAAAGTAAAGGCAAAAGAGTACAAACAGCTCTACAGTGCGGGTCTGGTGCGGGTCCTAGTGCGGGTCATAACCGCGCTCCGACCACACTCCAGCCGCACTCATGTTCATAGCCGGGACAAGATGCAGTAAAGAGATAAAGTGCGGGTATAGTGCGGGTCATCAAACCGCACTCCACCCGCACTTGCACCAAGAACAGAAGAGCAGAATTACACCTGACGTTAGAGTGCGGGTACTGTGCGGGTCATCAAACCGCTCTCCACCCGCACTTGCACCAAGAACAGAAGAAGCAGAATCGTACCTGACATTAGAGTGCGAGTACTGTGCGGGTCACCAAACCGCACTCTACCCGCACTTGCACCAAGAACAGAAGGTAGATTTTGCACCTGACAGGGAAGTGCGATTCAAGTGCGATCACAGTGCGATTCCAAGTGCGGGTCAAGTGCGGGTAATTCAACCGCACTCCACTCGTACTAATGCCCTGATCCGAGAACTGAAGTTGCAGACAACCCATACAGTGCGGGTACAGTACGGGTAAATCACCCGCACTCCACCCGCACTCCGAGCGCGACAGCTTCTGGTTTCAAGCTTAAGTGACCTATTTTTCCATCCTCTATAAATAGAAAAGGATGGGAACGAACCAAAAGATCACCATACCTCCGAACACTTGTATTCTAAGCTAGTAACACATCTCCCTCTCATCCAAACCATCTCTACTCAATCAAAGGCAACTAGGAGACTTGGATTCAAGCTTCAAGGAAGGAGATCAATCTTCAAGGGTTATCTCTACTCTCTCTCTTAGTTATTTGTTTGTAATAGAACATGAGTAGCTAAAATACCCCACTATGGGGTTGATGTTATTTGTTTGATGGATATTTTGGGCTTTGTAAATAAACTCTATGTGTTATATTTATTCTATCCATATATTTCATTCCATTGCTTGTATTGATTTCCATTATTGACTTGCTTGGATACACTCTCTTAGCATGATTGATTTGGATTACTTGAGTAGGCAATTAGGTTGTCTAATGCTCCATTGAATGGAAGGATTTCAAGAAATCCGGCTCTATAACCATGCTCTTAATCTAATCTCGAATTAGTGGCTTTCACTATACATCCTAGGTTAGCCACTTGTGAGAGAATTAGAAGCCTCCACTATACACCCTAGGTTGGCTACTTTAGTGATTCTATGAGAACTAACCTTCGAGTAGAATTCGGTTGATAACCTAAAGCCTCATCCAATCCCAAACGGGTGGCCTTCACTATACATTTAGGTCGGCCACTTGTGAGGGAATTGGAAGCCATCACTATACATCCTAGGATGGCTACATTAGTAATAGGTTGAGCCATAGCTAGATAGATGAGCATTCATGGAACAAGTCCCGATTGAGTAACTAGCCACTGTTGGTTGCTTAGGAGGGATTAATCTCTAGTAGGAGGTTTTTGCTATACACCCTAGGTTGACCTCTTGCTATAGATATATACCAACACTATATACTCTAGGTTGGTTATATTTGTCAAAACGTACTTACTTGAGAGTTTGTTGCAATTGCCCCAATATTCACTTACGAGTTCATCAACTCCATAGTTCCATCATCATTCATTCATCCCTCCATTGTCATCCATTTATTTGCTTTCATAGTTTATTTTATATTGTATCTTCATTCACTATCACTTTACTTTTATGCTTGCTAGTTATATTAATCCTAATCTTATCACCGCTACCTCGATCTCAGTGGACGACACCCGTGCTTGCCGCTTTGCTTGTATTTATACTTGTGAACGCATCGCATAGGTTTTATAAACTGTTTTGACGGACGATTTTCTGACGGCAAAAACCTTCTCATCAAATGGCGCCGCTGCCGAGGGATCGGTGTGCGTAGTAGTGATTAGATTAGTTTTAATACTATTAGTTTATTAGTTTATTAGTTGTTTTTAGTTTTGTTAGTTTCTTTTTACTACTTTGGTAGTTTTTGTTTTTGTTTGTTTCAGGACTCTATGGATTCCTTTTGGAAAAATTTAGGGTCAAGCTACGAGCCTAACGAGAATACCTACATCTCATCATTCCAGTCAAATTCCGTTGAAGATCAACTAAGAAATTTCATGAAGAATCATGTGCGGGAGACTGAGCAGATGATAGCTTCTCAACAAGAAACTCAAGCCTTCATAGAAGAGAAAACCACCCAAATGCTCGAATCCGCCCAGCAGTCCATCTCGGTAAATCAGAGTTGTTTCCTAGTTAAAGCAGCCAAACCGGTGGATTCCTCCAATTTCTCAAAAGAAGACATGTATAAGCTCCGAATAGAATTTGAAGTGGAGCGAAGCAAGAGAATGGACGAGATGGACAGAATGATCAAGATAAACCAGCAGCTTATGAGCGTGAGCACAGAGCTAGTGTTGGAAAGGGGTGTGTTGAAGGAAGAGAATGAAGCACTTCAAGAGAGAGAAGCCTTGGGAATGGAAAAGGCGAGTAATCTCCAAGAGTTGAACAAGAAACTATGATCTGAAGTGAAGATGCTCAGGGTTGAGAATGGTACTCTCAAGAAGACAAATGGTGAAGTCTCCGACAAGAACAAAGAATTTGAGGAACGACTTGAGAGATTTGAAGCCGAGAAGAGTACCACATCGAAGGCGTTGGAGAACTTAGTGAGGCTATCAAAAGATTTTGAAGATGAGATAGCTCACAAGTCCATGAAGATGCAAATGGAGGTTGACCAAAAAGCCAATGCCTTAGAGGAAGCAAAGGTAGCACAAAGCAAAAAGGAGGCGGAGGTCAAGGCGTTACAAGTAAAACAAATCAAACGTCCTTAAGACCACACATCAAAGGGGAGTTTCTCTAACTCTCATATCTTTTGCTATGCATGTTCTAAGATAGATCACTTTAAGGCTAAAAATTGCAAGCCAAATCAACATAGGAAAACTAGAGGTCCTAGGAATAGATGGAGTCCACCTAGGGTCAAGCAAATATGGGTAAGGAAAGACCAAGTACACTTATATAGAAACATGTTAAAGAAAAAGATAATGAAGTCACCTAAATTTATTTGGGTAGTGAAAAATAGGGAATTTCCTAACTTGGTCAAACCACCCTTAGAGGACCCTAGCCTCTCCATGAATGCATCACATTGAGTAATTTTGATGCATGTAGTTAGTTTTATGTTTTATGTTGTTTAAATTCAATAAATTATGATGTTGGGATAGTTTGGTTAGAATGTTATATTTTATGGATATTTGCACATTGAATTTATTGATTATATTTGTGGATGAAAGAGCCGGAGGCTCTTGTGCAAGTACGAATGCATGTGCTTTATATTGTTTAATTCGGTTTGGGGGTTGTTCATGCCCCATTCCGTCAATTTTGATAAAATGCATGATGTTAAGCTTGACTTGTTCTTCAATGATATATTGCATGATTTGCCTTTATTTTGTGAGCCTTGTTTGAGTCATTTTTATTTTGTTGGGGCATTGATTGTGTTTGATTAGTGCCTAGGTTTGTTTGAGTCATGTTAGGTGCATGCCGCTAGGCCGGATTCTCTTGTCTTCAACATTGAGGACAATGTTGGGTTTTGGTTTGGGGGTGTTGACACCTTTTTGAGTCGTCTTTTATGTCTTGAGTTATTTTTGTGTCTTATTTTTGAAAAAGTTGCTGCTTAGCCAGAATTTTGAGCTTATTTAGCTTGGTGAGATACCTGGATCATAGTGTTTGTGGCGAATGTGTGTATGCTTTGTGTGCTTATTCAATAACTCTTAGTCACTTTAGGGGTCTCACTTGCACTTACATGGGCTAGTCTCATCTTCTAGTGTCCAAGTTTAGGGAACTCGGCGCTCAAACGCCTTGTTCTAATAGTGGAGATTTCCCTTGTGAGATTACAAACACAAGCCAAAAGCGTGTATATTTGAGGGAAAATGTTTTTCAAATCTGTAAACACTATTCAAACACCATGCATAGTCTCACTACATCAAAAATCATCATTTGTCATCATATATGTGGATTGCTTGACGGAAACTTTTATTCCCTTGGTAGATTGATCCTTTGAAGTGATATTAGGCAATGTGTGTTTTAGCCACTCAAAAAGAAAGCCTAAATACTTCCCATTCCCGAAATATGTGTGCTCCCAAGCCAATTTTGAAGCCAAACACATATAGACTTTTCCATTCTACACCCACGTTATCCATAACCCAAGCAACCTAAACACTTAGCCAACCCTCTCTTAATTGATCTTGTTGAGGCTTAGGAATGTAAAGCTGTGCTTTAATTTGATAAATGGCGTGTACCTAGGCAAGAGTAATGAGTTGTGAAAATGTGCATAGTAAAAAGGCATGAAAAGAAAAGAAAAGAAAAGAAGCAAAAAGGAACAAAAGAAAAATATGCTTCAAATGCCTTGTGTAAATTGTAAATGCTACTCAAACGGGTAACATGAGTAGTTAAAGATTGCACGTAGAGTCTAATTGTATGCCTGGACGCCATATTGTATTTGGAAGTGGAGTTGCACGAGAAATTAAATGCTTAAGTGTAGAATGTATTGCCTTAACTTGGTTGATTAGTGCTTGTGCCTAAATTTCTCATTCTTCTAATCACCATTCACCGTGGCCACGTTACAACCAAATGGAAAAGACCTAGTTGATCTTTGGGGATGTCTAGATTGGGAATATTAGTTAATGAATGCTCTTTCCACGTTCATGACACGTAATTCTTTCATGAGACTCACTCACTGAAAACAGCGTTTATTCTAAACTAAATGTATGCAACTAAGTTGATTCAGTTACATAAATTCATTGGCATACATGTTGCATAAGTGTGAGCCTAGGTTCTGAGAGGAAAGATAAGAGAGAATCCATGTGAGAACCTAGCGTCGAAGCGAATTATGCTCGAGGTGTGAGAGTCAGTAGTTTCTGAGGCGAGGGCATTTTAAGTGTGGGATTCGTGTTGTGCCAGTTTCCCTTGGGGTGTCTTCGAGTTATTTAGAACATTTCACATATGCTCATTCCTCGCTCCCATTTTCTTTTGCATATCTCTCTGCTAGTTGGTTCTGCAGCAAGTTTTTCTTTGTGTCTAGGAAAGTTTTTAGTTCGAGTCATTTTTAGTTTGTGTCTTATTTGTTTCATTTTATGTTTGCTCGAGGACGAGCAAAGGTTTGGTTTAGGGTGTATGAGAAGGTTTTTGCCGTCAGAAAACCGTCCGTCAGACTCCATCTTTTGTCTTTCCTTTCAACACATGTGCAGGACAACCAAATATCCTCATGTGTTGTAAACTAGGCTTTCAGCCCAGTCCACAATTCATGTGGGGTTTTAGGGACAGATTTAGATGGTACATCGTTTAGAATATATATTGCTGTTTGTAGAGCATATCCCCAAAAAGAAATAGGAAGTGTTGAATAACTCAACATTGATCTAACCATCTCTAAAAGAGTCATATTTCTCCTTTCTGCTACCCCATTTTGTTGAGGTGTACCTGGTGCAGAAAGCTAATAAACTATCCCATTATCAATAAGATATTGCTGAAACTCTCCAGATAGATATTCTCCACCACGATCAGATCTCAAGATTTTTATATGTTTCTCAAGCTGATTTTCTACTTCAGCTTTGAATGCTTTGAACATATCAAATGCATCCGACTTATGTCTCATGAGATACACATAACCAAATCTTGAGTAATCATCTGTGAAGGTGATGAAGTACTCATATCCACCTCTAGCTTGAATGCTCATAGGACCACATACATCAGTGTGTACTAGTCCTAAACATTCAGTGGCTCTTGCACCTTTGGTATTGAACGGCCTTTTGGTCATTTTACCTTCCAAACAAGATTCACAAGTTGGTAGATCATCAACCTTTAAGTCACTTAAAGGTCCGTCACATACCAATCTTTTAATCCTATTAAGGTTAATGTGACCTAGGCGTAAATGCCAAAGATAGGTTTCATCTTTTGATAATTTTACTCTTTTATGATTAGGTTCCATTATTTCTGTGTCTAACGAGTGAGAGATATTTCTATGCAAAAAAAATAAACCGTTTTCCAATGTACCTTTACAAACAACTTTGTCATTCTTACTAATAATAAAAGTTTTATTAAAAGTAATCGAATATCCAAACTTATTTAAACAAGAAACTGAAATTAAATTCCTCTTGAATTGAGGTACATAATAAACGTATATTAAATCTAAATGCCTACTAGAATCTAAAATAACTCTAATATCTCCCACTGCACTTGCAGACACTAACGTTCCGTTGCCCAAGCACAAATTGACTTCATCTTCATTCAACCTTCTCTTTTCCTGAAACCCCTGCAAGGAATAACAAACATGATTAGTGGCTCCAGAGGCTATGATCCAAGAATCAGTAGAATCTGCCAGAAAACATGTTTCTAGATAATTAACATTACCTTCTTCCTTCCTTTTCTGGGACTTTGGGCAATCTCTTTTCCAATGTCCCTTTTCACCACAAAGGAAGCATTTCCTTTTGATCTTGGTTACTTTCTTGGTTTCCTTCTTGGTAGGCCCAAGTTTCTTTTTCTTCTGTTGTTTCTTGACCTTCTTACGGGTCTTAACAGTAGCAACTTTACCAACCAAATGAATCTCTTGACCTTTGTTTTTCACAAGGATCTTTTCAGCGCTTTGAACATCTTGCATCAGGCCCTGCAAGGTGTATTCCTTTTTGTTCAAGGTGTAGTCCAACTTGAACTGATCAAAGGAATCTGACAGTGAGTTAACTACCATATCAATTTTGGTATCACCATCAATCTCAGCACCATTTAGTTCAGCAATATTGAGATGTGCTATGACTTTCATCATGTGATCTTTCACAGATTGTCCAGGTTTCATCCTAAGATTCATAAAAGCAGTCACTGCCTCTCTCTTAGTCGTCCTAGACCTCATAGCAAACATTTCCTCTAGAGACATCATTATATCAGCAGCGGACTCCATTCCTTCATGTTGCTGTTGCAACACGTTGGAGATAGTGGCCATAATGTAACATTTTGCCATATCATCAGAAGTCTTCCACTGCTCATACTCATCTCTTTGCATCACATTAGATTCATTATTAGGAAGGGGTGGTTTAGGAGTGGTCAGAACAAACTTATGTTTTTCACTTTGCAGCAACAACCCAATTTTCCTTTTCCATGTTACGTAGTTATCTCCAGTTAAGGTGTTATCTTTCAGGATGTTCATAAGTGATGGGGTCATGATTTCAGATTAAAACAAAAACATATATAAGTAAATAATCATGATAATAGCACTTTTAAAAATTTATCTTGAATTAAAATAAATAATTCAATCATAAAAATTCAACGGTGATCCAGCACCCATAAATATTACGCCTCCTTTGGGAGTTCGCACTATTTACTAGTTAGACTAGGTCCCACCTAATTGTTAACATAACAACCAGCGTTTTTAATTTTAGCCTTGTAATTTTTATTAACAAGAACTCTTGGGAGGATATTAATAAAATTACATTGAGTGTGTTACCAAGATATCGACCTTCAATTTCTCTCACGAAAATCCCTCATTGGGGTGTAGATTTCGTTTAAGTCAATTGTCTAGTCTATCCTTGTAAGGAAGTATATTGTTAAATTCCATTTATGGACGCCCCTTGGGGGGATTACCAAAAATAATAAAACTCAACTAATCTTGGAGGCCATAGGCGTTCTTGCACACCTTCTACCACTCAATTATTTAAGGTGTGTGATTAAATCCCAAAGAATAATTTTTACCAAGTTATCTAGATGCCAATTAGATACCTAAATCATTCAATGCATGTTCATACCAAAAGAGATATATGAGTGGCACTCCTATTCTAAAATGTCATGTTATCATACAACAACAAATATTGTAATATTTAAGCAAAAATTAAATAGCAACAATTTTGGCCCATCCTAGAAAAGCAAGTAAATTACAATTGTTAGGAATACAAGATCTTCAGGTGGCCATCAACCATATGCTCATCGCTCGGCCTCCTTCCATGGACGTGCATAGCCCACAACCCCATAAAGGGGCTGCCTTGCGCAGCCTATAAGGCCACACAAGGCTGCCGTGCGCAGCCCACCAAGGATTGGGCTTGCCATGCGCAGCCCAATCCAATCCTAGGGTGCGCACGGTGCTCGTTCTCTGTTCCGGTTGCTTCGTTTTTCTTCGTGTCTTCGAATTTTCAATACCCGAATACATTACATTATATTACGAATAAATTGCTGTAGCAAAATTTTTTATTTTTTAATTTTACTGCAGTAAGATTTACAAAAAAAAATACTGCACCTGATTACAAAAAAAAAATACTGCACTTATTTTACATACAAAAAAATAAAACCCTAGCAACTACCAAGAAGGAATTATGGCGATAATATACCACCCTTCTTGTTACAAATCCGAAACAAAAATTACATTGAAATTCTAGGACCAAAATCGAGCAATAACAATTCACTTTATAAAACATATATAAATCCATACATTCAACATGTAATTATATATGCAAATACCTAGAGTGCCATCTCTTTCTAAAACATGTATAATCACAATAAAAAAGAAATAGATTCACGTATATATACGTTAATTAATTAAAAGGTACAACCAAGTCTCTGATACCAATTGTAGGGAAAAATCGATATAAAACGCAGCGGAAGAAACGAAAAATAGATTTCGTATGATTTTAAAATTTTTCTCAAAGTTGAACCTTAACCTTTTAATTAATTAAATTCAAATATATACGGTTAGAGTTAAATACCTCTTGAAGCGTGATCCGATTGACTTACATCGATTGGTAATCCGTAAAATCTTTTCCGATGCCCGTGAACAGTACCCGTGTGAACAGTGATTGTGAACAATACCTGCATGAACAGTGATCGTGAACAGTACCCGCGTGAACAGTGATCGTGAACAGTACCGTGAGATCTTCCAATCCGAACATGTACGTGAATCACCTAGGAGTGTGGTCTCCCTTTTTCTTTGAATTGCAAACCTGAGAATGGATGAACAAAGTTTTCTTTTTCTTTTGTTAGTCACAAAACAATCAAAAGAAGACAAAAATTATTCCGGTCACTCTTGAGTTCTCAATCTAATGATCGAAACTCGCGTGAGCCTAATTCGATGTTGTACACACAAGCTTATTGATGAACAAGCAATCAGTGTACTATCAAAGAATAATCTCTTCTCTCTTTTATGTTTAGAAGAATAAAAATTATATTTTCTATGAATTGAGAAGAAGAAGAAAAATTGAATCATTCAATCAACTATCGTGGCCGAATTCTATATATGTGGTATTATATAGGTGGCCGAAATTTTGCTTCCTCTTCTATTTAGGATTGCCGAAATCTTCCTCTGAATGGACTAGGGTTGCAGCAAATCACATACCAAAAAGAGTTTGTGTTGCACCCTAATTTCCATCAACCTTTAGACTTCAAAACCTAATCCAACTCATAGATATTTTTATTCTTTTACTGACTAAATAAAAAGACTTCGTATTTGATTAAATAAATAAAATTAATTATATATTTTCTTATCAAACAAGTCTTTTACTTTTAATATACTACTACTAATAGTATAACTTTAGGAAATATATTTCCTGATCAGAAAAAGATTTGTTTCTTAATTAAACAATTAATTAATAAATTAACTAATTCTTATTTAATTAAAACAATGAAACAAAATAATATATTAGGTTAATATATACACCTTGCCGCCCCACTTATATAAATGGGCCATATATTATTTTTTTTATTTTATTTAATCCATTGGACTTTAAATAAAAGCCCACATGTGAACCAGACCCATTCTTACTAAAAGAAACAAGCCCACATGTCTGCTTTTAATATATTAATATAATAGTGCAGCCCATTAATTAAATAATAGACATATTATATTCTTGATATATTAAAAACAATTCTAGATGGACCCTTAAATCGGCCCGATAGAATATATCAAGTGATCCATGCAAATATGTGTGGATTGGGGATCTTGGCGGGCTATCTAAATTTAAGCTTCAATAGACACAACCTAATCACAATCAACAAATGATTCACTTAGGTCCAATCCATTAATTTTAACTCATTCCACTAAAGAGCTAAAATTGAACTCTTAAATAAAGATAGAATAAGGAGATGTTTCTCATTCATACCCTAGACAATCTTATAGGAGATGGTGTATCCTCGTGAATAATATCAGTAATCGCCAAGAGCTCATAGACCGCCTATAGCTCTCCAAGTTACCATATTTCCTCATATGACCACATTTCGAACTTGGATACTTTGACTTGTCCAGAAGCCATGTTTTCAATAATCATTATTGAAAACTCAACGTTGAGATTTAATATCCAATACCTCAAAACATCCATATGATGATATTATACTCTCATTTAATAAATGGAGCCACGATGTCCATATCTATAAATGAAGTCCTCTATCGATTAACAAATGTATACCACCAAACTATCGAGGATAGACTTTGCTATATAATCGTACTCATTGATAGCTCTAATGATAACACTTGCAACCATAAGTCCATCATTTATCTCAGGATTAAGATAGACTCTCCGATTGTCCTCTTTAATGAAAAGACTTATATCTAGTGACGGTTCTAGATAAAGTATTTCATTGTGATCCAGTTCAATGCACCTAGTGCACTAGATTCTTTTACTCGAAAACCTTTCGATGATTTTAGACTCATCATATTCATTTGATCCCACTCAAATGCTAGTAAAAGAATTCTACAACTTTAACAAGATAGAGGTGCCCAACCTTTAACTTAAGTTGTGAACGTTATTCAAGACTAACTAAAGAATTGTGTCTGCCTCATACATATCTGGATGTATAAACAATTCTTCATGTCTCATAGTCTTTTGACCTTATGATTATTTACCTTGACAATTATAATAATAAATGCTATAAGTAATTGTAAGAATCAGAATTCACTTTATTAATATGAGAAGATTGTCAATTACAATATTACACTCTTGCCATTAAGCATAATCCTAACACGATTAAGGCACAGGCTTTTGCAGACTTCGTGGCAGAGTTTTCAGCGCTCACAGGTCAAGAGAATCTAGCAGCACCAAACGAAATCCCTGAAAAGACCTCTGAGATCGACAATTGGCCGGAAGGCTGCAGGTCTAGGACCCTTTATACAGATAGAGCATCCGGGCAAGCTGGGGAGGAGCTGGCGTAGTTTTAATAGACCCGGAGGGGACTGAATTATGTCACTGTTTCAGATTCAAGTTTAAAGCCACAAATAATGAAGCAGAATACGAAGCCCTCCTAGGCGGCATAAAGGCAGCCATCGAACTAGAGGCCAATTACCTACAAATCAGGAGCGACTCATTGCTTGTTGTCAATCAAGTGCTGGGGTGTATCAGGCAAAGGGAGATAACATGGCTGCCTACCTAAAGCTGGCTCAATTGCTTAAAAATAAGTTTAAGGGGTTCGAGATCGATCAGGTGCCTGGACACCAAAACCACCGCACGGATGTTCTAGCTAAGATAGCTACAAATTGAGTCCAATCCTTACCATGAGGACTTCCCCTCCAAGTGATCTCCCAACCAAGCATAGCTGCAAATAAGGAAATATGCTCCTTAGATCATCAGCCTTGCTGGATGGACCCGATCGTTGCCTACCTCCTAGAGGGAAAGCTTCCCGAAGAGCCCGATCAAGCCTGAAGAATTAAAAGACTCTCGGTCCGATATTGCCTGGTAGAAGGGTACCTCTACATAAGGGGTAAATCCCTCCCCTTACTTAGATGTTTACATCCTGACGATGCTAAATGGGCACTAAGAGAGGTTCACTCAAGGGACTGTGGGAACCACATCGGTGGACAGGCTCTGGCATATCAAGTGCTTCGTATGGGGAACTACTGGCCGACCGTCCACCAAGATGCAAGAAGCTTTGTACAATCTTGCGAGCCATGTCAAAGGACTTCAAATTTGAGCCACCAACCACTTGAGCGATTGTCGTCTCTCAGCTCACCCTACCCATTTGCCATGTGGAGGATCGACCTAATTGGACAGCTTCCCACCGCTCCCGGACAGGGGAAATATGTTATTGTGGCTATCGACTATTTCACAAGATGGGTCGAGGCAGGGCCTCTTTCTTGGATATCAGAAAAGAATACGACCAAGTTTATCAAAACCAACGTGGTATGTAGATTCAAGACCCCTCTCATCATTATAGCCGATCTGGGCAAGCAGTTCGACAACGCCCGATTCAAAGATTTCTGTAAATGATTGGGGATCGACCTCAAGCTCGCTTCAGTAGCCCATACCTAGACTAACGGGCTGGTGGAGTCCACCAATAAGACTATCAAGAAGCTTCTGAAGAAGAAACTACAACACAAAAATGGCAAATGGGCCGATAAGCTGCCAGAAGTCCTCTGGGCATACCGGACTACAAAGAGAACAGCTACCGGGGAGACACCTTACTCTCTGGCTTTCAGAGTTGAAGTGGTCCTCCCCATCGAGCATAAATTAACCTCATTCAGGGTGCAGTATTTTGAACCCGAAAGTAATGAGGTCAAGTTCCGGGCTAATCTGGACCTCCTAGAAGAGAAACAAGACCGGGTAGCGGAGAAAGTGGCAATCTACCAGAGCAAGATCGCTAGATATTTCAACCTAAAGGTCAGAGCCCAAAATTTCAAACAGGGGGATCTGGTGCTTAGGAAAGTGACCTTGAATACTCGGAAAAGGTCAGATGGAGTCCTAAGCCCCAATTGGGAAGGGCCATATTTGATAAAGTTAGTTGCTCGCAATTGAGCCTACAAACTCGAAGATATGGATGGACGACCCATCGACCACACTTGGAACGCAGATCACTTGAGGAAATTCTACCCCTGAGCAGGGAGTTTTCAAGCAGATTACCTCCATTTAGGTTTCATTAGAATCCCTAATAAAGAAGTACTACATCTCGATCATCAATAAAGTCATTTTTGTTTCTTTTATCTCCGACTATGTTCAACATTAGTATCTACATATTCGACAGGGAAATTCGACATAGACACCTCAAGACCAGTGACTAGCCAGGGAAGCCCCCTCTCTACCCTTGATGCCTTGGTCAGGCTACCACCCTAAGAAGGGTCTAAGTGTAAGAGCATAATTGTCATCCAGATCTCGAGACCAAGAAATAGCTAAACAGCCCTCCTGATGCCTTGGTCGGCCTACCACCCCCAAAAAGGGTCTGAGTGTAAGAGCATTGTTGCCATCCAGATCTCGAGACCAGGAAACAGCTAAACAGCCCTCCTGATGCCTTGGTCGGGCTACCACCCCCAAGAAGGGTCTGAGTGTAAGAGCATAGTGTTAGGATTATGCTCAATGGCAAGAGTGTAATATTGTAATTGACAATCTTCTCATATTAATAAAGTGAATTCTGATTCTTACAATTACTTATAGCATTTATTATTATAATTGTCAAGGTAAATAATCATAAGGTCAAAAGACTATGAGACATGAAGAATTGTTCATACATCTGGATATGTATGAGGTAGACACAATTCTTTAGTTAGTCTTGAATAACGTTCACAACTTAAGTTAAAGGTTGGGCACCTCTATCTTGTTAAAGTTGTAGAATTCTTTTACTAGCATTTGAGTGGGATCAAATGAATATGATGAGTCTAAAATCATCGAAAGGTTTTCGAGTAAAAGAATCTAGTGCACTAGGTGCATTGAACTGGATCACAACGAAATACTTTATCTAAAACCGTCACTAGATATAAGTCTTTTCATTAAAGAGGACAATCGGAGAGTCTATCTTAATCCTGAGATAAATGATGGACTTATGGTTGCAAGTGTTATCATTAGAGCTATCAATGAGTGCGATTATATAGCATAGTCTATCCTCGATAGTTTGGTGGTATACATTTGTTAATCGATAGAGGACTTCATTTATAGATATGGACATCGTGGCTCCATTTATTAAATGAGAGTATAATATCATCATATGGATGTTTTGAGGTATTGGATATTAAATCTCAACGTTGAGTTTTCAATAATGATTATTGAAAACATGGCTTCTGGACAAGTCAAAGTATCCAAGTTCAAAATGTGGTCATATGAGGAAGGAAATATGGTAACTTGGAGAGCTATAGGCGGTCTATGAGCTCTTGGCGATTACTGATATTATTCACGAGGATACACCATCTCCTATAAGATTGTATAGGGTATGAATGAGAAACATCTCCTTATTCTATCTTTATTTAAGAGTTCAATTTTAGCTCTTTAGTGGAATAAGTTAAAATTAATAGATCGGACCTAAGTGAATCATTTGTTGATTGTGATTAGCTTGTGTCTATTGAAGCTTAAATTTAGATAGCCCGCCAAGATCCCCAATCCACACGTATTTGCATGAATCACTTAATATATTTTACCGGGCCGATTTAAGGGTCCATCTAGAATTGTTTTTAATATATCAAGAATATAATATGTCTATTATTTAATTAATGGGCTGCACTATTATATTAATATATTAAAAGGAGACATGTGGGCTTGTTTCTTTTAGTAAGAATGGGTCTGGTTCACATGTGGACTTTTATTTAAAGTCCAATGGATTAAATGAAAAACGAAAATAATATATGGCCCATTTATATAAGTGGGGCGGCAAGGTGTATATATTAACCTAATATATTATTTTTTTTTCATTGTTTTAATTAAATAAGAATTAGTTAATTTATTAATTAATTGTTTAATTAAGAAACAAATCTTTTTCTGATCAGGAAATATATTTCCTAAAGTTATACTATTGGTAGTAGTATATTAATAGTAAAAGACTTGTTTGATAAGAAAATAAATAATTAATTTTATTTATTTAATCAAATAAGAAGTCTTTTTATTTAGTCAATAAAAGAATAAAAATATCTATGAGTTGGATTAGGTTTTGAAGTCTAAAGGTTGATGGAAATTAGGGTGCAACACAAACTCTTTTTGGTATGTGATTTGCGGCAACCCTAGTTCATTTAGAGGAAGATTTCGGCAATCCTAAATAGAAGAGGAAGCAAAATTTCGGCCACCTATATAATACCACATATAGAATTCGGCCACGATAGTTGATTGAATGATTCAATTTTTCTTCTTCTTCTCAATTCATAGAAAAGGATAATTTTTATTCTATTAAACATAAAAGAGAGAAGAGATTATTCTTTGATAGTACACTGATTGCTTGTTCATCAATAAGCTTGTGTGTACAACATCGAATTAGGTTCACGCGAGTTTCGATCATTAGATTGAGAACTCAAAAGTGACCGGAATAATTTTTGTCTTCTTTTGATTGTTTTGTGACTAACAAAAGAAAAAGAAAACTTTGTTCATCCATTCTCATGTTTGCAATTCAAAGAAAAAAGGAGACCACGCTCCTAGGTGATTCACGTACGTGTTCGGATTGGAAGATCTCGTGGTACTGTTCACGTGGGTACTGTTCACAATCACTGTTCACGCGGGTACTGTTCACGGGGGTACTGTTCACGGGCATCGGAAAAGATTTTACGGATTACCAATCGACGTAAGTCAATCAGATCACGCGTCAAGAGGTATTTAACTCTAACCGTATATATTTGAGTTTAATTAATTAAAAGGTTAAGGTTTAACTCTGAGAAAAATTTTAAAACCATACGAAATCTATTTTTCGTTTCTTCCGCTGCGTTTTATATCGATTTTTCCCTACAATTGGTATCAGAGCCTTGGTTGTACCTTTTAATTAATTAACGTATATATACGTGAATCTATTTCTTTTTTATTGTGATTATACATGTTTTAGAAAGAGATGGCACTCTAGGTATTCGCATATATAATTACATGTTGAATGTATGGATTTATATATGTTTTATAAAGTGAATTGTTATTGCTCGATTTTGGTCCTAGAATTTCAATGTAATTTTTGTTTCGGATTTGTAATAAGAAGGGTGTTCTATTATCGCCATAATTCCTTCTTGATAGTTGCTAGGGTTTTATTTTTTTTGTATGTAAAATAAGTGCAGTATTTTTTAGTAATCAGGTGCAGTATTTTTTTTGTAAATCTTACTGCAGTAAAATTAAAAAAATAAAAATTTGCTGCAGTAATTTATTCGACATATGATGTAATGTATTCGGGTATTGAAAATTCGAAGACACGAAGAAAAACGAAGCAACCGGAACCGAGAACGAGCACCGTGCGCACCCTAGGACTGGATTGGGCTGCGCATGGCAAGCCCAATCCTTGGTGGGCTGCGCACGGCAGCCTTGTGTGGCCTTATGGGCTGCGCAAGGCAGCCCCTTTGTTGGGTTGTGGGTTGTGCACGTCCATGGGAGAAGGCCGAGGGATGAGCGTATGGTTGATGGCCACCTGAAGATCTTGTATTCCTAACAATTGTAATTTACTTGCTTTTCTAGGATGGGCCAAAATTGTTGCTATTTAATTTTTGCTTAAAAATTACAATATTTGTTGTTGTATGATAACATGACATTTTAGAATAGGAGTGCCACTCATATATCTCTTTTGGTATGAACATGCATTGAATGATTTAGGTATCTAATTGGCATCTATATAAATTGGTAAAAATTATTCTTTGGGATTTAATCACACGCCTTAAATAATTGAGTGGGAGAAGGTGTGCAAGAACGCCTATGGCCTCCAAGATTAGTTGAGTTTTATTATTTTTGGTAATCCCCCCAAGGGGCGTCCATAAATGGAATTTAACAATATACTTCCTTACAAGGATAGACTAGACAATTGACTTAAACGAAATCTACTCCCCAAGGAGGGATTTTTGTGAGAGAAAATTGAGGGTCGATATCTTGGTAACACACTCAATGTAATTTTATTAATATCCTCCCAAGAGTTCTTGTTAATAAAAATTACAAGGCTAAAATTAAAAACGCTGGTTGTTATGTTAACAATTAGGTGGGACCTAGTCTAACTAGTAAATAGTGCGAACTCCCAAAGGAGGCGTAATATTTATGGGTGTTGGATCACCGTTGAATTTTTATGATTGAATTATTTATTTTAATTCAAGATAAATTTTTTAAAAGTGCTATTATCATGATTATTTACTTATATATGTTTTTGTTTTAATCAGAAATCATGACCCCATCACTTATGAACATCCTGAAAGATAACACCTTAACTGGAGATAACTACGTAACATGGAAAAGGAAAATTGGGTTGTTGCTGCAAAGTGAAAAACATAAGTTTGTTCTGACCACTCCTAAACCATCCCTTCCTAATAATGAATATAATGTGATGCAAAGAGATGAGTATGAGCAGTGGAAGACTTCTGATGATATGGCAAAATGTTACATTATGGCCACTATCTCTGACGTGTTGCAACAACAACATGAAGGAATGGAGTCCGCTACTGATATAATGATGTCTCTAGAGGAAATGTTTGCTATGAGGTCTAGGACGACTAAGAGAGAGGCAGTGACTGCTTTTATGAATCTTAGGATGAAACCTGGATAATCTGTGAAAGATCACATGATGAAAGTCATAGCACATCTCAATATTGCTGAACTAAATGGTGCTGAGATTGATGGTGAGACCAAAATTGATATGGTAGTTAACTCACTGTCAGATTCCTTTGATCAGTTCAAGTTGGACTACACCTTGAACAAAAAGGAATACACCTTACAGGGCCTGATGCAAGATGTTCAAAGCGCTGAAAAGATCCTTGTTAAAAACAAAGGTCAAGAGATTCATTTGGTTGGTTATGGCAGTCCCTGAGGCTCTTTACCATTACCAGAATCTTGGAGAGATCTCCTCATTAACTACGCAAGTGACATGGTGTGAACTGACTAGCTTGTCTCCGAGTTAATCCGGCTACGTTATGGCAGTCCCCGAGATTCTTTGCGATCTCAACCGAAAATCTCGTCAGCTCATGCTGCTGTCCTCTTGCCTATATATATCTATTTATCGCAATGACTTCCTCACATCTTTCAAACTCAAATTTTTCCCAAGATATATTTTCTCTCATAGCCTTTCTCTCGAGCTTGCCTTTTTCTTCATTCTTATCTTTCTCTTCCTTCTTACTGACTTCATCATGTCGAAAACTAGTCATGATTCAGTTTACTCCATAATTGACGGCGAGGAGGTCGTTAGTCTTGCCCTGGGGAAACGGGCAAGGGGGAGTTTAGACGGCGATGACTCCACGCCCAACCCGCAACATCGGCGGTCAAGCAGGAATGTGTCCATTGGGACCAGGTTTTCCAACCATTCTGACCATCCTTTGGATATCATCGATGGAGATTCCAATAAAGAAGTGGGCGGTGACGCCACGGGAGAACATCGGGTCCCGGCTTCTTGCCCCCTTTTGGAGAGGCTCTCTCCTTATGACTTCAGGGTTGTCCCTGATTCCATCATCGATCCAGTCTCGATTGACCGCTTAAGGTCGAAGTATGGCATCCCCGACAGCGTATCAATCTCGGTGCCTTCTAAGGGTTACGAGTTCTTCAACCCCCCTAAAGGCGTGCTTCTGATTCATGTGGCAGCTCTCGAGAACGGGGTCAGGCTTCCCCTTCATCCGACTCTTCGGCGGGCTCTTAACGCCATCCAGCTTGCTCCCCTTCAGTTGACACCTGGCTTCTGAAGGCATCTGATTGGCTTCCTCATGCTATGTAGGGAACAGTGTCAGTTGAGCAAGGTGACGAGAGAGCCGGGAGCAGAGGAGCTGGCTTATCATTTCCATATTGGGAGCCTCTCTGGCGCTCCTCGAGGCCAGTTTTATGCCAGGGTTATTCCTGGCGCTTCGAAGAAGGACCCTGCCTAGAAAGAGGAATGGATTCTTGCTGAGGATGACTGGGGGAGCTCGATTTTCATTGGAGGGCATGAATTCGAGGTTCCCACAGCTTTCATTGACAAACCCTCGTGGGACCGAGACTCTCTGCCTTCTGAGTCTGAGGCCATTTTGAAGGCTATTTTAGCCCAGAATTACTTGAACCTGAAGTTCCCCACTGCTATAGCCTTCGATCCTCGTAGGGTGAACCAATACTTACGGATCTCAGACGCTACTCCTCGTAAGTGTCATTGAATTGCCTTGCCTTGTCTTGTTACTCAGCTTGGTTCTGACATTTTCCTTTTTAATTTGCTTATTCACATTTTTTGTCGTTGAACCAGCTACCCGCCACGTCTCATGCTCTCCACAAGCTAGAATTTCTCTTCCCTTCGCTGGGGTCGAACCTGCTCTTGCTCCATCTACCTCCCCAGCTGGGTCCAAGATGGCCAATCTTGCTTCGCGGGCTTTCCGGGCTTTGGGTAAAGCTCCCCAGGTTGTTGGTCCGACTGCTTCTGTCCCTTCTGCTGTGGTTGCTAAAGTTGCTACCCCCTCGATTCGACCTCCTGATTCCACTGCGCTTCCAACTCCCCGAGCTTCGGAGGATTCTGGGAAGGGTGTCGCAAGGGTTCCTTCCAGCCGTTCCTGGCCTCAGTCGAGCTCGACAGGGCAAGACAAAGTCCTGGAACAATTCATCGCGTCTTATCCGGGCGGTGGGATCTCTAAGATGGCTTCCATGCTTGTGGATGTCCTGATTACCAAGGGGTCTGCTATTTTAGTTGAGGTAATTGCATTTACTTCGTACTACTCTTGCTAATTTGTTCAGTTTCTAACTCTGGTTCTGTATTTTGTAGGCCTTCAAATTTAATGTAGCGATGGGCCAGCAAGTAGCCCTCCTTCTCGATCGGGCTGCAAAAGCAGAACCGAAGCCGAGAAAGCCAGGGATTTACTCAAGCAGGCTCAGTCTTTAGTGGAAGAGATGAACTCCAACCAGGGAAGGGTTGAGATCGAGATGGCTGAGCTTCGCTGTAACCATGAGAGGACGAAGCAATCTTATGATTAGGAGCGTCTTCAGTCTATCTGGCAGGCTAAACAGAGGGATTCTTGGAGATCTGAGGCTAAAAAGTTGGACTTTGAGAATCAGTCTTTGATTGCTCAGGTCACCAAACTGCAAGCTGACGGGAAGACCTTCTTCAGCGATGGATATTTTTACGCTTTCTATCAGGCCGTAGAAGCTCTCCCTCTTCCTTTTGACTTGTCATCTATTACCAGCTGGGATAGACAGGAAATGATGATTAAGGCTGCTGAGCTATCTCGCCCTGATGGCAACGAGGTGGTTCCTTCGAGCGAAGCAGGAACTGGAAAATAGCCCGCTCAGACAGATCCTCCATTTCCTCCTTCTACCTTTACTACCTCAGGTTTCGGGGAGTCTTCCATTAAAGTTTTATCTTCTAGATCCAAGGAGGACCAGTTAGGAGCTGGGGAAGAGGTTAGGAGCCCTTCTGAGGAACCGCCCAAAATGGAGATGGAGGTCAACAGGAGCCAAACGGGGTCCATGGCTGCCCTTCTTGATGCGGTTATCCCGCCTGAGGTTATGGAAGTGATTAATGAGGTCTTGGAGGAAGATCATGCTGACCAACAGGTGGAGCCTCTAAATGGAGGGGTGATTGGTGAGGATATCCGAGGTGGACAACTACTTGAAGGGGGGGGGGGGGGTCGATGGCGAAGATCAGCATGAAGGAGGAGGACCGGCGGAGGAAAACAAAGAGAGTCCCAAAGCTTGAAGCAGTTCATTCATGGCTTGTTTCGATTGCCTGGAAAGGGGGTGGGCACCTCGTTTTACTCTTATTTAGCTTAGCTTTCCTTTTTTTTTTTATAGCCCGAGCTCGGGGGTTGGGCTCCCCGATGGATGGATGTAGCCTTACCAGGGGATAGGCTCCTCTTATCTTTAATGAGAAATCGAATCGCTTTTGAGAACTCTTGTTTCATTTCTGGTATTGAATAGGAACCAGAGTTGCATCCGCAGTAACAATTTGTTCATACTTCATTAAAACTTTGGTAGGGAATTATGATGATCTTGATCCTGCACACGAAAAAAATCATTTTTTTTGTGTCATGGGGTGGTAGCCCGACCAAGGCAGCAGGAGGGCTGTTTAGCAATTTCCTGATCTCGAGATCTGGATAGCAACTATGCTCTTACACTCTGACCCTTCTTGGGGGTGGTAGCCCGACCAAGGCATCATGAGGACTATTTAGCTATTTCCTGGTCTCGAGATCTAGATAGCAACTATGTTCTTACACTTAGACCCTTCTTGGGGGTGGTAACCCGACCAAGGCATCAGGAAGGCTATTTAGCTATTTCCTAGTCTCGAGATCTGGATGGCAACTATGTTCTTACACTCAGACCCTTCTTGGGGGTGGTAGGCCGACCAAGGCATCATGAGGGCTATTTAGCTATTTCCTGGTCTCGAGATCTGGATGGCAACTATGCTCTTATACTCAGACCCTTCTTAGTGGTGGCAGCCCGACCAAGGCATCAGGAGGGCTGTTTAGCTATTTCCTGGTCTCGAGATCTGGATGGCAACTATGCTCTTATACTCAGACCCTTCTTGGGGGTGGTAGCCCTACCAAGGCATTAGAAGGGCTATTTAGCTATTTCCTGGTCTCGAGATCTGGATGGACACTATGCTCTTATACTCAGACCCTTCTTGGGGGTGGTAGCCCGACCAAGGCATCAGGAGAGCTATTTAGCTATTTCCTGGTTCGAAGTGTTCATGTTGAGTTTCCCACTCAAGGGTGTAGTCACTAATGTTGGACATAGCTGGAGATAAAGACGGAAGAGAAAAAATGACTTTATTGATGATCGAGATGTAGTACATCTTTATTAGGGACTCTAATGAAAACTAAATAGGGGTAGTCTGCTTGAGAACTCCATACTCAAGGGTAGAATTTCCCTAAATGATCTGCATTCCAAGTGTTGTCGATGGATCGTCCGTCCATGTCTTCGAGTTTGTAAGCTCTATTGCGAACAACTAGCTTTATCAAATATGGCCCCTCCCAGTTGGGACTTAAGACTCCATCCGACCTTTTCCGAGTATTCAGGGTCACTTTCCTAAGTACCAAATCCCTTCTTTGAAATTCTGGGCTCTGACCTTTCGGTTGAAGTATCTAGCGATCTTGCTCTGGTAGATCGATACTTTCTCCGCTACCCGGTCTTGTTTTTCTTCTAAGAGGTCCAGATTAGCCCGGAGCTTGACTTTGTTACTTTCGGGCTTAAAGCGTTGTACCCTAAATGAGGTCAATTTATGCTCGATAGGGAGGACCGCTTCGACCCCGAAAGCCAGGGAGTACGGTATCTCCCCGGTAGCTGTTCTCTTTGTAGTCCGGTATGCCAGAGGACTTCTGGTAGCTCTTCGGCCCATTTGCCTTTTTTATGCTGTAGCTTCTTCTTTAGAAGTTTCTTGATAGTCTTGTTGGTGGATTCCACTAGTCCGTTAGTCTGGGGATAAGCCACTGAAGCTAGCCTGAGGTCAATCCCCAATCCCTTGCAGAAGTCTTTAAATCGGGCATTTTCGAACTACTTCCCTAGGTCTGCTATAATGATGAGAGGGGTCCCAAATCTGGATACCACGTTGGTTTTGATGAACTTGGTCGTATTCTTTTCTGATATCCGAGAAAGAGGCCCTGCCTCGACCCATCTTGTGAAGTAGTCGATAGCCACTATAGAATGTTTCATTTGTCCGGGAGCGGTAGGAAGTGGTCCAATTAGGTCGATTCCCAACACGGCAAAGGGGTACGGCGAGCTAAGAGATGATAGTCGTTCAGGTGGCTGGTGGGTCAAGTTTGAAGTTCTTTGACATGGCTCGCAAGATTGCATAAAACTCCTTGCGTCTTGGTGGATGGTCGGCCAATAGTACCCCATACGAAGCACCTGATATGCTAGAGCTTCCCCACATATGTGGTTCCCACAGTTCCCAGAGTGGACCTCTCTCAATGCCCATTTAGCATCATCAGGATGCAAGCACCTAAGTAAGGGGATGGATCTGCCCCTTTTGTAGAGGTACCCGTCTACGATACAGTATCGGACTAAAAGTCTTTTAATTCTTCGGGCTTGGTCAGGCTCTTCGGGAAGCTCTCCTTCAAGGAGGTAGGCAATAATTGGGTCCATCCAGCAAGGTAGGCGATCCAGGGAGTAGATTTCTCTATTTATGGCTATGCTTGGTTGGGTGATCACTTGGAGGGGAATTCCCCGTGGTAGGGATTGGCCTCTGTTTGCCGCTATTTTAGCCAGAACATCTGCGCGATGGTTTTGGTGTCGAGGTACCTGATTGATCTTGAACCCCTTAAACTTATTTTTTAGCAACTGGGATAGCTTTAGATAAGCAACCATATTATCTCCCTTCTCCCCCAGCTTGCCCGGATGCTCCATCTGTAAAAAGGGTGCATGGCTTGCAGCCTTCCGGTCAATTATCGACCTCGTATGTCTTTTCAGGGATCTCATTTGGTATTGAGGGATCCTTTTGATCTGGGATCGCTGAAAATTCTGCCACGAAGTCGGCCAAAGCCTGTGCCTTAATCGTGGTCCGGGGCTTGTACTTTAAATCGAACTGAGTGAGCTCTAGGCCCCATAAGACTAGCCTTCCAGACACGTCTGGTCTTTGTAATAATTGGCGGAGAGGTTGGTTTGTCACCACTGCTATTGTGTGAGCTTGAAAATAGGGACGGAGCTTCCTCGTTGAGATCACCAGAGCATAAGCGAGCTTTTCCAGGAGGATGTAATTCCTTTCTGATTTGGTCAAATAATGACTCACATAGTATATGGGTCTTTGAAAACCATTGCCACACTCATTGGCCAAAGCCCCGCTTAGTGCAGTTTCTGATACGGCCAGGTAGATCTGCAACTCATCTTCGAGAATTGGCTTGACTAACAACGATGGGCTTGTTAGGTATTCTTTCAAAGCTTGGAAAGCCCGTTCGCTCTCCTGGCTCCACTTCATGTTTCTCCCTTGTTTGATGGCTTTGAAGAAAGGGAGACATTTATCGGTGGCACGAGAGATAAACCTGTTGAGCGCCGCTACACGTCCAGTCAGAATCTGTACCTGTTTGAGTGAGGTTGGGGATTCCAGGTCCAAGATAGCTTTGATTTTTTCTGGGTTGGCTTCTATGCCTCTCTCATGAACCATGAAGCCTAGAAACTTCCCTGCTGTCACCCCAAAGGCACATTTGGAGTGGTTCAACCGCATCAGGTTTTCCCTCAGTATGAGGAAGGTTTTGTGAAGGTCTTCCCTATGTCCTTTTGTGGTTGGGGATTTTGTGATCATGTCGTCGATATATACCTCCATCGTCCTTCCTATCTCGGGCTTGAACAGTTTGTTAACCAGCCGTTAGTATGTAGCCTGATAGGAAGGTTTTTGCCGTCAGAAAACCGTCCGTCAAAACAATTTATAAAACCTATGCGATGCGTTCACAAGTATAAATACAAGCAAAATGGCAAGCACAAGTATCATCCACTGAGATCGGGGTAGCGGTGATAAGATTAGGACTAATATAACTAGCATGCATAAAAGTAAAGTGATGGTGAATGAAGATACAATATAAACTAAACTGTGAAAGCAAATAAAATGGGATGACAATGGAGTGATGAATGAATGATGATGGAACTACGGAGTTGATGGACTCGTAAGTGAATATTGGGGCAATTGCAACAAACTCTCAATTAAGTACGTTTTGACAAATGTAACCAAACTAGGGTGTATAGTGTTGGTATATATCGCTAGCAAGAGGTCAACCTAGGATGTATAGCGAAGACCTCATACTAGCGATTAATCCCTCTTAAGCAACCAACAGTGGCTAGTTACTCAATTGGGACTTGTTCCATGAATGCTCATCTATCTCGATATGGCTCAACCTATTACTAATGTAGCCATCCTAGGATGTATAGTGATGGCTTCCAATTCCCTCACAAGTGGCCGACCTAGATGTATAGTGAAGGACACCCGTTTGGGATTGGATGAGGTTCGAGGTTATCAACTGAATTCTACTCGAAGGTTAGTTCTCGTAAAATCACTAAAGTAGCCAACCTAGGGTGTGTAGTGGAGGCTTCTAATTCTCTCACAAGTGGCTAACCTAGGATGTATAGTGAAAGCCACTAATTCGAGAGTAGATTAAGGGCATCGTTATAGAGCCAGATTTCCGGAAATCCTTCCATTCAATGGAGCATTAGACAACCTAATTGTCTACTCAAGTAATCCAAATCAATCATGCAAAGAGGGTGTATCCAAGCAAATCAATAATGGAAATCAATTAAAGAAATGGAATAAAATATAGAGATAGAATAAATATAACACATAGAGTTTATTTACAAGCCCAAATATCCATCATACAAATAACATCAACCCCATAGTGGGGTATTTTAGCTACTCATGTTCTATTACAAACAAATAAACTAAGAGAGAGAGTAGTGATAACCCTTGAAGATTGATCTCTTTCCTTGAAGCTTGAATCCAAGTCTCCTAGTTGCCTTTGATTGAGTAGAGATGGTTTGGATGATAGGGAGATGTGTTTCTAGCTAAAAATACAAGTGTTGGGAGGTATGGTGCTCTTTTGGTTCGTTCCCATCCTTTTCTATTTATAGAGGATGGAAAAATAGGTCACTTAAGCTTGAAACCAGAAGCTGTCGCGCTCGGAGTGCGGGTGGAGTGCGGGTGATTTACCCGCACTTTACCCGCACTGTATAGGTTGTTTGCAACTTCAGTTCTCGGATCAGGGCATTAGTGCGGGTGGAGTGCGGTTGAATTACCCGCACTTGACCCGCACTTGAATCGCACTTCCCTATCAGGTGCAAAATCTACCTTCTGTTCTTGGTGCAAGTGCGGGTGGAGTCGGTTTGGTGACCCACACAGTACCCGCACTCTAATGTCAGGTACAATTCTGCTCTTCAGTTCTTGGTGCAAGTGCGGGTAGAGTGCGGTTTGATGACCCGCACAGTACCCGCACTCTAACGTCAGGTGCAATTCTGCTCTTCTGTTCTTGGTGCAAGTGCGGGTGGAGTGCGGTTGGATGACCCGTACTATACCTGCACTTTATCTCTTTACTGTATCCTGTCCCGGCTATGAACATGAGTGCGGGTGGAGTGCGGTCGGAGTGCGGTTGCTACCCGCACTGGACCCGCACCGGACCCGCATTGTAGAGCTATTTGTACTCTTTTGCCTTTACTTGCGCTCTTTTTATGCCGGAATCACCGCAACAAGCTTCCAAACCCAGAATTACATCTATTGCCTGCAATTAGCACTAATGAGCCTATTAGACATAAAATATATAGTAAATACACACAAGAACGAGACAAAGGAATAGGAATGAGGGCCGAAATATACAACAATTTAGGCACGATCAAACACCCCCAAACCAAACCTTTGCTCGTCCTCGAGCAAACATAAAATGAAACAAATAAGACACAAACTAAAAATGACTCGAACTAAAAACTTTCCTAGACACAAAGAAAAACTTGCTGCAGAACCAACTAGCAGAGAGATACGCAAAAGCAAATGGGAGCGAGGAATGAGCATATGCGAAATGTTCTAAACAACTCGAAGACACCCCAAGGGAAACTGGCACAACACGAATCCCACACTTAAAATGCCCTCATCTCAGAAACTACTCACTCTCACACCTCGAGCATAATTCGCTTCGAAACTAGGTTCTCACATGGATTCTCTCTTATCTTTCCTCTCAGAACCTAGGTTCACACTCATGCAACATGTATGCCAATGAATTTATGTAACTGAATCAAGTTAGTTGCATACATTTAGTGTAGAATAAATGCTGTTTTCAGTGAGTGAGTCTCATGAAAGAATCACGTGTCATGAACGTGGAAAGAGCATTCATCAACTAATATTCCCAATCTAGACGTCCCCTAGGATCAATTAGGTCTTTCCATATGGTTGTAACGTGGCCACGGTGAATGGTGATTAGAAGAATGAGAATTTAGGCACGAGCACTAATCAACCAAGTTAAGGCAATATATTCTACACTTAAGCATTTAATTTCTCGTGCAACTCCACTTCCAAATACAATATGGCATCCAGGCATACAATTAGACTCTACGTGCAATCTTTAACTACTCATATTACCTCTGAGTAGCATTTACAATTTACACAAGGCATTTGAAGCATATTTTTCTTTTGTTGTTTGCTCCTTTTCTTTTCTTTTCTTTTCTTTTCATGCCTTTTTACTATGCACATTTTCACAACTCATTACTCTTACCTAGGTACACGCCATTCATCAAATTAAAGCACAACCTTACATTCCTAAGCCGCAACAAGATCAATTAAGAGAGGGTTGGCTAAGTGTTTAGATTGCTTGGGTTATGGATAACGTGGGTGTAGAATGGAAAAGTCTATATGTGTTTGGCTTCAAAATTTGCTTGGGAGCACACATATTACGGGAATGGGAAGTATTTAGGCTTTCTTTTTGAGTGGCTAAAACACACATTGCCTAATATCACTTCAAAGGATCAATCTACCAAGGGAATAAAAGTTTCTGTCAAGCAGTCCACATATATGATGCATGTTCAATGACAAATGATGATTTTTGATGTAGTGAGACTATGCATGGTGTTTGAATAGTGTTTACAGATTTGAAAAACATTTTCCCTCAAATATACACGCTTTTGGCTTGTGTTTGTGATCTCATAAGGGAAATCTCCACTATTAGAACAAGGCGCTTGAGCACCAAGTTCCCTAAACTTGGACACTAGAAGATGAGACTAGCCCATGAAGTGCAAGTGAGACCCCTAAATGGACTAAGAGTTATTGAATAAGCACACAAAGCATACACACATTCGCCACAAACACTATGCTCCAGGTATCTCACCAAGCTAAATAAGCTCAAAATTCTGGCTAAGCAGCAACTTTTTCGAAAATAAGACACAAAAATGACTCAAGACACAAAAGACGACTCAAAAAGGCGTCAACACCCCCAAACCAAAACCCAACATTGTCCTCAATGTTGAAGACAAGAGAATCTGGACTAGCGGGACGCACCTAACATGACTCAAACAAAACTAGGCACTAATCAAACACAATCAATGCCCCAACAAACTTAAAATGACTCAAACAAGGCTCAGAAAATAAAGGCAATTCATGCAATATATCATTGAAACACAAGTCAAGCTTAACATCATGCAGTTTATCAAAATTGACGGAATGGGGCATGAACAACCCCCAAACCTAATTAAACAATATAAAGCACATGCATTCATACTTGCACAAGAGCCTCCGACTCTTTCATCCACAAATATAATCAATAAATTCAATGTGCAAATATCCACAAAATATAACATTCTAACCAAACAATCCCAACATCACAATTTATTGAATTTAAACAACATAAAACATAAATCTAACTACATGCATCAAAATTACTCAATGGGATGCATTCATAGAGAGGCTAGGGTCCTCTAAGGGTGGTTTGACCAAGTTAGGAAATTCCCTATTTTTCACTACCCAAATAAATTTAGGTGACTTCATTTTCTTTTCCTTTAACATGTTTCTATATAAGTGCACTTGGTCTTTCCTTACCCATATTTGCTTGACCCTAGGTGGACTCCATCTATTCCTAGGACCTCTAGTTTTTCTATGTTGCTTTGGCTTGTAATTTTTAGCCTTAAAATGCTCTATCCTAGAACATGCATAGCAAAAGATATGAGAGTTAGAGGAACTCCCCTTGGATGCGTGGTCTTGAGGACGTTTGATTTGTTTCACTTGTAACGCCTTTACCTCCGCCTCCTTTTTGCTTAGTGCTACCTTTGCTTCCTCTAAGGCATTGACTTTTTGATCAACCTCCATTTGCATCTTCATTGACTTGTGAGCTATCTCATCTTCAAAATCTTTTGATAGCCTCACTAAGTTCTCCAAATCCTTCGATGCGGTACTCTTTTCGGCTTCAAATCTCTCAATTCGTTCTTCCAATTCTTTGTTCTTGTCGGAGACTTCGCCATTTGTCTTCTTGAGAGTACCACTCTCAACCCTGAGCATCTTCATTTCAAATAATAATTTCTTGTTTAACTCTTGGAGATTACTCGCCTTTTCCATTCCCAAGGCTTCTCTCTCTTGAAGTGCTTCATCCTCTTCCTTCAACACACCCCTTTCCAACACTAGCTCTGTGCTCACGCTCATAAGCTACTGGTTCATATTGATCATTCTGTCCATCTTGTCCATTCTCTTGCTTTGCTCCACTTCAAATTCTATTCGGAGCTTATACATGTCTTTTTTTGAGAAATTGGAGGAGTCCACCGGTTTGGCTGCTTTAACTTGGAAACAACTCTGATTTACCGGGGTGGACTGCTGGGCGGATTCGAGCATTTGGGTGGTTTTCTGTTCTATGAAGGCTTGAGTCTCTTGTTGGGAAGCTATCATTTGCTCAGTCTCCCGCACATGATTCTTCATGAAATTTTGTAGTTGATCTTCAACGGAATTTGACTGGAATGACGAGCTGTAGGCATTCTCGTTAGGCTCGTAGCTTGACCCTGAATTTTGCCAAAAGGAATCCATAAAGTCCTGAAACAACCAAAAACAAAACTACCAAAATAATAAAAAGAAACTAACAAAACTAAAAACAACTAATAAACTAATAATATTAAAACTAATCTAATCACTACTACGCACACCGATCCCCGGTAGCGGCGCCATTTTGATGAGAAGGTTTTTGCCGTCAGAAAACCATCCGTCAAAACAATTTATAAAACCTATGCGATGCGTCACAAGTATAAATACAAGCAAAGCGGCAAGCACGGGTATCGTTCACTGAGATCGGGGTAGCGGTGATAAGATTAGGATTAATATAACTAGCATGCATAAAAGTAAAGTGATGGTGAATGAAGATACAATATAAACTAAACTATGAAAGCAAATAAAATGGGATGACAATGGAGTGATGAATGAATGATGATGGAACTACGGAGTTGATGGACTCGTAAGTGAATATTGGGGCAATTGCAACAAACTCTCAATTAAGTACGTTTTGACAAATGTAACCAACCTAGGGTGTATAGTGTTGGTATATATCGCTAGCAAGAGGTCAACCTAGGATGTATAGCGAAGACCTCATACTAGCGATTAATCCCTCTTAAGCAACCAACATTGGCTAGTTACTCAATTGGGACTTGTTCCATGAATGCTCATCTATCTAGCTATGGCTCAACCTATTACTAATGTAGCCATCCTAGGATGTATAGTGATGGCTTCCAATTCCCTCACAAGTGGCCGACCTAGGATGTATAGTGAAGGCCACCCGTTTGGGATTGGATGAGGTTCGAGGTTATCAACCGAATTCTACTTGAACGTTAGTTCTCGTAAAATCACTAAAGTAGCCAACCTAGGGTGTATAGTGGAGGCTTCTAATTCTCTCACAAGTGGCTAACCTAGGATGTATAGTGAAAGCCACTAATTCGAGATTAGATTAAGGGCATGGTTATAGAGCCGGATTTTCGGAAATCCTTCCATTCAATGGAGCATTAGACAACCTAATTATCTACTCAAGTAATCCAAATCAATCATGCAAAGAGGGTGTATCCAAGCAAATCAATAATGGAAATCAATTAAAGCAATGGAATAAAATATAGAGATAGAATAAATATAACACATAGAGTTTATTTACAAGCCCAAATATCCATCATACAAATAACATCAACCCCATAGTGGGGTATTTTAGCTACTTAAGTTCCATTACAAACAAATAAACTAAGAGAGAGAGTAGTGATAACCCTTGAAGATTGATCTCTTTTCTTGAAGCTTGAATCCAAGTCTCCTAGTTGCCTTTGATTGAGTAGAGATGGTTTGGATGATAGGGAGATATGTTTCTAGCTAAAAATACAAGTGTTGGGAGGTATGGTGCTCTTTTGGTTTGTTCCCATCCTTTTCTATATATAGAGGATGGAAAAATAGGTCACTTAAGCTTGAAACCAGAAGCTGTCACGCTCGGAGTGCTGGTGGAGTGCGGGTGATTTACCCGCACTGTATAGGTTGTCTGCAACTTCAGTTCTCGGATCAGGGCATTAGTGCTGGTGGAGTGCGGTTGAATTACCAGCACTTGACCCGCACTGTGATCGCACTTGAATCGCACTTCCCTATCAGGTGTAAAATCTACCTTCTGTTCTTGGTGCAAGTGCGGGTGGAGTGCGGTTTGGTGACCCGCACAGTACCCGCACTCTAATGTCAGGTACAATTCTGCTCTTCAGTTCTTGGTGCAAGTGCGGGTAGAGTGCGGTTTGATGACCCGCACAGTACCCGCACTCTAACGTCAGGTGCAATTCTGCTCTTCTATTCTTGGTGCAAGTGCGGGTGGAGTGCGGTTGGATGACCCGCACTATACCCGCACTATACCCGCACTTTATCTCTTTACTGCATCCTGTCTCGACTATGAACATGAGTGCGGCTGGGGTGCGGTCGGAGTGCGGTTGAGACCCGCACTGGACCTGGACCTGTACCGGACCCGCACTGTAGAGCTATTTGTACTCTTTTGCCTTTACTTTCGCTCTTTTTATGCCGAAATCACCGCAACAAGCTTCCAAACCCTGAATTACATCTATTGCCTGCAATTAGCACTAATGAGCCTATTAGACATAAAATATATAGCAAATACACACAAGAACGAGACAAAGGAATAGGAATGAGGGCCGAAATATACAACAATTTAGGCACGATCATAGCCCCCGTATTATTCAAACAAAACGGCATCACCTTGTAGCAGTACAAGCCCTGCCCAATAATGAAACAGGTTTTATTCTGATCAGCCGGGTGCATTTTAATTTGGTTGTATCTTGAGAATACGTCCATAAAACTCAAAAGTTTATTTCCGGACATGGAGTCAACCAGCTGGTCAATCTTTGGTAAAGGAAAACTGTCTTTTGGACAAGCCCGGTTGAGGTCGGTGTAATCGACACACATACGCCACTTCTCATTCGCCTTCGTAACCATGACCACGTTGGTAATCCATTCAGGATAGCGTACTTCTCTGATAAACCCTGCCTTGATCAATTTATCTACCTCTTCCTGCACCGCAGCGTTCCTATCAGCGTTGAAGTGACACATCTTCTATTTGACGGGCTTGACTGTTGGATCTACTGCTAGTCGATGGGCGGCCAATGACGCCGGGATTCCAGGCATTTCATCATGGTTCCAAGCGAAGATGTCGCTGAACTCCCTGAGAAGGTCAATTAGTCATTTTTTCACTTCCGGTTCAAGGGTGGCCCCGACCTTGACAACCTTAGAGGGATCGTCATTTTTGATGGGTAACTCTTCTAGTTTATCTACGGGTTGCCCACTGGCCCACTCCTTACTCCGTTCCTCTTTGTAAGGCATAATAGGTTCGTTTTCCGGATGCTCAGGATGTTCCGCGGGCTCCATCGCCATCTCTTCCTAGATTATCCGGGATGTTTCCTGGACTAATGCCACCTGTTCACATTGTTTTGCCAAAGCTAGAGGATTGGCAGACACCGCGTATCATTTCCTGGCTGCCTGCTGGTCCCCGCGTACCTCTCCTACCTTGGTTCCAACCGGGAATTTCAGGACGTTGTGGTATATGGACAAGACTCCCTTCAAGGAGGACAGGAATAGTCTCCCTAGGATGGCGTTGTAGGCCGGCGGGGTGTCGACCACAACAAAGTCGGTCATATAATTCTGTTGGAGAGGGGTGATTCCAATGATTACTAGGAGGATCATCGACCCCACCGGTATGATCGAATCTCCAGTGAACCCGTAAAGTGGAGTGGTACAGCTGTTGTAACAATGTTGCTTCAGGTTTAATTTTTCCAAGGTATCCTTGAAGAGGATATCTACACTGCTACTTGTATCCACGAGCACGCGATGGACGAGACAATTGGCAATCTGTATTGTGATTACCATGGGATCATCATGAGGTTGTACGGCGTTAAAGACATCTGCTTAAGTGAAAACGATCTGCGCTGACTGGGAGGGCTCTATCGGGCTCTGGCTGACTTTGAAGATCCCCCGGCTTTCTTCGATGCGGGGAATCTTCCTCGCGTGGTTTTTTTAGGAGTTATTGGAGATGCCAGCCAATGTAGGACCTCCGCTGATGGTGTGTATCACCTGGATCTGTTGCATTAAGTCAGCCTGTTCCCCCTTCCTCTTTTCTGCGTCCTCACGGATTTCAGCTTGTACCTCCCTTCCAGTCCGAATGTTATCTCTGATCTATTGTAAGAATTCAATCAAGCATCCCCTCCTTATCAGGGCTTCAATCTGGTTGCGTAAATTATAGCACTCTGAAGTGTTGTGGCCCACGTCTTCGTGGAAGTCGCAGTACTTGTACCGGTTTCTCCTGTCAGCTGGGGCCTTCATGGGAGTGGGCTTTTGGAGCAGCCATTTATCTCGTATAGCAAGGTAGACTGTTTCCCTGGGAGCATTCAAAGGGGGCCACGGTCCTGGGAGGTGGCGAAGCCCGATGAGGGGTTCGTCTTGCTGGATATTTTTCTTGCCTGTGCTGAGGAGCAGGGATGCGATAGGTCGACCTGTTGGGAGGTTTATTCTGAGTTTCTTGAACTGACTCATATTTGGGGGCTTCTTTCTTCAGACGCTTTGTCGTTCTCACGTCGTCGTGTTCCATCTTGACTTTGAGTTGTTCGTCGATCTCGACCTGCTCAAGAGCGCGGTTGTAGGCCTCCTGGTAAGTCTCGGGAGGTCTCTTGGCGAAGGAACGGAAAAGCTTTCCCACCCATAGGTTCCGCGTGAAGTTGGCGAGAGTTTATTTCTCGGTGAAAACTACCATTTGTATGACCTCCTTGTGAAAGCATTCCACGTACGACCGAAGTGTCTCACTTCGTTCCTGAATCACATATTGGAGGTGTGTGGGATCTTTCGGACGAGGTTTGACCCCTTGGAACTGCAAGTAAAAATCTATTGATAATTTCGTGAAAGAATCCTTGCTGCCAACAAGCAGCTTCCTGAACCAAGTTTTCGCGTAGTCGGTTAGGGTCGTTGGAAACATCCTGCACATAGCTGCTCTAGTAGTGTTCTGGACCTCCATCTGTTGAATGAAGCTCTCTAGGTGGCTTAGAGGATCTTCCGTTCCGGAGAACATATCTGCTAGTATTTTGAATTTTGGTGGGAGCTCCGCTTCCCGGATCCTCCTAGTGAAGGGAGCGTTCATCTCGCTCAGGGGATCCTTTTTATCCTCCTTATTCTTTCATTTTCTTATCTGCTGGACCTCCTTCTGTAGCTTTGCCAGTTGATCCCTCAGTCTCTTGTTCCCGGGTTTCTTTGAATTGACCTCTGATTCCTCACTATTGAATCTTTATGATGAACTGGCAACCTCTATCCGGTCCCTCTCATGGATAGGATCCATTTGGGAAGTTTGTTTACTCTCCTCCTCTTGGGCCCGGGCGGTTCTCCTTTATACAGTTGCATGGGATGGCTCTCGTTGCTTTGGGGTAAAAGCATTTGCGGCAGATTTTACTTGCCTGGGTTGATATTGTGAAGGTCCTTTTGGAACTGGGGGCATGGGTCCCAGCCTATCCCGGATCGAAAGTTGGGGCCCCGACCTATCTCGAGCTGGCTCTAGAAGAGGAGGTCCCAGGCTATCGAAAGCAGGCTGCCTAGCTCTGAGCCTGCTCGGCTCTCCCTGATCATTCAGGTTGGTTGGCTGGATTGTGATGCCTTTAGCCAGCAGGTGGATGCGGACGGTTTCTACGAAGGCTGCCGCTTGCTGGTCGAGCCTGGCCTGGCTCACTATAGGGTGGCCAGAAGCCCGCGCATTAGTTGTTTGGACCGGAGCTTGACTGCCATATCCAGATTTTCTCCCTTTTCTTGGGGCCTTTCGCGTACGCCTAGCCGGGGGTTGCTCTGAAACTCTATATTGGCCTTGGGAAGAGCGGAGCCTCATAGTTCCTGTAAAACAACGAAAATGTAAATGCAAATAGTTGATTAATTGGGTGTAGGGCTGTTCCCACAGACGGCGCCAGAAAGTGTTAACAGAAATCTTGCTCGGGGCAATAAATCTCAGTTAGCACCCTCAAAATCATTACCACGTAGGTGATGACTAAGGTAGAATGTATATGTGTATAAAACAATGCCTAATGAAATGACATGGAGATAACGATTTCGTTAGCGACTTAAAAGGAATAAAAATCTTTCTTTATTGATCACATATGATATACATTTCTCTATCTCTTTTTCGAATTGCTCTCACTTTTTTCTGGGTGATAGTTGGGTGTTTGTTGTATGTCTGTCGAATAGTAGTCTCCTCTTTTTTGAAGGAGGAAGTCCCTCATTTATACAGTGTCTTCATAGGGTTAAACTCATTGATTTCCCCTTGACTTTCTCATCCCTCCCCTCCTTATCGGACGGGATTTTTACCTTTAAATGTCGTTGACTTTGAGTTAATTGCTCAGTTGAGGATATCTTGGTGGAAATCAATTTGTTTCCCATTTAGACTCTATTACTTGTTCTACACATGTATAATGTCTATAGATGTGATACTGTGTATCTTCGGGTCTAGCATGATTCCCATAGGGGTCGTCGAATGTATCAAGGTGTGGTGCATCAGTTAGTGAGGTCGATCATTGTCCCGTCCCCGATATTGAGAAGCTTCATCTAGCTAGGAGCTAGGTCTGGCCTCCCTTGACTTTTCGAAGCTAGGTGCGCCCTCCTATGGACACCTCCCTGTATCAGCGAGGTATAGGCGAGCTTCTAGAGAAATTACGAGGTAACCTCGACTTCGAGGGGATTTGGTGACGCGGGCTTGACCTGACCATTCCGGGCTCTATTCCAGATGTTTCTGGAGAAATTATGAGGTAACCTCGACTTCGGGGGGATTCGGTGACGCGGGCTTGACCTGACCATTCCGGGCTTTATTCCGGATGTTTCTGGAGCCTATCCTTGTTCCTACAAGGCGGTATCGTAGCTTGGCTTTGGGTAATATGGTCTTCTGGTGGAAAATCTCGGGCATGGAGCTAGGTCTGGATAGTGGAAAATTTCCCTTTGGTCCTTAGCCAATTTTGGCTATTAACATGGTGCATTTTAGGATGAAGATGCTTGCGTCAGTATGACGTCACAATGACTTCATCGTCGTCTTCAACCTTAAGGCGATCCGACCTGACCCGTCTTTGACCAGTCTGTGACCCGGTTCAGACCTGGTGCAGACCTGACCTTCTCCAGCCTGTTTCCAATGTTTTTCCTACAGTTTTCAACCTCGATCGATGGCTCATCTTCCTCCTGTCAGATTGCAACCAATTTAAGGCCTTCATGCAATGTTTTCTCTCTCCAAGTTTCCACCCATCTACCATTGAAGACCTAGCTTCAACCTTCAAACTGTTGGCTCCAGCTCGCAGCACCAGCTTGTAGAGCTTCTCCAATGATGTCTGCTACTTCAAATTGTGAGTTACAACTCGCAAATTTTGGTTCGAGATAGCATAATTCCCATTTTCAGCCAAGGGCAAAATTGTCATTTCATGCTCATTTCATACCTAACATTTTCCTCCATAAATACACTACTTCTGTTGTCATAGATGTATAGATAGACATCCAATATAGTTTTCTTAGATCTAAAAGCTTTGTAGAGTAAATCTCCCTCCACATCCAATACACAAACATTCTCTCACACAAATATCTCACCAAGCCACCTTTGAGTTGAAGATAGAGTTGGAATTCTTGAATACCTTCAAGGTTGTTTCATTCTCTTTGTTTTTCTCTTTGATTTCTATTAAAGTTTGTAACTAAGTACTTATGGGGATTTTGTTGTATTTTATTATTGATCTATATAATTAGTTGATGTATTAGTTTAGTTGAGCTATCATTTACATGCTTTGTAGTTAATTTGATTTAGGTTGATTTAGTTGTAATGATTTTGGTATAGTTTAATTGTAGTTTAAAATTGCTTTGCTCTTGATTTAGTTTAAATGAATTTTCAAATCCTTGCTTGAATTAGTTTAGTTGTTTTCAATTTTCGAATCCTTGCCTTTAGTTTTGTTGATTTCAGTTTCGAACCTTTCGGACCACAACCGCGATTTTACTTTTCATGCATGTAATTAGTGTAAATAGATTGTATATATATCTTCTAAGACGTAGAACTAGCTTTAAGGTACCATACCTCCTTATGGGAACTAATCGTACTTGCTGCTAAGCAATCGTCAAATGATCTATGCACTTTCGGATAAACAAACATGCTCATGTATATTTTAGAACCGTCTCAAGCATGTCAAAGTTTTTGGCGCTATTACTGGGGAGGCATAGCGTTACCTTTTGTTGGTTTAAGTCTTAGTTTGTTTTCATTATTTTTAGTTTTCATTTTATTGTTCATATTCACTCTTGTTCAGTTTGATTCTTGTGTAGTTTGTTTGGTTCTTTAAGGATTCTAGGTCAACATGGAGAGGGTAAAATCTAATTTAGCTACTCGATTGGCCGAGTTAACAAGAGAAGTGAGGACTTTCGCGTCACAGTGTGGGCAGCCTTCGGCTATGGTTTATCCACCTTGAGGGTGGAACAGGCCTATGATGGACTTTTGTCCTCCAATTGATCAATGGCCGAAATTGGAAGAAGAATTACCCTTCATGTATCCGTATCAAAACTACAACCACCAAGCAAGTTATGAACAAGAGTGGCAAAACCACCAATTGAGCAATGATTGTAACCCCTCGATCACCGACCAATGAATGCTTGACTTGGAAGCATCCATAGAGAAAGCAGCAGCCTAAATAGGGGAGTTGGCAGAGATCTACCTAGCAAAAGAGAGAGAGGAGTGCCCGGACCATATTGAGCAAGAAGAGAAGGAAGAGCCTCCAAGTCTCCATAAATCGATCAACCCTTTCTTTTGTCTCACTATTGACAGAAACAGACCGGTGTAATCTTTAAATAGCTCAGAATGCCACCTTGGTGAAGTTTTGCTAAGGATTGAAGAAGAGCTAAGGATTTAAGAAGAGCTAAGGGTTGAAGAAGAGCTAAGGCTAGAAATGGGAAAGAAAGAGGCGACCAAATTAGTTGAGTCCTCAAATAGCTCAGAAGACGATTTTGGTGAAGTTTTACTCAAGTTCAAAGAAGAGCTAAAGCTAGAAAAAGAGGGAAAGGAAGTAGACTTAGTCAAGGAAAATACAGAGTTGATAAGTCTTAATGTGGACTACATACTTAAGATAGACTAGATCGAGAAGGAAATAGACTCATCCTTAAAAGAGATTGAAGATCTTAAGGATGACTTTGCTAGAAGAATACGGCTAATGCAAGCTAAAATAGAAGCAAAGGATGAGCCTTTGGAGATAATGAAGACAAGGGAACTTGACCACCTTTCGGAGCTTGTAAAGGCTAAGCAAGAGTTGAAGGCAAAGGAAAAGGAAGTGATCCCACTTCCGAAAGAAGATAAGCTTGACTTGAGTCAAGGAATTTCTAGTGCCATGGTCACCAAACCAAGTCCCAACAAATCAAAGAAAAAGAAAGCCAAAAAGAAGAGCAATCAAGTCCCACATTTACATCTAGAGAATGACAAGCGACCAATGCTAGAAGTTCTCAAGAGACCTACTCCAAAGTCGACCCCAAAGCCAAGAAGGAACAGGCAAGCCTTTAAGCAAACCACAACAAATCTAAGAGGTACAAGCTCTCACTTTATTCCCATTTGTTACAAGTGCCACATTAGAGGCCATATTGGACCACAATATACCAATATGAAATGGCAACGTGTGACAAATGTGAGAACTAGGATTACAAAGTTGGTTGTTAAATCCATATGGATTGACAATACCAAACTAGAAGGACTCAAGAGGAATGGACCCCTTTGGGTCAAGAAAAGTGAAAATTGCTATGTTATGATAAAGCCACTCATCTTTGATGTTGGTTGCGTGCTTGTTTTATATGAACTTTTTGATATGTTTGTTAATGTGCAGGAATTTAAAAGCTTTAAGGAAAGGATGCACGTAATGGACATTTGTTTCTGTTTAAATTTACGGACTTTTTAATTTGTAATAACTTTATTTTAAGCTTTTGAACAATGACTATTTAGTGCTAAGAGTCTTGAGTCCTTGATTTATCTCTATTTCATGCCGCAATTGTGCTTAATCGTAAATGATGAGATGCATGGAATGAGATAGGTTTGGGGGTTGACACTCGTTAGTTGTTTAAATTAGGTTATATGTTGTTTTAATTTACTTGCTAATTTTTGAACACAAGCACGTGCTTGTAGTGTTTTTGGTGTGAATTTTTGTATGTGCAAGTTGAAAGCAAGATATCCAAGGACCAAGGCATTTTTGGCATCAAAGCAACCATTTTAAAGATCTGCGACCAGAATCTACGAGAAGGAAGTCGCAGAACAAACTTGTAGAAGTGACCGACAGTATTATACGAGAAGGAAGTCGCAGAACGTAGTAGAATTGATCTGCGAGATCAAACAGCAAGAGGGAAGTTGCAGACAGAACTCGCATAAGTCACTGACTGTATTCTGTGAGAAAAAAGTTGCAGATACAAGTCGCAGAACATTCTGAAATTGAACTGCGAGATCAAACGGTGAGAAGAAAGTCGCAAAACAAACTCACAAAAGTTACCGACATTGTTCTGCGAGCATGAATTCGCAGCGGTAACTCGCAAAAGTCACTGGAATGCATCTACGACCAGACACTGCGACATTGAAGTCACATAAATCAATTCGAGGTCGCAGCGCAGCTTGCAAAGACAATTTCCCGGGTTAGTGATACGTGTTTGAACAAGGTAAAATCATCTAACCCTAAGCTCAATTGATTGACATAAAATGACATGTGGGAAAGATTATGCCTAGATTTAATTCTTCCAAATTGTGAGAAATGTAACTATATGGTTGTGTTGCTATACCTATATACTTTTTGGATTGCTAGAACCTGTGCTTAAGGGTGTGGATATTGTTTGTGATTAGTGGTAGATATTAGGATTGCATATATGTGTTTGTGTTTAATGGATTTTAGGTGTTTATATTTAGTTATGTAAAACCTTGTGAAAGTGCCCTGTTGTGAAATTTTGAGGCAAAATTTTCTTAAAAACTGTACTAATTGGTGAAGAAATAAATTTTTCCATTAGCACTGTGTTCATTTTTTTTTTTCGTTACGATTCCAACGATATAAAGAACGTAAATTTCTGGGCGGTGGTTTAAAAGTTATGAGTGTTTCTTCGACCGAAGGTCAAGAGCGTGCCCTGTTTTGAAAATGCTGCACGTGACCTGTTTTTGACATGTGTTTTCACACTTTTCTAAATTGAATTTTAAAATATTTTCTGAATGAAAAGTGTTCATTTACATGTATATATTCTTTTTTCAAAATTCGAACAATTTATATTGAGTATCTTTGAAAATATACATTGAAGAGCGGACATTGATCGAATTCAAAAGCTGACAATTGTTATTGGAATGTTGTCCTCCATGTTTAGAAGCTTCTTTCACATGGTGTTTTTGTTAATTTGTTTTTAAATTTTATGTTGTGTCATATATTTATTTATATGTGTGATTATTTGTATATAAGTGTTAGTATATTTTGTGCCCGGATTTTCAAACCAATGAATTCTTTGTCCATGTTCTTAAATTTTTCAACATTGAGGACAATTTCGAGTTTAGGTTTGGGGGTGTGGACACTAGTGTTGTTTTTGTGGTATATGTGTTGTGAATATGGTGTTTTTGTGTTTTTGTCAAAATTTAAAATTTTTGTGAATTGAGCTATCTTTGAACAAATTGTTTGAATGAGATGTTTTGAGTTATGTCGTTAAGGAGTCTTTCGCATGTGTTAATTGCTGAGTGTTGGCTAACTTTTTGTCAGTCAAGGAATTTTTTTCGCATGATGTGAATTTAGTCCCTTTCTCTTAGTGTCTAAGTGGACGAGACTCCGTACTCGAATGTTAGGATTAATAGTGGAGACTACCTGTGTAAGATTTTTGTGCCTCAGCGTTCATTTATGAGGGTAAATTATGTTTCTATTCTTAAACACTATTCAAATATGTTTTTCATTGTGATCTCATTGCATCATTAGTATTGTTTGCCATAGAACATTCATAAATGTGGATAACATGTTTGAATTTGTATTCCCATGGTAGACGGACTTCTAGAGATGATATTATGGCCTTGTTAGTGTTTCACGATCAAATTGCCTAAACACGTCCATTTTCCTTTATGTATGCTTTATTGCTAATACGGCCAAAACACTTACATACACACATAAACCTACCCACATCACCACCACAAACCACTAACCTAGACACTTAGCCTTACCATAGTTATTGATTTTGTCATGGTGTACAAATTAGAAGAATTCAGTTGTAAAAGCTCTAAAATCTATAAAAGCGTGTACCGAGGCGTATTTTATGATTGTGCTAAAAGAAAGGCTTTCAAAAATTAAGTGTTAAAAATAAAACGCTTAAAGCCTTTGTACTTCAATGCATGTTACTCAAAACTAGAGTAACCACATAGCACAAGTGCAAATTAAAGTTGTAGCCTAGACGCTTGTTTTAAACCGTGTAAATTATTGAGAGCTTAGTATTGTAAAGTTTAATGTATAAACACCTAGGCTTGATTAGTAGCTTTCTATATATTCTATTCATACCATTCCATCACCACAAATCACCATTTGCCAATTATATTAGGGAAGAGTCTAATTGATATTTTAGGGAGTCTATTTCGGGAATATGAGTTTTTAATATGCTCTACCACGTTCATGGCATTCAATTCCTTCATGAGATCAATTCACTTAAATGTGCTTTATTTCAAAAATACTCATAAACTCATATATTTGATTTCCATTTACATAACTTCCATTTACATAAACTCATATGAGAGAAAAATATAGTGAAATCCAGTGAGATTAGAGATGAGGCGAATTACATATTAAGCATTTGGGTGTGTTGTCTTTGATGCTAGGCCATTTTGAGTGTGGAATTTACTTTATGTATTTTATTCATTTGAATGACTTTAGGTTATCCTCCACTCAGTGGTTCCCACATGCAGTACTCCTCATATGTTCTTGAATCCATTGTTTTGTTTTTCGGTTTTGCTCTAAGACGAGCAAATGATAGGTTTGGGGGTATTTGATATCACTATTTTATACCTATTTTAGGTCCTCATTTCCTACTGTTTTATGCATGTTTCTTGGGTAAAACTGGGGTTTTAATGAGTTTAAATGAGTATTTCAGGTAAATAGGGAAGTTTATGGGCATTGTGGTAATTTTGGAGATATAAGGGCTAAATTGCAATATTCTGGCAAATATTGAATATTCTGTGAATACTGGAGAGTACAGGGGTGTAAAATGTAATCTGCCAGCCAAAGCACAGCGCAACATGCCACGTCATTAATGAAACGGTGGGTTTTGGGCTGAAGATGCTTGCCTCAGCATGACATCACGCTGATGTCATCGTCGTCTTCAACCTTAAGACGACCCGACCCGTCTGTGACCCGGTTCAGACCTGGTGCAGACCCGACCTTCTCCATCCCATTTTTGGTGGTTTTTCCTACCGTTTTCAGCCCAGATCGATAGTGCATCTTCCTTCGATCAGATTGAAACCCATTTCAGGCCTTCATGCAATGTTTTCTCTCTCCAAGCTTGCCACCCATCCACCATTGAAGACCAAGCTTGAACCTTCAAACTGATAGCTCCAGCTCTCAGCACTAACTCGCAGAGCTCCTCTAGAGATGTCTGCTACTTCGAACTGCAAGTTACAACTCACAGATTATGGTTCGAGCTAGAAAAGAAATTTCAGCCAAGGGCAAAATTGTCATTTCATGCTCATTTCATACCCTAAATTTTCCTCTATAAATACAATACTTGTCTTGTCATAGATGTATAGATAGCCATCTAATATAGTTTTCTTAGATCTAAAAGCTTTTTAGAGTAAATCTCCCTCCACGTCCAATACACAAACATTCTCTCACACAATTATCTCACCAAGCCACCTTTGTTGCTCACTTGGATCTCTTGGAGTTGAAGATAGAGTTGGAATTCTTGAATACCTTCAAGGTTGTTTCATTCTCTTTATTTTTTTTCTTTGATTTCTATTAAAGTTTGTAACTAAGTACTTATGGGGATTTTGTTGTATTTATATTATTGATCTATATAATTAGTTGATGTATTAGTTTAGTTGAGCTATCATTTACATGCTTTGTAGCTAATTGGATTTAGGTTGATTTAGTTGTAATGATTTTGGTATAGTTTAATTGTAGTTCAAAATTGCTTTGCTCTTGATTTAGTTTAAATGAAATTTCAAATCCTTGCTTGAATTAGTTTAGTTGTTTTCAATTTTCGAATCCTTGCCTTTAGTTTAGTTGATTTCAATTTCGATGCTTTCCGACCACAACCGCGATTTTACTTTTCATGCATGTAATTAATGTAAATAGATTGTACATATAACTTCTAAGACCTAGATCTAGCTTTAAGGTACCATATCTCCTTGTGGGAACGAACCGTACTTGCTGCTATGCGATCGTCAAACGATCCGTGCACTTTCGGATAAACAAACATGCTCAAATATATTTTAGAACCGTCTCAAGTGTGTCATATACACAAGAAATTGAAATCAATAATAAGAAGAAGAGAAAAAATCATTTCTTCATACCCACGTAGGAGGCTCCTTCACTTTACGATATGCTCCTGGTCTGTACCACCGATCTTCCTAGCTATTCCCGAAACTGGTAATTGCGTATGGGCACGTCACGTACTTAGGAACTTAGGAGGATGTAGAGAAAAGAAGAAGAAACTATTTCTTCCAAGAGAAAAATACCTAGAACAACTCTTGTTCTTCAAAAATATATATTATTTTTATTTCTTTCCTTTCAATAGTGCAACACAACACTTGCTCCTTTTTTCTCTCTCTCTCTTAATCTCACACACATTGATGCGTTTTTTCTCTTTTAAAATTGATGATGTGTTGACTTTTAAAAAAAAAATTCAAAAACAATAGTTAATTAAAAGCAATCAATTAAACCAATCAATCTAATCTTTTAAAATATCAAATATCTTTAAAGAAATTGATTAATATTTAATTTATTTGATTTGATTTGAATTCACACTATTTAAATTCAAAAATTAAAAATTTAATTTTAATAAAATAAAATAATCATATTATCTAATTTTATTCAAAAACAAATATCAACAAACATCCTCCTTTTAGTGATTAATAACATAATTAAATAATCTTATTATTTAATTTATTTAATCACCATTATTCATTAATCAAATAATCTCATTATTCAATTAATTCCCGAAAAAATTCTTGTCACTTTCATAACACAATTAATTGGACAATCCAATTAATTAACAGTGACCTTTGTTACCTAAATCGATCGGGATAGCAAGGGAACCTAATGGACCCACAGAATTTTGAGCTACAATAATCTTTGGAATAATTAATTAAACTCTTTAATTAACATTCCTTGATTATTAACTATGGTGTTATTCCACTAAAAACCTTTCAGCTGCAGTCTTTCAGCTGCAGACGCTTTTACACAAACCGATACCGGTCCATCGATATAGTTATTACACATGGTGTGATCCTCCACATTAGTTCATAATTAGAGCTAGGTCATAATGTCTGTTATACCCCTATAATTACATATATCCTTTAAGTACCGTTAATTTTCTAATGGACAATAAATCATATTTCCTCACCGAATTAGGAGAGCGCTCATATTGTCCAAGCCCCGAATCAATCCTTAAGGGAACTACTATCTACTTCTCACAAGAAGAAGTGGCTTCCACTATTGTGTACAAACCTTCCCAGCCACAAGTCAAACCGTAATCCCAACATACAGAGCATATTGATCAGGAACTGCATCCGACCTCACCCAAGGTATATCAAAGACCACGATCTAACCTGAAGGAGTCAATATGATACTCAGGATTAAGATCACCCACATATAGCCATCATTAGTTGATATATATGAATCTCATCGGTAAACGGATCTTGGTGAGAGATTCATATAGATCATGACCAAGTCCTATATGATCACATCATAAAAGATGCCTCAATTCCCATATATTCATACGATTGATTCATGATAGAATCACCGTACAACCCGGAATGGACCACATCTATAGATTAACCACAAATAAAGTACCCAGCTTTATTTGCTATATATGGACTTTTTAGATTGCACGTCTCTTACTGTATCCATCCGTATATGACACTCATATACACAGTTCGAGATTACATCTAGCAATCTAGGATGTTAATATGCACAAGTTATAAAATAAACAACACAACAAGAATGAATTGAACTTTTCTTTTTTATTTATTTCATAAATCCATTTACATATTACATCTTTAGGGCATAAATCCCAACACCCTTTGCCTCGAATATACCAGTTAGTTGACGCGACTGCTAAGTTTCATGGATTCTTATTCAGGTTATAACTAGATCAAGATGTTCGACCCGGACGAAGAAAAGACTGCCTTCACAATAGACCACGGGCTTTACTATTACAAAGTAATGCCCTTTGGCCTCAAAAATGCCAGAGCAACTTACCAAAGATTGGTAAACAAGATGTTCGCCCAACAGATTGGTAGAAACATGGAGGTCTATATAGATGACATGATGACAAAAAACATCACAACAGAAAAGCATGCACCGAGCCAAACAGTAAAGTGATCAAAATGCTTGAAGATAAAGAGAGGAAGATTTTTAACTGGAATTTGCATGTCGATGGGTCTGCAAATACGCATGGTAGTGGGGGCAAGCGTAATAGTGTCTACCCCAGAAGGTGATCATGTAGAATGTGCCTTGCGTTTTGACTTCAAGGCTACTAATAATATGGCCGAGTATGAGGTATTATTGGTAGGACTAAGGATTTGCATGGCGCTAGGAGCAGACGACGTGGAAATATTCAGTGATTCACATGTCGTGGTTAACCAGGTCTTAGATGAGTACCAAGCAAAGGATTATAATATGGCAGCTTACCTAGAAATAGCTAAGGCACTTCTCGGGAGATTCAAAACTTACAGAATCACCTAGATTCTGAGGGAAAAGAATGAGAAAGCTGACGCTCTTTTGAGATTGGCATCTGCAACCACGGGAATCTGGTCTAAAATAATCCCAATGGCTCATCTCAATAAACCCAGTATTAAGGAGGAGGAGAAGTTATTGGTCAAAGTTGTTGATGAAGGGTAGATCACCTGGATGACTCCGATAAAGGAGTACCTACAAGATGGAACACTTCTTAATGATATGGTTGAAGAAAAATGTATCATGTACATGGCGGCTCGGTATTCAATTATAGGAGAGGAGTTCTACAGAAGGGGATTTTCAAAGGCCCTCCAAAGATGTGTCAGTCAGGCTAAGGGAGATAAGATTCTAGCAAGCATACATAGAGGTGTATGTGGGAACCATACGGGAACCTTTAGATAGGTTTTTCTTGGCCAACCCTGTTCCAGGATATGCAATCAGTGGCTGAGAAGTGAGGTACTTGCCAAAGGATTGCAAATGACATTAAACAGCCACCTAAGCACTTGAAGAATCTAACCTTACCCTGGCCATTCGCAATGTGTGGACTGGATCTGATCGGCCCAATGCCAACGGCGACCAAAGGAGGTGTAAAGCATGTCATAGTAACGGTAGACTATTTTACAAAACGGACAGAAGCAGAAGCGTTGGTACACATAACCGAGGCTAATACTACCTAGTTCATGAAGAAGAATATCATTTACTTATTTAGAATCCCATATACAATCATCACTAATAACGGGACCCAATTCGATAGTGATAACTTTAAGGAGATGTGCCCAAAGTACCATATAAAGAAATACTATGCCACACCGGTTCATCCCTAGACCAATGGACAGACTAAAGCTGTCAACAAGATTATCAAGCACATCTTGAAGGCTAACCTTAATGACAGGAAAGGAAACTGGGCAGACATGTTGCACGAGGTGCTCTAGGCATACCAAACAACTCAAAGAACGTCGAGATGATAGACACCTTATTCCTTGGCTTTCAGTACTGAGGCAGTAATCTAGGTCAAAATAACTCACACTTCTCCCAGAGTCCAGCTATACTAGCTTGATGCAAATGTAAGAACTCCAGAACATAATCTGGATGAGTTAGAAGGAAAAGAGGACATGGCAAGAGTGAGAAATGCAGCCTATCAACAACAGGTTGCTAGATATTAAAACTCGCATGTCCACATAAGAAAAATCCAGCTCGGAGATCTGGTCCTCAGAAGAGTATCCCTGAACACAAGGGAGAAGACAGCTGAATCTTTGGCAGATAAGTGGGAGGGACCTTATCAAGTGGTCGGATTAGCTGGGCATGAAGCATATCGCCTAACCTGACCAGAAGGGGAAGAGCTTCCCTTACCTTGCAACGCTCAGTACCTGAAAATACTCTACCCTTGAGGGGTTCCTTTTCTTTTCTATGTTTTCTTTCAGTTTATTTGGATATTTTGTTAGGATCAGAATTACTACCAATTTCATTTATTCCTGATCAGTTGTTGCTTTTTATAGTTTTCAATTAAAGTTATCAATAAACTCCCTTCAAGGAAAGGATAGTTCAAGGAAAAGTGTTCTAATATTGCTTTTTGTTAACGGAAATTTTGCTCGAGACGAGAAATCTCAGTTAACACCCTCGAGACCACTACCACGTAGGTGGTGGCCAAGATTGATCGTATGTGTAACAATGTTTTATAAAATGACAAGGAATAATGATACAATTCACCACCCAAAAGAAAGCAAAAATATTTTCTTATTGAACGTGTATGGTATATAAATTTCTCTCAAATTGCTCTGAATTCTCTCTAGGTTATGGTCGAGTACTTTTCGTATGCCTGTCGAATAGCAGTCTCTCTTTCTGAAGGAGGAAGTCCTTTTTTTATACAATGTCTTCATAGGTGTCAACTCATTGATTTCCCCTTGATTTTCGCATCCCCCTCTTATCGGACGAAATTTTTCCCTTTAAATGTAGTTGACTTTGAGTTAATTGCTCCGTTGAGGGTATCTTGGAAATCAATTTGTTTCCCATTCAAACTTTATTAATTGTTTTGCACGTGTATAATATATGTGGGTGTGATGCTGTGTATCTCCGGGTCTGGCATGATTCCCATGGGGATCGCTGAATGTATCATGGTGTGGTGCATCAACTAATGAGGTTGATCAGTGTTCCGACCTCTATATCAGAGAAGTTTAATCCAGCTAGGAGCCAGATCTGGCTTCCCTTGACCTTTTCAAAGCTAGGTGCGGCTTCCCTGACCTTTCGAAGCTAGGTGCGGCTTCCTAGGGACATTCTCCTGTGTCAGCGAGGTATAGGTGAGTCTCTGGAGCAATTGCGAGGTGACCTCGACTTCGGGGAATTTATAGTTTTGGTGATATGGGCTAGATCTGATCGTTCCAGGCTCTATCCCGGATGTTTCCGGAGCCCGTCCTTTTCCTGCGGGGTGGTATCGTAGCTCAGCTCTGGATAGAATGGTCTCCTGGTGGAAACTCTCGGGTATTGAGCCAGGTCTGGGAGGTGGAAAATTTTCCTTTGGTCCTTAGCCAATTTTGGCTATTAATAGAAGTCCCCTCTGACTTGAACACCAGACGTCGAGCTTGGGGTTGGGGTCAGATTTTTACTTTATTTAGGAAATCTTCCCCTTTTTACCGTTACCGAAATATTGGGGAAATCTCCTCATTAGAGTGACGTGATGCGAACCGACTAATTTATCTCCGAATTAATCTGATTGCTTTACAGCAGTCCCCTAGATTTTTTACCATTACCAGAATCTTGAGGAGATCTCTATCTTAACTGCGTAAGTGATGTGGCGTGAGATGATTAGCCTACTTCTGAGTTAATCCGGTTACGTTACGGTAGTCCCCAAGATTCTTTACCGTTACCAAACGAGGATCTCGATAGCTCGTTATATTGCCCTCCTGCCTATATATATCTATTTTTCTCCTCGTCTTCCTCACATCTCTCGAACTAAAATTTTTGCTAAGAAATATTTTCTCTCATAGCCTTTCCTCCAAGCTTGCCTTTTTCTTCATTCTTCATCCTTATTGGCTTTTACTATGTCAAAAACCAGTCAGCGATTCAGTTGACTCCATAGTTGACGGTGAGGGGTTCGTCAGTCTTACTCTGGAGAAACGGGCTAGGAGGAGTTCTGACGGCGACGATTCCCCGCCCACCCCTCAACGTCGGAGGTCAAGTAGGAATGTATCCATTAGGGACTAGGTTCTCCAACCATCCTGACCATCCTTTGGATATCGTCGACAAAGATTCCGACAAAGAAGCGGGCGGTGACGCCGCTGGAGAACATCGGGTCTCGGCTCCTGGTCCTCTTTTGGAGAGGCTCCCTCCTTATGATTTCTGGGTTGTCCCAGATTCCATCATTGACCCGGTCTCTATTGACCGCTTGAGGTCGACGTTTGGCATCCCCGACAGCGTATCCATCTCGGTGCCTCCCAAAAATTATGAGTTCGTCAACCCCCCTAAAGGCGTGCTTCCGATTCGTGTGGCAGCTCTCGAGAACGGGGTCAGGCTTCCCCTTCATCCGACTCTTTGGCGGGCTCTTAACGCCATCCATCTCGCTCCCCTCCAGTTGACGCCTAGCTTCTGGAGGCATCTGATTGGTTTCCTTATACTATGGAGGGAACAATGTCAGTTGAGTAAGGTGACGAGGGAGCCGGGTGCATAGGAGCTGGCATATCTCTTCCAGATTAGGAGCCTGTCTGGCGCTCCTCGAGGCCAGTTCTATGCGAAGGCCAAGAACAAGCTCAACTTCATTATTCCTGGTGCTTCGAAGAAGGACCCCACTTAGAAAGAAGAATGGATCCTTGCAGGGGATGACTAGGGGAGCTCGATTTTCATTGGAGGGCATGAATTCGAGGTTCCCACAGCTTTCAGTGACAAACCCTTATGGGACCGGGACTCCCTGCCTTCTGAGTCCGAAGCCATCTTGAAGGCTATTTTAGCCCGAAATTATTTGAACCTGAAGTTCCCTACTGCTGAAGCGTTTGATGCTCGTAAGGTGAACAAATACTTGCGGATCTCAGACGCTACTCCTCGTAAGTGTCATTGAGTTGCTTTGCCTTATTACTCAGCTTGGTTCTAACATTTTCCTTTTTAATCTGCTTATTCACAGTTTTTGTCGTTGAACCGGCACCCGCCACGTCTCACGCTCTCCTCAAGGTAGAGTTTCTCTTCCTTCCACTGAGGTCAAACCTACTCTTGCTTCATCTATCTCTCCGGCTGGGTCCAAGATGGCCACTCTTGCTTCCCGGGCTTTCCGGGCTTTGGGTAAAGCTACCTAGGTGGTTGGTCCGGCTGCTTCTGTCCCTTTGGCTGTGGTCACTAAAGTTGCTACCCCCTCAACTCAACCTCCTGATTCTGCTACGCTTCCAACAACCAAAGCTTTGGAGGTTTCTGGGAAAGGTGTCGCGAGGGTTCCTTCCAGCCGCTCTCGGCCTCAGTCGAGCTCGGTAGGGCGGGATGAAGTCCTGGAACAATTCATAGCGTCTTGTCCGGGCGGTGGGATCTCCAAGATGGCTTCCATGCCTGTGGACATGCTTATTACCAAGGGGTCTGCTATTTTAGCTGAGGTAATTGTATTTTCTTCGTGCTACTCTTGTTGTTAATTCATTCAGTTTCTAACTCTGGTTCTGTATTTTGTAGGCCTTCAAGTTTAATGTTGCGATGAGCCAGCAGGTAGCCCTCCTCCGCGACCGGGCTGCAAAAGCCGAAGCCAAAGCCGAGAAAGCCAGGGAATTGCTCAAGCAGGCTCAGTCTTTAGTGGAAGAGATGACTTCCAACTAGGGAAAGGTCGAGGTCGAGATGGCTGAGCTTTGCTGTGATCATGAGAGGATGAAGCAGTCTTATGCTCAGGAGCGTCTTCAATCTCTCTGGTGGGCTAGAGAGCAGGATTCCTGGAGATCTGAGGCTAAAAAGTAGGACCTCGAGAATCAGTCTCTGATTACTCAGGTGACCAAGCTGCAAGCTGACGCGGAGACCTCCTTCAGCGACGGATATTTCTATGCTTCCTTTCAGGCCGCAGAAGCTCTTCCTCCTCCCTTTGATTTGTCATCTATTACCGGCTGGGATAGACATGAAATACTGCTCAAGGCTGCCGAGCTATCTCGCCCTGAAGGCGACGAGGTGGTTCCTTCGAGCCAAGCAGGAGCTGGGAAACAGCCCACCCAGACAGATCCTCCACTCCCTTTTCCTACCTTTACTACCTCAGGTCCCGAGGAGTCTTCCAGTAAAGTGTTGTCCTCTAGATCCGAGGAGGACCAGTTGGAAGCTGGTGAAGTGGTTAGGAGCCCGTCTGAGGATCCTTCTTTAACAGAGATGGAGGTCGACAGGAGCCAGACGGGGTCCATGGCTGCCCTTCTTGATGCGGCTATCCCGCCTGAGGTTATGGACGTGATTAATGAGGTCTTGGAGGAAGATCCTGCTGATCAACCGATGGAGCCTCTAAATGGAGGAGCGGTCAGCGAGGATAACCAAGATGGACAGCTATCTGTAGAGGGGGTTGATGGCGAAGATCAGCAAGAAGGAGGAGGGCCAGTAGAGGAGAGCCAAGAGAGTCCCAAAGCTTGAAGCAGTTCATCATGACTTGTTTTTGATTGCCCGGAAAAAGGGGGTGGGCACCCCGTTTTGCCCTTATTAGCTTTTTTTTTTCTTTTTTATAGCCCGAGCTCGGGGGGTTGGGCTCCCCGTTTGGTGGATGTAGCCTTATCGGGGGATAGGCTCCCCTTATCCTTAATGAGAAATCGAATCGCTTTTGAGAACTCTTATTTCATTTCTGGTCTTGAATAGGAACCATAGTGGCATCTGTAGTAACAATTAAGACTCGTGTAGGGAATTACGATGATTTTGATCCTGCACACGAAAACAAACATTTTATTTATTTGTTTATTTTTATTTTTTTAATTTTGTTTTTTGTTTTTTTTGGGCGATAGCCCGACGAAGGCATCAGGAGGTGACATACACGTTTTTCCCTTATGTCTTTTTAAAAGATCAGTCCGTCAATAATATTTTAAGAAACCTCACAAAGCCTAAATCAGTTTGCAAACATAAATATAGCAGCAAGTGGGTGTCGTCCACAGGGAGCGGAGTTAGCCAAATTAGTTAAAGCTAAAGCAATGGTATGTATATATATATAATACCAAAACATGAATTGGTGAAAATGTAGATTGTGAACCAACTCTAAATAACACTAAATTAAATAAGTAAATAAAATGAAGGGGGAATATGGAGTGAAGGATATATAGATGATGGAAACTAAGGAGTTAATGGATTCGAAAGCGAATACTGGGCAATGTAACAAACTTGCCAATAGCACGGCTCTTCAAGGTAACCGACCTAGGATGTATAGAGTCGGTTATTTATCCCTAGAAGGTGGCCAACCTAGGATGTATAGTGCAGACCACCTATTAGGGTTTAATCCTTGTAAACTACCAACCTAGGATGTATAGAGTTGATTGTTTACCGGATTCTAGAAATGAAGCTCGTCTACCTAACTTTGACTCAACCGATTACAAATAGTCACCCTAGGATGTATAGTGATGACTTCTAACTCTCTCACGGATTCCGACCTAGGATGTATAGTGCCGGAAATACGATCGAGGTTAGATTAAAACCGCGGTTCAAGAGTCGGAATTCATGACTTTCCGTCTATTCTTTACAGCATTGAACAACTAAATAGGATGTATAACTAGATGAAATACTCATACATAATACAAAGACATCTTGCAAAGATCATGTATCTACACAAGAAATCAATGATAAACATTCACAACAAGAATAGATCAATGGAAGATAGACATGAATATCAATATAATATCAAGTTTATGTACAAGCCCAATATTAAACTAACTACTCCATCAACCCCTTAGAGGGGATTTAGCTACTCATTACAACTAGGAAATCAGTAGAGAGGAGAAAGAAATAACCCTTGGAGAACATCTCGTTCCTTGAAGTGGCTCCAATCTCCTAACTTCCTTGAAGTTGAGTAGAGAATGTAAGGATGAGAGGTAGAGAGAGAAACTAGATCTAAGAATGCTTAATCTGTCCTAAACGGAGTCAAAAGCTCCTTAAAACGTTTCTATACTTTTCTATTTATACTAAATACAAAAATAGGTCACTTAAGCTTTGAAAATCAGACTGGCACGCTCGGAGTGCGGGTGGAGTGCGGGTGATTTACCCGCACTGTACCCGCACTGTACGGGTTACCTGCAACTTCAGTTCTCGGATCAGGACATTAGTGCGGGTGGAGTGCGGGTGGAGTGCGGTTGAATTACCCGCACTTGACCCGTATTTGGCCCGCACTTGGCATCGCACTGTGACCGCACTTCCCTCTCAGGTGCAAAATCTACCTTCTGTCTTGAGCAACAGTGCGGGTAGAGTGCGGTTGGATGACCCGCACAGTACCCGCACTCTAATGTCAGGTGCAATTCTGCTCTTCTGTTCTTGATGCAAGTGCGGGTAGAGTGCGGTTCGATGACCCGCACAGTGCCCACACTCTAATGTCAGGTGCGATTTTGTTCTTCTGTTCTTGGTGCAAGTGCGGGTGGAGTGCGGTTTGCTGACCCGCACAGCAGCCGCACTCTAATGTCAGGTGTCTGAGCAGCTTCTCTGGTTTGGCATTAGTGCGGGTGGAGTGCGGTTAGCTGACCCTCACTGTACCTGTACTTTATCTCTGTACTTGCATTCTGCCCCGGCTATGCACATGAGTGCGGCTGGAGTGCGGCTTGAGTGCGACTGGAGTGCGGTTGCGACCCGCATTAGACCCGCACTGTAGACCTGTTTGTGCTCTTTTGCCTTTGCTTTCGCCCCTTTTCTGCTGGAATCACCACAATATGCTTCCAAGCCTGTCTCTGCATCATTTCCTACAAATAAGCACAAAACAACCCATAAGAGACACAAAAACGCACGAAAACAGAACATAAGGTAAGGATCTGAGGGCCTAAATATAGTACATATTTGGCCCGATCAGGAGGGCTACTTAAATATTTCCTGGTCTTCGACATCTGGAGGGCAACTATGCTCTTACACTCAGACCCTTCTTGGGGTGGTAGCCCTACCAAGGCATCATGAGGGCTATTGAGCTATTTCCTGGTCTCGAGATCTGGAGGGCAACTATGCTCTTACACTCAGACCCTTCTTGGGGGTGGTAGCCCGACCAAGGCATCAGGAGGGCTATTTAGCTATTACCTGGTCTCGAGATCTGGAGGGCAACTATGCTCTTACACTCAGACCCTTCTTGGGGGTGGTAGCCCGACCAAGGCATCAGGAGGGCTATTTAGCTATTTCCTGGTCTCGAGATCTAGAGGGCAACTATGCTCTTACACTTAGACCCTTCTTGGGGGTGGTAGCCCGACCAAGGCATCAAGAGGGCTATTGAGCTATTTCCTAGCGTCAAAGTGTTTATGTTGAGTTTCCCACACAAGGGTATAGTCACTAATGTTGAACATAGTTAGAGACAAAGATGGAAGAGAAAAGGAAAATTACTTTATTGATGATCGAGATGTAGTACATCTTTAGTAGGGTCTGTAATGAAAACTAAATGGGGGTAGTCACCTAGAGAATTCCCTTCAAGGGTAGAATTTCCTCAAATGATCTGCATTCCAAGTGTGGTCGATGGATCGTCCGTCCATGTCTTCGAGTTTATAAGCTCCATTGTGAACAACTAGCTTTATCAAATATGGCCCTTCCCAATTGGGACTTAAGACTCCATCCGACCTTTTCCGAGTGTTCAGGGTCACTTTCCTAAGTACCATTTCCCCTTCTTTAAATTCCCGGGCTCTAACCTTTTGGTTGAAGTATCTAGCGATCTTGCTCTGGTAGATCGCTACTTTCTCTACTACCCGGTCTTGTTTTTCTTCGAAGAGGTCTAGATTAGCCCGGAGCTTGACTTCGTTACTTTCGGGCTCAAAGTGCTGTACCCTGAACGAGGTCCATTTATGCTCGATGGGGAGGACTGCTTCAACCCCGAAAGCCAGGGAGTAAGGTGTCTCCCCGATAGCTGTTCTCTTTGTAGTCCGGTATGCTCAAAGGACTTCTGGCAGCTCTTCGGCCCATTTACCTTTCTTCTGTTATAGCTTCTTCTTCAGAAGTTTCTTGATAGTCTTGTTGGTGGATTCTACTTGCCCGTTAGTCTGGGGATGAGCCACTGAAGCGAGCCTGAGGTCGATCCCCAATCCCTTGCAGAAGTCTTTGAACCGGGCGTTGTCGAATTGCTTCCCTAGGTCAGGTATAATGATGAGAGGGGTCCCAAATCTGCATACCATGTTAGTCTTGATGAACTTGGTTGTATTCTTTTCTGATATTTGAGAAAGAGGCCCTGCCTCAACCCATCTTGTGAAGTAGTCGATAGCCACGATAACATGTTTCATCTGTCCGGGAGTGGCCCAATAAGGTCGATTCCCCACATGGCAAAGGGGTAAGGTGAACTGAGGGACGACAGTCGCTCGGGTGGCTGGTGGTTCAAGTTTGAAGTTCTTTGACAAGGCTCGCAAGATTGCACAAAACTCTTTACGTCTTGGTTGATGGTCAGCCAATAGTACCCCATACGAAGCACCTGATAGGCTAGAGCTTCCCCACCTATGTGGTTCCCACAGTCCCTAGAGTGGACCTCTCTCAATGACCTCTTAGCATCATCGGGATGCAAGCACCTAAGTAAGGGGAGGGATCTGCCCCTCCTGTAAAGGTACCCGTCCACCATACAGTATCGGACTGAGAGTCTCTTAATTCTTCTGGCTTGGTTGGGCCCTTTGGAAAGCTCTCCTTCAAGGAGGTAGGCGACAATTGGGTCCATCCAGCAAGGCAGGCGATCCAGGGAGCAAATTTCTCCATTTATGGCTATGCTTGGTTGGGTGATCACTTAGAGGGGAATTCCCCGCAGTAGGGATTGGCCTCCGTTCGCCGCTATTTTAGCCAGAACATCTGCGCGATGGTTTTGGTGTCGAGGCACCTGATCGATCTTGAGCCCCTTAAATTTACTTTTTAGCAGCCGAGCTAGCTTTCGGTAGGCAGCCATATTATCTCCCTTTGCCTGGTAGACCCCAGTCACCTGGTTTACAATAAGCAATGAATCGCTCTTCATTTGTAGGTAATCGGCCTTTAGTTCAATGGCTACCTTCATCCCGACTAGAAGGGCTTCATACTCCCCTTCATTATTGGTAGCTTTAAACTCGAATCTGAAACAGTGACAGAATTTAGTCCCTTCTGGATCTATTAAAACTATGCCAGCTCCTCCCCTGGCTTGCCCGGATGCTCCATCTGTAAAGAGGGTCCATGGCTTGCAGCCTTCCGGCCAATTATCGACCTCAGATATCTTCTCATTTATCTCATTTGATACTGAGGGATCATCTTGATCTGGGATCGCTGAAAATTCTACCGCGAAGTCGGCCAAAGCCTGTGCCTTAATCGTAGTCCGGGGCTTATACTTTAGGTCGAACTGAGTGCGCTCTAGGGCGCATAAGACTAGCCTTCCAGACACGTCTGGTCTTTGCAAGAATTGGCAGAGGGGTTGGTCTGTCACCACTGCTATTATGTGAGCTTGAAAATAAGGGCGGAGCTTCCTCGCTGAGATCACCAGAGCATAAGCGAGCTTTTCCAAGAGAATGTAATTCCTTTCTGATTTGGTCAAAGCATGACTCACATAGTATATGGGTCTTTGAAAATCGTTGCTACACTCCTTGGCCCAAGCCCCGCTTACTGGAGTTTCTGATACGGCCAGGTAGATCTGTAACTCATCTTCGAGAACCAGCTTGACTAACAATGGGGGGCTTGTTAGGTATTCTTTCAAAGCTTGAAAAGCCCGTTCGTTCTCCTGGCTCCACTTTATGTTTTTCCCTTGTTTGATGGCTTTGAAGAAAGGGAGACAATTATCGGTGGAGCGAGAAATAAACATGTTGAGTGCCGCCACCCGTCCAGTCAGAATCTGTATTTCTTGAGTGAGGTTGGGGATTCCAGGTCCAAGATAGCTTTGATTTTTTCTGGGTTGGCTTCTATGCCTCTCTCATGAACCATGAAGCCCAGAAACTTCCCCGCCGTTACCCCAAAGGCATATTTAGAGGGGTTCAAATGCATCTGGTTTTCCCTCAGTATGAGGAAGCTTTTGCGAAGGTCTTCCTGATGTCCTTTTACGGTTGGGGATTTCGTGATCATGTTGTCGATATATACTTCCATCATCTTTCTTATCTCGGGCTTGAACAGTTTGTTAACCAGCCGCTGGTATGTGGCCCCTGCATTCTTTAAACCAAACGGCATCACCTTGTAGCAGTATAAGCCCTGCCCAGTAATGAAACTGGTTTTATCTTGGTCAGCCGGGTGCATTTTAATTTGGTTGTATCCTGAGAATGCGTCCATACAACTCAAAAGTTTATTTCCGGACATGGAGTCAACCATCTGGTCGATCTTTGGTATAGGAAAACTGTCTTTCAGACAAGCCCGGTTGAGGTCAGTGTAATCGACACACATACGCCACTTCCCATTCGTCTTCGTAACAATGACCACGTTGGCGATCCATTCGGGGTAACGTACTTCTCTGATGAACCCTGCTTTGATCAATTTATCAATCTCTTCCTACACCGCAGCGTTCCTATCAGCGTTGAAGTGACGCCTCTTTTGCTTGACAGGCTTGACTGTTGGATCTACCGCTAGTCGGTGGGCGGCCAATGATGCCTGGATTCTAGGCATTTCATCATGGTTCTAAGCGAAGATGTCGCTGAACTCCCTGAGAAGGTCAATTAGTCCTCTTTTTACTTATGGATCAAGGGTGGCCCCGACCTTGACGACCTTGGATGGATCGTCATTTGTGATGGGTATCTCTTCTAGTTTATCTACGGGCTGCCCGCTGGCCCATTCCTTACTCCGTTCTTCCTCGTAAGGCATAATAGGTTAGCTCTCCGGATGCCCAAGATGTTCTGCGGGCTCCTTCTCCTCCTGGATTATCCGGGATGTATCCATGTCTTATTGGATTAATGTCACCTGTACACACTGTTTCGCTAGGGCTATAGGATTGGCAGATACTGCGTAGCATTTCCTGGCTGCCTGCTGGTCCCCGCGTACCTCTCTTACTTTTGTTCCAACAGGAAATTTCAGAACGTTGTGGTATATGGACAAGACTTCCTTCAAGGAGGACAGGAAAGGTCTCCCTTGGATGGCGTTGTAGGCCGATGGGGTGTCAACCACAAAAAAGTCGGTCATAACATTCTGTTGGAAAGAGGTGATTCTGATGATTACTGGAAGGATCATCGACCCCACTGGTATGATCGAATCTCCAGTGAACCCGTAAAGCGGAGTGGTACAGCTGTTGTAACAACGTTGCTTCAGGTTTAATTTTTCCTGGGTATCCTTGAAAAGGATATCTACACTGCTACCTGTATCCACGAGCACGCGATGGACCAGACAGTTGGCGATATGTATCGTGATTACCATGGGATCATCATGAGGCTGCACAGTGTTAAAGACATCTGCTTCAGTGAAAACGATCTGCGCTGACTGGGAGGGCTCTGTCGGGCTCTGGCTGACTTCGAAGATCCCCTGGCTTTCTCCGATGCGGGGAATCTTTCTTGCGTGGTTATTTTGGGAGTTATTGGAAATGCCAGCCAGTGTAGGACCTCCGCTGATAGTGTGTATCACCTAGATCTGTTGCATTAAGTCAGCCTGTTCCCCTTTCCTCTTTTTTGTGTCTTCATGGATTTCAGCTTGTACCTCCCTTCCAGTCCTAATGTTATCTCTTACCTGTTGTAAGAACTCAATCAAGCATCCTCCCCTTATCAGGGCTTCAATCTGGTTGCGCAAATTATAGCACTCAGAGGTGTTGTGGCCCACGTCTTCGTGGAAGTCGCAGTACTTGTACCGGTTTCTCCTATCAGTAAGGGGCCTTCATGGGAGCGGGCTTTTGGAGCAACCCTTTATCTCGTATAGCAAGGTAGACTGTTTCCCTGGAAGCATTCAAAGGGGTGTAGTAGTCATACCCTTTTTCCCCTTGCATTACTAGAGCCACGGTTCTGGGAGGCGGTGAAGCCCGGGGAGGGGTTCGTTTTGCTAGATATCTTTCTTGCCTATGCAGAGGAGCAGGGATACGATAGGTCGACCTGTTGGGAGGTTTATTCAGAGTTTTCTATACTGGCTCAAATTTTGGGGCTTCTTTCTTCAGACGCTTTACCGTTCTCATGTCGTCGTGTTCCATCTTGACCTTGAGTTGTTTGTTAATCTCGACCTGCTCAAGAGCCCGGTCGTAGGCCTCCTGGTAAGTCTCTGGAGGTCTCTTGGCTAAGGAACGGAAAAGCTTTCCTGCCCATAGGTTCCGCCTGAAGTTGGCGAGGGTTTCTTTTTCGGTGAAAACTCCCATGTGTATGACCTCCTTGTGAAATCGTTCCACGTACGACCGAAGAGTCTCACTCCATTCCTGAATCACATATTGGAGGTGTATGGGATCTTTCGAACGAGGGTTGACCCCTTGGAATTGCGAGCAAAAATCTGTTGATAATTTCATGAAAGAATCCACGCTGCCAATGGGCAGTTTCCTGAACCAGGTTTTCGCGTAGTCGGTTAGGGTCGTTGGAAACATTCTGCACATAGCTGCTCTGGTAATGTTCTGGACCTCCATCTGTTGAACGAAGCTCTCTAGGTGGCTTAGAGGATCTTCTGTTCCGGAGAACTTATCCGCTGGCATTTTGAATTTTAGGGGGAGCTCCACTTCCCGGATACTCCTAGTGAAGGGAGCGTTCATCTCGCTCAGGGGATCCTTTTTGTCCTCCTTATTCTTTCCCTTTCTTATCTGCTGGACCTCTTTTTGTAGCTTTGCCAGCTGATCCCTCAGTCGCTTGTTCCCAGGCCTCTTTGTGTTAACCTTAGATTCTTCACTGTTGAGTCTTTCCGATGAACTGGTAATTTCTATCCGGTCCTCCTCCTGGATAGGATCCACTCGGGGAGTTTGTCTACTTTCCTCCTCTAGGGCCCGGGCGGTCCTCCTAGATGTAGTTGGATGAGATAGCTCTCGTGGCTTCCGGGTAAAAGCATCTGCGTCATACTTAACTCTCCTGGGTTGATATTGTGAAGGTCTTTTCGGAACTGGGGGCATGGGTCCCAGCCTATCCCTGATCGAACATTGGGGCCCTGACCTATCTCGAGCCGGGTCTGGAAGAGGAGGTCCCAGGCGATCGAAAGCAGGTGACCTAGCTTTGAGCCTGCTTGGCTCTCGCTAATCATTCAGGTTGGTTGGCTGGATTGTGATGCCTTTAGCGAGCAGGCGGACGCGGATGGATTCTACGAAGGCCGTCGCTTGTTGGTCGAGCGCGGCCTGGCTCACTATATGGTGGCCAGAAGCCAGCGCATTGGTTGTTTGGACCGGAGCTTGACTACCATATCCAGACTTTCTTCCCTTTCTTGGGGCCTTTCATGTTAGCCTCGCCGAGGTTGCTCCGAAACTCTATGTTGGCCTTGGGAGGAGCGGAGCCTCATAGTCAATGTAAAACAACGAAAATGTAAATGCAAATAATTGGTTAATTGGGTGTAAGGTTTTTCCCACAGACGGCGCCAGAAAGTGTTAACAGAAATTTTGCTCGAGACGAGAAATCTCAGTTAACACCCTCGAGACCACTACCACGTAGGTGGTGGCCAAGATTGATCGTATATGTAACACTGTGTTATAAAATGACAAGGAATAATGATACAATTCACCACCCAAAAGAAAGCAAAAATATTTTCTTATTGAATGTGTATGGTATATAAATTTCTCTCAAATTGCTCTAAATTCTCTCTAGGGTATGGTCGAGTACTTGTCGTATGCCTGTCGAATAGTAGTCTCTCTTTCTGAAGGAGGAAATCCCTTCTTTATACAATGTCTTCATAGGTGTCAACTCATTGATTTCCCCTTGATTTTCTCATCCCCCTCTTATCGGACGGAATTTTTCCCTTTAAATGTAGTTGACTTTGAGTTAATTGCTCCGTTGAAGGTATCTTGGAAATCAATTTGTTTCCCATTCAAACTCTATTAATTGTTCTGCAGGTGTATAATATCTGTGGGTGTGATGCTGTGTATCTCTGGGTCTGGCATGATTCCCATAGGGATCGCTGAATGTATCATGGTGTGGTGCATCAACTAATGAGGTCGATCAGTGTTCCGACCTCGATATCTGAGAAGTTTCATCCATCTAGGAGCTAGATCTGGCTTCCCTTGACCTTTTCGAAGCTAGGTGCGTCTTCCCCTGACCTTTCGAAGCTAGGTACGGCTTCCTAGGGACATTCTCCTATGTCAGCGAGGTATAGGTGAGTCTCTGGAGCAATTGCGAGGTGACCTCGACTTCGGGGAATTTTTAGTTTTGGTGATAGGCTAGATCTGATCGTTCCGGACTCTATCCCGGATGTTTCCGGAGCCCGTCCTTGTTCCTGCGGGGTGGTATTATAGCTCGACTCTGGATAGAATGGTCTCCTGGTGGAAACTCTCGGGTATGGAGCCAGGTCTGGGAGGTGGAAAATTTTCCTTTGGTCCTTAGCCAATTTTGTCTATTAACACTTTTGTTAACAAAAGCAACTTGTAGCACCAAAAAAGGTTAACGATAAATAGATATTCGAGGGGCCCAGTGATGGGGCCCAAATCATGCGTCGTAAAGGTAATGCACATTCACCAAAACTAACTGGGTGTACATAAACACAGTTAGAGCGCTTTTAGGTTATAGGTTCTTGATGGGATGTGTAGAAAGTTGAATGGAAAAGTCTTATTTTCGTACCAGTTAATCAGATACCCGGTTGAGATAAGTTAAGTTAATGAGATAAGGATCACCCACATTGCAACAAATCTTGAGCAACAGACAACTGGGAGATGTCACAGTTACTTAGTTGATAGATAAAAGACAAGTGTCTATAAATTAGATACCATGCGAATGGTCCATAAAAAGGAACACTACTTGACAAAACTTCCAAAAAAGCTAGTGCAAGCAACTCCAGCAAATATGATCAAAAACTATTCATACAACAAACCAAGTTTGGTTAGTTGATTAGATAACTGATCAGATCAGCTAAAGGCCTGTTGGTAGCGAAACCGACTAGACCAAGTTAAGTTAGTTGATAAGATAACTGATTAGGTAAAAAATAAGCAGTTAATGAGATAACTGAACAAATCAAAAATGGTCAGCCAAATACAAAACTAGTTAGCCTGAGTTTGATCAGTTAAGTAGATAATTGGTCAGATTAACAACGATCTGCTCACAAGATAGCTGATCGGGTAAATAACAATTGAATAACCAGTTAACTGGTTAAATCAAAACCGCAGATTAAAGCATAAAGGTTCACGTGAGTAAATAAAGATCTATATTATTGAAAATGAAATGATCATTCGTACAATAATGTAGAAGAAATTTATGTTAACGGAAATTTTGCTCGGGATGAGAAATCTCAGTTAACGCCCTCGAGACCACTACCACGTAGGTGGTGGCCAAAATTCATTGTATATGTAACAGTGGTTTATAAAATGACAAGTAAGCAAGAATGTTTTTATTGAACATGCATGGTATACAAATACAGAGGTTCTTCTCTTTTTTTTTCTTAACCCTCTCTAGGGAATGGTCGATTGTTAGTCGTATGCCTGTCGAATAGTAGTCTCTTCTTTTTCATTTCTTTTCTTTTCTATTTATACATAGTTTGTAGGTCAACCGATTGATTCTCCCTTGATTTTCTCAGTCTCCTTCTTATCGGGCAGGATTTCTTACTTTAATGTCATTGACTTTTGGATTGACGTCCGAATTGAGAGTATCGTCGTAGAGATCAGTTTGTTTCCTTTTTGGATTTTATTACTTGTTTTGCATGTAGGTAACGTTTCCAGATATGGTCAATGCATTCCTCGTATCCTTTCATTATGATCCTTTATAGATGTTGTTGGATATGACGATATGGTGTGGTGCATCAACCAGTGAGGTTGATTAGTATTTCGACCTTGATATCTGAGAAATTTCATCCAGCTTGGAGCCAAATCTGGCTTCCCTTGACCTTTTCAAAGCTAGGTGTGGCCTCGACTGACCTTTTGAAGCTAGGTATGGCTTCGACTGACCTCGCGGCCTTTTAGGGACATTTTTCTGTGTCAATCGAAGTACAGACTAGTCTCTGGAGCACTTGCGAGATGACCTCGACTTCGGGGAGCTTATAGTTTTGGTGATGCGGGCTAGATCTGATCGTTCTGGGCTTTATCCCGGATGTTTCCGGAGCCTGTCCTTGTTCCTGGGGTGGTATCGCAGTTCGGCTCTGGACAGAGAGGTCTCCTGGTGGAAGCTCTTGGGTCTGGGCTCTATCTCGGATGTTTCTGGAGCCCGCCCTTGTTTCTGGGATGGTATAGTAGCTCGGCTCTGGATTGAGAGGTCTCCATGGTGAAACTCTCAGGTATGGAACCTAGGTCTAGGAGGTGGAAAATTTCCCTTTGGTTCTTAGCCAATTTTGGCTATTAACAATTTACAAGATATGTAACAAGAAAGAATGATATCAACACCTAATCCGACCAACTCACACTCCGGGAGTGGTTGAAAGACTGCCATGCCCAGAACTGCCATGAGGGTTGCTCTCATCCTCATAGCCTTTGGTCAAGTCCCTAAAATCTCACTAGTGAATGTCATCCTCTGGATCATCAATCATGAAGGGTGAATAATCAACTTTGGGTGAGGGACCAACATCAATGCCCTTAGCTGATTTGCTACCCTCCCCCTTTGTATGGAAAACTAACATGGAGGACTTGGAGGGGAGCTCCAGATGCATGATGTAGGGATCCTTCCCGATCGAATTACAATAGGCCATTCATCTTGTTCGTTGATTTTTTTATGCGTCCAGAGAATCAGCCTTATGCTTTTGGATCGTCTGATCCTATTTATGCCGAGCTTCACCAGATGACATTTCCTTTGCCTTGAAGAAATTTATAGTAGTGACTATCCCCCATTCTAGCTCTCTCAGCATAACTGCTTCCAATGTAGGAGACCTCTTATATCGATCAACGCTCTGGACTTCGAGAGCTAGCTTGGCCTCCTATGAAAGCACCTCCACACTGACCTTTCGTTGCTTCAGATCTTCAGCCAGCCCTTCATAACACAGCTTAGCTTCCTCATATCCTTGCTGAGCCTCAAGCATAGACTTTTGGGATACGGCCAGAGTCTCTTTGGCAGCTCGAGCTTCCACCTCTTGACTAGCAGCAGCTTGTTCAACCAGAACTAGCTTTTGCTCCAGTTCAGCACACCGCTGTTCAGCTTTGGTTAGATTTGCTTCAAGTTGAGGTGCTCTTCCTGGTGAGTTCAGTGAGGTTATTTGTGGCATTATCAGCTTGGGTCTCAGCAATAGCCATAACCTTCCGTAAAACCGCTCCAGTCATGTCACGCTATTTTAGCCTCTCTTTATATGATTTCTTCAGTTTTGACTCACTGGCTGAAGCATAATCAAGCACCTTTTCCCTTTCTTAAAGCTTCTTCCCCACCATGGAGATCTCAATAGCCTACCTCTCTTGAGCGATCATGGCTCTGGTCAGCTCCTCCACAGCCTGAAAACAAAAGAGACAGGTTAGGATAAAAAGCTAAAAGCGAAAAAGATCGATCAGAAAGCTAAAGACGCTTACATATAACCATTTTTGTAAACTGCGTAGACCCACTCATGGTTGTTGGCATTCTGTAAGTCCTTCCAATAGCCTTCCCCAAAATAGCCTTTGCTGGTAGACATGGTCCGTAACATATCAAGGAGGTCGACCGACGCTTCCCTAGATACAGAAAGGCCCGTAATGGCAGGTGTTTCCACCACCTCATGACTCTAAGCCTGATAAGCAGTCAAGGGTGTCCTGGATGTAGACGGGGTAGCCTTAGGAGTAGCTTCCAAGGGCGGAGCAGCAGTTTGCCCATGATCAATGGCTCATGATGAACCCGTTTCAACAACACTGGTACGGGGGTTCATTTCAACATTCGGTGAGGCCCCAAGGAGATTATCAAACCATAGATCTATTTTATCCGTATAATCTGCCCATGGATAAGCCAGACCATCTTCAGTTTTAGAAGAAGGGGAGTCATCCAGTGCCGCTTCAGGATCAGCCAGCCCCTCGTCAGAATCCGAGTCAATAAAAACTATTTGACTCTTGACCGAAAATTGCTACGGCGCCTTGCCATCATGTTGCACAGGAGGCTCAGTGAGAACTTCAACCACTGGTCATTCAGTTTGGACAGGAGCTAATTCAGATGGAGGTAGGGGTTGTGGGATAGCCTGCTCGCTGACCCAGCAGGAGCTTGATCAACCATTTTGGGCTGATCAGGTGGAGTGTTAGTTCTTGAGTTTTGTGTTGGCATAATTCTGTATAAAAATGATATTTACTTTGTGTTGAATAGTATTCTAGGATTTGTGGATAATCAAGCATCAAGGATGATTGGACAACATTCAAGCAAAGTGGTGGCTTCAAGAGGAATAAAGCGAATTTGCTTAGCAAAAGGTAAACCGAGACCTCTTTCCTCTTGCAAGGCCTAGGCACACACATACATTACATTAATATGTGTCCCTGTATAGTTGTGCATAATTTGGTTTAACACAATACACACACTTATATTTGTATGCACATGCATTAGACTTAAAATTGATAATTTCATATATTGCATGTTTTAGGACTAGTTCTAGGAAATAGCATACTTGTGTGTTCTTGTGTTTATGTGTTTTTATTTATATGTCATTGAACTTGATTTTAAGCTTATATAATCCTTCATTGAGTTCCAATTAATTTGGTTACTCATTCATTAAGTTTTGAGTTCAAATTAGGTGGTTAAGAAACTTTCCGTGATTTTATCGTACTTGGTTTTCGTCCTTGTTTTTCAAATTGAATTCCATATCTTTTGTGAAAGTTGTCTGATGTTTTTAGTGCGTGAGGGAGTCCTGGTTTATAATCTGAAAATGGATTTGAAATCGGAGTTTCGAGGCCGGAGATATGGCCAAAGAAAACAAGAGAGTGCAAGAGGTATAAGAGGTGCCAAGCACCTCCTTCCCGTGGAGGCGCGTGGCCTCCACGGGAAGGGAGTGCTGCTGGTCCTGTAGATCCCACATGCCTCCATGGGAAGCCAGCATGGCAGCCTCCCATTTGTTGTTTCTTTCTTTCTTGTTTCCCTCCTTTAAATTCTCTCGTTCATTCTCATTTCAATGAAGAAAAAAAATTGAAAAACATAAGTGCAGAATTTTCTCTCCAAATTTTCTCATCTACCAAACACCATAACTTTCTCATTTGGAGTCTGTTTTGAGTGATTTAATTGGTGAATCTTTGTCTTCCAGTTCTCTATTGTTTCCATAAAAGTTTGGAGTCAATAGATTGAGTTTTCTGGTAGGACTACTCACAAAAACGAAGCTGCACATTTTACTTTCAAGGTATTGATTTCTATTTTGTTCTTGATGTTCAAGTCTTCAATTGCCTTGGGTTTTCTTCTCATATATATTTATGTTTGATGTGTATTAATTAGAGAAATGATCTATAATAGAGCTAGTTTGAGCTTCAGTTGATTAACATGTTGAGTTAGGTTTTTTCTAAATCTATGTTTTCACATGTTTAGATGTTGTATTGTCCTAGCTTCAAATCTAGGACTATATTGTGTGTTTATTGACTTGATTTTGTTGATTGATAGTCTTCTCATATGCTAGGTCTTTTTAATTGAAGATTAATTGAAATAGCATATATGATTGATGATTTAGAGCATGTTTGAATATAATTGATTATCTTGAGAATCTTAGCTCTAATATTTTGCTAGAGATGTCCATTTGATTTTATCAAATTGATTCTAGCATTTTATGTGATTGAACATAATCTAGACTTTTGTGTGTGTCAGGTCTTTCACATACTCTAGGTTGTTTGTTCATGATATAAGTTCTAGATATAATTGATTTGTGCTTTTGATGACAAATATCTAGTTCTTCATATGTACATGCATCATTGAGTGTGATTGCAATTGTTTTTAGGATTGTAAACTAGAATACATGTGATATGTACATATTGATTCAATTCTAGATTCCATAGGATATATTGATCATATATACTATGTTGTGTGTGTTTGCATCATTTGCATTCACTTAGATCATTTACCTTGCAATAGGTTGGAAGTCTCATTTCTTAAAGTGAATCTTTGAATTGAGCATTGTAAGTCTTAGCTAGGATCGGAGTAATCCGGATAGCTAACCAGCGGAAGTCACATGTTTGGAGATGGGATCTTCAACTTGTTCAAGCAAAATTCTAGACTAGAGTCAGAGTGACTTGGATAGTTGAGCATTGTAAGACTTGGCTAGGATCGGGGTGATCCGGATAGCTAAGCAGAAGAAGTCACATGTTTGGAGTAGGGATCTTCAACTTGTGCATGGAAGTCTCGACTTGGATTGGGGTGATCCGGATAGTTGAGAAAGTGTGCATCTCTTTAATTGTGTAGGGTTGAAAAGTAGATTTCTAGGTGAAGTGGTCACTTGAGAGATTGTATCTTTTTATCTTACTAGTGAAAGGTGTTTGCCGGTGGTTGTGGTATCAATCCGTGGATGTTTCCTCTTAGGAGGTTTTACCACCTAAAAATCATGTGTTGGTTTTCTCTATACCTATCTCCTTATATTTGTGTACGTGTTGATATACATGTTGGTTGATACTTTGTAATTAGTATTCATATTATATCAACTTTGTATGTGTTGAAGCTTTTTTGTATAAAAGCCTTGTTATAACTTGAGTTTATATCATATACTTGTTATTGTATATATTGTCTTTGTTAGAACAAGCATATCTTTAACTGTATTGATATTGCTTTAAATTGTTTTTGAAGTGTGATATAAGCTACTTAGAGGGACAAACTTGTGTTTGTTTCAAGGGAATGTAAAAGGTACAGTAACCTATTCACCCCCCTTCTAGGTTAGCTTTAGGCAAATTAACCTGTGTTTATATTTTTCAGTTGGTATCAGAGCAGGTCACTAGATGGCACTTAGTGAGATCTCGGTATACTTTCATGGTTATTTTAGAGCTATTGAAGCAATGGGACTTCAAGATGATATGATGGCGGAAGGAGCTTCAAATACTAGGCCACCATTACTTCGTGGTATCAACTATGGGTTTTGGAAACTGAGGATGAAAGCATACATTCGTTCTATAAATGAAAGAGCTTAGATGGTGGTTGAATAAGGCTATTCTTATCCTAGTAAGGTTCTAGAGGATGGAACCGAAGTCTCCAAACCTAAAAGTTAATGGACGCCTAATGACTTTGAAGTTGCTAAGTGGCACCATCGTTCTATGAACGCTATATTTGGAGGAGTTTATGGACATCAATTCTTCTATATAAAAAATCTTGAATCAGCCAAAGAAGCATGGGATACACTTCAAGTCACAAATGAAGGCACTTTGGCGGTGAGAAAGTCTAGGCTTCAAATTTTGACATCACAATCTGAAAACTTGCAAATGTGTGATGAAGACAAGTTTGAAGATTTCCAATTTTGACTTCTAAATAACGTTAACCAATGTCAAACACTTGGAGTACCAATCTCTAGAGAGCGTCTCAATTGGAAGATTTTAAGATCTCTCCCTAAGAGATTCAAGGCCAAGGTCACGGCCATAGAAGAAAGCTAGGATATAGATTGCTTAAGATTGATGCATTGCTTGGGTCACTCCAAACCTATGAGATGTGCTTGAAGCCAAAGACCAAAAGTAACACTACAAAAAAAAAATGCCTATTAGTGATGAACTATTTTCGACGGCGCTAATTGCCGTCGGAAATGGTACCTTTTCCGACGGCCATATTAGTACCGTCGAAAATGAGTAAAAATGTAATACCACATTTCCGACCGCCCAATTACCGTCGAAAATAATCAAATAAGCTGTCAATGTTGTTCCCATTTCCGACGACACAAAAAGTAGCTTCAGAAATGAGTAAAAATGTAATACCACATTTCCGACGGCTGACGGCCCAATACCGTCGGAAATAGTCTTTATGCAGTCGGATTGAGGAAAAAGTAATACGACTTTTCTGACGGCTTAATGGCCGTCGGAAATAGTCCACATTTCTAACGGCGCTTTTTGTGCTATCCGAAATAATGAAGAAGCAGTACCGTATTTTCGATGTACCATATTTCCAATGGTCTAAAATTTAATTCGAATTAATTTTAAGCGCTATTACATTGTCGTAAATGTAGTACTATTTTCTACATTATTTGTTATGGCATTGTCATGGAAAAAAATTATTAATTTATTATTATAATATTGATTAATAAATTGTAATGAAATGTATATGATAATTAATACACTACAAAAAAAAAATATGACTTGTAGGTCAATATTTTAAATGTATCACTATATGAGTTATTTTTTTATTTATCACTATTTATCTTTAGCAAAATCACTTTGTCAAAATTTTCGTCAAATATTTTGATTTAATTTTGTTTTTGTTTTCAAATAATATGTCATAGGTAATAAGGACCAGACTTTAGGGACAAAATAATGGTACTAATAAGAAGTAGCGAAATAATTATTCAATTATTTTATCTACTTTATGGGTACATCTAACAAAATTAACTAAATATAAAATATAGTAAAATTATTAGTAATTGCAAGAACATTTAGTTATTTCTAATTTTGTTTAGTGACACTACTATATCAGATAAAGTAGTAGTAAAATGTAATTTCCTATCAGATAAGAGAAATATTTTAATAAAATATATATATTTTTAAATACCAACAGTTATATATATTTAAATAGTATTAAAAAAATAAATTTAATTAGATGGTATGCAAACATATTAATTACTTAAATATAAATAATATGCAAAACATATCGGATGTAAAGTTATAGCAAAAAGGTAAGAGTATCTTTTAATGACATATAGGTCATGGGTTCGAACAACAAGAAATGCATGGGATTTAATGTAGTTCCGATTGGGTCTAAGTGATGTGGCGCCTGTGAAGTCGTTGGTGGCGACCATGACCGACGGAAAAAGTTGAATGATAAAAAAAATTCAACTTTTTCCGATGGCCAACACCCCTCGAAAATAAAGGTAAGTCGTTGGAAATACTAGTAAATTTGGCCACTTTTAATTACTATTACCGACGACATTTCAATTTGTTCCGACGGCCATGATCATCGGAAATAGTAGTATTTATGACAACTCGTCGGCAAATGGTTATTTCTGGTGAGCGTATTTGTGATGGCCTCCGATTGGCTTTTTCCTGTCGGAAAAGGGTATTTTCGATGGGAAATCATCTGTTCCGACAGCATGTAGCCTTCAGAAAAGACCATTTTTTTTGTAGTGTAAGGGAATCGCTCTTAAAGCTGTTGAAGAGGAGAGTGTTGATGAAAATGAAGAAATGGCTCTCATGGTTAGAAAATTTAAGAAGTTTCTAAGAAGAGGTACCAACCATAGAGGTAACTTTTATAAGGAAAAGAAAATCAAGAAAACATATTCTCCAAGAGTTGATAAGAATGGTCAAGCCAAGAACAAGAAAGGTGTTCAATGTTTCGAATGTCAAGGCTATAGGCATTTTGCAAATGAGTGCACAAAAAGAAAGTCCAAGAAGGACAAGAAGGGCAAAGCTATGGCGGCCATTTGGAGTGAGAGTGATTCTAGTGAAGAGGAAAACTCTAGTGATGAGTCCTCAAGTGAAGAAGAATAACATGTTAGCAACTTTGTTGCTCTTACGGCATCTCTCACACAGCTAGAAGATGATTGTATACAACCTATTGGCCAAGATTAAGAATCTTGAGGAGCAATGAGATGAAGCATTGAGAGAGGTTAAGGAGAAAGATGATTTGATCAAAACTCAAGTGGATGAGTTTGTTGAGACCTCACATAGATTTATGTGTGAGAGGAATGAGATTAAGAAGAGATATGTTGAGATTGAAAGACATGTCTTTGAGTATAAGGAGATTATTTCTAAGTTGAAGGTTAGAGAGCAAGAATATATTGAAGAGATCAACATTGCTAAGCAAGCTATCAAAGACTTAGTCAATAGTTTGATCAACATGAAGAGTAGCATGGATCTTGCTCAACCACAAGGAGAACCTAGCATCTTGAAAGGAAATGAGAAGCTTGTGATAGCCTCACTTCCTTCAAAGAAAGCTAAGGTCGAGAAGTCTCCCAAGAATAATCCTCCCAAAGCTAAAGGTAAAAATAAAGGCAATGTAACTTCATAAACTCTCATCACTTCTTCAAATCCACATGGTACAATCTCATCTTTTATTCCTATTTGTCATTTTTGTAATACCGTTGGACACATCAAACCAAGGTGTTATAAGTACATTGAATTTTGCAAAATAGGAAATGCATCTAGAGATAAGGAGATTGAACTTAAATTAAAGCATGCTAGGACTTTGGATGTTGAAAGGCATGATGTTCCAAAGATGCATGTTAGAAAGAATTGGATGAAGAAATGTGATAGTTATGTAAATCTTGACAAATCATGTGTTGCTAATAATGTTGAGGAGATTAGTATCAATGATATTCTTATGAATCAAATTGTTGAAAGTCTCCACACTAGGTTCAACATTAAAGTCAGGAATGATGGTGATTTATGTGTAAGTTCACCCAAGACAAAATGGGTCAAGGATGAGTGCTCTTACCATTAGTGTAATGTGTACATATGAGTTAGCTTTAAGAGGAATGCCAAGTTGTTAAGAAATTGATCAAGCTAGCTTTGTTTCTATATAACTTGATATGAACTTAGCTATCTCACATAGTTGTTACGATAGTCGAAATCTATTGGTTAACTTTATGAGAAGTTTAGGCTCCGTCTTATAAGCGTTTTTGGTTGACTGTTATTGGAAAAGAAAAATGAAAATGAAAACAGTGTTTTTGGTTTTAGTTTCAAAATCCAAAAATGCGTCTGGTAGCATATACTGAAAGCTGTATTCTGAAAATGAAAACGGAAAAAACGCTTCTGGTAAGTTCACCGAAAAATATCAAAAATTGTATAATTTTTCTATTATTTTTTATATTGTAAGTTTTTAATTCAAATAAAAGATAGGTCAATAACTCATTCCAAATAATTATCCTATAACTCATAATAACCGGATAAAATCTCTTTGATGAATTATTATGATTTTAAATTTAAAATAATGTCAAAATCCAAGATTTTATGTTAATATATACATACATATATATATATATATATATATTTGTTAATAAAATCTTCGTGATCCGAAACAAAAACAAAAATAAAACCTTTGAAAAGAAAAAAAAGGAAAAAAAAATCATAAAAAAATATAGGAGCCGATCTGCTCTTGGAAGAGCAGATCAACGACACTAAGAAGAAAAGAAGATGAAGAGAAGAAGGAGAATATGAAGAGAAGTAGATTAGAGAAGATGAAGAAGATGAGATGACAAAAACGGTCTGGAAAAGAGGAAAAGAAGAAAAAAATAGTAAAAAAATTTAAAAAAAATATATAAAAAACAAAACAAAAACAAGTATTTTTTTTTCAAATATTTCATAGTTAACACTAGTTTTATTTTTTATTTTGGTTTTTGTTTTTTGAAAATAAAATGAAAAACAGTTAACGAATGCGAATTCAAAATCGTTTTTGAAAAACAAAAACAAAAACAGGCTGAAAAACAGCTGCAAGACGGGACCTTATTTTTTGGAATTTATATTGTGATGATTATGGTTAAGACTTTTAGAGAAAGTCATTTTTATATGTTTTTTTGAGTTGGAAAAATGCTTAGTTTCATTCTCTTGGGATGAAACACCAATAACTTGTTGTCATGAGGACAAACAAGCCAAGAGAGCTCATAAAAAGGGCAAGGCTTAGCATTTGATGGAAAATTGCTTGCTAAGGTATTTCTATATCCTAAAGCTTGCATTCTTGATTTTACATCTCTCAACTCATTGTTTGCACTATATCATGTAGCATGTCATTTTAGAGAACTTAGTATAATATACATATGGTTCTCATTGACGTTTGCTCTCTAACGATCTTATAGTGATGTTGTTCACAAAGGTGTTATATATGATGTGTGAAAGGTTTGTTTGAATGATGAGTGTCATGTTATGAAAAATATGAGCTTCATATTCTTTGAATGCTACTCTCTTGAGAAGTAATGATCTTAGGTAAATCTTTCTATATTGCTTTTAGACCATGTGCTTGTAAGCCATAAAACTTGGTTTTCAAAAATGAACTTTGCTTCTCTTGTATGTTTTGTTGTAGTAAGTTGAATTTGAAAATATATAGATTGTGGATACACCTTGAAGTCTTAAGACTAGTACATTTAAGATGACCTATGGTTAGTATCCATTTTGTTTCGGCAACTACATAGAATTCAACAAGCACCTTCAGGAAAGGGCTACACACTTTGGTTGTGTAGCCGCCCAATGTAAGAAAGGGCTACATCGTTCTGATGAGTGAAAGCCGTCATGAAGAGCATATGTTTATGTTAGAAAAATCAAAGAAGTGTTGAAAAGAATCAATAAAAAATTCTTTGATTCAAAGCCTAAATAAAAAAAAAAGGCTTAAAGGAGTACAGTTGAAAATCATGAATGCTCGGGTTGTCAAATAGAAATGTGATGACGAGCCACATGCACACACACGCTCAAATGTTGAAATCTATTCTCTTTATAGCAAAAATTCCGGATGATAATCGGTTTGACCTTTTATGGAAAAGCTTAAGATGAATAGATGTTGATGTGATTTGCATGTTGATTTTCAAATTACTCCTCTACATATGTTTGAAGCAAAAAATCGCACACACACACTTTTGTTTATAAGTATTTTGATATTCTAGCAATTTGAGAAGAATTATGAGAGAGATTGAAAATCTTGGTGTATCTCTCATAGTTTATCAAAGGGGAGCATTGCATGTTAAACTTTTTTTCTCTTTTATGATATGTTCACATGATTTGCTTTGTTATATATTGACATATTGATTGTTTAGAATAATTAAATGATAAGAATGCATGATATCTATTTTGAAATAATTGTATGAATGTGTTGGCAATTTATTCTTCCTAATTTGGGGTTGATAGTAGTTGATGTTGCAATGAATTCCTTCATTCTTAAGGTTGATAGTAGTTGTAGTTACAACCAATTCCTCCTAGCTTGAGGTTGATTAAGTTCCTTCTTGCTTTGAGTTGATAGTAGTTGTCATTATGACCAATTCCTTCATGATTTGATGTTGATAGTAATTGTGGTTGACACCAATTCCTCCATTTGTGGATGAATTTTGTTGTTAAATGCATTTGTTGACTTTGGTAAAATGTACCAATGTGCTTGCAAAATAACATTTATGCATTTATTATTCATTATTTCATCATATGTCTTTGTTTGTTTATATGTGTCAACTAACACTCACTTGTGTTTTTTTCCATTCATATATTTTGTTTTGTAGTGTTGACAACAAATCATGAGGAGAAACAAAGTTTCTAACTCTATCCATCCATCTAATCCCATAACTAAACCCAAATATACTCCAACAACCTCTAGGAAATCTAAACCTAACAAGTGGAAACTTTAGGAGTTATGGCAACCAAAAAGCTTATTCAAGATAGAGGTGTAGACTTGGTTGAGGGTTCTTACATTCATCATTCTATATGTGATAGGCATTGGGATTCATGGATTAATTCCATTGAGATTATTAATGAGAGTCTTATTAGAGAGTTATACTTTGAGTATAAAGAGAGCTCAACCTTTGAAAATGCCTTGGTGTGTGTGAGAGGAAAAACTTTTAGACTCTCCTCGGATAGTATCAATAAGTTCTTTGGGTTGTCAAATGAGATTGTTTCGGAATTTCTTGATATAGATAATATTGATCAATTAAATCTTATGGGGAGGACTTTATGCGAGGATGATGAATTTGAGTGGGGGAGAATAGCTTATATTAGTCAAGGTGAGTAGACCAAGGTTAGTGCCTTTTGGCATCTTTTTGTGTGTGCCAATCTTGTGGGTTCTACTAATGCATCTGAGCTTAACAAAGAGAAGATCAAGATTTTGTATGCCTTGGTGACAAACAAGCCTTTGAACCTTGGAGATCTCTTGATTGAGCATATAGAGAGTATAGCTTCTTCACCAAGATTGGATAAGAAGTCAGCATTTTTCGGGGTTTCTTACTTGTTTTTGCATGAAGCAAGGAGTTCCTGCAATTTATGATGAAGTGCTTATACCTCCTTTAGAGAAGTTTTGTGATAAACTCTTAGTTTTTATGTCTTACAAGGAAAAAGGGAAGGTTAGTTATACTTGTAGGCTTTTTGATGAACACCGTGAGCTATGTGTTGTGGCAAGCATAAATTCTCTAACGGAATGGGCCATGCAATTTCAAGAGAGGCTTATGTCTAAGACTGGAGAGCTTGATGATATAGTGGTGGAGCTAGTAGCAAAGGTGATTCAACAAGATGAGAAGATCAAGTATTTGGAAGACAAGCTTGCCTCTAGCAATTCATCTACTACAAAACATTATGTGAGATCAACAACTCGAAGAACTTTCTTTGTGTTGATTGATCTTGAGGTATTGTGTTTCTTAACTTTTTGGCTTCATTTTATGTCAAAAGGGGGAGAAAGATAATGATAACTAAAAACTCTTTGTTCTTTGCTATGCTCTTGATCTTAGGGATTGTTTAGTTTTTAGTTTATTTTATTTTGGTTTCATTTGGTATCTTGAATTCTTTGTTTTGTAATATTTGGATAATGATAATATTTTGTTATGTGGATAGTATGCATGTATTTAGGGGGAGACATGTGTATCCATTTGAACTTCAAGTGATATGTATCTAAATATTATCCTGCCATATATATATATATATATGTATGTTTCTCTTGTATATGCCTTGTGTTTCAAGATAATTTTAGGTGGTGACAAGAGAAGACTACATTGAAGAATTCAAGACCTGATGAAGATTAGTCTAAGGGAACTATCTCATTATATTGTGAGGGTGTGATTAAGTGACCAATCTTTATGTTGTTTGTTTTAGTATTTGTATAGGAGTTTTGACATAGAATTTGCAAATGGGGGAGATTGTTAGTTCTTGAGTTTTGTGTTGGCATAATTCTATATCAAAACGACATTTGTTTTGTATCATTAGTTGTCTAGGATTTGTGGATAATTAAGCTTCAAGGAAGATTGGACAACATTCAAGCAAAGTGGTTCAAGAGGAATAAAGCTAATTTGCTTAGCAAAAGGTAAACCAAGACCACTTTCCTCTTGCAAGGCCTAGGCACACACATAAATTATTTCAAAAAATTTTCCTTTTTAAAAGAAAGAACCTTAACCCTTGATTAATTAACATATAACAAACGTATCATACCATTTTCCTGTGACGATTGATATTGCGTCGAATTGAATCAGCTTGCTTCGAATTGAATCCGCAAGATCTTCCAATCCAATCACGAACGTGAATCACCTAGGAGTGTGGGCTCCATTTTATTTGAATTGTAAACCTGAGGATGGAAAAACAAACTTTTTTCTTTTGTTAGTCACAATAATCCTCCTAGAGACAATAAAGAACGTTTGGTCACTTGTGAATTCTTAATCTTTTTAATCAAGAACACGCATGAACCCTAATTCGATCCTATGTGATGGGAGGGTTTTTTGCCGTCAGAAAACCGTCCGTCAAAACAATTTATAAAACCTATGCGATGTGTTCACAAGTAGTAATACAAGTAAAGCGGTAAGCACGGGTGTCGTCCACTGAGATCGGGGTAGCGGTGATAAGATTAGGATTAATATAACTAGTATGCATAAAAGTAAAGTGATGGTGAATGAAGATACAATATAAACTAAACTACGAAAGCAAATAAAATGGGATGACAATGGAGTGATGAATGAATGATGATGGAACTATGGAGTTGATGGACTCGTAAGTGAATATTGGGGCAATTGCAACAAACTCTAAATTAAGCACATTTTGACAAATGTAACCAACCTAGGTGTATAGTGTTGGTATATATCTATAGAAAGAGGTCAACCTAGGGTGTATAGCGAAGACCTCCTACTAGAGATTAATCCCTCCTAAGCAACCAACAGTGGCTAGTTACTCAATTGGGACTTGTTCCATGAATGCTCATCTATCTACCTATAGCTCAACCTATTACTAATGTAGCCATCCTAGGATGTATAGTGATGACTTCCAATTCCCTAACAAGTGGCCGACCTAGGATGTATAGTGAAGGCCACCCGTTTGAGATTGGATGAGGCTTTAGGTTATCAACCGAATTCTACTCGAAGGTTAGTTCTCGTAGAATCACTAAAGTATCCAACCTAGGGTGTATAGTGGAGGCTTCTAATTCTCTCACAAGTGGCTAACCTAGGATGTATAGTGAAAGCCACTAATTCAAGATTAGATTAAGGGCATGGTTTTAGAGCCGGATTTCTGGAATTCCTTCCATTCAATTGAGCATTAGACAACCTAATTGCCTACTCAAGTAATCCAAATCAATCATGCAAAGAGGGTGTATCCAAGCAAATCAATAATGGAAATCAATTAAAGCAATGGAATAAAACATAGAGATATAATAAATATAACACATAGAGTTTATTTACAAGCCCAAATATCCATCAAATAAATAACATCAACCCCATAGTGGGGTATTTTAGTTACTCATGTTCTATTACAAACAAATAAACTAAGAGAGAGTAGAGAGATAACCCTTGAAGATTGATCTCCTTCCTTGAAGCTTGAATCCAAATCTCCTAGTTGCCTTTGAATGAGTAGAGATGGTTTGGATGATAGGGAGATGTGTTACTAGCTTAGAATACAAGTGTTGGGAGATATGGTCATCTTTTGGTTCGTTCCCATCCTTTTCTATTTATAGAGGATGGAAAAATAGGTCACTTAAGCTTGAAACCAGAAGCTGTCGCGCGTAAAGTGCGGGTGGAGTGCGGGTGAATTACCCGTACTGTACCCGCACTGTAAAGGTTTTCTTCATCTTTAGTTCTCTGATCTGGGCAACAGTGCGGGTGGAGTGCGGTTGGATTACCCGCACTTTACCCGTACTGTACTCGCACTATAATCGCACTCTGGTGTCAGGTGTAAATCCACTCCTCTGTCTTGAGCAACAAGTGCAGGTGGAGTGCGGTTGGATTACCCGCACTTTAGTGTCAGGTGCAAATCAGCTCCTCTGTCTTGAGCAATAGTGCGGGTGGAGTGCTGTTGGATGACCCGCACTTTATCTTTCCTTCATGATTCAGGTCCCGGCTGTGGGAAGGAGTGCGGTTGGAGTGTGGTTGCGACCCGCACTTGACCCGCACTGTAGAGCTGCTTATGATCCTTTATCTATCCTTTTGCCCCTTTTTTGCCGGAACCACTGCAATTAGCTTCTAACACCAGAATTACATATATTGCCTGCAATTAGCACAAACTAGCCTATTAGACATAAAATATATAGAAAATACAGCACAAGAATGAGACAAAGGAAAAGGAATGAGGGCCGAAATATACAACAATTTAGGCACGATCAAACACCCCCAAACCAAACCTTTGCTCGTCCTCGAGCAAACATAAAACAAAACAAATAAGACACAAACTAAAAATGACTCGAACTAAGAACTTTCCTAGACACAAAGAAAAACTTGTTGCAGAACCAACTAGCAGAGAGATAAGCAAAAGCAAATAGGAGTGAGGAATGAGCATATGTGAAATGTTCTAAATAACTCGAAGACACCGCAAGGGAAACTGGCACAACACGAATCCCACACTTAAAATGCCCTCGCCTCAGAAACTACTGACTCTCACACCTCGAGCATAATTCGCTTCGACGCTAGGTTCTCACATGGATTCTCTCTTATCTTTCCTCTCAGAACCTAGGCTCACACTTATGCAACATGTATGCCAATGAATTTATGTAACTGAATCAACTTAGTTGCATACATTTAGTTTAGAATAAACGCTGTTTTCAGTGAGTGAGTCTCATGAAAGAATCACGTGTCATGAACGTGGAAAGAGCATTCATTAACTAATATTCCCAATCTAGACATGCCCTAAGATCAACTAGGTCTTTTCCATTTGGTTGTAACGTGGCCACGGTGAATGGTGATTAGAAGAATGAGAAATTTAGGCACAAGCACTAATCAACCAAGTTAAGGCAATACATTCTACACTTAAGCATTTAATTTCTCGTGCAACTCCACTTCCAAATACAATATGGCGTCTAGGCATACAATTAGACTCTACGTGCAATCTTTAACTACTCATGTTACCCGATTGAGTAGCATTTACAATTTACACAAGGCATTTGAAGCATATTTTTCTTTTGTTCCTTTTTGCTTCTTTTCTTTTCTTTTCTTTTCATGCCTTTTTACTATGCACATTTTCACAACTCATTACTCTTGCCTAGGTACACGCCATTTATCAAATTAAAGCACAACTTTACATTCCTAAGCCTCAACAAGATCAATTAAGAGAGGGTTGGCTAAGTGTTTAGGTTGCTTGGGTTATGGATAACGTGGGTGTAGAATGGAAAAGTCTATATGTGTTTGGCTTCAAAATTGGCTTGGGAGCACACATATTACGGGAATTGGAAGTATTTAGGCTTTCTTTTTGAGTGGCTAAAACACACATTGCCTAATATCACTTCAAAGGATCAATCTACCAAGGAAATAAAAGTTTCCGTCAAGCAATCCATATATATGATGCATGTTAAATGACAAATGATGATTTTTGATGTAGTGAGACTATGCATGGTGTTTGAATAGTGTTTACAGATTTGAAAAACATTTTCCCTCAAATATACACGCTTTTGGCTTGTGTTTGTAATCTCACAAGGGAAATCTCCACTATTAGAACAAGGCGCTTGAGCGCCGAGTTCCCTAAACTTGGACACTAGAAGATGAGACTAGCCCATGAAGTGCAAGTGAGACCCCTAAAGTGACTAAGAGTTATTGAATAAGCACACAAACCATACACACATTCGCCACAAACACTATGCTCCAGGTATCTCACCAAGCTAAATAAGCTTAAAATTCTGGCTAAGCAGCAACTTTTTCGAAAATAAGACACAAAAATGACTCAAGACACAAAAGACGACTCAAAAAGGCGTCTACACCCCCAAACCAAAACCCAACATTGTCCTCAATGTTGAAGACAAGAGAATCCATTCTAGCGGCACGCACCTAACATGACTCAAACAAACCTAGGCACTAATCAACCACAATCAATGCCCCAACAGAATTAAAATGACTCAAACAAGGCTCACAAAATAAAGGCAATTCATGCAATATATCATTGAAGCACAAGTCAAGCTTAACATCATGCATTTTATCAAAAATGACGGAATGGGGCATGAACCCCCAAACCGAATTAAACAATATAAAACACATGCATTCATACTTGCACAAGAGCCTCCGGCTCTTTCATCCACCAATATAATCAATAAATTCAATGTGCAAATATCCACAAAATATAACATTCTAACCAAACTATCCCAACATCACAATTTATTGAATTTAAACAACATAAAACATAAAACTAACTACATGCATCAAAATTACTCAATGGGATGCATTCATGGAGAGGCTACGGTCCTCTAAGGGTGGTTTGACCAAGTTAGGAAATTCCCTATTTTTCACTACCCAAATAAATTTAGGTGCCTTCATTATCTTTTCCTTTAACATGTTTCTATATAAGTGCACTTGGTCTTTCCTTACCCATATTTGCTTGACCCTAGGTAGACTCCATCTATTCCTAGGACCTCTAGTTTTCCTATGTTGATTTGGCTTGTAATTTTTAGCCTTAAAATGCTCTATCCTAGAACATGCATAGCAAAAGATATTAGAGTTAGAGGAACTCTTTTGATGCGTAGGCTTGAGGACGTTTGATTTGTTTCACTTGTAACGCCTTGACCTCCTCTTCCTTTTTGCTTAGTGCTACCTTTGCTTCCTCTAAGGCATTGGCTTTTTGATCAACCTCCATTTGAATCTTCATTGACTTGTGAGCTATCTCATCTTTAAAATCTTTTGATAGCCTCACTAAGTTCTCCAAATCCTTCGATGTGGTACTCTTCTCGGCTTCAAATCTCTCAAGTCGTTCCTCCAATTCTTTGTTCTTGTCGGAGACTTCACCATTTGTCTTCTTGAGAGTACCATTCTCAACCCTGAGCATCTTCACTTCATGTAATAGTTTCTTGTTCAACTCTTGGAGATTACTCGCCTTTTCCATTCCCAAGGCTTCTCTCTCTTGAAGTGCTTCATTCTCTTCCTTCAACACACCCCTTTCCAACACTAGCTCTGTGCTCACGCTCATAAGCTCTTGGTTCATCTTGATCATCATGTCCATCTTGTCCATTCTCTTGCTTCGCTCCACTTCAAATTCTATTCGAAGCTTATACATGTCTTCTTTTGAGAAATTGGAGGAATTTACCGGTTTGGTTGCTTTAACTTGGAAACAACTTTGATTTACCGGGGTGGACTGCTAGGCGGATTCGAGCATTTGGGTGGTTTTCTCTTCTATGAAGGCTTGAGTCTCTTGTTGAGAAGCTATCATCTGCTCAGTCTCCCGCACATGATTCTTCATGAAATTTGTTAGTTGATCTTCAACGGAATTTGACTGGAATGATGAGATGTAGGTGTTCTCGTTTGGCTCGTTGCTTGACCCTGAATTTTGCCAAAAGGAATCCATAGAGTCCTAAAAACAAACAAAAACAAAAACTACCAAAGTAATAAAAAGAAACTAACAAAACTAAAAACAACTACTAAACTAATAGTATATATACATTAATTAATTAAAGGGTACAACCAAGGCTTTGATACCAATTATAGGGGAAAATTGCTTAAAACCGCAGCGGAAGGCGAAAGAATAATTTTCGTATAGTTTAAAATTTTTCTAAAGATTTGAACCTTAACCCTTTAATTAATTAAACTCAAATATACGGTTAGAGTTAAATACCTCTTGTCGCGTGATCCGATTGACTTGCGTCGATGGTAATCCGTAAGATCTTCAATCCTAGTACGTACGTGAATCACCTAGGAGCGTGGTCTCCCTTTTTCTTTGAATTGCTTACCTTAGAATGGATGTATGGAATTTCTGATCTTGATCTTCAATAGTAAAACACCAAGAGCCTAAAAAAATAGTTCCGGTCACTTTTTAATTCACAATCAATATGATTGAAACTCGTGTAACCCTAAATCAAAAGTGTGCACAAAACCTTTTGATGTTAAAGGCTTGTAAGTGCACTATCGAATGAGAACTTATTTTCTTTTTCTCTCTTGGCCGAAAATCTATGTGTATAGAGTAGGATTTTTTATTTTCAAAACAAACAAAAATCTCTCTCTATTTTGCTTCTTCTTGGTGGCTGAAAATTCATAACCTTATATTTATAGGTTGGCCTAATTTTCTCCTTCACCAAGTAGGGTTGGCTGAATTCATTGAATAGGAAATCTGGGGTTGGTTAATTTCCTTACTTGAAAAGGAATTATCCTTTCCCCTAATTCTTATCAATTCAAGAATCCTAACCCTTGTAGGACTAGTGGTGGCCGAATTCTTTGTATAATAATGAGTGTATGTGGACTTAATCCTTACCACATTAGGACTCCAATCTCTTAAAAGAATTCCAACCCTAATCCAACACATAGTATTTAATTTACTGATCAGGAAAAGATTTTGATTTAAACTATTAATTAATTAATTCCCATTTAATCAAAACAATAAAATAAAATAATATCTTGGGCTATTTTATTTAGCCTTGCCGCCCACACCATATATATGTGGGCCCAATATTATTTTTCTTATTTTATCTAATCCATTAGACTTTAAATAAAAGCCCACATGTGAACCAGACTTATTCTTACTAAAAGAAACAAGCCTACATGTCTCCTTTTAATATATTAATATAATAGTGCAGCCCATTAAATAAATAATAGACATATTATATTCGTAATATATTAAATGCAATTCTAGATGGACCCATAAATTGGTCCGGTAGAATATATCAAGTGATCAATGCAAGTACGTGTGGATTGTGGATCTTGGCGGGCTATCTAAATTTAAGCTTCAATAGACATAACCTAATCACAATCAACAAATGATTCACTTAGGTCCAATCTATTAATTTTAACTCATTCCACTAAAGAGCTAAAATTGAACTCTTAAATAAAGATAGAATAAGGAGATGTTTCTCATTCATACCCTAGACAATCTTATAGGAGATGGTGTATCCTCGTGAATAATATCAGTAATCGCCAAGAGCTCATAGACCGCCTATAGCTCTCCAAGTTACCATATTTCCTCATATGACCACATTTTGAACTTGGATATTTTGACTTGTCCAGAAGCCATGTCTTCAATAATCATTATTGAAAACTCAACGTTGAGATTTAATATCCAATACCTCAAAACATCCATATGATGATATTATACTCTCATTTAATAAATGGAGCCACGATGTCCATATCTATAAATGAAGTCCTCTATCGATTAACAAATGAATACCACAAAACTATCGAGGATAGACTATGCTATATAATCGTACTCATTGATAGTTCAAATGATAACACTTGCAACCATAAGTCCATCATTTATCTCAGGATTTAGATAGACTCTCCGATTGTCCTGATAATGAAAAGACTTATATCTAGTGACGGTTCTAGATAAAGTATTTCATTGTGATCCAGTTCAATGCACCCAGTGCACTAGATTCTTTTACTCGAAAACCTTTCGATGATTTTAGACTCATCATAACTCATTTGATCCCACTCAAATGCTAGTAAAAGAATTCTACAACTTTATCAAGATAGAGGTGTCCAACCGTTAACTTAAGTTGTGAACGTTATTCAAGACTAACTAAAGAATTGTGTCTACCTCATACATATCCGGATGTACAAACAATTCTTCATATCTCATAGTCTTTTGACCTTATGATTATTTACCTTGACAATTATAATTATAAATGCTATAAGATTTTGCAGAATCAGAAATCACTTTATTTATATGAAAAGATTGTCAATTACAATAATACACTCTTGCTATTGAGCTTAATCCTAACAATCTCCCACTTGCGCTATAGCAAATGTGTCATATCTCTCATTCCCATGTTCTCTAGGTGCCCATCAAAACTCTTCTGAGGTAGAGCCTTTATGAAGGGATCTGCTAGATTTTCTGCCGACGCGATTTTGGTAATCGTCACGTCTCCCCTATGAACAATCTCCCTTAAAAGATGATACTTTCTTTCAATGTGTTTTCCTCTCTTATGACTTCTTGGTTCTTTCGAATTAGCCACTGCTCCACTGTTGTCACAGTAGATAGTGATCTGCTTATTCGCGCTAGGAACTACTTCTAAGTCAATCAAGAATTGGCGAAGCCAAACAGCCTCCTTGGCAGCTTAGCATGCAGCTACATACTCTGCTTCCATGGTGGAGTCAGCAATACAAGATTGCTTGATACTCCTCCAAATGACTGCTCCTCCTCCAAGAGTAAACACAGATCCTGATGTGGATTTTCTAGAGTCAGAATCCGATTGGAAATCAGAATCTGTATACCCAACAGGGATTAAATCCCCTCCAGAGTATACAAGCATATTATCTTTCGTTCTCCTAAGATACTTGAAAATATGCTTGACTGCCGTCCAGTGATCAGGATCAGGTTTCGATTGAAACCTGCTAACTATGCCAACAGTAAAATAAATATCTGGTCTAGTACAGAGCATTGCATACATGAGACTTCCAACTGCCGAGGCATATGGAATTCTACTCATGCATTGCTCTTCATGCTCATTCTTAGGAACTTGTTCCTTAGAAAGTTTGATTCCATGCCTAAAAGGTAACATACCTTTCTTGGAATCTTGCATGGAAAACCTAGACAAGATTTTGTCTATGTATGAAGCTTGGGATAGTGCAATAGTTTTATTCTTTCTATCCCTTATTACTTGGATACCTAGAATAAAACTTGCTTCTCCTAAGTCCTTCATATCAAATTGTTTTGCTAACCATTCTTTTACTGATGTCAATACTCCCACATCGTTTCCAATGAGTAATATATCTTCTACGTAAAGAATAAGGAAAACCAACTTGTCACCTTTGATCCTTTTGTATACACAAGGTTCTTCAAGGTTCTGTAAAAATCCAAAACCTTTTACAGCTTGGTCGAACCTTATGTTCCAGGATCTGGATGCTTGCTTTAATCCATAAATTGATTTCTGTAACTTGCATACCTTTTCCATTTGGCCCTTTTCAATGAATCCTTCTGGTTGCATCATATAGATGCTTTCGTCAAGACTTCCATTAACGAAAGCTGTCTTGACGTCCATTTTCCAAATCTCTAAATCTAAAAATGCTGCAATGGATAAGAGTATCCTAATGGATTTAAACATGGCCACAGGAGAGAAGGTTTCCTCGTAATCGATACCTTCTTTCTGTGTGTAACCTTTAGCTACCAATCTAGCTTTAAAAGTTTCCACCTTTCCATCCATACCTCTTTTCCTCTTGTATACCCACTTGCACCCAATGGGTTTTATCCCTTTAGGCAAGTCTACAAGGGACCAGACTTTGTTATCGAACATGGAGTTAATCTCATATTGCATTGCCTTTTGCCAATGGTGACAATCAACATCCTCCATTGCTTCCTTGTATGTGTAGGGATCATCGTCGTTAGGGAAATTCTCAACAGATTCTCCTAGACCGATGTATCTTTCAGGTTGGGTTCTAACCCTCCCACTACGACGAGGAATGGTAGGTTGTTGATTTTGTGTTGGAATGGAAATTACAATTGGGTTAGGTTGTGAAACCTCTTGTGGAATTGTATCTCCTGACATATCATTCAGGACAATTCTACTTTTGGGAACAAAATCATTCATATAGTCCTTTTCCAGAAATGTAGCATTTGTTGAAACAAACACTTTTAGATTTGAAGGACTATAGAAATAATATCCTTTAGTTCCTTTTTGGATACCCCACAAATATGCATGTTTCCGAACGGGACTCCATCTTTTCTGTCTTTCCTTTTTAGCACATGTGCAGGACAACCAAATATCCTTATGTGTTGTAAACTAGGCTTTCGCCCAGTCCACAACTCATATGGTATTCCAGGAACCGACTTCGATGGTACCACGTTTAGAATATATGTTGCAGTTTGTAGAGCATATCCCCAAAAAGAAATAGGAAGTGTTGAATAACTCAACATAGACCTAACCATGTTCAAAAGAGTTCTATTTCTCCTTTCTGCTACCCCATTTTGTTGAGGTGTACCTGGTGCAGAAAACTGAGAAACTATCCCATTATCAATAAGATATTGCTGAAACTCACTAGATAGATATTCTCCACCACGATCAGATCTCAAGATTTTTATGCGTTTCTCAAGCTGATTTTCTACTTCAGCTTTGAATGCTTTGAACATGTCAAAAGCATCCGACTTATGTCTCATGAGATACACATAACCAAATCTTGAGTAATCATCTGTGAAGGTGATGAAGTACTCATATCCACCTTTAGCTTGAATGCTCATAGGATCACATACATCAGTGTGTATTAGTCCTAAACATTCAGTGGCTCTTGCACCTTTGGTATTGAATGGCATTTTGGTCATTTTACCTTCCAAACAAGATTCACAAGTTGTTGGATCATCAACCTTTAAGTCACTTAAAGGTCCGTCACATACCAATCTTTTAATCCTATTAAGGTTAATGTGACCTAGGCGTAAATGCCAAAGGTAGGTTTCATCTTTTGATAATTTTACTCTTTTATGATTAGGTTCCGTTATTTCTGTGTCTAACGAGTGAGAGATATTTCTATGCAAAAAGAATAGACCGTTTTCCAATGTACCTTTGCAAACAATTTTGTCATTCTTACTAATAATAAAAGCTTTATTAAAAGTAACCGAATATCCAAATTTATTTAAACAAGAAACTGAAATTAAATTCCTCTTGAATTGAGGTATATAATAAACGTCTATTAAATCTAAATACCTACTAGAATCTATAATAACTCTAATATCTCCTACTGCACTTGCAGACACTAACGATCCATTGCCCAAGCGCAAATTGATTTCGTTCTTATTCAGCCTTCTCCTTTCTTGGAACCCCTATAAGGAATAACAAACATGATTAGTGGCTCCAGAGTCTATGATCCAAGAATTTGTAGAATCTGCAAGAAAACATGTTTCAAGATAATTAATTTTACCTTCTTCCTTCTTGTTCAGGGATTTTGGGCAATTTCGTTTCCAATGTCCCTTTTCACCACAAAGGAAGCATTTCCCTTTGATCTTGGTTACTTTCTTGGTCTCCTTCTTGGTAGGCCTAAGTTGCTTTTTCTTCTGTTGTTTCTTGACCTTCTGACGGGTCTTAATAGTAGCAACTTTACCAACCATATGAATCTCTTGACCTTTGCTTTTCACAAGGATCTTTTCAACGCTTTGAACATCTTGCATCAGGCCCTGCAAGGTGTATTCCTTTTTGTTCAAGGTGTAGTCCAACTTGAACTGATCAAAGGAATCTGATAGTGAGTTCACAACCATGTCAATTTTGGTCTCACCATCTATCTCAGCGCCATTTAAATCTGCAATATTTAGATGTGCTATGACTTTCATCATGTGATCTTTCACAGCCTGTCAAGGTTTCATCCTAAGATTCATAAAAGCAATCACTGCCTCTCTCTTAGTCATCCTAGACCTCATAGCAAACATCTCTTCCAGAGAAATCATAATATCAGCAGCAGACCCCATTCCTTCATGCTGCTGTTGCAACACGTCGGAGATAGTAGCCATAATGTAACATGTGGCCATATCATCTGAGGTCTTCCACTGCTCATACTCATCTCTTTGCAAAATACTTGATTCATTATTAGGAGCAGGTGGTTTAGGAGTAGTTAGAACAAACTTATGTTTTTCACTTTGCAGCAACAACCCAATTTTCCTTTTCCATGTGACATAATTATCTCCAGTTAAAGTGTTATCTTTCAGGATGTTCATAAGTGATGGGGTCATGATTTCTGAATAAAAAAAAGCATATATAAGTAAATAATCATGATAAAGCACTTTCGAATATTTATCTTGAATTAATTAAATAACTCAATCGTGAAAAATTCAACACCGTTCCAACACCCATAAATGTTACGCCTCCTTCGGGAGTTCGCACCATTTACTAGTTGGACTATGTCCCACCTAATTGTTAACATAACAACCAGCTTTTTCAATTTTAGCCTTGCAATTTTATTAACAAGAACTCTCGAGAGGATATTAATAAAATTACATTGAGTGTGTTACCAAGATATCAACCCTCAATTTTCTCTCACGAAAATCCCTCCTCTGGGAGTAGATCTCGTTTGAGTCAATTGTCTAGTCTATCCTTGTAAGGAATTATTTTGCTAAATTCCATTTATGGACGCCCCTCGGGGGGATTACCAATAAATAATAAAGCTCAACTAACCTTGGAGGCCATAGGTGTTCTAACACACCTTCTCCCACTCAATTATTTAAGGCGTGTGATTAAATTCCAAAAAATGATTTTACCAAGTTATCTAGATGCCAATTAGATACCTAAATCATTCAATGCATGTTCATACCAAAAGAGATATATGAGTGGCACTCCTATTCTATATGACATGTTATCATACAATAACAAATATTGTAATATTTATACATAAAAATAAATAGCCACAATTTTGGTCCATCCTAGAAAAGCATGTAAATTACAATTGTACGGAATACAAAAAACTCCTTTCTTGGCGAACAAGACTTCAAGCGACCATCTCGCGTACGTAACTCGCACGCCCGAAGATCACCAAGCAGCCCTTGCGCATGCCTAGCCCATGCAAGGGCATGAGCTGCCGCATGGCCAGCCCATGCATGGGTCGCGCGCGCTGCTGCACCGCAACAAGCGCAGCTGCACGCTTGGTTGCGTGCGCGCTTGTTGTCTCGGTGCGCGCGGGTGCCAAGCTCGGTTCCGGATGCTCCAATTTCTTCAAATCTTCGAGTCTTCGAATCTTGAATATATTACAACTTACTTTATACAATAAAATACTGCAGAAATATTTTATTATTATTATTTTTTTTTATTTAAACTACTACAGTATTTTTTACAAATAAAAAACTGCACTATATTTTAATACAATAAAAAAATGCAGTATTTTTACAATAAAATTAATAAGAACTTAGCAACTACCAAGAAGGAATTATGGCGATAATAGACCACCCTTCTTGTTACAATTTCGAAACAAAAAATACATTGAAATTCTAGGACCAAAATCGAGCAATAACAATTCATTTTATAACAACATATATAAATCCATACATTCCACATGTAATTATATATGCGAATACCTAGAGTGCCATCTCTTTCTAAAACATGCATAATCACAATAAAAAGAAATAGATTCACGTATATATACGTTAATTAATTAAAGGGTACAACCAAGGCTTTGATACCAATTGTAGGGAAAAATTGCTTAAAACCGCAGCGGAAGGCGAAAAAATAATTTTCGTATAGTTTAAAATTTTTCTAAAGATTTGAACCTTAACCCTTTAATTAATTAAACTCAAATATACGGTTAGAGTTAAATACCTCTTGTCGCATGATCCGATTGACTTACGTCGATGGTAATCCGCAAGATCTTCAATCCTAGCATGTACGTGAATCACCTAGGAGCGTGGTCTCCCTTTTTCTTTGAATTGCTTACCTTAGAACGGATGTATGGAATTTCTGATCTTGATCTTCAATAGTAAAACACCAAGAGCCTAAAAAAATAGTTCCGGTCACTTTTGAATTCACAATCAATATGATTGAAACTCGCGTAACCCTAAATCGAAAGTGTGCACAAAACTTTTTGATGTTAAAGGCTTGTAAGTGTACTATCGAATGAGAACTTATTTTCTTTTTCTCTCTTGGCCGAAAATCTATGTGTATAGAGTAGGATTTTTTATTTTCAAAACAAACAAAAATCTCTCTCTATTTTGCTTCTTCTTGGTGGCTGAAAATTCATAACCTTATATTTATAGGTTGGCCGAATTTTCTCCTTCACCAAGTAGGGTTGGCCGAATTCATTGAATAGGAAATCTGGGGTTGGTTAATTTCCTTACTTGAAAAGGAATTATCCTTTTCCCTAATTCCTATCAATTCAAGAATCCTAACCCTTGTAGGACTAGTGGTGGCCGAATTCTTTGTATAATAAGGAGTGTATGTGGACTTAATCCTTACCACATTAGGACTCCTATCACTTAAAAGAATTCCAACCCTAATCCAACACATTGTATTTAATTTACTGATCAGGAAAAGATTTTGATTTAAACTATTAATTAATTAAATAATTAATTAATTCCCATTTAATCAAAACAATAAAATAAAATAATATCTTGGGCTATTTTATTTAGCCTTGCCGCCCACACCATATATATATGGGTCCAATATTATTTTTCTTATTTTATCTAATCCATTAGACTTTAAATAAAAGCCCACATGTGAACCAGACTTATTCTTACTAAAAGAAACAAGCCTACATGTCTTCTTTTAATATATTAATATAATAGTGCAGCTCATTAAATAAATAATAGACATATTATATTCTTAATATATTAAATGCAATTCTAGATGGACCCATAAATTGGTCCGGTAAAATATATCAAGTGATCCATGCAAGTACGCGTGGATTGTGGATCTTGGCGGGCTATCTAAATTTAAGCTTCAATAGACATAACCTAATCACAATCAACAAATGATTCACTTAGGTCCAATCTATTAATTTTAACTCATTCCACTAAAAAGCTAAAATTGAACTCTTAAATAAAGATAGAATAAGGAGATGTTTCTCATTTATACCCTAGACAATCTTATAGGAGATGGTGTATCCTCGTGAATAATATCAGTAATCGCCAAGAGCTCATAGACCGCCTATAGCTCTCCAAGTTACCATATTTCCTCATATGACCACATTTTGAACTTGGATATTTTGACTTGTCCAGAAGCCATGTCTTCAATAATCATTATTGAAAACTCAACGTTGAGATTTAATATCCAATACCTCAAAACATCCATATGATGATATTAAACTCTCATTTAATAAATGGAGCCACGATGTCCATATCTAAAAATGAAGTCCTCTATCGATTAACAAATGAATACCACAAAACTATCGAGGATAGACTATGCTATATAATCGTACTCATTGATAGCTCAAATGATAACACTTGCAACCATAAGTCCATCATTTATCTCAGGATTTAGATAGACTCTCCGATTGTCCTGATAATGAAAAGACTTATATTTAGTGACAGTTCTAGATAAAGTATTTCATTGTGATCCAGTTCAATGCACCCAGTGCACTAGATTCTTTTACTCGAAAACCTTTCGATGATTTTAGACTCATCATAACTCATTTGATCCCACTCAAATGCTAGTAAAAGAATTCTACAACTTTATCAAGATAGAGGTGTCCAACCGTTAACTTAAGTTGTGAACGTTATTCAAGACTAACTAAAGAATTGTGTCTACCTCATACATATCCGAATGTACAAACAATTCTTCATATCTCATAGTCTTTTAACCTTATGATTATTTACCTTGACAATTATAATTATAAATGCTATAAGATTTTGCAGAATCAGAAATCACTTTATTTATATGAAAAGATTGTCAATTACAATATTACACTCTTGCTATTGAGCATAATCCTAACAAATCCCTCCTAAGCAACCAACAATGGCTAGTTACTCAATTGGGACTTGTTCCATGAATGCTCATCTATCTAGCTATGGCTCAACCTATTACTAATGTAGCCATCCTAGGATGTATAGTGATGACTTCCAATTCCCTCACAAGTGGCCAACCTAGGATGTATAGTGAATGCCACCTGTTTGAGATTGGATGAGGCTTTAGGTTATCAACCAAATTCTACTCGAAGGTTAGTTCTCGTAGAATCACTAAAGTAGCCAACCTAGGGTGTATAGTGGAGGCTTCTAATTCTCTCACAAGTGGCTAACCTAGGATGTATAGTGAAAGCCACTAATTCAAGATTAGATTAAGGGCATGGTTTTAGAGCCGGATTTTCGGAAATCCTTCCATTCAATTGAGCATTAGACAACCTAATTGCCTACTCAAGTAATCCAAATCAATCATGCAAAGAGGGTGTATCCAAGCAAATCAATAATGGAAATCAATTAAAGCAATGGAATAAAACATAGAGATAGAATAAATATAACACATAGAGTTTATTTACAAGCCCAAATATCCATCAAACAAATAACATCAACCCTATAGTGGGGTATTTTAGCTACTCATGTTCTATTACAAACAAATAAACTAAGAGAGAGTAGAGAGATAACCCTTGAAGATTGATCTCCTTCCTTGAAGCTTGAATCCAAATCTCCTAGTTGCCTTTGATTAAGTAGAGATGGTTTGGATGATAGAGAGATGTGTTACTAGCTTAGAATACAAGTGTTGGGAGATATGGTCATCTTTTGGTTCGTTCCCATCCTTTTCTATTTATAGAGGATGGAAAAATAGGTCACTTAAGCTTGAAACCAGAAGCTGTTGCGCGCAGAGTGCGGGTGGAGTGCGGGTGAATTACCCGCACTGTACCCGCACTGTAAAGGTTTTCTTCATCTTCAGTTCTCTGATCTGGGCAACAGTGCGGGTGGAGTGCGGTTGGATTACCCGCACTGTACTTGCACTCTGGTGTCAGGTGTAAATCCACTCCTCTGTCTTGAGCAACAGTGCGGGTGGAGTGCGGTTGGATTACCCGCACTTTACCCGCACTTTAGTGTCAGGTGCAAATCAGCTTCTCTGTCTTGAGCAACAGTGCGGGTGGAGTACGGTTGGATTACCCGCACTTTACCCGCACTTTAGTGTCAGGTGCAAATCAGCTTCTCTGTCTTGAGCAATAGTGCGGGTGGAGTGCGGTTGGATGACCCGCACTTCACCCGCACTTTATCTTTCCTTCATGATTCAGGTCCCGGCTGTGGGAAGGAGTGCGGTTGGAGTGCGATTGCGACCCGCACTTGACCCACACTATAGAGTTGCTTATGATCCTTTTCTATCCTTTTGCCTTTTTTTTGCCGGAACCACTGCAATTAGCTTCTAACACCAGAATTACATCTATTGCCTGCAATTAGCACAAACGAGCCTATTAGACATAAAATATATAGAAAATACACATAAGAACGAGACAAAGGAAAAGGAATGAGGGCCAAAATATACAACAATTTAGGCACGATCACTATGCACAAAGCCTTTTGATGTAAAAACTTCTAGTGCACTATCGAAAATTAAGCGATCCTCATTCCTCTTCTCCTTGGCCGAATTCTACACCTCTTTCTTGAGTTGGAAGTTTTTTTTTATTCAAAAGCAAGAGAATAAATATTTTCTAAAAAAAAAAACCTTCTTCTTTGAACTACTCATCAAAAACGAATTTGATGATATATATAGGGTGGCCACAATTCTCCTACATGGTGGAGGATTTGATTTCACCAAAACCTTATCAACTTAGTAGTTCAAACCTACTCCAACTCATGAGTATATTTATCCAATAATAAATTATTGAATATCAATTAAAAATTGTGACTTTATCAATAACTTCCTAATTGATTATCAATTAGAGTTTCGATAGATATCAAATACTTCCTAATTTGACTAGATAAATAAAAACTCTTTTTAATTTATCTACTTATCAAATAAAGTATTTGATACTTAACATACTACTAACAATAGTATGACACAATAGTATGACACTAAGAGTCCTTCTCCTAGTATACTACTATCAATAGTTATGACACTAAGAGTCATTCTCCTAGTAAACCACTTATGATAGTATGACACTAGAAATTTATCTCCTAGTTAGAATAAGATTTTGACTTTTAATCAAACATTTAATTAATTAATTTCCATTTGATTAATTAATAAAATGAAACAATACATTAAGCTAATATTATTAGTCTTGCCACCTAAGTATATATATTTGGGGTAATATATTGTTTTTCCATTTTATGCAAATAGAATAATCTGTTTTCCAATATACCTTTGCAAAAACATTTGACATTGTTACTAATAATAAAATCTTTATTAAAAGTAACCGAATATCCAAATTTATTTAAACAAGAAACTGAAATTAAATTCCTCTTGAATTGAGGTACATAATAAGCATCTATTAAATCTAAATGCCTCCTAGAATCTAAATTAACTCAAATATCTCCCACTGCACAGGCAGACACCAACGCTCTGTTGCCTAAGAGCAATTTGAATTCATTCTCATTCAGTCTTTTCCTTTCTTGGAACCCCTGTAAGGAATAACAAACATGATTAGTGGCTCAAGAGTCTATGATCCAAGAATCAGTAGAATCAGCTAGAAAACATGTTTCAAGATAATTAATATTACCTTTTTCCTTCTCATCTTGAGACCTTGGGCAATTTCTTTTCCAATGTCCCTTTTCATCACAAAGGAATCACTTCCCTTTGATCTTGGTTACTTTCTTGGTCTCCTTCTTGGTAGGCCCAAGTTGCTTTTTCTTCTGTTGTTTCTTGACCTTCTAATGGGTCTTAACAGTAGCAACTTTACCAACCACATGAATCTCTTGACCCTTGCTTTTCACAAGGATCTTTTCAGCACTTTGAACATCTTGCATCAGGCCCTGTAAGGTGTATTCCTTAATGTTCAAGGTGTAGTCCAACTTGAACTGATCAAAGGAATCTAACAGTGAGTTGACAATCATGTCAATTTTTATCTCACCATCTATCTCAGCACCATTGAGTTCAGCAATGTTGAGATGTACTATGACCTTCATCATATGATCTTTCATAGCTTGTCCAGGTTTCTTCATAAGATTTATGAAAGAAGTCACTACATCTCTCTTAGTCGTCCTGGACCTCGTAGCAAACATCTCCTCTAGAGACATCATTATATCAACACCAGAACTCATTCCTTCATGTTGCTATTGCAACACGTCAGAGATAGTGGCCATAATGTAACATTTGGCCATCTCATCTGAGGTCTCCCACTGCTTATACTCATCTCTTTGATACTCAGAAGATTCATTAGTAGGATCAAGTGGTTTAGGGGTAGACAAAACAAACTTATGCTTTTCAGATTGCAACAACAACCCAATTTTCCTTTTCCATATGACATAATTATCTCTAGTTAAAGTATTATCTTTCAAGATGTTGATTAGGGATGGAGTCATGATTTCTAAATAAAACAAAAATTATATAAGTAAACAATCATGATAAAGCAATTTCGAATATTAATCTTGAATTAAATAAAATAATTCAATCGTAAAATTCAACGGTGATTCAACATCCATAAATGTCACGCCTCCTTTGGGAGTTCGCACCATTTACTAGTTGGATTAGGTCCCACTTAATTGTTAACATAACAACCAGCATTTTCAATTTAGCCTTGCGATTTATATTGACAAGAACTCATGGGAGGATATCAATAAAACCACATAGAGTGTGTTACCAAGTTATCAACTTTCAATATATTCCTTCACGAAAATCCCTCCTTTGAGAGTAGATATCGCTTGAGTCAATTGTCTAGTCTATCCTTATAAGGAAGTATCTTGCTAAATTCCTTTCATGGATACCCCTTGGGGGTTGTTACACAAAACATAAAGCTCAACTTATCTTGTAGGCCATAGGTATTCAAAACACCTTCTCCCACTCAATTATTTAAGGCGTGTGATTGAATTCCATAGAATGATTTACCAAGTTATCTAGATGCCAATTAGATACTTAAACCATTCAATGCATGCTCATACCAAAAGAGATATATGAGTGGCACTCCTATTCTATATGACATGTTATCAAACAATGATAAACATTGTAAAATTTATAAAAAATAAATAGCTACAATTTCGGTCCATCCTAGAAAAGCAAGTAAATTACATTTGTTTGAAAGACAAGAAACCCTAACTTGGTGAACAAGTCATCAAGTGTCGGTCCGTCAAACTCATATGCGCCAAAATCCATACGCGGCTGCCCCATGAGTAAAACGCGCTCTCAAAGCCATGCGCGCGCTGGCCCGTGCGCAGCACCGCGCACTATGTGTGCACTGCCCCTTGCACGGCTGTAGCAGAATGCTACCTACCATCAGCGCACATGTGCGCAACACCTTTAGTAGGCTGGGTGCTACTGTCCTTGGTGCTCACTGGCTGCCGCGGCCTTCCTCCGTTGCTCTTTTTTCTGCTCTCAATTCTTCAATTCTTCGAATCTTCGAAACTTAAATATATTACAACAATTTTTTTTATATAACAATAAAATAAAATAAAACTTAACAACTATCAAGAAGAAAATTATGGTGATGATAGACCGCCCTTATTGTTACAACTCCAAATAAAAATTACATTGAAATTCTAGGACTAAAATCGAGCAATAACAAACCATATTTAAAACATATATATCCATACATTCTCATGTAATTATATATGTGAATACCTAGAGTGCCCTCTCTTTCTAAAACATGCATATTTACAATAAAAAGGAATAGATCCACATATATATAAATTAATTAATCAAGGGTACAACCTGGCTCTGATACAAATTGTAAGGAAAAACACGCGGCGGAAGGGAAAAATTAGGTTTGGTATATTTCAAAACTTTTCCTTTTTAAAAGAAAGAACCTTAACCCTTGATTAATTAACATATGATAAAAGTATCATACATTTTTTCATGTGACGATTGATATTGCATCGAATTGAATCCACTTGCTTAGAATTGAATCCGCAAGATCTTCCAATCCAATCACGAATGTGAATCACCTTGGAGTGTGGGCTCCCATTTCTTTAAATTGTAAACCTGATGGAAAAACAAACCTTTTTCTTTTGTTAGTCACAATAATCCTCCTAGAGATAATAAAGAACGTTTGGCCACTTGTGAATTCTTAATCTTTTTAATCAAAAACTCGCGTGAACCCTAATTCGATCTTGTGCATAAAGCCTTTTGAAGTAAAAGCTTCTAGTGCATTATCGAGAATAAAACGCTCCTTATTCTTCTTCTCTTTGGATGAATTCTACACCCCTTTCTTGAGTTGGAAGTATTTTTTTTCTTTTTTTTATTCAAAAGAAAGAGAATAAATATTTTCTCAAAAAAAAACTTCTTCTTTTAACTACTCATAAAAAACGAATTTGATGATATATATAGGGTGACCAAAATTCTCCTACATTGTGGAGGATTTGATTTCAATAAAACCTTATCAATTTAGTAGTTCAAAACTAGTCCAACTCATGAGTATATTTATCCAATAATAAATTATTGAATATCAATTAAAAATTGTGACTTTACCAATAGCTTTCTTATTGATTGTCAACTAGAGTTTTGATAGATATCAAATACTTCCTAATTTGATTAGATAAATAAAAACTCTTTTTGATAGATATCATATTCCTAGTTAGAAAAAGATTTTGACTTTTAATCAAACAATTAATTTAATACTATTAGCCTTGCCGCCCAAGTATATATATTTGGGTAATATATCATTTTTCCATTTTATTAAATCCATTAGACTTTAATAAAAAGTCCACAAGTGAACCATACCCGTTCTTACTATAAAAGAAACAAGTCCACATTCCTTAATTTAATACATTAATATAATTTAACACCCCATTTAATTAAAATGTGCAAATTATATTATTAATGTATTCATGGAATGCTAAATGCACCCCATTAGGGCCGCCCAAGAATTCCCACATCCTTGGCTACCCATTCCAGGTATTTGAGAAGTTACCACATGTCTTGATCACACATGACCGCACCTCTCCAAAAATTTTGGATTCTGAAATCGAAAAACAATTCTAGATGGACCCAGCAATTGATCTAGTAGAATATATCAAGTGATCCATGCAAGTTCGTGTGGATTAGGGATCTTGGCAGGCTATCTAAATTAAAGCTTTAATAGACATAATCTAATCACAATCAACAAATGATTCACTTAGGTTCAATCTATTAATCTTAGCGCATTCCATTAAAGAGCTAAAATTGAACTCTTAAATAAAGATGAAATAAGTTAATATTACTCATTCGTACCCTAGACAACCTTATTGGAGATAGTGTATCCTCGTGAAAAATATCAGTAATCGCCAAGAGCTCATAGACCGCCTATAACTCTCCTATTTACCTTATTTACTCATATGACCACATTTTGAACTTGGATATCTTGACTTGTCCAGAAGCCATGTTTCAATAGACACTATCGAAAACTTAACGTTAAGATTTAATATCCAATACCTCAAAATATCTATATGATGATACTCTACTCACATTTAATAAATTGAGTCACGATGTCCATATCTATAAATGAAGTACTCTATCAATTAACAAATGAATACCACCAAACTATCTAGGATAGACTATGCTATATAATCCTACTCATTGATAGCTCAAATGATAACATTGTAACCATAAGTCAATCATTTATCTCAGGATTGAGATAGACTCTCTGATTGTTCTCAAGTGAAAACTTTTATCCACTAATGGTTCTGGATAAAGCTATTTCACAGTGTTCCTATTCAATGCAACTAGTGCACTAGATTCTTTTGCCCAAAGACTCTACACTTTGATGATTTTAGACTCATCATAACACTTGATCCCACTCAAATGCTAGCAAAAGAATCTACCATTTTAACAAGGAAAATGCGCCCAACCTTTATCGTAAGTTGTGAATATTGTTCAAGACTAACTAAAGTATTGTGTCTACCTCATATATATCCGGATGTACAAACAATACTTTATTTCTCATAGTCTTTTGACCGTATAATTATTTACATTTGACCATTATAATAATTAAACTGTAAGATTTGTTAAACTAGAAATCACTTTATAAATATGAAAAGATTGTCAAATACATTATTACACTCTTGCTATTGAGTATAATCCTAACACCTACATAGCTGTGCATAATTTAGTTTAACACAATACACACACTTATATTTGTATGCCCATGCATTAGACATACTTGTGTGTTCTTGTGTTTATGTGTTTTTGCTTATATGTTATTGAACTTGATTTAGAGCTTATAAAATCCTTCATTGAGTTCCAATTAATTTGGTTACTCATTCATTAAGTTTCGAGTTCAAATTAGGTGGTTAAGAAACTTTCCGTGATTTTATCGTACTTGATTTTCGTCCTTGTTTTTTAAGTTGAATTCCATATCTTTAATGAAAGTTGTCTTGACATTATTAGGCACAAAGGATTCTTGGTTTGTAATCCAAAAATGGATTCGAAATCAGAGTTTGGAGGCAAGAGATATGGACAAAGAAAACCATAGAGCGCAAGAGGGATGAGAGGAGCCAAGCACCTCCTTCCCGTGGAGGCGCGTGGCCTCCATGGGAATGGAGTGCTGCTGGTCCAGTGGAGCCCACGTGCCTCCATAGGAAGCCAGTATGGCAGAATTCCATTGGTTGTTTCTTTCTTTCTTGTATCCCTCCTTTAAATTCTCTTGTCCCCTCTCATTTTATTGAAGAAGAAAAAATTGGAAAACATAAGTGTAGAATTTTCTCTCCAAATTTTCTGATCTTCCAAACACCATAACTTTCTCATTTGGAGTCCGTTTTGAGTGATTCGAATTAGAGAATCTTTGTCTACCAGTCCTCTGTCATTTACAAAAAATTTTGGAGTCAATAGATTGAGTTTTCTGGTAGGACTACTCACAAAACGAAGCTGCACATTTTACTTTCAAGGTATTGATTTCTATTTTGTTCTTGATCTTCAAGTCTTCAATTGCCTTGGGTTTGCTTCTCATATATATGTATGTTTGATGTGTAATCATTTATTAGAGAAATGATCTCTAATAGAGCTAGTTTGAGCTTCAATTGATTAACATGTTGAGTTAGGTTTTTTCTAAATCTATGTTTTCACATGTTTGAGATGTTGTATTGTGCTAGCTTCAAATCTAGGACTATCTTGTGTGTTTATTGACTTGATGTTGTTAATTGATAGTCTTCTCATATGCTAGGTGTTTTTAATTGAAGATTAATTGAAATAGCATATATGATTGATGATTTAGAGCATGTTTGAATCTAATCGATTATCTTGAGAATCTTAGCTCTAATATTTTGCTAGAGATGTACATTTGATTTTATCAAATTGATTCTAGCATTTTTATGTGATTGAACATAATCTAGACTTTTATGTGTGTTAGGTGTTTCACATACTTTAGGTTGTTTGTTCATGATATAAGTTCTAGATATAATTGATTTGTGCTTTTGATGACAAATATCTAGTTCTTCAAGTTTTCTGTCTAATCCACACATCTCATATGTACATGCATCATTGAGTGTGATTGCATTGTTTTTAGGATTGTAAACTAGTATACATATGATATGTTCATATTGATTCAATTCTAGTTTCTATAGGATATACTGATCATATATACTATGTTGTGTGTGTTTGTATTATTTGCATTCACTTAGATCATTTACCTTGCAAAAGGTTGGAAGTCTCATTTCTTAAAGTGAATCTTTGAATTGAGCATTGTAAGCCTTAGCTAGGATTGGGGTGATCCAGATAGCTAAGCAGCGGAAGTCACATGTTCGGAGATGGGATCTTCAACTTGTGCAAGCGGAAGTCTCGACTAGAGTCGGAGTGACTTGGATAGTTGAGCATTGTAAGACTTGCCTAGGATCGGGGTGATCCGGATAGCTAAGTAGCGGAAGTCACATGTTTGGAGAGGGGATCTTCAACTTGTGCAAGCAGAAGTCTCGACTAGAGTCGGAGTGACTTGGATATGTGAGAATTGTAAAACTTGCCTAGGATCGGGGTGATCCGGATAGCTAAGCAGCGGAAGTCACATGTTTGGATAGGGGATCTTCAACTTGTGCATAAAAGTCTCGACTAGGATTGAGGTGATCCGGATAGTTGAGCAAGTAGGCATCTCTTGCATTGTGTAGGGTTGAAGGGTAGGTTTCTAGGTGAAGTGGTCACTTGAGAGATTGTATCTTTTTACATACTAGTGAAAGGTGTTTGCCGGTGGTTGTGGTATCAACCCGTGGATGTTTCCTCTTAAGAGGTTTTACCACGTAAAAATCATGTGTTGGTTTTCTTTATCCCTATCTCCTTATATTTGTGTATGTGTTGATATACATCTTGGCTGATATCTTTGTAATTTGTATTCATATTATATTAACTCTTTATGTGTTGAGGCTTTTTGTATAAAAGCTTTGTTATAACTTGAGTTTGTATCACATGCTTGTTATTGTATATACTGTCTTTCTTTGAACAAGCATATCTTTAATTTTATTGATATTGCTTAAATTTGTTTTTGAAGTGTGATACAAGCTACTTAGAGGGACAAACTTGTGTAATGAAAAATGTGTAGTAACCTATTCACCCCCTCTCTAGGCCTTTAGGTTAGCTTTAAGCAAATTAACCGTGTTTGTATTTTTCATAGAGGAATGGCAGGCATGGTAGAAACGTGATCATATATCCTCTTTGATCGATGCTCCCTCAAAATCAGATCAGTTAGCATGTTCTGATCATCATCTTCCTCTTTAGGGATAATGGGTTGGACTCCAGTCTGATGAGCCCCTAGACCCCTTGCTATTTCAGCCTTCTTATTTTCACGAGCAGCTTCGGAGGTAGAGGACCCTTCAACCTTCTTGGCCACCTTACTGACCGGAGATTTTTCAGAAGATTTGGCCATCTTACGACTAGCTGTCTCTTTGGTAAATTTCCTCTTGGAGTCCCTAGGAGGACTCCTCCTCTCGCTATCTTGATCTGAGGTTCTTCTCTCTCGTTCCCGATTAAAAGCACCTGAGATAGTATTAGGATCTGGCTCATAGGTATGCTCAACCATATTTTGTTAAGGGGGAGCAATCCCCTGAGCCAATTGGGTAGCAGCCTCCGCTTGGCTAACCTTGTCAAGGTTCTTGATCCTCTCAACTTGCTTGCATGTGACAATGTCCATCTCATACATTGAACGATCGGTACAAAAAACATCAAACAAGGCATATATATTAAGTTAAATCAAAATCTGGAAGAAAGACAAAACTTACATCGTTTGCTCCGGTTAGAAATAGCTGGAAACAGCCCCAGCTTCATGAGTTCCTTTTTGACAAACAGTGCCCAACGATCTCTGGCTTCCCAAGAAGTTTGAGTAACTTTAATTACATTCCGGGCTTAATCCTCGCTCAACAAGGCAGGAGTTTTGTTCCACAGATTGGGATTGTAGAAGTACCTGGAAACAATATTTCTAACTAGTGCCTGGCGAGGATCAGTAACCACAGACTCACCCTATTTATCTCGAACAAAGAACCAAGTGTTCTTCCAGTATTTAATGGATTAGGGAAAACCCCAGATGAAACCCTTATGGTCCTTGCTGGATGCGGTGGCAAGACACTGCCTATATCCACTGGGAATCCAGTGGTTGGGAGAGCTAGACAGAAGATTGAGGGTACCCCCATTATCTGACCGACCCAAGGTATAGAAGTTACGAATCCTCTAGGGGTCGGGGGAAACTTGGCACAAATTTGTTTCTACAGGTGCCACAAGCTGATCAAAACCCGATAAGAATTTGGGGTGAGTTAAGCAGGGGTAATCCCAACATCAGCCAAGAACCGAGCAATGAAAGGTTGAAGGGGTAGCGTAACCCCCGATGTGAGTATGTCTCCGTAAACCGCCACAGCACACCGATAGGGATTCCAAATATCACGATCGCCACTCATAAAGAGTTCAGCCGATCACGAAAGGTCAAATCTCTCTATGTACTTCTCGATCTCCTGCTCACCCACTACGTTCAACTCTGAGTCAAAGGCGTTAGGTTGCTCAACTGAGAACTTTAACAAGTGGGCTTGACGTCTCTTGGGGACATCCTCAATTTTTAGCAGCTATGAGGGGATTTTCAAGTCAATTGTAGCAGAATCCCTAGCGCTTGATCTTCCTCCTCGACCGAATCCTGTTGTCTTCGACATATCCGGGCATGTATCAGGAGAAGAAACGTTTGGGTTAGCAATATTCGGATCAAAGTGTGAAGGCCGAAACTCAGGATGAGCAAGTGAATAATCAACATTGAGAGCTGTGGGTTGAGTCAGAGAGGGATCCTAAGAGCGACCCAGTAAGATAAACTCAATCCTATCAGCATTCTCCTTGGTGCTAGTTTTAACAGATCTTATTAGCAATTCAATGAAACTGATGATGGGTAATAGGATCCATACCTGGAGGATTTGAAGTAGATTAAATGAGAGGGTTGATAAGGATGAAGTAGAAAACCCTGAGAAGATGAAGATTTATGAGAAACGTTTGGAGTAAGATAAGGTTTGCAATTTTGAGAAAAGATTGTGTGAGAGGGAAACGAAGGGTTTTTGAAAATATATATAGGCGAAGATGTCATCATGCGAGAGTGGTGGTTGGTGTGTGAATCCCGGAGATCACGCGCCATTTGAAATTTGAACCGCCGCCGTCAGTTACGTCATACGCATCAAATCACCTAGGCAAATCAAACGTTTGCGGTTAAAATTTAAAGACTAAATATCAAGCATTAATGAGTATTAATGGACTACAAGACAAAAGATTCCCGAGTTAAACATATCTCACCGAGCGAGTTGTCTCCGTTAGGCAAGAAGCTCGGTTTGAATGTTTAAGAGGGTATTATTATTGGTAAAATCTGAAAAGACGACACGTCAGCATAAACATTGTACTACGTGGGAATTAGAAGATGACATGACAATGAATGTCAGCTAGATCGAGCCAACCTAAGATAACTATAATGTAGCTCCCATAATACATGGTCAGGGTTACCTAGATGGTCAGGTGGAAAACACTTGATTGAAGTAATTGTATTGAACAAAATCAAGAAGATGGTCGAGGGTACCTAAGATGGTCGAGTTTAGTTACTCAATCGGGTTTAGATCCCCGGTCGGGGGTTAAAGAGATTTGGTATGGTTTGGTAAACTGTCTGCTAAAGTGACATGTGGACGATTTTGAGACACGCTCAGAATCTTGACGCATCAATAACATGGAATACAATGCGATCACGACTCAAATAAGCAAAAGAAGAATCTTACTCAAATAAGACATCATTAAGAGCATTCTGATAAGGAAACAAATTTCCTTAGAGGTATCAGAGTCTAAAATAGGGAAATGACCCAATGTGATTAAAACGACTCTAACAAGTCAGAGTTTCATTAAACCTCAACAACTTTCCTTACTTGTATGCAACGAATTAGGGTTCTATGCATGTATTAATAGACCCTAAAAACACCCAAAGAGGGTTCACGAGTCATTAGGTATTCAAGAGAGCAAGCAAGGTTGAGATTGTAACGGTTTTTTCAATTGTGAATTGCTTTCTCGCCTTCACCGACAACCGTGGTTTTTTCCCTTCCGGGCTTTCCACGTAAAATCTTGCTTGCATAATCTCTTTTATTATTTTTTGGTTAATTATATAATAGTTTATTCGATATACCTTGTGTGAAGTGTGATAGAATCTATATAATCCTGAAAGTCACCGTCAACAATACCTAGTATAATAATGAATTTATTCTTAAATTAGAATTCGTAGGACACCTAGCAAAATAAGGACTTTTTCCTTAACTAGGAACAGTTCTTAACTATGATAACCCTTGGTAGACTAGGAGAAGGTTTCACTCTTGTTTTAAAAGTAGAGCATCTCTAGGCCATTATAAATATAGATGAGATTACAACAACTATCTCTAGGCAGTTGCAGAGAGAGAAAGGTGTGTTATTTAAGTTGTATTCGGATATTCTTATTTAATTTTTTTTTTGAAACAATTAAACTTTATTAAGACCAGACAACAACCAAACTAATTGGAGAATCCTGCAACAAGTACCTCTCCACACACGGAGGGTACTCCTAAATCCAAAAAAAGTCCTCATCAATACGTAAAGCCATTTTAGAAAGAGAATAGGCAACAAAATTTGCCTTTCTAGGAACAAAGACAATAGAACCTGCATCCAAATCATGAAACCTTGATAAAATATCCTTTACGACTAGGCCAACATCCGCTAAAGTAGGCCTACCATCATTAACCAAATTTACCACCCCTAAAGCATCTGTTTCTATAATCACTAGTAACAGACTTGTATCCATAGAAAAATCAAGACCACATAAAATTGCAACCGCTTCTGCCACCCGAGGAGAAAAGCTGGCATAAAGACATTATGCACTCGCAGCCATCACCCAGCCATGATGGTCTTAGATAACCAGCCCCACACACACTATCTGTTTTTCTTAATTAATGGCCGCATCATAATTTATCTTATAGAAACCCTCCTTGAGAGGCCTCCATTTAACCTCTCTCTGCATCACTGTTTTTTACACCCTAACACCATCACTGTTTACAACATTATAATTCACCAAAAAATTGATAGACCCCAAACAAACAGTTTCCAAAACCTCCCTCAGTTGGGTACACTCCCATGTGCAATTTTATTTTGAATGAACCATATTCGCCACAATATGACACTCAATAGAGTCATTTCCAAAACCTTCAACCTTCTAGTGCAAGAGCATAAAAATTCAAAAAACCTTATCCCACCATCCCACCTCAAACCCCCCATGAAGCCATAGTCCTTACGAATCTTCTTCAAATTTGAGCAATTCCAAAGAGTATGGACTGTCGTCTCTGCTAATCGGTCACAAATATGTCACAGATAACTAATTAGAACTTTTCTATGTGCTAGATTGACCATTGTACGAATCTAGTTTCTGCTCGCTCTCTACAAAAAAAATTCTAACCTTAGCCGGCACCTGGAGAAGCCAGAGCGTTTTCCACCAACAACATTTGACCAACTGTGAAAATAACCCTAATATGTCTAAACAACCTAGAGGAGGGGTGAATGGGTTCTTAATCGATTAATTACCAACTTTTTTGATTAGTTAATATTAAACTCAAAAACCAACACAAACAATAAAAATCAAGTAAATTGCGGAATATAAATGACACTTGATTTTTTTTCGTAGGAAACCCTCCAACAAGGAAAAAAACCCACGAGACTAACCTCGCTAGCCACTTAGTCACAGAAATCCACTATTTGAATATTTGATTACATCCTAAGTTGAAATCTCGTCACTCTTCTCAAGGATCGTAACTCAACATATTCTACCTGTACGCCTTTAATAGTGGGTCTTGACAATGCTTGCCAACCAACATCTTTGGTTGCAAGACTTCTTTTGCTTGTACGACTACCACATGTAGCCACAAGACTTGGACTCAATGAAGAGAATTAATATCTATTTGAACATGTAACAATGCTTAAATGCAAATGAGTGCTAGACAACATTAAAGGCTTAACTAGATGTGAATATGCAAATCCAACAAACCTAGTTATTAGCTAACCCCAATCAATATGACAACTTCAAAATATATGAGTTAAAAGTGAAGCCTTGCAATTGATATGCAATAAATGTGATGTCTTGGCTAAGAAGAACAATAAATGAAGAGGAGTATTTGTTCTAACTTACCAAGTGATGAAACAATGATGAACCACGCTACGATGCTTGATGATGCTTAGATGCTAATGGATTTAGGGAATATAAAGTCACTAATGATTCCTTGAACCACTATCTCTCTCTAAGAACTCAACAATACTCACAATCTATGAAAAATTAGGAGTTCTTGTTAAACAAGAAAGTGTCTTGTGCTATAAATAGGGATCTTGCAAAACTACATTATTTTAGCAAAAACAGTTTTTCGCGGTTGACCACGACAAAAACAGCAGCGACAAAGGCAACTGAAACGTCACCAAAAATTTGCGGCCCCATTTCACGGTCGATTATGACGAAATCAAGGTCATGAAATTCATGGGAGAAAACTTCGTCAAATTTGTTGCGGTTCTCCAAGACGATATCAATGCAGCGAAAACCTCTAGAAGGTTTTTCGCTGCCATTTTTCACAGTAGACTAAGATGACTCTTGGACTGTGAAATCCACTGGAATGGATTTCGTGGTTCACCACGTCAACACTAAGACCGCGACAACGAGATGAAGAGGCCTTCTAATGCAATCTAACACACTAACCTATATGCAATACGTGCAAGTGTGAAAATGGTGTAATACACACTTAAATGACAGTTAAAGACACAAATGAATGAGTTGTGTATGTGTGCACCTAATCTCTTCAAGAGTACAAGTAAAATGATATACCTTTGAAGTTCTTGATCTTGAAGCACTTGGGATGCCAAGAAGTTTTCCAAACATGATCACGAACTTTGATGATCACATGAAAATCCCAAGCTACCTTTACAAAAGATCTTGTTGTGGTTTGTCACAGAAATAAGCCAATCACTAAATGAAGAACCTTACAGTCTCTCCCTTTAGCTATTTCGTGAAAAAACTACTCCTCACATACATCAAAAAAATGAAAAGAAGCTATTGTTAACAGTTGTTCTCACTATTTTATAAAGAGATACCTAAAAATTTAAATCTTCAATGTCTTCAATTTCTTGAGCACACCTGTGCGAAATAATAGCAAGCAAATTTCCAAAACAACAAGCACATGTGAGGTTATAAAAAACAATGCAAAGTATGCATGGTTCCTCTAAATGGGTTACTCTCCCTCAAATAGTAGCTAACCCTCTTAAATGCACAATAGCACCCAATTTTAAATACTTCCCCTAAATCCCAAGATTACTCCCCCTTTTTGTAATGAGATAGGTAAATGAGCTCTTCAATTCGGGTTCCCCTAGCAAAGAAAGCTACTTACAAGCCAAGATGCATAATCATATAGATGAACTTTATGCTAATTAAGTTATTGAGAGAGATTCAAGGAGATTTTATTCAGAAAAGGTGTGTGTGTGTGTGTGTGTGTGTAAAAGTTGCTCGGCATGTAATAAAAGCACTATCAAGCTCATGAATGAGAATCAATCAAAGCAAAAATCAAAAGGATTTCCAAATAAAGTCAAACCAATTTAAACTGTTTTGTTAATATTAGTAAATATATATCCAAGCATTTGTGTGCAAAGTGATCTAACCACATCAAATATGTATATCAAATTTATTCATTACAAGACATATCATTATTTATCAAATTTAAGGTCTTATTACGCAATGCACCACAACACAACATCAACAATTTTCAACCCATTTCTGTTTTTCTCCTTTAATGACCTAGAGTGTATGTATTTCTGTTTTTCATGTAAAAGTAACTTTCTTGATGGCTTACACTCGGTTTCAAATAGGTAGCCTTTTCCTACATTGGGCGGCTGCACACCATTTGAGACTCAAGTTATTGAGAGAGATTCAAGGAAATTTTATTCATAAAAGGTGTGTGTGTGTGTGTATAAATGTTGCTCGGCATGTAATACAAGCACTATCAAGCTCATGAATGAAAATCAATCAAAAGGATTTCCAACTGAAATCAAACCAATTTAAAACCTTTTGTTATGATTAGAAGATATATATCCAAGCATTTGTGTGCAAAGTGAACTAATCACATTAAAAGTATATATCAACTTTATTCATTGCAAGACACATCATTATCCAACAGATTGGAGTTCTTAATCAACAATGCACCAAACCGTATCATCAACAATAATTTTTCAACCATTTATGTTTTTCTCCTTTATAAGCCTATAAAGGGAGATATTGTAAGGACCTCTATTTTTGTGATTGACTTATTTCATGACAAACCACATCACATTGGGAATGATTTTGTAATGGGTAGCTTAGGCCCTAGTTGACAAGCTTCCAAGCATCTCCATGACTTCAAGAGCGAAAGGTATATTCTCTTAACTTTGTCTCTTGAAGAGTTTAGGTGTACACACACACACACACACACACACACACACACACACACACACACACGCACACTTCATGCATGCTTTTTTCATCTTGCGTTTGTGTTTTTTATTATTTATATGTGTGCATCCTTTACACGCTTCACACTTATACTTCATTCTTAGTCATAAGTGTTGTTTTGTGTGGTGTATTTTGGTTTCCCGATGATTGATCGAAAACGCCCATGCTTACATGATGATGTGTTTGTTTTAGCACGATAAGAGACCTCTTCCTGATCTCTAATGCACGAGTGGTGCATGGGTACCTTACCCGTGCAATACCTGCACACTGAAGCGTAGTTGCCTCGGGTCTGTGTTTGTACGGGTGGTACAGGGGTCCCTACCCGCGCAATACTCATGTAATACCCGTACACTGTAGCCTGGGTCATCTCTGGTCACTTTTGTACGGGTTGTGTGTGGGTCCCTACCCACAGAGTACCCACACAGTACCCACACATTGAAGCCTGATTAGCCTCCAGTGTCATTTGTACTGGTAGTGCGCGGGTCCCTTACCCGTGTAGTACACGCACACTATCTTGTTTCAGCCTTGTAAGGACCTCTATTTTATGATTAGCTTATTTCATGACAAACCACATTAGGGATGATTGTTTAATGGGTAGCTTAGGTCTTCTTTATGATTATTAAGGCAAGCTTCCAAGCATCTTCTTGACTTCAAGATCAAGAGCTTCAAAAGGTATCTCACTTGACTTTAATTCTTGAAGAGATTAGGTGCACACATACACTTGCATGTATATTTACTTATCTTGAATTTACTATCTTGCATTTGTGTATCATTGCTATGTGCATCTTTGTCTTTCATCACACTTCACACTTGCACAACATTCATATAGGTTAGGTGTGCTTGAACGTGTGTTTGAATGCCTAGAAAAGAGAAATTTTCTCTTAACTGTGGTTCAGGTCGCTTTCCATGCACCTGTCTAAACCGCGGTCTCAACTGCAGTGGGTTCCATTTTTTTACGCGGTGTATACTGAGGTGGGTGCACCTACCTAGCCAGCAGTCTCAACCGTGGTCCCTTCCGAAAGATTGATTCTTCTGTTACGTGGTATGTACTGCGATCTAGACACTTGCCTATACAACTGTATAGACAGCGGTTTTGACGGGATTTTGTTTCCCAAGTTCAAAACGACGTATTCTTACTAGGGCTTTATATATATTCTTCCTCTTCTTCTATTGGCTGCTAAGAGCTTAGAAAATCAATTTTAAGAGAGAGGTTAGAGCTCCTAGAGAGAGAAAGCTTCAAGAAAGAATCTTTGACTCTCCAAACCGAAAACCCATCATCTTTCATGCATCATTGAGCATCATTTAAGCATGGATCTTCTTGGTTTCATGACTAGGTAAGTAAGAACCTTATTGAATATCATTTATTGTTCGTTTTACTCTAGATTAGGTATTTATTGCTTGATTAAATACCTTGACTCCTTTATTGCATATATTATGAGTCTAAATTGCATGATTGGGTTTGTTTGTGATAGCTTGCATCATTAGGTCATTTATGCCTAAATAGCTAATCCATAAATGTTCATGTATGTTTAATTGATGATTAGGTTGGCTTTGTGCATCTAGTCAAGTTCATGAATGTTTATGTGAGTTTAATTGACAACTAGGTTGTTAGAATTACACTACATCTAATTGAGACCTCATGTGTGTACATGTAGGCTTGTTTGATAATTAGGTTATTAGATTTACATATAGCGTTTAGTCTTGCACTTTATTGCATTTTTAATATTGACATATGTAAGTTCCTCATATTTTGATTGGCTTATTTCATTGACAAACCACATTGGGGATTAATTTTGTAAGGGTAAATTAGGCCTCATTGGGTGTGATCAAGCTTTAAGGGCATCATCTTTCTCAAGAGCACTTCAAAGGTATATCACATGCTTAATTCTCTTTGAAGAGGTTTTAGTTGCATACACTCACATCCAATACATTTGTATTGACATGCATGTATGGTTGCACACTCACACTTCTTGCATTTTAGAGTTGATGAGCTGCACAGTGGGTTAGGCGACATGCAAGGCCACTTGTGAATGTCGCATTAGACTTGAATTTTTCCCACAGTGTGTTAGGCGACATGCAAGGCCACTTGTGCATGTCACCTCAGATGTCGCCTTAGTCTTTTAATTTTCCTACACTGTGTTAGGCCACTTCATAGGCGACTTGGGCATGTCGCCTTACATGTCGCCTCTGACATCTTGTTTTTTCCCCAGTGTGTTAGGCGACTTCATAGGCTACTTGGGAATGTCGCCTTACATGTCGCCTTACATGTTGCCTCAGGCAACGTGTTTTCTCATAGTATGTTAGGCCACTTCCAAGGTGACTTGCTCATGTCGCCTTTTTCACCCGAACTGGGAATTTCGGGTATTTCACACCAGCTCATTTTTTGGTCCCTATAAATACATCTTCTTCTCCACCATTTAGACCTAGAGCTCTGAAAATATATCCCTAAGTGAGAGAAAGTAAATCCAAGAGAGAGAGAGCTCCAAGAAGTCCTTTTTACTCAACCAAACTCTTACCCATGTGCATCTAAGGTCCATTCTTGCAACTATTCTTCATGGGTCTTCGTGCTCTTCTTGACTAGGTAATCAAACAAGTCTTAGAACTTCCTTTTCATCTCTATGTTCTTGTTTACTTAGGGTTAGCAATTATTTGTTAATTAATTGCATGTTTATTTGGTTTAGCATGATTTGAGTATGTTTGTTGGTTGAGATTGTATGTTCATTGATAGCTATCTTTTAGGACCATTTTGCCCTTTAGCTAAATCTTCATGCATTTGCATTTAGATATTGATATCTAGGATTTGCACTCATTGACATCTTTAAATCCTTAGATAAGCATTTAGTGTTGCCTAGCATTAATTGCATGTTAGAATATTTTTACATATTCACATAGGTTGTTTAACCTCTTCATTGATTGTTAAGCCTTGTGACTAAGTGGATTAGTGCACAAGCTTGTTGGTCTAGGATCACTATTAAAGGCCCGTTGGGTAGAGTGAAAGGGTTAGTGACCAAGTATGGTGTGACTTGAGGTCAACCTAGGTTTTAAACTTTCATTCAAATAGTGGATTTGAGGACCGTGTGTGGCTAGAAGGATAGCCCGTGAGTTTTGCCCAGTTGGAGGTTTTCTCACGTAAATCAATCCTTGTATTTTTATTGCTTTCCGCATGTTTATTTTTGATTGATTGATTGCTAATATGGGGTAGCATTATTAAAATTGAGTAAGTCAAAAAGTTGGTAATAAATCAACTAAAACCTATTCACCCCCCTCTAGGTTAGTAAACACACGCTTTTTAGCATTTTCAATTGGTATCAGAGCGGGTTCCTAAACATACCTAGGAGATCCTTGCTCTTTTTTTTTTGTCTTGCATTTTGCATTTTGGTTGTTGGTTGTTGCATAGATTAGCATTCATCTCATTCATACCCAAACACTATGAGTGGGAACGGAAGTGGAAATGAGGGAGCTTCTAGCACAAGACCCCCTTTGCTCATCAGAGTAAACTATGCCTTTTGGAAAGGCAAGATGGAGTCTTACATTTGCCAAATAAATAACCGAGCATGGATGGCAATTGAAGATGGCTACACTACTCCGGAAAAGACTCTTGTAGACGAAAGTGTAGTTCCCAAGCCAAAGTCGGAATGGTCAACTCAAGAGTTCGAAGCATCCAAGTGGAACAACAAGGCTATGCATGCCATTCTTTGTGCAATGGATGACAATCAGTACAAATTGATCCAAACAACAAGAATTGTAAAAGAGGCATGAGAGATTCTAGAGACGGCCCATGAGGGAACCGAGGTGGTCAAGGACTCTAAGCTTCAAGTCCTCCAAACACAATTCGAGCAAATTAGAATTGAGGAGGATGAGTGCTTCAACGACTTTCAAGTGAAGTTGATGGTGTTAGGATTATGCTCAATAGCAAGAGTGTAATATTGTAATTAACAATCTTTTCATATAAATAAAGTAATTTCTGATTCTGTAAAATCTTATAGCATTTATAATTATAATTGTCAAGGTAAATAATCATAAGGTCAAAAGAATATGAGATATGAAGAATTGTTTGTACATCCGGATATGTATGAGGTAGACACAATTCTTTAGTTAGTCTTGAATAACGTTCACAACTTAAGTTAAAGGTTGGGCACCTCTATCTTGATAAAGTTGTAGAATTCTTTTACTAGCATTTGAGTGGGATCAAATGAGTTATGATGAGTCTAAAATCATCGAAAGGTTTTCGAGTAAAAGAATCTAGTGCACTGGATGCATTGAACTGGATCACAATGAAATACTTTATCTAGAACCGTCACTAGATATAAGTCTTTTCATTGTCAGGACAATCGGAGAGTCTATCTAAATCCTGAGATAAATGATGGACTTATGGTTGCAAGTGTTATCATTTGAGCTATCAATGAGTACGATTATATAGCATAGTCTATCCTCGATAGTTTGGTGGCATTCATTTGTTAATCGATAGAGGACTTCATTTATAGATATGGACATCGTGAATCATTTGTTGATTGTGATTAGGTTATGTCTATTGAAGCTTAAATTTAGATAGCCCGTCAAGATCAACAATCCACACGTACTTGCATGGATCACTTGATATATTCTACCGGACCAATTTATGGGTCCATCTAGAATTGCATTTAATATATTAAGAATATAATATATCTATTATTTATTTAATGGGCTACACTATTATACTAATATATTAAAAGGAGACATGTAGGCTTGTTTCTTTTAGTGAGAATAAGTCTGGTTCACGTGTGGGACTTTTATTTAAAGTCTAATGGATTAAATAAAATAAGAAAAATAATATTGGGCCCATATATACATGGTGTGGGCGGCAAGGCTAAATAAAATAGCCCAAGATATTATTTTATTTTATTGTTTTGATTAAATGGGAATTAATTAATTAATAGTTTAAATCAAAATATTTTCCTCATCAGTAAATTAAATACTATGTGTTGGATTAGGGTTGAAATTCTTTTAAGTGATAGGAGTCCTAATGTGGTAAGGATTAAGTCCACATACACTCCTTATTATACTAAGAATTCGGCCACCACTAGTCCTACAAGGGTTAGGATTCTTGAATTGATAGGAATTAGGGAAAAGGATAATTCCTTTTCAAGTAAGGAAATTAACCAACCCTAGATTTCCTATTCAATGAATTCGGCCAACCCTACTTGGTGAAGGAGAAAATTCGGCCAACCTATAAATATAAGGTTATGAATTTTCAGCCACAAAAAAAGAAGAAAAATAGAGAGAGATTTTTGTTTGTTTTGAAATAAAAAATCCTACTCTATACACATAGATTTTCGGCCAAGAGAGAAAAAGAAAATAAGTTCTCATTCGATAGTGCACTTACAAGCCTTTAACATCAAAAGGTTTTGTGCACACTTTCGATTTAGGGTTACGCGAGTTTCAATCATATTGATTGTGAATTCAAAAGTGACCGGAACTATTTTTTTAGGCTCTTGGTGTTTTACTATTGAAGATCAAGATCAGAAATTCCATACATTCATTCTAAGGTAAGTAATTCAAAGAAAAAGGGAGACCACGCTCCTAGGTGATTCACGTACGTGCTAGGATTGAAGATCTTGCGGATTACCATCGACGTAAGTCAGTCGGATAACGCAACAAGAGGTATTTAACTCTAACCATATATTTGAGTTTAATTAATTAAAGGGTTAAGGTTCAAATCTTTAGAAAAATTTTAAACTATACGAAAATTATTTTTTCGCCTTCCGCTGCAGTTTTAAGCAATTTTTCCCTACAATTGGTATCAGAGCCTTTGTTTTACCCTTAATTAATTAACGTATTTATACGTGAATCTATTTCTTTTTATCGTGATTATGGATGTTTTAGGAAGAGATGGCACTCTAGGTATTCGCATATATAATTACATGTGGAATGTATGGATTTATATATGTTGTTATAAAGTGAATTGTTATTGCTCGATTTTGGTCCTAGAATTTCAATGTATTTTTGGTTTCGGAATTGTAACAAGAAGGGTGGTCTATTATCGCCATAATTCCTTCTTGGTAGTTGCTAAGTTCTTATTAATTTTATTGTAAAAATACTGCAGTTTTTTTATTGTATTAAAATTTAGTACAGTTTTTTTATTGTATTAAAATAAGTGCAGTAGTTTAAATAAAAAAAAATATTTCTGCAGTATTTTATTGTATAAAATAAGTTGTAATATATTCAAGATTTGAAGAAATTGGAGCATCCGGAACCGAGCTTGGCACCCGCGCGCACCGAGACAACAAGCGCGCACACAACCAAGCGTGCAGCTGCGCTTGTTGCGGTGCAGCAGCGCGCGCAACCCATCCATGGGCTGGCCATGCGACAGCTCATGCCCTTGCATGGGCTAGGCGTGCGCATGGGCTGCATGGGCTGCATGGTGATCTTCGGGCACGCGAGTTACGTGCGCGAGATGGTCGCTTGAAGTCTTGTTCGCCAAGAAAGGAGTTTTTTGTATTCCATACAATTGTAATTTACATGCTTTTCTAGGATGGACCAAAATTGTGGCTATTTATTTTTATGTATAAATATTACAATATTTGTTATTGTATGATAACATGTCTGATAGAATAGGAGTGCCACTCATATATCTCTTTTGGTATAAACATGCATTGAATGATTTAGGTATCTAATTGGCATCTAGATAACTTGGTGAAATCATTCTTTGGAATTTAATCACACGCCTTAAATAATTGAGTGGGAGAAGGTGTGTTAGAACACCTATGGCCTCCAAGGTTAGTTGAGCTTTATTATTTATTGGTAATCCCCCCGAGGGGCGTCCATAAATGGAATTTAGCAAAATACTTCCTTACAAGGATAGACTAGACAATTGACTCAAACGAGATCTACTCCCAGAGGAGGGATTTTCGTGAGAGAAAATTGAGGGTCGATATCTTGGTAACACACTCAATGTAATTTTATTAATACCCTCCCAAGAGTTCTTGTTAATAAAATTGCAAGGCTAAAATTGAAAACGCTGGTTGTTAAGTTAACAATTAGGTGGGACCTAGTCCAACTAGTAAATGGTGCGAACTCCCGAAGGAGGCGTAACATTTATGGGTGTTGGATCACCGTTGAATTTTTCACGATTGAGTTATTTAATTAATTCAAGATAAATATTCGAAAGTGCTTTATCATGATTATTTACTTATATATGCTTTTTGTTTTATTCAGAAATCATGACCCCATCACTTATGAACATCCTGAAAGATAACACTTTAACTGGAGATAATTATGTCAGATGGAAAAGAAAAATTGGGTTGTTGCTGCAAAGTGAAAAACATAAGTTTGTTCTAACTACTCCTAAACCACCTGCTCCTAATAATGAATCAAGTATTTTGCAAAGAGATGAGTATGAGCAGTGGAAGACCTCAGATGATATGGCCAAATGTTACAGTATGGCTACTATCTCCGACGTGTTGCAATAGCAGCATGAAGGAATGGGGTCTGCTGCTGATATTATGATGTCTCTGGAAGAAATTTTTGCTATGAGGTCTAGGACGACTAAAAGAGAGGCATTGACTGCTTTTATGAATCTTAGGATGAAACCTGGACAGGCTGTGAAAGATCATATGATGAAAGTCATAGCACATCTAAATATTACAGAATTAAATGGCGCTGAGATAGATGGTGAGACCAAAATTGACATGATTGTCAACTCACTATCAGATTCCTTTGATCAGTTCAAATTGGACTACACCTTGAACAAAAAGGAATACACCTTGCAAGGCCTGATGCAAGATGTTCAAAGCATTGAAAAGATCCTTGTGAAAAGCAAAGGTCAAGAGATTCATATGGTTGGTAAAAGTTGCTACTGTTAAGACCCATCAGAAGGTCAAGAAACAACAGAAGAAAAAGCAACTTGGGCCTACCAAGAAGGAGACCAAGAAAGTAACCAAGATCAAAGGGAAATGCTTCCTTTGTAGTGAAAAGGGACATTGGAAACTAAATTGCCCAAAGTCCCAGAACAAGAAGGAAGAAGGTAATATTAATTATCTTGAAATATGTTTTCTGGCAGATTCTACAGATTCTTGGATCATAGACTCTGGAGCCACTAATCATGTTTGTTATTCCTTACAGGGGTTCCAAGAAAGGAGAAGGCTGAATAAGAACGAAATCAATTTGCGCTTGGGCAACGAATCGTTAGTGTCTGCAAGTGCAGTGGGAGATATTAGAGTTATTATAGATTCTAGTAGGCATTTAGATTTAATAGACGTTTATTATGTACCTCAATTCAAGAGGAATTTAATTTCAGTTTCTTGTTTAAATAAATTTGGATATTCGGTTACTTTTAATAAAGCTTTTATTATTAGTAAGAATGACAAAATTGTTTGCAAAGGTACATTGGAAAACGGTCTATTCTTTTTGCATAGAAATATCTCTCACTCGTTAGACACAGAAATAACGGAACCTAATCATAAAAGAGTAAAATTATCAAAAGATGAAACCTACCTTTGGAATTTACGCCTAGGTCACATTAACCTTAATAGGATTAAAAGATTGGTATGTGACGGACCTTTAAGTGACTTAAAGGTTGATGATCTACCAACTTGTGAATCTTGTTTGGAAGGTAAAATGACCAAAAGGCCATTCAATACCAAAGGTGCAAGAGCCACTGAATGTTTAGGACTATTACACACTGATGTATGTGGTCCTATGAGCATTCAAGCTAAAGGTGGATATAAGTACTTCATCACCTTCACAGATGATTACTCAAGATTTGGTTATGTGTATCTCATGAGACATAATTCGAATGCTTTTGACATGTTCAAAGCATTCAAAGCTGAAGTAGAAAATCAGCTTGAGAAACGCATAAAAATCTTGAGATCTGATCGTGATGGAGAATATCTATCTGGTGAGTTTCAGCAAAATCTTATTGATAATGGGATAGTTTCTTAGTTTTCTGCACCATTTACACCTCAAAAAAATGGGGTAGCAGAAAGGAGAAATAGAACTCTTTTGAACATGGTTAGGTCTATGTTGAGTTATTCAACACTTCCTATTTCTTTTTGGGGATATGCTCTACAAACTGCAATATATATTCTAAACGTGGTACCATCGAAGTCAGTTCCTGGAACACCATATGAGTTGTGGACTGGGCGAAAGCCTAGTTTACAACACATAAGGATATTTGGTTGTCCTGCACATGTGTTAAAAGGAAAGACAAAAAAGATGGAGTCCCGTTCGGAAATATGCATATTTGTGGGGTATCCAAAAGGAACTAAAGGATATTATTTCTATAGTCCTTCAGATCTAAAAGTGTTTGTTTCAACAAATGCTACATTTCTGGAAAAGGGCTATATGAATGATTTTGTTCCCAAAAGTAGAATTGTCCTGAATGATATGTCAGAAGATACAATTCCACAAGAGGTTTCACAACCTAACCCAATTGTAATTTCCACTCCAACACAAAATCAACAACCTACCATTCCTCGTCATAGTGGGAGGGTTAGAACCCAACCTGAAAGATACATCGGTCTAGGAGAATCTGTTGAGAATTTCCCTAACGACGATGATCCCTACACGTACAAGGAAGCAATGGAGGATGTTGATTGTCACCATTGGCAAAAGGCAATGCAATCTGAGATTAAATCCATGTTCGATAACAAAGTCTGGTCCCTTGTAGACTTGCCTAAAGGGATAAAACCCATTGGGTGCAAGTGGGTATACAAGAGGAAAAGAGGTATGGATGGAAAGGTGGAAACTTTTAAAGCTAGATTGGTAGCTAAAGGTTACACACAGAAAGAAGGTATCGATTACGAGGAAACCTTCTCTCCTGTGGCCATGTTTAAATCCATTAGCATACTCTTATCCATTGCAGCATTTTTAGATTTAGAGATTTGGCAAATGGACGTCAAGACAGCTTTCCTTAATGGAAGTCTTGACAAAAGCATCTATATGATGCAACCAGAAGGATTCATTGAAAAGGGCCAAATGGAAAAGGTATGCAAGTTGCAGAAATCAATTTATGGATTAAAGCAAGCATCCAGATCCTGGAACATAAGGTTCGACCAAGCTATAAAAGGTTTTGGATTTTTACAGAACCTTGAAGAACCTTGTGTATACAAAAGGATCAAAGGTGAAAAGTTGGTTTTCCTTATTCTTTACGTAGATGATATATTACTCATTGGAAACGATGTGGGAGTATTGACATCAGTAAAAGAATGGTTAGCAAAACAATTTGATATGAAGGACTTAGGAGAAGCAAATTTTATTCTAGGTATCCAAGTAATAAGGGATAGAAAGAATAAAACGATTGCACTATCCCAAGCTTCATACATAGACAAAATCTTGTCTAGGTTTTCCATGCAAGATTCCAAGAAAGGTATGTTACCTTTTAGGCATGGAATCAAACTTTCTAAGGAACAAGTTCCTAAGAATGAGCATGAAGAGCAATTCATGAGTAGAATTCCATATGCCTCGGCAGTTGGAAGTCTCATGTATGCAATGCTCTGTACTAGACCAGATATTTGTTTTGATGTTGGCATAGTTAGCAGGTTTCAATCGAAACCTGATCCTGATCACTGGACGGCAGTCAAGCATATTTTCAATTATCTTAGGAGAACGAAAGATAATATGCTTGTATACTCTGGAAGGGATTTAATCCCTGTTGGGTATACAGATTCTGATTTCCAATCGGATTCTGACTCTAGAAAATCCACATCAGGATCTGTGTTTACTCTTGGAGGAGGAGCAGTCATTTGGAGGAGTATCAAGCAATCTTGTATTGCTGACTCCACCATGGAAGCAGAGTATGTAGCTGCATGCTAAGCTGCCAAGGAGGCTGTTTGGCTTCGCCAATTCTTGATTGACTTAGAAGTAGTTCCTAGCGCGAATAAGTATATCACTATCTACTGTGACAACAGTGGAGCAGTGGCTAATTCGAAAGAACCAAGAAGTCATAAGAGAGGAAAACACATTAGAAAGAAAGTATCATCTTTTAAGGGAGATTGTTCATAGGGGAGACGTGACGATTACCAAAATCGCGTAGGCAGAAAATCTAGCAGATCCCTTCACAAAGGCTTTATCTCAGAAGAGTTTTGATGGGCACCTAGAGAACATGGGAATGAGAGATATGACACATTTGCTATAGCGCAAGTGGGAGATTGTTAGGATTATGCTCAATAGCAAGAGTGTAATATTGTAATTGACAATCTTTTCATATAAATAAAGTGATTTCTGATTCTGCAAAATCTTATAGCATTTATAATTATAATTGTCAAGGTAAATAATCATAAGGTCAAAAGACTATGAGATATGAAGAATTGTTTGTACATCCGGATATGTATAAGGTAGACACAATTCTTTAGTTAGTCTTGAATAACGTTCACAACTTAAGTTAAAGGTTGGGCACCTCTATCTTGATAAAATTGTAGAATTCTTTTACTAGCATTTGAGTGGGATCAAATGAGTTATGATGAGTCTAAAATCATCAAAAGGTTTTTGAGTAAAAGAATCTAGTGCACTGGGTCCATTGAACTGGATCACAATGAAATACTTTGTCTAGAACCATCACTAGATATAAGTCTTTTCATTATCGAGACAATCAGAGAGTCTATCTAAATCCTGAGATAAATGATGGACTTATGGTTGCAAGTGTTATCATTTGAGCTATCAATGAGTACGATTATATAGCATAGTCTATCCTCGATAGTTTGGTGGTATTCATTTGTTAATCGATAGAGGACTTCATTTATAGATATGGACATCGTGGCTCCATTTATTAAATGAGAGTATAATATCATCATATGGATGTTTTGAGGTATTGGATATTAAATCTCAACGTTGAGTTTTCAATAATGATTATTGAAGACATGGCTTCTGGACAAGTCAAAATATCCAAGTTCAAAATGTGGTCATATGAGGAAATATGGTAACTTGGAATGCTATAGGCGGTCTATGAGCTCTTGGCGATTACTGATATTATTCACGAGGATACACCATCTGCTATAAGATTGTCTAGGGTATGAATGAGAAACATCTCCTTATTCTATCTTTATTTAAGAGTTCAATTTTAGCCCTTTAGTGGAATGAGTTAAAATTAATAGATCGGACCTAAGTGAATCATTTGTTGATTGTGATTAGGTTATGTCTATTGAAGCTTAAATTTAGATAGCCCGCCAAGATCCACAATCCACACGTACTTGCATGGATCACTTGATATATTCTACCGGACCAATTTATGGGTCCATCTAGAATTGCATTTAATATATTAAGAATATAATATGTCTATTATTTATTTAATGGGCTGCACTATTATATTAATATATTAAAAGGAGACATGTAGGCTTGTTTCTTTTAGTAAGAATAAGTCTGGTTCACATGTGGGCTTTTATTTAAAGTCTAATGGATTAAATAAAATAAGAAAAATAATACTGGGCCCATATATACATGGTGTGGGCGGCAAGGCTAAATAAAATAGCCCAAGATATTATTTTATTTTATTGTTTTGATTAAATGGGAATTAATTAATTATTTAATTAATTAATAGTTTAAATCAAAATCTTTTCCATATCAGTAAATTAAATACTATGTGTTGGATTAGGGTTGGAATTCTTTTAAGTGATAGGAGTCCTAATGTGGTAAGGATTAAGTCCACATACACTCCTTATTATACAAAGAATTCGGCCACCACTAGTCCTATAAGGGTTAGGATACTTGAATTGATAGGAATTAGGGAAAAGGATAATTCCTTTTCAAGTAAGGAAATTAACCAACCCTATATTTCCTATTCAATGAATTCGGCCAACCCTACTTGGTGAAGGAGAAAATTCGGCCAACCTATAAATATAAGGTTATGAATTTTCGGCCACAAAAAAAGAAGAAAAATAGAGAGAGATTTTTGTTTGTTTTGAAAATAAAAAATCCTACTCTATACACATAGATTTTCAGCCAAGAGAGAAAAAGAAAATAAGTTTTCATTCGATAGTGCACTTACAAGCCTTTAACACCAAAAGGTTTTGTGCACACTTTCGATTTAGGGTTACGCGAGTTTAAATCATATTGATTGTGAATTCAAAAGTGACCGGAACTATTTTTTTAGGCTCTTGGTGTTTTACTATTGAAGATCAAGATCAGAAATTCCATACATCCATTCTAAGGTAAGCAATTCAAAGAAAAAGGGAGACCACGCTCCTAGGTGATTCACGTACGTGCTAGGATTGAAGATCTTACGGATTACCATCGACGTAAGTCAATCGGATCACGCGACAAGAGGTATTTAACTCTAACCGTATATTTGAGTTTAATTAATTAAAGGGTTAAGGTTCAAATCTTTAGAAAAATTTTAAACTATACGAAAATTATTTTTTTCGCCTTCCGCTGCGGTTTTAAGCAATTTTTCCCTACAGATGGACATAGTCAATCAAAGCCATCAACTTGGTGACCCCTATTATGATAGGAGAATCAAGCAAAAAATTATGAGGTCTCTTCCAGCAAGATTTGAGTCAAAAGTGACGGCTCTTGAGGAGAATAATGATTACAAGAACATGAAGCCAAGTGAAGTTATATGAAGACTTCTAGCATATAAGTCTAGGTGGACTCCTACACCTACACCTTCTAAAAAGAAAAATAGCATTGCTTTGAAGACCTCCAAGGTTGAGAAGGAGGAAAAAGACTCGGATGAGGAAATGGCCCTCATGGTGAAAAGATTCAAGAAGTTCTTCAAGTTTGAGAGGAAGGGATTTGGATCCAAAGGAAAGGAAATAAAGAAGAAGACTCCTTTCAAGAAGTTTAAGTCTAGTGAAGACAAGCCCACAAGAAAAGGGATTCAATGTTTCGAATGTGGAGGCTTCGGACACATCTCCACGGATTATGTCAATTTAAAGAACAAGACGAAAGGAAAGGCTATGGCCGCCACGTGGAACAATTGTGATGACTTGGAAGAAGAAGGAGAATCCTCGGATGATGAGGACCATATGGCCAACTTTATTGCCTTCGCATCGTCTCTCAAGAGTAAGGAAGCAATAGAAGATGAAGAAGAAGAGAAACAAAGTGAAGATGACTCAAGTGATGGTGAATCTTCATCCCATGCAACAAATATGGATGTAGGAAGAATGGATCTTGAAGGGTTCATTGAGCATTTTCAAAGCTCAAGATTGAAGATGAAGAAAGAGATTCAAAGGCTAAAGGGAGAGAATCTCAAGCTATCTACCGAAGTTACTCACTTAAATAAAGAAGTGAAGATAGCCAAAAGGAATGAGGAATTGATGGAAAAGGAGCTTGAAGAAGCAAGAGAGATCATTGCTAAGATGACTTCAAGCATGAAGAAACTTGACCACATGTTGGGAGTTGGCAAGAGGCCAACTGATAAGAAAGGTCTTGGCTATGAAGATGACAAGGATACCTCATCCTCAAGCAATACTGTGTTTGTCAAGAGCTTGGATAACAAAGAGCTTTCACCTCCACAACATCCTAGGAAGAAGATTGAACTAGAAGAGTGCTCTAAGGATTCCCAAGTCAAGGTGGAACAAGAGAAACAAGCTCAAGCTCAACCAACAAGGGTTCGTCAAGCAAGCTTTCCTTCACCCAAATACCACCAAGCCAAGAAGCAATTCATGCAAGCTCAACCAAGGAAGCAATCTACTCCAACTCAACAACAAAGAAGGAGAGAACCAATCCAACACCAAAGGCAAGCTCAAATGCGTGGGAAAGCCCCTTTGTATTCACAAGGGCATGGTATGTCTTCTTATTTCATTCCCACTTGTCATTTTTGTGGTGTTGATGGTCACATTAGACCTAATTGCTTCAAATACATTGAAATGTGTAGAATCAAGAGCATGATTGAAAGAAATAGAGCTAGAGCCAAAATGCATGTTCCTAGGAAATCTAGAGCAAATTTGCATGATCCTAGGAAATCTAGAGCCAATGTGACTAATACCACTAGAAATGAGAACATTTCACCTAAGTGGATTAGAAGAGATGACTATTTTTGCTATGTGGCTCAAATTGCCTTGAAGGCAAATGCCTCTAACACTTTGTATTTAGATAGTGGGTGTTCTAGGCATATGACGGGGAATAAGAGTTTCTTTAAATCTCTTGTCTTGGAGGATGGAGGATTTGTCACCTTTGGTGATGGATCTAGAAAGAAAGTCATAAGGAAAGGAACCATTTCCATTCCAGATTTATTCTCCTTGTCCAATGCTTTACTTGTTGATGGCTTGCAAGCCAATCTTATAAGCATTTCTCATCCTAATGATGATGGACTCTCCGTCTTGTTTAACAAAAATGATTGCTCTATTTTAATGCCAAATGGACAAACCTTGCTAAAAGGAAAGAGATCTAGTGACAATTGCTATTGTCTTGAAGCTAGTGCTATCTCTTGCAATATGTCCAAGTGTGAGGAAGTTGAGTTGTGGCATCAAAGACTTGGCCACATGAACTATTGAGATTTGAGGATCTTAGATAAGTTCAAGGTTGTGAGTGGCCTCCCTAAGCTTGGGAAGAAAGTCGATGGCGTTTGTGGACCTTGTTAACAAGGGAAACAAACCAAAAGTATGCACAAGAAATGCAAGTATCTCACCACCAAGGTGCCATTAGAGCTTCTACATATGGACCTTATGGGTCCCATGCAAACCGAGAGTCTCAGTGGCAAGAGATACATTTTTGTTTGTGTAGTTGATTTCTCTAGATTTACATGGATATATTTTCTTAGAGAAAAATCTAAAAAATTTGAAAAGTTTAAAATGCTTTGCACTAAAATTCAAAATGAAAAGAATTAGGAGTGACCATGGGAAGGAGTTTGAGAATGCTTGTTTTGAAAGCTATTGTAATAGCATTGGCATTTCTCATGAGTTCTCGGCACCTCAAACTCCTCAACAAAATGGGGTTGTATAGAGGAAGAATAGGGTCCTTCAAGAGATGGCCCGTGTGATGTTGCATAGCAACAATGTCCCTAGAAACCTTTGGGCTGAAGCCCTCAATACGACATGCTACATAGGCAATAGAGTCTTTCTAAGGCCCGGTACTAGGCAAACCTCCTATGAATTATGGAAGGGTAGGAAGCCAAATGTTAGCTACTTCCAATCATTTGGGAGCACATGCTATATTCTAAATGACCGAGATAAACTTGGCAAGTTTGATGCCAAGAGTGATGAGGGAACTTTCATTGGCTATGCCCTTAATAGTAAGGCCTATAGAGTTTTCAATTTAAAAACTTGAAGTGTCATGGAATCATGTAATGTTGTCACAGATGATTGTAGGCCTAAGACTAGAGATCATGATGAGGAGGTTATTGTGATTGATGATTCTTCCTTGGAGAAAAATGGTGAGACTTCAATTGATGTGAAGTTAACTCTTGATGAAGAGGTCATTCAACCTCTTGATAGAGATCCATCATTGGACTCTAAAGAATCCGCTCCATGGGTTAGACATCTCCACAACAAGAATGACATTCTTAGAGATGTGATTGAGGGTGTTAGGACTAGGTGTCAAATAGCTAATAAAATTAGCTATACTTGTTACACCTCTCAAATTGAACCCAAAAAGGTTGATGAAGCCTTGAATGATAAGTTTTGAGTTCTTGCCATGCAAGAAGAGCTAAACCAATTTAAAAGAAATGAGGTTTGGACTTTAGTTCCTAGACCCAAGGACACTAATGTCATTGGCACTAAGTGGGTGTATAGGAACAAGTCGGATGAAGATGGCAACATTGTACGCAACAAGGCTAGACTTGTGGCACAAGGATACTCTCAAATTTAGGGTATTGACTTTGAGGAGACTTTTGCTCTGGTTGCCCATCTTGAGTCTATAAGGCTTCTTTTATCCATATCATGTGTGCACTAGTTCAAATTACATCAAATGGATGCTAAGAGTGCCTTCCTCAATGGTTTCTTGCATGAGGAAGTGTTTGTTGAGCAACCCAAGGGTTTTGTGGATCCACACCACCCCAACCATGTCTATCACCTCAAGAAGGCTTTATATGGGTTGAAACCAGCACCAAGGGCTTGGTATGGGCGCCTCACTCTCTATCTTGTTGATAATGGCTACTCAAGAGGTAGTAGTTGACAAGACTTTGTTCATCAAGGGCAACAAAGATGAGCTTTTCATAGCTCAAATATATGTTGATGATATTGTTTTTGGCTCCACCAACAAATCCAAAGTCCAACAATTTGTTGATGTCATGTCTCATGAGTTTGAGATGAGTCTTGTTGGGGAGCTCAATTACTTCCTAGGTTTGCAAATCAAGCAATTGCATGATGGGATTTTCATATCCCAAGCTAAGTATGCTAAGAACCTAGTGAAGAAGTTTGGCCTTGAGAATGCCAAACATTGTGACACACCCACGAGTACCACCTTGAAACTAAGCAAGGATGCTAGTGGCAAGAGTGTGGAACAAAGTCTTTATCGTGGCATGATTGGTAGCTTGCTTTACTTGATCGCAAGTAGGCCCGATATAGCATTTAGTGTGGGTGTGTGTGCTAGGTACCAAGCGGATCCCAAGGAATCCCATCTCTCCTCCGTGAAGAGAATCATTCGATATGTGAATGGGACATCCAACTATGGGATATGGTACTCTTTTGACACTAATGCTAGCTTAGTTGGCTTTAGTGATGCAGATTGGGCAGGAAATTGTGATGATAGGAAGAGTACATCGGACGGTTGCTTCTTCCTAGGCAACAACTTGGTCTCATGGTTTTGCAAGAAGCAAAATTCCATCTCTCTACCCACAGTTGAAGTGGAATACATAGCCACCGGGAGTGCTTGCACACAACTCCTTTGGATGAAGCAAATGCTTGTGGATTATGACTTTGATCAAGGTATTCTAACCCTTTATTGTGATAACATGAGTGCAATTAACATTTCAAAGAATCTGGTTCAGCACTCTAGGACAAATCATATAGACATTAGGACATCATTTCATTAGAGAACTAGTTGAAAACAAATGCATTGCACTTGAGCATGTGGGCACTAATGATCAACTAGCGGATTTATTTACAAAGCCCTTAGACTCAACTAGGTTCAAGCCACTTAGTAGGTCTATTGGGATTTATCATATGCCTTGATGAGTTTAGGTGATTGACCCCATATATATGGGGAACTCAAGCGAAGAGAGCAAACTTACATAGTTGAAATACGCAAAAATTTGATCAACTTTATGCTTCTTCATTATTTGCTTGAGTATTTTGGTTGTGCTTCTATATTATTATATAGCGTTTTATTCAATAAGTGTGTCCTTGCTTTGTTTGTAATCCATGTCACCTCTATGTTCAAACATGCATTTTTGGAGTAGGAGAATTGATTGGGAAGTACAATTGAATGACCTATAATTTATCTCCATGACATGTGACTTGATTTTGACATGCTAAAATATTATGCATGATATGTGTGTGAATGTGTGTGGAAGCAATTGACAAGGCTAAACTCAATAAGGACCTTGTGTCCATTTAATAAATAAGGATGTCTCATCCAATTTAGCCTTGCCTCTCTTTTTAATGGTTGAGCAAGACACCAATCAATAAGGATTTTATATGCATTCAAATTAATAAAGATTTTATATCCAAGTCTTGATTGACCATTAAGGATTGACAATATTGCTTGTGTGTGTTACAACATTTTAAAGCTATATCTTGTTTATTTATGACAAAAGGGTACAAATTGGTTTGAATTCCTTTGGAAACCTTTTGATGTTCACTTTGCCAAATACCATTTGCTTGATCCTTGATGTTGCATGTCTTACATCCAAAGCAACTAAGTCGCACATTTTTCTTCAAAATAAATCCTCCATGATTCTCTCTCAATTAATTAAGTTGCATAAAGTTGTTGTATATGATTATGCACTTATCTTGCAAATAGCTCTCTTTGCTATTTTGACCCGTTGGGGGCTACTCCTTTGCCTATCTCATGACAAAAAGGGGGAGTAATTTGAAGTTTAGGGGGAGTTGCATATTAAAGGAGATTATCTTGTTGAGGGGGAGTAACCCATTTAGGGGGAGCATTAGCATTGCACTTCACTGCATTTTTTTGTGTTCATTAATGCAAATGCTTGTTTTTATGTTTTCACTTGATCACCTCACATACACTTGTCTTGGAAAGTGTAGTCTCATTGTTTTGTAGGGATGGCTATTCTACAAGAGCTTGAAGATTTGAAGACCTAGTATCTAGGTATCTATTTGTAATATAGAATATCTTTTTGTTGACCTCTAGTTTTTATTCTTTATTGTGAGGATGATTTGTGAGTGGTGGTTTTGTCACAAAATAGCCTAAGGGGGAGATTGTAAGCTCCTCATACTTTGATTGGCTTATTTCGTTGACATACCACATTGGGGATTAATTTTGTAAGGGTAAATTAGGCCTCATTGGGTGTGATCAAGCTTCAAGGGAATCATCTTTCTCAAGAGCACTTCAAAGGTATATCACATGCTTAATTCTCTTTGAAGAGTTTTTAGTTGCACACACTCACATCCAATGCATTTGTATTGACATGCATGTATGGTTGCACATTCACACTTCTTGAATTTTGGAGTTGATGAGCTGCACAGTGGGTTAGGTGACATGCAAGGCCACTTGTGAATGTCGCCTTAGACTTGAATTTTTCCCACAGTGTGTTAGGCGACATGCAAGGCCACTTGTGCATATCGCCTCAGATATCGCCTTAGTCTTTTAATTTTCCCACACTATGTTAGGCGACTTCATAGGTGACTTTGTCATGTCGCCTTACATGTCGCCTCTGACATCTTGTTTTTTCCCCAGTGTGTTAGGCGACTTCATAGGCGACTTAGGAATGTCGCCTTACATGTCACCTCAGGCAACGTGTTTTCTGACAGTGTGTTAGGCGACTTCCATGGTGACTTGCTCATGTCGCCTTGCATGTCGCCTTTTTCACCCGAACTGGGCATTTCGGGTATTTCACACCTGCTCATTTTTTGGTCCCTATAAATACATCTTCTTCTCCACCATTTAGACCTAGAGCTCTGAAAATGTATCCCTAAGTGAGAGAAAGTAAATCCAAGAGAGAGAGAGCTCCAAGAAGTCCTTTTTAGTCAACCAAACTCATACCCATGAGTATCTAAGCTCTATTCTTGCATCTATTCTTCATGGGTCTTCATGCTCTTCTTGACTAGGTAATCAAACAAGCCTTAGAACTTCCTTTTCATCTCTATGTTCTTGTTTACCTAGGGTTAGCAATTATTTGTTAATTAACTGCATGTTTATTTGGTTTAGCATGATTTGAGTATGTTTGTGATTATGTTTGTTGGTTGAGATTGTATGTTCAATGATAGCTATCTTTTAGGACTATTTTTCCCTTTAGCTTAATCTTCATGCATTTGCATTTAGATATTGATTCTAGGATTTGCACTCATTGACATCTTTAAATCCTTAGATAAGAATTTAGTGTTGCCTAGCATTAATTGCATGTTAGAATATTTTTACATATTTACATAGGTTGTTTAACCTCTTCATTGATTGTTAAGCCTTGTGACTAAGTGGATTAGTGCACAAGCTTGTTGGTCTATGATCACTATTAAAGGCTCGTTGGGTACAGTGAAAGGGTTAGGATTATTTAAATTGAGTAAGTCGAAAAGTTGGTAATAAATCAACTCAAACCTATTCACCCCCCCCCCCCCCCCCCCCCTCTAGGTTAGTAGACACACACTTTATAGCATTTTCAACATATAATCACTTAGACTCTTAATTATCTTCATTGAGTCAAAGCCTTGTTGCTTCTGGGTGAAGTTGCACAAGCATTGAAGTCTTGCAACCAAAGGTTGGTTTGAAAATATACAAATGCGGTTAAATTGCCTTAAGCTGACCTAGATGTGGGGGGAGGGGGGGGGGGGGGGGGGGGTGAATAGGTTTTTACACCTTTTTTCAATCCCTTGAAACAAACATAAGTTTGTCCCTCTAGCTAGCTTGAATCAAAACACTTTAGATCATAGAGCATATGTAGACATTCAATATGAATTCTTAATTAAAGTATTGTCAAACAAGCTTGCAAGTTGCTAGTGAAAGAATTATAATAAAACTAGAAACAAAAAATACTTGTATTCACAATATTGTTCATTATGTACAAGTACTTAATCAAAGATGATTATTCACAAATAATCCAAATACAAAGAAAATAATATTTACAACTTTGATCAATGAAGTGCTTGCTTCTCACACTTTACAACAATCTTGTTTCCAACAAAATCTTGAAATGAAGTTTATGAAACAAGATACAAACACACACATACAAGTATAAAATAGAGATAGGAAGAATTGACACAAGGATTTTTTTTAACGTGGTAAAATCTCCTAAGAGGAAACATCCACGTGTTGAATACAACCATCGGGTACTTTTATTATTATAAAGTAGACAAGACATTCCTCAAAAGCGACCAACAAATGACACATTCTATATTGGACTTGACGTCTACCCAATCCCTATTGGTAGATTGGAAATTCCTCAAAAGTGATCAACAAATGACACACTCTCTATTGGACTCCACTCTACACAACACCATTAAGAAGTTGGAAATTCCTCAAGAGTGCTCAACATATGATACACTCTCTATTGGACTCCACCACATCTTAGTATCCTGGGTCTACCAATAAAAAGTCTACTCTCTATCCAAGGCACCCATGCCTCTAGAAAGTCTCTCATGCTTGATTATATGGACCACATGTCCTAACCGAAACTCCTTGCTTGACTATCCAGACCACATGTCCTAGCCAAGACTTCATGCCTTATTCAAGGACTTCCTAGTGTGATCAATGAATGCAAAACGCAAACAAACACTCAACATAGAATATGAGATCAATATATTCTATAGGAACTAGATATATGCATGTAAGTTCATAAATCAAAATTGTCTAGTTTCTAACATGAATAAATTCTAGAACATGTGAAAACACCTAAACACATTAAAGTACTAAAATCATTCATGTGACTAAAACTTGAATCAATCATATACATTAAGCACGTATTCAAGATTTTAGTAACAAACAAAACCATGCTAGATTCACAAAAATATGATCAATGAATATTCTAGCAAATATTTAGAGCATGTATTTATGAACAAGTCAATTAAATCCTAATTAGCTCTAAATATGAAATCAAATGTCCTAATCCTAAATATATTCAACTAATGAGTCCTAGCACATGAAAAAGCTATCAATCATGAAAGTAAAGTCAATCAAAGAACATATAGCCCTAGATAATAAGCTAATCACAATACAACTCACAAACATGTGAAAACCTAGATTTCTAGAAAACTAGTTCACATTCATGTCTCTAATTAGACAAGATTAGCCTATTAATTGAAGCTCTACTTCTCAAATACATTTTTTCAAGTATCACATACATATAGAAGAAGAAAACCCAAGGTAATTGAAGACTTTGAAGATCAAAACACAAAGATTAAAACAATACCTTGTAATCTCATGCAGTTTGGTTTTGACTATAAAACCACCATGAAACTTGAACAAATGACAGCAAAGTGACTTGGAGAAAGTAGGGGACTTCAATACAAAGATTCTCCAACTTGAATCACTCAAATCGGAGAACATTTTAGAGAGTTATGGTGTTTGGAAGGTGAGAAAAGTTGGAGAGAAAATTCTGCACAAGTTTTGGAAATTTTCTTCAATGAAAATGAAAGAGGGAAGGCATATTTAAATGAGAGGGAATGAGAGGGAAAGTGGGGACCAATGGCCACGTGCCACCTCACATCCCCGAGGAGGCGCGTGGCCATCTTAGGGGTAGGAGGCCCTTCTCCCCGAGATGGCCACGTTCCTCATCGGGGATGGGTGGCAAGTGGCCTTTAGCCACTGGCATCCTCCCTCGCTCACCTTCTCGTTCTTCGACCTTTCTTAGGCCTCCTAACTCCAAATTCGATTCTGGTTTTAGATTACGAACCGAGACTCTCTCACACACATGGACGACTATCAAACTTAGACAAGAAATTATGAACTTGACTCGGTACACGAAGACGAAGACAATGCATGGTAGGTGACCAGAAAGTTTAGTAACTTTTTACTTGGAACTTGAAAACTAATGAATGAGTAACCGAAATGATCGGAACTTAATAAGGAATAATATAAGATCACATTCAAGTCCAATGTATATAAAACATAAACAAATAAACACATGAACACACAAGAATGCTATTTCCTAGACATAGTCCTAGAACATGCAATATACAAAATTTGTCAATTTAAAGCTAATGCATGAGCATTCAATATCAAGTGTGTGAATGTGTTATACAAATTGAGCACAACGATGCAGGGACACATATGGATGCAATGTGTGTGTGTGCCTAAGCCTTGTATGAGAAATGAGGTCTAAATATAACTTTGATGAACAATGATGCATATTTCGCTTTAAAGGCTCAATCTTGATTGATAAGTTGCCAAATCTTCTTTGAAGCTTGAATCGTCATCAATCTAAGTCAACTAGTGAATTCAAGTAAAGCATTGTTTTAATATGAAATTAATGCCGAAACAACTTCAAAAACCTAACAATCTCCCTTTTTGGCAAATTCCATGTCAAACCCCCTATACATATACTAAAACAATTACAAAGAAGATTGGTTAGAATGAGTTACAAATGAGTTACAATGAGTTACAATGAATTACACACTCATAGACTAATGTTCAACAAGTCTTGAACCTCTTCTTGATCTTCTCTTGTAATCACCTAAAATCAACTTGAAGCACAATATATATACAAGAGACAACACATATGGCAATATATATTTTGGCAAGAATAAAGCATTTCAAACTCAAATGAATCCTGTATCTCCCCCTTAATACATGCCAATCCAAAATATTCTAACCAAATTAAATACAAATTATTACATGCCATAAAAGTTCAAGTTTTCAAATACAACATAAAATGAAACATAAAAAGATTGAAGTAAGCAAGCTAGTACACATTTCTCCCCCTTTTGACATGATATGAAGCCAAAAGGTAAATTAAATGAAATGTACCTCAAAAGTATTCTACTATCCACTTGTATCACCAAGGAACTTTGAGCGATTGATAGTTCTCACATAATGCTTTAGAGTAGTTCCTTTGCTTGAGGAGATGCTTTCATCCAACTCTTTTATCCTAGCATCATGTTGAGCTACCTTAACATTGAGTTCTTCAATCTTCCTTTGTGATTCTTCAACATTCACGCTGGACTTTTCAACCTCTTCCCTCAATTGTGTAGCCCAATCCGAAAGACAATTTGTGCTAAATACAAGGCTTGAATCTTGGAATTCACTAAAGAGCCCAAAAGTATCACAAGACCTTCCCTTGTTTTGTATGACATAAAAGTCACACGTTTGTCACTAAACTTCTCTAAGGGAGGTAATAACACATCTTCCTCACGTGTTTTCACATCTCGAGCCAAACACAAGTGAGTAATAAACCCCGAAAGTGCCAACTTCTTATCTAACCTAGTTGAAGGCCGCACTATCAATATATTTCACAATAACTTCTCCAAGGTTTATGGGTTTGCTAGTCACTAAGGCATACACAATCTTGATTTTCTCCTAATTTAGCTTGGTAGAGTTAGAAGATCCTATAAGATTTGTGCAAACAAAAAGATTCCAAAAGGCACTATACTTAGTCAACTCACTTTGGCTAATAAAAGCACGATTCCCCACTCAAAATCATTGTCATCACATAGAGTTCTACCCATCAAATTGAGATTCTCAACAATTTCAACATCAAGAAAGTTTGACTCAATCTCATTAGATAACCCAAGGAATTTATTGATATTCTCCGAGATAACTCTAAAGACAACAGCTCTCACATCCATCAAGGTGTTTACAATGGTTGTACAATGCTTGTACTCATGGTAGAATTCCCTAACAATACCATCAATGACCATTCCAAGCATATTAACCCATGTACCCCAATTTCTATCAGTAATAACCTGATGGACATAAGAACCTCTACACTTACACAAATCTATACCCCTCTCTTGCAGCAATGTATTGGTTCCCATAACCCCCAAGGGATTCAACCTAGAGGATTTGGATTTCTTAGAGGCAGATTTGGATTTGTCTATGAGTTTAGAAGGATCACTACTCCCGGTAGCCTTGTTTCTTCCCATGATCTTGTGTAGATAATCACTAAACACATAAAACAAAAGTGAGTGGAAACAATCAAAGCAAGTTAGTAATCAAAAATACAAAGGCATATGGTAATACACAAAATCATCACGCAAACCAAGACATATTAAATAGCATCTACAAGATTCTTCACATCAACCAAAGAATATGCCAACAAATATCAACTTAAAACATGTGAACATATAATAAAAGAGAACAAAGTTTAGCATACTATGATCCCCCTTGATAAGTGTTTTATTTAAGATCAAGATAGACTAATGCTCACAATAAAATCCACACAATCACACATTCAAGCAATTTTAAATAAATCCAACAAAATAAGCTCGACAAACTAAGAGAGATACACCAAGATTTTCAATCTCTCTCATAATTTATCTAAAATTGCTGAGGGCCCTATGGAGAATGTGGTCAGAAATCCATAATAGAGTCCGACCACAACGACCGAATTGATTATCTTCATGCATAAGGATACTAGATTACCTAGTATAAAAGATTGAAAAATCATCACAAACCTCCCTTTTTTCTTTTCTATTTCAATTTCTGGATTATTATATGATGATTTTTGAACTTTCCATATATAGAAATAGAAACAGATAGACTAGAAACGACATCTCTTATATCAATTCTTATGTCAATGACACCAAAGGGATATTAAATGAATGGAATTGGGATATGGATGGAATATAATGAAATAGAGCCACTTTGTGGTTCCCTATGAAACGGGGCATAGAATATCAAATACTTTATAAGCAAAAGTGCGTGTGTGAATTTTGCTTCAAGCATATGTAAAGAAGTAATTTGATAATCAACATGCAAACCATATCAACATCTATTCATCTTAAGCTTTTCCATAAAAGTTCAAACAAATTATCATCCGGAATTATTGCTTTTAAGAGAATAGATTTCAACATATAAACTTGTGTGTGCATGTAGCTCATCATCCCATTTCTATTTGACAACCCAAGCATTTTTGTTTTCCAACTATACTCCTTTAAGCCCTTTTTTTATTATTATTTAGGCTTTGAATCAAATATTTTTTTTATTGATTCTTTTCAACACTTCTTCGATGTTTCTGACAAAAACATATACTCTTCATTACGGCTTTCACTCATCACAATGGTGTAGCCCTTTCCTACATTGGGCGGCTACACAACCAAGGTTTGTAGCCCTTCTCATGAAGGTGCTCGTTGAGTTCTATGTAGTTGCCGAAGCAAAATTGATACTAACCATATGTCATCTTTAATGTACTAGTCATAGGACTTCAAGGTGTATCCATAACTTACATATTTTCAAACTCAACGTACTTAACAAAACATACAAGAGAACAAAGTGCATTTTTGGAAAACCATGTATTATGGCTTACAAGCACATGATCTAAAAGCAATACAAAGAGACTTACTTAAGATCATTACTTCTCAAGAGAGTAGCTTTCAACGAATATGAAGCTCATATTTTTCAAAAATATGCCACTCAACATTCAAACATATAATACACACAGAATGATTAAGATCAATGTGAACAACATCACTAAAAGATCTTAAATAAGCAAATGTCAATGAGAACCATAAGAATACTACACTAGTTCTATAATATGACATGCTACATGATGTATTAATAGCCAAAATTGGCTAAGGACCAAAGGAAAATTTTCCACCTCCTAGACCTGGTTTCATACCCATGAGTTTCATCGGGAGATCTCAATATCCAGAGCGAAGCTATGATACCACCCCAGGCACAAGGGCGGGCTCCAGAAACACCCGGGATAGAGCCCGGACCCGAGAGCTTCCACCAGGAGACCTCTCTATCCAGGGCCGAACTGTGATACCACCCCAGGAACAAGGGCGGGCTTCGGAAACATCCGGGATAGAGCCCAGAACGATCAGATTTAGCCCGCATCACCAAAACTAGAAGCTCCCCGAAGTCAAGGTCATCTCGCAAATGCTCAAGAAACTCGTCTGTACCTCGATTGACACAGAAGAATGTCCCTAGAAGGCCGCGAGGTCAGTCGAAGCCACACCTAGCTTCAAAAAGGTCAGTTAAGGCCACACCTAGCTTCGAAAAAGTCAAGGGAAGCCAGATCTGGCTCCAAGCTGGATGAAACTTCTTGAACATCAAAGTCGAAATACTGATCAACCTCCCTGATTGATGCACCACACCATATCGTCATATCCCACGACCTCTATAAGGATCATACCTGGAAACGTTACCTACATGCAGAACAAGTAATAAAATCCAAAAAAGGAAACAAACTGATCTCCACCACGATACTCTCAATTCGGGCGTCAATCCAAAAGTCAATGATATTAACGCAAGAAATCCCGCCCGATAAGGAAGAGACTGAGACAATCACTGAGACAATCAAGGGAGAATCAGTCTGTTAACCTACAAACCATGTATAAATAGAAAAGAAAAGAAAGGAAAAGAGGAGACTACTATTCGATAGGCATATGACTAACAATCGACCATTTCCCAGAGAGATTTGAGAGAAAAGAGAGAAGAATCTTTGTATTCGTATACCATGCATGTTAAATAAAAACATTCTTGCTTACTTGTCACTTTATAAATCATTGTTACATATATAAAGAATTTTGGCCACCACCTACGTGGTAGTGGTCTCGAGGGCGTTAACTGAGATTTCTCATCCCGAGCAAAATTTCCGTTAACACTTTCTGGCGCCGTCTGTGGGAAGAATTCCTACACCCAATTAACCAATCGTTTGCATCTATACTTTCATTATTTTACAGGAACTATGAGGCTCCGCTCCTCCCAAGGCCAACATAGAGTCCCAGAGCAATCACCGGCGAGGCCAACCTGAAAAGCCCTAGGAAGGGTGAGAAAGTCTGGATATAGTAATCAAGCTCCGATCCAGACAACCAATACGTGGGCTACTGGCCACCCCATAGTGAGCCAGGCAGCGCTCGACCAACAAGCAGCGGCCTTCAGTAGAATCCATCCGCGTCCGCCTCCTCGCTGAAGGCATCACAATCTAGCAAACCAACCTGAATGATCAGGGAGAGCTGAGCAGGCTTGGAGCTAGACCACCTGCTTTCGATCGCCTAGGACCTCATCCTCCAGAGCCGGCTCTAGATAGATCAGGGCCCCAACGTTCGATCCGGGATAGGCTGGGACCCATGCCCCCAGCTCCAAAAAGACTTTCATAATATCAACCCCGGCTGGTTAAGTCTGCCGCAGATGTTTTTACCCGGAAGCCACGAGGGCTATCTCATCCAACTACATCTAGGAGAACTACCCGGGCCCTAGAGGTGGAAAGTAGACAAACTCCCCGAGTGGATTATGTCCAGGAGGAGGACCGGATAGAAATTGCCAGTTCATCAGAAAGATTCGACAGTGAGGAATCTGAGGTTAACTCGAAGAGACTCGAGAACAAGCGACTGAGGGATCAGCTGGCAAAGCTACAAAAAGAGGTCCAGCAAATGAGGAAGGGAAAGAATAAGGAGGACAAAAAGAATCCCCTGAGCGAGATGAACGCTCCCTTCACTAGGAGGATCCGGGAAGTAGAGCTCCCCCCAAAATTCAAAATGCCAGCAGATAAGTTCTCTGGAACGGAAGATCCTCTAAGCCATCTAGAGAGCTTCGTTCAACAGATGGAAGTCCAGAACACTACTAGAGCAGCTATGTGCAGAATGTTTCCAACAACCTTGACCGACTATGCGAAAACCTGGTTCAGGGAACTGCCCGTTGGTAGAGTGGATTCTTTCACAAAACTGTCAACCGATTTTTGCTCACAATTCCAAGGAGTTAAACCTCGTCCAAAAGATCCCATACACCTCCAATATGTGATCCAGGAGCGGAGTGAAACTCTTTGATCGTATGTAGAGCGATTTCATAAGGAGGTCATACAAATGGGAGTTTTCACTGAAAAAGAAACCCTCGCCAACTTTAGACGAAACCTCTGGGCAGGAAAGCTTTTCCGTTCTTTCTCCAAGAGACCTCCCGAGACTTACCAGGAGGCCTATGACCTGGGTTCTCGAGCAGGTCGAGATCGACGAACAACTCAAGGTCAAGATAGAACATGACGACATGAGAACGGCCAAGCGTCTGAAGAAAGAAGCCCCCAAATTTGAGCCAGTGCCGAAAGCTCAGAATAAACCTCCCAACAGGTCGACCTATCACCTCCCGGCACCTCCGCATAGGCAAGAAAGATATCCAGCAAAACGAACCCCTCCCCGGGCTTCGCCGCCTCCCAGGACCGTGGCTCCAGTAATGCAAGGAGGAAAAGGGTATGACCACTATACCCCTTTGAATGTTTCCAGGGAAACAGTCTACCTTGCCATACGAGATAAAGGGTTGCTCCAAAAGCCCGCTCCCATGAAGGCCCCAGCTGACATGAGAAACTGGTACAAGTACTGCGACTTCCACGAAGACGTGGGCCACAACACATCGAAGTGCTATAGCTTGCGCAACCAGATTGAGGCCCTGATAAGGGGAGGATGCCTGATTGAGTTCTTACAACAGGTCAGAGATAATATCAGAACAGGAAGGGAGGTGCAAGCTGAAATCCGCGAGGACCCAGAAAAGAGGAAAGGGGAGCAGGCTGACTTAATGCAACAGATCCAAGTGATACACACTATCAGAGGAGGTCCTACATTGGCCGGCGTCTCCAATAACTCCCGGAAAAACCATGCAAGAAAGGTTCCTCACCTCGGAGAGAGCCGGGGGATCTTCGAAGTCAGCCAGAGCCCGACAGAACCCTCATAGTCAGCTCATATAGTATTCACCGAAGCAGATGTCTTCAACACTGTGCAACCTCATGATGATCCTATGGTCATCACGATACAGATCGCCAACTGTCTGGTCCATCACATGCTCGTGGATACGGGTAGCAGTGTAGATATCCTCTTCAAGGATACCCTGGAAAAACTGAACCTGAAGCAACATTGCTACAACAGCTGTACCACTCCACTTTACGGTTTCACTGGGGACTCGATCATACCAGTGGGGTCAATGATCCTCCCAGTAATCATCGGGGTCACCCCGCTCCAACAGAATGTAATGACCGACTTTGTTGTGGTGGACACCCCATCGGCCTACAACGCCATCTTAGGGAGACCTTTCCTGTCCTCCTTGAAGGGAGTCTTGTCCATATACCACAACGTCTTGAAATTCCCGGTTGGAACCAAGGTAGGAGAGGTACGCGGAGACCAGCAGGCAGCCAGGAAATGTTACGCAGTATTTGCCAATCCTACAGCCTTAGCGAAGTAGTGTGTACAGGTGACAGTAATCCAGGAAGACATGGATACATCCCGGATAATCCAAGAGGAGAAGGAGCCCACAGAACACCCTGGGAATCCGGAGGATGAACCTATCATGCCCTACGAGGAAGGACGAAGTAAGGAATGGGCCAGCAGGCAGCCCGTGGACAAACTAGAAGAGATATCCGTCAGGAATGACGATCCCTCCAAGGTCGTCAAGGTCGTAGCCACCCTTGATCCATAAGTAAAAAGAGGACTGATTGATCTTCTCAGGGAATTCAGCGACATCTTCGCCTGGAACAATAATGAAATGCCTGGAATCCCGGTATCGTTGGCCACTCACCCGCTAGCAGTAGATCCAACAGTCAAGCCCGTCAAGCAGAAGAGGCATCATTTCAACACTGATAGGAACGCGGCGGTGCAGGAAGAGGTTGATAAATTGATCAAAGCGGGGTTCGTCAAAGAGGTACGTTACCCCGAATGGATCGCCAACGTGGTCATGGTCACGAAGGCGAATGGAAAATGGTGTATGTGTGTCGACTACACCGACCTCAACCGGGCTTGTCCGAAAGACAGTGTTCCTTTGCCAAAGATCGACCAGCTGGTTGACTCCACATCCGGAAATAAACTTTTGAGTTTTATGGATGCATTCTCAGGATACAACCAAATTAAAATGCACCCGGCTAACCAAGATAAAACCAGTTTCATTACTGGGCAGGGCTTATACTGCTACAAGGTGATGCCGTTTGGTTTGAAGAATACAGGAGCCACATACCAGCGGCTGGTTAACAAACTGTTCAAGCCCGAGATAGGAAGAACGATGGAAGTATATATCGACGACATGATCACAAAATCCCCAACCATAAAGGGACATCAGGAAGACCTTCGTAAAACCTTCCTCATACTAAGGGAAAACCAGATGCGTTTAAACCCCTCCAAATGTGCTTTTGGGGTAACGGCAGGAAAGTTTCTGGGCTTCATGGTTCATGAGAGAGGTATAGAAGCCAACCCAGAAAAAATCAAAGCTATCTTGGACCTGGAATCCCCGACCTCGCTCAAGCAAGTACAGATTCTGACTGGACGGGTGGCAGCACTCAACAGGTTTATCTCTCGCTCCACCGATAAATGTCTCCCTTTCTTCAAGGCCATCAAACAAGGAAAGAACATGAAATGGAGCCAGGAAAGCGAGCAGGCGTTTCAAGCTTTAAAGGAGTACCTAACAAGCCCCCCTTTGTTAGTCAAGCCGGTTCTCGGAGATGAATTACAGATTTACCTGGCCGTATCAGAAACTGCAGTAAGCGGGGCTTTGGCCAAGGATTGTAGTGACGGTTTTCAAAGACCCATATACTATGTGAGTCATGCCTTGACAAAATCAGAAAGGAACTACGTTCTCCTGGAGAAGCTCGCTTATGCTCTAGGTGATCTCAGCGAGGAAACTCCGTCCCTATTTTCAAGCTCACACAATAGGAGTTGTGACAGACCAACCCCTCCGTCAATTCTTGCAAAGACCAGATGTATCAGGAAGGCTAGTTTTATGGGCACTAGAGCTCACTCAGTTCGACTTAAAGTACAAGCCCCGGAATACGATTAAGGCACAGGCTTTAGCCGACTTCGTGGCAAAATTCTCAGCGATCCCAGATCCAGTTGATCCCTCAGTATCAAACGAGGTCCCTGAGAAGATATCCGAGGTCGAAAATTGGCCGGAGAGCTGCAAGCCATGGATCCTCTTTTCAGACTGAGCATCCGGATGAGCTGGGGGAGGAGCTGGCATAGTTTTGATAGATCCGGAGGGGACTGAATTCTGTCACTGTTTCAGATTTGAATTTAAAGCTTCCAACAACGAAGCGGAATATGAAGCCCTCCTAGCCGGGATGAAGGTAGCCATCGAACTAAAGGCCGACTACCTGCAGATCAAGAGTGATTCGTTGCTTGTTTTAAACCAGGTGACTGGGGTCTACCAGGAAAAGGGAGATAATATGGTTGCCTACTTAAATCTAGCTCGGCTGCTGAAAAGCAAATTTAAGGGACTCAAGATCGATCAGGTGCCTCGACACCAAAACCATCGCGCAGATGTTCTGGCTAAAATAGCGGCGAACGGAGGCCAATCCCTACTAAGGGGAATTCCCCTCCAAGTAATCACCCAGCCAAGCATAGCCACAAATGGAGAAATTTGTTCCCTGGATCGCCTACCTTGCTGGATGGACCCAATTTGTAAGTTCCTCATATTTTGATTGGCTTATTTCGTTGACAAACCACATTGGGGATTATTCTTTGTAAGGGTAATTTAGGCCTAGTGAGTGTGATCAAACTTCAAGGACATCATCTCTCTCAAAGAGCACTTCAAAGGTATCTCACTAGTTTAACTTTCTTTGAAGAGATCTAGTTGCACACACTCACTTGCATGCATTATTGTTCTTATCTTCATGTTATTGAATGATGTATTGTATGCCTCTTTTCACACTCCACACTTGCACATTTTGCACATTACTTAGTGTGTTGAGTTTGCCTCGAAAAGAGAATTTCTTCTCTTAGCGCGGCCTAGACCGCTTGGCAAGACATGATTGCACCGCGGCATACAGAGCGGTATACCTCAGCAGGGTCATGCTCCCTGTACCGCTTCCTGTACACTTGCACGCAAAGCGACCCAAGTCGCGGTGTTGTCCATTAGGCCTCTATTGCCCATACCGCGGCCTGTGCACCTGCATGCACAGCGCCCTGCACCGCGCTGTTGTCCAGACGGTGCACTGCTGTGTGTACCGTGGTCTGGACACTTGCCTGAGACGCGGTCCATCTAGCGGTATTGACGGGATTTTGTGCCCTAAGTTCAAAACGACGCTGTTTCAACTAGGGCTCCCTTATATATACTCTATCTTCTTCCTTGCTCGTTTTTATGAGTTCAAGAAGCCATTTTTGATAGGCCAAGCTTCCCTTAGAGAGAGAAACTCCCAAGAACTCATCTTTACTCAACCAAACACAAATCCATGTGCATCTAACATCTTCAAGCATTATCTCATCATGGATTCTTCTTGCTTTCATTGACTAGGTAACTTGAACATGCCCTAAATCTTTTTGTATTTATTTATGTTCTTGTTTGCCTAGGGTTAGCTCTTTTATGTGATTTTATTGCATACCTTTATGTTTATTGGCATTTATAACATGATTGAATTGTTGTTTGTTGGTTGAGAGCCTTGTTCCTTAATAGCTAGCATTTAGGACGATTTTACCCTTCTAGCTAAATCTTCATGCATTTGCATTTAGATATTGATATCTAGGATTTGCATTTATTGACATCTTTAAATCCTTAGATAAGCATTTATTGTTGCCTAGCATTAATTGCATGTTTGAATATCTTTTACATATTCACATAGGTTGTTTAACCTCTTCATTGATTGTTAAGCTTTGTGACTAAGTGAGTTAGTGCACAAGCTTGTGGTCAAGAATCACTATTAAAGGCCCGTTGGGTAGAGTGAAAGGGTTAGTGACCAAGTAGGTGTGACTTGAGGTCAACCTAGGTTGTAAACTTTCGTTCAAATAGTGGATTTGAGGACCGTATGTGGCTAGAAGGATAGCCCGTGAGTTTTGCCCAGTTGGAGGGTTTCTCACGTAAATCAATCCTTGTGTTTTTATTGTTTTCCGCATATTTATGTTGGATTGATTGATTTCTAATATGGAGTAGGATTATTAAAATTGATTAAGTCGAAAAGTTGGTAATAAATCAACTAAAACCTATTCACACCCCCCCCCCCCCCTATAGGTTGTATTAGACACACTTTGTGTTTTTTCAATTGGTATCAGAGCAGGTTCCTAGATACACTTAGGTGATCCTTGCTCGTTGTGTGTCTTGCATTTTGTTTGTGTTTGTTGCATCATAAACATTCATATCATTCATACCCAAACACTATGAGTGGGAACAGGAAGTGGTAATGAGGGAGCCTCTAGCACAAGACCCCCTTTGCTCACCGGAATAAACTATGCCTCTTGGAAAGGCAAGATGGAATCTTACATTTGCCAAATAAATGACCGAGCATGGATGGCAATTGAAGATGGCTACACTCTTCCGGAAAAGACTCTTGAAGACAAAAGTGTAGTTCCCAAGCCAAAGTAGGAATGGTCAACTCAAGAGTTTGAAGCATCCAAGTGGAACAACAAGGCTATGCATGCTATTCTTTGTGCAATGGATGACAATCAGTACAAATTGATCCAAACAACAAGAATTGCAAAAGAGGCATGGGAGATTCTAAAGACGGCCCATGAGGGAACCGAGGTGGTCAAGGACTCCAAGCTTCAAGTCCTCCAAACACAATTCGAGCAAATTAGGATGGAGGAGGATGAGTGCTTCAACGACTTTCAAGTGAAGATGATGGACATAGTCAATCAGAGCCATCAACTTGGTGATCCCTATTCGGATAGGAGGATCAAGCAAAAAATTATGAGGTCGCTTCCAGCAAGATTTGAGTCAAAAGTGACGGCTCTTGATGAGAATAGTGACTACAAGAATATGAAGCCAAGTGAAGTTATTGGAAGGCTTCTAGCATATGAGTCTAGATGGACTCCCACACCTACACCTCAAAAGAAGCAAAAGAGCATTGCTCTGAAGACTTCTAAGGTTGAGAAGGAGGAAGAAGACTCAGATAAAGAAATGGCCCTCATGGTGAAAAGATTCAAGAAGTTCATCAATTTTGAGAAAAGGGGATTTGGATCCAAAGGAAAGGAAATAAAGAAGAAGACTCATTTCAAGAAGTTTGAGTCAAGTGAAGACAAGCCCACAAGAAAAGGGATTCAATGCTTCGAATGTGGAGGTTTCGGACACATCTCCACGGATTGTGGAAATTTGAAAAATAAGAAGAAAGGAAAGGCCATGGCCGCCACGTGGAGCGATGGTGATGACTTGGAAGAAGAAGGAGAATCCTCAGATGATGAGGATCATGTGGCAAACTTTATTGCCTTCGCATCTTCTCTCAAGAGTAAGGAAGCAATAGATGATGAAGAGGTAGAGAAACAAAGTGAAGATGACTCTAGCGATGGTGACTCTTCATCCCATTCAACAAATATGGATGTAGGAGGAATGGATCTTGAAGGCTTCATTGAGCATTTTCAAAGCTCAAGATTGAAGATGAAGAAAGAGATTCAAAGGCTAAAAGGAGAGAATCTCAAGCTATCCACCGAAGCTACTCACTTAAATAAAGAAGTGAAGATAGCCAAAATGAATGAGGAATTGATGGAAAAGGAGCTTGAAGAAGCTAGAGAGATCATTGCTAAGATGACTTCAAGCACGAATAAACTTGACCACATGTTGGGAGCTGGCAAGAGGCCAAGAGATAAGAAAGGTCTTGGCTATGAAGATGACAAGGAGACCTCATCCTCAAGCAAGATTGTGTTTGTTAAGAGTTTGGATAACAAAGAGCCTCCACCCCCACAATATCCTAGGAAGAAGATCGAACTAGGAGAGTGCTCTAAAGATCCTCAAGTCAAGGTAGCACCAAGGTAGCACAAGGGAAACAAGCTCAAGCTCAATCAACAAGGGTGCATCAAGCAAGTTTCCCTCAACCGAAATACCATCAAGCCAAAAAGCAATTCATGCAAGGTCAACCAAGGAAGCAATTCATTCCAACTCAACAACAAAGAAGAAGAGAACCAATCCAACACCAAAGACAAGCTCAAATGTGTGGGAAAGCTGCTTTGTACTTACAAGGGCATGGTATGTCTTCTAATTTTATTCCCACTTGTCACTTTTGTGGTGTTGATGGTCACATTAGACCTAATTGCTTCAAATACATTGAAATGTGTAGAATCAAGAGCATGATTGAAAGAAATAGAGCTAGAGCTAAAATGCATGTTCCTAGGAAATCTAGAGCAAATTTGCATGATCCTAGGAAATCTAGAGCCAATGTGACTAATACCACTAGGAATGAGAACATTACACCTAGGTGGATTAGAAGGAATAACTATTCTTGCTATGTGGCTCCAATTGCCTTGAAGGCAAATGCCTCTAACACTTGGTATTTGGATAGTGGGTGTTCTAGGCATATGACGGGGAACAAGAGCTTCTTTAAATCCCTTGTCTTGGAGGATGGAGGATTTTTCACTTTTGGTGATGGATCTAGAAAGAACGTCATAGGGAAAGGAACTATTTCCATTCCCGATTTACCCTCCTTGTCCAATGCTCTACTTGTTGATGGCTTGCAAGCCAATCTTATAAGCATTTCTCATCTTAATGATGATGGACTCTCTGTATTGTTTAACAAAAATGATTGCTCTATTTTAATGCCAAATGGACAAACCTTGCTAAAAGGAAAGAGATCTAGTGACAATTGCTATTGTCTTGAAGCTAGTGCTATCTCTTGCAATATGTCCAAATGTGAGGAAATTGAGTTATGGCATCAAAGACTTGGCCACATGAACTATCGAGATTTGAGGATCTTAGATAAGTTCAAGGTTGTGCGTGGCCTCCCTAAGCTTGGGAAGAAAGTCGATGGCATTTGTGGGCCTTGTCAACAAGGAAAACAAACCAAAAGTATGCACAAGAAAGGCAAGTATCTCGCCACCAAGGAGCCATTAGAGCTTCTACATATGGACCTTATGGGTCCCATGCAAACCGAGAGTCTCGGCGGCAAGAGATACATTTTTGTTTGTGTTGATGATTTCTCTAGATTTACATGGACATATTTTCTTAGAGAAAAATCTGAAACTTTTGAAAAATTTAAAATGCTTTGCACTAAAATTCAAAATGAAAAGAACTCACACATTAAAAGCATTAAAAGAATTAGGAGTGACCATGGGAGGGAATTTGAAAATGCTTGTTTTGAAAGCTATTGCAATAGCTTAGCATTTCCCATGAGTTTTCGGCTCCTAGAACTCCTCAACAAAATGGGGTTGTTGAGAGGAAGAATAGGGTCCTTCAAGAGATGGGCCGTGTGATGTTGCTTAGTAACAATGTCCCTAGGAACCTTTGGGCCGAGGCCGTCAATACGGCTTGCTACATAGGAAATAGAGTCTTCCTAAGGCCCGGTACTAGGCAAACCTCCTATGAATTATGGAAGGGTAGGAAGCCAAATATTAGCTACTTCCACTCATTTGGGAGCAAATGCTACATTCTAAATGACCGAGATCAACTTGGCAAGTTTGATGCCAAGAGTGATGAGGGGATTTTTATTGGCTATGCCCTTAATAGTAAGGCCTATAGAGTTTTCAATTTAAAAACTCGGAGTGTCATGGAATCATCTAATGTCATCATAGATGATTGTAGGCCTAAGACTAGAGAACCCGCTCCATGGGTTAGACATCTCCACAATAAGAATGACATTCTTGGAGATATGAATGAGGGTGTTAGGACTAGGCGTCAAATAGCTAATCAAATTAGCTATACTTGTTACACCTCTCAAATTGAACCCAAAAAGGTTGATGAAGCCTTGAATGATGAATTTTGGGTTCTTGCCATGCAAGAAGAGCTAAACCAATTTGAAAGAAATGAGGTTTGGACTCTTGTTCCTAGACCTAAGGATACTAATGTCATAGGCACCAAATGGGTATATAGGAACAAGTCGGATGAAAATGGCAACATTGTGCCCAACAAGGCTAGACTTGTAGCACAAGGATACTCTCAAATTGAGGGTATTGACTTTGAGGAGACTTTTGCTCCGGTTGCCCGTCTTGAGTCCATAAGGCTTCTTTTGTCCATATCATGTGTGCACAAGTTCAAATTGCATCAAATGGATGTTAAGAGTGCCTTCCTCAATGGTTTCTTGCATGAGGAAGTGTTTGTTGAGCAACCCAAGGGGTTTGTGGATCCACACCACCCCAATCATGTCTATAGCCTCAAGAAAGCTTTATATGGGATGAAACAAGCACCTAGGGCTTGGTATGAGCGTCTCACTCAATTTCTTGTTGACAATGACTACTCTAGGGGTAGTGTTGACAAAACCTTATTCATCAAGAGGAACAAAGATGAGCTTTTCATAGCTCAAATTTATGTTGATGATATTGTTTTTGGCTCCACCAACAAATCCAAAGTCCAAAAATTTGTTGATGTCATGTCTCATGAGTTTGAGATGAGTCTTGTTGGGGAGCTCAATTACTTCCTAGGTTTGCAAATCAAGCAATTGCATGATGGGATTTTCATATCCCAAGCTAAGTATGCTAAGAACCTAGTGAAGAAGTTTGGCCTTGAGAATGCCAAGCATTGTGACACACCCATGAGTACCACCTTGAAACTAAGCAAGGATGCTAGTGGCAAGAGTGTGGAACAAAGTCTTTATCGTGGCATGATTGGTAGCTTGCTTTACTTGACCGCAAGTAGGCCCGATATAGCCTTTAGTATGGGTGTATGTGCTAGGTACCAAGCGGATCCCAAGGAATCCCATCTCTCCTCTGTGAAGAGAATCATTCGATATGTGAATGGGACATCCAACTATGGGATATGGTACTCTTTTGACACTAATGCTAGCTTAGTTGGCTTTAGTGATGCAGATTGGGCAGGAAATTGTGATGATAGGAAGAGTACATCGGGCGGTTGCTTCTTCCTAGGCAACAACTTGGTCTCATGGTTTTGCAAGAAGCAAAATTCCATCTCTCTATCCATAGCTGAAGCGAAATACATAGCCGCCGGGAGTGCTTGAACACAACTCATTTGGATGAAACAAATGCTTGTGGATTACGGCTTCGATCAAGGTATTCTTACCCTTTCTTGTGATAACATGAGTGCAATTAACATTTCAAAGAATCCTGTTCAGCACTCTAGGACGAAGCATATAGACATTAGGCATCATTTTATTAGGGAACTAGTTGAAAACAAATGCATTGCTCTCGAGCACGTGGGCACTAATGATCAACTAGCGGATTTATTTACAAAGCCCTTAGACTCAACTAGGTTCAAGTCACTTAGTAGGTCTATTGGGATTTGTCATATGCCTTGATGTGTTTTGGTGATTGACTCTTTATGGGGAACTCAAGCAAAGAGAGCAACCTTGCATGTTGGAATAAGCACAAACTTGATCAACTTTATGCTTCTTTATTAATTGCTTGAGTATTCTTGGTTGTGCTTATATATATTCTTATATGGCTTTTTATTTAATAAGTGTGCCTTGCTTGATTTGTAATCCATGTCACCTCTATGTTCAAAAATGCATTTTTGGACTAGGAGATTTTGATTGGGTAAGTACACTTGAATGACCCATAATTTAACTCTATGACATGAGAACTTTTAATGACATGCTTAAAATAATATGCATGAAATGCTTTTGATTGCTCTAGTGCAAAATCTGTGTGAAAGCAAATGAGAAGACTAAACCCAATAAGGATCTAGTATCCTTGCAATAAATACGGATGTCTCATCCAAATTTAGTCTTCTCTCTCTCTTTATCAGTTGAACAAGACTACTATCATATGAGTATCCCACCCGGAAAAATCAAAAAGGGTGCAAAAGTCACTCATGTCTTGTTTTGCTTATAAAGTTTGATATAGTTGCTCTTTAAATTGAAATTCATTTTGATAAACTATATCTTGTTTGCTTATAACAAAAGGGTATAAATTGGTTTGAATTCTTTTGGAAACCCTTTTGATGTTTGCTTTGCCAAATACCATTTGCTTGAACCATGATGTTACATGTCTTACATCCAAAGCAACTAAGTCACACATTTTCTTCTAAACAATAAAACCCTCAATGATTCTCTCTCAATCAATTGAGTTGCATAAAGTTGTTGTATATGATTATGCACTTATCTTGCAAATAGCTCTCTTTGCTAAAGTAGCCCGGTTGGGGAATACTCCTTTGCCTATCTCATGACAAAAAGGGGGAGTAATGTGGTTTTATTTAAGGGGATTGCATATTTGGAGAGATTGTTCCGTTGAGGGGGAGTAACCTATATAGGGGGAGCATTTGCATGTTGCATGTTGAAGTTTTCTTTTATTATGCAAATTGCTCTTATTTATCTATCTCTCTTGATCACCTCACATGCACTTGTCTTGGAAAGTGTAGTCTCATTATTTTGTAGGGAAGGTGGCTATTCTACAAGAGCTTGAAGTTCTGAAGACCTAGTATCTAGGTATCTTTTTGTAATGTAGAATATCTTTTTGTTGACCTTTAGTTTTTACTTTTTTATGAGGTTGATTTGTGAGTGATGGTTTTGTCACGAAATAGCCAAAGGGGGAGATTGTAAGTTCCTCATATTTTGATTGGCTTATTTCGTTGACAAACCACATTGGGGATTATTCTTTGTAAGGGTAATTTAGGCCTCGTGAGTGTGATCAAGCTTCAAGGACATCATCTCTCTCAAAGAGCACTTCAAAGGTATCTCACTAGTTTAACTTTCTTTGAAGAGATCTAGTTGCACACACTCACTTGCATGCATTATTGTTCTTATCTTCATGTTATTGAATGATGTATTGTATGCCTCTTTTCACACTCCACACTTGCACATTTTGCACATTACTTAGTGTGTTGAGTTTGCCTCGAAAAGAGAATTTCTTCTCTTAGCGCGGCCTAGACCGCTTGGCAAGACATGATTGCACCGCGGCATATAGAGCGGTATACCTCAGCAGGGTCATGCTCCCTGTACCATTTTCTGTACACCTGCACGCAAAGCGACCCAAGTCGCGGTGTTGTCCAGTAGGCCTCTGTTGCCCATACCGCGGCCTATGCACCTGCATGCACAGCGCCCTGCACCGCGCTGTTGTCCAGACGGTGCACTGCTGTGTGTACCGCGGTCTGGACACTTGCCTGAGACGCGGTCCATCTAGCGGTATTGACGGGATTTTGTGCCCTAAGTTCAAAACGACGCTGTTTCAACTAGGGCTCCCTTATATATACTCTATCTTCTTCCTTGCTTGTTTTTATGAGTTCAAGAAGCCATTTTTGATAGGCCAAGCTTCCCTTAGAGAGAGAAACTCCCAAGAACTCATCTTTACTCAACCAAACACAAATCCATGTGCATCTAACATCTTCAAGCATTATCTCATCATGGATTCTTCTTGCTTTCATTTACATATATAAAAAAATTTGGCCACCACCTACGTGGTAGTGGTCTCGAGGGCGTTAACTGATATTTCTCATCCCGAGCAAAATTTCCGTTAACATGATGTAACACAAATAATGAGTTGAGAGATGAAAATCCAAGTAAGCAATCACTAGGATATGGAAATACCTTTGCAAGCCTTTTTCACCAAATGCCACACCTTTGCCCTTTTTATGAGCTCTATTGTCCTAATGAAAATAAGTTGTTGGTGTGTCATCCCAAGAGAATAAAAGCATAGCATTTCAACTCAAAACATATAAAAATGACTGTCTCTAAAAGTCTTAACAAAATCATCACCATATAGATTTCAACAATGCAACTTCTCTAAAGTTAATCAATGGATTTCGACTATCATAACAAATATTGTGAGACAGCTAAGTTCATGTCAAGTTATAAAGATACAAAGCATGCAAGCTAAGTTTTTCACAACTCGACTATATGAAAAGATACAAACACAGTTAATTTGCCTTGAGTTAACCTAGAGGGAGGGGGGGGGGGGGGGTGGTTGGGTGAATAGGTTACTACACTTTTTTCGTTCCCTTGAAAAACACGAGTTTGTCCCTCTAAGTAGCTTGTATCACACTTTAAAAAAAGCAAGAACAACTATTATAAAATCAATTAAAGATATACTTGGTCAAGCACATTCAATGTTATCTATAACTTGCATGTGATACAAACTCAATTTATATATTAGTTTATAATCATAAAGCTCCAACAAATACAAATTTGATATATCGTTAACATCACTTACAAAGAATTCAAACAAGATTTATATCAACATATATACAAATATCAAGAGATAAGGATAGAGAAAATTAACAAATGATTTTTACTTGGTAAAACCTCCTAAGAGGAAACATCCACGGGTTGATACCACAACCACCTGCAAACACCTTTCACAAGTAAGATAAAAAGATACGATCTCTTAAGTGACCACTTCACCTAGAAATCTACCCTTCAACCCTACACAATGAAAGAGATGCCACCTTGCACAAATTGAAGAATCACTCTCCAAATGTGACTTCCAATGCACAACTTGAAGATTCACTCTCTAAATGTGACTTCCAATGCTTAATCCAAAGAATCACTCTAAGGAATGAGACTTCCAACCTTTTCACAAGGCATGTGATCTAAGTGAATGCAAATGGTGCAAACACACACAACATAGTATATATGATCAATATATCCTATGGAAACTAGAGTTGATTCAATAAGCACATGTCAAATGTATTCTAGTTTACAGTCCTAAAAAGAATGCAATCACACTTAATGATGCATGTACATATGAAATGTGTGGATTAGGCACATAACATGAAGAACTAGATTTTTATCAACAAAAGCTCAAAAACTAATTTATCTATAACTTGTAACATGAACAATAAATCAAGCGTATGTGAAACACCTAACTCACACAAAAACCTAGATTATGTTCAATCACATAAAAAGCTAGAATCAACATGATAAATTCAAAATTGAATTTCTAGCAAAATATTAGAGCTTAGATTCCCAAGATAATCATATAAATTCAATCAAGCCCTGAATCATCAATCAAATATGCTATTTCAACAAATCTTCAATTAAATTGACCTAGCATATCAAAAGACTATCAATCATTAAAATCATAACAATAAACACACAAGATAGTCCTAGATTCACAATACAACTCTACAAACATGTGAAAAAATAGATTTGGAAAAATCTAAGTCAACATGTAAGCCAATTAAAGCTCAAACTAGCTTTATTAGAGTTCAATACTCTAATCAATGTTTACACATCAAACATACATATATAGAAGAAGAAAACCCAAGGTGATTGAAGACTGGAACGTCAAAATCAAAAGAGAAATCAATACCATAGTGAAAAACTGTGCTGTCTCATTTTTGTGAGGATAGTTACCAGAAATCTTAATCAGATGACTCAAAACTCTTATGGAAATGATAGAGAACTGATAGAAAAAGATTCTCTAACTTGAATCACTCAAAACAAAGTTTGTATGAGTGAGTTATGGTGTTTGGAAGATGAGAAAGTTTGAGAGAAAATTTCTGCACAAGTTTTTTAATTTTCTTCTTTTTAATGAAATGGGAGGGAAAAGGAATTATATAAGAGGTAATTAAAGAACATGAAAAACCAACCGACCAATCAAGAGGGGCCACGTCTGCCATCCTGTGGAGGCGCATGGGCTCCATCAGGGCAGAAGGCTACTCTTTCCGTGGAGGCCACATGCCTCCACGAGGAGAGGAGCTTGGCCCTCCTGCTTGGTTCTTCTCCTCCCCTCACGCACCTTCGCGTTCTTCAACCATTCTCTGGCCTCCGAACTCTGATTTTGAATCTGTTTTTGGATTACAAACCGGGACTCCCTCATGCACAAAAGATGTCATGAAAACTTTCTAAAAAAATATGGAATTCAACTTGAAAATCAAGGACGAAACACAGAAAGTTTCTTAACTTCCTATTTTGAACTCGAAACTTAATGAATGAGTAGCCAAAACAATCGAAACTCAATGAGGAATTATATAAGCTCAAATCAAGTTCAATAACATAGAAACACAATAACACACAAGTATGCTATTTCCTAGATATAGTCCTAGAACATGCAATTTATGAAAATTGTCAACTTTAAATCTAATGCATGTGCATACATGAACAAGTGTGTGTATTGTGTTAAACCAAATTTTGCACAACAATGCAGGGACACATATGAATGCAATGTATGTGTGTGCCTAGGCCTTGCAAAGCTTAATTCTCTTGTAGCCACCACTTTGCTTGAATGTTGTCAAATCTTCCTTGAAGCTTGATTATCCACAAATCCTAGACAACTAATCAATACATAGCAAATGTCATTTTGATATAGAATTATGCCAATACAAAACTCAAAGACTTAACAATCTCCCCCTTTGGCAAATTCTATGTCAAAACACCTATACAAATACTAAAACATACAAAATGAAGATTGGTCACAAATCACACCCTCACATTACAATGAGTTAGTTCCCTTAGACTAATCTTCAACAAGTCTTGAATTCTTCCTTGTAGTTTTCTCTTGTAATCACCTAGAATCAACTTGAAACACAAAGCATATACAAGAGAAACATACATATATATATATATGGCAAGATAATATTTAGATACGTATCAATGAAAGTTCAAATGGATACACATGTCTCCTCCTAAATACATGCATACTATCCATCAACAAAATATTATCAATATCAAAATATTACAAACAAGAATTCAAGATACCAAATGAAAAACAAAAAAAAATACCAGAAACTAACAAAATAAAGAATCCTAAGATTAAGAAAGCAAAGCATAAGTTTTAGTTTCATTGTTTTTCTCCCCCTTTTGACATAAATGAAGCCAACAGGTTAAGAAAACATAACACCTTAAGATCAAGTATCATCAAAGAAAGTTCTTCTTGTTGTTGATCTCACATAATGCTTTGTAGCGGAAGAATTGCTAGAGGCAATCTTGTCTACCAAATACTTGATCTTTTCATCTTATTGTATCACATTAGCACTTAGTTCCACCACTTTAGCATCAAAATCTCCAATCTTAGTCAAAAGCCCCATTTCAAATTGCATGGCCCATTCCGGTAAAGGATTTGTGCTTGTCACAACACATGGCTCATGGTGCTCACCAAAAAGCCTACAAGTGTCACTAGCCTTCCTTTTTTCTTTGTATGACATAAACACCAAGCGCTTGTCACAAAATTTCTCCAAGGGAGGTAGAAGCACATCATCTTCATGTATTTGAACATTTAACTTCATGCAAAAATGAGTAAGGAACCCCGGAAAAGCCATCTTCTTATTCAATCTTGATGAAGTAGCCGAACTCTCTATATATTCTATTAAGAGATCACCAATGTTCAAAGGCTTGTTTGTCACCAAGGCGCACACAATCTTGATCTTCTCCCTGTTATGCTCGGAGGAATTTGTAGATCTTACAAGATTTGCACAAACAAATAGATGCCAAAAGGCACTAACCTTGGTCAACTCACTTTGACCTATATATGCTCTCTTTCCCCATTCAAATCCATCATCATCACAAAAAGTTCTCCCCATAAGATTCAAATGATCAATGTTATACATATCAAGTAGTTCCGACACAATTTCATTCAAAATGCCAAGGAAATTGTTGATGCTATCCGAGGAGATTCTAAATGTTTTTCCTCTCACACTCACCAAGGCATTTTCAAAGGTTGTGCTTTCCTTATACTCAAAATACAACTCTCTTATAAGGCTCTCATTAACAACCCCAATAGAATTTATCCATGTATCCCAATGTCTCTCATGTATAGAGTGGTAAATGTAAGAACCCTCAACCAAATCAACATCCTTATCTTGAATAAGCTTCTTGGTTCCCATAACACATAAGGCTTTCAAGTTGTTGGGTTTGGGTTTCTTAGAGGTGGTTGGAGTAGATTTAGGTTTGGCTATGGGTTTTGATGAATGGATAGAATTAGAACCCTTATTTTTTCCAATGTCTTTGTTGTCAACACTACAAAACAAAAACACATGAGTGGAAATGAGACACAAGTGAGTGTTAGTTGACACAAATGAACATAAAATGACATATGATGAAATATTGAATCATAAATGCATAAATGTTCTTTTTCAAGCATATTGGTCCATTTGACCAAATTCAACAAATGCATTTAACAACAAGATTCATCCACAAATGGAGGAATTGGTTTCAATCACAATTAGTATCAACCTCAAAACATGAAGGAACTGGTTGTAACAATAACTACTATCAACGCCAAGCAAGAAGGAACTTAATCAACCTCAAGCTAAGAGGAATTGGTTGTAACTACAACTACTATTAACCTCAAGAATGAAGGAATTCATTGCAATATCAACTACTATCAACCCCAAATTAGGACAAATTTATTGCCAACACATTCATACAATTATTTCAAGATAGATATCATGCATTCTTATCATTCAATTATTCTAATCAATCAATATGTCAACAAATAACAAAGCAAAACATGTGAACATATCATAAAAGAGAACAAAAGTTTAATATACTATGCTCCCCCTTGATAAATGCTCTATCTAGGATCAAGATAGAATAGTGTTTACAATAATATCCACACAATCACACATTCAAGCAATTTTAAATAAATTCAATAAAATAATCTTCACAAACAATGAGAGATACACCAAGATTTTCGATCTCTCTCATAATTCTTCTCAAATTGCTGGAATATCAAAATACTTATAAACAAAAGTGTGTGTGTGAAAATAGCTTCAAGCATATGTAGAGGAGTAATTTGATAATAAACATGCAAATCATATCCACATCTATTCATCTTAAGCTTTTCCATAAAAGGTCAAACCGATTATCATCCGAAATTTTTACATTAAAGAGAATAGATTTCAATATATGAGCGCGTGTGCATGTGGCTCGTCATCCCATTTCTACTTTTCAACCCAAGCATTCATGATTTTCACCTATACTCCTTTAAGCCTTATTTATTTATTTACTTATTTAGGCTTTGAATCAAAGAATTTTCTTTTTCTTGATTCTTTTCAACACTTCTTTGAATTTTCTTTTTAACATAAACATATACTCTTCTTGATGGCTTTCACTTATGACAATGGCGTAGCCCTTTCCTACATTGGGCGGCTGAACAACCAAAGTGTGTAGCCCTTTCCATAAAGGTGCTCCTTGAATTCTTTGTAGTTGCCGAAGAAAAATGGATACTGATCATAGGTCATCTTAAATGTACTAGTCATAAGACTTGTGCAGGGAAAAATTAACTAAAACCGCAGCGGAAGGCGAAAAGTAGATTTTCATATAGTTTAAAATTTTTCTGAAGATTTGAACCTTAACCCTTTCATTAATTAAACACAAATATACGGTTAGAGTTAAATACCTCTTGTCGCGTGATCCGATTGACTTACGTCGATGGTATTCTGCAAGATCTTCAATCCTAGCACGTACGTGAATCACCTAGGAGCGTGGTCTCCCTTTTTTCTTTGAATTGCTTACCTGAGAATGGATGTATGGAACTTCTGATCCTGATCTTCAATCCCAAAACAACAAGAGCCCAGAAAAATAGTTCCGGTCACTTTTGAATTCACAATCGATATGATTGGAACTCGCGTAACCCTAAATCGAAAGTGTGCACAAAACCTTTTGATGTTAAAGGCTTGCAAGTGTACTATCGAATGAGAACTTATTTTTCTTTTTCTCTGTTGGCCGAAATTCTATGTGTATTGAGTAAGATTTTTATTTTTCAAAGCAAACAAAAATCTCTCTCACTCAAGCTTCTTGGTGGCCGAAATTTATCACCTTATATTTATAAGGTGACCGAAATTTCTCCTTCTCAAAAATAGGGTTGGCCGAATTCTTTGTGTAGGAAATCTAGGGTTGGCCAATTTCCTTACTTGAAAAGGAATTGTGCTTTTCCCTAATTCCTATCAATTTAAGAATCCTAACCCTTATAGGACTAGGGTGGCCGAATTCTTTGTGTGGTATGGAGTGTATATGGACTTAATCCTTACCACATTAGGACTCCTATCACTTAAAAGAATTCTAACCCTAATCCAACACATAGTATTTTATTTACTGATCAGGAAAAGATTTTGATTTAAACTATTAATTAATTAAATAATTAATTAATTTCCATTTAATCAAAACAATAAAATAAAATAATATCTTGGGCTATTTTATTAGCCTTGCCGCCCACACCATATATATTTGGGTCTAATATTATTTTTCTTATTTTATTTAATCCATTAGACTTTAAATAAAAGTCCACATGTGAATCAGACTTATTCTTACTAAAAGAAACAAGCCCACATGTCTCCTTTTAATATATTAATATAATAGAGCAGCCCATTAAATAAATAATAGACATATTATATTCTTAATATATTAAATGCAATTCTAGATGGACCCATAAATTGGACCGGTAGAATATATCAAGTGATCCATGCAAGTACGTGTAGATTGTGGATCTTGGTGGGCTATCTAAATTTAAGCTTCAATAGACATAACCTAATCACAATCAACAAATGATTCACTTAGGTCTGATCTATTAATTTTAACTCATTCCACTAAAGAGCTAAAATTGAACTCTTAAATAAAGATAGAATAAGGAGATGTTTCTCATTCATACCCTAGACAATCTTATAGGAGATGGTGTATCCTCGTGAATAATATCAGTAATCGCCAAGAGCTCATAGACCGCCTATAGCTCTCCAAATTACCATATTTCCTCATATGACCACATTTTGAACTTGGATATTTTGACTTGTCCAGAAGCCATGTCTTCAATAATCATTATTGAAAACTCAACGTTGAGATTTAATATCCAATACCTTAAAACATCCATATGATGATATTATACTCTCATTTAATAAATGGAGCCACGATGTCCATATCTATAAATGAAGTCCTCTATCGATTAACAAATGAATACCACCAAAATATCGAGGATAGACTATGCTATATAATCGTACTCATTGATGGCTTAAATGATAACACTTGCAACCATAAGTCCATCATTTATCTCAGGATTAAGATCGACTCTCCGATTGTCCTAATAATGAAAAGACTTATATTTAGTGACAGTTCTAGATAAAGTATTTCATTGTGATCCCGTTCAATGCACCCAGTGCACTAGATTATTTTACTCGAAAACCTTTCGATGATTTTAGACTCATCATAACTCATTTGATCCCACTCAAATGCTAGTAAAAGAATTCTACAACTTTATCAAGATAGAGGTGCCCAACCTTTAACTTAAGTTGTGAACGTTATTCAAGACTAATTAAAGAATTGTGTCTACCTCACACATATCCGGATGTATGAACAATTCTTCATATCTCATAGTCTTTTGACCTTATGATTATTTACCTTGACAATTATAATAATAAATGCTATAAGTATTTGTAAAAATCAGAAAACACTTTATTAATATGAAAAGATTGTCAATTACAATATTACACTCTTGCTATTGAGCATAATCCTAACAATCTCTCACTTGTGCTATAGCAAGTGTGTCATATCTCTCATTCCCAGATTCTCTAGGTGCCCATCAAAACTCTTCTGAGATAGAGCCTTTGTGAAAGGATCCGCTAGATTTTCTGCTGACGCAATTTTGGTGATCATCACGTCTCCCCTATGAACAATTTCCCTTAAAAGGTGATATTTCCTTTATGTGATGTGTTTACCTCTCTTATGACTTCTTGGTTCTCTCGAATTAGCCACTGCTCCACTATTGTCACAGTGTATAGTGATCTGCTTATTCACATTAGGAACCACTTCCAAGTCAATCAAGAATTGGCGGAGCCAAACAGCCTCTTTTGCAACTTCGCATGCAGCAACATACTCAGCTTCCATGGTGGAATCAGCAATACAAGATTGCTTGATACTCCTCCATATGACTGCTCCTCCTCCAATGGTCAACACAGATCCTGATGTGGATTTTCTGGAGTCAGAATTCGACTGGAAATCAGAATCTGTATACCCAATGGGAATTAAATCCCCTCCAGAGTATACAAGCATATAATCTCTAGTTCTTTTAAGATACTTGAAAATATGCTTGACTGCCGTCCAATGATCAGGACCAGGTTTCGATTGAAACCTGTTAACTATGCCAACAGCAAAACAAATATCTGGTCTAGTACAGAGCATTGCATACATGAGACTTCCAACTGCCGAGGCATATGGAACTCTACTCATGAATTGCTCTTCATGCTCATTCTTAGGAACCTGTTCCTTAGAATGTTTGATTCCATGTCTAAAAGGTAACATACCTTTCTTTGAATCTTGCATGGAAAATCTAGACAAGATTTTATCATTGTATGAAGCTTGGGATAATGCAATCGTTCTATTCTTTCTATCCCTTATTACTTGGATACCAAGAATATAACTTGCTTCTCATAAGTCCTTCATATCCAATTGTTTTGCTAACCATTCTTTTACTGATGTCAATACACCTACATCGTTTCCAATGAGTAGTATATCATCAACATAAAGAATGAGGAAAACCAACTTGTCACCTTTAATCCTTTTGTATACACAAGGTTCGTCAGGGTTTTGAATAAATCCAAAACCTTTCACAGCTTGATTGAACCTTATGTTCCAGGATCTGGATGCTTGCTTCAATCCATATATGGACTTTTGCAATTTGCATACTATTTCCTCTTAGCCCTTTTCAATGAATCCTTCTGGTTACATCATGTAGATGCTCTCGTCAAAACTTCCATTAAGGAAAGCTGTCTTGACGTCCATTTGCCAAATCTCTAGGTCTAGAGATGCTGCAATTGATAAGAGTATCCTAATGGATTTAAGCATGGCCACAGGAGAGAAGGTTTCCTCGTAATCCATACCTTCTTTCTGAGTATAACCTTTAGCTACCAGTCTAGCTTTAAAGGTTTCCACCTTACCATCCATACCTCTTTTCCTCTTGTATACCCACTTACACCCAATGGGTTTTATCCCTTTAGGCAAGTCTACAAAAGGACCAGACTTTGTTATTGAACATCGATTCAATCTCAGATTGCATTGCCTTTTGCCAATGACGACAATCAACATCCTCCATTGCTTCCTTGTACGTGTAGGGATCATCGTCGTCCAGGAGATTCTCCACAGATTCTCCTAGACCGATGTATCTTTCGGGTTGTGTTATAACCCTCCCACTACGACGAGGAATGGTAGGTTGTTGATTTTGTGTTGGACTGGAACTTACAATTGGGCTAGGTTGTGAAACCTCTTGTGGAATTGTATCTCCTGACATTTCATTCAGGACAATTCTACTTTTGGACACAAAATTATTCATATAGTCCTTTTCTAGAAATGAAGCATTTGTTGAAACAAATACTTTTAGATCATTAGGACTATAGAAATAATATCCTTTAGTTCCTTTTGGATACCCCACAAATATACATGTTTCTGAACGGGACTCCATCTTTTCTGTCTTTCCTTTCAACACATGTGCAGGACAACCAAATATCCTCATGTGTTGTAAACTAGGTTTTCGCCCAGTCCACAATTCATGTGGGGTTTTAGGGACAGATTTAGATGGTACATCGTTTAGAATGTATATTGTCGTTTGTAGAGCATATCCCCAAAAAGAAATAGGAAGTGTTGAATAACTCAACATTGACCTAACCATCTCTAAACGAGTTCTATTTCTCCTTTCTGGTCCCCCATTTTGTTGAGGTGTACCTGGTGCAGAAAACTGAGAAATTATCCCATTATCAATAAGATATCGCTGAAACTCTCCAGATAGATATTCTCCACCACGATCAGATCTCAAGATTTTTATATGTTTCTCAAGCTGATTTTCTACTTCAACTTTGAATGCTTTGAACATGTCAAAAGCATGCGACTTATGTCTCATGAGATACACATAACCAAATCTTGAGTAATCATCTGTGAAGGTGATGAAGTACTCATATCCACCTCTAGCTTGAATGCTCATAGGACCACATACATCAGTGTGTATTAGTCCTAAACATTCAGTGGCTCTTTCACCTTTGGTATTGAACGGCCTTTTGGTCATTTTACCTTCCAAACAAGATTCACAAGTTGGTAGATCATCAACCTTTAAGTCACTTAAAGGTCCGTCACATACCAATCTTTTAATCCTATTAAGGTTAATGTGACCTAGGCGTAAATAACAAAGGTAGGTTTCATCTTTTGATAATTTTACTCTTTTATGATTAGGTTCTGTTATTTCTGTGTCTAACGAGTGAGAGATATTTCTATGCAAAAAGAATAGACCATTTTCCAATGTACCTTTGCAAACAATTTTGTCATTCTTACTAATAATAAAAGCTTTATTAAAAGTAACCGAATATCCAAATTTATTTAAACAGGAAACTGAAATTAAATTCCTCTTGAATTGAGGTACATAATAAACGGCTATTAAATCTAAATGCCTACTAGAATCTAAAATAACTCTTATATCTCCCATTGTACTTGCAGACATTAACGTTCCATTGCCCAAGCGCAAATTGACTTCATCTTCATTCAGCCTTCTTCTTTCTTGGAACCCCTGCAAGGAATAACAAACATGATTAGTGGCTCCAGAGTCTATGATCCAAGAATCAGTAGAATCTGCCAGAAAACATGTTTCAAGATAATTAATATTACCTTCTTCCTTCTTATTCTGGGACTTTGGGCAATCTCTTTTCCAATGTCCCTTTTCACCATAAAGGAAGCATTTCCCTTTGATCTTGGTTACTTTCTTGGTTTCCTTCTTGGTAGGCCCAAGTTTCTTTTTCTTCTGTTGTTTCTTGACCTTCTTATGGGTCTTAACAGTAGCAACTTTACCAACCAAATGAATCTCTTGACCTTTGTTTTTCACAATGATCTTTTCAGCGCCTTGAACATCTTGCATCAGGCCCTGCAAGGTGTATTCCTTTTTGTTCAAGGTGTAGTCCAACTTGAACTGATCAAAGGAATCTGACAGTGAGTTAACTACCATATCAATTTTGGTCTAACCATCAATCTCAGCACCATTTAGTTCAGCAATATAGAGATGTGCTATGACTTTCATCATGTGATCTTTCACAGATTGTCCAGGTTTCATCCTAAGATTCATAAAAGCAGTCACTGCCTCTCTCTTAGTCGTCATAGACCTTATAGCAAACATTTCCTCTAGAGACATCATTATATCAGCAGCGGACTCCATTCCTTCATGTTGCTGATGCAACACGTCGGAGATAGTGGCCATAATATAACATTTTGCCATATAATCAGAAGTCTTCCACTGCTCATACTCATCTCTTTGCATCACACTAGATTCATTATTAGGAAGGGGTGGTTTAGGAGTAGTCAGAACAAATTTATGTTTTTCACTTTATAGCAACAACCCAATTTTCCTTTTCCATGTGACATAATTATCTCAGTTAAGGTGTTATCTTTCAGGATGTTCATAAGTGATGGGGTCATGATTTCTGATTAAAACAAAAACATATATAAGTAAGTAATCATGATAAAGCACTTTTAAATATTTATCTTGAATTAAATAAATAATTCAATCTTAAAAATTCAACTGTGATCCAACACCCATAAATCTTACGCCTCCTTTGGGAGTTCGTACTATTTACTAGTTGGACTAGGTCCCACCTAATTGTTAACATAACAACCAGCGTTTTCAGTTTTAGCCTTGTAATTTTATTAACAAGAACTCTTGGGAGGATATTAATAAAATTACATTGAGTGTGTCACCAAGATATCGACCCTCAATTTTCTCTCACGAGAATCCCTCCTTGGGGAGTAGATTTCGTTTAAGTCAATTGTCTAGTCTATCCTTGTAAGGAAGTATTTTGTTAAATTCCATTTATGGACGCCCCTTAGGGGGATTACCAAAAATAATAAAACTCAACTAACCTTGGAGGCCATAGGCGTTCTAACACACCTTCTCCCACTCAATTATTTAAGGCATGTCATTAAATTCCAAAGAATGATTTTTACCAAGTTATCTAGATGCCAATTAGATACCTAAATCATTCAATGCATGTTCATACCAAAAGAGATATATGAGTGGCACTCCTATTCTATATGATATGTTATCATACAATAACAAATATTGTAATATTTATACATAAAAAATAAATAGCCACAATTTTGGTCCATCATAGAAAAACATGTAAATTACAATTGTACGGAATACAAAAACTCCTTTCTTGGCGGACAAGACTTCAAGCGACCATCTCGCGCACGAAACTCGCGCACCCAAAGATCACCACAGCAGCCCATGCGCACGCCTAGCTCATGCAAGGGCATGAGCTGCCGCACGGCCAGCCTATGCATGGGTCGCGCGCTGCTGCACCCCAACAAGCGCAGCTGCAAGCTTGGTTGCGTGCGCGCTTGTTGTCTCGGTGCGCGCGGGTGCTAAGACGGGTTCCGGATGCTCCAATTTCTTCAAATCTTCGAGTCTTCGAATCTTAAATATATTACAGCTTATTTTATACAATAAAATACTTCAGTAATTTTTTGTTTTTTTTTTATTAATAAAAAACTGCACACAAAAAAAAAACAGCAGTATTTTTAATACATAAAAAAAAACTGCACTATTTTGTGCAACATAAAAAAAAATTAAGCAACTATCAAGAAGGAACTTGTGACGATAATAGGCCACCCTTCTTGTTACAATTCCGAAACAAAAATTACCTGGAAAATCTAGGACCAAAATTGAGCAATAACAATTCACTTTATAACAACATATATAAATCCATACATTCGACATGTAATTATATATGCGAATACCTAGAGTGTCATCTCTTTCTAAAACATGTATAATCACAATAAAAAGAAGTAGATTCACGTATATATACGTTAATTAATTAAAGGGTACAACTAGGGCTTTGATACCAATTGTAGGGAAAAATTAACTAAAACCGCAGCAGAAGGCGAAAAGTAGATTTTTGTATAGTTTAAAATTTTTCTAAAGATTTGAACCTTAACCCTTTAATTAATAAAACACAAATATACGGTTAGAGTTAAATACCACTTGTCGCGTGATCCGATTGACTTACGTCGATGGTAATCCGCAAGATCTTCAATCCTAGCACGTACGTGAATCACCTAGGAGCGTGGTCTCCCTTTTTTCTTTGAATTGCTTACCTGAGAATGGATGTATGGAACTTCTGATCCTGATCTTCAATCCCAAAACACCAAGAGCCTAGAAAAATAGTTCTGGTCACTTTTGAATTCATAATCGATATGATTGGAACTCGCGTAACCCTAAATCGAAAGTGTGCACAAAACCTTTTGATGTTAAAGGCTTGCAAGTGTACTATCGAATGAGAACTTATTTTTCTTTTTCTCTCTTGGCCGAAATTCTAAGTGTATTGAGTAAGATTTTTATTTTTCAAAGCAAACAAAAATCTCTCTCACTCAAGCTTCTTGGTGGCCGAAATTTATCACCTTATATTTATAAGGTGACCGAAATTTCTTCCCTCTCAAAAATAGGGTTGGCCGTATTCTTTGTGTAGGAAATCTAGGGTTGGCCAATATCCTTACTTGAAAAGGAATTGTGCTTTTCCCTAATTCCTATCAATTTAAGAATCCTAACCCTTATAGGACTAGGGTGGCCGAATTCTTTGTGTGGTATGGAGTGTATGTGGACTTAATCCTTACCACATTAGGACTCCTATCACTTAAAAGAATTCTAAACCTAATCCAACACATAGTATTTTATTTACTGATCAGGAAAAGATTTTGATTTAAACTATGAATTAATTAAATAATTAATTAATTTCCATTTAATCAAAACAATAAAATAAAATAATATCTTGGGCTATTTTATTAGCCTTGCCGCCCACACCATATATATATAGGTCTAATATTATTTTTCTTATTTTATTTAATCCATTAGACTTTAAATAAAAGCCCACATGTGAACCAGACTTATTCTTACTAAAAGAAACAAGCCCACATGTTTCCTTTTAATATATTAATATAATAGAGCAGCCCATTAAATAAATAATAGACATATTATATTCTTAATATATTAAATGCAATTCTAGATGGACCCATAAATTGGTCCGGTAGAATATATCAAGTGATCCATGCAAGTACGTGTGGATTGTGGATCTTGGCGGGCTATCTAAATTTAAGCTTCAATAGACATAACCTAATCACAATCAACAAATGATTCACTTAGGTCCGATCTATTAATTTTAACTCATTCCACTAAAGAGCTAAAATTGAACTCTTAAATAAAGATAGAATAAGGAGATGTTTCTCATTCATACCCTAGACAATCTTATAGGAGATGGTGTATCCTCGTGAATAATATCAGTAATCGCCAAGAGCTCATAGACCGCCTATAGCTCTCCAAGTTACCATATTTCCTCATATGACCACATTTTGAACTTGGATATTTTGACTTGTCCAGAAGCCATGTCTTCAATAATCATTATTGAAAACTCAACGTTGAGATTTAATATCCAATACCTCAAAACATCCATATGATGATATTATACTCTCATTTAATAAATGGAGCCACGATGTCCATATCTACAAATGAAGTCCTCTATCGATTAACAAATGAATACCACCAAACTATCGAGGATAGACTATGCTATATAATCGTACTCATTGATAGCTTAAATGATAACACTTGCAACCATAAGTCCATCATTTATCTCAGGATTAAGATCGACTCTCCGATTGTCCTAATAATGAAAAGACTTATATCTAGTGACGGTTTTAGATAAAGTATTTCATTGTGATCCTGTTCAATGCACCCAATGCACTAGATTATTTTACTCGAAAACCTTTAGATGATTTTAGACTCATCATAACTCATTTGATCCCACTCAAATGCTAGTAAAAGAATTCTACAACTTTATCAAGATAGAGGTGCCCAACCTTTAACTTAAGTTGTGAACGTTATTCAAGACTAACTAAAGAATTGTGTCTACCTCACACATATCCGGATGTATCCGCAACTTACATATTTTTAAATTTAACTTACTACAACAAAACATATAAGAGAAGCAAAGTGGATTTTTGAAAACCAAGTTTTATGGCTTACAAGCACATGATCTAAAAGCAATAAATGAGATTTACTTAAGATCATTACTTCTCAAGAGAGTAGCTTTCAAAGATTATGAAGCTCATATTTTTCAAAACATATTCCACTCATCATTCAAACATATATTTCACACATCATATAGAAGACCCTTGTGAACAACATCATTATAAGATCTTTAGAGAGCAAATGTCAATGAGAACCATATGTATATTACACTAAGTTCTATAAAAATGACATGCTACATGATGTAGTGCAAACAATGAGTTAAGTGATGAAAAACAAAATATGCAAGCATTAGGATATAGAAATACCTTAGCAAGCATTTTTCATCAAATGTTAAGTCTCACCCTTTTTATGAGCTCTCTTAGCTTGTTTGTCCTCATGACATCAAGTTATTGGTGTGTCATCCGAAGAGAATAAAACTAAGCATTTTTAACTCAGCAAACATATAAAAATGACTTTCTCTAAAAGTCTTAACAAACAATCAACACCATATAGATTCCAAAAATGAACTTCTCATAAAGTTAACAAATAGATTTCGACTATCATATTATTTATGTGAGATAGCTAAGTTCATGTCAAGTTCTAGAGAAACAAAGCTAGCTAGCTATAGTTCTCAACAACTTGACACTAATCTTGAAACTAACTCACATGTGCAACTTACACTAATGGTAAGAGCACTCACCCTTGACCCATTTGATCTTGGGTGAACTTACACAAAAATCACGATCATCCTTGACTTTAATGTTGAACCTAGAGTGGAGACCTTCAACAATATGATTCATAAGAATATCATTAATACTCATCTCATGATCATTACTAGCAACACATGCATTGTCAAGATTCTCATATCCATTAGACTTCTTCATCCAATTCTTTCTAACATGCATTTTAGAAACATCATGCTTATCAACAACTAAAGCCCTAGCATGCTTCCATTTACGTTCAATCTCCTTATCTCTAGATGCATTTTCTATTTTACAATATTCAATGCACTTATAACACCTTGGTTTGATATGACCAACGGTATTACAAAAATGACAAATAGGAATAAAATTTGAGATTGTACCTTTTAGGATTGAAGAAGTGGTGGGAGTTTGTGAAGATACCTTGACTTTCTTTTTACCTTTAGCTTTAGGAAGATTAATTTTAGGAGACTTCTTGATCTTTTTGTTCTTAGCCTTTCTTGAGGAAGGTGATGCTATCACAAGCTTCTCCTCACCTTTCAAGATGCTAGGTTCTTCTTGAGGTTGAGCAAGATCCACAATGTTCTTCATGTTGATCAAACCATTGACAAAGTCTTTGATAGCTTGCTTAAAAATATTGATCTCTTCAATATACTCTTGCTCTTTAACCTTCATTTTAAAAATAATCTCCTTATGCTCAATGACAAGTTTTTCAACCTCAACATATCTCTTCATGATCTCATTCTTTTCACACATGAATCTATGTGAGGTCTCAACAAACTCATCCACTTAAGTTTTGATCAAATCATCTCTTTCCTTAACCTCTCTCAATGCTTCATCTCTTTTCTCCTCAAGATTCCTAATCTTGGCCATTAGATCAAGATTGGTTGTATTTGAACTTGTATCTTCTAGATGACTTTGATCAATCTCCTTATCAACGAAAGCTATACAATCAGCTTCTAGCTTTGTGAACTGAAGCCGTAAGAGAAACAAAGTTGCTAACATGTTCTTTTTCACTTGAGGACTCGTCACTAGAACTCTCCTCATCGCTAGAACCACTCTCACTCCAAGTGCCCACCATAGCTTTGCCCTTCTTGTCTTTCTTGGACTTCTTTTTAGTGCACTCATTTACAAATGTCCAAAACCTTGACATTTATAGCGTTGAACATTCTTCTTATTCTTGGCTTGACCATTCCTATCAACTCTTGGAGAAGATGGTTTATTGATTTTCTTTTCCTCAGAAAAGCTACCTCTAGGCTTGGTACCTCTTCTTAGAAACTTCTTAAATTTCCTAACCATAAGAGCCATTTCTTCATTCTAATCCTCACTCACCTCTTTAATAGCCTTGAGAGCAATTCCCTTACTCTTGGTTTTTGGCTTCAAGCACATCTCATAGGTTTGGAGTGACCTAAGCAATTTATCAATGCTTAAGCAATCTACATCCTTGCCTTCTTCTATAGCCGTAACCTTGGCCTTGAATCTCTTAGGGAGAGATCTTAGAATCTTCCAATTGAGACAATCTCTAGAGATTGGTACACCAAGTGCTTGACAGTGGTTAGCAATACTAAGAAGACAAAATTAGAAATCTTCAAACTTGTCTTCATCACTCATTTGCAAGCTTTCAAATTGTGATGTAAACATTTCAAGCCTTGACCTTCTTACTGTAAAATTTCCTTCATTTGTGACTTAAAGTGTGTCCCAAGCTTCTTTAGTGGATTCAAGATTTTGTATGTAGGAGAATTGATGTCCATCAACTCCTCCAAATATGGCGTTCATAGCATGATGGTGCCACTTAGCAACCTCAAATTCATTAAGTGTCCATTCACTTCTAGGTTTGGAGATTCCAGTTCCATCCTCTAGAACCTTACTAGGAGGAGTATAGCCTTCTTTCACTACCATCCAAGCTCTTTCAACTGTATAGCAAATGTAGGCCTTCATCCTCAATTTCAAAAATCCATAGTTGTTACCTAGAAGTAATGGTGGCCTTGTATTTGAAGCTCCTTCCACCATTACATCATCTTGAAGTCCTAATGCTTCAAAGCTTTACAAATCACCGTGAAAGTATACCGGGATCTCACTAAGTACAATCTAGTGATACGCTCTGATACCAAATGAAAAAGAATTACAAACATGGTTAATTTGCCTTCAGCTAACCTAGAGAAGGGGGTGAATAGGTTACTACACCATTTTTGCTCCCTTGAAACAAACACGAGTTTGTCCCTCTAAGTAGCGTGTATCACAATTTTAAAAGCAAGAACAATATTATCAAATCAATTAAAGATATACTTGGTCAAACACATTCAATGTAAGCTATAACTTGCATGTGATACAAACTCAATTTATATATTAGTTTTTAATCATAAAGCTCCAACAAATACAAATTTAATATATCATTAATTTCACTTAAAAAGATATCAAACAAGATTTATATCAGCATATACACAAATATCAAGAGATAAGGATAGAGAGAATTGACACATGTTTTTCACTTGGTAATTTTGGGATTTATGCCATAAAGCTTGTAACTTGTAAATGTGAATGAAACATTAATAAAATAAGTATTTTTTTCATTCTATAAATCTATCTCATACATTTTTATCATGTGTACTATAACATCCAAGATTGCCGGATTTAATATCTAGCTTAGTAATGAGTATCATATACAGAGGAATTCAATTTGAGATGAGCAATCTAAAGAGTCCGTAGATAGCAAATAGAGTTGGGTACTTAATTTGTGGTTAATCTACAACTGCGGTCCATTCCTTAATGTACGGTGGTCTTATCCTAGACCATTCGTATGGTGATATGAGAATGGAGGCACCTTATTGTTAGGATTATGCTCAATAGGAAGAGAGTAATAATGTATTTGACAATCTTTTAATATTAATAAGATGATTTCTAGTTTAACAAATATTATAGCATTTATATCTTTATTTAAGAGTTCAATTTTAGCTCTTTAGTTCAATGACCTAAATTTAATAGATCAAACCTAAGTGAATCATTTGTTGATTGTGATTAGGTTATGTCTATTGAAGCTTAAATTTAGATATCCTGTTAAGATCTCCAATCTACACAAATCAGGAAGTTTCAGGAAAGTTTAGGCCGAATTCCTTCGTTTAGGCCCTGAAACTGCTGTTTTTGCCGTTTTAGGAAAGTTTTGATTTCGCAATAACTTTAGTTTTTCCAAGTCCAAATCAACTTCTATCAATTCTGACTTGTTTAGAATTTTTAGCTTTATTTGTTTCTGTATTTAACTCAAATTTTCCATTTTTGGTAATTTTTGTTATTTCGGGTTTTTAGAAAGTTTCCTTGCTCAACAAGGTTTCAGATTAGGGTTAGGGTTTGTTTACTTTAAATAGTCTTGTAAGCCGCTTTTGTCTCTTAGTTTTTGATTTAATTAAATTTTAGAGAATTGATTCTCAATTATCCAATTACACATCCTTCGTGCGCAAAGATTGTCGTATTAGAAGCCTAGTATTCTGGCATCCGTGCGCGAATCAACCGAATATTAGTAGGTTGTTTCTAATTGTTTCTTGCAGGTTTTTCTCGTAGAGCTTCACTTCACCACATTTGCAAAGAAATATCTCTCACTTGTTAGACACGAATCAACGGAACCTAATCATAAAAGATTAAAATTATCAAAAATGAAACCTACCTATGGCATTTACGCCTAGGTCATATTAAACTTGATAGGATTAAAAGATTGGTTAGTGAAGAACCTTTAAGTGACTTAAAGGTCGATGATATACGAACTTGTGAATCTTGTTTGGAAGGTAAGATGACTAAAAGATCGTTCTTGACCAAAGACACAAGAGCCATTGAATGTTTAGGATCAGTACTATGACCATTCAAGCTGTCCTATGACCATTCAAGCTAGAGGTGGATATGAGTACTTCATCACTTTCACTGATGATTACTCAAGATTTGGCTATATGTATCTCATGAGACATAATTCGGATGCTTTTGACATGTTCAAAGCATTTAAAGCTGAAGTAGAAATCACATTGAGAAACACATTAAAATCTTGAGATCTGATCGTGGTGGAGAATATCTATCTGGTGTGTTTTAGCAATATCTTATTGATAATGGGATAATTTGTCAGTTTTCTACGCCGGGAACACCACAACAAAATAGGGTAGCAGAAAGGAGAAATAAGACTCTTTTGGACATTGATAGGTCTACGTTGAGTTATTCAACACTTTCTAATTCTTTTTGGGGATATGCTTTAAAAACTGCATGTACATTCTGAACGATATGCCATCTAAGTCGGTTCCTCAAACACCGCATGAATTGTGGACTGGGCGAAAGCCTAGTTTACAACACTTAAGGATATTTGGATGTCATGTGCACGCGTTAAAAGGAAAGACAGAAAAGATGGAGTCCTATTCAGAAACATACATATTTGTGGGGTTTCCACAAGGAACTAAATGATATTATTTCTATAGTCCTTCAATTCTTAAAGTATTTGTTTCGACAAATGCTAAATTTTTGGAAAAAGACTTTATGAATAATTTTGTGCCTAAAAGTATAATTGTCCTGAATGAGCTTTCAGGAGATACAATTCCATAAAAGGTTTCAAAACCTTGCCCAATTGTAAGTTCCACACCGTCACAAGATCAACAATCTACCATTTCTCGTCGTAGTGGGAGGGTTAGTAGACAACCCGAGAGATACATCGGTCTAGGAGAATCAATGAAGAATCTCCCGGATGACGATGATCCCTACACGTACAAGGAAGCTATGGAGGATGTTGATTGTCGCCATTGACAAAAGGCAATGCAATCTAAAATTTAGTCTATGTACTCAAACAAAGTCTGGTCTGTTGTAGACTTGCCTAAATGGGTAAAACCCATTAGGTGCAAGTGGGTATACAAAAGGAAAAGAGGTATGGATGGAAAGGTGGAAACCTCTATAGCTAGATTGGTAGCTAAAGGTTACACACAGAAGGAAGGTATCAATTACAAGGAAACCTTCTCTACTATGGCCATGCTTAAATCCATAAGGATACTCTTAAGAATTGCATCATCTCTATACCTAAATATTTGGCAAATGGACGCCAAGACAGCTTTCCTTAATGGAAGCCTTGACAAAAGCATCTATATGATGCAAGAAGAAGGATTCATTGAAAAAGGCCGAGAAGAAAGTGTATGCAAGTTGCAAAGATCCATATATGGACTGAAGCAAGCATCCAGATCCTGGAACATAAGGTTCGATCAAGCTGTGAAAAGTTTTGGATTTAATCAAAACCTTGACAAACCCTGTGTATACAAAAGGATTAAAGGTGACAAGTTGGTTTTCCTAGTTCTTTACGTTGATGATATACTACTCATTGGAAACGATGTAGGTGTATTTACATCAGTAAAAGAAGGGTTAGTAAAACAATTTGATATGAAGGACTTAGGAGAAGCAAGTTATATTCTTGGTTTCCAAGTAATAAGGGATAGAAAGTAGGTTATCCATGCAAGATTCTAAGAAAGTTATGTTACCTTTCAGACATGGATCAAACTTTCTAAGGAACAAGTTCCTAAGAATGAGCATGAAGAGCAATTCATGAGTAGGGATCCATATGCTTCGGCAGTTGGAAGTCTTATGTATGCAATGCTCTGCACTAGACCATATATTTGTTTTGCTGTTGGCATAGTTAGTAGGTTTTAATTGAAACCTTGTCCTGATCACTGGACAGCAGTTAAGCATATTTTCAAGTATCTCAGGAGAACGAGAGATTATATGCTTGTATACTCTAGACGGGATTAAATTCCCTTTGGGTATACGGACTCTGATTTCCAATCAGATTCTGACTCTAGGAGATCCACATCAGGATTTGTGTTTACTCTTGAAGGAGGCGCAATCATATGGAGGAGTATCAAGCAATCATGTATTACTGATTTCACCATGGAAGCTGAGTATGTTGCCGCATGCGAAGCTGCTAAAGAGGCTGTCTGGCTCCGCCGATTCTTAATTGACTAGGAAGTGGTTCCTAATGTGAATAAGCAGATCATTATCTACTGTGATAACAGTGGAGCAGTCGCTAAATCGAGAGAACCAAGAAGCCATAAGAGAGGGAAACACATTGAAAGGAAGTATCATTTTGTGAGGGAAATTGTGCATAGGGGTGACGTGACGATTACCAAGATCACGTCAGTAGAAAATCTAGCGGATCCATTCACACAGGCTCAACCCAAGAAGAATTTCGATGGGCACCTAGAGAACATGGGAATGAGATATATGACACATTGGCTATAGCACAAGTGGAATATTGTTATGATTATGCTCAATAGCAAGAGTGTAATAATGTTGTTAATAGCCAAAATTGGCTAAGGACCAAAGGGAAATTTTCCACTTACTAGACCTGGTTCCATACCCGAAAGTTTCACCTAAAGACCTCTATATCCAGAGCCTAGCTACGATGCCGCCCCAGGCACAAGGGCGGGCTCCAGAAACATCTGGGATAAAGCCCGGATCCGTGAGCTTCCACCAGGAGACCACTCTATCCAGAGCCGAACTGCGATACCACCCCAAGAACAAGGGCGAGCTCCGGAAACATCCAAGATAGAACCCGGAATGATTGGGCTTAGCCCGCATCATCAAAACTAGAAGCTCCCCGAAGTCAAGGTCATCCTGCAAATGCTCAAGAAACCCGTCTGTACCTCGATTGACACAGAAGAATGTCCTTAGAAGGCCGCGAGGTGAGTCGAAGCCACACCCAGCTTCAAAATGGTCAGTCAAGGCCACGCCTAGCTTCGGAAAAGTCAAGCGAAGCCAGATCTGGCTCCAAGCTGGATGAAACTTCTCAGACATCAAGGTCGAAATACTAAACAACCTCCCTGGTTGATGCATCATACCATATTCGTCATGTCCCACGACTCCTATAAGGATCGTACTGGAAGGATACAAGGAATGAATTAAATCGTACCTTGAAGCATTATCTACATAAGTAATAAAATCCAAAAGGAAACAAGCTGATCTCTACCATGATACTCTCAATTCGGACGTCAATCTAAAAGTCAAATGATTTAACGCAAGAAATCCAGCCCGATAAGGAAGAGACTGAGACAATCACTGAGACAATCAAGGGAGAATCAGTCTGTTGACCTACAAACCATGTATAAATAGAAAAGAAAAGAAACGAAAAAAGGAGACTACTATTCGACAGGCATACGACTAGCAATCGACCATTTACCAAAGAAAGTTGAGAGAAACGAGAGAAAAGTCTTTGTACTCGTGTACCATGCATGTTAAATAAAAATGTTCTTGTTTATTTATCACTAGATAAACCATTGTCACATATATAAATAATTTCGGCCACCACCTACGTGGTAGTGGTCTAGAGGGTGTTAACAGAGATTTCTCATCCCGAGTAAAATTCCCGTTAACAAATGTATTTGACAATCTTTTCATATTAATAAAGTGATTTCTAGTTTAACAAATCTTATAGCATTTATAGTTTAATTATTATAATTGTCAAAAGCAAATAATCATAAGGTCAAAAGACTATGAGAAATAAAAAATTGTTTGTACATCTGGATATGTATGTGGTAGAAACAATTCTTTAGTTAGTCTTGAACAATGTTCACAACTTAAGATAAAGGTTGGACGCCTTTACCTTTTTAAAGTTGTAGATTCTTTTGCCATCATTTGAATGGGATCAAATGTGTTATGATGGTCAAAAATCATCAAAGTGTAGTGTCTTTGGGAAAAAGAATCTAGTGCACTAGGTGCATTGAATAGGATAACAGTGAAATACTTTATCCAGAACCGTCAGTGGATAAAAGCTTTCACTTGAGGACAATCGGAGAGTCTATCTCAATCCTAAGATAAATGATGGACTTATGGTTACAAGTGTTATCATTTGAGCTATCAATGAGTACGATTATATAGCATAGTCTATCCTCGATGGTTTGGTGGTATTCATTTGTCAATCAATAGAGGACTTCATTTATAGATATGGATCGGTGATATATTTATTAAATATGAGTAGAATGTCATCATATGGATATTTTGAGGTATTAGATATTAATTTTTAACGTTAAATTTTCGATAGTGTCTATTGAAACATGGCTTCTGGACAAGTCAAAATATCCAAGTTCAAAATATGGTCATATGAGTAAATATGGTAACTAGGAGAGCTACATGTGGTCTATGAGCTCTTTGCAATTACTGATATTTTTCACGAGGATACACTATTTCCAATTAGGTTTTCTAGTGCACGAATAAGAAATATTAACTTATTCTATCTTTATTTAAGTGAATCATTTGTTGATTGTGATTAGGTAATGTCTATTGAAGCTCAAATTTAAATATCCTGTCAAGATCCCCAATCAGCTCAAACTTGAATGGATCACTTGATATATTCTACCAGACCAATTTATGGGTCCATCTAGAATTGTTTAAGGATTTAGGATTTCAAAAGTTTTGGAGAGGTGCTATCATGCGTGAACAAGACATGCGGTAACTCTTTAAATGCTTGGGATGGGCAGCCAGGGATGTGGGAATCCTTGGGCGGCCTTAAAGGGGTGCAATTAGCATTCCATTATTACATTAAGAATATAATTTGCACATTTTAATTAAATGGGCTGTTTAATTATATTAATGTATTAATTTAAGGCATGTGGACTATTTTTTTTTAGTAATTAAGAATGAGTCTAGTTTACATGTGGATTTTTTATTAAAGTCTAATGGATTTAATAAAATGGAAAAACAATATATTGCCCATGTATAGGCTTGGGCGGCAAGGGCTAAATTATCAGCCTAATATATTGTTTTATTTTATTATTTAATTAAATGGAAATTAATTAATTAATTAATTAATTATTTGATTAAAAGTCAAATTCTTTTTCAAACTAGGAGTAAGAATCTTAGTGTCATACTATTGTTAGTAGTATGATAAGTATCAAATACCTTATTTGATAAGTAGATAAATAAAAGGTTTTATTTATTTACTCAAATTAGGAAGTATTTGATAGCTATCAAAACTTTAATTGATAATTAGTCAATTAGGAAGTTATTGATAAAGTCACAATTCTTTTTTGATATTCAATAATTTATTATTGGTTAATATACTCATAAGTTGGAATAGGTTTAAACTACTAAATTGATAAGAGTTTTGGTGAAACAAAAATCCTCCACAAAGAAGGAGAAATTCAGCCACTATATATATCCCTATCAAGGGAATTCAGCCATATGTTTTTTTTTTAAAGAAGAATTCGGCCAAGTGAATTTTTCAAGAAGAAGAATTTTATTCTTTTGCATTAAATAAAAAAAACTTTCCAACTCATAGAGAATTCGGCCAAGAGAAAAAGAGAGAGTGTTTTTGTTTTAGATAGTGCACTAGTAGCTTCTATATCAAAAGACTTTGTGCACAACATCGAATTAGGGTTCACGCGAGTTTTCGATTAAAAGATTGAGAATTCAAAAGTGACCAAGCGTTCTTTGTTTTCTCTAGGAGGATTATTGAGACTAACAAAAGAAAAAATATTTTTTGTTTCCATCCACGGGTATACAATTCAAAGAAAGGGAGCCCACACTCCTATGTGATTCACGTTCGTGATTGGATTGGAAGATTTTGTGGATTCAAAGCGACGCAATATCGATCGTCACGTGAAAAAGGTATGATACTTTTAATTATATGTTAATTAATCAAGGGTTAAGGTCTCTTTTAAAAGGAAAATTTTGAAATATACCAATTTTTCGCTTCCGCCGCGTATTTTTTCCTTACACTTAAATGATGTGATCATATAGGACTGGGCCGCGATCTATGTGAATCTCTCACCATGATCCGTTATATGATGGGATTCATATATATCAATTAATGATGGCTATATATGGGTGATCTTAATCCTGAGTGTCTTATCGACTCCTTCAGGTTAGATAGTGGTTTTTGATATACCAAGGGTGAGATCGGAGTTGCATTCTCGGTCAATAACTTCGTATGTTAGAATTGTGGTTTGGCTTGTGGCTGGGAATGTCTATACACAATAGTGGAATCCACTCCTTGTGAGAAGTAGATAGTAGTAGAAAATACACTCTTAACTTGTGTTTAATAACCTATAGGGGGTGGGAGGGGGGGTGGGGGTGAATAGGTTTTAATCAAGTTAATTACCAACTTTTCTTGATTAGTCAATATTAAAAATTCACCTCATAAACAAACATACAAAATCAAGTGTAAAGTGCGGAAATATAAATAACACTTGATTTTTATGTGGAAACCCTTCAACAAGGGAAAAAACCACAGGCTATCCTTCTAGCCACACACGATCCTCAAATCCACTATTGTAATGATGTTTACAACCTAGGTTGACCTCTAGTCACACCATTCTCGGTCACTAACCCACCACTACTACCCAACAGGCCTTTATAGTGAATCCTTGATCACTTTGCTTGCCACCCACACCTTGGTTGCAAGACTTCACTTGCTTGTGCACTACACCTAGTAGTCACAAGACTTAACTCTCAAAGAAGAGATTAACAACCTAAGTGAATATATGAATATTCAAAATGCAAATAATGCTAGGCAACACTAAATGCTTATCTAGGGATTAAATATGACACTAAGTACAAATCCTAGATATCAATGTCTATATGAATGCTCATAAAGACCTAACTAGATATAGATATGCAAGTCTAAACTCTAGTCATCAAACAAAGCCATATCAACACATGTTGTCACATAAAATGGCAAGGACAATAAATGCAATTAACAAATGCAATCAAGCAATCAATAAATCCTAATTAGCTAGAGGGCAAATATGTCCTAAATATTAGCTATCACAATACAAACCTAATCATACAAAGGAACTCATAGATAGATGTATTAAATAGAGTCCTAGCATTTAATCAACTAATAGATGCAATAAAAACACAATCTTGGAAAGTATGAACAAATGAAAAAGATGGAGTTTTTGTTCAACTTACCAAGTCAACTAATGATGAAGACCCATGCCTTAAAGATGCTTAGAAATGCATGAAGATGATGGGTTTTGGGTTTGGAGAGTCAATGAACAAAGGTTGAAGCTTTCTCTCTCTAAGGGTTGTTCCCTCTCACAAAAATATGTTCTTTAAGCTCTAAAAACGAGTTGGGGAAGAAGAGAACATTTATATAGAAACCCTAGACAAAACTGAGTCGTTTTGGGCTTGGAAAACAAAGTCCCGTCATTACTGCTCGCTGGACCGCGGCTCGGGTAAGTGCCTAGACCGCAGTACACGCAGTAGTGTGCCTACTGGACAACATCGCGGTTGGGACCGCTGTGCGTGCAATGCACAGGCCGCGGTCAAGTCAGCAGGGGCCTACTGAAGTTTACCACGTCAGGGATCGCTGAGCGTACCTGTGTACAGGACGCGGTCAAGGCAGCATGGGCCAACTGATGTTTACCGCTCTGTATGCCACTGTGCAAGCATCGCCTGCCAAGCGGTCTAGGCCGCGGTAAGAGAAGAAACTCTCTTTTCCAGGCAGACTCAACACACTAAGTAATGTACAATATGTGCAAGCGTGGAGTGTGATAAATGACATACAATGCATCATCCAATTATATGTAAACAAGAATATAATGCATGCAAGTGAGTGTGTGCAACTAAAATCTCTTCAAAAGAGTCAAGTCAAGTAAACTACCTCTCTTGAAACATTATGGGAGCTTAGAAGCTTGTTGATGAAGAACCACAATAATACATAAGCTACCCATTAAAAATAATCCCAATGTGGTTTGTCATGAAATAAGCCAATTAAAAATAAAGATCCTTACAGTAGTTCCCTTAAGGATTGATTCGGGGCTTGAACAATATGAGCACTCTCCTTCTTTCGTAAATGAAGTTAGAATTTATTGTTCATTAGAGAACCAATGGTACTTAATGGAAAAGATATAATTAGAGGGGTATAACGGATTTTATGACCTAGCTCTAATTATGAACTACTAGTGGAGGATCATGTTGTTGGAACCCTGTTCACGAATAACGCAGCGAAAATAGGTTTTTAAAATTTTTATATATATTGTAAACGATTTGGGACCAGCGAACTTAGGATCGCAATTATTTTTTAGGAACTAATACATACAATATGTAAACACAGGAAATTGTAATCAATATATTAAAAAAAAATTACAACCTTACCAACGTTTGGAGGCTCCTTCACTTTACGATATGCTCCTGGTCTGTACTACCGATCTTCCTAGCTATTACCGAAATTAGTAACTGCGTGAGGGCGCGTCATGACTCAGGAACTTAAGAGGATAAAAGAAGAAGAAAAAAAACTAGAACAATTCTAGTTGTAAAAAAATATCTTATATATATATATATATTGTTTCAATTTGTGCACTGCTGCACCAACTTGTCTTTTTTTTTCTCTCATGCATATTAATGCGTTTTTCACTTTGATTCACACACCCATTGTTTATATCCTATACAAACGCTTATATATTTGCTTTGTGTGCTTTTCTTATCTATTGATTCAAGCACAACAATTTGTATCCCATACAAATTGAAAGTCTGATGATGCGAGTGTGTGTGCTGTTTTTGTAATCAAAATATATATTATTATAACTAAAACTCTTTAATTGATATATTTTCAATTTTAAAACTAAATATTTTATAATATATCTCATATCTTTTATTTTAAGAGATAATTAAATATTTATTTTGAATTTAAACATTTTGAATTCAATTTCAAATATTTAATTTAATAAAATAAAATAATCGTATTATCTTATTCTATTTAAAATCAAATATCAACTATCACCCTCCATTTAGTGATTAACAACATAATTAAATAATCTTATTATTTAATTTATTCAATCACCATTATTCGTTAATTAAATAATCTCATTATTCAATTAATTCCCGAATAAATACGTGTCACTTTCGTAACACAATTAATTGGACAATCCAATTAATTAACCGTGACCCTTGTTACCTAAATCGATCGGGCTAGCAAGAGGACCTAATGGACCCACAGTATTTCTAGCTCCAATAATCCTTGGAATCATTAATTACACTCTTTAATTAATATGCCTTGATTATTAACTCCTGTGTTATTCCACTAAAAACCCGAAGCTGCACTCTCTCAATTGCAGACGTTTTTACACAGACCGATACAACTTGGTGTCCATCAATATAGCTATTACACATGGTGTGATCCTCCACAGTAGTTCATAATTAGAGCTGGGTCATAATGTCCGTTATACCCCTCTAATAACATATATCCTTTAAGTACCGTTGATTCTCTAATGAACAATAAATCATATTTCTTAACGAAATTAGGAGAGCTCTCATATTGTCCAAGCCCTGAATCAACCCTTAAGGGAACTACCATCTACTTCTCACAAGAACGAGTGGATTCAACTATTATGTACATACCTTCCAAGCCACAAGCCAAACAGTAATTCCAACATACAGAGCATATTGATTAGGAACTGCATCCGACCTCACCCATGGTATATCAAATACCACGATCTAACCTGAAGGAGTCAATAAGACACTCAGGATTAAGATCACCCACATATAGCCATCATTAGTTGATATATATATGAATCTCATCATTAAACGGATCTTGGTGAGAGATTCATATAGATCATGGCCCAGTCCTATATGATCACATCATACAATGTGCCTCTATTCCCATATCTCATATGAATGATTCAGATAGAATCACCATACATTACGGAATTGCAGCTATAGATTAACCACAAATAAAGTATCCAGCTTTATTTGCTATCTACGGACTCTTTAGATTGCAAGTCTCATACTGTATCCATCCGTATATGACACTCATATACATAGTTCGAGATTACATCCGGCAATCTAGGATGTTAATATATGCACAAGTTATAAAATAAACAACACAACAAGAATGAATTGAACTTTTCCTTTTCTTTATTTCATAAATCCATTTACAAATTACATATTTAGGGCATAAAATCCAACAATCTCCCACTTGCTCTAAAGCATGTGGGGCATGTTTCATAACCCTAGAACATCTAGGTGACCCGAAAACACTTTAGCTGGTAGGTCTTCATAATTGGATCAGTATGAGATGACGATCACATCTCCTCTCTGCACTATCTCTCTAATGAGATGATACTTTCTCTCTATATGCTCCCCTCTCTTATGGCTTCCTGGTTCTTTGGAATTAGACAAAACACCATTGTTATCACAATAAAGTGTGATGAGCTTATTCAGATCTGGAACGACTTCCAGATCACTTAAGAATTTGAGGAGCCACATAACCTCTTTACCAGCTTCACAAGCGGCTACATATTTGGCTTTCGTGGTGGAGTCAGCAATGCAAGATTGCTTAATACCTCTCCACACAATAGCTCTACCACCCAGGGTGAAAACTGATCCAGACGTGGATTTCCTAGAATCCCTGTCTAACTGAAAATCAGAATCTGTGTATCCAAATGGGATCAAATCCTATCCGGAATACACTAGTATATAGTTTCTCGTTCTCCAACGATAATTGAGAATGGTCTTGACAGCAACCCAATGATCCAATCCTGGGTTAGACTGGTATCCACTGACTACTCCAAGTGTATAGCAGATGTCCGGTCTCGTGCATAACATAGCATACATGAGACTACCTACTGCTACTGCATAGGGTACACGTCTCATATCCTGAACTTCTTAAAGTGTCTTAGGACACTATTCCATAGACAATTGAACTCCATGCCTAGAAGGTAAATTACCTTTCTTGGAGTTCTACATCAAAAATCTTACATGAATCTTGTTTATATATGACGCCTGAGACAGTGCTATGAGTTTTTTCTTACGATCCCTTATAAGTTGAATCCCTAGAACATAACTCGCCTCTCCCAAATCTTTCATTTGGAATTGGCTAGCCATCCAGCCCTTTACATCAGATAACACTCCCAATAAGTGGGATGGCATCTACGTATAGGACCAAGAAAACTACTTTCTTGTTAATGATGAGCTTATAGACACAAGGCTCATTGACGTTTTGCTCGAAGCCAAAGGTTTTGATCACATCATTAAACCTTACGTTCCAAGATCTAGATGTTTGCTTAAGTCCATATATGAACCTTTACAGCTTGCAAACCTTTTGCTCTTGATCCGGAGACATAAATCCCTCTAGTTGCATCATATAGACACTCTCATCAAGATTGCCATTCAAGAATACAGTCTTGACGTCAATATGCCAAATTTCATAATCAAAATAGGCAGCAATGAATAAGAGAATCTGAATAGACTTAAACATGGCTACTGGCAAGAAGGTCTCTTCATAATCGACCCCCATCTTTCTGGGTATAACCCTTAGCAACTAGCCTTGCTTTGAAGGTCTCTACCTTCCCATCTACTCCTCTCTTTCTCTTCTAGATCAACTTACATCCTATGGGTTTTACCCCATCCGGTAAGTCTACAAGATCCCATACTTAGTTGGAGTGCATAGACTCCATCTCGAGATTCATGGCTTTAAGCCATTCATCGTTATCAGGATCTTCCATTGCATTCTTAAATGTCAATGGATCATCCACACAATCGGTAGAGACAACACTTTATCCCTCACATATACCTAAATAGCGTTCAGGTTGTCTTACAACCCTTCCACTACATCTAGGTGATAGTGTATCCTGATCAGGAACCATCTGACTCTCAGATGTTTATGGATCAACAACTCTTATTGATGAAACACTGGTCTCACCAAGCTCCAACTCCTTCAATACAATCTTAGAACGAGGGTTTATGGTAACAAATATAATTATCCTCCAGAAATGTTTCATTTGTCGATACAAATACTTTGTTATATTCAGGACTATAGAAGTGTCCACCTCTGGTCTACTTGGAGTATTCTACTAACAAGCAGACCACAGACTTGGGAATTATGTTCTTCAGTACGTGTACTGGACACCCCCGTACTTGGAAATGTAGCAAACTAGCTTTACAACCATTCCACAACTCTAGGGAAGTCTTATGAACAGATTTGGATGGCACTACATTCAAAATGTATGCTGCTATTTGTAACGCATATCCCCAGAAGGAATTTGGTAATGATGAGAAACTAATCATAGATCTCACCATTTCCATCAGGGTTCTATTTCTCCTCTCCGCTACACCATTTTGCTGAGGTGTACTGGGAGCTGTGAGTTGGGAAACTATCCCATGCTCGACCATGAAGTCTTCAAACTCTTGGTCAAGGTACTCACCTCCACGATATGATAATAGTAAGTTGATAGTCCTACCTAATTGATTCTCAACTTCAGCTCGGAATTCTTTGAACTTTTCAAATGTTTCTGACTTTCGTTGCATCAGGTAGACATACCCGTATCTTGAGTAGTCATCTATAAAGGTGACATAATACTCATAGTTGCCCCTAGCTCTAACATTCATCGATCCACAGACGTCTATATGTATGAGTTCTAGTGGCTCTATAGCTCTAAGCCTTTTTCTAGTAAAAGATCTCTTAGTCATCTTACCTTCTAAATAGGATTCACAGACAGGTAAGGTGCCAACCTTTAACTCACTTAAAGGTTCGCTTTTAACTAGTCTGTCTATCTGGTCAAGGTTGATATAACCAAGCCTTAGATGCCAAAGATACGTGTCATTATCTGGAGAAATCTTATGTCATTTAGTTTTTGGTTTTCAACCGTAAACATTTTGGTGTTAAGCAGTGTAGTATGTATTAAATGTCTTAACACATACAAATTTTTTTCATTAATTCCTGAACAAATATTTAGACAATTCTTTCCAATAATAACAGACTTATTATTAAAAGAAACAGAACATGATTGTTCTAACAATTTAGAAACTAAAATCAAATTCCGTGTGAAAATACTCTAAGAGTGATAAAACTAACCTAGAGGGGGGGGGGGGGGTGAATAGGTTTTTACCAAAATAAATGCCATCTTTTTGATTAATCAAAATTAAACAACACAACCCCTAATCTCTAACACAATCAATCATTGTCATAATAAAAAGCGAAATAAACAAAAAGACACAATGATATGATTTACGTGAGAAACCCTCCAACTGGATAAAAACTCACGGGCCTAATCACCAATCGAACCCTCAAATCCACTATTTGCAAAAACGATTACAACCTAGGTTGACCACATCACACCTAATCGGTTACTAATCCGTCCTTGCTACCCGCATGCCTTTAATAGTCATTTTAGGCTCTTGCTTGTATACTACCAAAGGCAAATACAAGACTTAACTCTTAAATGAAGAGATATGAAACCTAAAGTGAATATGATGATATTCTAAATGCACAAAATGCAAGGTCAACACATTTAATGCTTATCTAGTCATGTATGAATGCATCAAACAATCCTAGATATCATGTTGCTATATGACATGCATATAACCTAGCTATATGAAATCAAGGCATTCCTAGATGCAATAGCTATCACAATACATCAACCCAAAGATCAACAAAAATCTCTATTTATAATGAAAAATTATAATCTAGATGCAAAAGAAACATAAAAGAGATTTCTTGTCAAGCAAGAACACAAAGATGGATGAGAATGGTGTTCTACTTACCAAGTAAGCTATGTTGATGAAGACCCATGCTTAGAAACATCCTAGATGAAACTAGATGATGATAGAACCATGAATGATTGATGGGTGATTGGGTTTTGGACAATAAAAATGGTTTCTTGCTACCTTTTCTTGCAAGACACTTTTGAGCTCTAAAAAGAATAAGAGAGAATGGATTATGAAGCTCTAAAGAGGCAAGGAAGAGGAAAGGGCATATATATATATGAAGCCCTAGACGAAATGACACCGTTTTGAAAAACAGTAACAAAATCCCGTCATTACCGCTATGAGTACCGCGACTTAGGTAAGTTGTCCAAACTGCGGTACACGCAGTAGTGTGCCTACTGGACAACATCGCGGTTGTGATCGCTGTGCGTGCAAGTGCACAGGACGCTGTCTAGGCAGCCTGGGCCTACTGATGTTTACCACGACAGGGACTGCGGGGCATACATGAGCACAGGACACGGTACAAGAAGCATGACCCTACTGAAGTATACCGCTCTGTATGTCGCGGTGTAAGCAGAGCTTACCAAGCAACTCTCTTTTCCAGGCAGACTCAACACACTAAGTAATGTGCAAAATGTGCAAGTGTGGAGTGTGATAAATATCATACAAAGCATCATCCAATTACATGTAATCCAGAATATAATGCAAGCAAGTGAGTGTGTGCAACTATATCTCTTCAAGTAAAAGTAGAGTCAAGTAATCTACCTTTCTTGAAGCACTTGGAGTCCAATGGGAGATCTTCAATTCCTAATCTACCATTTTACAATGTTTGACCCCAATTATGATTTTGTCCACGAAATAAGCCAATCATAAAGTGAGGCACTTACATTTTGTAAACCCAGGAATATTAAAAACATTGTTCAATAATAAAAAACTATTATTATTACAAAATTGCAATCTTATTGCTCCTACTGCTTTGGCCGACACAACATCCCCCGACTGCACACGCATTGAGAAGGCTCCGTCCTCTAGTTGTGTCCAAGAATTAGTCCACAGCAAAGAAGAACAAACATGGTTAGTGGCCCCCGAATCAATTATCCAGGGTGAAGAATCATCTTCCACTAAACAAGATTCAAGAACAAGTAAATCATATTTACCTTTCATCTTCTTCTTCTTGGCTACCTCCTCCAGATACTGTGGATAGTTTCTCTTCTAGTGCCAGACATTGTTGCAATAGAAACATTTTCCCTTGCCCTGGTCGGTGGAGGCGCCCTTCTTTTTGCTCTAGGCTTTCTTGGGTTTGGGCTTACCCTTTGCCTTCCCAGCAGACCTCTTCCTCTTCTTATTATTAGAGGAAGATGGTTTGGCAACATTTGCCTTATTGGTCTTACTTTTGTTGTCCTTAGTCACGGACTCAAAAGTAGTGAGCTCATTGAGCAACTGAGTGAGACTAAACTTTAGCTTGTTCATCTCATAATTACTCTTTAACTGATCGAAACTCTTCGGAAGAGTCGTTAGTATGATGCTCACCTGACTAGGTTCATAAATGGCCCCACCATTGATCTCTAACATGTTAAAATATGACATCATGTTTAGGACATGTCCCCGAATAGATGTGCCTTATTTTATGCGAGCGAGCATAGCGGAACGAACAGCTTCGTGACGCTTTTGCTTGGAGGGCTGCCCGAACATAGCTTGGAATGACTCCTTGATTTTGAATGTTGAAGTCATTGCTTCGTGCTTTGTGACAAGCACGTCTTTCATAGAAGCCAACATATATGTTCGGGCCTTTTCATCAGATGAGACCCATCGCTGGTATGCCTCACGAACAGTTTGTATGGCATTGGCAGTACGCACCGGAGGACATTCCTCCGTAAGCACAAACTTCAGGTCTTTGGTGACGAATATTGCATTAATATTAAGCTTCCACTTAGTGTAGTTATCACCAGTTAATTTGTTGTTTGCTGGAATTTGAAGTAATGCAGAAGACATAGTTGCAGAAATAAATAAAACATCCATTCAGTCATTTATTAAAAAACAAGTGCGAGTGTGCATGAACATCTTTAACCAACTAGAAATACCTAAAACCAGTTGCCATACCGAGACAATCCAATATACCACAAAGAAGTGCCGCCTTAGAGTCGGTCAAGTCTTTGCATGCTGGACGGTCACATTCTCAATCAAATGATATTCTAGAATAACTCTTATTCCATATCATTCAACCATTGTTTATTCAGTCAGGTTTTTAATTAACAAAACTTAATCAAAACCTTCGTGAGTGTAACCTACCATTTCAGATCTCACGAGCTTAACTCGAGAATTGCCGCCTTAGGGTCGGTCAATCCCAAAATACCCTCAGAAATCCTATCCATTAGGAAGTCAACCTTGGTATTGATCGTTGTGGAAACCCTCTTTAGGGAGGACGAAAGCAAAGCCGACACGAGGCCGCACTTGGATCTCACGATGTTGAACTAATGATAGAGACTGCGGGATATATATGTCATATATCCCTCTCCCACTTACTATTTAAAAAAAAAGGGTTTTCTATTATCCTTTAATGCACCTAGACTCTACAGGACCAAACGGCTAACTTTAATCAAGTTATATCATGCATTAACAAATTCATTATTTGAAACAAATTCTAATTAACTAATAAATTATTAATGATTTTTAACTATTAAAAATCTAACCTTTTAGTGAATAATCTAAGCTTTTGTAAACTATTTACTAAGCTCAGATTATTATGATAGTGTTTACTAAGTTTTAACAATTAAAACTCTAATACTTTATTCGGTTCATTTATTATTAGGTTATTAACCATATTAATCCTAATTACAATAAAAGACCCTATTAATCCAGCTTACTAAACACTTTAATAACTAGATAAATATTAATGAGAATTACCAAGTTTTCTAACATTAAAAAAATAATCTCGTTTTCATAGCCAATAATGTATTTACTGATTTTAATTATATTAAAAAAATACATAAAATATTAGGTTATGACGCATGTATGACATATCAAATATATTTGTGTAGACACATCTTATCTAAATGACATATGTATGCATGACAATGCTTTTATCATCACATACTATAAAGCATACATGAATTGACCGAGTACTGTAGATTATTTAACCTAAAAAAAACTTGGAATCTAAAATTATAAAAATAACCCTAAGGCATTCATTGGTCTTCTTGTAATTTTAGAAATCTTCTAGTCTCTTCAGGCCACTCCGATTCATCTCTTGAATCCTTCTTCGCAATTTTTCCAGGTCTTCAATATAGGTTACATTTTTTTTACAATACAATAACAGTGAAAATAAGAAAAATAAAAAAATATAATACAACCCATGAACCCTAAATCCATAGTACCATATAATTAACGTTCAATCATGTTTTTGCAAATTAACAAATTTAATATACATACAAAAACAACATACAGTCAATTTAGACAGTGCCTACAAAATCATACATACAGGAACATCGAAAACAATTTCCTGTTCCGAAAAAAATTGGCTCTGATACCAACTGTTGGAACCCCATTCACTAGTAACGCATCGGAAATAGGTTGTTAAAATTTTTTATACACATGGTAAACGATCTGGGACTAGTGAACTTAGGATTACAATTATTTTTCCGGGACTAATACATACAATTTGTAAACACAGGAAATTATAATCAATATATTTAAAAAAAAAATTGAACCTTACCAACGTTTGAAGGCTCCTTCACTTTACGATATGCTCATGGTTTGTACCACCGATCTTCCTAGCTATTCCTGAAACCGGTAACTGCGTGTGGGCGCATCACGTACTCAGAAACTTAGGAGGATATAGAGGAAAGCAGAAGAAACAATTTCATCCAAGAGAAAACAAAAACTAGAACAATTCTAGTTGTAAAAAAATATCTTATATATATTTTGTTTCAATTCATGCACAGCTACACCAACTTCTCTTTTTTTTTCTCTCGCGCATATTAATGCATTTTTCTCTTTGATTCACACACCCAATGTTTGTATCCTATACAAACACTTGTATATTTGCTTTGTGTGCTTTTCTTATCTATTGATTCAAGCACAACAATTTGTATCCCATAAAAATTGAAAGCCTGATGATGCGAGTGTGTGTGCTGTTTTTGTTATCAAAATATATATTATTACAACCAAAACTCTTTAATTGATATCTTTTCAATTTTAAAACTAAATCTTTTAAAATGATATATCGTATCTTTTATTTTAAAAGACAGTTAAATATTTATTTTGAATTTAAACATTTTAAATTCAATATCAAATATTAAATTTAATAAAATAAAATAATTATATTATCTTATTCTATTTAAAATCAAATATCAACTATCACCCTCCATTTAGTGATTAACAACATAATTAAATAATTAACTATCACCCTCCATTTAGTGATTAACAACATAATTAAATAATCTTATTATTTAATTTATTCAATCACCATTATTCATTAATTAAATAATCTCATTATTCAATTAGTTCCCGAATAAGTACGTGTCACTTTCGTAACACAATTAATTGGACAATCCAATTAATTAATAGTGACCCTTGTTGCCTAAATCGATCGGGCTAGCAAGGGGACCTAATGGACCCACAATATTATGAGCTCCAATAATCTTTGGAATCATTAATTAAACTCTTTAATTAATATTCCTTGATTATTAACTCTGGTGTTATTCCACTAAAAACCCGAAGCTGCACTCTCTCAACTACAGCCGTTTTTACACAGACCGATACAACTCGGTGTCCATCAATATAGCTATTACACATGGTGTGATCCTCCACAGTAATTCATAACTAGAGCTAGGTCATAATGTCTGTAATGTTCATTATACCCCTCTAATTACATATATCCTTTAAGTACCGTTGATTCTCTAATGAACAATAAATCATATTTCCTTATGGAACTAGGAGAGCGCTCATATTATCTGTTCGAACCCCGTTCACTGGTAACACAGCGGAAATAGGTTTTAAAAAATTTATACAGATCATAAACGATCTGGAACGAGTGAACTTAGGATCGTAATTATTTTTCCAGAACTAATACATACAATATGTAAACACAGGAAATTGTAATCAATATATTAAAAGAAAATTTAGAACCTTACCAACGTTTGGAGGCCCCTTCACTTTACGATATGCTCCAGGTCTGTACCACTGATCTTCCTCGCTACATCCTGGGACTGGTAACTACGTGTGAGCGTGTCACATACTCAGGTGTAGGGAAAAATCGATATAAAACGCAGCGGAAGAAACGAAAAATAGATTTCGTATGGTTTTAAAATTTTTCTCAAAGTTGAACCTTAACCTTTTAATTAATTAAACTCAAATATATACGGTTAGAGTTAAATACCTCTTGACGCATGATCCGATTGACTTACGTCGATTGGTAATCCGCAAAATCTTTTCCGATGCCTTTGAACAGTACCTGCGTGAACAGTACCCGCGTGAACAGTACCCCCGTCGTGAACAGTGATCGTGAACAGTACCGCGAGATTTTCCAATCCGAACACGTATGTGAATCACCTAGGAGCTTGGTCTCCCTTTTTCTTTGAATTGCAAACCTGAGAATGGATGAACAAAGTTTTCTTTTTCTTTTGTTAGTCACAAAACAATCAAAAGAAGACAAAAATTATTCCGGTCACTTTTGAGTTCTCAATCAAATGATCGAAACTCGAGTGAACCTAATCCTATGTTGTACACACAAGCTTATTGATGAACAAGCAATCAGTGTACTATCAAAGAATAATCTCTTCTCTCTTTTATGTTTAGTAGAATAAAAATTATCCTTTTCTATGAATTGAGAAGAAGAAGAAAAATTGAATCATTCAATCAACTATTGTGGCCGATTTATATATGTGGAATTATATAGGTGGCCGAAATTTTGCTTCCTCTTCTATTTAGGATTGCCGAAATCTTTCTCTAAATGGACTAGGGTTGCCGCAAATCACATACCAAAAAGAGTTTTTGTTGCACCCTAATTTCCATCAACCTTTAGACTTCAAAACCTAATCCAACTCATAGATATTTTTATTCTTTTATTGACTAAATAAAAAGACTTCTTATTTGATTAAATAAATAAAATTAATTATTTATTTTCTTATCAAACAAGTCTTTTACTTTTAATATACTACTACCAATAGTATAACTTTAGGAAATATATTTCCTGATCAGAAAAAGATTTGTTTCTTAATTAAACAATTAATTAATAAATTAACTAATTCTTATTTAATTAAAACAATGAAACAAAATAATATATTAGGTTAATATATACACCTTGCCGCCCCACTTATATAAATGGGCCATATATTATTTTCTTATTTCATTTAATCCATTGGACTTTAAATAAAAGCCCACATGTGAACCAGACTCATTCTTACTAAAAGAAACAAGCCCACATGTCTCCTTTTAATATATTAATATAATGGTGCAGCCCATTAATTAAATAATAGATATATTATATTCTTGATATATGAAAACAATTCTAGATGGACCCTTAAATCGGCCCGGTAGAATATATCAAGTGATCCATGCAAATACGTGTGGATTGGGGATCTTGGCGGGCTATCTAAATTTAAGCTTCAATAGACACAACCTAATCACAATCAATAAATGATTCACTTAGGTCCAATCTATTAATTTTAACTCATTCCACTAAAAAGATAAAATTGAACTCTTAAATAAAGATAGAATAAGGAGATGTTTCTCATTCATACCCTAGACAATCTTATAGGAGATGGTGTATCCACGTGAATAATATCAGTAATCGCCAAGAGCTCATAGACCGCCTATAGCTCTCCAAGTTACCATATTTCCTCATATGACCACATTTCGAACTTGGATACTTTGACTTGTCCAGAAGCCATGTTTTCAATAATCATTATTGAAAACTCAACGTTGAGATTTAATATCCAATACCTCAAAACATCCATATGATGATATTATACTCTCATTTAATAAATGGAGCCACGATGTCCATATCTATAAATGAAGTCCTCTATCGATTAACAAATGAATACCACCAAACTATCGAGGATAGACTATGCTATATAATCGTACTCATTGATAGCTCTAATGATAACACTTGCAACCATAAGTCCATTATTTATCTCAGGATTAAGATAGACTCTCCGATTGTCCTCTTTAATGAAAAGACTTATATCTAGTGACGGTTCTAGATAAAGTATTTCATTGTGATCCAGTTCAATGCACCTAGTGCACTAGATTCTTTTACTCGAAAACCTTTCGATGATTTTAGACTCATCATATTCATTTGATCCCACTCAAATGCTAGTAAAAGAATTCTACAACTTTAACAAGATAGAGGTGCCCAACCTTTAACTTAAGTTGTGAACGTTATTCAACACTAACTAAAAAATTGTGTTTACCTCATACATATCCGGATGTATGAACAATTCTTCATGTCTCATAGTCTTTTGACCTTATGATTATTTACCTTGACAATTATAATAATAAATGCTATAAGTAATTGTAAGAATCAGAATTCACTTTATTAATATTAGAAGATTGTCAATTACAATATTACACTCTTGCCGTTGAGCATAATCCTAACAATCTCCCACTTGCTTTATAGTAAGTGTGTCATATCTCTCATTCCCATGTTCTCTAGATGTCCATTAAAGCTCTTCTGAGGTAGAGCCTTTGTGAAAGGATCCTCTAGATTTTCTGCTGACGCGATTTTGGTGATCGTCACGTCTCCCCTATGAACAATTTCCCTCAAAAGGTGATACTTCCTTTCAATGTGTTTACCTCTTTTATGACTTCTTGGTTCTTTCGAATTAGCCACTGCACCACTGTTGTCACAGTGTATAGTGATCTGCTTATTCGCACTAGGAACCACTTCTAAGTCAATCAAGAATTGGTGGAGCCAAACAGTCCTCTTTGGCAGCTTCGCCTGCAGCAACATACTCAGCTTCCATGGTGGAATCAGCAATACAAGATTGCTTGATACTCCTCCATATGACCGCTCCTCCTCCAATGGTAATCACAGATCCTGATGTGGATTTTCTGGAGTCAGAATCTGACTGGAAATCAGAATCTGTATACCCAACGGGAATTAAATCCCCTCCAGAGTATACAAGCATATAATCTCTAGTTCTCTTGAGATACTTGAAAATATGCTTGACTGCCGTCCAATGATCATGACCAGGTTTCGATTGAAACCTGCTAACTATGCCAACAGCAAAACAAATATCTGGTCTAGTACAGAGCATTGCATACATGAGACTTCCAACTGCCGAGGCATATGGAACTCTACTCATGAATTGCTCTTCATGCACATTCTTAGGTGCTTGACCCTTAGAAAGTTTGATTCCATGTCTAAAAGGTAACATACCTTTCTTGGAATCTTGCATGGTGAATCTAGACAAGATTTTATCAATGTATGAAGCTTGGGATAATGCAATCGTTCTATTCTTTCTATCCCTTATTACTTGGATACCAAGAATATAACTTGCTTCTCCTAAGTCCTTCATATCAAATTGTTTTGCTAACCATTCTTTCACTGATGTCAATACACCTACATCGTTTCCAATGAGTAGTATATCATCAACATAAAGAATAAGGAAAACCAACTTGTCGCCTTTGATCCTCTTGTATACACAAGGTTCGTCAGGGTTTTGAATAAATCCAAAACTCTTTACAGCTTGATCGAACCTTATGTTCCAGGATCTGGATGCTTTCTTTAGTCCATATATGGACTTTTGCAACTTGCATACTCTTTCTTCTTGGCCTTTTTCAGTGAATCCCTCTGTTTGCATCATGTAGATGCTCTCGTCAAGATTTCCATTAAGGAAAGCTGTCTTGACGTCCATTTGCCAAATCTCTAGGTCTAGAGATGCTGCAATGGATAAGAGTATCCTAATGGATTTAAGCATGGCCACAGGTGAGAAGGTTTCCTTGTAATCGATACCTTCTTTCTGTGTATAACCTTTAGCTACTAGTCTTGCTTTAAAGGTTTCCACCATACCATCCATACCTCTTTTCCTCTTGTATACCCACTTGCACCCAATGGGTTTTATCCCTTTAGTCAAGTCTACAAGGGACCAGACTTTGTTATTGAACATCGATTCAATCTCGGATTGCATTGCCTTTTGCCAATGATGACAATCAACATCCTCCATAGCTTCCTTGTACGTGTAGGGATCATCGTCGTCCGGGAGATTCTCAACAGATTCTCCTAGACCGATATATCTTTCAGGTTGTGTTCTAACCCTCCCATTACGACGAGGAATGGTAGGTTGTTGATCTTATGTTGGAGTGGAACTTACAATTGGGCTGGGTTGTGAAACCTCTTGTGGAATTGTATCTCCTGATATCTCATTCAGGACAATTCTACTTTTGGGCACAAAATTATTCATATAGTCCTTTTCTAGAAATGAAGCATTTGTTGAAACAAATACTTTTAGATGAGAAGGACTATAGAAATAATATCCTTTAGTTGCTTTTGGATACCCCACAAATATACATGTTTCCGAACGGGACTCCATCTTTTCTATCTTTCCTTTCAACACATGTGCAGGACAACCAAATATCCTCATGCGTTGTAAACTAGGCTTTCGCCTAGTCCACAATTCATGTGGGGTTTTAGGGACAGATTTAGATGGTACATCGTTTAGAATATATATTGTTGTTTGTAGAGCATATCCCCAAAAAGAAATAGGAAGTGTTGAATAACTTAACATTGATCTAACCATCTCTAAAAGAGTCCTATTTCTCCTTTCTACTACCCCATTTTGTTGAGGTGTACCTGGTGCAGAAAGCTGAGAAACTATCCCATTATCAATAAGATATTGCTGAAACTCTCCAGATAGATATTCTCCACCACAATCAGATCTCAAGATTTTTATATGTTTCTCAAGTTGATTTTCTACTTCAGCTTTGAATGCTTTGAACATATCAAATGCATCCGACTTATGTCTCATGAGATACACATAACCAAATCTTGAGTAATCATCTTTGAAGGTGATGAAGTACTCATATCCACCTCTAGCTTGAATGCTCATAGGACCACATACATCAGTGTGTACTAGTCCTAAACATTCAGTGGCTCTTGCACCTTTGGTATTGAACGGCCATTTGGTCATTTTACCTTCCAAACAAGATTCACAAGTTGGTAGATCATCAACCTTTAAGTCACTTAAAGGTCCGTCACATACCAATCTTTTAATCATATTAAGGTTAATGTGACCTAGGTGTAAATGCCAAAGATAGGTTTCATCTTTTGATAATTTTACTCTTTTATGATTAGGTTCCGTTATTTCTGTGTCTAACGAGTGAGAGATATTTCTATGCAAAAAGAATAAACCGTTTTCCAATGTACCTTTGCAAACAACTTTGTCATTCTTACTAATAATAAAAGTTTTATTAAAAGTAACCGAATATCCAAACTTATTTAAACAAGAAACTAAAATTAAATTCCTCTTGAATTGAGGTACATAATAAACGTCTATTAAATCTAAATTCCTACTAGAATCTAAAATAACTCTAATATCTCCCACTACACTTGCAGACACTAACGTTCCGTTGCCCTAAGCGCAAATTGACTTCATCTTCATTCAACCTTCTCTTTTCCTGATACCCCTACAAGGAATAACAAACATGATTAGTGGCTCCAGAGTCTATGATCCAAGAATCAGTAGAATCTGTTAGAAAACATGTTTCTAGATAATTAACATTACCTTCTTCCTTTTTTTTCTAGGACTTTGGGCAATCTCTTTTCCAATGTCCCTTTTCACCACAAAGGAAGCATTTCTCTTTGATCTTGGTTACTTTCTTGGTTTCCTTATTGGTAGGCCCAAGTTGCTTTTTCTTCTGTTGTTTCTTGACCTTCTTATGGGTCTTAACAGTAGCATCTTTGCCAACCAAATGAATCTCTTGACCTTTGTTTTTCACAAGGATCTTTTCAGCGCTTTGAACATATTGCATCAGGCCCTGCAAGGTGTATTCCTTTTTGTTCAAGGTGTAGTCCAACTTGAACTGATCAAAGGAATCTGACAGTGAGTTAACTACCATATCAATTTTGGTCTCACCATCAATCTCAGCACCATTTAGTTCAGCAATATTGAGATGTGCTATGACTTTCATCATGTGATCTTTCATAGATTGTCCAGGTTTCATCCTAAGATTCATAAAAGCAGTCACTGCCTCTCTCTTAGTCGTCCTAGACCTCATAGCAAACATTTCCTCTAGAGACATCATTATATCAGCAGCGGACTCCATTCCTTCATGTTGCTATTGCAACACGTCAGAGATAGTGGCCATAATGTAACATTTTGCCATATCATCAGAAGTCTTCCACTGCTCATACTCATCTCTTTGCATCACATTAGATTCATTATTAGGAAGGGGTGGTTTAGGAGTGGTTAGAACAAACTTATGTTTTTCACTTTGCAGCAACAACCCAATTTTCCCTTTTCCATGTTACGTAGTTATCTCCAGTTAAGGTGTTATCTTTCAGGATGTTCATAAGTGATGGGGTCATGATTTCTGATTAAAACAAAAACATATATAAGTAAATAATCATGATAATAGCACTTTTAAAAATTTATCTTGAATTAAAATAAATAATTCAATCATAAAAATTCAACGGTGATCCAACACCCATAAATATTACGCCTCCTTTGGGAGTTCGCACTATTTACTAGTTAGACTAGGTCCCACCTAATTGTTAACATAACAACCAGCGTTTTTAATTTTAGCCTTGTAATTTTTATCATCAAGAACTCTTGGGAGGATATTAATAAAATTACATTGAGTGTGTTACCAATATATCGACCCTCAATTTTCTCTTACAAAAATCCCTCCTTGGGGAGTAGATTTCGTTTAAGTCAATTGTCTAGTCTATCCTTGTAAGGAAGTATATTGTTAAATTCCATTTATGGACGCCCCTTGGGGAGATTACCAAAAATAATAAAACTCAACTAATCTTGGAGGCCATAGGCGTTCTTGCACACCTTCTCCCACTCAATTATTTAAGGCGTGTGATTAAATCCCAAAGAATGATTTTTACCAAGTTATCTAGATGCCAATTAGATACCTAAATCATTCAATGCATGTTCATACCAAAAGAGATATATGAGTGGCACTCCTATTCTAAAATGTCATGTTATCATACAACAACAAATATTGTAATATTTAAGCAAAAATTAAATAGCAACAATTTTGGCCCATCCTAGAAAAGCAAGTAAATTACAATTGTTAGGAATACAAGATCTTCAGGTGGCCATCAACCATACTCTCATCCCTCGGCCTCCTCCCATGGACGTGCATAGCCCACAATCCCACAAAGGGGCTGCCTTGCGCAGCCCATAAGGCCACACAAGGCTGCCGTGCGCAGCCCACCAAGGATTGGGCTTGCCATGCGCAGCTCAATCCAGTCCTAGGGTGCACACGGTGCTCGTTCTCGGTTCCGGTTGCTTCGTTTTTCTTCGTGTCTTCGAATTTTCAATACCCGAATACATTACATCATATTACGAATAAATTACTGCAGCAAAATTTTTTTTTTATTTTACTGCAGTAAGATTTACAAAAACAATACTGCACCTGATTACAAAAAAAAAATACTGCACTTATTTTACATACAAAAAAAAATAACAAAACCCTAGCAACTACCAAGAAGGAATTATGGCAATAATAGACCACCCTTCTTGTTACAAATCCGAAACAAAAATTACATTGAAATTCTAGGACCAAAATCGAGCAATAACAATTCACTTTATAAAACATATATAAATCCATACATTCAACATGTAATTATATATGCGAATACCTAGAGTGCCATCTCTTTCTAAAACATGTATAATCACAATAAAAAGAAATAGATTCACGTATATATACGTTAATTAATTAAAAGGTACAACCAAGGCTCTGATACCAATTGTAGGGAAAAATCGATATAAAACGCAGCGGAAGAAACGAAAAATAGATTTCGTATGGTTTTAAAATTTTTCTCAAAGTTGAACCTTAACCTTTTAATTAATTAAATTCAAATATATACGGTTAGAGTTAAATACCTCTTGACGCAGTGATACGATTGACTTATGTCGATTGGTAATCCGCAAAATCTTTTCCGATTCCCTTGAACAGTACCCACGTGAACAGTGATTGTGAACAGTACCTCTGCCATGAACAGTGATCGTGAACAGTACCGCAAGATTTTCTAATCCGAACACGTACGTGAATCACCTAGAAGCAGTGGTCTCCCTTTTTCTCTGAATTGCAAACCTGAGAATGGATGAACAAAGTTTTCTTTTTCTTTTGTTAGTCACAAAACAATCAAAAGAAGACAAAAATTATTCCGGTCACTTTTGAGTTCTCAATCTAATGATCGAAACTCGCGTGAACCTAATTCGATGTTGTACACACAAGCTTATTGATGAACAAGCAATCAGTGTACTATCAAAGAATAATCTCTTCTCTCTTTTATGTTTAGTAGAATAAAAATTATCCTTTTCTATGAATTGAGAAGAAGAAGAAAAATTGAATCATTCAATCAACTATTGTGGCCGACTTCTATATGTGGAATTATATAGGTGGCCGGAATTTTTCTTCCTCTTCTATTTAGGATTGCCGAAATCTTCCTCTAAATGGACTAGGGTTGCCGCAAATCACATACCAAAAAGAGTTTTTGTTGCACCCTAATTTCCATCAACCTTTAGACTTCAAAACCTAATCCAACTCATAGATATTTTTATTCTTTTATTGACTAAATAAAAAGACTTCTTATTTGATTAAATAAATAAAATTAATTATTTATTTTCTTATCAAACAAGTCTTTTACTTTTAATATACTACTACCAATAGTATAACTTTAGGAAATATATTTCCTGATCAGAAAAAGATTTGTTTCTTAATTAAACAATTAATTAATAAATTAACTAATTCTTATTTAATTAAAACAATGAAACAAAATAATATATTAGGTTAATATATACACCTTGCCGCCCCACTTATATAAATGGGCCATATATTATTTTCTTATTTCATTTAATCCATTGGACTTTAAATAAAAGCCCACATGTGAACCATACCCATTCTTACTAAAAGAAACAAGCCCACATGTCTCCTTTTAATATATTAATATAATAGTGCAGTCCATTAATTAAATAATAGACATATTATATTCTTGATATATTAAAAACAATTCTAGATGGACCCTTAAATCGGCCCGGTAGAATATATCAAGTGATCCATGCAAATACGTGTGGATTGGGGATATTGGCGGGCTATCTAAATTTAAGCTTCAATAGACACAACCTAATCACAATCAATAAATGATTCACTTAGGTCCAATCTATTAATTTTAACTCATCCCACTAAAAAGATAAAATTGAACTCTTAAATAAAGATAGAATAAGGAGATGTTTCTCATTCATACCCTAGACAATCTTATAGGAGATGGTGTATCCTCGTGAATAATATCAGTAATCGCCAAGAGCTCATAGACCGCCTATAGCTCTCCAAGTTACCATATTTCCTCATATGACCACATTTCGAACTTGGATACTTTGACTTGTCCAGAAGCCATGTTTTCAATAATCATTATTGAAAACTCAACGTTGATATTTAATATCCAATACCTCAAAACATCCATATGATGATATTATACTCTCATTTAATAAATGGAGCCACGATGTCCATATCTATAAATGAAGTCCTCTATCGATTAACAAATGTATACCACCAAACTATCGAGGATATACTATGCTATATAATCGTACTCATTGATAGCTCTAATGATAACACTTGCAATCATAAGTCCATCATTTATCTCAGGATTAAGATAGACTCTCCGATTGTCCTCTTTAATGAAAAGACTTACATCTAGTGACGGTTCTAGATAAAGTATTTCATTGTGATCCAGTTCAATGCACCTAGTGCACTAGATTCTTTTACTCGAAAACCTTTCGATGATTTTAGACTCATCATATTCATTTGATCCCACTCAAATGCTAGTAAAAGAATTCTACAACTTTAACAAGATAGAGGTGCCCAACCTTTAACTTAAGTTGTGAATGTTATTCAACACTAACTAAAAAATTGTGTCTACCTCATACATATCCGGATGTATGAACAATTCTACATGTCTCATAGTCTTTTGACCTTACGATTATTTACCTTGACAATTATAATAATAAATGCTATAAGTAATTGTAAGAATCAGAATTCACTTTATTAATATGAGAAGATTGTCAATTACAATATTACACTCTTGCCATTAACATAATCCTAACATCAGGAACTTAAGAGGATGTAGAGAGAATGAAGAAGAAACAATTTCTTCCAAGAGAAAAAAATGCCTAGAACAATTCTAGGATGTCCAAAGAAAAATATATTATAATATTTTTTTTCTTTTCACTAGTGCACCCACGCACTATTTCACTTTTTTTTCTTTTGTTTATTTATTTATTAATTTTTTTGATCTCACGAACCTCTGTGCGTTTTTCACTTTTTCTTTTTCTTTATAAAAAAAATCATACGCACCAATTGTACACACAAAGTACACTTATGTGTATCCTACTTTCTTTTTTGATATCTCTTTTTGTTTCACTTGTACACACATACCAATATTTGTATCCTATACAAATACTATGCATATCAGATAAGGTTAGTTAAAAGATATAAAACTCTTTTATAATTTTCAAATAACCTCACATTATTTTTTAAAATAAAATCTATATTTTATTTATCAATAAAGATATTCTGTATATCTAAATTTAAACAATTTAAATTCAAATACATATCAATTTATTTTATTTAATATATGAGATAATCTCATTATCTCACTATTCAAAATAAATAACAAATGAAACCTTCCATATATGACTAATTACATCATTAAATAATCTTATTATTTAATTGTCATAATTATCATTTTAATCAGTTGAATAATCCAATTACTCAATCAACTCCTGACATGTGTCACTTTCGTAACACAATAAATTGGACAATCCAATTAATTATCTGTGACTCTTGTTACCTAAATCAATCGGGCTAGCAAGGGGATCTAATGGACCCACAATATTTTGAGCTCCAATAATCCTCGGAATCATTAATTAAACTCTTTAATTAATATTCCTTGATTATTAACTTGGTGTTGTTCCACTAAAAACCCGAAACTGTACTCTCTCAACTGTAGACGCTTTTACACAGATCGATACAACTCGGTGTCCATCGATATAGCTACTACACAAGGTGTGATCCTCCACAGTAGTTCATAATTAGAGCTGGGTCATAATGTCCGTTATACCCCTCTTATTACATATATCCTTTAAGTACAGTTGATTCTCTAATGAACAATAAATCATATTTCCTCACGGAATTAGGAGAGCGCTCATATTGTCCAAGCCCCGAATCAACCCTTAAGGGAACTACCATCTACTTCTCACAAGAAGGAGTGGATTCCACTATTGTGTACATACCTTCCCAACCACAAGCCAAACCGCAATACCAAAATACGGAGTATATTGATCAGGAATTGCATCTGACCTCACCCATGGTATATCAAAGACCACGATCTAACCTGAAGGAGTCGATAAGACACTCAGGATTAAGATCACCCACATATAGCCATCTTTAGTTGATATATATGAATCTCATCAGTAAACGGATCTTGGTGAGAGATTCATATAGATCATGGCCCAGTCCTATATGATCACATCATACAAGGTGCTTCCATTCCCATATCTCATATGAATGATTCAGGATAGAATCACCGTACATTATGGAATGGACCGTAGCTATAGATTAACCACAAATAAAGTACCCAGTTTTATTTGCTATCTATGGACTCTTTAGATTGCACGTCTCTTACTATATCCATCTGTATATGACACTCATATACACAGTTCGAGATTACATCCGGCAATCTAGGATGTTAATAGATGCACAAGTTATAAAATAAACAACACAACAAGAATGAATTGAACTTTTCTTTTTATTTATTTCATAAATCCATTTACAAATTACATCTTTAGGGCATAAACCCCAACATTATCGAAGCCCCGAATCAACCCTTAAGGGAACTACCATCTACTTATCACAAGAAGGAGTGGATTTCCACTATTGTGTACATACCTTCCCAGCCGTAAGCCAAACCGCAATCCCAACATACAGAGAATATTGATCAAGAACTACATCTGACCTCACCCATGTATATCAAAGACCACGATCTAACCTGAAGGAGTCGATAAGACACTCAGGATTAAGATCACCCATATATAGCCATCATTAGTTGATATATATGAATCTCATCAGCAAACGGATCTTGGTGAGAGATTCATATAGATCATGGCCCAGTCCTATATGATCACATCATACAAGGTGCCTCCATTCCCATATCTCATATGAATGATTCAGGATAGAGTCACCGTATGTTGCGGAATGGACTACAACTATAGATTAACCACAAATAAAGTACCCAGCTTTATTTGCTATCTATGGACTCTTTAGATTGCATGTTTCTTACTGTATTCATCCGTATATGATACTCGTATATACAATTCAAGATTCCATCCGGCAATCTAGGATGTTAAAAATATGCACAAGTTATAAAATAAACAACACAACAATTATGAGTTGAACTTTTCTTTTAATTTATTTCGTAAATCCATTTACAAATTACAACTTTAGGGCATAAACCCCAACACATACCTTATGTAATAGCTATATGGGTGGACAACTGTAATTTCAGTTTATGTAATACATCTACAGTTACGAGAGTGCAATCTCGGGTTTTTAGTGGAATAACTCCGAGGTTAATAATCATGAAATATTAATTAAAGAGTTCAATTAATTATTTCTAAGTATTATTAGAGCTCAAAACTGTAGGTCCATTAGGTCCCCTTGCTAGCTTGATTTATTAAAGGTAACAATGGTCATGGTTAGTTAATTGGATTGTCCAATTAATTTTGTTACGAAAGTGACACATATTTATTCAGGGATTAATTGAATAACGAGATTATTTAATTAATATATCAGTAATTAAATTATTAGATAATTAGATTTTTTAATTGATGAATTGATAATTATGAATTATTAATTAATTGTTAATTGGAGGTTGAAGATTCAAATCATGACTATAATAAAGATAAAATGATTAGATTTTTTTATTCTTAACAAAGTCGAGTATTTAAGTACAAGTCAACTAGGGTTATGTGGGAGTTAGAATCCTACTCTATCTAGGACACTTAAATACTAATAATCCTTTTAATATATGGAGATATATTTTGAAAAGGATTTGTATCAAGTTATATATATATATATATATATATATAAATAGATAGATATATTGACATAACTTGGAGACAAGACTTATTGTCATTGATTGAACAAAATATACGAAAAGTAAAAACCTAGAAAATCTAGGTTAGAGATTTCGGCCAAGAAAAAATTCCTGTGGTGGCCGAATTTTGTGAAGAAGAAAAAGAGTTTTCTTCAAGCCTCTGCATCATCCTCCCAGTTCCTAGAAGATCGTGACGTGCCAACATACAGTTATCAAATTGCAGGCCATAGCGAGGAAGACTTGGTGGTTCCTAATCGGAATACAGCTTAAAGAAACGAAGGAGTTAGCATCAAGGGTATGATCTAAATCCATCTTTATATATTCTTATATGTTGTATACGGTTTACAAGTTGCATAAAAAAAATTTTAAAACCCCCTTTCCGCTACGCAACGTAAATCTGGATTCCTACAATTGGTATCAGAGCCAATTATACAATATATAAGAATAAAAGTTTCTTTTTTCATAGTTTTATTCTTTGATTTTCATGTATGGTATGTGTAGACACTTTCTAATTATTGTATGATGTTTATATTTTTTATAAACATGGTTGATCATTAATTGTATGGTACAATGGGTTTAGAATTCGTTTTAATGGTTCTTATATTTTTCAATGTAATATTAATGCCGGGATGTATTTTTTTCTCTGCTGTATTTTATTATTTTTATTTTTTTTGCCATATATTTATTGTAAAATATGTATGAAGAGATTGGATGAAGAAGACGAAAGGCGGAAGAGCGAAATCGGAAACGCTGGCGCTAGTGAGACGCACATAGGCGCACGGCGTGGGCAGCCCATTGATGAGAATGACGGCCATGCACGAAAGAGCAAGGGTTTCGAATTTGCAACCCTAGGGTTTCCAAATTCGAACAAGATTTTGGGCTGTTTTTTGTTGTTTTTTATGCCTTGGGCCTCCAATAAGTGTTAGAGTAACACTTGGGCTTTAGGTTTGATTCATGAGATGAATCATAACATAAAAAAAAAATTAATCAAGTTGGACTTGGTTAAAACTCATATACGAAGAACACAAAAGACTTGAAGAATATTGGAATTACTTGAAAACTAAGGAATGCCTTGGATAACTTTTGTAATTAGATATATATATATTTTTAAAGTTAAATAACCCATTGTACTCGGTCAACTCATGTATGCTTTTGTTATGAGATGATTAAAGCATTGCCATGCATATACATGTCATTTAGATTAGGTGTGCCTACACATATGAATATATAATTTTGATATATCATACATGCATAATAGCCATTGATAATTATGTGTTTAATTTTTAGTTTGATTAAATATTTAGTACAATTCACATAATTGGCTATTAATATGAAATTAGTTTTTAGAGTAAAAACTTGGTAATTCTCATCAATAACTAGTCTATTAATTAAATTGTTTAATTAGTTAGATTAGTTAGGTCCTTCTCTTAATATTAGGTTTAATTAGATTAAAGCCCTAATATAATTGGACCTAATAATGTGATTAGTTTTAATAGTTAAAACTTGGTAAATCGCATTAAATAATTCTAGTCTTAGTAAAATAGTTTACATAGATTAGAATTTGAATAATGAACTAGATTTTTAATTAGTTAAAAATCGGAATAGTTTATTTGTTATCAAAATAAGTTCTAAAAATTTGTTATATATGCCCTAGACATTTAGATTGAAATTAGCCGTTTAATCTTAGTAATATCTAGGTGCATTAATAATTGAAAACCGTAATTCTAAAGTAGTGAGTGGGAGAGGGATATATGACGATATATCCCTCAGTCTCCATCATTAGTTCAACACCGTGAGATTCAAGTAGAGCCTTGAGACGGTTCTGTTTTTATCCTCCCCAAGGAGGGTCTCCATGACATTCAATACCAAGGTTGACTTCCTAACATATAGGATTTTTGAGTGTATTTTGGGATTGACCAACCCTAAGGCGGCAATTCTCAAGTTAAGCTTAAGAGATCTGAAATGGTGGGTCACACTCATAAGGTTTTAATTAAATTTGTTTATTGTAAACCTGACTGAAATAAACGATGGTTGAATGGTAGAGGAATAAGAGTTATTCAGATATATCATTTGATTGAGAATGTTTCGATCCAACATTCAAGAATTTGACCAACCCTAAGGTGGCACTTGTTTGTGGTATGTTGGATTGTCGTGGCTTAGAAACAGTTTGTAGGGATTTTCTTGTTCATTAAATATGTTCACACATCATATTTCATTTTACGCGAAACATTGACATGTGAATTAAATGTATGGTTGAATGAATTCTTCATTTATGTTTTTTCAGCAATGTCTTCTGTACTATTACAAATCCTTGCTAATGACAAACTAACCAGAGGAAATTACACTAAATTGAAACATCACATTAATTCAATTTTGGTCACCAAAGACCTAAAGTTTGTGCTTACAGAGGTGTCCTCCATATCCTGCTGTCAATGCCCCACGAAAGTTCGTGAGACATACCATAAATGGGTCTCAGCTGATGAGAAGGCCCGAACTTATCTGTTAGTTAATATGATAGAAGTGCTTGTTACAAAGCACAAGGCAATGACTACAGCATTTGAAATCATGGAGTCATTGCAGGCTATGTTCGGGAAGCCTTCTGACCAAAAGAGGCACAAAGCTGTTTGTTCCGTAATGCTTGCTTGGATGAATGAGGGTGCATCTATTCGGGAACATGTTGTTAAGATCATGCTCAATAGCAAGAGTGTAATAATGTATTTGACAATATTTTCATATTAATAAAGTGATTTCTAGTTTAACAAATCTTATAGCATTTATAGTATAATTATTATAATTGTCAAAAGTAAATAATCATAAGGTCAAAAGACTATGAGAAAAGAAGAATTGTTCATACATCTAGATATGTATGAGGTTGACATAATTCTTTAGTTAGTCTTGAAGAATATTCACAACTTAAGATAAAGGTTGGGCGCCTTTATCTTATTAAAGTTGTAGATTCTTTTGCTAGTATTTGAGTGAGATCAAATGTGTTATGATGAGTCTAAAATCATCAAAGTGTGGTGTCTTTGGGCAAAAGAATCTAGTGCACTGGGTGCATTGAATAGGATCATAGTGAAATACTTTATCCAGAACCGTCAATAGATAAAAGTTTTTATTTGAAGACAATCGAAGAGTCTATCTCAATCCTGAGATAAATGATAGACTTATGGTTACAAATGTTATCATTTGAGCTGTCAATGAGTACGATTATATATCATGGTCTATCCTCGATAGTTTGGTGGTATTCATTTATTAATCGATAGAGGACTTCGTTTATAGATATGGACATCGTGGCTCCAATTATTAAATGAGAGTAGAATATCATCATATTGATGTTTTGGGTATTGGATTTTAAATCTTAACATTAAGTTTTCAATAGTGTCTATTGAAATATGGCTTTTGGACAAGTCAAAATATCCAAGTTCAAAATGTGGTCATATGGGTAAATATGGTAACTTGGAGAGCTATAGGCGATCTATGAGCTCTTGGCTATTACTGGTATTCTTCACGAGGATACACTATCTCCATTAAGATTTTCTAGGGTATGAATGAGCAATATTAACTTATTTTATATTTATTTAAGAGTTCAATTTTAGTTCTTTAGTGGAATGAACTAAAACTAATAGATCGAATCTAAGTGAATCATTTGTTGATTGTGATTACGTTATGTCTATTGGAGCTTAAATTTAGATAGCCCGCCAAGATCCCCAATTCACACGAATTTGCATGGATCACTTGATATATTCTACCGGACCAATTTATGGGTCCATCTAGAATTGTATTAAGGCATGTGGACTGGTTTTTTTTTTGTAAGAATGGGTCTAGTTCACATGTGGACTTTTTATTAAGGTCCAATGGATTTAATAATAATAATAAAAAATAACAATATTGGCCCTTATATATTGGCTTGGGCGGCAAGGGACTATCTATTAGTCTTATATATTGTTTTTATTTTATTATTTAATTAAATGGAAATTAATTAATTATTTAATTAAAAGTCAAAATCTTTTTCCTAGTAGGAGATGGTCTCCTAGAGTCATATTATTGTTGGTAATATGATAAGTATGAAATACTATATTTGATAAGTAGATAAATAATTGGAATTTATTTATCTAGTCAAATTAGGAAGTATTTGATTTCTATTAGGAAGTTTTTGATTTAGTCAAAATTTAATTATATTCAATAATTGGTTATTCAATAAATACAATATTTGAGTTGGATTAGGAGTCTTGGTGTGGAAAAGAAATCTTTTTTGAAAAATGATTCTTTGTCACATAGTAAATCCACCTAGAGATAGGATTCTTGACCACCAAGTAAATCCTCTTTAGGAAAAGATTTGTATACCTATATATACACCAATTAATTTCGGCCAACTATGTAATTTTTTTTGGGTTGAAAATTTCGGCCAAGCTACAGAATTTTGAGAGAAAAAAAATTAGTTTTTTATTTTGATCTAAAAAAAATTCGGCCAACTCATAGATATTGTGTATTGAATTCGGCCAAAGAGAAGAGAACAGGGGAACATTTTTGTTTTCGATAGTACACTAGTATCCTTTACATCAAAAGGATTTTGTGTACAAAATTAGAATCGGGTTCACGCGAGTTTCAATCAAATAGATTGATAATTCACAAGTGACCGGACGTTCTTGGGTTTTCTCTTGGAGGATTATTGTACTAACAAAGAAGAAGATTTTTTTTGTTTCATCCTCAAGTATACAATTAAAGAAAGGGAGCCACACTCCTATGTGATTCACGTTCATGATTGGATTGGAAGATCTTGCTGATCCAATTCGACACTAGTTCAATCATCACGAGAAAAAGGTACGGTACTTTTAATTATATGTCAATTAATCTAGGGTGAAGGTTCTTTCTTTTAAAGGAAATTTTTTTTAAATATACCACCCAATTTTTTGCTTCCGCCGCGTTTTGAACCGTTTTTCCCTACAATTGGTTTCAGAGCCTGATTGAACCCTTGATTAATTGATATATATATATATATATATACACATGGATCTTTTTCTTTTTATTGTATATATGCATGTTTTAGAAAGAGATGACACTCTAGGTATTTGCATATATATTTACATTAGAATGTATGGATATATATATATATATATATATATATATGTTTTATATGTGGATTTTTATTGCTCAATTTTGGTTCTAGAATTTTAATGTATTTTTTGTTTTGGGATTGTAACAAGAAAGGTGGCCTATCATCGTCATAATTTCCTTCTTGGTAGTTGCTAAGTTTTTTATTTATTTTGCTATTGTAATAAAAAAAACTGCAGGAAAATATTGTATTAAAAAAAAACTGCAGTATTTTATTATTTAAAATTCTTCTGTAATACATTCAAGTATCAAAGACTCGAATGTTTGAAGAATTGGAAACAACTGGAACAAGTTTTGGACTGTGCGAGCCATAGCAACAAACGTGCATGCGAATGAGCACACGGCCACAATTGTTGTGTATGGGCTGCGCACGACAGCCCTATGGAAGCCATGGGCTGTGCATGGCAGCCCTTTATGGGGTTGTGGGGTGCGCACGCCCATGGGAGGTAGCCAAAGGGTGCGCAAACGATGGACGCATGAAGACTTGTTCGCCAAGAAAGAAGTTTTTTTTTTGTATTCCAAATATTGTAATTTACTCGTTTTTCTAGGATGGACCAAAATTGTAGCTATTTATATTTTCGTAAATATTGCAATGTTTGTCATTGTTTGATAACATGTCATATAGAATAGGAGTTCCACTCATATATCTCTTTTGGTATGAACATGCATTGAATGGTTTAGGTATCTAATTGGCATCTAGATAACTTGGTAAATCATTCTAAGGAATTCGATCACACGCCTTCAATAATTGAGTGGGAGAAGGTGTTATGGAACACCTACGGCCTCCAAGTTTAGTTGAGCTTTATGTTTTGTGTAATAACCCCCCAAGGGGTATTCATGAATTGAATTTAGCAAGATACTTCCTTACAAGGATAGACTAGACAATTAATCCAAACGATATCTACTACCAAAGGAGGGATATTCGTGAGGGAATAAATTGAAGGTCAAAAACTTGGTAACACATTCAATGTGATTTTATTAATATCCTCCTAAGAGTTCTTGTTAATAAAATTGCAAGGCTAAAATTGAAAACGCTAGTTGTTATGTTAACAATTAGGTGGGACCTAGTCTTACTAGTAAATGGTGCGAACTCCCAAAGGAGTCGTGACATTTACGGATGTTGGATCACCGTTGAATTTTATGATTGAATTACTTAATTTAATTGAAGATAAATATTTGAAATTGCTTTATCATGATTGTTTACTTATATAACTTTTGTTTTATTCAGAAATCATGACCCCATCCCTAATCAACATCCTGAAAGATAATACATTAACTGGTGGATATTATGTCACATGGAAAAGGAAAATTGGGCTACTGTTGCAATCTAAAAAGCATAAGTTTGTTTTGACAACTCCTAAACCACCTGCTCCTACTAATGAATCTACTGAGCAGCAAAGAGACGAGTATAAGCAGTGGAATACCTCAGATGTGATGGTCGAATGTTACATTATGGCCACCATCTCCGACGTGTTCCAATAGCAACATGAAGGAATGAGTACTGCTGCCGATATAATGATGTCTCTAGAGGAAATATTTGCTATGAGGTCCAGGGCGACTAAGAGAGAGGCAGTGACTGCTTTCATGAATCTTAGGATGAACCTGGACAGGCTATGAACTATCACATGATGAAGGTCATAGCACATCTCAACATTGCTGAACTCAATGGTGCTGAGATAGACGGTGAGACAAAAATTGACATGATTGTCAACTCACTGTCAGATTCCTTTGATCAGTTCAAGTTGGACTACACCTTGAACAATAAGGAATACACCTTGCAGGGCCTGATGCAAGATGTTCAAAGTGCTGCAAAAGATCCTTGTGAAAAGCAAGGGTCAAGAGATTCATACTGTAGGTAAAGTTGCTACTGTTAAGACCTGCAAGAAGGTCAAGAAACAACAGAAGAAAAAGAAACTAGGACCTACCAAGAAGGAGACAAAGAAAGTAACCAAGATCAAAGGGAAGTGTTTCCGTTGTGGTGAAAAGGGACATTGTAAAAGAAATTGCCCAAAGTCTCAGGACAAGAAGGAACAAGATAATATTAATTATCTTGAAACATGTTTTATGGTGGATTCTATGGATTCTTGGATCATAGACTCCAGAGCCACGAATCATGTTTGTTTTTCTTAACAGGGGTTCAAGGAAAGGAGAAGGATTAATGATAACGAATTCTACTTGCGTTTAGGCAACAGAGCATTAGTGTCTGCTAGTGCAGTGGGATATATTAGAGTTAGTTTAGATTCTTATAGGCATTTAGATCTAATAGACGTTTATTATGTACCTAAATTCAAGAGGAATTTAATTTCAGCTTATTGTTTAAATAAATTTGGATATTCAGTTACTTTTAATAAATCTTTTATTATTAATAGGAATAACAAATTTGTTTGCAACGGTACATTGGAAAATGGTTTATTCTATTTGCATAGAAATATCTCTCACTTTTTAGACACGGAATCAACGCAACCTAATCATAAAAGAGTAAATTATCAAAAGATGAAACCTACCTATGGCATTTGCGCATATGTCATATTAATCTTGATAGGATCAAAAGATTGGTTAGTGATGGACCTTTAAGTGACTTAAAGGCTGACGATCTACCAACTTGCGAATCTTGTCTGGAAGGTAAGATGACCAAAAGGTTGTTCACGACCAAAGGCACAAGAGCCACTGAATATTCAGTATTGATACACACTGATGTGTGTGGACCTATGAGCATTCAAGCTAGAGGTGGATATGAGTACTTCATCACTTTCACAGATGATTACTCAAGATTTGGCTATGTGTATCTCATGAGACATAAGTCGGATGCTTTTGACATATTCAAAGCATTTAAAGCTGAAGTAGAAAATCAGCTTAAGAAACACATAAAAATCTTGAGGTCTGAACGTGGTGGAGAATATCTATCTGGTGAGTTTCAGCAATATCTTATTGATAGTGGGATAATTTCTCAATTTTCTGCGCCAGGTATGCCTCAACAAAATGGGGTGGCAGAAAAGAGAAATAGAACTCTTTCGGACATGGTTAGGTCTATGTTGAGTTATTCAACGCTCCCTAATTCTTTTTGGGGATATGCTTTACAAACTGCTATGTACATTCTAAACGATGTACCATCTAAGTCAGTTTCTAAAACACCGCATGAGTTGTGGACTGGGCGAAAGCTTAGTTTACAACACTTAAGGATATTTGGATGTCCTGCGCACGTGTTAAAAGGAAAGACTGAAAAGATGGAGTCCCGTTCAGAAACATGCATATTTGTAGGGTATCCAAAAGAAACCAAAAGATATTATTTCTGTAGCCCTTCAAATCTTAAAGTATTTGTTTCGACAAATGCCAAATTTCTGGAAAAAGACTTTATGAATAATTTTGTGCCTAAAAGTAGAATTGTCCTGAATGAGCTTTCAGGAGATACATTTCCACAAGAGGTTTCACAACCTAGCCCAATTGTAAGTTCCACACCAACACAAGATCAACAATCTACCATACCTCGTCGTTGTGGGAGGGTTAATAAACAACCTAAGAGATACATCGATCTAGGAGAATCTGTAGAGAATCTCTCGAATGATGATGATCCCTACACGTACAAGGTAGCCATGGAAGATGTTAATTGTCGCCATTGGTAAAAGGCAATGCAATCCGAAATTGAATCTATGTTAAAAAATAAAGTCTGGTCTCTTGTGGACCTGTCTAAAGGGATAAAACCCATTGGGTGCAAGTGGGTATACAAGAGGAAGAGAGGAATGGATGGAAATGTGGAAACCTTTAAAGCTAGATTGGTAGCTAAAGGTTACACACAAAAGGAAGGTATCAATTATGAGGAAACCTTCTCTCCTGTGGCCATGCTTAAATCCATTAGGGTACTCTTATCTATTGCGGCATCTCTAGACCTTGAGATTTGGCAAATGGACGTCAAGATAGCTTTCCTTAATGAAAGTCTTGATGAAAGCATCTATATGATGCAACTAGAAGGATTCATTGAAAAAGGTCAAGAGGAAAGGGTATGCAATTTGCATAGATCCATATATGGATTAATGCAAGCATTCAGATCCTGGAACATAAGGTTCGATCAAGCCGTGAAAATTTTTGTATTTATTCAAAACCTTGACGAACCCTGTGTATACAAGAGGATTAAAAGCGACAAGTTAGTTTTCCTTGTTCTTTACTTTGATGATATACTACTCATCAGAAACGATATAGGTGTATTGACATCAATAAAAGAATGGTTAGCAAACCAATTTGCTATGAAGGACTTAGGATAAGCAAGTTATATTATTGGTATCCACGTCATAAGGGATAGAAATAATAGAACGATTGCATTATCCCAAGCTTCATACGTAGATAAAATCTTGTCTAGATTTTAGATGCAAGATTCCAAGAAAGGTATGTTACCTTTCAAACATGGAATCAAACTTTCTAAGGAACAAGTTCCTAAGAATGAGCATGAAGAGCAATTCATGAGTCGAGTTACATATGCCTCGGCAGTTGGAAGTCTCATGTATGCAATGCTTTTCACTAGACCAGATATTTGTTTTGTTGTTGGCATAATTAGCAGATTTCAATCGAAACCTGGTCCTGATCACTGGATGGCAGTCAAGCATATTTTCAAGTGTCTCAGGAGAACGAGAGATTATATGCTTGTATACTCTGGAGGGGATTTAATTCTCGTTGGGTATACAGATTCCGATTTCCAACCGGATTCTGACTCTAAAAGATCAATAATAGGATCTGTGTTTACACTTGGAGGAGGGGCAGTCATATGGAGGAGGAGTATCAAGCAATCTTGTATTGCTGATTCCACCATAGAAGCTGAGTATGTGGCTGCATGCGAAGCTGCTAAAGAGGCTGTTTGGCTTCGCCAATTCTTGATTGACTTGGAAGTGGTTCCTGATGCGAATAAGCAGATCATTATCTATTGTGACAATACTGGAGCAATGGCTAATTCCAGAGACCAAGAAGTCATAAGAGAGGCAAACACATTGAAAGAAAATATCATCTTTTGAGGGAAATTGTGCATAGGGGTGACGTGACGATTACCAAGATCGTGTCAGCAGAAAATCTAGCGGATCCCTTCACAAAGGCTTTTCCATGGAAGAGTTTTGACATGGGGATGAGAGATATGACACATTTGCTATAGAGCAAGTTGGAGATTGTTAGGATAATGCTCAATAGCAAGAGTGTAATAATGTATTTGACAATCTTTTCATATTAATAAAGTGATTTCTAGTTTAACAAATCTTATAGCATTTATAGTATAATTATTATAATTGTCAAAAGTAAATAATCATAAGGTCAAAAGACTATGAGAAAAGAAGAATTGTTCGTACATCTAGATATATATGAGGTTGACATAATTCTTTAGTTAGTCTTGAAGAATATTCACAACTTAAGATAAATGTTGGGCGCCTTTATCTTGTTAAAGTTGTAGATTCTTTTGCTAGCATTTGAGTGAGATCAAATGTATTATGATGAGTCTAAAATCATCAAAGTGTGGTGTTTTTGGGAAAAAGAATCTAGTGCACTGGGTGCATTGAATAGGATCATAGTGAAATACTTTATCCAGCACTGTCAATGGATAAAAGTTTTCATTTGAAGACAATCGGAGAGTCTATCTTAATCCTGAGATAATCGATGGACTTATGGTCGCAAGTGTTATCATTCAGTTATCAATGAGTACAATTATATAGCATAGTCTATCCTCGATACTTTGATGGTATTCATATGTTAATCGATAGAAAACTTCATTTATAGATATGGACATCGTGGCTCCATTTCTTAAATGAGAGTAGAATATCATCATATGTATGTTTTTGTAGGGAAAAATTAACTAAAACCGCAGCGGAAGGCGAAAAGTAGATTTTCATATAGTTTAAAATTTTCCTAAAGATTTGAACCTTAACCCTTTAATTAATTAAACACAAATATACGGTTAGAGTTAAATACCTCTTGTCGCGTGATCCGATTGACTTACGTCGATGGTAATCCTCAAGATCTTCAATCCTAGCACGTACGTGAATCACCTAGGAGCGTGGTCTCCCTTTTTTCTTTGAATTGCTTACCTGAGAATGGATGTATGGAACTTCTGATCCTGATCTTCAATCCCAAAACACCAAGAGCCTAGAAAAATAGTTTCGGTTACTTTTGAATTCACAATCGATATGATTGGAACTTGCGTAACCCTAAATCGAAAGTGTGCACAAAACCTTTTGATGTTAAAGGCTTGCAAGTGCACTATCGAATGAGAACTTATTTTTCTTTTTCTCTCTTGGCCGAAATTCTATGTGTATTGAGTAAGATTTTTATTTTTCAAAGCAAACAAAAATCTCTCTCACTCAAGCTTCTTAGTGGCCGAAATTTATCACCTTATATTTATAAGGTGACCGAAATTTCTCCTTCTCAAAATAGGATTGGCCGAATTCTTTGTGTAGGAAATCTAGGGTTGGCCAATTTCCTTACTTGAAAGGAATTGTGCTTTTCCCTAATTCCTATCAATTTAAGAATCCTAACCCTTATAGGACTAGGGTGGCCGAATTCTTTGTGTGGTATGGAGTGTATGTGGACTTAATCCTTACCACATTAGGACTCCTATCACTTAAAAGAATTCTAACCCTAATCCAACACATAGTATTTTATTTACTGATCAGGAAAAGATTTTGATTTAAACTATTAATTAATTAAATAATTAATTAATTTCCATTTAATCAAAACAATAAAATAAAATAATATCTTGGGCTATTTTATTAGCCTTGCCGCCCACACCATATATATATGGGCCAAATATTATTTTTCTTATTTTATTTAATCCATTAGACTTTAAATAAAAGCCCACATGTGAACCAGACTTATTCTTACTAAAAGAAACAAGCCCACATGTCTCTTTTTAATATATTAATATAATAGAGCAACCCATTAAATAAATAATAGACATATTATATTCTTAATATATTAAATGCAATTCTAGATGGACCCATAAATTGGTCCGGTAGAATATATCAAGTGATCCATGCAAGTACGTGTGGATTGTGGATCTTGGCGGGCTATCTAAATTTAAACTTCAATAGACATAACCTAATCACAATCAACAAATGATTCACTTAGGTCTGATCTATTAATTTTAACTCATTCCACTAAAGAGCTAAAATTGAACTCTTAAATAAAGATAGAATAAGGAGATGTTTCTCATTCATACCCTAGACAATCTTATAAGAGATGGTGTATCCTCGTGAATAATATCAGTAATCGCCAAGAGCTCATAGACCGCCTATAGCTCTCCAAGTTACCATATTTCCTCATATGACCACATTTTGAACTTGGATATTTTGACTTGTCCAGAAGCCATGTCTTCAATAATCATTATTGAAAACTCAACATTGAGATTTAATATCCAATACCTCAAAACGTCCATATGATGATATTATACTCTCATTTAATAAATGGAGCCACGATGTCCATATCTATAAATGAAGTCCTCTATCGATTAACAAATGAATACCACCAAACTATCGAGGATAGACTATGCTTTATAATCGTACTCATTGATAGCTCAAATGATAACACTTGCAACCATAAGTCCATCATTTATCTCAGGATTACGATCGACTCTCCGATTGTCCTAATAATGAAAAGACTTATATCTAGTGACGGTTCTAGATAAAGTATTTCATTGTGATCCTGTTCAATATACCCAGTGCACTAGATTCTTTTATTCGAAAACCTTTCGATGATTTTAGACTCATCATAACTCATTTGATCCCACTCAAATGCTAGTAAAAGAATTCTACAACTTTATCAAGATAGAGGTGCCCAACCTTTAACTTAAGTTGTGAACGTTATTCAAGACTAACTAAAGAATTGTGTCTACCTCACACATATCCGGATGTATGAACAATTCTTCATATCTCATACTCTTTTGACCTTATGATTATTTACCTTGACAATTATAATAATAAATGCTATAAGTATTTGTAAGAATCAGAAAACACTTTATTAATATGAAAAGATTGTCAATTACGATATTACACTCTTGCTATTGAGCATAATCCTAACAGTTTTGAGGTATTGGATATTAAATCTTAACGTTACGTTTTCAATAGTGTTTATTGAAATATGGCTTCTAGACAAGTCAAAATATCCAAGTTCAAAATATGGTCATATGGGTTAATATGGTAACTTGGAGAGCTGTAGGCGGTCTATGAGCTCTTGGCTATTATTGGTATTCTTCATGAGGATACACTATCTCCATTAAGATTGTCTAGGGTATGAATGAGCAATATTAACTTATTTTATCTTTATTTAAGAGTTCAATTTTAATTTCTTAGTGGAATGAACTAAAACTAATAAATCAAACCTAAGTGAATCATTTATTGATTGTGATTAGGTTATGTCTATTGGAGCTTAAATTTAGATAGCCCGCCAATATCCCCAGTTCACACGAACTTGCATAGATCACTTGATATATTCTACCAGACCAATTTATGGGTCCATCTAGAATTGTCTTAAGGCATGTGGACTTGTTTCTTTTAGTAAGAATGAGTCTAGTTCACATGTGGACTTTTTATTAAGGTCCAATGGATTTAATAAAAAAAAAACAATATTGGCCTTTATATATTGGCTTGGGCGGCAAGGGACTATTTATTAGTCTTAAGTATTGTTTTTATTTTATTATTTAATTAAATGGAAATTAATTAATTTATTAATTAATCAATTATTTAATTAAAAGTCAAAATCCTTTTCCTAGTAGGAGATGGTCTCATAGAGTCATATTATTGTTGGTAATATGATAAGTGTGAAATACTACATTTGATAAGTAGATAAATAATAGGAATTTATTTATCTAGTCAAATTAGGAAGTATTTGATTTCTATTAGGAAGTTTTTGATTTAGTCACAATTTAATTATATTCAATACTTGGTTATTGAATAAATACACTATTTGAGTTGGATTAGGAGTCTTGGTGTGGAAGAGAATCTTTTTTGAAAAAATGATTTTTTGTCACCAAGTAAATTCACCTAGAGATAGGATTCTTGACCACCAAGTAAATCCTCTTTAGGAAAGGATTTGTATACCTATATATACACCAATTAATTTCGGCCAAGTATATAATTTTTTTTTTGGTTGAAAATTTTGGCCAAGCTAGAGAATTTTGAGAAAAAAAGTTTTTTTTTGCTCTAAAAAAAATCCGGCCAACTTATAGATATTGTGTATTGAATTCGGCCAAAGAGAAGAGAAAATGGGAACGTTTTTGTTTTCGATAATACACTAGTATCCTTTACATCAAAAGGATTTTGTGTACAAAATCGAGTCTGGTTCACGCGAGTTTCAATCAAATAGATTGATAATTCACAAGTGACCGGACGTTCTTGAGTTTTCTCTTGGTGGATTATTGTGACTAACAAAGAAGAAGATTTTGTTTGTTTCATCCTCAGGTATACAATTAAAGAAAGGGAGCCCACACTCCTAGGTGATTCATGTTCGTGATTGGATTGGAAGATCTTACAGATCCAATTCGACTCTAGTTCAATCGTCACGAGAAAAAGGTACGATACTTTTAATTATATGTCAATTAATCTAGGGTTAAGGTTCTTTCTTTTAAAGGAAATTTTTTTTAAATATACCACCCAATTTATCGCTTCCCCCACGTTTTGAACCGTTTTTCCCTACTCATGTCTTGACCATAATTTCCTACTTCAACATGGCAAAGGTCAATGGTGGAGCCATTGATAAACCTAATCAGGTGAGCATCATACTGACGACTCTTCCGAACAGTTTCGATCAGTTCAAAAGCAATTATGGGATGAACAAGTTGAGGTTCAGTCTGACTCAGGTGCTTAATGAGATCACTACCTTTGAGTCCATGACTAAGGACAACAAAGGTAAGACCGGTGAGGCAAATGTTGCTGAACCATCTTCCTTTGGAACTAAAAGAGGAAGAGGTCTACTAGCAAGGCTTAAAAAAAGCCCAAATCCAAGAAAACCCAAAGCAAGATGAAAAAGGCAAAAGGTAAATGTGATTTACTTGTAATTGAATCATGTTCAGTGGAAGATGATTCTTCACCTTGGATAGTTGATTCAGGGGCCACTAACCATGTTTCCTCTTCCTTGCAATGGACTGATTCTTGGACAGAGCTTGAGGAGGGAGTCTTCTCTATACGTGTTGTGCTAGGGGATGTCGTGTCAGCAAGAGCAGTAGGAGTAGTTAGGCTCCAGTTTGAAAATAGTTTTATTATTTTAAACTCTGTTTATTTTATTCATGGATTCACAAGGAATTTGATTTCTTTGTCCAAAATGTTGGAACAATTATATTCTATTTTTTTTAATAATAAGTCAGTTATTATTTCTCGAAATTGTTTAAATATTTGTTCAGGTTTAATGAAAACAACTTGTATGTTTTAAGACCAATAATTCATACATCACTGTTCAATGCTGAATTGTTTAAAGTTGAAAAACCTAAAAAAAAACGACAGAAAATTTCTCTAGATAATGAAACGTATCTATGGCATCTATGACTTGGTCATATTAACCTTGACAGGATAGACAGCGTAGTTAAAAGCATGCATTTAAGCTAGTTAAAGGTTGACACCTTACCTGTCTGCGAATCATATGTAGAAGGCAAAATGACCAAGAGACTTTTTACTTGAAAAGGGCTTAAAGCTAAGGAACCATTAGAGCTTATACACTCAGATTTCTGTGGACCGATGAATGTTAAAGCAATGGGTGGTTATAAGTATTATGTAACTTTTATAGATGACTACTTTAGATACAGATATGTCTACCTAATGCAACGGAAGTCGAAAACTTTTGAAAAGTTCAAAGAATTCTGAGCCGAAGTTGAGAAACAATTAGGCAAGACTATCAAGGCTTTAAGATTGGATCGTGGAGGTGAGTATCTCGACTAAGAGTTTAAAGACTACTTGGTTGAGCATGGGATTGTCCGACTCACAGCTCTTGGAACACCACAACAGAATGGTGTTGCGGAGAGGAGAAACAGAACCCTGATGGACATGGAGAGATCTACAACTAGTTTCTCATAATTACAAAATTCCTTTTGGGGATATGCACTACAAAATGCGGCTTACATTTTAAATGTAGTCACTTCCAAATCTGTTCCAATGACTCCCCCTAGAGTTGTGGAATGGTCCTAAGGCTAGTTTGTGACATTTCCGCATATGGAGGTGTCCAGTACATGTACTGAAGAACAGAACTGGAAAGCTAGACCCTAAGTCTATGGTCTGCTTGTTTGTAGGTTATTCCAATGAGACTAAAGGTGGATACTTCTATAGTCCTGAGGAGAACAAAGTATTTTTATCTACAAATGCAACGTAAATCCGGGTTCCTACAAGTAAAACCTCCTAGGAGGAAACATCCACAGGTTGATACCACAACCACCGGCAAACACCTTTCACTAGTAAGATAAATAGATACAATCTCTCAAGTGACCACTTCACCTAGAAATCTACCCTTCAACCTTACACAATGAAAGAGATGCCACCTGGCACAAATTGAAGAATCACTCTAAGAAATGAGACTACAATCCAAAGAATCATTATAAGGAATGTGACTTCCAATGCACAACTTGAAGATTCACTCTCTAAATGTGACTTTCAATGCACAACTTGAAGATTCACTCTCCAAATGTGACTTCCAATGCTCAATCCAAAGAATCACTCTAAGGAATAAGACTTCCAACCTTTTCACAAGGCATGTGATCTAAGTGAATGCAAATGATGCAAACACACACAACATAGTATATATGATCAATATATCCTATGGAAACTAGAGTTGTTTCAATATGCACATGTCAAATGTATTCTAGTTTACAATCCTAAAAAAAATGCAATCACACTTAATGATGCAGGTAAATAAGAAATGTGTGGATTAGGCACATAACATGAAGAACTAGATTTTTATCAACAAAAGCTTAAAAACTAATTTATCTAGAACTTGTAACATGAACAATAAATTAAGTGTATGTGAAACACCTAACACACACAAAAACCTAGATTATGTCAAATCATATAAAAATGATAGAATCAACATGATAAATTCAAAAATGAATTTCTAGCATAATATTAGAGCTTAGATTCACAAGATAATCATATAAATTCAATCAAGCCCTAAATCATCAATCAAATATGCTATTTCAACAAATCTTCAATTCAATTGACCTAGCATATCAAAAGACTATCAATCATTAAAATCATGTCAATAAACACACAAGATAGTCCTAGATTTGAAGCTAGCACAATACAACTCCACAAACATGTGAAAACATAGATTTGGAAAAATCTAACTCAACATGTAAGTCAATTAAAGCTCAAACTAGCTCTATTAAAGTTCAATACTATAATCAATGTTTACACATCAAACATACATATATAGAAGAAGAAAACCCAAGGTGTTTGAAGACTTGAATATCAAAAGCAAAAGACAAATCAATACCTTAGTAAAACACTGTGCTGTCTCGTTGTTATGAGGATAGTTACCAGAAATCTTTATCAGATGACTCCAAACTCCTATAGAAATGATAGAAAACTGATAGATAAAGATTCTCAAACTTGAATCACTCAAAACAGAGTTCGTATGAGTGAGTTATGGTGTTTGGAAGATGAGAAAGTTTGAGCGAAAATTTCTACACAAGTTTTTCAATTTTCTACTTTTTAATGAAATGGGAGGGAAAAGGAATTATATAGGAGGGAATTTAAGAACACAAAAACCAACCAATCAAGAGTGGCCATGTCTGCAATCCCATGGAGGCGCGTGGGCTCCATGGGGGCAGAAGGCTGCTCTTCCCATGGAGGCCATGCGCCTCTACGGGGAGAGGAGCTTGGCCCTCTTGCATGGTTCTTCTCCTCACCTCGTGCACCTTTACATTCTTCAGCCGTTATCTAGCCTCTAAACTCTGATTTCAAATATGTTTTTGGATTACGAACTGGGACTCCCTCATGCACAAAAGACATCAAGAAAATTTTCTCAAAAAATATGGAATTCAACTTGAAAATCAAGGATGAAATCCATGTAAGATAAAAACACAGAAAGTTTCTTAACTTCCTATTTTGAACTCGAAACTTAATGAATGAGTAACCGAAAGAATCGGAACTCAATGAGGAATTATATAAGCTCAAAATCAATTTCAATAACATAGAAACATAAGAACCTTCTATAATAATGTTGAATTTTGAGTAAAGATATTCTACAACTTGGTCTACAATAATATCATTGATACTCCTCTTTTCAACATTAGTAACACATGCTTTGTCAAGATTAACAAGGTTTGCTTTCTTCTTATTCCAAACATTCTTAACATGCTTTGCAACCATATCATGCTTTTCAACATCTAAAGCCCTAGCATGCTTGAATTGAAGTTCAATCTCTTTATCTCTAGATGCATTTCCTATTTTGCAATGTTCAATGTATTTGAAGCACTTGGGCTTAATATGGCCTATAGTATTGCAAAAGTAACAAATAGGAATAAAAGGTGAGATTGTACCTTCTGAAATTGAAGTAGCAATAATAAGAGTTTGTAGAGATACGATGTTCTTCAATTTCTTTTTAGACTTGGATCTTATCTTCTTAGGTGGTTTCTTGTCAATATCAACATTTTCCTTGCTTGTAGGAAGTGATGCTTCTATAAGCTGCTCCTCAACTACCAAGCCACTTGAACCTCCTTGAGGACATTGCACCTTATCCTCCAAAGTAGAAATGATCTTCTCTTTTTGAAGGACAATATTCTTAACCTATCTAAGCTTCTTAGAAATCTCATTTTTTCACACGAAAGCCTTCGAGTGATTGTTACAAACTCATATACTTGTAGCTTGATCTAATCATCCTTCTCCTCAATCCCTCTCAAAGCTTTATCTCTTTGCTTTTTCAAGGCTCTCTATCTTAGCCAATAGTTCAAGATTGGTTGGATTAGAGCTAGAGCTCTCTTGATGATTTGGGTCAACTTCCTTGCCCAAAGATGCTCGACAATCTTTCTCTAGCATAGTGTAAGAAGCCATGAAAGCAACAAAATTGATAACTAACTCCTACTCACTTGAGGACTCATCACTCCATGTGGCCGCCATAGCTTTACCCTTCTTGTCCTTGCTAGTCTTCTCACTTGGACAATCTGAGGGATAATGACCAAACTTCTTACACATGGAGCATTTGACCTTTTGATTGCTCTTAGCTTGACCACTCTTCTCATTCCTTGGAGTAGGTGATTTCCTTACTTCCTTTTCCTTAGAGAATTTTCCACTTGGCTTGGCTCCTCTTCTTATAAACTTTCTAAACTTCATAACCAAGTATGCCATCTCCTCATCATCGACTTCACTTTCTTCATTGTTGACTTTGAGAGATATTCCCTTGCTCTTGGCTTTAGGTTTAAAGCTTCACTCATAGGTTTGAAGTGATCCAAGCAATTCATCGATGAACATGCTATCAACATCCTTGCTTTCTTCAATTACTGTCACCTTAGCCTTGAACCTTTTAGGTAAAGATCTTAAGATCTTCCCATTCAGCCGCTCATTGGAGATTGGTACACCAAGTGCTTGACATTGGTTGGCTATGTTTAGAAGTTTGAATTAGAAGTCATCAAACTTATCTTCTTCACCCATTTGCAACATTTTGAATAGTGATGTGAGCATTTGAAGCCTTGACCTCCTAACATCCTTGGTTCCCTCATTGGTAACTTGGAGAGCATCCCATGCCTCCTTTGCAGTCTCCATATTTTGGATATAGGAAAATTGCCTACTATCCACTCCTCCAAAAATAGCATTCACTGCCCAATGATGCCATTTTGCCAACTCAAGCTCATTTACATTCCATTTGCTCATCTGTTTAGAAACTATAGATCCATCTCTGAGCATCTTGTTAGGAGGATTGTAACCTTCCTCTACCATCATCCATGCTCTTTCATCAATGGAATGGATGTAAGCTTTCATCCAAAGTTTCCAAAAACCGTAGTTATGCCTTTTGAGTAGTAAAGGTCTAGAGTTAGAAGCTCATTTAGACATTCTCTCTTCTTAAAGGACCATGACTTCAAAAACCTTGCAATCAAACCTGAATGTATCCTAGATCTCATTAAGTTCCGTTATACGACCTGCTCTGATACCAATTGAAAATATACAAATGCGGTTAAATTGCCTTAAGCTAACCTAGAGGGGGGGTGAATAGGCTTTTATACCTTTTTTCAATCCCTTGAAACAAACATAAGTTTGTCCCTCCAGCTAGCTTGAATCATAACACTTTCGATCATAAAGCACATGTAGACAATCAATATGTATTCTTAATTAAAGTATTGTCAAATAAGATTGTAAGTAGCTAGTGAAAGAATTATAATAGAACTAAAAACAAAAAATAATTGTATTCATAATATTGTTCAATTTGTACAAGTACTTATTCAAATATGATTATTCACAAATAAATCCAAATACAAATAAAATAATATTTACAACTTTGATCAAATGAATTGCTTGCATCTCACACTTTACAACAATCTTGTTTATGATCGAACCACAAATGTTATACTTTTTGGCCTTCATATCCTTTCTCTTTGTCTCGTTCTTGGGTACTTTTTATGTATATTTATGGCTCTTTTGGTTGTTATTGCAGGTATTAGGTGAAAAGGCATAAAGAGGGACAAAAAGGACAAATGGTGCAAAAATGTTGTGAAGTAGGTCAAACTGCACGGGTAGCACACTCGTGCACTAACCGTGCATCAACCCGTACACCAAAAGATGAAATTGAAGCAAACCTCAGTGCACGGGTAACTGCAAGGGTAATACCCGAGCACTGCCCGTGCAATCCACCAGAAAAGGGAGTAAAACCTCAGGCAAGAACCAAGTGCATGGGTACAACACGAGTCACTTATCCGTGCACAACCCGTGCACATTGCACAAATCAGGAAGGAAAATGAAGATTGCACGGGTATTGCACGGGTACTTTACTCATGCTATACCCATGCTATACAAGCATAAGTTAGAGCCACATCAGCATTCTGACCTATTTTTTGAGTGGGTATATAAGGAACCACTTCTAATTTTTCTAAAAGACGACCATGCACCCATTCCATTCATATTTTCTCTCTCTAAATCTCAAAATCCATTCTTTCCCAAATCATCCAAAAACCCATCATTGTCTTCATCAATTGCTACTAAAAAAAGGTTATTGGAGGTGGATTTGAGCTTGAAAGAAGAGGGTTCTACATAGGTCCCTTCTATTTCTCTCCTCTTTGTCATTTATTTTCATTTGATATGAGTAGCTAAATCCCCACTAAGGGGTTGATGTGATTCTTATGTAAATTGTGGGTATTGTAATGAACTATATATATATATATATATATATATATATCAATCTACCAAATTTGTTTCATTCAAAGTTCTAATTGAGTTCAAAGAAAATTTGTTTTGATTGTACACTTCTCTCTTAACAAGTTGTTTAATGAATTATTTAAGTAGATAATTAGATATACACTCTATTTGATTCTCTAAAGCTTAATTGAATGGAAGGATTGCATAAGAGTACACTCCCCAAAGTGTAATCCGGATTATTAAATCTCAATTTCTATCCAATCTTGAATGGGTAATTGACGCACTCCGGGCGTACCTCTAATCTACTGGTGCTCTTAAAACTAAATGGAATAAAAATGGAGTGTGCGAGTCTAAATAACCCTTTGCAAGTGTACGAATCGCTGATGAGTATAGCAGACACAAGTAAAGGTATCGTTCCCACAAGGAACTCTCTAGGTAGGGAAAATCAATTTTAGAAAACTTAAACTATATAGCAAGGATTAACTAATGAATGATCTTTAAAATGATTTAAAATAAAAGTGGACCAAATGAGATACAAGGAATGTGATGGAGCATAAGTATTAACCAAGATTTTAAATCAATATCTTTAAAACAACACACATATATCTAATATGAGGCCCTATTTTAAAAAGTCTTTCAGAAAGACTTTCATCAATTCCACATCACAATAGGTCAAAGGATGGTGAATAGAGAAATCTTAAATCTATAAGGGCAAATGACATTAACATGCATGGTCATGCATCATTAACAATCATATATAAATAAGATATAATGGATAAACATATCATATTGACTTAGATCATAGTTAACAACAAATGAACATCTATCCCTTACATCTCAATAAATTTAGCTACACATCATGTTTTTAATTACAAAAGATAGAGAGAGAGAGAGATACAACCGATTGTCATGGATGATGGTCCTTGACTTTGATTACAAATTCTTCCTTCAATCTTCTCAAAGTTGCTTCCAGATCTAGTTAAAACTAAGAACTACTTGATCTCTAAGTGTTTAAATCTATATTCTAAGTTATGAAAACTACTTGTATTTTTATTGTCTATCTATATTACTTCTTATGATAACAGTACATATATATATATATATATATATACATGGGTAACAAAGATATTTATGTGAAAGTAGTGGGTAGGAACATCATTGATTTATCAAGTGGATTGCTGACGTGGAAAGTGACTACGAGTTGAACCTATGAGATGGAACTCGCAGTGTGAAGTCGCTGTGATGCTTCTGCTAGTTATAAGTCGCAGATTTGAAGGCGGTGGAATTTTGGGCAACTTCTGCTAGGTAAATCTGTGAGATGGAACCGCAGATTGTACAACCGCCTTGATTCTGTGGGATTGAATTCGCAATTTGATGTAACAGTATCTTCTAGATTGTTTTGCAAGTTGAACCTGCGAGATGGAACTCACAGTGTGAAGTCGCAGTCCTGATCTGCTAGGTTTGAGGTCGTAGAATGACATGGTAGTTGCTTCAGGAGTGGTTCTGTGAGTTGGACGTGCGGTATGGAACTCGCAATGTGATGTCGTAGTATCTTTTAGAGGATAGCTATGACTTGGAACTGCGAGGTTGAACTCGCAGGTTCCATCTTTTCTTCCAAAAATGCCTTCTTTTACATGAAAACTCCAACTTGGGACAAAAATGCCCTTGGATGAGTACTTATGCCTGAAAATACTTTGACAAGCAAAAAAACACTTGAAAACATTCCAAAAATGGCACAAAGGCAAAGGATTAAGTGCTCAAAACATGTATACTTTTGGAGTGATCAAAATCCCCAAACCTAACCTTTGCTCGTCCTCGAGAAAATCATAAGATAACAAAATTAACCACCCATATTATATAAATATATAAATTACTAAAACTAATCGACAAAAATAGCAAGACCTTCAATGAAAACAATGCCAAGATCGGTGTACAAACGAGAAACTAAACTTGCAGGAATTTCTGAGTGAAGAATATCCTGAAATCATTCAGATGATTCTATCTTACAAGAATGAATCCCACACTTCATGTAGCAACATCAAAAACTACTGACACGAGCATTTTGGATGTAATTCGCCTCAACTCTAATCTCGCCGGATTTCACTCTATTTTTCTCAAAAGTCCTATGTTTACTCACTTTCTCACATATGCAACTTGGAAGATATGTTCATGACAATCAAATACATTTCACATATGAGTATTTTTGAAATAAAGCTTATTTAGGTGAATTAATCTCATGAAGGAATTGAATGCCACGAACGTGGTAGAGCACATTAGAAAGTCATATTCCCGAAGTAGACTTCCTGAAAGATCAATAGGACTTTTTCCTTTAAATACTGGCCAAAGGTGATTTGTGGTGATGGAAAGGTGGACTATTTCATGGAAACATACTAATCAACCCAAGTGTTTATGTGACAACTCCTCACTTTCAACTCTAATTTCTTTCACATTTTCAATTTCGTAATCAGTGTCTAGGCTATGTTATGTAATAGTTTGATGTGATGTGCTAGGTCGTTACCCTTGAAAATACACAAAGTGTGTCTAATACAACCTAGAGGGGGGGTTGATGAGAAGGTTTTTGCCGTCAGAAAACCGTCCGTCAAAACAATTTATAAAACCTATGCGATGCGTTCACAAGTAGAATTACAAGTAAAGCGGTAAGCACAGGTGTTGTCTGCTGAGATCGGGGTAGCGGTGATAAGATTAGGATTAATATAACTAGTATGCATAAAAGTAAAGTGATGGTAAATGAAAATACAATATAAACTAAACTATGAAAGCAAATGAAATAGGATGATAATGGAGTGATGAATGAATGGTGATGGAACTACGGAGTTGATGTACTCGTAAGTGAATATTGGGGCAATTGCAACAGACTCTCAATTAAGCACGTTTTGACAAATGTAACCAACCTAGGGTGTATAGTGTTGGTATATATCTCTAGCAAGAGGTCAACCTACGATGTATAGCGAAGACCTCCTACTAGCGATTAATCCTTCTTAAGCAACCAACAGTGGCTAGTTACTCAATTGGGACTTGTTCCATGAATGCTCATCTATCTAGCTATGGCTCAACCTATTACTAATGTAGCCATCCTAGGATGTATAGTGATGGCTTCCAATTCCCTCACAAGTGGCCGACCTAGGATTTATAGTGAAGGCCACCCGGTTGGGATTGGATGAGGCTCGAGGTTATCAACCGAATTCTACTCGAAGGTTAGTTCTCGTAAAATCACTAAAGTAGCCAACCTAGGGTGTATAGTGGAGGCTTCTAATTCTCTCACAAGTGGCTAACCTAGGATGTATAGTGAAAGCCACTAATTCGAGATTAGATTAAGAGCGTGGTTATAGAGCCGGATTTTCGGAAATCCTTCCATTCAATGGAGCATTAGACAACCTAATTGCCTACTCAAGTAATCCAAATCAACATGCAAAGAGGGTGTATCCAAGCAAGTCAATAATGGCAATCAATACAAGTAATGGAATGAAATATAGAGGTAGAATAAATATAACACATAGAGTTTATTTACAAAGCCCAAAATATCCATCAAACAAATAACATAAACCCCATAGTGGGGTATTTTAGCTTCTCATGTTCTATTACAAACTAATAACTAAGAGAGAGAGTAGAGATAACCCTTGAAGATTGATCTCCTTCCTTGAAGCTTGAATCCAAGTCTCTTAGTTGCCTTCGATTGAGTAGAGATGGTTTGGATGAGAGGGAGATGTGTTACTAGCTTAGAATACAAGTGTTGGGAGGTATGGTGATGTTTTGGTTCGTTCCCATCCTTTTCTATTTATAGAGGATAGGAAAATAGATCACTTAAGCTTGAAACCAGAAGCTGTCACGCTCGGAGTGCGGGTGGAGTGCGGTTGAATTACCCGCACTGTACCCGCACTGTAAGGGTTTTCTTCATCTTCAGGTCTCTGATCTGGGCAATAGTGCGGGTGGAGTGTGGTTGGATTACCAGCACTTGACTCGCACTTGACCCGCACTGTATTCGCACTTGAGTCACGCTGTACTGTCAACAGTACGGGTGGAGTGCGGTTGGATGACCCGCACTGTACCCGCACTGTACCCGCACTTTAACGTCAGGTGCAACTCAGCTTCTCTGGCTTTGGCAGCAGTGGGGGTGGAGTGCGGTTGGATGACCCGCACTTTACCCGCACTTTATCTTTCCTTCATGATTCAGGTCCCGGCTGTGGGAAGGAGTGCGGCTGGAGTGCTGTTGTGACCCGCACTTGACCCGCACTTTTGAGCTGCTTATGTTCCTTGTCTTCCCTTTTGCCCCTTTTCTACCGGAACCACTGCAATTAGCTTCTAACACCAGAATTACATCTATTGCCTGCAATTAGCACAAATGAGCCTATTATACATAAAATATATAGAAAATACACACAAGAACGAGACAAAGGAATATGAATGAGGGCCGAAATATACAACAATTTAGGCACGATCAAACACCCCCAAACCAAACCTTTGCTCGTCCTCGAGCAAACATAATCTACAACAAAATAAGACAAACTAAAAATGACTTAAACTAAGGACTCCCTAGACACAAAGAAAAACTTGCTGTAGAACCAAATAGCAGAGAGATACGCAAAAACAATATGGGAGTGAGGAATGAGCATATGCAAAATGTTCTAAACAACTCGAAGGTACCTCAAGGGAAACTGGCATAACACGAATCCCACACTTAAAATGCCCGCACCACAGAAACTACTCACTCTCACACCTCGAGCATAATTCGCTACGACACTAAGTTCTCACATGGATTTTCTCTTATCTTTCCTCTCAGAACCTAGGTTCACACTCATGCAACATGTATGCCAATGAATTTATGTAACTGAATCAACTTAGTTGCATACATTTAGTGTAGAATAAACGCTGTTTTCAGTGAGTGAGTCTCATGAAAGAATCACGTGTCATGAACGTGGAAAGAGCATTCATCAACTAATATTCCCAATCTAGACGTCCCCTAAGATCAATTAGGTCTTTCCATTTGGTTGTAACATGGCCACGGTGAATGGTGATTAGAAGAATGTGAATTTAGGCACAAGCACTAATCAACCAAGTTAAGGCAATACATTCTACACTTAAGCATTTAATTTCTCGTGCAACTCCACTTCCAAATACAATATGGCGTCCAGGCATACAATTAGACTCTACGTGCAATCTTTAACTACTCATGTTACCTATTTAAGTAGCATTTACAATTGACACAAGGCATTTGAAGCATATTTTTCTTTTGTTACTTTTTGCTTCTTTCTTTTCTTTTCTTTTCATGCCTTTTTACTATGCACATTTTCAAAACTCATTACTCTTGCCTAGGTACACGCCATTTATCAAATTAAAGCACAACTCTACATTCCTAAGCCTCAACAAGATCAATTAAGAGTGGGTTGGCTAAGTGTTTAGGTTGCTTGGGTTATGGATAACGTGGGTGTAGAATGGAAAAGTCTACATGTGTTTGGCTTCAAAATTGGCTTGGGAGCACACATATTACGGGAATGGGAAGTATTTAGGCTTTCTTTTTGAGTGGCTAAAACACACATTGCCTAATATCACTTCAAAGGATCAATCTACCAAGGGAATAAAAGTTTCCGTCAAGCAGTCCACATATATGATGCATGTTCAATGACAAATGATGATTTTTGATGTAGTGAGACTATGCATGTTGTTTGAATAGTGTTTACAGATTTGAAAAACATTTTCCCTCAAATATACACGCTTTTGGCTTGTGTTTGTGATCTCACAATGGAAATCTCCACTATTAGAACAAGGTGCTTGAGCACCGTGTTCCCTAAACTTGGACACTAGAAGATGAGACTAGCCCATGAAGTGCAAGTGAGACCCCTAAAGTGACTAAGAGTTATTGAATAAACACACAAAGCATACACACATTCGCCACAAACACTATGCTCCAGGTATCTCACCAAGCTAAATAAGCTCAAAATTCTGGTTAAGCATCAACTTTTTCAAAAATAAGACACAAAAATGACTCAAGACACAAAATACGACTCAAAAAGGCGTCTACACCCCCAAACCAAAACCCAACATTGTCCTCAATGTTGAAGACAAGAGAATCCGGCCTAGCGGCATGCAGCTAACATGACTCAAACAAACCTAGGCACTAATCAAACACAATCAATGCCCCAACAAAATAAAAATGACTCAAACAAGGCTCACAAAATAAAGGCAATTCATGCAATATATCATTGAAGCACAAGTCAAGCTTAACATCATGCATTTTATCAAAATTGACGGAATGGAGCATGAACAACCCCCAAACCGAATTAAACAATATAAAGCACATGCATTCATACTTGCACAAGAGCCTCCGGCTCTTTCATCCACAAATATAATCAATAAATCCAATGTGCAAATATCCACAAAATATAACATTCTAACCAAACTATCCCAACATCACAATTTATTGAATTTAAACAACAAAAAGCATAAAACTAACTACATGCATCAAAATTATTCAATGGGATGCATTCATGGAGAGGCTAGGGTCCTCTAAGGGTGGTTTGACCAAGTTAGGAAATTCCCTATTTTTCACTACCTAAATAAATTTAGGTGACTTCATTATCTTTTCCTTTAACATGTTTCTATAAAAGTGTACTTGGTCTTTCCTTACCCATATTTGCTTGACCCTAGGTGGACTCCTTCTATTCCTAGGACCTCTAGTTTTCCTATGTTGATTTGGCTTGTAATTTTTAGCCTTAAAGTGATCTATCTTAGAACATGCATAGCAAAAGATATGAGAGTTAGAGAAACTCCCCTTTGATGCGTGGTCTTGAGGACGTTTGATTTGTTTTACTTGTAACGCCTTGACCTCCGCCTCCTTTTTGCTTAGTGCTACCTTTGCTTCCTCTAAGGCATTGGCTTTTTGGTCAACCTCCATTTGCATCTTCATGGACTTGTGAGCTATCTCATCTTCAAAATCTTTTGATAGCCTCACTAAGTTCTCCAAAGCCTTCGATGTGGTACTCTTCTCGGCTTCAAATCTCTCAAGTCGTTCCTCCAATTCTTTGTTCTTGTCGGAGACTTCACCATTTGTCTTCTTGAGAGTACCATTCTCAACCCTGAGCATCTTCACTTTAGATAATAGTTTCTTGTTCAACTCTTGGAGATTACTCGCCTTTTCCATTCCCAAGGCTTCTCCCTCTTGAAGTGCTTCATTCTCGTCCTTTAACACACCCCTTTCCAACACTAGCTCTGTGCTCACGCTCATAAGCTACTGGTTCATCTTGATCATCCTATCCATCTCGTCCAATCTCTTGCTTCACTCCACTTCAAATTCTATTCGGAGCTTATACAAGTCTACTTTTGAGAAATTGGAGGAATCCACCGGCTTGGTTGCTTTAACTTGGAAACAACTCTGATTTACCGGGGTGGACTGCTGGGCGAGCATTTGGGTGGTTTTCTCTTCTATGAAGGCTTGAGTCTCTTGTTGAGAAGCTATCATCTGCTCAGTCTCCCGCACATGATTCTTCAAGAAATTTCGTAGTTGATCTTCAACGGAATTTGACTGGAATGATGAGATGTAGGTATTCTCGTTAGGCTCGTAACTTGACCCTGAATTTTGCCAAAAGGAATCCATAGAGTCCTGAAACAAACAAAAACAAAAACTACCAAAGCAATAAAAAGAAACTAACAAAACTAAAAAAAACTAATAAACTAGTAGTATTAAAACTAATCTAATCACTACTACGCACACCGAGCGGCGCCATTTGATGAGAAGGTTTTTGCCGTCAGAAAACCATCCGTCAAAACAATTTATAAAACCTATGCGATGCATTCACAAGTAGAAATACAAGTAAAGCGGTAAGCACGGGTGTCGTCAACTGAGATCGGGGTAGCGATGATAAGATTAGGATTAATATAACTAGTATGCATAAAAGTAAAGTGATGGTAAATGAAAATACAATATAAACTAAACTATGAAAGCAAATGAAATAGGATGATAATGGAGTGATGAATGAATGATGATGGAACTACGGAGTTGATGTACTCGTAAGTGAATATTGGGGCAATTGCAACAGACTCTCAATTAAGCACGTTTTGACAAATGTAACCAACCTAGGGTGTATAGTGTTGGTATATATCTCTAGCAAGAGGTCAACCTAGGATGTATAGCGAAGACCTCCTACTAGCGATTAATCCTTCTTAAGCAACCAACAGTTGCTAGTTACTCAATTGGGACTTGTTCCATGAATGCTCATCTATCTAGCTATGGCTCAACCTATTACTAATGTAGCCATCCTAGGATGTATAGTGATGGCTTCCAATTCCCTCACAAGTGGCCGACCTATGATGTATAGTGAAGGCCACTAGGTTGGGATTGGATGAGGCTCGAGGTTATCAACCGAATTCTACTCGAAGGTTAGTTCTCGTAAAATCACTAAAGTAGCCAACCTAGGGTGTATAGTGGAGGCTTCTAATTCTCTCACAAGTGGCTAACCTAGGATGTATAGTGAAAGCCACTAATTCGAGATTAGATTAAGAGCGTGGTTATAGAGCCGGATTTTCGGAAATCCTTCCATTCAATGGAGCATTAGACAACCTAATTGCCTACTCAAGTAATCCAAATCAACATGCAAAGAGGGTGTATCCAAGCAAGTCAATAATGGCAATCAATACAAGTAATGGAATGAAATATAGAGGTAGAATAAATATAACACATAGAGTTTATTTACAAAGCCCAAAATATCCATCAAACAAATAACATAAACCCCATAGTGGGGTATTTTAGCTACTCATGTTCTATTACAAACTAATAACTAAGCGAGAGAGTAGAGATAACCCTTGAAGATTGATCTCCTTCCTTGAAGCTTGAATCCAAGTCTCTTAGTTCCCTTTGATTGAGTAGAGAAGGTTTGGATGAGAGGGAGATGTGTTACTAGCTTAGAATACAAGTGTTGGGAGGTATGGTGATGTTTTGGTTGGTTCCCATCCTTTTCTATTTATAGAGGATGGGAAAATAGGTCACTTAAGCTTGAAACCAGAAGCTGTCGCGCTCGGAGTGCGGGTGGAGTGCGGTTGAATTACCCGCACTGTACCCGCACTGTAAGGGTTTTCTTCATCTCCAGGTCTCTGATCTGGGCAATAGTGCGGGTGGAGTGCGGTTGGATTACCCGCACTTGACTCGCACTTGACCCGTACTGTATTCGCACATGAGTCACGCTATACTGTCAACAGTACGGGTGGAGTGCGGTTGGATGACCCGCACTGTACCCACACTTTAACGTCAGGTGCAACTCAGCTTCTCTGGCTTTGGCAGCAGTGGGGGTGGAGTGCGGTTGGATGACCCGCACTTTACCCGCACTTTATCTTTCTTTCATGATTCAGGTCCCGGCTGTGGGAAGGAGTGCGGCTGGAGTGCAGTTGCGACCCGCACTTGACCCGCACTTTTGAGCTGCTTATGTTCCTTGTCTTCCCTTTTGCCCCTTTTCTACCAGAACCACTGTAATTATCTTCTAACACCAGAATTACATCTATTGCCTGCAATTAGCACAAATGAGCCTATTATACATAAAATATATAGAAAATACACACAAGAACGAGACAAAGGAATATGAATGAGGGCCGAAATATACAACAATTTAGGCACGATCAGGGGTGAATAGGTTTTAGTTGATTTATTACCAACTTTTCGACTTAATCAATTTTAAAAGTCCTACCCCATATTAGCAATCAATCAATCCAATATAAATATGCGGAAAACAATAAAAACATAAGGATTGATTTATGTGAGAAACCTTCCAACTGGGCAAAACTCACAGGCTATCCTTCTCGCCACATACGGTCCTCAAATTCCACTATTTGAATGAAAGTTTACAACCTAGGTTGACCTCAAGTCACACCTACTTGATCACTAACCCTTTCACTCTACCCAACGGGCCTTTAATAGTGATTCTAGACCACAAGCTTGTGCACTAACCCACTTAGTCACAAAGCTTAACAATCAATGAAGAGGTTAAACAACCTATGTGAATATGAAAAAAAAAATATTCAAACATGCAATTAATGCTAGGCAACACTAAATACTTATCTAAGGATTTAAAGATGACAATGAATGCAAATTCTAGATATCAATATCTAAATGCAAATGCATGAAGATTTAGCTAGAAGGTTAAAATCGTCCTAAATGCTAGCTATCAATGAACAAAGCTCTCAACCAACAAACAACAACTCAAACATGTTATAAATGTCAATAAACATAAAGATATGCAATAAAATCATATAAAAGAGCTAACCCTAGGCAAACAAGAACATAAATAAATACAATGAGATTTAGAGCATGTTCAAGTTACCTAGTCAATGAAAGCAAGAAGAATCCATGATGAGATGATGCTTGTAAGATGTTAGATGCACATGGATTTGTGTTTTGTTGAGTAAAGATGAGTTCTTGGGAGTTTCTCTCTCTAAAGGAAGCTTGGCCTCTCAAAAATGGCTTCTTAAACTCACAAAAACGAGCAAGGAAGAAGAGAGAATATATATATGGGAGCCCTAGTCAAAACTGCGTCGTTTTGAACATAGGGCACAGAAACCCGTCAATATCGCTTGCTGGACCGAGTCTCAGGCAAGTGTCCAGACCGCGGTACACACAACGGTGCACAGTTTGGACAACAATGCGGTGTAGGGCGCTGTGCATGCAGGTGCACAGGCCGCGGTATGGGCAACAAAGGCCTACTGGATAACACCGCGACTTGGATCGCTATGCGTGCAAATGTACAGGAAGCGGTACAGGAAGCATGACCCTACTGAGGTATACCGCTCTGTATGCCGCGGTGCAAGCATGTCTTGCCAAGCGGTCTAGGCCGCAGTAAGAGAAGAAATTCTCTTTTCGGGGCAAACTCAACACAATAAGAGATGTGCAAAAAGTGGCATACAATACATCATTTAATTATATGAAGATAAGAACATAATGCATGCAAGTGAGTGTGTGCAACTAGATCTCTTCAAAGAAAGTTAAACAAGTGAGATACCTTTGAAGTGCTCTTGAGAGAGATGATGTCCTTGAAGCTTGATCACACCCAAGTGGCCTAATTTACCCTTACAAAAATAATCCCCAATGTGGTTTGTCAACGAAATAAGCAAATCAAAATATGAGGAACTTACAATCTCCCCCTTTGGCTATTTCGTGACAAAACCACCACTCACAAGTCATCCTCACAAAAAATAAAAACTAGAGGTCAACAAAAAGATATTCTACATTACAAATAGATACCTAGATACTAGGTCTTCAAAACTTCAAGCTCTTGTAGAATAGCCACCTTCCCTACAAAACAATGAGACTACACTTTCCAAGACAAGTGTATGTGAGGTGATCAAGAGAGACAATAAATAAAAGCAATTTGCATAATAAAAGAAAGATGCAACATGAAACATGCAAATGCTCCGCCTAAATAGGTTAACTCCCCCTCAATGGGACAATCCCCCCAAAAATGCAACCCCCTTAAATAAACCACATTACTCCCCCTTTTTGTCATGAGATAGGCAAAGGAGGATTCCCCAATCGGGTCACTTTAGCAAAGAGAGTTATTTGCAAGATAAGTGCATAATCATATACAACAACTTTATGCAACTTAATTAATTAAGAGAGAATCATTGAGGGTTTATTCTGAAGAAGAAAATGTGTGACTTAGTTGCTTTGAATGTAAGACATGTAACATCATAGCTCAAGCAAATGGTATTTGGCAAAGAGAACATCAAAAGGGTTCCAAAGGAATTCAAACCAATTTGCACCCTTTTGCCATAATTAAAAAAGATAGAGCTTTTTAAAAATTTGAGCACACACAAGCAACCATGTCAATCCTTAATGGTCAATCAAAACATGGATATAAAATCCTTATTAATTGAATGGATATAGAATCCTTATTGGTTGTTGTCTTGTTCAACCATTAAGAAAAGACCCAAAGCTAAATTGGATGAGACATCCTTATTTATTGCATGGACACATGGTCCTTATTGAGTTTAGCTTTGTCAAGGTGCTTCCACACACATTTGCACACACAATTCATGCATAATATTTTAGCATGTCAAAATCAAGTCACATGTCATGGAGATAAACTTTAGGTCATTCAAATGTACTTCCCAATCAATTCTCCTAATCCAAAAATTCATGTTTGAACATAGAGGTGACATGTGAAAATACACAAAGTGCGTCTAATACAACCTAGAGGGGGGGTGAATAGGTTTTAGTTGATTTATTACCAACTTTTCGACTTAATCAATTTTAATAATCCTACTCCATATTAGCAATCAATCAATCCACTATAAATATGCGGAAAACAATAAAAACACACGGATTGATTTATGTGAGAAACCCTCCAACTAGGCAAAACTCACGGGCTATCCTTCTAGCCACATACGGTCCTCAAATCCACTATTTGAACGAAATTTTACAACCTAGGTTGACCTCAAGTCACACCTACTTGGTCACTAACCCTTTCACTCTACCCAACGGGCCTTTAATAGTGATTCTTGACCATAAGCTTGTGCACTAACCCATTTAGTCACAAAGCTTAACAATCAATGAAGAGGTTAAACAACCTATGTGAATATGTAAAAGATATTCAAACATGCAATAAATGCTAGGCAACAATAAATGCAAATCCTAGATATCAATATCTAAATGCAAATGCATGAAGATTTAGCTAGAAGGGTAAAATCGTCATAAATGCTAGCTATTAATGAACAAGGCTCTTAACCAACAAACAACAACTCAATCATGTTATAAATGCCAATAAACATAAAGATATGCAATAAAATAACATAAAAGAGCTAACCCTAGGCAAACAAGAACATAAATAAATACAATGAGATTTAGGGCATGTTCAAGTTACCTAGTCAATGAAAGCAAGAAGAATCCATGATGAGATGATGCTTGAAGATGTTAGATGCACATGGATTTGTGTTTGGTTGAGTAAAGATGAGTTCTTGGAGCTCTCTCTCTCTTGGATTTACTTTCTCTCACTTGGAGATATATTTTCAGAGCTCTAGGTCTAAATGAAGGAGAACATGATGTATTTATAGAGACCAAAAAAAACGAGCTAGTGTGAAATACCCTAAATGCCCAGTTCGGGTAAAAAGGCGACATGCAAGGCGACATGAGCAAGTCGCCTTGGAAGTCGCCTAACACACTGTGAGAAAATACGTTGCCTGAGGCGACATGTGAGGCGACATCCCCAAGTTGCCTATGAAGTTGCCTTACACACTGGAGAAAAAAGAACATGACTAAGGCGACATTGGAGGCGACATGCACAAGTGGCCTTGCATGTCGCCTATCACACTGTGGGAAAAACCTAAGTCTTAGGCGACTTGTCAGGCGACATGCACAAGTGGCCTTGCATGTCGCCTAACCTACTGTGCAGTCCATCAACTCCAAAATGCAAGAATTGTGTGTGTGCAACCATACATGCATGTCAATACAAATGCATAGAATGTGAGTGTGTGCAACTAAAACCTCTTCAAAGAGAATTAAGCAAGTGATATACCTTTGAAGAGCTCATGAGAGAGATGATGTCCTTGAAGCTTGATTATACCAAATGAAGCCAAATATACCCTTACAAAAATTAATCCCCAATGTGGTTTGTCAACGAAATAAGCCAATCAAAATATGAGGAACTTAGAATCTCCCCCTTTGGCTATTTCGTGACAAAACCACCTCTTACAAATCATCCTTACAAAAGAATAAAAACTAGAGGTCAACAAGGAAATACTACATTACAAAAAGATACCTAGATGCTAGGTCTTCAAATCTTCAAGCTCTTGTAGAATAGCCATCCCTACAAAACAATGAGATTACACTTTCCAAGACAAGTGTATGTGAGGTGATCAAGGGAGATAAATAAATAAGAACAATTTGCATAATAAAAGAAAACTACAACATGCAACATGCAAATGCTCCCCCTATATAGGTTACTCCCCCTCAACGGGACAATCTCTCCAAATATGCAATCCCCTTAAATAAAACCACATTACTCCCCCTTTTTGTCATGAGATAGGCAAAGAAGTATTCCCCAACCGGGTCACTTTAGCAAAGAGAGCTATTTGCAAGATAAGTGCATAATCATATACAACAACGTTATGCAACTTAATTAATTGAGAGAGAATCATTGAGGGTTTATTGTTTAGAGGAAAATGTGTGACTTATTTGCTTTGGATGTAAGACATGTAACATCATGGTTCAAGCAAATGGTATTTGGCAAGGAGAACATCAAAAAGGGTTCCAAAAGAATTCAAACCAATTTGCACCCTTTTGCCATAAAGAAACATGATATAGTATTTTGAAAAGAAATTTCAACGCACACAAAACTATATCAATCCTTAAAAGCAAATCAAGACATTGGATCAAGAGATCCTTTTAGATTTTTCCGGACAATTTTCCGTATGATAGTAGTCTTGATTAATAGTTAAGAAGAGGGAGAAGACTAATTTGGATATAAAATCCTTATTGATTACATGGATACAAGATCCTTATTGATTAGTCTTCTCATTTGCATTCACACACATTTGCATTAACGCAATCAGGAAATATTTCATGCATATCATTTTGAGCATGTCATAATCAAGTCACATGTCATGGAGATAAATTATAGGTCATTCAAATGTACTTCCCAATCAATTCTCCTAATCCAAAAATGCATGTTTTATCATAGAGGTGACATGGATTACAAACCAAGCAAGGCACACTTATTTAATAAAAAACCATATAAGAATATATATAAGCACAACCAAGAATACTCAAGCAATTAATAAAGAAGCATAAAGTTGATCAAGTTTTTGCTTATTTCAACATGCAAGGTTGCTCTCTATGATTGAGTTCCCCATAAAGGGTCAAACACCAAAACTCATCAAGGCATATAACAAATCCCAATAGACATACTAAGAGAGTTGAACCTAGTTGAGTCTAAGGGCTTTGTAAATAAATCCGCTAGTTGATCATTAGTGCCCACGTGCTCAAGTGCAATGCATTTGTTTTTAACTAGTTCTCTAATGAAATGATGCCTAATGTCTATATGCTTTGTCCTAGAGTGCTGAACTGGATTCTTTGAAATGTTAATTGCACTCATGTTATCACAATAAAGGGTAAGAATACCTTGATCAAAGCCATAATCCACAAGCATTTGTTTCATCCAAAGGAGTTGTGTGCAAGCACTCCCGGCGGCTATGTATTCCGCTTCAGCTGTGGATAGAGAGATGGAATTTTGCTTCTTGCAAAACCATGAGACCAAGTTGTTACCTAGGAAAAAGCAACCACCCGATGTACTCTTCCTATCATCACAATTTCCTGCCCAATCTGCATCACTAAAGCCAACTAAGCTAGCATTAGTGTCAAAAGAGTACCATATCCCATAGTTGGATGTCCCATTCACATATGGAATGATTCTCTTCACGGATGAGAGATGGGATTCCTTGGGATCCGCTTGGTACCTAGCACACACACCCACACTAAAGGCTATATCGGGCCTACTTGCGGTCAAGTAAAGCAAGCTACCAATCATGCCACGATAAAGACTTTGTTCCACACTCTTGTCACTAGCATCCTTGCTTAGTTTCAAGGTCGTACTCATGGGTGTGTCACAATGTTTGGCATTCTCAAGGCCAAACTTCTTCACTAGGTTCTTAGCATACTTAGCTTGGGATATGAAAATCCCATCATGCAATTGCTTGATTTGCAAACCTAGAAAGTAATTGAGCTCCCCAACAAGACTCATCTCAAACTCATGAGACATGACATCAACAAATTGTTGGACTTTGGATTTGTTGGTGGAGCCAAAAACAATATCATCAACATAAATTTGAGCTATGAAAAGCTCATCTTTGTTCCTCTTGATGAATAAAGTTTTGTCAACACTACCCCGAGTGTAGTCATTGTCAACAAGAAATTGAGTGAGGCACTCATACCAAGCCCTAGGTGCTTGTTTCAACCCATATAAAGCCTTCTTGAGGCGATAGACATGATTAGGGTGGTGTGGATCCACAAACCCCTTGGGTTGCTCAACAAACACTTCCTCATGCAAGAAACCATTGAGGAAGGCACTCTTAACATCCATTTGATGCAATTTGAATTTGTGCACACATGATATGTATAAAAGAAGCCTTATGGACTCAAGACGGGCAACCGGAGCAAAAGTCTCCTCAAAGTCAATACCTTCAATTTTAGAGTATCCTTGTGCTACAAGTCTAGCCTTGTTGCGCACAATGTTGCCATTCTCATCCGACTTATTCCTATATACCCATTTGGTGCTTATGACATTAGTATCCTTGGGTCTAGGAACAAGAGTCCAAACCTCATTTCTTTCAAATTGGTTTAGCTCTTCTTGCATGGCAAGAACCCAAAACTCATCATTCAAGGCTTCATCAACCTTTTTGGGTTCAATTTGAGAGGTGTAACAAGTATAGCTAATTTGATTAGCTATTTGACACCTAGTCCTAACACCCTCATTCATATCTCCAAGAATGTCATTCTTGTTGTGGAGATGTCTAACCCATGGAGCGGGTTCTTTAGAGTCCAATGATGGATCTCTATCAAGAGGTTGAATGACCTCTTCATCAAGACTTGACTTCACATCAATTGAAGTCTCACCATTCTTCTCCAAGGAAGAATCATCAAGCACAATGACCTCCTCATCATGGTCTCTAGTCTTAGGCCTACAATCATCTATGACAACATTAGATGATTCCATGACACTCCGAGTTTTTAAATTGAAAACTCTATAGGCCTTACTATTAAGGGCATAGCCAATAAAAATCCCTTCATCACTCTTGGCATCGAACTTGCCAAGTTGATCTCGGTCATTCAAAATGTAGTATTTGCTCCCAAATGAGTGGAAGTAGCTAACATTTGGCTTCCTAACCTTCCATAATTCATAGGAGGTTTGCCTAGTACCGGGCCTCAGGAAGACTCTATTTCCTATGTAGCAAGCCATATTGACGGCCTCGGCCCAAAGGTTCCTAGGGACATTGTTGTCAAGCAACATCACACGGGCCATCTCTTGAAGGACCCTATTCTTCCTCTCAACAACCCCATTTTGTTGAGGAGTTCTAGGAGCCGAAAACTCATGGGAAATTATTAAGCTATTGCAATAGCTTTCAAAATAAGCATTTTAAAATTCCCTTCCATGGTCACTCCTAATCCTTTTAATGCTTTTAATGTGTGAGTTCTTTTCATTTTGAATTTTAGTGCAAAGCATTTTAAAATTTTCAAATGTTTCAGATTTTTCTCTATGAAAATATGTCCATGTAAATCTAGAAAAATCATCAACACAAACAAAAATGTATCTCTTGCCACCGAGACTCTTGGTTTGCATGGGACCCATAAGGTCCATATGTAGAAGCTCTAATGGCTCCTTGGTGGCCAGATACTTGCCTTTTTTGTGCATACTTTTGGTTTGTTTCCCTTGTTGACAAGGTCCACAAACGCCATCGACTTTCTTCCCAAGCTTAGGGAGGCCACTGTTAGGATTATGCTCAATGGCAAGAGTGTAATATTGTAATTGACAATCTTCTCATATTAATAAAGTGAATTCTGATTCTTACAATTACTTATACATTTATTATTATAATTGTCAAGGTAAATAATCATAAGATCAAAAGACTATGAGACATGAAGAATTGTTCATACATCCGGATATGTATGAGGTAGATATAGTTCTTTAGTTAGTCTTCAATTTTAGAGTATCCTTGTGCTACAAGTCTAGCCTTGTTGCGCACAATGTTGCCATTCTCACCTGACTTATTCCTATATACCCATTTGGTGCCTATGACATTAGTATCCTTGGGTCTAGGAACAAGAGTCCAAACCTCATTTCTTTCAAATTGGTTTAGCTCTTCTTGCATGGCAAGAACCCAAAACTCATCATTCAAGGCTTCATCAACCTTTTTGGGTTCAATTTGAGAGGTATAACAAGTATAGCTAATTTGATTAGCTATTTGACGCCTAGTCCTAACACCCTCATTCATATCTCCAAGAATGTCATTCTTGTTGTGGAGTTGTCTAACCCATGTAGCAGGTTCTTTAGAGTCCAATGATGGATCTCTATCAAGAGGTTGAATGACCTCTTCATCAGGACTTGACTTCACTTCAATTGAAGTCTCACCAATCTTCTCCAAGGAAGAATCATCAAGCACAATGACCTCCTCATCATGGTCTCTAGTCTTAGGCCTACAATCATCTATGACAACATTAGATGATTCCATGACACTCCGAGTTTTTAAATTGAAAACTCTATAGGCCTTACTATTAAGGGCATAGCCAATAAAAATCCCTTCATCACTCTTGGCATCAAACTTGCCAAGTTGATCTCGGTCATTCAAAATGTAGTATTTGCTCCCAAATGAGTGGAAGTAGCTAACATTTGGCTTCTTACCCTTCCATAATTCATAGGAGGTTTGCCTAGTACCGGGCCTCAGGAAGACTCTATTTCCTATGTAGCAAGCCGTATTGACGGCCTCGGCCCAAAGATTCCTAGGGACATTGTTGCTAAGCAACATCACACGGGCCATCTCTTAAAGAACCCTATTTTTCCTCTCAACAACCCCATTTTGTTGAGGAGTTCTAGGAGCCGAAAACTCATGGGATATGCCTAAGCTATTGCAATAGCTTTCAAAACAAGTATTTTCAAATTCCCTCCCATGGTCACTCCTAATCCTTTTAATGCTTTTAATGTGTGAGTTCTTTTCATTTTGAATTTTAGTGCAAAGCATTTTAAAATTTTCAAATGTTTCAGATTTTTCTCTAAGAAAATATGTCCATGTAAATCTAGAAAAATCATCAACACAAACAAAAATGTATCTCTTGCCACCGAGACTCTCGGTTTGCATGGGACCCATAAGGTCCATATGTAGAAGCTCTAATGGCTCCTTGGTGACGAGATACTTGCCTTTCTTGTGCATACTTTTGGTTTGTTTCCCTTGTTGAAAAGGTCCACAAACGCCATCGACTTTCTTCCCAAGCTTAGGGAGACCACGCACAACTTTGAACTTATCTAAGATCCTCAAATCTCGATAGTTCGTGTGGCCAAGTCTTTGATGCCATAGCTCAACTTCCTCACATTTGGACATATTGCAAGAGATAGCACTAGCTTCAAGACAATAGCAATTGTCACTAGATCTCTTTCTTTTTAACAAGGTTTGTCCATTTGGCATTAAAATAGAGCAATCATTTTTGTTAAACAAGACGGAGAGTCCATCATCATTAAGATGAGAAATGCTTATAAGATTGGCTTGCAAGCCATCAACAAGTAAAGCATTGGACAAGGAGGGTAAGTCAGGAATCGAAATGGTTCCTTTCCCTATGACTTTCTTTCTAGATCCATCACCAAAGGTGACAAATCCTCCATCCTCCAAGACAAGGGATTTAAAGAAGCTCTTGTTCCCTGTCATATGCCTAGAACATCCACTATCCAAATACCAAGTGTTAGAGGCATTTGCCTTCAAGGCAATTTGAGCCACATAGCAAGAATAGTTATCCCTTCTAATCCACCTAGGTGAAATGTTCTCATTCCTAGTGGTATTAGTCACATTGGCTCTAGATTTCCTAGGATCATGCAAATTGGCTCTAGATTTCCTAGGAACATGCATTTTAGCTCTAGCTCTATTTCTTTGAATCATGCTCTTGATTCTACACATTTCAATGTATTTGAAGCAATTTGGTCTAATGTGACCATCAACACCACAAAAGTTACAAGTGGGAATAAAATAAGAAGACATACCATGCCCTTGTGAGTACAAAGAGGCTTTCCCACCCATTTGAGCTTGTCTTTGGTGTTGGATTGGTTCTCTCTTTCTTTGTTGTTGAGTTGGAATGAATTACTTCCTTGATTGACCTTCCATGAATTGCTTCTTGGGTTGATGGTATTTGGGTTGAGGGAAACTTGCTTGATGCACCCTTGTTGATTGAGCTTGAGCTTGTTTCCCTTGTGCTACCTTGACTCGAGAATCTTTAGAGCACTCTCCTAGTTCGATCTTCTTCCTAGGATGTTGTGGGGGTGGAGGCTCTTTGTTATCCAAACTCTTGACAAACACAGTCTTGCTTGAGGATGAGGTCTCCTTGTCATCTTCATAGCCAAGACCTTTCTTATCACTTGGCCTCTTGCCAACTCCCAACATGTGGTCAAGTTTATTCGTGCTTGAAGTCATCTTAGCAATGATCTCTCTAGCTTCTTCAAGCTCCTTTTCCATCAATTCCTCATTCCTTTTGGCTATCTTTACTTCTTTATTTAAGTGAGTACCTTCGGTAGATAGCTTGAGATTCTCTCCTTTTAGCCTTTGAATATCTTTCTTCATCTTCAATCTTGAGCTTTGAAAATGCTCAATGAAGCCTTCAAGATCCATTCCTCCTACATCCATATTTGTTGAATGGGATGAAGAGTCACCATCGCTAGAGTCATCTTCACTTTGTTTCTCTACCTCTTCATCATCTATTGCTTCCTTACTCTTGAGAGAAGATGTGAAGGCAATAAAGTTTGCCACATGATCCTCATCATCAGAGGATTCTCCTTCTTCTTCCACGTCATTACCATCGATCCACGTGGGGGCCATGGCCTTTCCTTTCTTCTTGTTTTTCAAATTTCCACAATCCGTGGAGATGTGTCCGAAACCTCCACATTCGAAGCATTGAATCCCTTTTCTTGTGGGCTTGTCTTCACTTGACTCAAACTTCTTGAAAGGAGTCTTCTTCTTCATTTCTTTTCTTTTGATCCAAATCCCTTCTTCTCAAAATTGATGAACTTCTTGAATCTTTTCACCATGAGGGCCATCTCCTCATCTGAGTCATCTTCCTCTTTCTCTACTTTGGAAGTTTTCAGAGCAATACTCTTTTGCTTCTTTGGAGGTGTAGGTGTAGGAGTCCACCTAGACTCATATGCTAGAAGTCTTCCTATAACTTCACTTGGCTTCATGTTTTTGTAATCACTGTTCTCCTCAACAGCCGTCACTTTTGACTCAAATCTTGCTGGAAGCGACCTCATAATTTTTTGCTTGATCCTCCTATCCAAATAGGGATCACCAAGTTGATGGCTTTGATTGACTATGTCCATCAACTTCACTTGAAATTCGTTGAAGCACTCATCCTCCTCCATCCTAATTTGCTCGAATTGTGTTTGGAGGACTTGAAGCTTGGATTCCTTGACCACCTCGGTTCCCTTATGGGCCGTCTCTAGAATCTCCCATGCCTCTTTTGCAATTCTTGTTGTTTGGATCAATTTGTACTGATTGTCATCCATTGCACAAAGAATAGCATGCATAGCCTTGTTGTTCCACTTGGATGCTTCAAACTCTTGAGTTGACCATTCCGACTTTGGCTTGGGAACTACACTTTTGTCTTCAAGAGTCTTTTCCGGAAGAGTGTAGCCATCTTCAATTGCCATCCATGCTCGGTCATTTATTTGGCAAATGTATGACTCCATCTTGCCTTTCCAAGAGGCATAGTTTACTTCGGTGAGCAAAGGGGGTCTTGTGCTAGATGCTCCCTCATTACCACTTCCGTTCCCACTCATAGTGTTTGGGTATGAATGAGATGAAGGTTTATGATGCAACAAACACAAACAAAAAGCAAGACACACAAAGAGCAAGGATCACCTAAGTGTATCTAGGAACCCGCTCTGATACCAATTGAAAATACACAAAGTGTGTCTAATACAACCTAGAGGGGGGGGGGGGGGGGGGGGGGGGTGAATAGGTTTTAGTTGATTTATTACCAACTTTTCGACTTAATCAATTTTAATAATCCTACTCCATATTAGCAATCAATCAATCCACTATAAATATACGGAAAACAATAAAAACACAAGGATTGATTTACGTGAGAAACCCTCCAACTGGGCAAAACTCACGGGCTATCCTTCTAGCCACATACGGTCCTCAAATCCACTATTTGAACGAAAGTTTACAACCTAGGTTGACCTCAAGTCACACCTACTTGGTCACTAACCCTTTCACTCTACCCAACGGGCCTTTAATAGTGATTCTTGACCACAAGCTTGTGCACTAACCCACTTAGTCACAAAGCTTAACAATCAATGAAGAGGTTAAACAACCTATGTGAATATGTAAAAGATATTCAAACATGCAATTAATGCTAGGCAACAATAAATGCTTATCTAAGGATTTAAAGATGTCAATAAATGCAAATCCTAGATATCAATATCTAAATGCAAATGCATTTAGCTAGAAGGGTAAAATCGTCCTAAATGCTAGCTATTAATGAACAAGGCTCTCAACCAACAAACAACAACTCAATCATGTTATAAATGCCAATAAACATAAAGATATGCAATAAAATCACATAAAAGAGCTAACCCTAGGCAAACAAGAACATAAATAAATACAATGAGATTTAGGGCATGTTCAAGTGACCTAGTCAATGAAAGCAAGAAGAATCCATGATGAGATGATGCTTGAAGATGTTAGATGCACATGGATTTGTGTTTGGTTGAGTAAAGATGAGTTCTTGGAGCTCTCTCTCTCTCTTGGATTTACTTTCTCTCACTTGGAGATATATTTTCGGAGCTCTAGGTCTAAATGAAGGAGAACAAGATGTATTTATAGAGACCAAAAAAACGAGCTAGTGTGAAATACCCTAAATGCCCAGTTCGGGTAAAAAGGCGACATGCAAGGCGACATGAGCAAGTCGCCTTGGAAGTCGCCTAACACACTGTGAGAAAACACGTTGCCTGAGGCGACATGTGAGGCGACATCCCCAAGTCGCCTATAAAGTCGCCTTACACACTGGAGAAAAACGAACATGACTAAGGCGACATTGGAGGCGACATGCACAAGTGGCCTTGCATGTCGCCTATCACACTGTGGGAAAAACCTAAGTCTTAGGCGACTTGTCAGGCGACATGCACAAGTGGCCTTGCATGTCGCCTAACCTACTGTGCAGTCCATTAACTCTAAAATGCAAGAAGTGTATGTGTGCAACCATACATGCATGTCAATACAAATGCATAGAATGTGAGTGTGTGCAACTAAAACCTCTTCAAAGAGAATTAAGCAAGTGATATACCTTTGAAGAGCTCTTGAGAGAGATGATATCCTTGAAGCTTGATTATACCAAATGAAGCCTAATATACCCTTACAATAATTAATCCCCAATGTGGTTTGTCAACGAAATAAGCCAATCAAAATATGAGGAACTTACAACATGGATTACAAACCAAGCAAGGCACACTTATTGAATAAAAAGCCATATAGGAATATATATAAGCACAACCAAAAATACTCAAGCAATTAATAAAGAAGCATAAAGTTGATCAAGTTTTTGCTTATTTCAACATGCAAGGTTGCTCTCTTTGCTTGAGCTCCACATAAGGGGTCAATTACCAAAACACATCAAGGCATATGACAAATTCCAGTAGACCTACTAAGTGACTTGAACCTAGTTGAGTCTAAAGGCTTAGTAAATAAATCCGCTAGTTGATCATTAGTGCCCATGTGCTCAAGTGCAACGCATTTGTTTTCAACTAGTTCTCTAATGAAATGATGCCTAATGTCTACATGCTTTGTCCTGGAGTGCTGAACCAGATTCTTTGAAATGTTAATTGCACTCATGTTATCACAATAAAGGGTTAGAATACCTTGATCAAAGCCATAATCCACAAGCATTTGCTTCATCCAAAGGAGTTGTGTGCAAGCACTCCCAGCGGCTATGTATTCCGCTTCAACTGTGGATAGAGAAATAGAATTTTGCTTCTTGCAAAACCATGAGACCAAGTTGTTGCCTAGGAAGAAGCAACCGCCCGATGTACTCTTCCTATCATCACAATTTCCTGCCCAATCTGCATCACTAAAGCCAACTAAGCTAGCATTAGTGTCAAAAGAGTACCATATCCCATAATTGGATGTCCTATTCACATATCGAACGATTCTCTTCACGGAGGAGAGATGGGATTCCTTGGGATCCGTTTGGTACCTAGCATACACACCCACACTAAAGGCTATATCGCGCCTACTTGCGGTCAAGTAAAGCAAGCTACCAATCATGCCACGATAAAGACTTTGTTCCACACTCTTGTCACTAGCATCCTTGCTGAGTTTCAAGGTGGTACTCATGGGTGTGTCACAATGTTTGGCATTCTCAAGGCCAAACTTCTTCACTAGGTTCTTAGCATACTTAGCTTGGGATATGAAAATCCCATCATGCAATTGCTTGATTTGCAAACCTAGGAAGTAATTGAGCTCCCCAACAAGACTCATCTCAAACTCATGAGACATGACATCAACAAATTGTTGGACTTTGGATTTGTTGGTGGAGCTAAAACCAATATCATCAACATAAATTTGAGCTATGAAAAGCTCATCTTTGTTCCTCTTGATGAATAAAGTTTTGTTAACACTACCCCTAGTGTAGTCATTGTCAACAAGAAATTGAGTGAGGCACTCATACCAAGCCCTGGGTGCTTGTTTTAACCCATATAAAGCCTTCTTGAGGCGATAGACATGATTAGGGTGGTGTGGATCCACAAACCCCTTGGGTTGCTCAACAAACACTTCCTCATGCAAGAAACCATTGAGGAAGGCACTCTTAACATCCATTTGATGCAATTTGAATTTGTGCACACATGATATGTATAAAAGAAGCCTTATGGACTCAAGACGGGCAACCGGAGCAAAAGTCTCCTCAAAGTCAATACCTTCAATTTTAGAGTATCCTTGTGCTACAAGTCTAGCCTTGTTGCGCACAATGTTGCCATTCTCATCCGACTTATTCCTATATACCCATTTGGTGCTTATGACATTAGTATCCTTGGGTCTAGGAACAAGAGTCCAAACCTCATTTCTTTCAAATTGGTTTAGCTCTTCTTGCATGGCAAGAACCCAAAACTCATCATTCAAGGCTTCATCAACCTTTTTGGGTTCAATTTGAGAGGTGTAACAAGTATAGCTAATTTGATTAGCTATTTGACACCTAGTCCTAACACCCTCATTCATATCTCCAAGAATGTCATTCTTGTTGTGGAGATGTCTAACCCATGGAGCGGGTTCTTTAGAGTCCAATGATGGATCTCTATCAAGAGGTTGAATGACCTCTTCATCAAGACTTGACTTCACATCAATTGAAGTCTCACCATTCTTCTCCAAGGAAGAATCATCAAGCACAATGACCTCCTCATCATGGTCTCTAGTCTTAGGCCTACAATCATCTATGACAACATTAGATGATTCCATGACACTCCGAGTTTTTAAATTGAAAACTCTATAGGCCTTACTATTAAGGGCATAGCCAATAAAAATCCCTTCATCACTCTTGGCATCGAACTTGCCAAGTTGATCTCGGTCATTCAAAATGTAGTATTTGCTCCCAAATGAGTGGAAGTAGCTAACATTTGGCTTCCTAACCTTCCATAATTCATAGGAGGTTTGCCTAGTACCGGGCCTCAGGAAGACTCTATTTCCTATGTAGCAAGCCATATTGACGGCCTCGGCCCAAAGGTTCCTAGGGACATTGTTGTCAAGCAACATCACACGGGCCATCTCTTGAAGGACCCTATTCTTCCTCTCAACAACCTCATTTTGTTGAGGAGTTCTAGGAGCCGAAAACTCATGGGAAATTATTAAGCTATTGCAATAGCTTTCAAAATAAGCATTTTAAAATTCCCTTCCATGGTCACTCCTAATCCTTTTAATGCTTTTAATGTGTGAGTTCTTTTCATTTTGAATTTTAGTGCAAAGCATTTTAAAATTTTCAAATGTTTCAGATTTTTCTCTATGAAAATTTGTCCATGTAAATCTAGAAAAATCATCAACACAAACAAAAATGTATCTCTTGCCACCGAGACTCTTGGTTTGCATGGGACCCATAAGGTCCATATGTAGAAGCTCTAATGGCTCCTTGGTGGCCAGATACTTGCCTTTCTTGTGCATACTTTTGGTTTGTTTCCCTTGTTGACAAGGTCCACAAACGCCATCGACTTTCTTCCCAAGCTTAGGGAGGCCACTGTTAGGATTATGCTCAATGGCAAGAGTGTAATATTGTAATTGACAATCTTCTCATATTAATAAAGTGAATTCTGATTCTTACAATTACTTATACATTTATTATTATAATTGTCAAGGTAAATAATCATAAGATCAAAAGACTATGAGACATGAAGAATTGTTCATACATCCGGATATGTATGAGGTAGATATAGTTCTTTAGTTAGTCTTGAATAACGTTCACAACTTAAGTTAAAGGTTGGGCACCTCTATCTTGTTAAAGTTGTAGAATTCTTTTACAAGCATTTGAGTGGTATCAAAAGAATATGATGAGTCTAAAATCATTGATAGGTTTTTGAGTAAAAGAATCTAGTGCACTAGGTGTATTGAACTGGATCACAATGAAATACTTTATCTAGAACCGCCACTAGATATAAGTCTTTTCATTAAAGAGGACAATCGGAGAGTCTATCTTAATCCTGAGATAAATGATGGACTTATTGTTGCAAGTGTTATCATTAGAGCTATCAATGAGTACGATTTTATAGCATAGTCTATCCTCGATAGTTTGGTGGCATACATTTGTTAATCGATAGAGGACTTCATTTATAGATACGGACATCGTGGCTCCATTTATTAAATGAGAGTATAATATCATCATATGGATGTTTTGAGGTATTGGATATTAAATCTCAACGTTGAGTTTTCAATAATGATTATTGAAAACATGGCTTCTGGACAAGTCAAAGTATCCAAGTTCGAAATGTGGTCATATGAGGAAATATGGTAACTTGGAGAGCTATAGGCGGTCTATGAGCTCTTGGCGATTACTGATATTATTCACGAGGATACACCATCTCCTATAAGATTGTCTAGGGTATGAATGAGAAACATCTCCTTATTCTATCTTTATTTAAGAGTTCAATTTTAGCTCTTTAGTGGAATGAGTTAAAATTAATAGATTGGACCTAAGTGAATCATTTGTTGATTGTGATTAGATTGTGTCTATTGAAGCTTAAATTTAGATAGCCCGCCAAGATCCCCAATCCACACGTATTTGCATGGATCAATTGATATATTCTACCGGGCCGATTTAAGGGTCCATCTAGAAATGTTTTTAATATATCAAGAATATAATATGTCTATTATTTAATTAATGGGCTGCACTATTATATTAATATATTAAAAGGAGACATGTGGGCTTGTTTCTTTTAGTAAGAATGGGTCTGGTTCACATGTGGGCTTTTATTTAAAGTCCAATGGATTAAATGAAATAAGAAAATAATATATGGCCCATTTATATAAGTGGGGTGGAAAGGTGTATATATTAACCTAATATATTATGTTGTTTCATTGTTTTAATTAAATAAGAATTAGTTAATTTATTAATTAATTGTTTAATTAAGAAACAAATCTTTTTCTGATCAGGAAATATATTTCCTAAAGTTATACTATTGGTAGTAGTATATTAAAAGTAAAAGACTTGTTTGATAAGAAAATAAATAAATAATTTTATTTATTTAATCAAATAAGAAGTCTTTTTATTTAGTCAATAAAAGAATAAAAATATCTATGAGTTGGATTAGGTTTTGAAGTCTAAAGGTTGATGGAAATTAGGGTGCAACACAAACTCCTTTTGGTATGTGATTTGCGGCAACCCTAGTCCATTTAGAGGAAGATTTCGGCAATCCTAAATAGAAGAGGAAGCAAAATTTCGGCCACCTATATAATACCACACATATAGAATTCGGCCACCATAGTTGATTGAATGATTCAATTTTTTCTTCTTCTTCTCAATTCATAGAAAAGGATAATTTTTATTCTACTAAACATAAAAGAGAGAAGAGTTTATTCTTTGATAGTACACTGATTGCTTGTTCATCAATAAGCTTGTGTGTACAACATCGAATTAGGTTCACGCGAGTTTCGATCATTAGATTGAGAACTCAAAAGTGACCGGAATAATTTTTGTCGTCTTTTGATTGTTTTGTGACTAACAAAAGAAAAAGAAAACTTTGTTCATCCATTCTCAGGTTTGCAATTCAAAGAAAAAGGGACCACGCTCCTAGGTGATTCACGTACGTGTTCGGATTGGAAGATCTCGCGGTACTGTTCACGATCACTGTTCACGCGGTCACAATCACTGTTCACACGGGTACTGGTCACAACCACTGTTCACGCGGGTACTGTTCACGGCATCGGAAAAGATTTTACGGATTACCAATCGACGTAAGTCAATCGGATCACGCGTCAAGAGGTATTTAACTCTAACCGTATATATTTGAGTTTAATTAATTAAAAGGTTAAGGTTCAACTTTGAGAACAATTTTAAAACCATACGAAATCTATTTTTCGTTTCTTCCGCTGCGTTTTATATCGATTTTTCCCTACAATTGGTATCAGAGCCTTGGTTGTACCTTTTAATTAATTAACGTATATATACGTGAATCTATTTCTTTTTTATTGTGATTATACATGTTTTAGAAAGAGATGGCACTCTAGGTATTCGCATATATAATTACATGTTGAATGTATGGATTTATATATGTTTTATAAAGTGAATTGTTATTGCTCGATTTTGGTCCTAGAATTTCAATGTAATTTTTGTTTCGGATTTGTAACAAGAAGGGTGGTCTATTATCGCCATAATTCCTTCTTGGTAGTTGCTAGGGTTTTACTTTTTTTGTATGTAAAATAAGTGCAGTATTTGTTTTTTGTAATCAAGTGCAGTATTGTTTTTTTGTAAATCTTACTACAGTAAAAAAAAATTAAAAAAAAAATATTTGCTGCTGTAATTTATTCGTAATATGATGTAGTGTATTCGGGTATTGAAAATTCGAAGACACTAAGAAAAACGAAGCAACCGGAATCGAGAACGAGCACCGTGCGCACCCTAGGACTGGATTGGGCTGTGCATGGCAAGCCCAATCCTTGGTGGGCTGCGAACGGCAGCCTTGTGTGGCCTTATGGGCTGCGCAAGGCAGCCCCTTTATGGCGTTGTGGGCTGTGCACGTCCATGGGAGGAGGCCGAGGGATGAGCGTAAGGTTGATGGCCACCTGAAGATCTTGTATTCCTAACAATTGTAATTTACTTGCTTTTCTAGGATGGGCCAAAATTGTTGCTATTTAATTTTTGCTTAAATATTACAATATTTGTTGTTGTATGATAACATGACATTTTAGAATAGGAGTGCCACTCATATATCTCTTTTGGTATGAACATGCATTGAATGATTTAGGTATCTAATTGGCATCTAGATAACTTCGTAAAAATCATTCTTTGGGATTTAATCACACGCCTTAAATAATTGAGTGGGAGAAGGTGTGCAAGAACGCCTATGGCCTCCAAGATTAGTTGAGTTTTATTATTTTTGGTAATCCCCCCAAGGGGCGTCCATAAATGGAATTTAACAATATACTTCCTTACAAGGATAGACTAGACAATTGACTTAAACGAAATCTACTCCCCAATGAGGGATTTTCGTGAGAGAAAATTGAGGGTCGATATCTTGGTAACACACTCAATGTAATTTTATTAATATCCTCCCAAGAGTTCTTGTTAATAAAAATTACAAGGCTAAAATTAAAAACTCTGGTTGTTATGTTAACAATTAGGTGGGACCTAGTCTAACTAGTAAATAGTGCGAACTCCCAAAGGAGGCGTAATATTTATGGGTGTTGGATCACCGTTGAATTTTTATGATTGAATTATTTATTTTAATTCAAGATAAATTTTTAAAAGTGCTATTATCATGATTATTTACTTATATATGTTTTTGTTTTAATCAGAAATCTTGACCCCATCACTTATGAACATCCTGAAAGATAACACCTTAACTGGAGATAACTACGTAACATGGAAAAGGAAAATTGGGTTGTTGCTGCAAAGTGAAAAACATAAGTTTGTTCTGACCACTCCTAAACCACCCCTTCCTAATAATGAATCTAATGTGATGCAAAGAGATGAGTATGAGCAGTGGAAGACTTCTGATGATATGGCAAAATGTTACATTATGGCCACTATCTCCGACGTGTTGCAACAGCAACATGAAGGAATGGAGTCCGCTGCTGATATAATGATGTCTCTAGAGGAAATGTTTGGTATGAGGTCTAGGATGACTAAGAGAGGGGCAGTGACTGCTTTTATGAATCTTAGGATGAAACCTGGACAATCTGTGAAAGATCACATGATGAAAGTCATAGCACATCTCAATATTGCTAAACTAAATGGTGCTGAGATTGATGGTGAGACCGAAATTGATATGGTAGTTAACTCACTGTCAGATTCCTTTGATCAGTTCAAGTTGGACTACACCTTGAACAAAAAGGAATACACCTTGCAGGGCCTGATGCAAGATGTTCAAAGCACTGAAAAGATCCTTGTGAAAAACAAAGGTCAAGAGATTCATTTGGTTGGTAAAGTTGCTACTGTTAAGACCCGTAAGAAGGTCAAGAAACAACAGAAGAAAAAGCAACTTGGGCCTACCAAGAAGGAAACCAAGAAAGTAATCAAGATCAAAGGGAAATGCTTCCTTTGTGGTGAAAATGGACATTGGAAAAGAGATTGCCCAAAGTCCCAGAAAAAGAAGGAAGAAGGTAATGTTAATTATCTAGAAACATGTTTTCTGGCAGATTCTACTGATTCTTGGATCACAGACTCTGGAGCCACTAATCATGTTTGTTATTCCTTGCAGGGGTTTCAGGAAAAGAGAAGGTTGAATGAAGATGAAGTCAATTTGCGCTTGGGCAACGGAACGTTAGTGTCTGCAAGTGCAGTGGGAGATATTAGAGTTATTTTAGTTTCTAGTAGGCATTTAGATTTAATAGACGTTTATTATGTACCTCAATTCAAGAGGAATTTAATTTCAGTTTCTTGTTTAAATAAGTTTGGATATTCGGTTACTTTTAATAAAACTTTTATTATTAGTAAGAATGACAAAGTTGTTTGCAAAGGTACATTGGAAAACGGTTTATTCTTTTTGCATAGAAATATCTCTCACTCGTTAGACACAGAAATAACAGAACCTAATCATAAAAGAGTAAAATTATCAAAAGATGAAACCTATCTTTGGCATTTACGCCTAGGTCACATTAACCTTAATAGGATTAAAAGATTGGTATGTGACGGACCTTTAAGTGACTTAAAGGTTGATGATCTACCAACTTGTGAATCTTGTTTGGAAGGGAAAATGACCAAAAAGCCGTTCAATACCAAAGGTGCAAGAGCCACTGAATGTTTAGGACTAGTACACACTGATGTATGTGGTCCTATGAGCATTCAAGCTAGAGGTGGATATGAGTACTTCATCACCTTCATAGATGATTACTCAAGATTTGGTTATGTGTATCTCATGAGACATAAGTCGGATGCATTTGATATGTTCAAAGCATTCAAAGCTGAAGTAGAAAATCAGCTTGAGAAACATATAAAAATATTGAGATCTGATCGTGGTGGAGAATATCTATCTGGAGAGTTTCAGCAATATCTTATTGATAATGGGATAGTTTCTCAGCTTTCTGCACCAGGTACACCTCAACAAAATGGGGTAGCAGAAAGGAGAAATAGGACTCTTTTAGAGATGGTTAGATCAATGTTGAGTTATTCAACACTTCCTATTTCTTTTTGGGGATATGCTCTACAAACAGCAATATATATTCTAAACGATGTACCATCTAAATCTGTCCCTAAAACCCCACATGAATTGTGGACTGGGCGAAAGCCTAGTTTACAACACATGAGGATATTTGGTTGTCCTGTACATGTGTTGAAAGGAAAGACAGAAAAGATGGAGTCCCGTTCGGAAACATGTATATTTGTGGGGTATCCAAAAGGAACTAAAGGATATTATTTCTATAGTCCTTCTGATCTAAAAGTATTTGTTTCAACAAATGCTTCATTTCTAGAAAAGGACTATATGAATAATTTTGTGCCCAAAAGTAGAATTGTCCTGAATGAGATGTCAGGAGATACAATTCCACAAGAGGTTTCACAACCCAGCCCAATTGTAAGTTCCACTCCAACACAAGATCAACAACCTACCATTCCTCGTCGTAGTGGGAGGGTTAGAACACAACCCGAAAGATATATCGGTCTAGGAGAATCTGTTGAGAATCTCCCGGACGACGATGATCCCTACACGTACAAGGAAGCTATGGAGGATGTTGATTGTCGTCATTGGCAAAAGGTAATGCAATCTGAGATTGAATCGATGTTCAATAACAAAGTTTGGTCCCTTGTAGACTTGCCTAAAGGGATAAAACCCATTGGGTGCAAGTGGGTATACAAGAGGAAAAGAGGTATGGATGGTAAGGTGGAAACCTTTAAAGCTAGACTAGTAGCTAAAGGTTATACACAGAAAGAAGGTATCGGTTACGAGGAAACCTTCTCACCTGTGGCCATGCTTAAATCCATTAGGATACTCTTATCCATTGCAGCATCTCTAGACCTAGAGATTTGGCAAATGGACGTCAAGACAGCTTTCCTTAATGGAAGTCTTGACAAGAGCATCTACATGATGCAACCAGAGGGATTCATTGAAAAAGGCAAGTTGCAAAAGTCCATATATGGACTAAAGCAAGCATCCAGATCATGGAACATAAGGTTCGATCAAGCTGTAAAGGGTTTTGGATTTATTCAAAACCCTGACGAACCTTGTGTATACAAGAGGATCAAAGGCGACAAGTTGGTTTTCCTCATTCTTTATGTTGATGATATACTACTCATTGGAAACGATATAGGTGTATTGACATCAGTGAAAGAATGGTTAGCAAAACAATTTGATATGAAGGACTTAGGAGAAGCAAGTTATATTCTTGGTATCCAAGTAATAAGCGATAGAAAGAATAGAACGATTACATTATCCCAAGCATCATACATTGATAAAATCTTGTCTAGATTCACCATGCAAGATTCCAAGAAAGGTATGTTACCTTTTAGACATGGAATCAAACTTTCTAAGGGTCAAGCACCTAAGAATGTACATGAAGAGCAATTCATGAGTAGAGTTCCGTATGCCTCGGCAGTTGGAAGTCTCATGTATGCAATGCTCTGTACTAGACCAGATATTTGTTTTGCTGTTGGTATAGTTAGCAGGTTTCAATCGAAACCTGGTCCTGATCATTGGACATCAGTCATGCATATTTTCAAGTATCTCAAGAGAACTAGAGATTATATGCTTGTATACTCTGGAGGGGATTTAATTCCCGTTGGGTATACATATTCTGATTTCCAGTCAGATTCTGACTCCAGAAAATCCACATGCGAAGCAGTCATATGTAGGAGTATCAAGCAATCTTGTATTGCTGATTCCACCATGGAAGCTGAGTATGTTGCTGCAAGCGAAGCTGCCAATGAGCCTGTTTGGCTCCGCCAATTCTTGATTGACTTAGAAGTGGTTCCTAGTGCGAATAAGCAGATCACTATACACTGTGACAACAGTGCTGCAGTGGCCAATTCGAAAGAACCAAGAAGTCATAAGAGAGGTAAACACATTGAAAGGAAGTATCACCTTTTGAGGGAAATTGTTCATAGGGGAGACGTGACTATCACCAAAATCGCGTCAGCTGAAAATCTAGCGGATCCTTTCACAAAGGCTCTACCTTAGAAGAGCTTTGATGGACATCTAGAGAACATGGGAATGAGAGATATCACACACTTGCTATAGAGCAAGTGGGAGATTGTTAGGATTATGCTCAATGGCAAGAGTGTAATATTGTAATTGACAATCTTCTCATATTAATAAAGTGAATTCTGATTCTTACAATTACTTATAGCATTTATTATTATAATTGTCAAGGTAAATAATCATAAGGTCAAAAGACTATGAGACATGAAGAATTGTTCATACATCCGGATATGTATGAGGTAGACACAATTCTTTAGTTAGTCTTGAATAACGTTCACAACTTAAGTTAAAGGTTGGGCACCTCTATCTTGTTAAAGTTGTAGAATTCTTTTACTAGCATTTGAGTGGGATCAAATGAATATGATGAGTCTAAAATCATCGAAAGGTTTTCGAGTAAAAGAATCTGGTGCACTAGGTGCATTGAACTGGATCACAATGAAATACTGTATCTAGAACCGCCACTAGATATAAGTCTTTTCATTAAAGAGGACAATCGGAGAGTCTATCTTAATCCTGAGATAAATGATGGATTTATGGTTGCAAGTGTTATCATTAGAGCTATCAATGAGTACGATTATATAGCATAGTCTATCCTCGATAGTTTGGTGGTATACATTTGTTAATCGATAGAGGACTTCATTTATAGATATGGACATCGTGGCTCCATTTATTAAATGAGAGTATAATATCATCTTATGGATGTTTTGAGGTATTGGATATTAAATCTCAACGTTAAGTTTTCAATAATGATTATTGAAAACATGGCTTCTGGACAAGTCAAAGTATCCAAGTTCGAAATGTGGTCATATGAGGAAATATGGTAACTTGGAGAGCTATAGGCGGTCTATAAGCTCTTGGCGATTACTGATATTATTCACGAGGATACACCATCTCCTATAAGATTGTCTAGGGTATGAATGAGAAACATCTCCTTATTCTATCTTTTTTTAAGAGTTCAATTTTAGCTCTTTAGTGGAATGAGTTAAAATTAATAGATTGGACCTAAGTGAATCATTTGTTGATTGTGATTAGGTTGTGTCTATTGAAGCTTAAATTTAGATAGCCCGCCAAGATCCCCAATCCACATGTATTTACATGGATCACTTGATATATTCTACCGGGCCGATTTAAGGGTCCATCTAGAATTGTTTTTAATATATCAAGAATATAATATGTCTATTATTTAATTAATGGGCTGCACTATTATATTAATATATTAAAAGGAGACATGTGGGCTTGTTTCTTTTAGTAAGAATGGGTCTGGTTCACATGTGGACTTTTATTTAAAGTCCAATGGATTAAATGAAATAAGAAAATAATATATGGCCCAATTATATAAGTGGGGCGGCAAGGTGTATATATTAACCTAATATATTATTTTGTTTCATTGTTTTAATTAAATAAGAATTAGTTAATTTGTTAATTAATTGTTTAATTAAGAAACAAATCTTTTTCTGATCAGGAAATATATTTCCTAAAGTTATACTATTGGTAGTAGTATATTAAAAGTAAAAGACTTGTTCGATAAGAAAATAAATAATTAATTTTATTTATTTAATCAAATAAGAAGTCTTTTTATTTAGTCAATAAAAGAATAAAAATATCTATGAGTTGGATTAGGTTTTGAAGTCTAAAGGTTGATGGAAATTAGGGTGCAACACAAACTCCTTTTGGTATGTGAGTTGCGGCAACCCTAGTCCATTTAGAGGAAGATTTCGGCAATCCTAAATAGAAGAGGAAGCAAAATTTCGGCCACCTATATAATACCACACATATAGAATTCGGCCACCATAGTTGATTGAATGATTCAATTTTTTCTTCTTCTTCTCAATTCATAGAAAAGGATAACTTTTATTCTACTAAACATAAAAGAGAGAAGAGATTATTCTTTGATAGTACACTGATTGCTTGTTCATCAATAAGCTTGTGTGTACAACATCGAATTAGGTTCACGCGAGTTTCGATCATTAGATTGAGAACTCAAAAGTGACCGGAATAATTTTTGTCTTCTTTTGATTGTTTTGTGACTAACAAAAGAAAAAGAAAACTTTTTTCATCCATTCTCAGGTTTGCAATTCAAAGAAAAAGGGAGACCACGCTCCTAGGTGATTCACGTACGTGTTCGGATTGGAAGATCTCGCGGTACTGTTCACAATCACTGTTCACGACGGGGGTACTGTTCACGATCACTGTTCACTCGGGTGCTGTTCACAACCACTGTTCACACGGGTACTATTCACGGGCATCGGAAAAGATTTTGCGGATTACCAATCGACGTAAGTCAATCGGATCATGCGTCAAGAGGTATTTAACTCTAACTGTATATATTTGAGTTTAATTAATTAAAAGGTTAAGGTTCAACTTTGAGAAAAATTTTAAAACCATACGAAATCTATTTTTCGTTTCTTCCGCTGCGTTTTATATCGATTTTTCCCTACAGTCACGCACAACCTTGAACTTATCTAAGATCCTCAAATCTCGATAGTTCATGTGGCCAAGTCTTTGATGCCATAACTCAACTTCCTCACATTTGGACATATTGCAAGAGATAGCACTAGCTTCAAGACAATAGCAATTGTCACTAGATCTCTTTCCTTTTAGCAAGGTTTGTCCATTTGGCATTAAAATAGAGCAATCATTTTTGTTAAACAAGACGGAGAGTCCATCATCATTAAGATGAGAAATGCTTATAAGATTGGCTTGCAAGCCATCAACAAGTAAAGCATTGGACAAGGAGGGTAATCGGGAATATAAATGGTTCATTTCCCTATGACTTTCTTTCTAGATCCATCACCAAAGGTGACAAATTCCTCCATCCACCAAGACAAGGGATTTAAAGAAACTCTTGTTCCCCGTCATATGCCTAGAACACCCACTATCCAAATACCAAGTGTTAGAGGCATTTGCCTTCAAGGCGATTTGAGCCACATAGCAAAAATAGTCATCTCTTCTAATCCACCTAGGTGAAATGTTCTCATTCCTAGTGGTATTAGTCACATTGGCTCTAGATTTCCTAGGATCATGCAAATTGGCTCTAGATCTCCTAGGAACATGCATTTTGGCTCTAGCTCTATTTCTTTCAATCATGCTCTTGATTCTACACATTTCAATGTATTTGAAGCAATTAGGTCTAATGTGACCATCAACACCACAAAAATGATAAGTGGGAATGAAATAAGAAGATATACCATGCCCTTGTGAATACAAAGGGGCTTTCCTAAGCATTTGAGCTTGCCTTTGGTGTTGGATTGGTTCTCTCCTTCTTTGTTGTTGAGTTGGAATAGATTGCTTCCTTGGTTGAGATTTTATGAATTGCTTCTTGGCTTGGTGATATTTGGGTTGAGGAAAGCTTGCTTGTTGAACCCTTGTCGGTTGAGCTTGAGCTTGTTTCCCTTGTGTCAACTTGACTTGGGAATCCTTAGAGCACTCTCCTAGTTCAATCTTCTTTCTGGGATGTTGTGGAGGTGAAGGCTCTTTGTTATCTAAGCTCTTGACAAACACAGTCTTGCTTGAGGATGAGGTCTCCTTGTCATCTTCATAGCCAAGACCTTTCTTATCACTTGGCCTCTTGCCAACTCCCAACATGTGGTCAAGTTTCTTCGTGCTTGAAGTCATCTAAGCAATGATCTCTCTAGCTTTTTCAAGCTCTTTTTCCATCAATTCCTCATTCCTTTTGGCTATCTTCACTTCTTTATTTAAGTGAGTAGCTTCGGTAGATAGCTTGAGATTCTCTCCTTTTAGCCTTTGAATCTCTTTCTTCATCTTCAATCTTGAGCTTTGAAAATGCTCAATGAATCCTTCAAGATCCATTCCTCCTACATCCATATTTTTTGAATGGGATGAAGAGTCACCATCGCTAGAGTCATCTTCACTTTGTTTCTCTACCTCTTCATCATCTATTGCTTTCTTACTCTTGAGAGAAGATACGAAGGCAATAAAGTTTGCCACATGATCCTCATCATCCGAGGATTCTCCTTCTTCTTCCAAGTCATCACCATCGCTCCACGTGGCGGCCATGGCCTTTCCTTTCTTCTTGTTCTTTAAATTTCCACAATCCGTAGAGATGTGTCTGAAACCTCCACATTCGAAGCATTGAATCCCTTTTCTTGTGGGCTTGTCTTCACTTGACTCAAACTTCTTGAAAGGAGTCTTCTTCTTCATTTCTTTTCTTTTGATCCAAATCCCTTCTTCTCAAAATTGATGAACTTCTTGAATCTTTTCACCATGAGGGCCATCTCCTCATCTGAGTCATCTTCCTCTTTCTCTACTTTGGAAGTTTTCAGAGCAATACTCTTTTGCTTATTTGGAGGTGTAGGTGTAGAAGTCCACCTAGACTCATATGCTAGAAGTCTTCCTATAACTTCACTTGGCTTCATGTTTTTGTAATCACTGTTCTCCTCAAGAGCCGTCACTTTTGACTCAAATCTTGCTGGAAGCGACCTCATAATTTTTTGCTTGATTCTCCTATCCGAATAGGGGTCACCAAGTTGATGGCTTTGATTGACTATGTCCATTAACTTCACTTGAAAGTCGTTGAAGCACTTATCCTCCTCCATTCTAATTTGCTCTAATTGTGTTTGGAGGACTTGAAGCTTGGAGTCTTTAACTACCTCGGTTCCCTCATGGGCCGTCTCTAGAATCTCCCATGCCTCTTTTGTAATTCTTGTTGTTTGGATCAATTTGTACTGATTGTCATCCATTGCGCAAAGAATGGCATGCATAGCCTTGTTGTTCCACTTGGATGCTTCAAACTCTTGAGTTGACCATTCCGACTTTGGCTTGGGAACTACACTTTTGTCTGCAAGAGTCTTTTCCAGAGGAGTGTAGCCATCTTCAATTGCCATCCATGCTCGGTCATTTATTTGGCAAATGTAAGACTCCATCTTGCCTTTCCAAGAGGTATAGTTTACTCCGGTGAGCAAAGGGGGTCTTGTGCTAGAGGCTCCCTCATTACCACTTCCGTTCCCACTCATAGTGTTTGGGTATGAATGAGATGAATGTTAATGATGCAACAAACACAAACAAAATGCAAGACACACAAAATCAAGGATCACCTAAGTGTATCTAGGAACCCGCTCTGATACCAATTGAAAATACACAAAGTGTGTCTAATACAACCTAGAGGGGGGGGGGGGGGGGGGAATAGGTTTTAGTTGATTTATTACCAACTTTTCGACTTAATCAATTTTAAAAGTCCTACCTCATATTAGCAATCAATCAATCCAATATAAATATGCGGAAAACAATAAAAACACAAGGATTGATTTACGTGAGAAACCCTCCAACTGGGCAAAACTCACGGGCTATCCTTCTAGCCACATACGGTCCTCAAATCCACTATTTGAACGAAAGTTTACAACCTAGGTTGATCTCAAGTCACACCTACTTGATCACTAACCCTTTCACTCTACCCAACGGGCCTTTAATAGTGATTCTAGACCACAAGCTTGTGCACTAACCCACTTAGTCACAAAGCTTAACAATCAATGAAGAGGTTAAACAACCTATGTGAATATGAAAAAAAAATATTCAAACATTCAATTAATGCTAGGCAACACTAAATGCTTATCTAAGGATTTAAAGATGACAATGAATACAAATCCTAGATATCAATATCTAAATGCAAATGCATGAAGATTTAGCTAGAAGGGTAAAATCGTCCTAAATGTTAGCTATCAATGAACAAAGCTCTCAACCAACAAACAACAACTCAAACATGTTATAAATGCCGATAAACATAAAGATATGCAATAAAATCATATAAAAGAGCTAACCCTAGGCAAACAAGAACATAAATAAATACAATGAGATTTAGAGCATGTTCAAGTTACCTAGTCAATGAAAGCAAGAAGAATCCATGATGAGATGATGCTTGTAAGATGTTAGATGCACATGGATTTGTGTTTGGTTGAGTAAAGATGAGTTCTTTGGAGTTTCTCTCTCTAAAAGAAGCTTGGCCTCTCTAAAATGGCTTCTTAAACTCACAAAAACGAGCAAGGAAGAAGAGAGAATATATATATATGGGAGCCCTAGTCAAAACTGCGTCGTTTTGAACATAGGGCACAGAAACCCGTCAATACCGCTTGCTGAACCACGTCTCAGGCAAGTGTCCAGACCGCGGTACACATAGTAGTGCACTGTCTGGACAACAATGAAGTTTAGGGCGCTGTGCATGCAGGTGCACAGGCTGCGGTATGGGCAACAAAGGCCTACTGGATAACACCGCGACTTGGATCGCTATGCGTGCAAGTGTACAGGAAGCAGTACAGGAAGCGGTACAGGAAGCATGACCCTACTGAGGTATACCGCTCTGTATTCCGCGGTGCAAGCATGTCTTGCCAAGCGGTCTAGGCCGCGGTAAGAGAAGAAATTCTCTTTTCGGGGCAAACTCAACACACTAAGAGATGTACAAAAAGTGGCATACAATACATCATTTAATTACATGAATATAAGAACATAATGCATGCAAGTGAGTGTGTGCAACTAGATCTCTTCAAAGAAAGTTAAACAAGTGAGATACCTTTGAAGTGCTCTTGAGAGAGATGATGTCCTTGAAGCTTGATCACACCCAAGAGGCCTAATTTACCCTTACAAAAATAATCCCCAATGTGGTTTGTCAGCTAAATAAGCCAATCAAAATATGAGGAACTTACAACTCTTATTTGGAATAACTCAAATTTGAAGACCTAAGGCTTTAAGCGAAATTTTTTGAGTCACTTAGATTTTAAAAGCCTTTCTAATGCACATATTACAATAACCCCTCAGTACACGCTGCTTCAACTAGAGTGCACAATTTAAAACCTTCCATTTTGGAACCTTTGACAACATATTTTGCTATGGTGATTAATTTGATCCTTGGATGTAGTGGCGATGGTATGGTTTATGTGTTTTGAGTAAGTGTTTTGGCCATCTTGAATGTAAAATACTAACAAAGCCCTTGTATCATTTCTAAAAGTCCATATACCATGGGAATATAAATTCAAACATGTTATCCACATTTGTGAATGTTCTATGGCAAACAAAGCAAGTGATGTAATGAGAATGTTATCATCAAAAACTTAATTGAGTATAGGAATAGCAAAAGATTTACCCTCAGAAATGAACGCTAAAGCACAAAACATGCACGGGAAGTCTCCACTATTAATCCTAAACACACGAGTACTAAGTTCATTTTGTTAAAACATTAGAGAAAGGGACTATGTTCACCTTGCTCAACTGAATCTTAGATTGATAAAAAGATAGTCAAGACTCAGTAATGGAAACAAACACAAGTTTCTAATTAACACATACGAACCAACATTGTAGTAAACACTTATGTTCAAAAAGGTTTGACTTGCCCGAAGTATTTCAATTTTACAATTTTCAAAAATGTGTAAAAATCAACATATTACTATTTAATAAGGTGTTAACATGCCCACACCCCAAAACCTAAACTCAACATTGCCCTCAATGTGTAGCAATAACGAACAAGGGCACGAGTTTATTGGTTTGGTTGTTTGGCCAACAAACACCTAACCGATATTAATACATATATACAAGTAAGCATTCTCATCAAGTTATCTACAAAAGAATCAACCTAGGCACTAGGCAAGATTCAATCAAAAACAACTCTTAAATCTATTCATAAAGTATATATGCACAAGTATATATCTATATGTAATAAAAACATGTGCAAAATACTAAAGAGTAGCATTCTTACTACATTACATTCCGATAAAAAACTAAAAATTAACATGTATAAAGTAAATAACGTTCTAATATCCACAGTACTAAAAATTAAATATGTAATGGGAATAAGAAAAATCATCCTGAATCCGAGTCCGTTGTGGAGTCTATACTGTCTGGATCTCTCGGTTGTGTAGATCGGATAGGCATAGGATATGGTATCATCGCCATAGGAGAGAATGGTGACATGCCCTAAAATTCAGCAGTTGGATCAAAAGTGGGGTCTATAAAGGGTGAGTAGGGAAGGACACATCGGAGACACTACTAGATCTGGCTCCAGATCATCTGCGCCGTCAACTCTGGAAGATTGACCTTTAGTTCTAGTCCTCTTCCTTGGAAACTGAGGAGTCTTCCTGGTATAAGTTCCATCATTGCCGAAACTATCTCTGAATGCCCTGAACTCTATGGTGAGATCTCTGACCATGGTGGTCAGATCCTTTGCCCAATCTGGTTTCGGCTCTACACTATTTCCTCCACGCTCGCCTCTTAGGCTGAGTGCTTAGCTCAGGTCCTAAATCAACTTCCTTACCCTCTACTTGCTCATCTGCCCCAACTTCTACTGCTGCTCTCCTCTCAGCTCTTCTTTCCTTCTGGAGCCTTTTCTTCCTTCCTTCATCTGTTTCTAACCTCGGAATCCCTCGTAGAATGGCAGCCTCATTGTAGGCCTTCATGCCCACATTACCTCCAGAAATCCACTCATCTTCTTCTGAAAACCTAACTCCTGCCCTATCACAAAAATGAGTGATCAAACAAGGAAATGCCAAGCTTGGCACATTTGTTCTACGTGCTTCTGCTATCCTTTTGAGAGCGATAGTGCCATAGTCAAAGGGTAGATTCTTCATCATCAAATACAGGAGGATGGCTGGGCCAAGGGTAACATTGTGGCGGTGGTGTGAAGAAAACAATGAGTAGCTGAAGAATGTGTGCCAAAGGCACTCTTGAAGTCTAGCTGGCTTTGAACAAACATGTTTGAGGTGTTCCCTGGTGGAAGATTCTGTATCTCGAAGTTCATTGGCCAAAGACTGGTTGTAGAGCTGATAAATTCCGTTGGGCTGATATCTGTTTGCCCACTGAGGACAGTTCTGAGTCTTCCACCATTCATCGATGTCTTTGGTGTTGAAGCCCACATTCTTCCCTCTAACTCTCACTGACCCTCATTTTAGAAAGTGTTGCCAAGACATGGCAGCATAGAATTCTTGTACCACAGTCTTGTTGCATTGGTTTCGGATGGTGCAGTATGTTCTCCACGTAAGACGATCTACGTCTATTAAACATCTTTTACCCTCTAAATCCTTGAAATTCAGCCCTCACTCAACTACCATACTTCTTCGTTTGATGTTCCTCAACCTGCACGTGAATTCAGGATTGCACTCAGCTGGACTTTCCATAGGTTTTTAACCTTTCCTTCGCCTTGAATTAGCTGGATCTTCAGCATGGGGAGGTGGTGGTCTTCTTGTCCTAGTCATCTTGAAATTGCATAAACCTTAAAACAAGTTAGATTATAAAAAACTTGTGCAATAATGCAAAACTAGCACAATCAAATCCTCATAACCATCAATTCATATTGCCATTATTCATATAAATTTATGCTTGAAAAAGAATTTCAAAATAGTAATACTTACAAAGTGGATTGCCATCACAATAGATACTAACCTAAGACAATGTTCATGTCTTTCTAACTCATGCAAACCTTCATACATGACAATTTCATAAACAACTCTAGTCTAAGCTTAATCATATTTTGCAATATTAGTCAAACAATCTCAAGCATTGCATAGCTATGTCACATAGAATTTTGACTAACACACATATGGACCTTATAAGCCTAACTTTATTCCTCACAAACTCACTACCAAGAACAACATAATTTCTTCATTCAAACAAAACACCTACATGTTCAATAAGCATTTTCAATTAAGTAAACTCAAACATGGCATACATTGTTCTAAAAATGAATCATAAATCATGCAATTGTTCATATCATCATCACATTTTTTTACATGCTTTCACTTTCAACAAATTTCCCACAAACTTCAATATTTGAAGATTCTCTTTCTTCAAATCCGAATTCAATGCTAACCCAACCTCATTTGATTGCAAATAACATAAATCAATCACTAAACACAACATGCAAACATGAAATTGACCTTTAAAATCAAAATCCCCAATTTTCAAAAATTTACAAATTGGAAATTCAAATTTTCAAGAATCCACCTTTAATTTTTAGGGAAAAAAATATATGGAAGTATAAAAAACATCATCAATTAGTCATCCCTATCATCTATAAACAAAAACTCTATCAATTATCAAGCAATAGAAACCCTAACCCTAGCTCGAAAAAAATCGGTCATAAATAGGATTGATGCGTTGTTGATGTGAAAACAATTCAATTTAGAGGTTAATTTGAAGTAGAATTGAAAAGGTGAACAGAGAGCAAAAAGGGGAAAGTGTTAGGGCTTTTGGAAAGTGACGTTGTGGCTTTATAGCGAAATCTATGAGTTGGAACTCGCGGATGTAAGATCTATGTCTGCGATTTTGGTCACAGAAATTAGAGTTCATACCCAAGGTAACACTACGAGATGAAATCCATGAGTTTTTACTCGTAGTTTTAGCTCGCAGATGGGTTCTAGAAGATACTGCGATTTGAGGTTGAAAATACTGTGAGTTATACCTCGTAGAAAGAAATCGTAAAAATCTCTCTAGAAGAGACCTGCGACTTGATGCACAAAACTACTGCGAGTTCTAACTCTTAGTCACAGGTCACAGAGTTGTCCCAGTGGTGACTGGGACTTCAAATTTACACTCATTGCGAGGTCAAACTCGTAGAGGAAGCTAGCAAATAAAATTTCCTTCAAAGCATGCTAAAACTCCAAAATTAAATTCCTTTGCTACAACATAATGATTTGAACAAAATTTTTAGCAAGTAATTCCCTTAAACATGCACTTCTTTCTATTTAGAAAATGCCAAAAAGTTGAACCCCCAAACCTATCTCATTTAAGGCCATTGACCAAAGATATAAACTACTAAGGCCTATATCGAGATAAATAAGACGCTCCAATCTTTTGGACATTTAAGGTTAATCTATACTAATATACTATGTACAATATGCAATTCAATAAAAACCTTACTTCCTCCAGAAGCGTATCACCTTGCACATTCAAACAAAAAAAATCATCACAAAGTTCACACATTCAAACATCACCAAAAATAGGTGGTTTCAATACAACATAACCCATTCCTTATTTCTTCACCCAAAGAGGTCCTTTAGTTCTGATTTTCCTAAGCTTATTCTTTTCCACCCATATAGACTTGACATTGGTTGTGTTAACCTTAGTTTGGTCTACCTTGTTACAAGTGTTCTTCCTATTCAATTTTGTACAAGAAGGCTTGGTGTGGCCTTTCTTTTAACAATAACAACAATTAGGAAATAAGCTAGGATTTTTTACCTTTCAATTGCTTCTTCTTTAGTGGATAAGGTGGTATCTTCCTTTCATCCTTTGGCTTCAGTTTTCTTGAAGTAGGGGTGGGTACATTGGTAGAGGCATCTAAATCTCTTTTACTCCCCATCCAATTGTTTCTCAGGGAAATGCATGATTTCCTTTTGCTTGCCTCTTCTTACCTTATCCCTTCTTACCTGGTTTCTTCCCAAAGTCGTTTCTTTAACTTTAATCAAAACCATTGAACACTCAACTACACTATCTTCTTGCTTCTTCAAGATTTCCTCTAGCTTGGTTGATATCTCGAAACTAATTGCCCTCATCATTCTATTCTCCTCCTTGAGTTGAGCAATAATCTCTTCGTAGTCGGGTGCCTTATGCTTAAGGAGGGGTGTTTTCCTTTCATATAATGGAAAATTGGGTATTCCTAAATAATCACCTAAATCTAGTTTAGGGTCGGTTTCCGCATTCTCTACCTGAATACCGAAACAATCAAGTGCACCCATATGGTGTTTCATTGATTCAAAAACTTCGAACTCCACTGTTTCTCCTAACACGGTCATGGATAATTTCCTGTTATGGATGTCGATGATTGCCTTTGCCGTAGCCATGAAAGGTCTTCCAAGCAACATCAGCATCTCTCTTCCTTTGGAGGGATCCTCCTCCATATCAAGTACCATAAAGTCCTCCGGAATGATTAATTTCCCGACTTGCACCCATCTTCTCCTATGCTGCATAGGTGTTTAATGGACTTGTCTGCTAGAATGAGCTCCATCTTTGTTGGCTTGAGCCCTTTAATCCCATTTATAGGTAGACCGCGTGTGGCATCAAGTTGATCGACGCACCAAGGTCTAACATTGCCCTCTCCTTCTTGGTTTCCCCGATATTAGTATGTATTACGAAACTTCCCGGGTCTTCCATTTTCTCAGGCAATGTGCGTTGAATGGCTGCACTAACTTCCTTGGGTATGATAATCCTCTCCTTGAATTCCTTGCTTCTCTTCCTAGAGTTGAGCTCCTTGAAGAATTCGGCGTAAGCCGACATCTTCTCTATAACTTTAAGTACTGGCAAGCTCACGGAAACCTTTGACAGGATATCATAGATTTCTTTGAAAGCTTGGTTGATCTTCGTCTTTTCTAGCCTCCCTGGAAATGAAATTGGAGGAACATATTGATTAGGAGACTCAAACTTTTTTTCGACCCTTTTAATATGACCTCCGGCTTGTCCTCGTCTTCAGGTTTTTCTTTGCCCTCTTCTTCAGGATTGTCTCCTGAAATATTAACAGAAATATTAGAACGTTCAAGAGTATTATCCACAAGAACCTTACCACTTCTTAATATGGCCATTGCATTGGCTTGTTCAGTGTGGCTTGGAAGTCTTCCCGGTTCTTGCTTTTGTTGAGATTCTGTAAGTTATCCCACCTCTTTCTTCATCATCCTAAGGATTTCTTCCATTTTGTTGATCTTGTAATTGTTTGGACCGGTTGGAGTGTGGTGATATTGCCACCCATAATCTGCATTTCGCAAATGTTGATTATTGTTGATGTTCCTCCTGTTAGGATTATGCTCAATAGCAAGAGTGTAATATTGTAATTGACAATCTTTTCATATAAATAAAGTGATTTCTGATTCTGCAAAATCTTATAGCATTTATAATTATAATTGTCAAGGTAAATAATCATAAGGTCAAAAGACTATGAGATATGAAGAATTGTTTGTACATCTGGATATGTATGAGGTAGACACAATTCTTTAGTTAGTCTTGAATAACGTTCACAACTTAAGTTAAAGGTTGGGCACCTCTATCTTGATAAAGTTATAGAATTCTTTTACTAGCATTTGAGTGGGATCAAATGAGTTATGATGAGTCTAAAATCATCGAAAGGTTTTCGAGTAAAAGAATCTAGTGCACTGGGTGCATTGAACTGGATCACAATGAAATACTTTATCTAGAACCGTCACTAGATATAAGTCTTTTCATTATCAGGACAATCGGAGAGTCTATCTAAATTCTGAGATAAATGATAGACTTATGGTTGCAAGTGTTATCATTTGAGCTATCAATGAGTACGATTATATAGCATAGTCTATCCTCGATAGTTTGGTGGTATTCATTTGTTAATCGATAGAGGACTTCATTTATAAATATGGACATCGTGGCTCCATTTATTAAATGAGAGTATAGTATCATCATATGGATGGTTTGAGGTATTGGATATTAAATCTCAACGTTGAGTTTTCAATAATGATTATTGAAGACATGGCTTCTGGACAAGTCAAAATATCCAAGTTCAAAATGTGGTCATATGAGGAAATATGGTAACTTGGAGAGCTATAGGCGGTCTATGAGCTTGATGAGAAGGTTTTTGCAGTCAGAAAATTGTCCGTCAAAACAATTTATAAAACCTATGCGATGCGTTTTCAAGTATAAATACAAGCAAAGCCGCAAGCACGGGTGTCGTCCACTGAGATCGGGGTAGCGGTGATAAGATTAGGATTAATATAACTAGCAAGCATAAAAGTAAAGTGATAGCGAATGAAGATACAATATAAAATAAACTATGAAAGCAAATAAGTGGATGACAATGGAGGGATGAATGAATGATGATGGAACTATGGAGTTGATAGACTTGTAAGTGAATATTGGGGCAATTGCAACAAACTCTCAAGTAAGTACGTTTTGACAAATGTAACCAACCTAGGGTGTATAGTGTTGGCATATATCTCTAGCAAGAGGTCAACCTAGGATGTATAGTGAAAACCTCCTACTAGCGATTAATCCCTCTTAAGCAACCAACAGTGGCTAGTTACTCAATTGGGACTTGTTCCATGAATGCTCATCTATCTATCTATGGCTCAACCTATTACTAATGTAGCCATCCTAGGATGTATAGTGATGGCTTCCAATTCCCTCACAAGTGGCCGACCTAGGATGTATAGTGAAGGCCACCCGTTTGGGATTGGATGAGGCTCAAGGTTATCAACCGAATTTTACTCGAAGGTTATTTCTCGTAAAATCACTAAAGTAGCCAACCTAGGGTGTATAGTGGAGGCTTCTAATTCTCTCACAAGTGGCTAACCTAGGATGTATAGTGAAAGCTACTAATTCGAGATTAGATTAAGAGCATGGTTATAGAGCCGGATTTCCGGAAATCCTTCCATATAATGGAGCATTAGACAACCTAATTGCCTACTCAAGTAATCCAAATCAACATGCAAAGAGGGTGTATCCAAGCAAGTCAATAATGGCAATCAATACAAGTAATGGAATGAAATATAGAGATAGAATAAATATAACACATAGAGTTTATTTACAAAGCCCAAAATATCCATCAAACAAATAACATCAACCCCATAGTGGGGTATTTTAGCTACTCATGTTCTATTACAAACAAATAAACTAAGAGAGAGAGTAGAGATAACCCTAGAAGAGTGATCTCCTTCCTTGAAGCTTGAATCCAAGTCTCCTAGTTGCCTTTAATTGAGTAGAGATGGTTTGGATGAGAGGGAGATGTGTTACTAGCTTAGAATACAAGTGTTGGGAGGTATGGTGATTCTCTGGTTCGTTCCCATCCTTTTCTATTTATAGAGGATGGAAAAATAGGTCACTTAAGCTTGAAACCAGAAGCTGTCGCGCTCGGAGTGCGGGTGGAGTGCGGGATGATTTACCCGCACTGTACCCGCACTGTATAGGTTGTCTGCAACTTCAGTTCTCCGATCAGGGCATTAGTGCGGGTGGAGTGCGGTTGAATTACCCGCACTTGACCCGCACTTGGAATCGCACTGTGATCGCACTTGAATCGCACTTCCCTATCAGGTGCAAAATCTACCTTCTGTTCTTGGTGCAAGTGCGGGTGGAGTGTGGTTTGGTGACCCGCACAGTACCCGCACTCTAATGTCAGGTACAATTCTGCTCTTCTGTTCTTGGTGCAAGTGCGGGTAGAGTGCGGTTTGATGACCCGCACAGTACCCGCACTCTAACGTCAGGTGCAATTCTGCTCTTCTGTTCTTGGTGCAAGTGCGGGTGGAGTGCGGTTGGATGACCCGCACTATACCCGCACTTTATCTCTTTACTGCATCCTGTCCTAGCTATGAACATGAGTGCGGCTGGAGTGCGGCTGGAGTGCGGTCGGAGTGCGGTTGCGACCCGCACTGGACCAGCACCGGACCCGCACTGTAGAGCTATTTGTACTCTTTTGCCTTTACTTTCGCCCTTTTTCTGCCGGAATCACCGCAACAAGCTTCCAAACCAAGAATTACATCTTTTGCCTGCAATTAGTACTAATGAGCCTATTAGACATAAAATATATAGAAAATACACACAAGATCGAGACAAAGGAATAGGAATGAGGGCCGAAATATACAACAATTTAGGCACGATCAGAGCTCTTGGCGATTACTGATATTATTCACGAGGATACACCATCTCCTATAAGATTGTCTAGGGTATGAATGAGAAACATCTCCTTATTCTATCTTTATTTAAGAGTTCAATTTTAGCTCTTTAGTGGAATGAGTTAAAATTAATAGATCGGACCTAAGTTAATCATTTGTTGATTGTGATTAGGTTATGTCTATTGAAGCTTAAATTTAGATAGCCCGCCAAGATCCACAATCCACACGTACTTGCATGGATCACTTGATATATTCTACCGGACCAATTTATGGGTCCATCTAGAATTGCATTTAATATATTAAGAATATAATATGTCTATTATTTATTTAATGGGCTGCACTATTATATTAATATATTAAAAGGAGACATGTAGGCTTGTTTCTTTTAATAAGAATAAGTCTGGTTCACATGTGGGCTTTTATTTAAAATCTAATGGATTAAATAAAATAAGAAAAATAATATTGGGCTCATATATATATGGTGTGGGCGGCAAGGCTAAATAAAATAGCCCAAGATATTATTTTATTTTATTGTTTTGATTAAATGGGAATTAATTAATTAATAGTTTAAATCAACATCTTTTCCTGATCAGTAAATTAAATACTATGTGTTGGATTAGGGTTGGAATTCTTTTAAGTGATAGGAGTCCTAATGTGGTAAGGATTAAGTCCACATACACTCCTTATTATACAAAGAATTCGGCCACCACTAGTCCTACAAGGGTTAGGATTCTTGAATTGATAGGAATTAGGGAAAAGGATAATTCCTTTTCAAGTAAGGAAATTAACCAACCCTAGATTTCCTATTCAATGAATTCGGCCAACCCTACTTGGTGAAGGAGAAAATTCGGCCAACCTATAAATATAAGGTTATGAATTTTCGGTCACCAAGAAGCAAAATAGAGAGAGATTTTTGTTTGTTTTGAAAATAAAAAAAATCCTACTCTATACACATAGATTTTCTACCAAGAGAGAAAAAGAAAATAAGTTCTCATTCGATAGTGCACTTACAAGCCTTTAACATCAAAAGGTTTTGTGCACACTTTCGATTTAGGGTTACGCGAGTTTCAATCATATTGATTGTGAATTCAAAAGTGACCGGATCTATTTTTTTAGGCTCTTGGTGTTTTACTATTGAAGATCAAGATCAGAAATTCCATACATCCATTCTAAGGTAAGCAATTCAAAGAAAAAGGGAGACCACGCTCCTAGGTGGTTCACGTACGTGCTAGGATTGAAGATCTTGCGGATTACCATCGACGTAAGTCAATCGGATCACGCTACAAGAGGTATTTAACTCTAACCGTATATTTGAGTTTAATTAATTAAAGGGTTAAGGTTCAAATCTTTTGAAAAATTTTAAACTATACGAAAATTATTTTTCGCCTTCCGCTGCGGTTTTAAGCAATTTTTCCCTACACCTCCATTGTTGGGGATGTGGTTGGTAACCTTGCCCTTAACAACCTTGGCCTTGGTAAGCTTTGCTATCTTACGGATTTAGGAAATTCTCGGTATTTGACCATGAAAAATTCGGATGCCGCCTCCATCCTGGATTGTAAGTATTAAAGAAGGGGTCATCTTTTGGTCCTCTCCATACCCCTTGAACTTCATCCACTCTACTTGTAGTTGGAGCTTGTTGCACATGGGTGTTCGGGTAGGGACTGCATCTAAGATTCATCACAAGATGTTACATGTCCCTAGTGAGACTAGCCACATTATTGGCCATCTTTCTATTCAAACCCCTCTCGCGTTCCCCTCTTCGGCTTCTTTGTTGGGAATTTTGCCCCAACATCTCATACTTGTCAAAAACTTCTTCCGCTGTCAATTCCCTCATTACACCTCCGCATGCATTTTCCACGATGGATTGAGTAAGCCCGGTAAGTCCATCAAAAAATGATTGTACTTGGCTAACCAAAGTGAACTCATGGTGTGGACATTAAGCTTGAAGCATCTAGAAACGATCTCATGTTTCTTGAAAAGGCTCTCCTTCCTCCTTTTGGAAGGTGGCGATGTCCCTCGTATTTCCTTTGTTCTACTCGAAGGGAAATACTTATCGAAGAATTTCCTCTCAACTTCCGCCCAAGTTGTAAGAGATCCGGGTGCTAACGTTATAAGCCATTGCTTGGCTTGATCCTTTAAACAGTATGAGAAACACCCCATTCGTAACTGATCTTCTATAATTCCTCCTAAAGGAATAGTCGTTATCACATGGTAGAATTCCTTCATAAACTGAAGTGCATCCTCCCTTGGTTTACCATAAAATACCGAAAGAGTGTTGTAGTGCATATTTTTGAGCTCATAATTCCTTTGAGCTGTTTCAAGCAAGATTACTGATGGTTGTGAACCAACTTTCGGCAGTGCATAATATTTCATGAACCGTTGTGCTACGAGTGGGTTTTATCCATCCATGGTTCTGTTGTTGGAAGGAGATAAGTCGCTTCCGATTTCGATAACCACAGGTGGAGTATCTATTCTTCCTCGTACCCTGGCCATTAGGTTGATGTCCTAACTACTTGGAAACAAAGGTCCTCCTAGTGATCTTCGACCTTGCATACAATTGGTTCAATCCTGAAATAAGAAACAAAATTTTCAACTAGGTTAAACGAACTAAAATGGATTACCGCTACTCTAACAATGGTTCCCCGGCAGCAACGCCAAGATTTTTGACGCACTCTGAGCGTACCTCTAATCTACTGGTGCTCTTAAAATGAAATGGAATAAAAATGGAGTGCGCGAGTCTAAATAACCCTTCGCAAGTGTACGAATCATTGATGACTATAGCTGACACAAGTAAGAGTATCGTTCCCACAAGGAACTCTCTAGGGAGGGAAAATCAATTTTAGAAAACTTAAACTAGCCAGCAAGGATTTGCTAATGAATTATCTTTAAAATGATTTAAAATAAAAGTGGACCAAATGAGATACAAGGGAGTGTGATGGAGCATAATTATTAACCAAGATTTTAAATCAATATCTTTAAAACAACATCCATATATCTAATATGAGGCCCTATTTTAAAAGGTCTTTGAGAAAGACTTTCATCAATTCCACATCACAATAGGTCAAGGATGGTGAATAGAGAAATCTTAAATCTAGAAGGGCAAATGACATTAACAAGCATGGTCATGTATCATTAACAATCATTCCAAAGAAAAGTGAGGATATTAGTTGTGTTTGTTCAAACACATTTATTGACGATCCAACCACTTAAGAGCATCTGAAATGCTACAAATTCAAAATAAATTACATTAAATGTATATGTCATACATTAATTGCTCATATATAAACAAGATATAATGGATAAACATATTATAATGACTTAGATCATAGTTCAAAACAAATGAACATCTATCCCTTACATCTCAATAAATTTAGCTACATATCATGTTCTTAATTACAAAAGATAGAGAGAGAGAGAGAGAGAGAGAGAGATACAACCGATTGTCATGGATGATGGTCCTTGACTTTGATTACAGATTCTTCCTTCAATCTTCTCAAAGTTGCTTCTACATCTACTTAAAACTAAGAACTACTTGATCTCTAAGTGTTTTATCTATATTCTAAGTTATAAAAACTACTTGTATTTCTATTGTCTATCTATAATTTTTTTCTTATGATAACAATACATATATATATATATATACTAAGGTAACAAATATATTTATGTGAAAGTAGTGAGTAGGAAAATCATTGATTTATCAAGTGGATTGCTGATATGCAAAGTGACTGCGAGTTGAACCTGCGAGATGGAAGTCGTAGTGATGCTTCTGCTAGTTATAACTCGCAGATTTGATGGCGATGGAATTTTGGGCAACTTCTGCTAGGTAAATATGCGAAATGGAACTCACAGATTATACAACCGCCTTGATTCTGTGGGATTGAACTCGCATTTTGATGTAGCAGTATCTTCTGGATTGTTTTACGAGTTGAACCTACAAGATGGAACTCGTAGTGTGAAGTTGCAGTCTAGATCTGCTACATTTGAGGTCGCAGAATTATATGGCAGTTGCTTTTAGAGTGGTTCTGCGAGTTGAACCTATAAGATGGAACTCGTAGTGTGAAGTTGCAGTCCTGATCTGCTACGTTTGAGGTCACAGAATTACATGGCAGTTGCTTTTAGAATGGTTCTACGAGTTGGACCTGCGATATGGAACTCGTAGTGTGATGTCGCAGTATCTTTCAGAGGATAGCTGTGACTTGGAATTGCGAGGTTGAACTCGTAGGTTCCATCTTTTCTTCCAAAAATGCCTTCTTTTACGTGAAAACTCCAACTTGGGACAAAAATGCCCTTGGATGAGTATTTATGCCTGAAAACACTTTTACAAGCAAATAAACACCTTAAAACATTCCAAAAATGGCTCAAAGGCAAAGGATTAAGCGCTCAAAACATGTTTACTTTTGGAGCAATCAGTAACCGTACTATACAGTCTAGGATTGGTTGCTGAGATTAAGCACCACTCTAGTATGAGTGACTATACATGAGATTAATCCCTTATTTTGGTAGATGCACATTCATGAACAATCATTTATGGGTGACCAATACTATACACTCTAGATTGGAAACTCATAAGTGATATACAATCAAGCTATACACTCTAGTTTGGTTATATTTTGACTAATGTTCATTAATGAGAGTTCATCTTGCCCATAGTTTGCCTTAATGAATCTATCAATTCCTTAGTCATTTATCATCTATTATCACCTACTATCTTAGTGCATTTAGTTAGTTTATATTTAGCTTGCATCTTAGATAATCTCCAATCACCAATCATCAATCATTTCATTTAATTCTTGTTTGCAGTTAGCATTAAAGTAGGATTTAGTCAGAGCTTTCGCTCGATCCCTATTGAACGATACCCATACTTGCCACATACTAGTTTTATACTTGTTTAAGGGTATCTTGGGATTTTATAAATTTGTTTTGATATTACATACCACGGTAAAATGCGTGTCAAAAATGGAGCCGCTGCTGGGGGATCGGTGTACATAGTTTTGATTAGGTTTAGTTTTAGATTAGTGATTTATCATTTCAGTCTCTTTTATTTCGATTGTGTTTTACCTTTTCCTTTTTTTTTTACAAGATTGGCCACATTTTTGGTTATGTTAGTTCCATGTGATTGCGTTGTGTAGTGCTGTTCATTTTTGTTCCAAGATACATAGACTATTATTCGGGACCCATTTTTGGATCTTATGGGGACCTAGGTTGTCCAGATTGGGAGTATTGTCAAGGGTTTCCACTAGAGCATTATGAGGATGAAGCTCTGACCTTAGAAGAAGACATGAGGGATTTTATGAGAAAAAGTTTTCAGATCAAGAAGGATATAGTGTTGTCACAACAGAGGACTTTATAGGCCCTGCAAGCATCACAACAAGAACATGTAGAATGCTATGACATTAGTGAAATCGATGTTAAGTTACTGGACAAGAAACCGAGAGATCTCATGCAGACAAATCAGCAGAGGACACATGATTTCATAGTTTCACAGCAAACAACAAGAGGAATCTTGGAAGAATACATGCAAGCAAATGATAGAAGATCAAGTGAGATTGATGCTGCCATACACGGACTCAAGGGATAGATGAGACAGCTAGCTAAGATGTTATCAGAAAAAGAGAGAGGCAAACTTCCAAGCCAACCAGAACAAGCAAAGGCAGTCTTGAGAAGTGGGCGTATACTGGGAGATAGAAGCAAAGAGAGTACTGCAAAAGAAGGGGAAAAGACATAATAGGAAGGCGAGGATGAAAAAGAGGAAGAAAATGAGGATAAGAATGATGCTATTCAACCGGAATCGAGGAAACAAATTCACAAGCCACCTAACTCTTACAATCCACCTTTACCCTTTCCTAGGAGGTTAAAGAACTCCAAGATGGAGAAATCTTTCCAAGACATCTATGATGGGTAAATATTAACTTGCCTTTATTGGACACGAGCCAAAGGATGCCGACCTATAGGAAGTTCTTCAAGGAGCTGAGCAAAGATAAGGAGAGGTTTAGGCCGAAGCAACAAGAACAGTTGAACATGAATGTGAGCGCAATGATTCAAAAGGCTTTGCCTCAAAAAATGAAGGATCCGGGAAGTGTGATCATTGATATCAACATAGGAGGGGATAACCATGAGAAAGCAATGTTGGATTCTGGGGCAAGTATCAATCTCATGTCGTTTTCTATCTACCAAAAGTTAGACCTCATGGACCTTAAGCCCACCACCATGTTACTTGTCCTTACAGATTCATCCTCAAGAAATTCTAAGGGTATAGTGGAAGATGTTTTGATACAAGTTCAGAAATTAATAATTCTGCCAGATTTTGTAGCTATTGACATGGATGAGGGGAGAGATCAAAAGGATGTGAAGCTTCTACTTGGGCGCCCATTCAAGGCTACAACTAGGGTTGTGATAGATATGCACTGAGGGCAAGCTCACCATGAAAGTTTTTGAAGAAATAGTGGAGTTCAACATTTTTGATTGTATGACTTACCCAGTTGGATCAGATGATTGCCACTAGGTGAATATGCTTGATGATGATTTGCATGAGACAGTTGAAGAAAGGTTTGGAAGAACTGAGAGCCTTGAAGAGATGACCATAGAGAGCGATGGTGAAAGCCCAGAACAAGTGATAGAAGATATGGGTAGTAGTTTGAGCGGGTTGATGAAGGATGATACAAAGGCACAGGGAGAAAAGTCCCAGGAACTAGAACTCAAACCACTCCCAACTTAGTTGATGTATGTTTATCTTGCTGAAGGAAAGAGAAATCTAGTGATCATTTCTGCAGGATTAGATGAAGCTTAAGAAAGAAGGTTACATGAGGTGTTAAGAGAGCATAGGGAGGCAATAGCATGGTCTATAGAAGATATCAAGGGAATTAGCCCTACTGTTTGCATGCATAAAATTATGTTGGAAGAAGACATTAAACCAACTTGGGAGGCTTAGAGAAGACTCAACCGTATCATGCAAGAGGTTGTCAAGAAGGAGATCTTGTAGCTATGGAATGCCTGAATCATATACCCGATATCAGATAGTCCATGGGTCAGCCCAATTCATGTTGTGCCGAAGAAATCGGTAATTATAGTGAAGGAGAATGAAAAGAAGGAGTTAGTGGCTTAGAGGCTGCAAATAGGGTGGCGTGTATGCATAGATTCTAGAAAACTGAAAACATCAACAAAGAAGAACCACTTCCCCTTACCTTTTATCGATCAGATATTGGAACGGTTGGCCGGGCATAATATTTATTGCTTCTTGGATGGGTACTCAGGGTATAACCAGATAGCAATAGCTCTAGAGGATCAAGAGAAGACAACATTTATATGTCCATTCGGCACTTATGCCTATAGAAGGATGCCTTTCTGACTTTGTAATGATCCAGGGACTATCTAGAGGTGTGTGACTTCTATTTTTTCAGACATGATAGAGGAGATCATATAGGCCTTTATGGATGACTTCTTAGTCTTTAGGGATTCATTCAGTAGATGCCTTGATAACCTGGCCTCAGTTTTAAAAATATGCAAAGAAAAAAGTTTTGTTTTAAATTGGGAAAAATGTCATTTCATGGTGCAGAAAGGGACTGTTTTGGGGCATGTCATCTTTAGTAGAGGGATTGAGGTAGACTGGGCAAAGGTTGAAGTGATCAAGAGTTTACCTCCACCACAATCTGTTAAAGACATCAGGTCTTTTTTGGGTGACATAGGCTTCTACAAGAGATTTATCAAAGACTTCTAAAAAATCTCCAAACCATTGTGTGAGCTTGTCTAGAAAGATAGGGATTTTGAATTCGATGATAAGTGCTTGGAAGCATTTGAGTCCTTGAAATTAGCCTTAACATCAGCCTAGTGATGGCACCACCAAATTGGGAACTACCATTTGAGCTAATGTGCGATGCCTCAGATTACGCTATGGGCACTGTTTTGGGACAGAGAGTTGACAATGTCCCTCATGTGATATACTATGCATCAAGGACTCTGAATGATGCACATATAAATTACTCTACAACGGAGAAGGAATTGCTTGAGGTAGTGTTCGCACTTGAAAAATTCAGGCAATATTTGGTGGGCGCCTAGGTGGTGGTGTATTCGGATCACTCAGCTTTTCGATTTTTGTTGCAAAAAAAGGATGCTAAACCTAGGTTGATCAGATGGGTCTTATTACTTCAGGAATTTGATTTAGAGATCAGGGATAAAAAGGGCAGTGAAAATATGGTAGCATACCATCTTAGTAAACTGGTTCTTGAATGCCCATCAGGAGAGGAGGAGATTCCATTGAAAGAAAATTTCCCAGATGAGTAGTTGTGGGTAGTACATGGTGTGGAGCCTTGGTACACTGATTTGGCTAACTACTTGACCCACAGAGTTCTTCCACCAGAGTTAGACTCACGGGAGAAGAAGCGGTTAATAGCAAGGGCAATGCAGTTTTTTTTGGGACGAACCGTTTAAATACCTATTTAAACATGGTCCTGATCAGGTAACCCGAAGGTGTGTGCCGGAAGCAGAATAGGGGAATATCCTTAGATTTTGCCATGAGCTACAGTGCTGGGGTCATTTTGGGGCTAGGAAGACCGTACTTAAGGTACTTCAGTCAAGATTTTATTAGGAGTCCCTGTTTAGAGATGCCCTAAAATGTTGTGCAGTATGTGATAGGTGCCAGCGCACATGGAATATTGGGAAAAGAAATGAGATGCCTCAGTCTGGAATCTTACTGGTGGAAGTTTTTGACATATGGGGAATCAATTTTATGGGACCCTTTCCCCCATAAAAAGGGAAGAGCTATATCCTAGTAGGAGTGGATTATGTTTCGAAATGGATTGAATCAGTTGCCACGAGGACAAATGATAGCAAGGTGGTGGTTAAATTTGTGAAAGAAAACATTCTAGCCAGATTCAAAACTCTAAGAGTGATAATCAGTGATGGAGGGAGCCATTTTTGCAACAAGATCTTTAGGAACTTGATGAAGAAATATGGAATCCGTCACAAGGTAGCCACTCCATACCCCCTGCAAACATAGGGGCAAATCGAATTAAGCAACAGGCACATCAAGCATATTCTGGAGAAAACAATCAAGTCCACACGGAAAGATTGGGCAGCAAGATTGAATGACGCTCTATGGGCGTATCAGACAGCCTACAAGACTCCCATCGGAATGAGCCCCTATAGATTGGTGTATGCGAAGGCATGACACCTTCCGGTGGAATTGGAGTATCCTGTATGGTGGGTAATCAAGAGTTTGAATAGGGAATATGACAAGGTGAGTGAAGAGAGAAACCTACAGTTGAATGAACTAGAGGAGTTTAGATTGCAAGCTTATGAAAGTGCATGAATTTACAAGGAAAAAACAAAGATAATTCATGACAAGAATTTAATGAGAACAGATTTCCACCCGGATATGCTTGTGTTACTTTATGAATCTCGCTTAAGTCTCTTCCCAGGAAAGCGCAAGTCTAGATGGTCGGGACCACATTGAGTAGTTGACGTCTTGCTAAATGGAAGTGGTGAAACTAAAAAACTTGAAGGATGACCGGACATTTAAGGTGAATGGGGAAAGATTGAAGCTATACATGGGTGTTGAGGCTGTTAGGATTATGCTCAATAGCAAGAGTGTAATATTGTAATTGACAATCTTTTCATATTAATAAAGTGTTTTCTGATTCTTACAAATACTTATAGCATTTATTATTATAATTGTCAAGGTAAATAATCATAAGGTCAAAAGACTATGAGATATGAAGAATTGTTCATACATCCGGATATGTGTGAGGTAGACACAATTCTTTAGTTAGTCTTGAATAACGTTCACAACTTAAGTTAAAGGTTAGGCACCTATATCTTGATAAAGTTGTAGAATTCTTTTACTAGCATTTGAATGGGATCAAATGAGTTATGATGAGTCTAAAATAATCGAAAGGTTTTCGAGTAAAAGAATCTAGTGCACTTGGTGCATTGAACATGATCACATTGAAATACTTTATCTAGAACCGTCACTAGATATAAGTCTTTTCATTATAAGGACAATTGGAGAGTCGATCTTAATCCTGAGATAAATGATGGACTTATGGTTGCAAGTGTTATCATTTGAGCTATCAATGAGTACGATTATATAGCATAGTCTATCCTCGATAGTTTGGTGGTATTCATTTGTTAATTGATAGAGGACTTCATTTATAGATATGGACATCGTGGCTCCATTTATTAAATGAGAGTATAATATCATCATATGGATGTTTTGAGGTATTGGATATTAAATCTCAACGTTGAGTTTTCAATAATGATTATTGAAGACATGGCTTCTGGACAAGTCAAAATATCCAAGTTCAAAATGTGGTCATATGAGAAAATATGGTAACTTGGAGAGCTATAGGCGGTGTATGAGCTCTTGGCGATTACTGTTATTATTCACGAGGATACACCATCTCCTATAAGATTGTCTAGGGTATGAATGAGAAACATCTCCTTATTCTATCTTTATTTAAGAGTTCAATTTTAGCTCTTTAGTGTAATAAGTTAAAGTTAATAGATCGGACCTAAGTGAATCATTTGTTGATTATGATTAGGTTATGTCTATTGAAGCTTAAATTTAGATAGCCCGCCAAGATCCACAATTCACATGTACTTGCATGGATCACTTGATATATTCTACCGGACCAATATATAGGTCCATCTAGAATTGCATTTAATATATTAAGAAAATAATATGTCTATTTTTTATTTAATGGGCTGCTCTATTATATTAATATATTAAAAGGAGACATGTGGGCTTGTTTCTTTTAGTAAGAATAAGTTCGGTTCACATGTGGGCTTTTATTTAAAGTCTAATGAATTAAATAAAATAAGAAAAATAATATTAGACCCATATATATATGGTGTGGGCGGCAAGGCTAATAAAATAGCCCAATATATTATTTTATTTTATTGTTTTGATTAAATGGAAATTAATTAATTATTTAATTAATTAATAGTTTAAATCAAAATCTTTTCCTGATTAGTAAATAAAATACTATGTGTTGGATTAGGGTTAGAATTCTTTTAAGTGATAGGAGTCCTAATGTGGTAAGGATTAAGTTCACATACACTCCATACCACACAAAGAATTCGGCCACCCTAGTCCTATAAGGGTTAGGATTCTTAAATTGATAGGAATTAGGGAAAAGCACAATTCTTTTTCAAGTAAGGAAATTGGCCAACCCTAGATTTCCTACACAAAGAATTCAGCCAACCCTATTTTGAGAAGGAGAAATTTCGGTCACCTTATAAATATAAGGTGATAAATTTCGGCCACCAAGAAGCTTGAGTGAGAGAGATTTTTGTTTGCTTTGAAAAATAAAAATCTTACTCAATACACATAGAATTTCAGCCAAGAGAGAAAAAGAAAAATAAGTTCTCATTCGATAGTGCACTTGCAAGCATTTAACATCAAAAGGTTTTGTGCACACTTTCGATTTAGGGTTACGCGAGTTCCAATCATATCGATTGTGAATTCAAAAGTAACCGGAACTATTTTTCTAGGCTCTTGGTGTTTTGGGATTGAAGATCAGGATCAGAAGTTCCATACATCCATTCTCAGGTAAGCAATTCAAAAAAAAAGGGAGACCACGCTCTTAGGTGATTCACGTACATGCTAGGATTGAAGATCTTGCGGATTACCATCGACGTAAGTCAATCGGATCACGTGACAAAAGGTATTTAACTCTAACCGTATATTTGTGTTTAATTAATTAAAGGGTTATGGTTCAAATCTTTAGAAAAATTTTAAACTATACGAAAATCTACTTTTCGCCTTCCGCTGCGGTTTTAGTTAATTTTTCCCTACAGAGGCCAAATTGGAATGAGTTGGATCCTTAATCATAAGTGATAATTAAAACACCCAACAACGTCTTGCCAAGACGGTAACTAAGGCGCTTATGAGAGGCAACCCAGTGAGGTTTATCCATTTCATGTCTATACTTTCATTGCATCCTTTAATTTGCTTAGCTTGTTTAGTATTTAGGATAATTTAGTTTTTGAATAATTGTGGATGTTATTTTGTCTAAGAGATATTTGGTTTGAGATAATTTCAGTGATTGTTTGAGGGAAAATGTTTTTCAAATCTTTAAACACTTTTTAAACACCATGCATAGTCTCATTACACCAAAATCATTATGTGTCATAGAACATGCATTATTAAAGTAGACTGCTTGATTGACACTTTTATTCCCTTGGTAGATGGATTCTTTGAGGTGATACTAGGCAATGTGTGTTGTTAGCCATTTAAAATGCCAAATACTTCCCAGTCCATAATGTGTGTGTTCCCAAGCCAATTTTGAGGCCAAACACTTTCCTTTTATTTGGAACCACACTAAACCATATAGCCATAAACCAAACACAAACCAACACTTAAATTGCCAATCATGTGGGGTGTGTAAGTGTTGTGTGTGTGGTGTATGATAGTGTAAACTCTAATGTTGAAATAGCATGTATTTAGGCTGCTATGTTAATGTGCAAGAAATGGCTCAACATGTAAAAGTGCTAAAGTTTCACCTAGAGCCAAATTGTCATATGTATATGTGCAAAGGCAAATAAAAAAAAGAAGGAAAAAGCCTTGTAATTAAATGCAAGTACTCAAAATTGTGTACAATTATGTAGTACAAATGTGTTTAATTAAGTGCCTAGACGCTAACTGTGTGAATGTTAAGTGGAGCTTGGTATGGGTGTGTGAGTATGTGCAAACATGATTGGTGATCATTGAACCTAAATTTTTCCGATTTTCTTTGTCAGCACATTAAACCCCAGGGCCCCATTACAACCAAATGGAAAAGTCCTAGTTGATCTTAGGGGAAATCTAACTTGGGAATATTAGTCGATGCATGCTTTTTCCATGTTCATGACACTTGATTCTTTCCTGTGACTTATTCACTAAAAATAGCGTTTATTTTGTATGAAATGTATGCAACTACTTGGATTCCATTACATTAATTCTTTTGCATACATATTGCATGAGTGTGAACCTAGGTTGTGAGAGGAAAAATAAAAGAGAATCTCTGTGAGAACTTAGTGTTGAAGCGAATTATGCTTAGGTGTGAGAGTGAGTAGTTTCAAAGGTGAGGGCGCTTTAAGTGTGGGATTCATGTTGTGCGAGTTTCCCTTGGGGTGCCATGGAGTTATTTAGTGTTAGGATTATGCTCAATAGCAAAAGTGTAATATTGTAATTGACAATCATTTCATATATATAAAGTGATTTCTGATTTTGCAAAATCTTATAGCATTTATAATTATACGATATGACATATGAGATATAATGAATTGTTTGTACATCCGGATATGTATGAGGTAGACACAATTCTTTAGTTAGTCTTGAATAACGTTCACAACTTAAGTTAAAGGTTGGGCACCTCTATCTTGATAAAGTTGTAGAATTCTTTTACTAGCATTTGAATGAGATCAAATGAGTTATGATGAGTCTAAAATAATCGAAAGGTTTTTGAGTAAAAGAATCTAGTGCACTGGGTGCATTGAACAGGATCACAATGAAATACTTTATCTAGAACCGTCACTAGATATAAGTCTTTTCATTATTAGGACAATCGGAGAGTCGATCTTAATCCTGAGATAAATGATGGACTTATGGTTGCAAGTGTTATCATTTGAGCTATCAATGAGTACGATTATATAGCATAGTCTATCCTCGATAGTTTGGTGGTATTCATTTGTTAATCGATAGAGGACTTCATTTATAGATATGGACATCGTGGCTCCATTTATTAAATGAGAGTATAATATCATCATATGGATGTTTTGAGGTATTGGATATTAAATCTCAACGTTGAGTTTTCAATAATGATTATTGAAGACATGGCTTCTGGACAAGTCAAAATATCCAAGTTCAAAATGTGGTCATATGAGGAAATATGGTAACTTGGAGAGCTATAGGCGGTGTATGAGCTCTTGGCGATTACTGATATTATTCACGAGGATACACCATCTCCTATAAGATTGTCTAGGGTATGAATGAGAAACATCTCCTTATTCTATCTTTATTTAAGAGTTCAATTTTAGCTCTTTAGTGGAATGAGTTAAAATTAATAGATCGGACCTAAGTTAAAATTAATAGATCGGACCTAAGTTAATCATTTGTTGATTGTGATTAGGTTATGTCTATTGAAGCTTAAATTTAGATAGCCCGCCAAGATCCACAATCCACACGTACTTGCATGGATCACTTGATATATTCTACCGGACCAATTTATGGGTCCATCTAGAATTGCATTTAATATATTAAGAATATAATATGTCTATTATTTATTTAATGGGCTGCACTATTATATTAATATATTAAAAGGAGACATATAGGCTTGTTTCTTTTAGTAAGAATAAGTCTGGTTCACATGTGAGCTTTTATTTAAAGTCTAATGGATTAAAAAAAATAAGAAAAATAATATTGGGCCCATATATATATGGTGTGGGAGGCAAGGCTAAATAAAATAGCCCAATATATTATTTTATTTTATTGTTTTGATTAAATGGGAATTAATTAATTATTTTATTAATTAATAGTTTAAATCAAAATCTTTTCCTGATCAGTAAATTAAATACTATGTGTTGGATTAGGGTTGGAATTCTTTTAAGTGATAGGGGTCCTAATGTGGTAAGGATTAAGTCCACATACACTCCTTATTATACAAAGAATTCGGCCACCACTAGTCCTACAAGGGTTAGGATTCTTGAATTGATAGGAATTAGGGAAAAGGACAATTCCTTTTCAAGTAAGGAAATTAACCAATCCTAGATTTCCTATTCAATGAATTCGGCCAACCCTACTTGGTGAAGGAGAGAATTCGGCCAACCTATAAATATAAGGTTATGAATTTTCGGCCACCAAGAAGAAGAAAAATAGAGAGAGATTTTTGTTTGTTTTGAAAAAAAATCCTACTCTATACACATAGATTTTCGGCCAAGAAAGAAAAAGAAAATAAGTTCTCATTCGATAGTGTACTTACAAGCCTTTAACATCAAAAGGTTTTGTGCACACTTTTTATTTAGGGTTACGCGAGTTTCAATCATATTGATTGTGAATTCAAAAGTGACCGGAACTATTTTTTTAGGCTCTTGGTGTTTTACTATTGAAGATCAAGATCAGAAATTCCATACATCCATTCTAAGGTAAGCAATTCAAAAAAAAAAAGGGAGACCATGCTCCTAGGTGATTCACGTACGTGCTAGGATTGAAGATCTTGCAGATTACCATCGACGTAAGTCAATCGGATCACGCGACAAGAGGTATTTAACTCTAACCGTATATTTGAGTTTAATTAATTAAAGGGTTAAGGTTCAAATCTTTAGAAAAATTTTAAACTATACGAAAATTATTTTTTCGCCTTCCGCTGCGGTTTTAAGCAATTTTTCCCTACATTTAGAACATTTTGCATTAACCTATTCCTCACCCCCATTATCTCCTACTTATCTCTCAGCAGTTGGCTTGCAGCATATTTTTTTGAATCGAGGAATTTTTAGATTGAGTCATGTTTGTGTGTCAAGTATTTGTGTCTTTATTTAGTTTTGAGTTTGCTCGAGGATGAGCAAAGGGTTGGTTGGGGTATTTGATCGAGCCAAAAATGTTATACATTTTGGCCCTCATATCCTTTCTCTTTGTCTCGTTCTTGGATATTTTTTTATGTGTATTTATGGCTCTTTTGGTTGTTATTGTAGGTATTAGGTGAAAAGGCATAAAGAGAGACAAAAGGATAAATGGTGCAAAAATGTGGTGAAGTAGGCCAAACTGCACGGGTAGCACACTCGTGTACTACCCGTGCATCAACTCGTGCACCAGAAGATAAAATTGGAGCAAACCTCAGTGCACGGGTAACTGTATGGGTATTACTTATGCACTACCTATGCAATCCACCTGATCAGGGAGCAGAGCCTCGGGCAAGAACCAATTGCACGGGTACAGCACGGGTCACTTACCCATGCACATTGCACAAATTAGGAAGGAAAATGAAGATTGCACGGGTACTACATGGGTACCTTACCCGTGCTATACCCACGCTATACGAGCAATAGTTAGAGCCACATCAGTATTCTGACCTATTTTTTGAGTGGGTATATAAGGAACCACTTCTGATTTTTCTAAAACACAACCATACACCCATTCCATTCATATTTTCTCTCTTTAAATCTCAAAATCAATTCTCTCCCAAATCATCCAAAAACCCATCACTATCTTTATCAATTGCTACTCAAAAAGGTCATTAAAGGTGGATTTGAGCTTGAAGGAAGAAGGTTCTATATGGGTCCCTTCTATTTCTCTCCTCTTTGTCATTTATTTTCATTTGATATGAGTAGCTAAATCCCTATTAAGGGGTTGATGTGATTTTTATGTAAATTGTGGGTATTGTAATGAACTCTCTCTCTCTCTCTCTCTATATATATATATATCAATCTACCAAATATGTTTTATTCAATGTTCTAATTGATTTCAAAGATAATTTGTTTTGATTGTACACTCCTCTCTTAACAAGTTGTTTAAGGAATTATTTGAGTAGAGAATTAGATATACACTCTATTTGATTCTCTGAAGCTTAATTGAATGGAAGGATTGCACAAGAGTACACTCCTAAAGTGTAATCCGGATTATTAAATCTCAATTTCTATCTAATCTTGAATGGGTAATCATACTCTACACTCTAGGATTGGTTGCTTGTGAGAGATTAAGCATTAATTCTATACACTTTAAAACTAGTGACTTTACATGAGATTAATCCCTTATTTTGGTAGATGCACATTAATGAACAATCATTTATCGGTGCCCAGTACTATACACTCTAGATTGGAAACTCATATGTGATATACAATCAAGCTATACACTCTAGTTTGGTTATATTTGACTAATGTTCATTAATGAGAGTTCATCTTGCCCATAGTTTGCCTTAATGAATCCATCAATTCCTTAGTCATTTATCATCTATTATCACCTACTATCTTAGTGCATTTAGTTAGTTTATATTTAGCTTGCGTCTTAGATAATCTCTAATCACCAATCATCAATCATTTCATTTAATTCTTGTTTGCAGTTAGCATTAAAGTAGGATTTAGTCATAGCTATCACTCGATCCCTGTGGAACAATACCCATACTTGCCACATACTAGTTTTATACTTGTTTGAGTGCATCTTGGGATTTTATAAATTTGTTTTGATATTGCATACCACGGCAAAATGTGTGTCAGTTTACAACAAAATCTTGAAATGAAGTTTATGAAACAAGATTTAAACATACACATACAAGTATAAAAGAGAGATAGGAAGAATTGACACAATGATTTTTTTAACGTGGTAAAACCTCCTAAGAGGAAACATCCACGGGTTGAATACAACCATCGGGTACTTTTATTATTGGAAAGTAGACAAGACATTCGTCAAAAGTGACCAACAAATGACACACTCTATATTGGACTCGACGTCTGCCCAATCCCTATTGGTAGATTGGAAATTTCTCAAAATTGATAAGCAAATGACACACTCTCTATTGGACTCCACTCTACACAACACCATTAAGAAATTGGAAATTCCTCAAGAGTGCTCAACAAATGATATACTCTCTATTAGACTCCATCGCATCTTAATATCCTAGGTCTACCAATAAAAAGTCTACTTTCTATCCAAGGCACCCATGTCTCTAGAAAGTCTCCCATGCATCCGGACCACATGTACTAACCAAGACTCCTTGCTTGACTATCAGGACCACATGTCCTAGCCAAGACTTCATTCATTTTACAAGGACTTCCTAGTGTGATAAATGAATGCAAAATGCAAACAAGAACTCAACATAGAATATGAGATCAATATATTTTATGGGAACTAGACATATGCATGTAAGTTCATAAATCAAAATTGTCTAGTTACTAACATGAATAAATTTTAGAACATGTGAAAACACCTAAACACATTAAAGTACTAAAATCATTCATGTGACTAAAACTTGACTCAATCATATACGTTAAGCACATATTCAAGATTTTAGTAACAAACAAAAACATGCTAGATTCACAAAAATATGATCAATGAATATTCTAGCAAATATTTAGACATGTATTTATGAACAAGTCAATTAAATCCTAATTAGCTCTAAATATGAAATCAAATGTGCTAATCCTAAATATATTCAAGTAATGAGTCCTAGGACAAGAAAAAACTATCAATCATTAAAATAAAGTCAATCAAAGAACATATAGCCCTAGATAATAAGCTAATCACAATACAACTCACAAACATGTGAAAACCTAGATTTCTAGAAAACTAGTTCAAATTCAAATATCGAATTAGACAAGATTAGCCTATTAATTGAAGCTCTACTTCTAAAATATATTTTTCCCAGTAACACATACATATAGAAGATGAAAACCTAAGGTAATTGAAGACTTTGAAGATCAAAACACAAAGATTAGAACAATACCTTGTAATCTCATGCAGTTTCGGTTTTGACTTAAAAACCATCACAAAAGTTGGATAAATGACAGAAACGTGACTTGGATAAGGTAGGGGACTTCAATGCAAAGATTGTCCAACTTGAATCACTCAAATCGGAGTTGATTTGAGAGAGTTATTGTATTTGGAAGGTGAGAAAAGTTGGAGAGAAAATTCTGCACAAGTTTTTGGAAATTTTCTTCTTGAAATGAAAATGAGAGAGTGAAGGCATACTTAAATGAGAAGGAAAGAGAGGGAAAGTAAGGGACAATGGCAATGTGCCACCTCACATCCCCGAGGAGGTGCGTGGCCATCCCGGGGGCAGGAGGCCCTCCTCCCCGAGATGGCCATGCGCCTCTTCGGGAATGGGTGTCAAGTGGCCTTTGAACACTTGCATCCTCCCTCGCGCACCTTCACTTTCTTAGACCGTTCTCCGGCCTCCGAACTCTGAATTCGATTTTGTTTTTGGATTACAAACCAAGACTCTCTAATGCAAATGGAAAAATATGAAACTTAGACCATAAATTATGAATTCAACTCGATACACGAAGACGAAGACAATGCATGGTAAGTTACCGGAAAGTTTCGTAACTTTTTACTCGGAACTTGAAAACTAATGAATGAGTGATCGAAATGACCGAAACTCAATATGAAATAATATAATATTAAATTCATGTCTGATGTCCATAAAAAATAAACAAACAAACACATGAATACACAAGAATGCCATTTCCTAGACATAGTCCTAGAACATGCAATTTACAAAATTTTGTCAATTTAAAGCTAATGCATGAGCATTCAATATCAAGTGTGTGAATATGTTATACACATTGAGCACAATGATGCAGGGACACATATGGATGCAATATGTGTGTGTGCTTAAGCCTTGAAAGAGAAATGAGGTCTAAATATACCTTTGATGAACAATGATGCATATTTCTCTTTGAAGGCTCAATCTTGCTTGATGAGTTGCCAAATCTTCTTTGAAGATTGAATCATCATCAATCTAAGACAACTAATCAATACAAGTGAAACATTATTTTGATATGGAATTAATGCCAACATAATTCAAAAACTTAACATGGTTGGCAAACATTGGTTTCCAAGAGCCACTGTAAAAGGTCTGCGGGCAGAGTAGGAGGTGCTAATGCCAAGAGTAGTGGATCAAGGGATATCACTAGGGACTGAACCAAGAGTGGTGAGTGGTAGTGTTCATAGCTTGAGGTTGTCGAGAGTGAGGGTCTGAATATCACTTGAGGGTGTAACCTTTTATTAATATAGTGGATTTCTATGGCTCAAGTGACTAGTGCCGTGGTTTTTCCCGTTTGGAGGGTTTCCACGTAAAACTAAAGTGTTCTTATTTCTGTACTTTACTTGATTTTTATTTGTTTGAATTGGGTTTTGCTTTTTAATAATGACTAATCAAAAAATTTTGTAATAATCGATTAACAACTCATTCCCCCCCCCCCCCCCCCCCCCCCCCCCCCTATGTTGTGTTAGACACACACTTGAGCTATATTTTCAAGCCTTACTTTTCGAAAACAACGTCATTTCTATTAGGGCTGCTATATATGTATTCTCTTCTCTTTCATTTCAATTGGAACTCAAAATTTCCAGATCCTAGTGAGAGAAAGCTCCAAGAAAGCTTCTTTAACTCTCCAAACCCTAAAACCCATCTTCATCTTGTAGGGAAAAATCGGTTCAAAAAACGCGACGAAAGTGTGAAATAGGGTTTGATATATTTCAAAAAAATTTCCTTTAAAAGAAAGAACCTTAACCCTATATTAATTGACATATAATTAAAAATATCGTACATTTTTCACGTGACGATTGATGTTGCGTCGATTTGAATCTGCTTGCTTCGAATTGAATCCGCAAGATCTTCCAACCCAATCACGAACGTGAATCATCTAGGAGTGTGGGCTCCCTTTCTTTGAATTGTAAACATGAGGATGGAAACAAAAATCTTTTTTCTTTTTGTTAGTAATAATAATCCTCGTAGAGAAAATAAAGAATGTTTGGTCACTTGTGAATTCTCAATCTCTTAATCGAAAACTCGTGTGAACCCTAATTCGGTCTTGTACATAAAGTCTTTTGATGTAAAAGCTTCTAATGTACTATCGAAAATAAAACGCTCCTTATTCTTCTTCTCTATAACCGAATTTTACACCCCTTTCTTGAGTTGGAAGTTTTTTTTTTATTCAAAGCATGAGAATACAAATTCTTTCTCTAAAAAAAACATTTTTTTTAACTCTAATTATTAATTCTGATTTTAATAATATATATAGGTATACAAATCCTTTCCTAAAGAGGATTTACTTGGTGGTCAAGAATCCTATCTCTAGGTGGATTTACTTGGTGACAAAGAATCCTTTTACAAAAAAAGATTTCTTTTCCACACCAAGACTCCTAATCCGGCCAACTCAAATAGTGTATTTATTCAACAACCAATTATTGAATATAATTAAATTGTGACTAAATCAAAAACTTCCTAATAGAAATCAAATACTTCTTAATTTCACTAGATAAATAAATTCCTATTATTTATCTACTTATCAAATATAGTATTTGATAATTATCATATTACCAACAATAATATGACTCTAGGAGACCATCTCCTACTAGGAAAATGATTTTGACTTTTAATTAAATAATTGATTAATTATTAAATTAATTAATTTCCATTTAATTAAATAATAAAATAAAAACAATATAAAAGACTAATAAATAGTCCTTTGCTGCCCAAGCCAATATATAAAGGCCAATATTGTTTTTTTCTATTTTATTAAATCCATTGGACCTTAATAAAAAGTCCACATGTGAACTAGACCTATTCTTACTAAAAGAAACAAGTCCACATGCCTTAATACAATTCTAGATGGACCCATAAATTGGTCCGGTAGAATATATCAAGTGATCCATGCAAGTTCGTGTGAATTGGGGATCTTGGCGGGCTATCTAAATTTAAGCTCCAATAGACATAATCTAATCACAATCAACAAATGATTCGCTTAGGTTCGATCTATTAATTTTAGTTCATTCCACTAAAGAACTAAAATTGAACTCTTAAATAAAGATAGAATAAGTTATTATTGCTCATTCTTACCCTAGACAATCTTAATTGAGATAGTGTTTCCTCGTGAAGAATATCAGTAATCGCCAAGAGCCCATACACCGCATATAGCTCTCTAAGTTACCATATTTACCCATATGACCACATTTTTAACTTGGATATTTTGACTTGTCTAGAAGCCATATTTCAATAGACACTATTGAAAACTTAACATTAAGATTTAATTTTCAATACCTCAAAACATCCATATGATGATATTCTACTATCATTTATTAAATGGAGCCACGATGTCCATATCTATAAATGAAGTCCTCTATCATTTAACAAATGAATACCACCAAACTATCGAGGATAGACTATGCTATATAATCGTACTCATTGATAGCTCAAATGATAACACTTGCAACCATAAGTCCATCATTTATCTCAGGATTGAGATAGACTCTCCGATTGTCTTCAAGTGAAGACTTTTATCCATTGGCGGTTCTGGATAAAGTATTTCACTATGATCCTATTCAATGCACCCAGTGCACTAGATTCTTTTGCCCATAGACACCACACCTTGATGATTTTAGACTCATCATAAAACATTTGATCCCACTCAAATGCTAGCAAAAGAATCTACAACTTTAACAAGATAAAGGTGCCCAACCTTTATCTTAAGTTGTGAATAATATTCAAGACTAAGTAAAGAATTGTGTCTATCTCATACATATCCAGATGTACGAACAATTCTTCATCTCTCATAGTCTTTTGACCTTATGATTATTTACTCTTGACAATTATAATAATTAAACTATAAATGCTATAAGATTTGTTAAACTAGAAACCACTATATTAATATGAAAAGATTGTCAAATACTTCATTACACTCTTGCTATTGAGGATAATTCTAACAATCTCCCACTTGCTCTATAGCAAATGTGTCATATCTCTCATCCCCATGTTCTCTAGATGCCCATCAAAACTCTTCTGTAAAAGAGCCTTTGTGAATGGATCAGCTAGATTTTCTGCTGACGCGATCTTGGTAATCGTCACATCACCCCTATGCACAATTTCCCTCAGAAGATGATACTTTCTTTCAATGTGTTTACCTCTCTTATGACTTCTTGGTTCTCTCGAATCAGCCACTGCTCCACTATTGTCACAATAGATAGTGATCTGCTTATTCGTATCAGGAACCACTTCCAAGTCAATCAAGAATTGGCGGAGCCAGACAGCCCCTTTAGCAGCTTCCCATGCGGCAACATACTCAACTTCCATGGTGGAATCAGCAATACATAATTGATTGATACTCCTCCATATGACTGCCCCTCCTCCAAGAGTAAATACAGATCCTGATATGGATCTCCTGGAATAAAAGTCCGATTGGAAATTAGAATATGTATACCCAACGGGAATTAAATCCCCTCAAGAGTATACAAGCATATGATCTCCCGTTCTCTTGAGATATTTGAAAATATGCTTGACTGCAGTCCAGTGATCAGGACCAGGTTTTGATTGAAACCTACTAACTATGCCAACATCAAAACAAATATCTGGTCTAGTGCAGAGCATTGCATACATGAGACTTCCAACTGCCGAGGCATATGGAACCCTACTCATGAATTGACCTTTATGCTCATTCTTAGGGACTTGTTCCTTAGAAAGTTTGATTCCATGTCTGAAAGGTAACATACCTTTCTTGGAATCTTACATGGAGAACCTAGACAAGATTTTATCTATGTATGAAGCTTGAGATAATGCAATCGTTATATTCTTTCTATCCCTTATTACTTGGATACCAAGAATATAACTTGCTTCTCCTAAGTCCTTCATATCAAATTGTTTTGCTAACCATTCATTTACTGATATCAATACACCTACATCATTTTCGATGAGTAGTATATCATCAACGTAAAGAACTAGGAAAACCAAATTGTCGCCTTTAATCCTTTTGTACACACAAGGTTCGTCAAGGTTTTGAATAAATCCATAACTTTTCACAGCTTAATCGAACCTTATGTTCCAGGATCTGGATGCTTGCTTTAATCCATATATGGATCTTTGCAACTAGCATACCCTTTCCTCTTGGCCTTTTTCAATGAATCCTTCTGGTTGCACCATATAGATGCTTTCGTCAAGACTTCCATTAAGGAAAGTTGCCTTGACGTCCATTTGCCAAATCTCTAAGTCTAGAGATGCCGCAATGGATAAGAGTATCCTAATGAATTTAAGCATGGCCACATGAGAGAAGGTTTCCTCATAATTGATACCTTCTTTTTGTGTGTAACCTTTAGCTACCAATCTAGCTTTAAAGGTTTCCACCTTTCCATCCATTCCTCTCTTCCTCTTATATACCCACTTGCCCCCAATAGGTTTTATCCCTTTATGCAAGTCCAGAAGAGACCAGACTTTATTTTTGAACATAGATTCAATTTTTGATTGCATTGCCTTTTGCCAATGGCGACAATCAACATCTTCCATGGCTTCTTTGTACGTGTAGGGATCATCATCATCCAGGAGATTCTCTACAGATTCTCCTAGACCGATGTATCTCTTAGGTTGTTTATTAACCCTCCCCTACGATGAGGTATGGAAGATTGTTGATCTTGTGTTGGTGCGGAACTTACAATTGGGCTAGGTTGTGTAACCTCTTGTAGAATTGTATCTCCTGAAAGCTCATTCAGGACAATTCTACTTTTAGGCATAAAATTATTCATATAGTCCTCTTCCATAAATTTAGCATTTGTCGAAACAAATACTTTAAGATCTGAAGGGCTATAGAAATAATATCCTTTGGTTCCTTTTGGATACCCTACAGATATGCATGTTTCTGAACTGGACTCCATCTAATCTGTCTTTCCTTTTAACACTTGCGCAGGACACCCAAATATCCTTAAGTATTGTAAACTAGGCTTTCACCTAGTCCACAACTCATGCGGTGTTTTAGGAACTGACTTAGATGGTACATCATTTAGAATGTACATAGCGGTTTGTAATGAATATCCCCAAAAAGAATTAGGGAGCGTTGAATAACTCATCATAGACCTAACCATGTCCAAAATATTTCTATTTCTCCTTTCTGCCACCCCATTTTGTTGAGGCGTACATGTCGTAGAAAACTGAGAAATTATTCCATTATCAATAAGATATTGCTGAAACTCACCAGATAGATATTCTCCACCATGATCAGACCTCAAGATTTTTATGTGTTTCTCAAGCCGAGTTTCTACTTCAGCTTTAAATGCTATGAATATGTTAAAAGCATCTGACTTATGTCTCATGAGATACACATAGCCAAATCTTGAGTAATCATCCGTGAAAGTGATGAAGTACTCATATCCACCACTAACTTGAATGCTCATAGGTCCACACACATCAGTGTGTATCAATCCTAAACATTCAGTGGCTATTATGCCTTTGGTCGTGAATGACCTTTTGGTCATCTTACCTTCCAGACAAGATTCACAAGTTGGTAGATTATCGACCTTTCAGTCACTTAAAGGTCCATCACTAACCAATCTTTTGATCCTATCAAGGTTAATAGGACTTAGTCACAAATGCCATAGGTAGGTTTCATCTTTTGATAATTTTACACTTTTATGATTAGGTTGCATTGATTCCGTGTCTAACAAGTGAGAGATATTGCTATGTAAATAGAATAAACCGTTTTCCAATGTACCTTTGCAAACAAATTTGTTATTCCTACTAATATTAAAATCTTTATTAAAAGTAACCGAATATCCAAATTTATTTAAATAAGAAACTGAAATTAAATTCCTCTTGAATTGAGATACATAATAAACGTCTATTAAATCTAAATGCCCATAAGAATCTAAACTAATTCTAATATCTCCCACCACACTAGCAGACACCAACGCTCTATTGTCTAAACGCAAGTTGAATTCGTTCTCATTAAGCCTTCTCCTTACCTTGAACCCCTGTAAAGAAAAACAAATATGATTAGTGGCTCCGGAGTCTATGATCCACGTGTAGGAAAAAATTGCTTAAAACCGCAGTGGAAGACGAAAAGTAGATTTTCGTATAGTTTAAAATTTTTCTAAAGATTTGAACCTTAACCCTTTAATTAATTAAACTCAAATATACGGTTAGAGTTAAATACCTCTTGTCGTGTGATCCGATTGACTTACGTCGATGGTAATCCGCAAGATCTTCAATCCTAGCACGTATGTGAATCACCTAGGAGCGTGGTCTCCCTTTTTCTTTGAATTTCTTACCTTAAAATGGATGTATGGAATTTCTGATCTTGATCTTCAATAGTAAAACACCAAGAGCCTAAAAAAATAGTTCCGGTCACTTTTGAATTCACAATCAATATGATTGAAACTCGCGTAACCCTAAATCGAAAGTGTGCACAAAACCTTTTGATGTTAAAGGCTTGTAAGTGCAATATCGAATGAGAACTTATTTTCTTTTTCTCTCTTGGCCGAAAATCTATGTGTATAGAGTAGGATTTTTAATTTTCAAAACAAACAAAAATCTCTCTCTATTTTTCTTCTTGGTGGCCGAAAATTCATAACCTTATATTTATAGGTTGGCCGAATTCTCTCCTTCACCAAGTAGGGTTGGCCGAATTCATTGAATAGGAAATCTAGGGTTGGTTAATTTCCTTACTTGAAAAGGAATTATCCTTTTCCCTAATTCCTATCAATTCAAGAATCCTAACCCTTGTAGGACTAGTGGTGGCCGAATTCTTTGTATAATAAGGAGTGTATGTGGACTTAATCCTTACCACATTAGGACTCCTATCACTTAAGAATTCCAACCATAATCCAACACATAGTATTTAATTTACTGATCAGGAAAAGATTTTGATTTAAACTATTAATTAATTAAATAATTAATTAATTCCCATTTAATCAAAACAATAAAATAAAATAATATCTTGGGCTATTTTATTTAGCCTTGCCGCCCACACCATGTATATATGGGCCCTAATATTATTTTTCTTATTTTATTTAATCCATTAGACTTTAAATAAAAGCCCACATGTGAACCAGACTTATTCTTACTAAAAGAAACATGCCTACATGTCTCCTTTTAATATATTAATATAATAGTGCAGCCCATTAAATAAATAATAGACATATTATATTCTTAATATATTAAATGCAATTCTAGATGGACCCATAAATTGGTCCGGTAGAATATATCAAGTGATCCATGCAAGTACGTGTGGATTGTAGATCTTGGCGGGCTATCTAAATTTAAGCTTCAATAGACATAACCTAATCACAATCAACAAATGATTCACTTAGGTCCGATCTATTAATTTTAACTCATTCCACTAAAAAGCTAAAATTGAACTCTTAAATAAAGATAGAATAAGGAGATGTTTCTCATTCATACCCTAGACAATCTTATAGGAGATGGTGTATCCTCGTGAATAATATCAGTAATCGCCAAGAGCTCATAGACTGCCTATAGCTCTCCAAGTTACCATATTTCCTCATATGACCACATTTTGAACTTGAATATTTTGACTTGTCCAGAAGCCATGTCTTCAATAATCATTATTGAAAACTCAACGTTGAGATTTAATATCCAATACCTCAAAACATCCATATGATGATATTATACTCTCATTTAATAAATGGAGCCACGATGTCCATATCTATAAATGAAAGCCTCTATCGATTAACAAATGAATACCACCAAACTATCGAGGATAGACTATGCTATATAATCGTACTCATTAATAGCTCAAATGATAACACTTGCAACCATAAGTCCATCATTTATCTTAGGATTAAGATCGACTCTCCAATTGTCCTAATAATGAAAAGACTTATATCTCGCGACGGTTCTAGATAAAGTATTTCATTGTGATCCTGTTCAATGCACCCAGTGCACTAGATTCTTTTACTCGAAAACCTTTCGATGATTTTAGACTCATCATAACTCATTTGATCCCACTCAAATGCTAGTAAAAGAATTCTACAACTTTATCAAGATAGAGGTGCCCAACCTTTAACTTAAGTTGTGAACGTTATTCAAGACTAACTAAAGAATTGTGTCTACCTCATACATATCCGGATGTACAAAAAATTCTTCATATCTCATAGTCATTTGACCTTATGATTATTTACCTTGACAATTATAATTATAAATGCTATAAGATTTTGCAGAATCAGAAATCACTTTATTTATATGAAAAGATTGTCAATTACAATATTACACTCTTGCAATTGAGCATAATCCTAACAATCTCCCACTTGCGCTGTAGCAAATGTGTCATATCTCTCATTCCCATGTTTTCTAGGTGCCCATCAAAACTCTTCTGAGGTAGGGCCTTTGTGAAGGGATCTGCTAGATTTTCTGCCGACACGATTTTGGTAATCGTCACGTCTCCCCTATGAACAATCTCTCTTAAAATATGATACTTTCTTTCAATGTGTTTTCCTCTCTTATGAGTTCTTGGTTCTTTCGAATTAGCCACTGCTCCACTGTTGTCACAGTAGATAGTGATCTGCTTATTCGCACTAGGAACTACTTCTAAGTCAATAAAGAATTGGCGAAGCCAAACAGCCTCCTTGGCAGCTTCGCATGCAGCTACATACTCTGCTTCCATGGTGAAGTCAGCAATACAAGATTGCTTGATACTCCTCCAAATGACTGCTCCTCCTCCAAGAGTAAACACATATCCTGATGTGGATTTTCAAGAGTCAGAATCTGATTGGAAATCAGAATCTGTATACCCAACGGGGATTAAATCCCCTCCAGAGTATACAAGCATATTATCTTTCGTTCTCATAAGATACTTGAAAATATGCTTGACTGCCGTCCAGTGATCAGGACCAGGTTTCGATTGAAACCTGCTAACTATGCCAACAGCAAAACAAATATCTGGTCTTAGTACAGAGCATTGCATACATGAGACTTCCAACTGCCGAGGCATATGGAACCCTACTCATGAATTGACCTTTATGCTCATTCTTAGGGACTTGTTCCTTAGAAAGTTTGATTCCATGTCTGAAAGGTAACATACCTTTCTTGGAATCTTACATGGAGAACCTAGACAAGATTTTATCTATGTATGAAGCTTGAGATAATGCAATCGTTATATTCTTTCTATCTCTTATTACTTGGATACCAAGAATATAACTTGCTTCTCCAAAGTCCTTCATATCAAATTGTTTTGCTAACCATTCTTTCACTGATGTCAATACACCTACATCGTTTCCAATGAGTAGTATATCATCAACATAAAGAATGAGGAAAACCAACTTGTCGCCTTTGATCCTCTTGTATACACAAGGTTCGTCAGGGTTTTGAATAAATCCAAAACCCTTTACAGCTTGATCGAACCTTATGTTCCAGGATCTGGATGCTTGCTTTAGTCCATATATGGACTTTTGCAACTTGCATACTCTTTCTTCTTGGCCTTTTTCAATGAATCCCTCTGGTTGCATCATGTAGATGCTCTTGTCAAGACTTCCATTAAGGAAAGTTGTCTTGACGTCCATTTGCCAAATCTCTAGGTCTAGAGATGCTGCAATGGATAAGAGTATCCTAATGGATTTAAGCATGACCACAGGAGAGAAGGTTTCCTCGTAATCGATACCTTCTTTCTGTGTGTAACCTTTAGCTACTAGTCTAGCTTTAAAGGTTTCCACCTTACCATCCATACCTCTTTTCCTCTTGTATACCCACTTGCACCCAATGGGTTTTATCCCTTTAGGCAAGTCTACAAGGGACCAGAATTTGTTATTGAACATCGATTCAATCTCGGATTGCATTGCCTTTTGCCAATGACGACAATCAACATCCTCCATAGCTTCCTTGTACGTGTAGGGATCATCGTCGTCCGGGAGATTCTCAACAGATTCTCCTAGACCGATATATCTTTCGGGTTGTGTTCTAACCCTCCCACTACGACGAGGAATGATAGGTTGTTGATCTTGTGTTGGAGTGGAACTTACAATTGGGCTGGGTTGTGAAACCTCTTATGGAATTGTATCTCCTGACATCTCATTCAGGACAATTCTACTTTTGGGCACAAAATTATTCATATAGTCCTTTTCTAGAAATGAAGCATTTGTTGAAACAAATACTTTTAGATCAGAAGGACTATAGAAATAATATCCTTTAGTTCTTTTTGGATACCCCACAAATATACATGTTTCCGAACGGGACTCCATCTTTTCTGTCTTTCCTTTCAACATATGTCCAGGACAACCAAATATCCTCATGTGTTGTAAACTAGGCTTTCGCTCAGTCCACAATTCATGTGGGGTTTTAGGGACAGATTTAGATGGTACATCGTTTAGAATATATATTGCTGTTTGTAGAGCATATCCCCAAAAAGAAATAGGAAGTGTTGAATAACTCAATATTGATCTAACCATCTCTAAAAGAGTCATAGTTCTCCTTTCTGCTACCCCATTTTGTTGAGGTGCACCTGGTGCAGAAAGCTGAGAAACTAACCAATTATAAATAAGATATTGCTGAAACTCTCCAGATAGATATTCTCCACCATGATCAGATCTCAAGATTTTTATATGTTTCTCAAGCTGATTTTCTACTTCAGCTTTGAATGCTTTGAACATATCAAATGCATCCTACTTATGTCTCATGAGATACACGTAACCAAATCTTGAGTAATCATCTGTGAAGGTGATGAAGTACTCATATCCACCTCTAGCTTGAATGCTCATAGGACCACATACATCAGTGTGTACTAGTCCTAAACATTCAGTGGCTCTTGCACCTTTGGTATTGAACGGCCTTTTGGTCATTTTACCTTCGAAACAAGATTCACAAGTTGGTAGATCATCAACCTTTAAGTCACTTAAAGGTCCGTCACATACCAATCTTTTAATCCTATTAAGGTTAATGTGACCTAGGCGTAAATGCCAAAGATAGGTTTCATCTTTTGATAATTTTACTCTTTTATGATTAGGTTCCGTTATTTCTGTGTCTAACGAGTGAGAGATATTTCTATGCAAAAAGAATAAACCGTTTTCCAATGTACCTTTGCAAACAACTTTGTCATTCTTACTAATAATAAAAGTTTTATTAAAAGTAACCAAATATCCAAACTTATTTAAACAAGAAACTGAAATTAAATTCCTCTTGAATTCAGGTACATAATAAACGTCTATTAAATCTAAATGCCTACTAGAATCTAAAATAACTCTAATATCTCCCACTGCACTTGCAGACACTAACGTTCCGTTGCCCAAGCGCAAATTGACTTCATCTTCATTCAACCTTCTCTTTTCCTGAAACCCCTTCAAGGAATAACAAACATGATTAGTGGCTCCAGAGTCTATGATCCAAGAATCAGTAGAATCTGCCAGAAAACATGTTTCTAGATAATTAACATTACCTTCTTCCTTCTTTTTCTGGGACTTTGGGCAATCTCTTTTCCAATGTCCCTTTTCACCACAAAGGAAGCATTTCCCTTTGATCTTGGTTACTTTCTTGGTTTCCTTCTTGGTAGGCCCAAGTTGCTTTTTCTTCTGTTGTTTCTTGACCTTCTTACGGGTCTTAACAGTAGCAACTTTACCAACCAAATGAATCTCTTGACCTTTGTTTTTCACAAGGATCTTTTCAGCGCTTTGAACATCTTGCATCAGGCCCTGCAAGGTGTATTCCTTTTTGTTCAAGGTGTAGTCCAACTTGAACTGATCAAAGGAATCTGACAGTGAGTTAACTACCATATCAATTTTTGTCTCACCATCAATATCAGCACCATTTAGTTCAGCAATATTGAGATGTGCTATGACTTTCATCATGTGATCTTTCACAGATTGTCCAGGTTTCATCCTAAGATTCATAAAAGCAGTTACTGCCTCCCTCTTAGTCGTCCTAGACCTCATAGCAAACATTTCCTCTAGAGACATCATTATATCAGCAGTGGACTCCATTCCTTCATGTTGCTGTTGCAACACGTCGGAGATAGTGGCCATAATGTAACATTTTGCCATATCATCAGAAGTCTTCCACTGCTCATACTCATCTCTTTGCATCACATTAGATTCATTATTAGGAAGGGGTTGTTTAGGAGTGGTCAGAACAAACTTATGTTTTTCACTTTGCAGCAACAACCCAATTTTCCTTTTCCATGTTATGTAGTTATCTCCAGTTAAGGTGTTATCTTTCAGGATGTTCATAAGTGATGGGGTCATGATTTCTGATTAAAACAAAAACATATATAAGTAAATAATCATGATAATAGCACTTTTAAAAATTTATCTTGAATTAAAATAAATAATTCAATCATAAAAATTCAACGGTGATCCAACACCCATAAATATTACGCCTCCTTTGGGAGTTCGCACTATTTACTAGTTAGACTAGGTCCCACCTAATTGTTAACATAACAACCAGCGTTTTTAATTTTAGCCTTGTAATTTTTATTAACAAGAACTCTTGGGAGGATATTAATAAAATTACATTGAGTGTGTTACCAAGATATCGACCCTCAATTTTCTCTCACGAAAATCCCTCCTTGGGGAGTAGATTTCGTTTAAGTCAATTGTCTAGTCTATCCTTGTAAGGAAGTATATTGTTAAATTCCATTTATGGACGCCCCTTGGGGGGATTACCAAAAATAATAAAACTCAACTAATCTTGGAGGCCATAGGCGTTCTTGCACACCTTCTCCCACTCAATTATTTAAGGCGTGTGATTAAATCCCAAAGAATGATTTTTACCAAGTTATCTAGATGCCAATTAGATACCTAAATCATTCAATGCATGTTCATACCAAAAGAGATATATGAGTGGCACTCCTATTCTAAAATGTCATGTTATCATACAACAACAAATATTGTAATATTTAAGTAAAAATTAAATAGCAACAATTTTGGCCCATCCTAGAAAAGCAAGTAAATTACAATTGTTAGGAATACAAGATCTTCAAGTGGCCACCAACCATACGCTCATCCCTCGGCCTCCTCCCATGGATGTGCACAGCCCACAACCCCACAAAGGGGCTGCCTTGCGCAGCCCATAAGGCCACACAAGGCTGCCGTGCGCAGCCCACCAAGGATTGGGTTTGCCATGCGCAGCCCAATCCAGTCCTAGGGTGCGCACGGTGCTCGTTCTCGGTTCCGGTTGCTTCATTTTTCTTCGTGTCTTCGAATTTTCAATACCCGAATACATTACATCATATTACGAATAAATTACTGCAGCAAATTTTTTTTTTTATTTTACTGCAGTAAGATTTAAAAAAAAAATACTGCACCTGATTACAAAAAAAATACTGCACTTATTTTACATACAAAAAAAATAATAATAAAACCCTAGCAACTACCAAGAAGGAATTATGGCGATAATAGACCACCCTTCTTGTTACAAATCCGAAACAAAATTTCATTGAAATTCTAGGACAAAAATCGAGCAATAACAATTCACTTTATAAAACATATATAAATCCATACATTCAACATGTAATTATATATGCGAATACCTAGAGTGTCATCTCTTTCTAAAACAAGTATAATCACAATAAAAAAGAAATAGATTCACGTATATATACGTTAATTAATTAAAAGGTACAACCAAGGCTCTGATACCAATTGTAAGGAAAAATCGATATAAAACGCAGCGGAAGAAACGAAAAATAGATTTCGTATGGTTTTAAAATTTTTCTCAAAGTTGAACCTTAACATTTTAATTAATTAAACTCAAATATATACGGTTAGAGTTAAATACCTCTTGACGTGTGATCCGATTGACTTATGTCGATTGGTAATCCGTAAAATCTTTCCCGATGCCCGTGAACAGTACCCGTATGAACAGTACCCCCCATGTGAACAGTGATCCTGAACAGTACCACGTGAACAGTGATCGTGAACAGTACCACGTGAACAGTGATCGTGACACAGTACCCCCGCCGTGAACAGTGATCGTGAACAGTACCGCGAGATCTTCCAATCTGAACACGTACGTGAATCACCTAGGAGCGTGGTCTCCCTTTTTCTTTGAATTGCAAACCTGAGAATGGATGAACAAAGTTTTTTTTTTTTGTTAGTCACAAAACAATCAAAAGAAGACAAAAATTATTCCGGTCACTTTTGACTTCTCAATCCAATGATCGAAACTCGCGTGAACCTAATTCGATGTTGTACACACAACCTTATTGATGAACAAGCAATCAGTGTACTATCAAAGAATAATCTCTTCTCTCTTTTATGTTTAGTAGAATAAAAATTATCCTTTTCTATGAATTGAGAAGAAGAAGAAAAATTGAATCATTCAATCAACTATAGTGGCCGAATTCTATATGTGGAATTATATAGGTCGCCGAAATTTTGCTTCCTCTTCTATTTAGGATTGCCGAAATCTTCCTCTAAATGGACTAGGGTTGCCGCAAATCACATACCAAAAAGAGTTTGTGTTGCACCCTAATTTCCATCAACCTTTAGACTTCAAAACCTAATCCAACTCATAGATATTTTTATTCTTTTATTGACTAAATAAAAAGACTTCTTATTTGATTAAATAAATAAAATTAATTATTTATTTTCTTATCAAACAAGTCTTTTACTTTTAATATACTACTACCAATAGTATAACTTTAGGAAATATATTTCCTGATCAGAAAAAGATTTGTTTCTTAATTAAACAATTAATTAATAAATTAACTAATTCTTATTTAATTAAAACAATGAAAGAAAATAATATATTAGGTTAATATATACACCTTGCCGCCCCACTTATATAAATGAGCCATATATTATTTTCTTATTTTATTTAATCCATTGGACTTTAAATAAAAGCCCACATGTGAACCAGACCCATTCTTACTAAAAGAAACAAGCCCACATGTCTCCTTTTAATATATTAATATAATAGTGCAGCCCATTAATTAAATAATAGACATATTATATTCTTGATATATTAAAAACAATTCTAGATGGACCCTTAAATCGGCCCGGTAGAATATATCAAGTGATCCATGCAAATACGTGTGGATTAGGGATCTTGGCAGGCTATCTAAATTTAAGCTTCAATAGACACAACCTAATCAGAATCAACAAATGACTCACTTAGGTCCAATCTATTAATTTTAACTCATTCCACTAAAGAGCTAAAATTGAACTCTTAAATAAAGATAGAATAAGGAGATGTTTCACATTCATACCCTTGACAATATTATAGGAGATGGTGTATCTTCGTGAATAATATCAGTAATCGCCAAGAGCTCATAGACCGCCTATAGCTCTCCAAGTTACCATATTTCCTGATATGACCACATTTCGAACTTGGATACTTTGACTTGTCCAGAAGCCATGTTTTCAATAATCATTATTGAAAACTCAACGTTGAGATTTAATATCCAATACCTCAAAACATCCATATGATGATATTATACTCTCATTTAATAAATGGAGCCACGATGTCCATATCTATAAATGAAGTCCTCTATCGATTAACAAATGTATAACACCAAACTATCGAGGATAGACTATGCTATATAATCGTACTCATTGATAGCTCTAATGATAACACTTGCAACCATAAGTCCATCATTTATCTCAGGATTAAGATAGACTCTCTGATTGTCCTCTTTAATGAAAAGACTTATATCTAGTGACGGTTCTAGATAAAGTATTTCATTGTGAACCAGTTCAATGCACCTAGTGCACTAGATTCTTTTACTCGAAAACCTTTCGATGATTTTAGACTCATCATATTCATTTGATCTCACTCAAATGCTAGTAAAAGAATTTACAACTTTAACAAGATAGAGGTGCCCAACCTTTAACTTAAGTTGTGAACGTTATTCAAGAGTAACTAAAGAATTGTGTCTACCTCATACATATCCGGATGTATGAACAATTCTTCATGTCTCATAGTCTTTTGACCTTATGATTATTTACCTTGACAATTATATTAATAAATGCTATAAGTAATTGTAAGAATCAAAATTCACTTTATTAATATGAGAAGATTGTCAATTACAATATTACACTCTTGCCATTGAGAATAATCCTAACATATATATTGCAGTTTGTAGAGCATATCCCCAAAAAGAAATAGGAAGTGTTGAATAACTCAACATAGACCTAACCATGTTCAAAAGAGTTCTATTTCTCCTTTCTGCTACCCCATTTTGTTGAGGTGTACCTGGTGGAGAAAACTGAGAAACTATCCCATTATCAATAAGATATTGCTGAAACTCAACAGGTAGATATTCTCCACCACTATCAGATCTCAAGATTTTTATGCTTTTCTCAAGCTGATTTTTTACTTCAGTTTTGAATGCTTTGAACATGTCAAAAGCATCCGACTTATGTCTCATGAGATACACATAACCAAATCTTGAGTAATCATCTGTGAAGGTGATGAAGTACTCATATCCACCTTTAGCTAATGCTCATAGGACCACATACATCAGTGTGTATTAGTCCTAAACATTCTGCGGCTCTTGCACCTTTGTTATTGAATGGCCTTTTGGTCATTTTACCTTCCAAACAAGATTCACACGTTGGTAGATCATCAACCTTTAAGTCACTTAAAGGTCCGTCACATACCAATCTTATAATCCTATTAAGGTTAATGTGACCTAGGCGTAAATGCCAAAGGTAGGTTTCATCTTTTGATAATTTTACTCTTTTATGATTAGGTTCCGTTATTTCTGTGTCTAACGAGTGAGAGATATTTCTACTCAAAAAGAATAGACCGTTTTCCAATGTACCTTTGCAAACAATTTTGTCATTCTTACTAATAATAAAAGCTTTATTAAAAGTAACCGAATATCCAAATTTATTTAAACAAGAAACTGAAATTAAATTCCTCTTGAATTGAGGTACATTATAAACGTCTATTAAATCTAAATGCCTACTAGAATCTATAATAACTCTAATATCTCCCACTACACTTGCAGACACTAACGATCCGTTGCCCAAGCGCAAATTGATTTCGTTCTTATTCAGCCTTCTCCTTTCTTGGAACCCCTGTAAGGAATAACAAACATGATTAGTGGCTCCAGAGTCTATGATCCAAGAATCTGTAGAATCTGCCAGAAAACATGTTTCAAGATAATTAATATTACCTTCTTCCTTCTTGTTCTGGGACTTTGGGCAATTTCTTTTCCAATGTCCCTTTTCACCACAAAGGAAGCATTTCCCTTTGATCTTGGTTACTTTTTTAGTCTTCTTCTTGGTAGGCCCAAGTTGCTTTTTCTTCTGTTGTTTCTTGACCTTCTTACGGGTCTTAACAGTAGCAACTTTACCAACCATATGAATCTCTTGACCTTTGCTTTTCACAAGGATCTTTTCAACGCTTTGAACATCTTGCATCAGGCCCTGCAAGGTGTATTCCTTTTTGTTCAAGGTATAGTCCAACTTGAACTGATCAAAGGAATCTGATAGTGAGTTGACAACCATGTCAATTTTGGTCTCACCATCTATCTCAGCGCCATTTAATTCTGCAATATTTAGATGTGCTATGACTTTCATCATGTGATCTTTCACAGCCTGTCCAGGTTTCATCCTAAGATTCATAAAAGCAGTCACTGCCTCTCTCTTAGTCGTCCTAGACCTCATAGCAAACATCTCTTCCAGAGACATCATAATATCAGCAGCAGACCCCATTCCTTCAAGCTGCTGTTGCAACATTTCGGAGATAGTAGCCATAATGTAACATTTGGCCATATCATCTGAGGTCTTCCACTGCTCATACTCATCTCTTTGCAAAATACTTGATTCGTTATTAGGAGCAGGTGGTTTAGGAGTAGTTAGAACAAACTTATGTTTTTCACTTTGCAGCAACAACCCAATTTTCCTTTTCCATGTGACATAATTATCTCCAATTAAAGTGTTATCTGTCAGGATGTTCATAAGTGATGGGGTCATGATTTCTGAATAAAACAAAAAGCATATATAAGTAAATAATCATGATAAAGCACTTTCGAATATTTATCTTGAATTAATTAAATAACTCAATCGTGAAAAATTCAACGGTGATCCAACACCCAAAAATGTTACGCCTCCTTCGGGAGTTCGCACCATTACTAGTTGGACTAGGTCCCATCTAATTGTTAACATAACAACCAGCGTTTTCAATTTTAGCCTTGCAATTTTATTAACAAGAACTCTTGGGAGGATATTAATAAAATTACATTGAGTGTGTTACCAAGATATTGACCCTCAATTTTCTCTCACGAAAATCCCTCCTCTGGGAGTAGATCTCGTTTGAGTCAATTGTCTAGTCTATCCTTGTAAGGAAGTATTTTGCTAAATTCCATTTATGGACGCCCCTCGGGGGGATTACCAATAAATAATAAAGCTCAACTAACCTTGGAGGCCATAGGTGTTCTAACACACCTTCTCCCACTCAATATTTAAGGCGTGTGATTATTTTCCAAAGAATGATTTTACCAAGTTATCTAGATGCCAATTAGATACCTAAATCATTCAATGCATGTTCATACCAAAAGAGATATATGAGTGGCACTCCTATTCTATATGACATGTTATCATACAATAACAAATATTGTAATATTTATACATAAAAATAAATAGCCACAATTTTGGTCCATCCTAGAAAAGCATGTAAATTACAATTGTACGAAATACAAAAAACTCCTTTCTTGGCGAACAAGACTTCAAGCGACCATCTCACGCACGTAACTCGCATGCCTGAAGATCACCGAGCAGCCCATGCGCACGTCTAGCCCATGAGAGAGCATGAGCTGCCGCATGGCTAGCCCATGCATGGGTTGCGCGCGCTGCTGCACCGCAACAAGCGCAGCTGCATGCTTGGTTGCGTGCGCGCTTGTTGTCTCAGTGCGCGCGGGTGCCAAGCTCGGTTCCGGATGCTCCAATTTCTTCAAATCTTCGAGTCTTCGAATCTTGAATATATTACAACTTATTTTATACAATAAAATACTGCATAAATATTTATATATTTTTTATTTATTTATTTAAACTACTGCAGTATTTTTTTTTTTACAAATAAAAAACTGCACTTATTTTTAGTATAATAAATACTGCACTAAATTTTAATACAATAAAAAACTGCAGTATTTTTACAATAAAATTAATAAGAACTTAGCAACTACCAAGAAGGAATTATGGCGATAATAGACCACCCTTCTTGTTACGATTCCGAAACAAAAAATACATTGAAATTCTAGGACCAAAATGGAGCAATAATAATTCACTTTATAACAACATATATAAATCCATACATTAATTAATTATATATGCGAATACCTAGAGTGTCATCTCTTTCTAAAACATGCATAATCACAATAAAAAGAAATAGATTCACGTATATATACGTTAATTAATTAAGGGTACAACCAGGCTCTGATACCAATTTTAGGGAAAAATTGCTTAAAACCGCAGCGGAAGGCGAAAAGTAGATTTTCGTATAGTTTAAAATTTTTCTAAAGATTTGAACCTTAACCCTTTAATTAGTTAAACTCAAATATACGGTTAGAGTTAAAAACCTCTTGTCGCGTGATCCGATTGACTTACGTCGATGGTAATCCGCAAGATCTTTAATCCTAGCACATACGTGAATCACCTAGGAGCGTGGTCTCCCTTTTTCTTTGAATTGCTTACCTTAGAATGGATGTATGGAATTTCTGATCTTGATCTTCAATAGTAAAACACCAAGAGCCTAAAAAAATAGTTCTGGTCACTTTTGAATTCACAATCAATATGATTGAAACTCGCGTAACCCTAAATCGAAAGTGTGCACAAAACCTTTTGATGTTAAAGGCTTGTAAGTGCACTATCGAATGAGAACTTATTTTCTTTTTCTCTCTTGGCCGAAAATCTATGTGTATAGAGTAGGATTTTTTATTTTCAAAACAAACAAAAATCTCTCTCTATTTTTCTTCTTGGTGGCCGAAAATTCATAACCATATATTAATAGGTTGGCCGAATTTTCTCCTTCACCAAGTAGGGTTGGCCGAATTCATTGAATAGGAAATCTAGGGTTGGTTAATTTCCTTACTTGAAAAGGAATTATCATTTTCCCTAATTCCTATCAATTCAAGAATCCTAACCCTTGTAGGACTAGTGGTGGCCGAATTCTTTGCATAATAAGGAGTGTATGTGGACTTAATCCTTACCACATTAGAACTCCTATCACTTAAAAGAATTCCAACCCTAATTCAACGCATAGTATTTAATTTATTGATCAGAAAAAGATTTTGATTTAAACTATTAATTAATTAAATAATGAATTAATTCCCATTTAATCAAAACAATAAAATAAAATAATATCTTAGGCTATTTTATTTAGCCTTGCCGCTCACACCATATATATATGGGCCCAATATTATTTTTCTTATTTTATTTAATCCATTAGACTTTAAATAAAATCTCACATGTGAACCAGACTTATTCTTACTAAAAGAAACAAGCCTACATGTCTCCTTTTAATATATTAATATAATAGTGCAGCCCATTAAATAAATAATAGACATATTATATTCTTAATATATTAAATGCAATTCTAGATGGACCCATAAATTGGTCCGGTAGAATATATCAAGTGATCCATGCAAGTACGTGTGGATTGTGGATCTTAGCGAGCTATCTAAATTTAAGCTTCAATAGACATAACCTAATCATAATCAACAAATGATTCACTTATGTCCGATTTATTAATTTTAACTCTTTCCACTAAAGAGCTAAAATTGAACTCTTAAATAAAGATAGAATAAGGAGATGTTTCTCATTCATACCCTAGACAATCTTATAGGAGATGGTGTATCCTCGTGAATAATATCAGTAATCGCCAAGAGCTCAAGACCGCCTATAGCTCTCCAAGTTACCATATTTCCTCATATGACCACATTTTGAACTTGGATATTTTGACTTGTCCAGAAGCCATGTGTTCAATAATCATTATTGAAAACTCAACGTTGAGATTTAATATCCAATACCTCAAAACATCCATATGATGATACTATACTCTCATTTAATAAATGGAGCCACGATGTCCATATCTATAAATGAAGTCCTCTATCGATTAACAAATGAATACCACCAAACTATCGAGGATAGACTATGCTATATAATCGTACTCATTGATAGCTCAAATGATAACACTTGCAACCATAAGTCCATCATTTATCTCAGGATTAAGATAGACTCTCCGATTGTCCTCTTTAATTAAAAGACTTATACCTAGTGACGGTTCTAGATAAAGTATTTCATTGTGATCCTGTTCAATGCACCCAGTGCACTAGATTCTTTTACTCGAAAACCTTTCGATGATTTTAGACTCATCATAACTCATTTGATCCCACTCAAATGCTAGTAAAAGAATTCTACAACTTTATCAAGATAGAGGGGCCCAACCTTTAACTTAAGTTGTGAACGTTATTCAAGACTAACTAAAGAATTGTGTCTACCTCATACATATCCGGATGTACAAACAATTCTTCATATCTCATAGTCTATTGACCTTATGATTATTTACCTTGACAATTATAATTATAAATGCTATAAGATTTTGTAGAATCAGAAATCACTTTATTTATATGAAAAGATTGTCAATTACAATATTACACTCTTACTTTTGAGCATAACCCTAACACCACGAATCCATAGAATACGCCAAAAAACATGTTTCAAGATAATTAATATTACCTTGTTCCTTCTTGCCCTGAGACTTTGGGCAATTTCTTTTCCAATGTCCCTTTTCACCACAAAGGAAACACTTCACTTTGATCTTGGTTACTTTCTTTGTCTCCTTCTTAGTAGGTCCTAGTTGCTTTTTCTTCTGTTGTTTCTTGACCTTCTAACGGCTCTTAACAGTAGCAACTTTACCAACGGTATGAATCTCCTGTCCCTTGCCTTTCACAAAGATCTTCTCGTCGCTTTGAACATCTTGCATCAGAGCCTGCAAGGTGTATTCCTTATTGTTCAGGGTGCAGTCCAACTTAAACTGATCAAAGAAATCTGACAGTGAGTTGACAATCATGTCAATTTTCGTCTCACCGTCTATCTCAGCACCATTTAGTTCAGCAATGTTGAGATGTGCTATGACCTTCATCATGTGATCTTTCACAGCCTGTCTATGTTTCATCCTAAGATTCATGAAAGCAGTCATTGCCTCTCTCTTAGTCGTCCTGGACCTCATAGCAAACATCTCCTCTAGAGACATCATTATATCGGCAGCAGAACTCATCCCTTCATGTTGTTGTTGCAACACGTCGGAGATGGTGGCCATAATGTAACATTTGGCCATCTTATATGTGTAGGGAAAAATCGATATTAAACGCAGCGGAAGAAACGAAAAATAGATTTCGTATGGTTTTAAAATTTTTCTCAAAGTTGAACCTTAACCTTTTAATTAATTAAACTCAAATATATACGGTTAGAGTTAAATACCTCTTGACGCAGTGATCCGATTGACTTACGTCGATTGGTAATCCGCAAAATCTTTTCCGATGCCCATGAACAGTACCCGCGTGAACAGTGATCGTGAACAGAACACCCCCCCCCCCCCCCCCCCCCCCCCCCCCCCCGTGAACAGTGATCGTGAGCAGTACCGCGAGATCTTCCAATCCGAACACGTACGTGAATCACCTAGGAGCGTGGTCTCCCTTTTTCTTTGAATTGCAAACCTGAGAATGGATGAACAAAGTTTTCTTTTTCTTTTGTTAGTCACAAAACAATCAAAAGAAGACAAACATTATTCCGGTCACTTTTGAGTTCTCAATCTAATGATCGAAACTCGCGTGAACCTAATTCGATGTTGTACACACAAGCTTATTGATGAACAAGCAATCAGTGTACTATCAAAGATTAATCTCTTCTCTCTTTTATGTTTTTGTAGAATAAAAATTATCCTTTTCTATGAATTGAGAAGAAGAAGAAAAATCGAATCATTCAATCAACTATAGTGGCCGAATTCTATATGTGGTATTATATAGGTGGCCGAAATTTTGCTTCCTCTTCTATTTAGGATTGCCGAAATCTTCCTCTAAATGGACTAGGGTTGCCGCAAATCACATACCAAAAAGAGTTTGTGTTGCACCCTAATTTCCATCAACCTTTAGATTTCAAAACCTAATCCAACTCATAGATATTTTTATTCTTTTATAGACTAAATAAAAAGACTTCTTATTTGATTAAATAAATAAAATTAATTATTTATTTTCTTATCAAACAAGTCTTTTACTTTTAATAAACTACTACCAATAGTATAACTTTAGGAAATATATTTCCTGATCAGAAAAAGATTTGTTTCTTAATTAAACAATTAATTAATAAATTAACTAATTCTTATTTAATTAAAACAATGAAACAAAATAATATATTAGGTTAATATATACACCTTGCCGCCCCACTTATATAAATGGTGTTGGACCCTAGGGTTACAGATTGCGCAGCGGAAGGGTTTTAAATATTTTTATGCAATCATTAAACTAACCCATTTGTACAGTAATAATCAAATGCAATAATAAAGTGAAGATTCATACCTACGTAGGAGGCTCCTTCACTTTGATACGAACTGCTCCTGATTTGAACCACGTGATCTTCCTCGCTATCTCCCGGAACTGGTAACAGGGTGTGGGCGCGTCACGATATTCAGGACCTGTATGGAGGAAGAAGAGAAGAACACACACACAAAAACAAATCCTAGCAGTGCAGAACTTGTGTTCTCACCACACACTTACTTTTTTTTTTCTTTATGTTTGCTATGTGTTTTTTGTGTCACGATCACTATTTCTCTTCTCTCTTTACTGTGTCAGTTTTCTCTAATTTGGTTTCCTTGCTTTTTAGTTAAAATATATATCACATATTTCTTAAAAACAAAATCGACATTCGGTTTAAATTTAAAAAAAAAAATATATCTCATATATATTAAAAACAAACCAAAAAACTTATATTTGATTTTTAAAATTTTATAAAGATATCTCATATCTTTTTTAAAATTAATTAAATATTTATTTTTGAATTCAAACATTTCAAATTCAATTTCAAATATTTAATTTAATAAAATAAAATAATCATATTATCATATTTTATTCAAAATCAAATATCAACTAACACCCTCCATTTAGTGATTAATAACATAATTAAATAATCTTATTATTTAATTTATTTAATCACCATTATTCATTAATTAAATTATCCCATTATTCAATTAATTCCCGAATTAATACGTGTCACTTCCGTAACATAATTAATTGGACAATCCAATTAATTAATCGTGACCCTTGTTACCTAAATCGATCGGGCTAGTAAGGGGACCTAATGGACGCACAGTATTTTGAGCTCCAATAATCCTTAGAAATTATTAACTAAACTCTTTAATTAATATTTCATGATTATTAACTTCGGTGTTATTCCATTAAAAACCCGAAGCTGCACTCTCTCAACTGTAGACGTTTTTACACAAACCAATAACTCTCGGTGTCCATCGATATAGCTATTACATATTGTATAATCCTCCACAAGTAGTTCATAATTAGAGCTGGGTCATAATGTCCGTTATACCCCTCTAATCATATCTTTCCATTAAGTACCATTGATTCTCTAATGAACAATAAATCCTACATTCCTTACGGAATTAAGAGAGCGCTCATATTATTCAAGCCCCGAATCAACCCTTAAGGGTACTACCATCTACTTCTCACAAGAAGGAGTGGATTCCACTATTGTGTACAAACCTTCCCAGCCACAAGCCAAACCGCGATCCCAACATACGGAGTATATTGATCGGGAATGCAACTCCAACCTCACCCATGGTATATCAAAGACCACGATCTAACCTAAAGGAGTCGATAAGACACTCAGGATTAAGATCACCCACATATAGCCATCATTAGTTGATATATATGAATCTCATCGTTAAACGGATCTTAGTGAAAGATTCATATAGATCATGACCCAGTCCTATATGATCACATCATACAAGGTGCCTCCATTCTCATATCTACATATGAATGATCCAGGATAGGATCACCGTACACTACGAAATGGACCACAGCTATAGATTAACCACAAATAAAGTACCCAACTTTATTTGCTATCTACGGACTCTTTAAATTGCTCGTTTCAAACTGAATCCATCTATATATGACACTCATATACTCAGTTCGAAATTACATCCCGCAATTTTGGATGTTAAGTGCACATGTTATATAAAGTATGACACAGAATGAATGAATATACTACTTCTTTTATTTATGTTCAAATTATATTTACATATTACAAGCTTTAGGGCAAAAACCCCAACAATCTCCCACTTGCACTAAAGCATGTGAGTCATGTCTCGTAACCCTAGACCTTCTAGGTGACCTTCAAACAATTTAGCCGGTAAGGTCTTCGTAAATGGATCAGCATGATTGTCTTGTGAGGATATCTTGGTGACGATCACATCTCCTCTCTGCACTATCTCTCTAATGAGATGATACTTTCTCTCTATATGCTTCCCTCTCTTGTGGCTTCTTGGTTCTTTGGAATTAGCCATAGCACCACTGTTCTCACAATAAAATGTGATGGGCTTATCCAGATCTGGAACAACTTCTAGATCATTCAAGAACTTACGGAGCCAAACAGCCTCTTTAGCAGCTTCACAAGCGGCTACATATTCGGCTTCCATGGTGGAGTCAACAATGCAAGATTGCTTTATACTTCTCCACACAATGGCTCCACCACCTAGGGTGAATACTGATCCAGACGTGGATTTTCTAGAATCCCTATCTGACTGAAAATCAGAATCTGTGTATCCTAACGGGATCAAATCCTGTCCGGAAAACATTAGCATATAGTTTCTCGTTCTCCGAAGATACTTGAGAATAGTTTTGACAGCAACCCAATGATCTAATCCTGGGTTGGACTGGTACCTGCTGACTACTCCCACTGCATAGCAGATGTCCAGTCTCGTGCATAACATAGCATACATGAGACTACCTACTGCTGATGCATATGGCACAGGTCTCATATCCTCAACTTCTTGAGGTGTCTTAGGACACTGTTCCTTAGACAAGTGAACTCCATGTCTAGAAGGTAAATTACCTTTCTTGGAGTTCTGCATCAAAAATCGCATAAGAATCTTGTCGATATATGATGCCTCAGACAATCCTATGAGTTTGTTCTTACGATCCCTTATAAGTTGGATCCCTAGAACATAACTAACCTCTCCCAAATCTTTCATTTGGAATTGGCTAGCCAGCCAGCCTTTTACATCAGACAACACTCCTACATCATTCCCAATTAGTAGGATGTCATCTACGTATAGGACCAAGAAAACTACTTTCTTGTCAATGATGCGCTTGTAGACACAAGGCTAATCAACGTTTTGCTCGAAGCCATAGGTTTTGATCACATCATCAAACCTTATGTTCCAAGATCTAGATGCTTGCTTAAGTCCATAAATGGACCTTTGCAACTTGCAAACTTTTTGCTCTTGATCTGGAAACATAAATCCCTCTAGTTGCATCATGTATATGCTTTCATCAAGATTGTCATTCAAGAATGCAGTCTTGTCGTCCATTTGCCAAATTTCATAATCTAAATAGGCAGCAATGGATAAGAGAATCCGAATAGACTTAAACATGGCTACTGGCGAGAAGGTCTCTTCATAATCGACCCCCTCTTTTTGGGTATAACCCTTGGCCACTAGCCTTGCCTTGAAGGTCTCTACCTTCCGTCTACTCCTCTCTTCCTCTTATAGATACACTTACATCCTATGGGTTTTACCCCATTCGGTAAGTCTACAAGTTCCCAGACTGAGTTAGAGTACATAGACTCCATCTCGAGATTCATGGCTTTAAGCCATTCCTCTTTATCAGGATCTTCCATTGCATTCTTAAATGTCAATGGATCATCCACACTATCAGCAGAGACGAGATCTTGTCCCTCACTTACACCCAAATAGCGTTCAGGCTGTCTCACAACCCTCTCACTACGTCTAGGTGGTAGTGTATCCTGACTAGGAATTATCTGACTTTCAGATGTTAATGGATTAACAACTCTAGTTGACTGAGTACTGGTCTCACCAGGCTCCAACTCATTTAATACAATTTTAGAACGACGTTTATGATCACTTATATAGTTATCCTCAAGAAACGTTGCATTTGTCGATACAAATACTTTGTTATCTTCAGGACTATAGAAGTATCCACCTCTGGTCTCCTTGGAGTATCCTACAAACAAGCAGACCACAGACTTGGGATCTAGCTTTCCAGTTCTGTTCTTCAGCACGTGTGCTCGACACCCCCATATGCGAAAATGTTGTAAACTAGCTTTACGACCATTCCACAACTCTAGGGGAGTTTCAGGAACAGATTTGGATGGCACTACATTCAAAATGTATGCCGCTGTTTGTAATGCATATCCCCAAAAGGAATTCGGTAATGATGAGAAACTAATCATAAATCTCACCATTTCCATTAGGGTTCTATTTCTCCTCTCCGCGACACCATTCTGCTGAGGTGTACCAGGAGCTGTTGAGTTGGGACACTATCCCATACTCGACCATAAAGTCTTCAAACTCTTGGTCAAGGTACTCACCTCCAGGATCTGATCGTAGAGACTTGATAGTCTTTCCTAACTGGTTCTCAACTTCAGCTCGAAATTCTTTAAACTTTTTAAATGTTTTCGACTTCCGTTGCATTAGGTAGACATATCCGTATCTCGAGTAGTCATCCATAAAGGTGACATAATACTCATAACCACCCCTTGCTTTAACATTCATTGGTCCACAGACGTCTGAATGTATAAGCTCTAGTGGTTGTTTAGCTCTAAGCCCTTTACCAGTAAAAGGTCTCTTAGTCATCTTACCTTCCAGACAAGATTCACAGACAGGTAAGGTGCCAACCTTTAACTCATTTAAAGATCCGCTTTTTACTAGTCTGTTTATCCAGTCAAGGTTAATATGTCCAAGCCTTAGATGCCAGAGATACGTTTCATTTTCTAGAGAAATCTTATGTCGTTTAGTTTTTGGTTTTTCAACTTTAAACATTTTGGTGTTAAGCAGTGTAGTATGTATTAACTGTCTTAACACATACAAATTTTTTTCATTAATTTCTGAACAAATATTCAGACCATTGTTTCCAATAATAAAAACCTTATTATTAAAAGAAACAGAATACAATTGTTCTAACAACTTAAAAATGGAAATCAAATTCCGTGTAAATCAAGGAATATAAAAAACATTGTTCAATAATAAAAAACTATTATTATTACAAAATTGCAATCTTATTGCTCCCACTGCTTTGGCCAAGATGACATCCCCCGACCCCACACGTATGGAGAAGGCTCCCTCCTCTAGCTGTGTCCAAGAATCAGTCCACTGCAAAGAAGAACAAACATGGTTACTGGCCTCCGAATCAACAATCCAAGGTGAAGAATCATCTTCCACTAAACAAGATTCAAGAACAAGTAAATCATATTTACCTTTCTTCTTCTTCTTGGCTACCTCCTCCAGGTACTGAGGACAGTTCCTCTTCCAGTGCCCGACCTTGTTACAATGGAAACATTTTCCTTTGCCTTGGTCGGTGGTGGTGCCCTTCTTTTTGCTTTGGACCTCTTGGGTTTGGGATTACCCTTCGCCTTTCCAGCAGACCTCTTCCTCTTCTTATTATTGGAGGAAGATGATTCGGCAACATTTGCCTCACCGGTCTTACTTTTGCTGTCCTTGGTTATGGACTCAAAAGTAGCGAGCTCATTGAGCAACTGTGTGAGACTAAACCTTAACTTATTCATCCCGTAGTTGTTCTTAAACTGATCGAAACTCTTCGGAAGAGTCATCAATATGATGCTAACTTGACTGGGTTCATCAATGGCCCCGCCATTGACTTCTGCCATGTTGAAGTAGGACATCATGCTCAGGACATGTTCCCGAACTGATGTAACTGCCATGTTGAAGTAGGACATCATGCTCAGGACATGCTCAGGACATCATGGTCGGTGGTGGTGCCCTTCTTTTTGCTTTGGACCTTCTTGGGTTTGGGCTTACCCTTCGCCTTTCCAGCAGACCTCTTCCTCTTCTTATTATTGGAGGAAGATGGTTCGGCAACATTTGCCTCACCGGTCTTACTTTTGCTGTCCTTGGTCATGGACACAAAAGTAGCGAGCTCATTGGGCAACTGTGTGAGACTAAACCTTAACTTATTCATCCCGTAGTTGTTCTTAAACTGATCGAAACTCTTCGGAAGAGTCGTCAGTATGATGCTCACTTGACTGGGTTCATCAATGGCCCCGCAATTGACTTCTGCCATGTTGAAGTAGGACATCATGCTCAGGACATGTTCTCGAACTGATGTACCTTCCTTCATGCGAGCGAGCATAGCAGAATGAATAGCTTCGTGTCGCTTTTGCTCGGAGGGCTGCCCGAACATAGCTTGCAATGACTCCATAATTTCGAATGCTGTAGTCATTGCTTCGTGCTTTGTGACAAGCACGTCTGTCATAGAAGCTAACAGATATGTTCGGGCCTTCTCATCAGATGAGACCCATTGCTGGTATGCCTCATGAACAGTTCGTGTGGCATTGGCAGTAGGCACCTAAGGACATTCCTCCGTAAGCACAAACTTGAGGTCTTTGGTGACCAGTATTGCATTAATGTTAAGTTTCCATTTTGTGTAGTTATCACCAGTTAATTTATCGTTTGCAAGTATTTGTAATAGTGTGGATGACATGGCTGAAAAAACATAAATTAAAGATTCATTCAGTCATACATTCTAAACATGTGCTAATGTTCGGCATAAAATTAAATATGATGCATGAAAATGTTTAATGAACAACAACAACCCTAAAAAACAATGTTTCTATGCCACGACAATCCAACATACCACAAGCAAGTGCCGCCTTAGGGTCGGTCAAATTCTTGCATGTTGGATCGAGACCTTCTCAGTCAAAGGATATACCAGAATAACTCTTATGCCAATATCATTCAACCATCGTTTATTAGGTCAGGTTTTTAATTAACCAATTTAATTAAAACCTTATGAGTGTAACCCATCATTTCAGATCTCAAGAGCTTAACTCGAGAATTGCCGCCTTAGGGTCGGTCAATCCCGAAATCCCCTTCGAAATCCTATATGTTAAGAAGTCAACCTTGGTATTGATTCTTATGGAAACCCTCCTTAGGGAGGATGAAAACAAAGCCGTCACGAGGCCCCACTCGAATCTCACGGTGTTGAACTAATGATGGAGACCGCGGGATATAATGTCATATATCCCTCTCCCACTCACTATTTTATATTAAGGGTTTTCTATTAATATTAATGCACCTAGATAAAACTAGATTAAACGGCTAATTTTAATCTAAGCGTCAAGTGCATTAATCACAAATTATTAGAATCCTATTCCAATAACTAATAAACTAAATTGATTTTTAACACTTAAAAAATCTAGTTCATTAGTGATAACTCAAATCTATGTAAACTGTTTACTAAGACTAGAATTATTATTAAATGTGTATTTACCAAGTTTTAACTATTAAAACTAAACACATTATTTAGGTCCAATTATTATTAGGAGCTTAATCAAATTAATCCTAATATATTTATAAAGGACCCCACTAATCTAAGTATTTAAACTCTTTAATAAAAAGATTAGTAATTAATGAGATTTACCAAGTTTTTACTCCTAAAAACTAATCCCATTAAAAATAGCCAATTATGTGAATAACCCATTTTAATCAAATTAAAAAAAATTAAACACATAATATAGATGGCTATAATGCATGTATGATATATCAACATATATATATATATATATATATATATATGTGTGTAGGCACAACTAATTTAAATGACATGTATATGCATGGCAATGCTTAATCATCAAATGATTAAAACATACATGAGTTGACCGAGTGTTGTGGATTATTTAACCTAAAAATTGGAATCTAATTACAAAAAATATTCCCAAGGCATCCCTTGGTCTTCTTGTAATTTCCAAGACTTCCAATCTCTTAGGTCATGTGTGCTGGTAGCCATCGCTGGACGTGGAGCGCTGATGGGCATTGCTGGACTGGATGCAGCGCATGTTGCGTACAGTAGGCTGCGCTGGTCGCGCTTTCAGGCGCTGGTGGTATGCGCTTGTCTGCGATGCGCGCAGGTGGAAGGGCGCTGATGGCATGTATGCGCGCAGGTGGTGCGCATAGGTGGTAGGCGTGTTGGTCTGCATGCGCACGTTGAACGCTGGCCATACTGGTCTACGACGCGCGCAGTCACCAGGTCTTGTTGCAATTACATATATATTTTTTTAATAATACAACAGTAAAATAAAAAATTATATATAACAACATTATACAACCCAGAAACACTCTAAATCCACAACAACATAAAAAATTACGATCAACCATGTTTTTTTTTTAAATTAAACAATTTAATTAATAAAAAAAACATCATACACTCATCAAAAAATATGTGCCTACACATTCATACATATCAGGAGTAATCGAATTCGATTATACTGTACAAAAATTGGCTCTGATACCAATTGTTGGACCCTAGGGTTACAGATTGCGTAGCAGAAGGGTTTTAAATATTTTTATGCAATCATTAAACTAACCCATTTGTACAGTAATAATCAAATGCAATAATAAAGTGAAGATTCATACCTACGTAGGAGGCTCCTTCACTTTGATACGAACTGCTCCTGATTTGAACCACGTGATCTTCCTCGCTATCTCTCGGAACTGGTAACAGCGTGTGGGCGCGTCACGATATTCAGGACCTGTATGGAGGAAGAAGAGAAGAACACACACACAAAAACAAATCCTAGCAGTGCAGAACTTGTGTTCTCACCACACACTAACTTTTTTTTTCTTTATGTTTGCTGTGTGTTTTTTGTGTCACGATCACTATTTCTCTTCTCTCTTTACTGTGTCAGTTTTCTCGAATTTGGTTTCCTTGCTTTTTAATTAAAATATATATCACATATTTCTTAAAAACAAAACCGACATTCAGTTTAAATTTTTTTTTAAAAAATATATCTCATATATATTAAAAACAAACCAAAAAACTTATATTTGATTTTTAAAATTTTATAAAGATATCTCATATCTTTTTTTAAATTAATTAAATATTTATTTTTGAATTCAAACATTTCAAATTCAATTTCAAATATTTAATTTAATAAAATAAAATAATCATATTATCTTATTTTATTCAAAATCAAATATCAACTAACACCCTCCTTTTAGTGATTACTAACATAATTAAATAATCTTATTATTTAATTTATTTAATCACCATTATTCATTAATTAAATTATCCCATTATTCAATTAATTCCCGAATTAATACGTGTCACTTCCGTAACATAATTAATTGGACAATCCAATTAATTAACCGTGACCCTTGTTACCTAAATCGATCGGGCTAGTAAGGGGACCTAATGGACGCACAGTATTTTGAGCTCCAATAATCCTTAGAAATTATTAACTAAACTCTTTAATTAATATTTCATGATTATTAACTTCGGTGTTATTCCACTAAAAACCCGAAGCTGCACTCTCTCAACTGTAGACGTTTTTACACAAACCAATAACTCTCGGTGTCCATCGATATAGCTATTACATATGGTATAATCCTCCACAAGTAGTTCATAATTAGAGCTGGGTCATAATGTCCGTTATACCCCTCTAATCATTTCTTTCCATTAAGTACCATTGATTCTCTAATGAACAATAAATCCTACATTCCTTACGGAATTAGGAGAGCGCTCATATTGTTCAAGCCCCGAATCAACCCTTAAGGGAACTACCATCTACTTCTCACAAGAAGGAGTGGATTCCACTATTGTGTACAAACCTTCCCAGCCACAAGCCAAACCGCGATCCCAACATACGGAGTATATTGATTAGGAATGCAACTCCGACCTCACCCATGGTATATCAAAGACCACGATCTAACCTGAAGGAGTCGATAAGACACTCAGGATTAAGATCACCCACAAATAGCCATCACTAGTTGATATATATGAATCTCATCGTTAAATGGATCTTAGTGAGAGATTCATATAGATCATGGCCCAGTCCTATATGATCACATCATACAAGGTGCCTCCATTCTCATATCTACATATGAATGATCCAGGATAGGATCACCGTACACTACTAAATGGACCGCAGCTATAGATTAACCACAAATAAAGTACCCAACTTTATTTGCTATCTACGGACTCTTTAAATTGCTTGTTTCAAACTGAATCCATCTATATATGACACTCATATACTCAGTTCGAAATTACATCCGGCAATTTTGGATGTTAAGTGCACATGTTATATAAAGTATGACACAAAATGAATGAATATACTACTTCTTTTATTTATGTTCAAATTATATTTACATATTACAAGCTTTAGGGCAAAAACCCCAACAAATGGGCCATATATTATTTTCTTATTTCATTTAATCCATTGGACTTTAAATAAAAGCCCACATGTGAACCAGACCCATTCTTACTAAAAGAAACAAGCCCACATGTCTCCTTTTAATATATTAATATAATAGTGCAGCCCATTAATTAAATAATAGACATATTATATTCTTGATATATTAAAAACAATTCTAGATGGACCCTTAAATCGGCCCGGTAGAATATATCAAGTGATCCATGCAAATACGTGTGGATTGGGGATCTTGGCGGGCTATCTAAATTTAAGCTTCAATAGACAGAACCTAATCACAATCAACAAATGATTCACTTAGGTCCAATCTATTAATTTTAACTCATTCCACTAAAGAGCTAAAATTGAACTCTTAAATAAAGATAGAATAAGGAGATGTTTCACATTCATACCCTTGACAATCTTATTCCTGATGGTGTATCTTCGTGAATAATATCAGTAATCGCCAAGAGCTCATAGACCGCCTATAGCTCTCCAAGTTACCATATTTCCTGATATGACCACATTTCGAACTTGGATACTTTAACTTGTCCAGAAGCCATGTTTTCAATAATCATTATTGAAAATTCAATGTTGAGATTTAATATCCAATACCTCAAAACATCCATATGATGATATTATACTCTCATTTAATAAATGGAGCCACGATGTCCATATCTATAAATGAAGTCCTCTATCGATTAACAAATGTATACCACCAAACTATCGAGGATAGACTATGCTATATAATCGTACTCATTGATAGCTCTAATGATAACACTTGCAACCATAAGTCCATCATTTATCTCAGGATTAAGATAGACTCTCTGATTGTCCTCTTTAAGGAAAAGACTTATATCTAGTGATGGTTCTCGATAAAGTATTCCATTGTGATCCAGTTCAATGCACATAGTGCACTAGATTCTTTTACTCTAAAACCTTTCGATGATTTTAGACTCATCATATTCATTTGATCCCACTCAAATGCTAGTAAAAGAATTCTACAACTTTAACAAGACAGAGGTGCCCAACCTTTAACTTAAGTTGTGAACGTTATTCAAGACTAACTAAAGAATTGTGTCTACCTCATACATATCCGGATGTATGAACAATTCTTCATGTCTCATAGTCTTTTGACCTTATGATTATTTACCTTGACAATTATAATAATAAATGCTATAAGTAATTGTAAGAATCAGAATTCACTTTATTAATATGAGAAGATTGTCAATTACAATATTACACTCTTGCCATTGAGCATAATCCTAACAATATGAGGTCTCCCACTGCTTATACTCGTCTCTTTGCACCTCATTAGATTCATTAGTAGGAGTAGGTGGTTTAGGTTTATACAGAAAAAACTTATGCTTTTCATATTGCAACAACTGCCCAATTTTCCTTTTTCCATGTGACATAATTATCACTAGTTAAAGTATTATCTTTTAGGATGTTGATTAGGGATGGGATCATGATTTCATAATAAAAAAAATTATATAAGTAAACAACCATTATAAAGCACTTTTGAATATTTATCTTGAATTAAATTAAGTAATTCAATCATAAAATTCAACGGTGATCCAACATCCATAAATGTCACGCCTTCTTTGGGAGTTCGCACCATTTTCTAGTTGGACTAGGTCCCACCTAATTGTTAACATAACAACCAGCGTTTTCAATTTAGCCTTGCGATTTATATTGACAAGAACTCTTGGGAGGATATCAATAAAACCACATTGAGTGTATTACCAAGTTATCGACCTTCAATATTTTCCCTCTTGAAAATCTCTCCTTTGAGAGTAGATATCGTTTGAGTCAATTGTCTAGTCTATCCTTGTAAGGAAATGTCTTGCTAAATTCCATTCATGGATACCTCTTGAAGGGTTATCACACAAAACATAAAGCTCAACTTATCTTGGTGGCAATAGGTGTTCAAAACACCTTCTCCCACGCAATTGTTTAAGGCGTGTGATAGAATTCCATATAATGATTTACCAAGTTATCTAGATACCAATTAGATACCTAAACCATTCAATGCATGTTCATACCAAAAGAGATATATGAGTGGCACTCGTATTCTATATGACATGTTATCAGACAATGACAAACATTGTAATATTACGAAAAATAAATAGCCACAATTTTGGTCCATCCTAGAAAAGCAAGTAAATTACATTTGGTTGAAATACAAGAAACCCTAACTTGGTGATCAAGTCATCAAAATGTGGTCCATCAAAACTCTTGCGTGCCAAAATCCATACGCAGCTGCCCCATGCGCAGCACCACGCTCGCACCCGAAGGCTTGCACTGACTGCCTTGCGCGCACAGGCCACCGCGGCCTTCCTCCGTTGCTTCTTTTTCTGCTTCCAATTCTTCAATTCTTCAAATTTTCGAAACTTGAATATATTACAGTAGTTGTTTTTTATATTGCAATGATAAAATAAAAAAAAAACTTAACAACTATCAAGAAGGAAATTATGGCGATGATAGACTACCCTTCTTGTTACAACTCCAAACAAAAATTACATTGAAATTCTAGGATCAAAATCGAGCAATAAGAAACCATATTATAAAACATATATATCCATACATTCTCATGTAATTATATATGCAAATACGTAAAGTGCCATCTCTTTCTAAAACATGCATATTTACAATAAAAGAAACAGATCCACGTATATATACATCAATTAATCAAGGGTACAACCAGGATCTGATACCAATTGTAGGGAAAAATCGGTTCAAAAAATGTGACAGAAGCGTGAAATAGGGTTTGATATATTTCAAAAAAATTTCCTTTAAAAGAAAGAACCTTAACCCTAGATTAATTGACATATAATTAAAAATATCGTACACTTTTCACGTGACGATTGATATTGCATCGATTTGAATCCGCTTGCTTCGAATTGAATCCGCAAGATCTTCCAATCCAATCATGAACGGGAATCACCTAGGAGTGTGGGCTCCCTTTCTTTGAATTGTAAACCTGAGGATGGAAACAAAAATCCTTTTCTTTTTGTTAGTCACAATAATCCTCGTAGAGAAAATAAAGAACGTTTGGTCACTTGTGAATTCTCAATCTTTTAATCGAAAATTCGCGTGAACCCTAATTCGGTCTTGTACATAAAGCCTTTTGATGTAAAAGCTTCTAATGTACTATCGAAAATAAAATGCTCCTTATTCTTCTTCTCTGTAACCGAATTTCGCACCATTTTCTTCAGTTGGAAGTTATTTTTTTATTCAAAGCAAGAGAATAAAAATTCTTTCTCTAAATTTTTTTTTTTAACTCTAATTATTAATTCCGAATTTAATAATATATATAAGTATACAAATCCTTTCCAAAAGAGGATTTACTTGGTGGTCAAGAATCCTATCTCTAGGTGGATTTACTTGGTGACAAAGAATCCTTTTTCAAAAAAAGATTTCTTTTCCACACCAAGACTCCTAATCCAAGTCAAATAGTGTATTTATTCAATAACCAATTATTGAATATAATTAAATTGTGACTAAATTAAAAACTTTCTAATAGAAATCAAATACTTCCTAATTTGACTAGATAAATAAATTCCTATTATTTATCTACTTAGCAATTGTAGTATTTGATACTTATCATAATACTAACAACAATATGACTCTAGGAGACCATCTCCTACTAGGAAAAAGATTTTGACTTTAAATTAAATAATTAATTAATTAATTTCCATTTAATTAAATACTAAAATAAAAACAATATATAAGACTTATAAATAGTCCCTTGCCGCCCAAGCCAATATATAAGGGCCAATATTGTTTATTTCTATTTTATTAAATCCATTGGACCTTAATAAAAAGTACACATGTGAACTAGACCTATTCTTACTAAAAGGAACAAAGTCCACATGCCTTAATACAATTCTAGATGGACCCATAAATTGGTCCAGTATAATATATCAAATGATCCATGCAAGTTCGTGTGAATTGGAGATCTTGGCGGGCTATCTAAATTTAAGCTCCAATAGACATAACCTAATCACAATCAACAAGTGATTCGCTTAGGTTCGATCTATTAATTTTAGTTTATTCCACTAAATAAATAAAATTGAACTCTTAAATAAAGATAGAATAAGTTATTATTGCTCATTCTTACCCTAGAAAATCTTAATGGAGATAATGTATCCTTGTGAAGAATATCAGTAATCGCCAAGAGCTCATAGACCGCATATAGCTCTCCTAGTTACCATATTTACCCATATGACCATATTTTGAACTTGGATATTTTGACTTGTCCAGAACCTCAAAGTACTGCCGTTTCCACCGTGAATATGGTCATGAAACCTCTAAATGCTACCAGTTGAGGGACTACATTGAAAAGTTAATTAGAGAAAGGCATCTGAAAGATGTAGTTCTCGAAGGAAATGATGATCGGCAAAACGATCCCCCAAAACCCGACCAGAATATGAAGGGGAGTCCAAGGGGAAGTTCAAACGCTGGAGTTATCAACACTATTTTTAGTAGGCCATATACGGGAAGAAGTAGTAGGGAGAGAATTTCAGAAGTTCTTGAAGCAATAGAAGGCCAGAGGAACTTAGAGGTGAACTCGGTGGGTCCCGATCAGAAAAAGCTCAAGCAAATGTAGGATTCGACCACTTTCTCCGAAGCTGACGCTTGCGGATTAGAGGTTAAGAAAAATGACACAATCGTTGTGACAGTTCGTCGGACACCGTGAAGTAAGAAGAATACTGATCGATAATGGGAGCTTGATTTCATTTTTCTTTTTCCAAAAGTCACATCTCATGAGCATGAAATTGGAAATTGTTATTCTCTTTATGAACCCTTGTTAATTTTTGTTTGATTCTCATAAATAGGAGATGGGTTTCATGAATTGATGCATGATGAGTGAATTGAAAGTGATTCTCTCTAAAAATTTATCTTGAACCCACATTTTGCTTAATTTTAAATTGGAATAATTAGGGCTGTTTGCCTAATTTTATTAATGGGTCTTGATAAACACATGAGGTTGGAGGTGAATATGATCATATGGATGTGTTGTTTGTGAATCTATGCATAGATTTGAAATCTAGGATTTGTGCTCTTTGAATATTCTTTTTGCACATTTGAATTTTGATGGAAACTGTGATTGGTAGGATTTAACCATTAACTGAAGCATATTGATTGAGCACCACTTTATTTTCTTGAATATGATTGAAGTGGGATGTATTCGTTTGAATGGAAACAAATATGTGATAGTGCGCGGGTCCATGTGCGGATGCCTACCCGCACAGGCACCAGTGCACTACATACTCCTTGCATACTATAATGCTGTGATTCGAACGCATTCTGTCATGGTTGCCTAAATTGTCTTATGTTCTTTGGTGCAGATGACTAGAAGATCCAAGCATGTGAGAAAAAAAATTAGCAAGGAAAAGGGCAAGGAGAAAAAGAAGTCGGGAAATGCTTCAGCAAGTCAAAATCCTTCTTCACTACCAAAATGTACTCTCAACAAGGATTTCAATACCAGGTTAGAGTTCCTTAGAGGTCGTCATATGATTATCGAGAAGGGAAACACCTAACCAATATTGTAGGAGAGTGGTGGAGGAATTTTATGCTGCGATGAACCTAAATGACTACTGACGTGGAGTAGGAGTCATGGTCAGAGGAAAAGAAGTAAAGCTGAATGTTGTCTGTATCAATAGTTATTTTGACATTGGATTCTCTGAGGACCCAGAGGTGCTAAAAGAAATGCATGATGGAGTGATATGAGATGATTTATATGTCCACCAGAATGTCAACTTAGCCAACATACTTGTCATAGAGCCTATGGATTGTTGGGTGACCCCGAAGTATCCAATCAAGCACTCCAACCTGAAGACAGAATTGGGTTTTTGGAATCGTTTCATCATCAACTCGCTTAGGCCACAAAATCATTGTTCTACTATTTCATATGAGTGAGCAACCATTTTGTCCTGCATTCAGTAGGGGCGGTTGATTGATGTGGGATTATTGATCAAGTCTGACATTGTCGCAGTACGAAGAATGAGGTCTGATTCCCAGTCACTTATGTTCTCGTGTCTTATTACCTAATTTTATAGAAGAGCTGGGATTTATTTTGGGAATGACACATTTGAGCCAGCTCTTTCAGACATTTGTTTGTCTACATGGTGAAGTTTGTTGATTGATAGAGACCCATTGAGCCAGAAAAAGAGGACAGGGAAGAAGAAGATTAAGGATCCAGAAGGCATGAGCAGTCATACTAAGGAACAAGACCATATGGACATTGATAGACCATCACCTCAATAGGAGATAGTTGACAACCAAGTGCCATGGACTACACAGATTGTAGGGATGGCCAGTCTCCAAACCACAGTAAATCAACTGAGCATAGAGTTCACCAAGATATGCGGGAAAGCAGAAAAGAGGTTCAGAAAGTAGTGGAAAATGTGGAAGATTTGTGGACAAACATCTTAAAGATGCGTGAAGAGCTTCAGATTATGCAATACTCTAGGAAGAAGTAGAGAGCTGACCCACCATCATCATTTTCAGGAGGGCCGGTGATTGATACTTATGAAGCAGAGTCTCTGGCAGCATTGGAGAGATCCAAGAAGGAGTTTGAGGAGATAGCACGAGCAGAAGTGGATCCCAAACAAAAGGGGCCTGCCATGGATGAAAGTGAAAAAACGTAGGAGGACAAGTGACGTGCATCCCTTCCTGAACCATCACTTGCCATGCCATTTTATCTCTCTTAGTTTTTGCTTAGTTAATTTGTAAGGTTGAACTATTTCCTAGTCTTTGACATTATTTTATCTTTAAATTTGTTTTAGCTCAAATTTTTGATGGATGATTTAGATAGTTGGTGTTGGATGATACTTGCTTGAGAGATATTTGGTTTGAGATATATTTATGTGGTTGTTAACCTCTGTGGTTAGAATTAGTGCTTTAAGGATATGTTATTTATCTCTTGGAATTGACACACCGGCCACTTGCATGACTCGGAAGGACAAGCAAGCCATGAGTGCTCATAAAATGGGCGAAAACCTACTCAATTTGAGACTACAAGAAGAAGCAACCACCTCGGTTTCATCTCTTCATCTCAAACTCTTGCACTATATTTTTCTTTATCTATGTTTGTAGACATTTGTGGATAATTGGTGAATGTGGATTTACATATTTTATATAATTTTAGATTGAATGTGTGGATAGTTTTGAATGAATGAAATTTTGACTTCCAAGTTTTGAATTAATTGATTGATTCATTTTTTATTTGATGAGCCTTCGGCTCTTGCGGATAATGCACATGAATTTACAGATTTGAAATTCATATAGCCCAACTCGGTTTGGGGGTTTTGAATTCATGCATATACTCGTACATGAATGCGCATATAGTAGAAATCGTTTGGGAGTCATTGACTCCATTCCGACAATTTTGTGAATGAATGCTTGATGTGGTTAAAATTCGAACTTAATTGCCATATTTTCTTAGAATACCTTATTTTATGATGAGCCTATTTGTGAGTCTTTTATTTCGTTGGGCATTGATTGTGCATGATTAATGCCTAGGTTATTGTGTTTTGAGTCAAGTTAGGTGCGCACCACTATGCCAGGCTCTCTTGTCTTCAATATTGAGGACAATGTTGGGTTTTGGTTTGGGGGTGTAGACGCCTTCATTGAGTCATTTTTTTATATAGAGGTCTTGAGTCATTTGTAATTGTTTTGGTCAAAAAATTTCAAATTTGTCGCAATGGCCAAATTTCTCGAGCTTTAACAAGCTTGGATGCGATGCCTTGAGCGTGTGCTTTTGATGAGTATATAAATGCATTTTGAGCTTGTGTAACAAATCATTTTCACTCGTGGGTCTTACTTGCTTATCGTGGGTTAGTCCCATCCTTTGGGTGCTTAATTTAAGGGGACTCGGTGCTCTTGAGCCGACCACCCGTGATTTCACAAACACAAGCCTATTAAAGAGCACATTTGAGTGTTTTAATTGTTCTACTCTTTAAACACTCTTCTCGTCATATGTGTCACATGCCATAGGACATTCATCATAGATATATTATGGATTGCTTGTCGGATGCATTCATTCTCTTGATAGACAAATTGTGGAAATGATTTTAGGAAATGTGTGGATTTAACTACTAAATTAGCCTAAACACATTCCTAATCCCTTATGTGTGCTCCATAGCCAATTTTGAGGCCAAACACTTACCTTATCTTTTGGAACCACAATAAACCATATAACCATGAACCAAACATAAACCAACACTTTAATTGCCAATCATGTGGGGTGTGTGTGTGTTTGTAAGCGGTTGAAAGGTGTAAGCTCTTATGAGAAATAGCATGTAATTAGGCAATGTTGTAAATGTGCAAGAAATGGCTCAAAATGTAAAAGTGCTAAAAATTACACTTGGAGCCAAATTGTCAAATGTTAGTGTGCAAAAAGGAAAGAAAGAAAAAGGTAAAAGCAAAAAGAAAAGAAAATCAATGCAACAAGAAAAAAAAAAGGAAAAGAAAAAAAAAGAGCCATTATGCAATAATTGTAATGTACTTACAATGTGGTGTACGAAAATGGTGAATCACAAATGTGTATGTAAGCTAATGCTTAGTCGCTAGAATGCTATTGATTGTTTAAGAGAGCTTTATATGGGGTGTGTGAGTATGTGTAAACATGATTGGTGATTTTTGAACTCTGTTAGGATTATGCTCAATGGCAAGAGTGTAATATTGTAATTGACAATCTTCTCATATTAATAAAGTGAATTCTGATTCTTACAATTACTTATAGCATTTATTATTATAATTGTCAAGGTAAATAATCATAAGGTCAAAAGACTATGAGACATGAAGAATTGTTCATACATCCAGATATGTATGAGGTAGACACAATTCTTTAGTTAGTCTTGAATAACGTTCACAACTTAAGTTAAAGGTTGGACACCTCTATCTTGTTAAAGTTGTGGAATTCTTTTACTAGCATTTGAGTGGGATCAAATGAATATGATGAGTCTAAAATCATTGAAAGGTTTTCGAGTAAAAGAATCTAGTGCACTAGGTGCATTGAACTGGATCACAATGAAATACTTTATCTAGAACCGTCACTAGATATAAGTCTTTTCATTAAAGAGGACAATCAGAGAGTCTATCTGAATCCTGAGATAAATGATGGACTTATGGTTGCAAGTGTTATAATTAGAGCTATCAATGAGTACGATTATATAGCATAGTCTATCCTCGATAGTTTGGTGGTATACATTTGTTAATCGATAGAGGACTTCATTTATAGATATGGACATCGTGGCTCCATTTATTAAATGAGAGTGTAATATCATCATATGGATGTTTTGAGGTATTGGATATTAAATCTCAACGTTGAGTTTTCAATAATGATTATTGAAAACATGGCTTCTGGACAAGTCAAAGTATCCAAGTTCGAAATGTGGTCATATGAGGAAATATGGTAACTTGGAGAGCTATAGGCGGTCTATGAGCTCTTGGCGATTACTGATATTATTCACGAGGATACACCATCTCCTATAAGATTGTCTAGGGTATGAATGAGAAACATCTCCTTATTCTATCTTTATTTAAGAGTTCAATTTTAGCTCTTTAGTGGAATGAGTTAAAATTAATAGATTGGACCTAAGTGAATCATTTGTTGATTGTGATTAGGTTGTGTCTATTGAAGCTTAAATTTAGATAGCCCGCCAAGATCCCCAATCCACACGTATTTGCATGGATCACTTGATATATTCTACCGGGCCGATTTAAGGGTCCATCTAGAATTGTTTTTAATATATCAAGAATATAATATGTCTATTATTTAATTAATGGGCTGCACTATTATATTAATATATTAAAAGGAGACATGTGGGCTTGTTTCTTTTAGTAAGAATGGGTCTGATTAACATATGGGCTTTTATTTAAAGTCCAATGGATTAAATGAAATAAGAAAATAATATATGACCCATTTATATAAGTGGGCGGCAAGGTGTATATATTAACCTAATATATTATTTTGTTTCATTGTTTTAATTAAATAAGAATTAGTTAATTTATTAATTAATTGTTTAATTAAGAAACAAATCTTTTTCTGATCAGGAAATATATTTCCTAAAGTTATACTATTGGTAGTAGTATATTAAAAGTAAAAGACTTGTTTGATAAGAAAATAAATAAATAATTTTATTTATTTAATCAAATAAGAAGTCTTTTTATTTAGTCAATAAAAGAATAAAAATATCTATGAGTTGGATTAGGTTTTGAAGTCTAAAGGTTGATGGAAATTAGGGTGCAACACAAACTCTTTTTGGTATGTGATTTGCAGCAACCCTAGTCCATTTAGAGGAAGATTTCGGCAATCCTAAATAGAAGAGGAAGCAAAATTTTGGCCACCTATATAATACCACATATAGAATTCGGCCACTATAGTTGATTGAATGATTCAATTTTTCTTCTTCTTCTCAATTCATAGAAAATGATAATTTTAATTCTACTAAACATAAAAGAGAGAAGAGATTATTCTTTGATAGTACCCTGATTGCTTGTTCATCAATAAGCTTGTGTGTACAACATCGAATTAGGTTCACGTGAGTTTCGATCATTAGATTGAGAACTCAAAAGTGACCGGAATAATTTTTGTCTTATTTTGATTGTTTTGTGACTAACAAAAGAAAAAGAAAAAGAAAACTTTGTTCATCCATTCTTAGGTTTGCAATTCAAAGAAAAAGGGAGACCACGCTCCTAGGTGATTCACGTACGTGTTCGGATTGGAAGATCTCGCGGTACTGTTCACGATCACTGTTCACGGACGGGGGGGGGGGGGGGGTACTGTTCATGATCAATGTTCACGCGGTACTGTTCACGCGGGTACTATTCACAATCACTGTTCACACAGGTACTGTTCACGCGAGTACTGTTCACGGGCATCAGAAAAGATTTTATGGATTGCCAATCGTGATCAATGTTCACGCGGTACTGTTCACGGGTACTATTCACAATCACTGTTCACACAGGTACTGTTCACGCGAGTACTGTTCACGGGCATCAGAAAAGATTTTACGGATTGCCAATCGACAGTAAGTCAATGGGATCACGCGTCAAGAGGTATTTAACTCTAACCATATATATTTGAGTTTAATTAATTAAAAGGTTAAGGTTCAACTTTGAGAAAAATTTTAAAACCATACGAAATCTATTTTTCGTTTCTTCCGCTGCGTTTTATATCGATTTTTCCCTACAATTGGTATCAAAGCCTTGGTTGTACCTTTTAATTAATGAACGTATATATACGTGAATCTATTTCTTTTTTATTGTGATTATACATGTTTTAGAAAGAGATGGCACTCTAGGTATTCGCATATATAATTACATGTTGAATGTATGGATTTATATATGTTTTATAAAGTGAATTGTTATTGCTCGATTTTGGTCCTAGAATTTCAATGTAATTTTTGTTTCGGATTTGTAACAAGAAGGGTGGTCTATTATCGCCATAATTCCTTCTTGGTAGTTGCTATTGTTTTTTTTTTTTGTATGTAAAATAAGTGCAGTATTTTTTTTTTGTAATCAGGTGCAGTATTTTTTTTGTAAATCTTACTGCAGTAAAAAAAAATAAAAAAAAATTGCTGCAGTAATTTATTCGTGATATGATATAATGTATTCGGGTATTGAAAATTAGAAGACACGAAGAAAAACGAAGCAACCGGAACCAAGAACGAGCACCGTGCGCACCCTAGGACTGGGTTGGGCTGCGCATGGCAAGCCCAATCCTTGGTGGGCTGCGCACGGCAGCCTTGTGTGGCCTTATGGGCTGCGCAAGGCAGCCCCTTTGTGGGGTTGTGGGCTGTGCACGTCCATGGGAGGAGGCCGAGGGATGAGCGTGTGGTTGATGGCCACCTGAAGATCTTGTATTCCTAACAATTGTAATTTACTTGCTTTTCTAGGATGGGCCAAAATTACTCATACATCTGGATATATATGAGGTAGACACAATTCTTTAGTTAGTCTTGAACAATATTCACAACTTAAGATAAATGTTGGGCTCATTTACCTTGTTAAAGTTTTAGATTCTTTTGTTAGCATTTGAGTCGGATCAAATGTGTTATGATGAGTCTAAAATCATCAAAGTCTAGTGTCTTTGGGCAAAAGAATCTAGTGCACTAGGTGCATTGAATAGGATCACAGTGAAATACTTTATCCATAATCGTCAGTGGATAAAAGTTTTCACTTGAGGACAATCGGAGAGTCTATCTCAATCCTGAGATAAATGATGGACTTATGGTTACAAGTGTTATCATTTGAGCTGTCAATGAGTACGATTATATAGCATAGTCTATCCTCGATGGTTTGGTGGTATTCATTTGTTAATCGATAGAAGACTTCATTTATAGATATGGACATCCTGGCTCCATTTATTAAATGTGAGTAGAATATCATCATTTGGATATTTTGGGACATGTTTGGCAGGTTGGATAGGATGGGATTGAGACTATTTTTAGTCCCTTTTCCCACTTTTGGCTTGGTGATGGGATGGGATAAAATAATCTCATCAAATTATTTTATCCCATTTCAACAGGATAAAACTATCCTAACCAAATTGATAGGATTCAAATTAGTCTCATCTTCTTTCTTCTTTCATTGACACTGAGCTAGTGTTCTTGCCCAAGAAGCTCCAAAAGCTACAACTCCTTCTCCAAGTGTTTCATGCCAAGATCAGATGAAACTCCTTCTCCAACCGTTTCATGGCAAGATCTGATAAAAAGAACAGAGACCCCTCTTTTTTTTTACCCAGGACCAAAGTCAACAATTATGCTGTGTATTAAATACACAATAGCAGAATTTTAGAAGAGAAGGAAGAGAAAAAAGAACACACAGCAGAATTTAGAACAGAGAAATGGGAAGATTTGAAGGAAAGATATTCAACATAACCTCAATCCATTTACAATTCAGCTGTTTATAAGCTGATTGTTCGAATGAGTGAATTACAATCAATAAACAGTAAATTAATTAAGCAAAGAAATAGGAACATGATCCATCAATTGTTTGTGGGTGACGCCACTCACTAACAATGAGGCCATGAAGCAATCTTGGGTTCCCTTTTATTTGCACACTAACAACACTAACAATTAGAATCACAACAACTGCCTACAATCTCTGGACCACATGACCACTTTCTCATGATCTAGCCTTTCCTTCTTTATGTCTTGTTGCATTGCTGAAATTCAGCCATATCAATTGCACACTATGAAAGAACATATTCATCACAAAAGTATCAGAAAAACAAACCTTTGGTCAATAATGTTCATATTCTACAATTGTGAAGTATATGACGAGCAACAGAACCACTCTTACAGATATAGAGACCCTTCTCTTCTTCTTTTTATCCTAGAAAAAAAAATCAAAGAAAGCCCCCTTTTTTGGGCCCTGGCTTCATTTCCTCATATTTTAAATACCCAAAAATTAAAAAAAATTAAAAGAGAGTGAAAAAAAACAAAGAAGATAGCGGCCTAGTGACCTCCATCTCACCAAACTAGTAGCAGTTACATTGCATTGAAGCTTAAGAAACCTCCCACTTCAATCATCATCATTTTCTGTCTGCAACAACACTCTTATTTTCTCTCTCTAGCTCTCTTTGTGTGTTAAAGAGACATAGGACAACACAAAAAAAACGCAGAGATTTACAAGAATCAGAGACGAAGTGGGAAAGAGCAGAGCAGCTTCATTTTTGTTGAGAGCGTGAATTGATGGAATGTCGAAAAGAAGGGAGAGAGGGTGGGTGTTTTTTGATATTGTATCCAATCCAACAACATACCAAACATGGGATTGGTTTATTTTTACTCCTATCTTTAGTGGAATGAGATAAAATTAATAGATCGAATCTAAGTGAATCATTTGTTGATTGTAATTAGGTTATGTCTATTGGAGCTGAAATTTAGATAGCTCGCCAAGATCCCCAGTCCACACAAACTTGAATGGATCACTTGATATATTCTACCGGACAAATTTCTCGGTCCATCTAGAATTGTTTTTGGATTTCGAAATCCAAAATTTTTGGAGAGGTTCGGTCATGTATGATCAAGACACACGGTAACTCTTCAAATGCATGTGATGGGCAGCCAAGGATGTGGGAATCCTTGGGCGGCCTTAATGGGGTGCAATTAGCATTCCATTAATACATTAAGAATATAATTTGCACATTTTATTTAAATGGGCTGTTAAATTATATTAATGTATTAATTTAAGTCATGTGGACTATTTTTTAGTAATTATGAATGGGTCTAGTTCACATGTGAATTTTTTTTATTAAAGTCCAATGGATTTAATAAAATAGAAAAATAATATGTTGCCCATGTATAGGCTTGGGCGGCAAGGGCTAATTTATTAACCTAATATATTGTTTTAGTTTATTATTTAATTAAATGGAAATTAATTAATTTATTAATTAATTATTTAATTAAAAGTCAAAATATTTTTCTAACTAAGAGTATGACTCTTAGGTGTCGTTTTGTTTCCACTTGAAACTTAAGGGCCTGAATCATAATTATTAAGTTGATTTGTTTATTTTTTTAAGTGGTCAAACAACTTAAAAATATCAAAAAACAACTTAAAATAAAAAATAAAAAATCCTGACTTTTCACTTAATTGCAAATCATTGAATTGCATTATATGCAATCCAAAATCTTTTCTTCCGATACTATCCCCCATATATAATATATTTCCAATTTCATTATAATTATATATGGTAAAGAAATCTTTATTTTAATATATTGTTTTTTTTAAAAGCTTTAAAAATAAAAAAGAACCCTAATCACTTCTTATATTGGTGTTAAATATCAATACTTTATTATGATATTAGGGTGATGTATTTATATATTATTTTTTAGAGTGTTTTGTGTGAGTTTTCCTACTGTCCTTTTTATTTTTGAAAAAAAAAACATTTTCTTTTCTTTTAGTAAAAATGAAGTTTATATGTAATCGAAGAAGAAGATCATGATCATATGTGTTCATACATAATTATTAATTTTGGATTGTTTTCATTCTAGATTATATGTACAATTGTTTAACATGGATATAAATGTAAAATTACTTAGTTTTAGACAATTTTACTTTTTAAAAACAAACGTGTTAACAATAAATTCAGATGTGAGGAAAAAAACAAACAAACATGTCATTCAAGTTCAGATTTCAGTCCTTCTTCAGTCTTAAGGAAAATTCAGGACTGTTTAGTCTTCAGACAAAAAAAACAAACAACCCCTTTGTGTGATACTATTGTTAGTAGTATGATAAGTATCAAAAACCTTATTTGATAAGTAGATAAATAAAAAGGTTTTATTTATCTAATCAAATTAGGAAGTATTTGATATATATCAAAACTTTAATTGATAATTAGTCAATTAGCAAGTTATTCATAAAGTCACAATTTTTTAATTGATATTCAAAAATTTATTATTGAATAATACACTCATGAGTTGGAATATGTTTGAACTACTAAGTTGATAAGAGTTTTTGGTGAAACAAAAATCCTCCACATGATAGGAGAATGTTTGGCCACCTTATAAATCTATCAAGGGAGTTCGGTCATATAGTTGTTTTTTAAGAAGAGAATTCGGCCAAAGAGTTTTTCAAGAAGAAATTTTTTTATTCTTTTGCTATAATAAAAAAAACTCCAACTCATAGAGAATTCGGCCAAGAGGGAAAGAGAGAACGTTTTTGTTTTCGATAGTACACTAGAAGCTTTTATATCAAAAGGCTTTGTGCACAACATCGAATTAGGGTTCACGCGAGTTTTCAATTAAAAGATTAAGAATTCACAAGTGACCAAACGTTCTTTGTTTTCTCTAGGAGGGTTATTGTGACTAACAAAAGAAAAAGGTTTTTTGTTTTCCATCCTCAAGTATACAATTCAAAGAAAGGGAGCCCACACTCTTAGGTGATTCACGTTCGTGATTGGATTGGAATATCTTACGGATTCAAATCAACGCAATATCAATCGTCACCGTGGAAAATGTATGATACTTTTAATTATATATTAATTAATCAAGGGTTAAGGTTCTTTCTTTTAAAAGGAAATTTTTTGAAATATACAAATCTTATTTTTTGCTTTTGCTGCATGATTTTCCTTACACATATTGCACATATATAGCTCCATTCGGTTTGAGGGTTGTTTTGATTACTCACATTTTTGTACAGGTCTTGTATATATAGTGATACTCGATTTGGGGGTCATCATGCCCCCACTCCGCCATTTTTGTTAAAAATAATGCTTGATGTTGGTTTGTGCATAAACGCCATAATTGCATAGATTGCATTACTTTTTATGATGAGCCATTTTCGAGTCTTTTATTTTGTTGGACATTGATTGTGCTTGATTAGTGCCTAGGTTTGTTGTGTTTTGTGTCTAGTTAGGTGTGCGCCGCTAGGCCAGGCTCTCTAGTCTTCAACATTAAGGACAATGTTGGGTTTTGGTTAGGGGGTGTAGACGCCTTGTTGAGTAATCTTTTTGTTTTTTTGTCTTTTGGGTCTAAAATTTTCAAATTTGTCGCATCGGCCAAATTTTTGAGCTTTAACTAGCTTGGATGACACTTCTCTCATCATATGCGTCACATACCATAGAACATACATCTCATACATATAGTGGATTGCATGATGGATGTATTCATTCCCTTGATAGACTTGTTATGGAAATGATCTTAGGCAATGTGTGTGCAACTAGCTACTTAAAAAGCCTAAACACATTCCTAATCCCTTATGTGTGCCCCATATCCAATTTTGAGGCCAAACACTTACCCTTTTCATTTGGAACCACAATAAACCATATAGCCATAAGCCAAACACGAACCAACCCTTTAATTGCCAATCATGTAGGTTGTGTGTGTGTGTGTGTGTGTGTGTGTGTGTGTGTGTGTGTGTGTAAAGTGGTTGAAAGGTGTAAGCTCTTATATGAAATAGTATGTAATTACGCAATTATCTAAAATGTGAATGAAATGGCTCAAATTGTCAAAGTGCTAAAATTGCACCTAGAGCCAAATTGTCAAATGTATATGTGCAAAGGAAAAAGTAAAAAAAAAAAAGGAAAAATAATGAAAAGGAAAAGCAAAAGAAAGAAAAAGAAAATCAATGCAAAAGAAAAACAGAAAAGAGAATGAGCCTTGAAAGTAATTGTAAAGTACTCACATTGTGGAGTACAAAAATTTGTAGCACAAATGTGTATGTAAGTTAATGCCTAGTCGTTAGAATGTGATTGATTGATTGTTTAGTAGAGCTTGGTATGGGGTGTGTGTGAGTATATGTAAACATGATTGGTGTTCTTTGAACTCATATTTCCCTATTTCGTTGTTTCACCACATTAAACCCCATGGCCCCAATACAACCAAAAGGGAAAGTCTTTTTTGGTCCATAATTAGTCTTGATTGGGAATGTTTGCTGAAGCTTGATCTTCCACGTTCATGGGATAGTGAATCCTTCATAGGCTAGTTCACAGACATTATTGGTCTTTCAATTTACATGTATGCAATGCATTATATTTCTATGCACAAATTCCATCTTTCCATACCTTGTTTAAGTGTGAACTTAGGACTCTGAGCAAAAAGAAAAGAGAGACTCCACGAGAGGCTAGAGTCGAAGTGAATTACGTTTAGGGTGTGAAAGTGAGTAGTTCTCGATACGAGAGCGCTCTTAGGTGTGGGATTCGTGATTGTGCGATTTTTCCTTTAGTGCCTTAGAGTTGCTTTAGAACATATTGCATATGTCTACTTCTCTCTATCACACATCCTTGTATCTCATCACCGGTTGGACATGCGGCAGTTTGAATTGTTTGTTTTCGAGTCTAGGAAAGTTTTTAGACCGAGTCATGTTTGTTGTGTTGAGTGTCTTTGTTTTGTTTTATTTTGAGATTGCTCTAGGATGAGCAAAGGTTTGGTTTGGGGCTATTTGATCGAGCCAAAATTGTTATATATTTTGGCCTCATTCCTTATCCCATGTATTGTTTTCGAGCATGTTTTCATGTCTTATGAGCTCTTTTTATCACATTTGCAAGCAATAGGTGAAATTCCGGTCTTGGAGAAGAAAGTGGAGAATTCGGGTGGAAATCAGATGATGAAGTAAGAAGATAGTAGTAGTGAGTTGGTGTGTGAGCAGGTACCCTTACCCGCGCATAAATCGCACACTTTCAAGGCTTCAGAACTTCGCTGGTCATACCAGCGCATCAACCGACGGACCGAAAATCTGAAATCCTCTAAAATTGACCAAAGTGCCCAGTTTGTTGGTGCCGTGCGAGTCCTACCAGTGCAGTTACCAGTGAACATAAGAAAGAAGAAGCATGAGAGGATATGTACGGGTCACTACGCGGGTCCTTACATGCGCACATGTACCCACGCACTAAGTTGTATCAAGTCGCCATATCAGCATTTCAGACCTAATTTTTGGCCCCTTATAAATATGTCTTGTTCTTATTTTGAAAGAGGAGGAGATCCATACACCACCAACCACTTCCAAGATCACTATTTTATCTCCCTTACATCACTAACCACTAACCTAGGTCTAACCATCACCCTCATCATCTACCCATGGACACTTGGAGATAGGATTCAAGCTTGAAGGAAGGAGAATGTCTACATGAGTCTTCTCTATCTCCCTTCTCCTTGTTTTTTCCTTGCCTACTCAAGAATACAAGATGTTAGGCTTTGTAATGAACTTTATTTTTTAAATATAAATCTATAAAATGTTTCATTCATTGTTTTTAATTGATTTCAAGAATGATTTGTTTTAGATTGTACATGACTCAATTTGCAAACTGTTTGAGAATTTATTTGAGTAGAGAATTTGGTATACATGACGCTTGGTTCTCTTAAGCTCTTTTGAATTGGAGGATTGAACAAGAGTACATGACTTAAGTAAAATCTGGACATATTAATCTCAATTTCTATCTAATCTCAAATGGGTAATCAATCATATACATCCTAGGTTGGTTGCTTGTAAGAGGTTAAGTATCAATACTATACATCCTAGGATTTGTGACTTTATAAATAGATTATTCCCTTATTTTGATAGATGTTCATTCATGCACAATCACTTGTGGGTGGTCAAAACTATACGTTATAGATTGGACACTCATAAGTGGTATACAACCAATCATATACTTCCTAGGTTGGTTACACAAGATTAAAGCACACTCATGAGAAGTTCATGATTTGCCCATCATTCACTTGTTTGGTCCATCAATTCTTTAGTTCTCATTATCATATTTTCACATTAGTTGCATGCTAGATTAACTAGCTTAATTGTAGTTGCCTTGTAGTTATTAGCTTCTCAAATCAACCATTGATATTTACATGTTTTGTTTTACTTTAGTAGTAGTTAACTCGTTTTAGCCATTTATTTTCCCTTTCCCTATGGATGATACCCTTACTTGCCTTTGCACTTGTTTTGTAACATTTTGAGGCCTTTAAGGTTTTTATAAATTACTTTTGACAGACATTTTCTAACGACAGAAGCGCTCTCGTCACCTATCCGCAGTTCCTGAACCCTGGAATGTTTCTTACGAGACACGCTGATAAAGGTTTCATGGTTCCTTTCACTATTCAAGAACAGCAGAACTTGTTACGCGAACACGACTATAAGAAAATTTGCTATTCCTATCGTTGTTCATAAACCGTGGAACCTGTTGCACAAAAAATAGTTGGAAGAAATTTCATTTTTCCTATTGCGGTTCATAAACTGTGGAACCTATTGCGTGAAAAACACTGATAAAGTGTCGCTGTTCTAATCGCGGTTCATGAACAGCGGAATCAGCCTTGCGGAAAACACTGATAGACTTTCACAGGACATTTCGCGGGACTGGTACAACAAGACCACACTTAGATCTAACAATGAAGTGCAAGTATGATATGTGTAATGGATGCACACATATAAACAATTAGACCACAAATGCAAGATGAACAAAACATTCATGACTGGTGTGTGTGTACAACTTGATCTCTTCAAAGAGTCAAGAACAAGTAGTATACCTTTGAAGTGATATTGAGCTTGAGGATTTGGAGATTCTATCGAAGCTTGATCACGAAAAATGATGAGCATAATCTACCCTTACAAATTAAACCCCAATGTGGTTTGTCAACCAAGAAACCCAATCAAAAGTGAGGAACTTACAATCTTAAGTGTGGTATAATTCGTTTCTGGTTATATGAACGGAAACGTTCGCGCTCGCACGGTGGTGTGCTTGCTTAGCGTGATGTTTGATCTCTTGAGAAGGTCTCATTCATCTCTTAGATAGGTCTTAGATCATATGGTCTTATACCATGAATTCCAGCATCTTTTTGTTCCCTAACCGCGAAAAATGTCCTGCGAAAACATTATCAGTTTTTTTTGGAGGCAAGTTTTGTCTACTTATCTCGCACACTTTGTGCCACGAAAAAGCCTGTTATACATTATCAATGCTTTTCGCGAGACAAGTTTCATCTACTTGTCTTGCGAACTACATGCCGCGAAAAATCTTGTTACATTATTAGTGCTTTTCGCAGGACAAGTTTCGTCTCCTTATCTCTATTCAATGTTTAGTAAAACTCAGAACTGTTCGAACAAAATAAATAAACAAATAAACGACCTCTTACCGTAGTGTTACATAATTAGTTATAACTTAATATTCAATTTAGTCTAACGTATAAAAAAACAATTTAATAAAACAAAAATGAAAATTACCAATAGACACTCTATAAAAGAGAGCTGATCAGACGATTAATATACCTAATTGAGGTCCCCATTTCCTAGCTTTTGTTCTCGTTTTCGAGTGTGTTTGGTAGATAAGTGTTTGTTGAGCCTTGTGTAGGTATATATTCCCTATTTCAAGGTTTTGAGCTTAAAAGACTAGTTGGGAAGCAAAATGAGCCAAAAAAAGGATATATCGAAAATATTCATAGTTGTCGCAGCCTCGCCGTCGACCCAAACCGTAATGTGATTTGTGGTCAACCATGGCAATTTTCTATGGTGGATCCACCGTTGATCTAGAACACGACATAGAGACCACGGCACAGGTCAACTTTGTTTTCCAAAGGTTAGTGGGCTCAAATTGTAAAGTGCCCATGCAGAAAACCTAAATTTCGGGGTCTATAACTCCCTCCTCAGATTGAACTGGGTTTTGTTCCACCTATTTTTAGAAAGCATTAGAATTCTTCTTTCCAGCGGTTTTTACAGATCTCAATTCCGGGTTTTCTAGAGGGAGTTATGATCGTTTACATAACACTGCGGGAGACTAGAAACCAAACAGCGGCAGAGAGCTTCGTGCAGAACACTCAACTTTCAGCGGGCATATCTTCCTCCTCGGATCTAACCATGATGATTTATTTATATATTTGGAAAGCCCCAGAAGTCCACTTTCCAGTGGTTTTTACGAATCGTAATTCCGGGTTTTCTATAGGGAGATATATGCATTTTCGAAACGGTGGGTGAAGCTGATTCCATACCAGTGTGCGAGGCGACCTACGAGGCGACCAACCCTCACTCGCCTCACCACTCACCTAAACCTCTGCCCCAAACATCACAGCAGGCGAGGCGACTTGCGAGGAGACCATTCCACTCGCCCCGGAGGTCGCCTCGGAGGCAAGAAGGGCCAAAATGGTCCTTTCGCACCCAAATTTGTCCCCAAAATTTTCCTAACTATAAATACACAACTTTTCTCTCTTCTCTTCAGCTAAAAATAGAGCAGTTCTTCATTCTTCATCTTCTTCTTCATTTCATAATAGAGAGAGAGAGAGAGAGAGAGAAGCTTTTCAAAGTTCCCTTGGAGGTTTTCCTCCATGGGAGGCTTCCCATATCCATTTTCTAGCATAACCCACCACATTTGAGAGTAGATTACATAGAGATAAGAGTGGTCTAGGACCAATTTCGGGCAAGCATAGGATGGAGCTCTTGGAGGATTCTTCAAGGGTTTAGTTTCCTTTATCTCATCTTTGTATTTCATGTTATCCTTATATGTAATCCCCATTTGGGAATATTTGTAAACCAAATTTGTGCTCAATATATGTGCTTTTGTTATTATATTCATTTGGGTTTTGATTTGCTCTTGATATTTATTGATAATCTCATGTTGTGAATGACATGTGTATGGATGATTGGAAATTGATATGTGCTTATGGATGGGATTAGGAGTAGATTAGCTTAAGTGTAGGAGTAGTTATAATCAAATATACCATTTGTGTGTGTACATCTTTGGAATGTCGAAATGCCATGTTAGGATTGATTTGAGTGTTTGTGGGTTTCGGTTGTACCTCAAAGGATGGAGCTCTTGGAGGATTCTTCAACGGTTTTGTTTCCTTTATCTCATCTTTGTATTTCATGTTTTCCTTATGTGTAATCCCCATTTGGGAATATTTGTAAACCGAATTTGTGCTCAATATATGTGTTTTTGTTGTTATATTCATTTGGGTTTTGATTTGTTCTTGATATTCATCGATAATCTCTTGTTGTGAATGGCATGTGTATGGATGATTGGAAATTGATATGTGCTTATGGATGGGATTATGAGTAGATTAACTTAAGTGTAGGAGTAGTTATAATAAAATATCTCATTTGTGTGTATACATCTTTGGAAGGTCGAAATGCCATGTTAGGATCGATTTGAGTGTTTATGGGTTTCGGTTGTACCTCGAAGAATGATCAATCCGGGTACGTCCGTAATCACTTAGCTCCTAAGAATAGATGAAACCTATTTTATGCATGATCGTGCTAGAATAGGTTCTGGCTTTATGTTCCTATGCTTAATGGTAGGGACTAGAGACACATTGCTCTTCCATGACCTTTTTGGGGAGTGATTAGTGTTTCGAATCTCTTAATTGAGAGAACAAGCCCTCAAACTTGATTTGAATGTGCTTAATTCCTAACAATCGCTTGTATGCACTTATATTTGGTGAACTTGTAAACCCTTGTGTAACCATTATTTTGCATCTCTCCAATCCACCCTTTTTGTATTTCCCATTTAATCATCATTCTTACCATTCCATATTCTTTTGTTTTCATTTTCATTATTTACATTTCCTTTGCGCACACACACACACACCACTCTAACCACATCCGCATTCTATTTACACTGCTTCTATAAACACTAGAACTAGATCCGGATAACACCTTCCTGTGGACGATACCCTCGCTTACCGCTTTACTATTTTTTTGCTAGTTTAGAGCATATTGCATAGGAACTTTTAGTATAAATAACTTTTGCTAATCACAATTTTGTAACGACACAAAAAGAGAGTATCAAGAGCCTCAAAATTAAAATATTGTTTTAATTGGATGTTCCACTGCCTATCAATTTCTTGTGACCTCATCTGTCTTCATCTCCTACTTAAACTCTCAACTTGGCTTCACCCACTTGCCTTTATCATTGCTCACATTGAAAGTGGTGATCACCTCTAATGTGCCTATATATATATATATATATATATATATATATATGTGTGTGTGTGTGTGTGTTTCATTTCCTTTGTAAATTTTGATCACTGGTAATCAATACAAAAGTAATTCTTCTCTCATCTCTTATCTCTCTCTCACATCTCTCTTCTTTATTTATCACTGATCACTCCCAGCTCTCATCTCTCACTTATTTATTCAATTTTTCTTTATTTTATTTTATAACACAATATCAGCACGATTGCATGTAAGTAAAAAGGATCCCCTGATGGGTGATGTACAAACATCTCAACATTCTTGATCTATATATAGTTTCATTTAGAAGATGGCTTATGCGGTCAATGAAACATATATATATATATATATAGTTCTAGATTTATTTATTATACTTTATAAATATCCGCATTTAATTATCCGTAGTATATAAGACTGATTACGACTGTGTCGACAGAGACTGTCTAAATTATACTCAATATATAAGATTGTGTTAGGTTTTAGATTTGTGTTGGCTTGATTCCATAACAAAACTATCTTTCTTTGTAATTTTAGTTGCTTAGGTGTTTCGTGATCGATTCAAGCTTCAAAGAGGAAAAGCAACTTCGCATGCAAAGTTCGTCTTCAAGAGGAAAAATGCTTTCTTAAATACTAAGGTATTGAGAATTTTCTTCCTCTTGCAAGGCATTTAAGGCACTCACATACATTGCATTCATATGTGTCCCTGCATCGTTGTGCAAAATTTAGTTTAACACAATGCACACACTTATACATGTATGCACATGCATTAGACTTAAAGTTGACAATTTGCATAAATTGTATGTTCTAGGATTAGTTCCAGGAAATTGCATACTTGTGTGTTCTTGTGTTTATTTGTTTTTGTTTATTTTGTAATGAACTTCATTTTGAGCTTATATAATTCCTCATTGAGTTCCAATTAATTTGGTTATTCATTCATTACGTTTCGAGTTCAAAATAGGAGGTTAAGAAACTTTCCGTGATTTTATCGTACATGGTTTTCATTCTTATTTTTCAAGTTGAATTCCATATTGTTTGTAATAGTTTTCTTGACGTCTTTTGGACGTGAGGGAATCCCGGTTCGTAATCAGAAAAATGGATTCGAATTCTGAATTTGGAGGTCGAAGAACGATCGAAGAACACGAGAGGTGCGTGAAAGGGAGCAAAAGAGAAAAAAAAAATGGAAAATTGTCATTTGCCCCCCTTGGCAGTGTAGGCGCATGAGGCTCACGCCAAAAATGTCTTGCTATTCACGAGAGCAGCACGCCAATCTCACTTTTCATGTTTTAAAAGGGTTTTATTACATATATTGCATGTACATGGATTTTGGTGTGTCATGCTCAATTAAATGCATGTGTTAACTTGACATTTTCTCCTATTGGTCATATGAGAATTTCCTTATGTGAGCTTATCACACCGGATAACTCTCTCTCTCTCTCACGCAAAAATTCAAATAGTGGGTGTGGTGGGAAGAAAATTTGAGCAGAAAATTTTTCAAAAACTTTCTCAACTTTCAAACACCATAACTATCTCCAATCAACTTCGATTTTAGATTTTCAAAATCCGAAATTGTTGGTCTTGAAGAGAGAAACAAATCCCATGCATTTTTAGAGTGAAAAAATGCTCATATTTTTCATGATGGTCTGATCTCAGTTCGTGAGTCATTGTTTGTAAGTGAATCAATTCTTTTCATTTTTCTTTCATGATCTTCTTAATGATTCTTCTTATAAGAGTTGAAAGAAATGTTTAGAATGATTTTGATTCCATTTTTAGGATTTGTTTGATTTGACATCATGATTAGTTCATTCTTTGATTGAATATTATTTTTGCTAATCTTGAAGAACATGAGTTTAAATCTAGAATCTATTTCGTATATTTGATCTTGATTGTTGATTTCTAGATTTGATCATATGTTTTAAGAACTAGAATTTCTTAATTGTGATTTTGATTTTTCATAACCTAGTTCTTGATTTTTTTGTTTTGTTTGTTGAATATGTTGAAAACTTCAAGTGTTAACTTGTTCACTTGATTTCAAAGTTAGTTGTGCGATTTTCATTGAAAAACTTGTTATACTAACTTTGATTGACATGTTTAGATTTCTAGATAATTTTTGTGAATGAGTTTGAATGCTTAATCTAGATTTCTAATCACATGTTCATAAGGATTACTTACATTTGCTTGTGAGCTTGTTTTGTGCAAAAACAAATTTTTCATAGAGTGTGTTTGATAAACTTGCTCTATTTGCTTGTATTTGTATCATTTGCATTCACTTAGATCATTTGCCTTGTAAGAGGTTAGAAGTCACATTCCTTAGAGTGATTCTTTGGATTGTGCATTGGAAGTCGCATTTTGGAGAGGTGTTCTTCAATTTGTGCAAGGAAGTCTTGGCTAGGATCGGGTTGATCCGGATAGCTAAGCAAAGAAGTCTTGGCTAGAGTCGGGAGGACTTGGATAGCTAAGCATTGTAAGTCTTGGCTAGGATCGGGATGAGCCGGATAGCTAAGCAAGGAAGTCTTGTCTAGAGTCGGGGTGACTTGGATAGACAAGCAAGGGAGTTTCCTAGAGACGTGTGGTCTTGGATAGGAAGTCGGCATAGTAAGTTCACTAGGCCCGAGGGTAAAGTAGGTGTAGATAGCTTAGAGAGTGAATCTTGTGTTGATTGCCTCTTGAGTGTGTAACATCTATTTGTCATAGTAGATTGCTTTTTCCGGTTGTTGTGGAGTCAACCCGTGGATGTTTACTCATTTTGAGGTTTTACCACGTAAAAACACCTTGTGTTGATTTTTGGTTTTACTATCTGTACTTTCTATAAACTTGTATTGATTCATCCATTGCTTAATTGTATTCATATTGTTTTGTTGAATCAATATAATTGTTAAAGTCTCCTTGTAAAATTGACTATCTTGTGAGTAAAAAGAAATAGTAAGAATTTTGAGGCTATACCTATTCACCCCCCCCCCCCCCCCCCCCCCCCCCCCCTCTAGATATATTTGACACTATAACATTAAGGGAATTTCAATTGGTATCAGAGCGGGTGTCTAGAGGTAATTAGATAGATCCTTGTTATAGTGTTTGTGTTTGTTTGTGGTTAAAAATGTTTAAGGAAGTTTTATCCTTCATGTCTTCTAGTGGTGCTATTAACCAAGGAGATCAAAAGACAAAAGGTCTAGCTCAAGAAAATTAGAGAATCTCTAGGTTGAATAGATCTCTTTATGAGAAGCTAAAAGAAATTCAAGATCTTAGCTTAAAAGAGAATAATGACCTTAAAGACAAAATCCTTAGTCTTTAAATAACTTGAAAGATAGTAATGAAAGACTAGGAGTTTTGAAACACGAAATTGAACTAAGAGATAATTCTTTTGATTGTGCTAAAAGACTTGAAAATGTGCTTAGAGCCAAACTTATTTAGCATGAGAATCAAGAGAGAGTGCTTAATGACAAACTTAATGAGGTTAATAAGATGATAAGCAAGATGTCATCTAGTTCTAACAAAGTGGAAACTCTTATTAAGATTGGAAAGCATCCAAGTGACAAAAGAGGTTTAGGATATGTTAATGAGAAGATTACTCCTTCAACTAACAAACCTACTTTTGTCAAAGCAAGTAGCAAATTGAATATAGGTACACTCTCTAACGGTAAAGCTATGGATGCTACCGGAGGTGCCTCAACATCAACATCAACAATGAAGATCAAAGAAAAGACTCAACAAGGTCAAAGACAATGTTCATCATCTTCAAATGCAAAAGGCAAAGCATCAAGGATTGTCCATCAAAAATGTAAATTTGTGAGAAGGAAAAATGCATTGGATGCTAGAGCAAATGGTAAACTTCTCAAATTCATACCTATTTGTCATTATTGCAATATGGTAGGACATATAAGACCTAGACGTTTTGAATACATTCGTAAGTGTAAAAAAGTCATTGATTTGCATGATATGTCTTTTTTGAATGGTCCTAGGCAATTATCCTTTTATGGATTTAGAACTAGACCTAGGAAGACCTTGGAAAAGCATGTTGATAAGAATGTTGTTGATGACTTGCTTGGAAAATCTTGTGTTGTGCCTCACTCTACTATGAATTAGAAAATTGGTAATGCTTTGTTTGATTTGTTTGAAAATGTGACCAATAAAGTCAATGTGCCTAATAACAAGTCAAAGCATGTTAATGGAAGTAAGAGTGAGAAACTTGTCAAGAGAGTTTGGGTTAAGAAAAACACAACACAATGTCATGTTGCACAATATGCTCTTAGAGCTAACTCATCCTATTGTTGGTACCTAGATAGCGGTTGCTCTAGAAACATGACTGGTAAAAAAGATTTCTTTAAGAATCTTGTTATGAAAGACGGTGGATGGGTTACATTTGGTGATGGCACCAAAAAGCAAGTTCTAGGCAAGGGAACAATTTGTATCCCCGGATTGCCTAAACTTAGAAACACTTTGTATATGGATGGTTTGCAAGCTAACTTGATAAGCATAACTCACTTGTGTTAAATCTTTGAAAAAGTTAGTTTTAACAAATATGTGTGCACTATAACTGATAAAAAGGGCAAGGTTGTTTTAGAAGTCAAAAGATCTTTAGATAATTGTTATTGTCTAGAGATAGATCCTTTAACTTGCAATATGGCTCATGCGTGTAACAGGCTTGATTTGTTGCATCAAAGGTTAGGCCACATGAACTTTAAGGACTTAAAGAAGCTTGAAAAACATAGAATGGTTAGAGGTCTGCCTAGTCTTGGTAGGAAGCTAGAATGTGTTTGTGAACCTTGTCAATTAGGTAAGCAAACCAAAGTGTCTCACAAAAAGAACACTTATATAGCTACCAAGAAGCCCTCAGAACTAGTGCATATGGACCTAATCAGACCAATCCAAACCGAAAGCATCAATGGCAAGAAATACATTCTTGTTTGTGTTGATAACTTCTCTAGGTTTGCTTGGGTGTATTTTCTTAGGAACAAGACCGAAACATTTGATTACTTCAAGAAATTTTGTAAACAAGTTCAAAATGAAAAAAGTCTTGGGATTAAGAGAATATGTCTCATTAGGAGTGATCATGGGAGTGAGTTTGAGAATGCCAAGTTTAGTGAGTTTTGTGATGGTTTAGGGATATCACATGAGTTCTCGACTCCTAGAACTCCTCAACAAAATGGTGTTGTTGAGAGGAAGAAAAGAGTCTTACAAGAGATGGCTAGGGTCATGCTCAACAGCAAGATAGTCCCTAGGAACCTTTAGGCCGAAGCGGTCAATACCGCTTGTTATGTCACGAATAGAGTTTTTAGAAGGCCTGGCACAAGACAAACCTCCTATGAACTTTGGAAAGGTAAGAAGCCTAAGGTGAATTGCTTTCATACCTTTGGAAGTAAGTGTTTTATTTTGATTGATAGAGATCACTTGGGTAAGTTTGATCCCAAAAGTGATGTTGGTATCTTTGTTGGGTATGCTAATAATAGTCGAGCCTATATGGGTTTTAATTTGAAAACCAAGACTATTATGGAATCTATTAATGTGAAAATAGATGATTGTAGCATGCTTGATTTGTGTGATGATAAAAGTGTTAATGAACATAAAGAAAATCTTTTGAAGTACACTAATGCAGCTATTGATGTGACTAGTTGTGAAGTTAGTGAAGATTCACATAGTGAGCCTAGTCAAAATAATGAAAATGATAGTAGTGTTGATCTAGAAAGTCAAGGGTTAGAAAATGCTTTAAATGACAATCAACAAGGTGATCAAGTTATTGAACTTTCAAACCCTAGACTTAGAAACATGCACTATCAAGAAGATATCATAGGTAACTTAAATGAAGGGGGAGAACTAGAAGGCAACTAGCTAACCAAATTTCATATGCTTGCTACACTTCTCAAATTGAACCTAAAAACATTAATGAAGCCATTGTTGATGAATATTGGGTTGGGGCTATGCAAGATGAACTTAATAAATTTGAGAGAATTGAAGTATGGTCCTTAGTTCCTAGACCTAAAGATATTAATGTGATTGGCACAAAATGGGTATTTAGGAATAAGACCGATGAAAGTGGCAAGATTGTGAGAAATAAAGCTAGACTAGTGGCTCAAGGTTACACTCAAGTTGAGGGTGTAGATTTTGATGAGACATTTTCACCTGTTGCACGTCTTGAGTCCATTAGACTTTTGTTGTCCATTGCATGTCTTAAAAAATTCAAATTGTTTCAAATGGATGTCAAAAGTGCTTTTCTCAATGGATACCTTCAAGAAGAAGTGTATGTTGAACAACCTAAGGGTTTTGTAGACCCACACTCTCCTAATCATGTGTACAAGTTGAAAAAAGGCTCTTTATGGCCTTAAGAAAGCTCCTAGAGCTTGGTATGATAGGTTGACTCAATATCTTGTTGAGAACAACTATAGGAGAGGTGGCATTGATAGAACTTTGTTTGTCAAGCATCATGATAATGACATTTTTGTTGCACAAATATATGTTGATGACATTATTTTTGGGTTTACATGTAAAACCAAAGTTAATGAGTTTGTGAATGTCATGTCAAGTGAATTTGGAATGAGTATGGTGGATGAGCTCAATTACTTTCTTGGTATGCAAGTGAAACAATGTAGTGATGGTATTATGTTGTCTCAATCCAAATATGCTAGAAATCTTGTTAAGAAATTTGGGCTTGACAATGGAAAATATTTTGAAACACCCATAAGTACTACTCTTAAACTTGACAAAGATGAAAAAGGGAAGAGTGTTGACCAAAGTCTTTATAGGAGCATCATAGGTAGTCTTCTCTACCTAACGACTAGCAGGCCGGATATTTGTTTTAGTGTTGGTTTGTGTGCTAGGTTTCAAGCTATTGCTAAGGAGTCTCACTTGAAAGCCGTTAAAATAATCATTAGGTATATAACAGGAACATATAATCTTGGCTTATTTTATTCCTTTGATACTAATGATATTCTTGTTGGCTATTGTGATGCGGATTGGGTGGGAAACATTGATGATCGTAAAAGTACATCGGGCGGTTGCTTTTACTTGAAGAATAACTTGGTTTCTTGGTAAAGTAAGAAACAAAATTCCATCTCTCTCTCTTCTTCCGAAGCCGAGTACATTGCGGTCGGAAGTGCATGCACACAACTTCTTTGGATGAAGCAAATCCTTAAGGATTATGAGATTGAACAAGGTAAAATGACTCTCTATGGTGATAATATGAGTGCCATTAATATATCTCTAAGAATCTGGTTCAACACTCACGCACAAAGCACATAGATATTAGGCATCATTTCATTAGAGAACTTGTTGAACATTCTATTGTTTCTCTTGTGCATATGCCTACTAAAAATTAACTTGCGGATTTGCTCACTAAGCCTTTGGACAAAGAGAGATTTAAATCTCTTAGAAGATCCATTGGCATGATTTGTGTTGATTGATGTCTATGTGTGTATGTGGGTGGCTTGATAAGCAAAACTTATTTTGAATATCAATTTATTTGAGAGCTACTCACTTGAGAAGTAATGATCTTGAACAAATAGCTTTTATTGTTTCTAGATCATGCACTTGAGCTTTAAAATCTTGTTTTACAAAAGTGCACTAATGTTCTCTTATATGTTTAAGTTTGAGTAATTGAGTTTGAAAATAGATTATGGATGCATCTAATTTTTTTTTGCTTAGTACATGATAGATGACCTATGGTTAGTATCCATTTTGCTTCGGCATCTACATAGAACTCAACGAGCACCTTCATGAAAAGGGCTAGACACCTTGGTTGTGAAGCCGCCCAATGTAGGATAGGGCTACACCATTGTGATGAGTGAAAGCCGTCATGAGGAGTATATGTTTATGTTAGAAAAATCAAAGAAGTGTTGAAAAGGAATCAATAAAAAAATCTTTGATTCAAAGCCTATTAAAAAACATTTTAAAAAAATTAAGAGGCTTAAAGGAGTATAGTTGAAAATTGTGATTGCTCGGGTTGAAAAACAGAAATGGGAAAACTAGCCACATGTACACACACACTCATATGTTGAAATCTATTCTTTTAAAGCAAAAATTCCGGATGATAATCGGTTTGACCTTGATTGGAAATGCTTTAGATGTATAGGTGTTGAAGTGGTTTGCATGTTGATATCGCAATTACTCCTTTTTATATATGCTAGAAGCATTCCACACACACACATGTTTTTGCTTAATGTTCTTGATTCATTAGCAATGAGAGATTATTTTTTAGAGATAAATGAAAATCTATGATTCTCTCTTTGAGCCTGAAAAATTATAATATAATTTCTCTTATTGCTTGATATGTGTGATTGTGTGATTCTCATGTGAACAAGTTTACTTGGTGATCATAATGTGAAGCATATGTTAAGGGGGAGCTTAGTTTTGTTTAACTTTGTTCTCTATATGACTTGTTTGCATAATATCTCATTCTTGGTTCATGCATCTTTTGTCTATTCCTTGTCAAAAATGGGGAGAAATGTATTCCCTCACCATTGATGTAGAACCTCACCACTGATGTAGAAAGGTATCATGCATGATCTTGTCTTAAGGGAGGGAAAGAATTCTTGTTTATATGAGATAGGGGGAGTATGGTTGTTGCTTTTATTGCATATTTTCGATTTTTTGTGAATATATCTCACTAATCTTCTTTGTAGAAGATTTCTTGTTTGTTTGGTTGTGCTTGTCTCACAGGTACTTTGATGCTTAAAGAAGAGATTATTGAAGATATGAAGACTTTTAGTCTAGGGATATCTTTGTAAAGTGAGGATGTGAGAATGCAATCAACCATGAGATTATTGAGTGATCATTGTATGGTGAGGTTGAGATTTTGTCATGGAATAGCCAAAGGAGGAGATTGTTAGGTTTTAGATTTGTGTTGGCTTGATTCCATAACAAAACTCTCTTTCTTTGTAATGTTTAGTTGCTTAGGTGGTTCATGATCGATTCAAGCTTCAAAGAGGAAAAGCAACTTCGCATGCAAAGCTCATCTTCAAGAGGAAAAGTGCTTTCTTAAATACTAAGGTATTGAGAATTTTCTTCCTCTTGCAAGGCATTTAAGGCACACACATACATTGCATTCATATGTGTCCCTGCATCGTTGTGAAAAATTTGGTTTAACACAATGCACACACTTATACATGTATGCACATGCATTAAACTTAAAGTTGACAATTTGCATAAATTGTATGTTTTAGGATTAGTTCTAATAAATTGCATACTTATGTGCTCTGGTATTTATTTGTTTTTGTTTATTTGTTAATGAACTTCATTTTGAGCTTATATAATTCCTCATTTAGTTCCAATTAATTTGGTTACTCATTCATTAAGTTTCGAGTTCAAAATAGGAGGTTAAGAAACTTTCCGTGATTTTATCATACATGGTTTTCATCCTTGCTTTTCAAGTTAAATTCCATATTGTTTGTGAAAGTTTTCTTGACGTCTTTTCGACTTGAGGGAATCCCGGTTCGTAATCTGAAAACGGATTCAAATTCGGAGTTCGGAGGCCGAAGAACGGTCGAAGAACACGAGAGATGCGTGAAAGGGAGCAAAAGAGAAAAAAAAAAAAGAAAATTGCCATTTGCCTCTCCTGGCCGTGTAGGCGCGTGAGGCTCACGCCAAAAATGTCTTGCTGTTCATGAGAGTTGCACGGCAATCTGACTTTTCATGTTTTAAAAGGGTTTTGTTACATGTATTACACGTACATGGATTTTGGTGTGTCATGCTCAATTAAATGCATGTGTTGACTTGACATTTTCTCCTATTGGTCATATGAGAATTTCCTTATGTAAGCTTATCACACTGAATAACTCTCTCTCTCCTTATATTCCCTCCCTCCCACGAAAATTCAAATAGTGTCTGTGGTAGGAAGAAAATTTTTCAAAAACTTTCTCGACTTCTAAACACCATAACTGTCTCAAATCAACTTCGATTTTAGATTTTCAAAATCTAAAATTGTTGGTCTTGAAGAGAGGAACAAATCCCATGCATTTTCAGAGTCAAACAATGCTCATATTTTTCATGATGGTCTGATCTCAGTTCGTGAGTCATTGTTTGTAAGTGAATCAATTCTTTTCATTTTTCTTTCTTGATCTTCTTAATGATTCTTCTTATATGGGTTGAAAGAAATGTTTAGAATGATTTTGATTCCATTTTTAGGATTTGTTTGATTTGATTTCATGATTAGTTCATTCTTTGATTGAATATTATTTTTGCTAATCTTGAAGAACATGAGTTTAAATCTAGAATCTATTTTGTATATTTGATCTTGATTGTTGATTTCTAGATTTGATCACATGTTTTATGAACTAGAATTTCGTAATATGTATTTTGATTTTTCATAATCTAGTTCTTGATTTTTTGGTTTTGTTTGTTGATATGTTGAAAACTTCAAGTGTTAACTTGTTCACTTGATTTGAAAGTTAGTTGTGCGATTTTCATTGAAAAACTTGTTATACTAACTTTAATTGACATGTTTAAATTTCTAGATAATTTTCATGAATTTGTTTGAATGCTTAATCTAGATTTTTAATCACATGTTCATAAGGATTACTTACATTTTCTTGTGAGCTTGTTTTGTGTAAAAACTAATTCTTCATAGAGTGTGTTTGATCAACTTGCTCTATTTGCTGGTATTTGCATCATTTGCATTCACTTAGATCATTTGCCTTGAAAGAGGTTAGAAGTCACATTCCTTTGAGTGATTATTTGGATTGTGCACTAGAAGTCGCATTTTGAGAGGTGTTCTTCAATTTGTGCAAGGAAATCTTGGCTAGGATCGGGGTGATCCGGATAGCTAAGTAAGGAAGTCTTGGCTAGAGTCGGGAGGACTTGAATAGCTAAGCATTGTAAGTCTTGGCTAGGATCGGGATGATCCGGATAGCTAAGCAAGGAAGTCTTCTCTAGAGTTGGGGTAACTTGGATAGACAAGCAAGGGAGCTTCCTAGAGACGTGTGGTCTTGGATAGGAAGTTGGCATAGTAAGTTCACTAGGCCCGAGGGTAAAGTAGGTGTTGATAGCTTAGAGAGTGAATATTGTGTTAATTTCCTCTTGAGTGTGTAACATCTATTTGTCATAGTAGATTGCTTTTTCTGGTTGTTGTGGAGTCAATCCGTGGATGTTTACTCATTTTGAGGTTTTACCACGTAAAAACACCTTGTGTTGATTTTTGGTTTTACTATCTTTACTTTCTCTAAACTTGTATTGATTCATCCATTGCTTAATTGTATTCATATTGTTTTGTTGAATCAATATACTTGTTAAAGTCTCCTTGTAAAATTGACTATCTTGTGAGTAAAAAGAAATAGCAAGAATTTTGAGGCTATACCTATTCACACACCACCCCCCCCCCCCCCCCCCCTCTAGATATATTTGACACTATAACATTAAGGGAATTTCAATTGGTATCAGAGCAGGTGTCTAGAGGTAATTAGATAGATCCTTGTTATAGTGTTTGTGTTTGTTCGTGGTTAAAAATGTTTAAGGAAGTTTTATCCTTCATGTCTTCTAGTGGTGCTATTAACCTAGGAGATCAAAAGACAAAAGGTCTAGCTCAAGAAAATTAGAGAATCTCTAGGTTGAATAGATCTCTTTATGAGAAGCTAAAAGAAATTCAAGATCTTAGCTTAAAAGAGAATAATGACCTTAAAGACAAAATCCTTAGTCTTTAAATAACTTGAAAGATAGTAATGAAAGACTAGGAGTTTTGAAACATGAAATTGAACTAAGAGATAATTCTTTTGATTGTGCTAAAAGACTTGAAAATGTGCTTAGAGCCAAACTTATTTAGCATGAGAATCAAGAGAGAGTGCTTAATGACAAACTTAATGAGGTTAATAAGATGATAAGCAAGATGTCATCTAGTTCTAACAAAGTAGAAACTCTTATTAAGATTGGAAAGCATCCAAGTGATAAAAGAGGTTTAGGATATGTTAATGAGAAGATTACTCCTTCAACTAACAAACCTACTTTTGTCAAAGCAAGTAGGAAATTGAATGTAGGTACACTCTCTAACGGTAAAGCTATGGATGCTACCAGAGGTGCCTCAACATCAACATCAAAAATGAAGATCAAAGAAAAGACTCAACAAGGTCAAAGACAATGTTCATCATCTTCAAATGCAAAAGGCAAAGCATCAAGGATTGTCAATCAAAAATGTAAATTTGTGAGAAGGCAAAATGCATTGGATGCTCGAGCAAATGGTAAACTTCTCAAATTCATACCTATTTGTCATTATTGCAATATGATAGGACATATAAGACCTAGACGTTTTGAATACATTCGTAAGTGTAAATAAGTCATTGATTTGCATGATGTATTTTTTGAATTGTCCTAGGCAATTATCCTTTATGGATTTAGAACTAGACCTAGGAAGACCTTGGAAAAGCAGGTTGATAAGAATGTTGTTGATGACTTGCTTGAAAAATCTTGTGTTGTGCCTCACTCTACTATGGATAAGAAAATTGGTAATGCTTTGTTTGATTTGTTTGAAAATGTGACCAATAAAGTCAATGTGCCTAATAACAAGTCAAAGCATGTTAATGGAAGTAAGAGTGAGAAACTTGTCAAGAGAGTTTGGGTTAAGAAAAACACAACACAATGTCATGTTGCACAATATGCTCTTAGAGCTAACTCATCCTATTGTTGGTACCTAGATAGCGGTTGCTCTAGAAATATGACTGGTAACAAAGAGTTCTTTAAGAATCTTGTTATGAAAGTCGGTGGATGGGTTACATTTGGTGATGGCACCAGAAAGCAAGTTCTAGGCAAGGGAACAATTTGTATCCCCGGATTGCCTAAACTTAGAAACACTTTGTATATGGATGGTTTGCAAGCTAACTTGATAAGCATAACTCACTTGTCATAGTGGATTGCTTTTGCCGGTGGTTGTGGAATCAACCCGTGGATGTTTCCTCATTTTGAGGTTTACCACGTAAAAACACCTTGTGTTGATTTTTAGTTTTATTATCTTTACTTTCTCTAAACTTGTATTGATTCATCCATTGCTTAATTGTATTCATATTGTTTTATTGAATCAATATACTTGTTAAAATCTCCTTGTAAAATTGACTATCTTGTGATATAAAAGAAATAGCAAGAATTTTGAGGCTATACCTATTCAGAATGGTGGTTGCCGCTGTGTCATCAGAGACTGGCTACGACTGTGTTAACAAAACTTAATATATTTTGGATTCAGATGAGCTTAGCCCCTGCATTTATTTACTTATTCTCTTTTTCAATATTCGCATTTAATTTTAAGCAATATAAGGGACTAGATTATGTTGTGTTATGAGAACTTATAGTTGATGATTTATTTATTATGCTCTTTAATACAATCACAGTTATTTAAATTGTGATTTACAGAAAAAAGAAGATGTACGCATATCTAAACTTATGAATTTGAAGTTTGATGCACTTAAAGTGCCGGGAGACAACTATATGTCATGAGTAATTGATGCTGGATTATACCTAAAATGCCAGGGCCTATACTACACCATTGATGATAGCCAGGCTAATGAGCAGGATATATCCACAGCCATGGTCATAATCCGTCATCATCTACTTAAGGATTTGAAATCTCAATATCTTAATATCACAGAACCTGAAGATCTGTGGCAATAGCTAAAAGATCGCTATGACCATCAGCATGATGTTATGTTACCTATTGCAATGTATGAATGGCTACAATTATGGTTTCAAGACCACAAATCAGTCTCTGATTATAATTCTGATTTGTTTAGAATCACCACAAGGCTGAAATTGTGTTGTGAAGAGGTATCTGAAAAAGATATGTTGGAAAAGACATTCACAACTTTCCATACCTTAAATATAATATTGCAATAGCAATATCAAGAACGCAGATTCCCAAAATATTCAGAGCTGATCTCATGCTTTCTAGTAGCAGAAAAGAATAATGAGCTACTGATAAAAAGTCATGAAACACACCCTACTGGTTCTAAAGCATTTCTAGAAGTGAATGCTAATACTGTTGAATACCATGGTCATGGTCGTGATAGCAATCGTAGTTATGGTTGTGATAATGGACATGGTTATGGTCGTAATCCTAAGCAAGGCCATGGTAATAGTCGTAATCCTGGTCGGGACCGTGAACGTAGTTTCAAAAGAGGACGTGGTTATTCCATCGAGTGACTACAATGGAAAAAGTATTCAGAATAGGCCAAATGCAAATGAGAATGTTTGTTATAGGTGTGCTGTTACAATCATTGGTCAAATGGATGTAGCACACCTAAACATCTTTTTGATCTTTATCAAGCATCGATAAAAGAAAAGGGAAAGCCTGAAACACATTTTATTGAGGATTCATATCCTAAATATATTACACATCTCAATGTTGCTGATTTCTTTCCAGACCCCAAAGACATGCTGATTGCTTCAACTGGTGATGGAAAGTCCATACCAATTAAATACTATTTACAGTAGTATTTTGTTATTATGTTCATGTAAAATATGTCTAGCCGACAGTGCTACAACTCATACAATTATGTGCAGTCAGAAATATTTCATGAATTTAACTTTGCTCAGAGTAAATGTTAATACTGTATCAGGTCCATCGGACCTGATAGAAGGCTCTGGAAGAGCCATGATATTGTTAACAATCAATACTAAATTTTGTATCAATGATGCATTATATTCAAGTAGATCCAGAAGGAATCTACTTAGTTTCAAAGATATACGGAGGAATGGATATCATATTCAAACTATGAACAAAGAGATTATTGAATACATGTGTATTACTTCTTAGGATTCAGGCCATAAACTCATTATAGAAAAGTTGTGTGCTTTATTTTCTGGATCATATTACACTATTATCAAAAGTGTAGAAGTTTATGCAGTTGTGAATCAGAAGTTCTCAGATCCAAAAATGTTTTTACTTTGGCATGATCATCTCGGTCACCCATGATCTACAATGATGCGTAGAATCATTGAAAATTCTCATGGACATTCATTAAAAAACCAGAAAATTCTTTTATCCCACGAGAATTTATGTACTACATGTTCCCAAGGGAAATTAACAATAAAACCATCTTTTTCTAAAGTTGGTTTTGAATCCCTATCATTCTTAAAAAGAATTCAATGGGATATATATATATATATATATATTGACATATTCATCCACCAAGTGGACCATTTCGTTATTTCATTGTTCTAGTTGACGCATCTACCAGATGGTCACATGTTTGCTTATTGTTAACAAGTAATGTTGCTTTTGCAAGATTACTTGCACAAATTATCAGGCTTCAGGAACATTTTCCTGATTACTTAATTAAATCCATACGCCATAATAATGCTGGTGAATTTACTTCCAAGGCATTTGATGAATATTACAAAGTGGCTGGGATAGATGTTGAACATCCAGTTCCACATGTTTATACTCAGAATGGATTAGCAGAATCACTTATTAAACGAGTCCAAATAATTGTAAGGACTTTGAAAATAAATAAAGTTTGTCTAAACTAACCTAGAGGGGGGTGAATTGGTTTTAATCAAGTTAATTACAAACTTTTATTGATTAGTCAATATTAACAAAACTACCCCATATTAGCAAGCATTTGATAAATTAATAAAATGCGGAAAACAATAAAAACACACGAGTTGTTTTATGTGAGAAAACCTCCAACTGGGCAAAACTCACAGGCTATCCTTCTAGCCACACACGGTCCTCAAATCCACAATTTGAATGAAAGTTTACAACCTAGGTTGACCTCAAGTCACACCATTCTTGGCCACTAACCCTTTCACTCTACCCAACAGACCTTTAATAGTGATCTTAGACTAAATACCTTGTGCACTAAACCACTTAGTCACAAAGCTTAACAATCAATGAAGAGATTAAATAGCCTATGTGAATATGTATAAATATTTTAACATGCAATTAATGCTTGGCTACACTAAATGCTTATCTAGGATTAAATGATGGCAATTAAAACAATCCTAGATATCAATATCTAAATGTAAAACAAGAAGATTTAGGTAGAGGGAAAAATGGTTTTAAATGCTAGCTATCAAAGAACATATATTCTCAGCCAACAAACAACAACTCAAACATGTTAAAAATACCATTAAACAAGGAGTCATGCTTTTAATTTAAAAAATAGATGCTAATCTAGGCAAACATGGCATAAAGAATGAACAAAGAAGTTCTAAAGCATGTTAGAGTTACCTAGTCAAAGAAAGCAAGAAGACCCATATGATGCTTGAATGATGCTAGAGGCATATGGGTATGAGTTTGGTTGAGTAAAATTGGTCATTGGGAGTCTCTCTCTTTAGGAAATTACTTTCTCACACTAAATATCAGTTCGAGACTCCTAAACACGAAATGGAGAGAAGATGACATATATATATATATGAGGTCAAAGTAAAGCTACGTCATTTTAGCAAGAAACAAAACAAAACACCAGAAATAGCGTAGTGCGTGGGTAACTGTGTGGGTAGAGACCCGCGTAATAGACACATGAGACCAACCAATCTTCAGTGTGCGAGTAGGGACCCACACACCACCCGTACAAAATTGACCCGAGACAAACCAGGTTACAGTGCGTGGGTACTGCGCTGGTAGGCACCTGTACACCACCCGCACAAGTGAGACCTGAGACGACCCATGCTACAGTGCTCGGGTACTGCGAGGGTAAAGTACCCGCACACCACCCGCACAGCAGAGACCTACAGAGAGGTCATTCAACACGCTAAGGAAAGTACACCAACGTGCTTGCGCGAACATTTCTGATCAACCAACGAAAAGCGAACACAACCACACTTAAAACTAACATCAAGGTGCACGTGTGAGAAGTGTAAAAAAAAGCACACATAAACTGATGAAAACATGAATGTAAGATATGTAAGGCATGCATGAGAAAGAGTGTGTCTGCAACTAATTCTCTTCAAAGAGTTAAGCATAAGTGATAAACCTTTGAGGTGCTCCTGAGCTTGATTGACTATGAACAATGAGGTCTAGACTACCCTTACAAGAAAATCTCCAATGTGGATTGTCAACGAAATGAGCCAATCAAAATATTAGAAACTTACAGACTTTATTATTATGAAAGCAGTTACCTATTTCTGTATGGGGGCATGCTATTTTACATGTTGCTGCATTAATCCGGCTTCGGCCCACTACTTACCATCAGTATTCACCAGCACAGTTTGTACGTGGCCATCAACCAGATATATCTCAATTACGTATTTTTGGTTGTGCGGTATATGTTCCAATTATGTCAACATATAGAACTACAATGGGACCCCAAAAGTGTTTGGGAATATACGTTGGTCTTAATTCACCATCAATTATTAGATATCTAGAACCTTCGACTGGTGATCTTTTCACAGCATGATTTGTAGATTGTCATTTTGATAAAACAAATTTCCCATCATTAGGGGAAAGAAAAACTTCTTCTTAAGAGAAGCGGGAACTTTCCTGAAAAGTTTCCAGTCTAATTCGTTTAGACCCATACACATCTCAATGTGAGAATGAAGTACATAAGATAATATATCTTAAAGTAATAGCAGATCAGTTACCAGATGCATTTACAGATGCAACCAGGTAACAAAATCATACATTCCAGCTGTTATTGCATCAACACCGGGGATTGTTTCATAAAAATAATCTAAACAAATGATAGCAAAAGAATCATCTATTGCACGCTAGAGGCTTGGTAGAACATTTGGTTCAAAAGATATTGTTCCTCCTAAAAGGAAAAATAAATCCACTTTCTCTAAGTTCAATCCAGGAGAGTTAAGTGTCCCTGAACGGACACAAGTTACTAAAGTAATATAATCCCATGTGGGGGAAGGAATCTCTTAATAGATACAAGAATATAGAAATGAGGACATTTCTATAAATTATTCAAGTGAGTGGAATCGTGAATAAACAATATTGATGATATATTTCATACACAATGGCAACTGAAATTATAAATGATGATTATGAACCTCATAATCTCGATGATTGTAGACAAAGGTCTGATTGGCCTAAATGGAAAGAAGCAATTCAATTAGAATTGATTTCATTTGCCAAACGTGAAGAATTTGGATCAATAATTCAGACGCCTGAATACGTCAAACCTGTTAGGTACAAATGGGTTTTTATACGGAAACATAATGAGAAAATTGAGGTCATGAGATATAATGCACGACTCGTAGCACAGGGTTTCTAGTAGAGGCCTAGCATCGATTTTGATGAAACGTATTCACTAGTGATGGTACAATTACGTTTCGATTTCTAATAAGTATGGCTGTCTTAGAAAGACTTGAAATGCGCCTGATGAACGTAGTTACCGCTTATCTATATGGTTCACTCGATTCAGATATTTACATGAAAATCCCTAAAGGATTTAAAATGTCATAAGCATGTAACTCAAAGGTTCTTGTATGGATTAAAACAAACTGGACGAATGTGATGTAATCGTCTCAGAGAATATCTGATGAAAAAAGGGTATATTAATAATCTTATATGCCCATGTATCTTTATAAAGAAATCATAATCTGGATTTGCTATCATAGCAGTTTATGTTGATGATATGAACTTTATTGGAACTCCTAGAGAACTCCTGGAAACGGCTAAGTACTTAAAAAAGAAATTCGAAATGAAAGATCTCGGAAAGACAAAATATTGTCTTGGCCTTGAGATCGAGCATAGATCACATGGAATACTTATCCATCAATCATCATATGTTGGAAAATATTTAAAAAGATTCCATATGGATAATGCTCATCCAATAAATACTTATATGGTTATTAGAACTCTTGATCCTAAAAGGGACTCATTCCGTCCAAGAGAAAATGGTAAGGAGATACTTGGTCCTGAGGCATCGTATCTTTATGTAATTGGTGCTTTGTTATATCTAGCTTAGTATACTAGACCAGATATTGCATTCTCAGTGAATGTATTTGCTAGATTCAGTTCAGCACAAACTCGAAGACATTGGAATAAGATTAAACATCTTTTTCGTTACCTTAGGGGAACGAAAGATTTAGTATTATTTTATACAAAATCTAACAATTTTTCAGGTTTAATTGGTGTTAACTGAAAAATCCACTCGGGAAGTGAAATTTTGGTTAACACTCTCACCCACTACCGGTAGATAGTAGCGGGATAGGTACCTTTGGTACCGAGGTCCCTCTTCGTAACGTAGACTAAATGAATGAAAAAGAAATAAAAGGGAACAATGAGATATGAAATAACACTGTCTAATTAAAAGAGTATTGAAATTATGGTTACAATACGTACACTCCCCTCACTTAGCTCTCCTTTTGTTTTTACACGGGAAGGTGGTAGAACCTTCATTTAAGTCGATAAGTAGATATATTCTTCCAGTGATTGTCAATGGACCCTCACTAGCTTTAGAGAATTCAAAGGGAATTCCTCTGGAAATTAAACTCTCTTTTTTGGCGATAAGAACTGATTTTTCGATCCCTTTCTTTATCCTTCAAGGCTGTATATATAGGCTTCCCAAAAACTCCCCTCAGAATCCGGTCGTATTGATGAGGATTATTGGGAGTCCTATTTTAGGCGTTGAAAAGGCGTTAAGTGGGGCTAAAGGGGCGGGATTTGATCCCGTTGATTACTGTCGTATTTAAATCCTGATTTTGGTTGACTGTTTAGTCTCGTTTATGGCGCTTTAAATGGCGACGGAGTCAACCATTTCTACTGGTATTATTTGGAGATGAATACTAGTTCGTCGTCTTGGTTGTGTGGTTCACCGATATACTAATCTGACTAGCGTGGTGCCAATTTTACTCTCCCTGGCGACCTTGTAGCGGTATTTGTCCCGTGAGATGGATAGAATGCCTATCCCGATTGGATTTTGGGTTGACGTCGAGGTGTTTTGGGATATCGGGCGCCAACCCACGGTACCGAGACACCAAGAGGGAAGTATCAGGTTCACGCGAGGTGCTAGAAGTATGATACCGCAGTATCCCTTCCACCCGGTGCTAGTATGGATGTACAGTGAGGTACCTGATCCTTCTGGTTTGAATATTTTTGGTGTCTTATCCAGGTAGATGGGTAGTCGATCTTCATGTTTCTTCCTTTGAGATCATGGTACTAGCCCTACTAGGTACCTAGAAGCCGGGATTGGTTCCTACAGGGCAGATAGGTGGTGGAAAATTCTCCTTTGGACCCTTGCCAAAAAACTCTGTTAACACTTGGTTATGCTGATGCCGGGTATCTGTCTGATCCCCACAAAGCTCATTCACAAACGGGATATGTTTTTACATATAATGGCACAGCAATATCATGGCGCTCCACAAAACAGACTTTGGTTGACACATCCTCTAATCTTTCTAAAATCATCACACTTCACGAAGCAAGTCGAGTGTGTTTAGCTAAGATAATCTTGCAGATCTGTTTACCAAAGCATTGTCTACATCAACTTTTGAGAAGCTGGTATATGGAATAGGCATGCGTCGGCTTTGTAAATTACAAGATTAACACTGAAGCTTTTATGAGGGGGAGCGTTCAATTAGGGGGAGCAAAGTTTTGAATGGACATATGTGTACTATACTCTTTTTCTCTTCGATCAGGTTTTGTCCCACTGGGTTTTCCTGAAAAGGTTTTTAATGAGATAGTTTTTAATGTCCAACCCCACTAGATCCAGAAAATCATTGTATATATTTTAACTAGGTTTTTTTTCATTGGGGTTTTCCTAGAAAATTACAATTCAAGTGGTGGAAATCCAAGAGGGAGTGTTGTAATTAGATGTTCCACCGCCTATCAATTTCTTGTGACCTTATCTCTCCTCATCTCCCACTTAAAATCTCAACTTGGCTTCACCCACTTGCCTTCATCATTGCTCACATTGCAATTGGTGATCACCTCTAATTTGCCTATATAAATGTTTCATTTCCTTTGTAAATTCCGATCATCGGTAATCAATACAAAAGTAATTCTTCTCTCATCTCTTATCTCTCTCTCACATCTCTTATCTCTCTCTCACATATCTCTTCTTTATTTATCATTGATCCCTCCTAGCTCTCATCTCTCATTTATTTATTCACTTATTTATTTTTCAATTGTTCTTCAACTGTTCTTCATTTTATTTTATAACAATATGAAATTTTAATGAGATAGAGGTTGAACTAGAAATATATATTTTTTTCCCATCAAATACTTTGCTTTTGATTTTTTCTTTTCTTATCTTATCAAAATAGTCTCCAAATAGCTTTTCTACTTATTTGGCTTATGTAACTATGGGTTCTGGCTTTTCTTATAATTCTTAACAATTATATTCGTTCCTTAAATAAGTATATATAAATAATTCTGAATGATATGAGGTTGGTCTGGTGGTAAACATCTCTCACATGTACTGTAAGGTTGTAGGTTCGAGTGATTTCCTCTAAAAACAAAATCTCAATTTTACGTACTATTGTAATACTTCAAAAAAAATTATAAATAATTTAAAGGTTTTGGAATGAGGACACGATTTGAAGCCATTGTTAGGATTATGCTCAATGGCAAGAGTGTAATATTGTAATTGACAATCTTCTCATATTAATAAAGTGAATTCGGATTCTTACAATTACTTATAGCATTTATTATTATAATTGTCAAGGTAAATAATCATAAGGTCAAAAGACTATGAGACATGAAGAATTGTTCATACATCCGGATATGTATGAGGTAGACACAATTCTTTAGTTAGTCTTGAATAACGTTCACAACTTAAGTTAAAGGTTGGGCACCTCTATCTTATTAAAGTTGTAGAATTCTTTTACTAGCATTTGAGTGGGATCAAATGAATATGATGAGTCTAAAATCATCGAAAGGTTTTCGAGTAAAAGAATCTAGTGCACTAGGTGCATTGAACTGGATCACAATGAAATACTTTATCTAGAACCGTCACTAGAAATAAGTCTTTTCATTAAAGAGGACAATCGGAGAGTCTATCTTAATCCTGAGATAAATGATGGACTTATGGTTGCAAGTGTTATCATTAGAGCTATCAATGAGTACGATTATATAGCATAGTCTATCCTCGATAGTTTTGTGGTATACATTTGTTAATTGATAGAGGACTTCATTTATAGATATGGACATCGTGGCTCCATTTATTAAATGAGAGTATAATATCATCATATGGATATTTTGAGGTATTGGATATTAAATCTCAACGTTGAGTTTTCAATAATGATTATTGAAAACATGGCTTCTAGACAAGTCAAAGTATCCAAGTTCAAAATGTGGTCATATGAGGAAATATGGTAACTTGGAGAGCTATAGGCGGTCTATGAGCTCTTGGCGATTACTGATATTATTCACGAGGATACACCATCTCCTATAAGATTGTCTAGGGTATGAATGAGAAACATCTCCTTATTCTATCTTTATTTAAGAGTTCAATTTTAGCTCTTTAGTGGAATGAGTTAAAATTAATAGGTTGGACCTAAGTGAATCATTTGTTGATTGTGATTAGGTTGTGTCTATTGAAGCTTAAATTTAGATAGCCCGCCAAGATCCCCAATCCACACGTATTTGCTTGGATCACTTGATATATTCTACCGGGCCGATTTAAGGGTCCATCTAGAATTGTTTTTAATATATCAAGAATATAATATGTCTATTATTTAATTAATGGGCTGCACTATTATAATAATATATTAAAAGGAGACATGTGGGCTTGTTTCTTCTAGTAATAATGGGTCTGGTTCACATGTGGGCTTTTATTTAAAGTCCAATGGATTAAATGAAATAAGAAAATAATATATGGCCCATTTATATAAGTGGGGCGGCAAGGTGTATATATTAACCTAATATATTATTTTGTTTCATTGTTTTAATTAAATAAGAATTAATTAATTTATTAATTAATTGTTTAATTAAGAAACAAATCTTTTTCTGATCAGGAAATATATTTCCTAAAGTTATACTATTGGTAGTAGTATATTAAAAGTAAAAGACTTGTTTGATAAGAAAATAAATAATTAATTTTATTTATTTAATCAAATAAGAAGTCTTTTTATTTAGTCAATAAAAGAATAAAAATATCTATGAGTTGGATTAGGTTTTGAAGTCTAAAGGTTGATGGAAATTAGGGTGCAACACAAACTCTTTTTGGTATGTGATTTGCGGCAACCCTAGTCCCATTTAGAGGAAGATTTCGGCAACCCTAAATAGAAGAGGAAGCAAAATTTCGGCCACCTATATAATACCACATATAGAATTCGGCCACCATAGTTGATTGAATGATTCAATTTTTCTTCTTCTTCTGAATTCATAGAAAAGGATAATTTTTATTCTACTAAACATAAAAGAGAGAAGAGATTATTCTTTGATAGTACACTGATTGCTTGTTAATCAATAAGCTTGTGTGTACAACATCGAATTAGGTTCACACGAGTTTCGATCATTAGATCCAAAAGTGACCGGAATAATTTTTGTCTTCTTTTGATTGTTTTGTGACTAACAAAAGAAAAAGAAAACTTTGTTCATCCATTCTCAGGTTTGCAATTCAAAGAAAAAGGGAGACCACGCTCCTAGGTGATTCACGTACGTGTTCGGATTGGAAGATCTCGCGGTATTGTTCACGATCACTGTTCACGGGGGGGGGGGGGGTATTGTTCACGATCACTGTTCACGCGAGTACTGTTCAAGGGCATCGGAAAAGATTTTACGGATTACCAATCGATGTAAGTCAATCGGAATCACGCGTTAAGAGGTATTTAACTCTAACCGTATATATTTGAGTTTAATTAATTAAAAGGTTAAGGTTCAACTTTGAGAAAAAAAAATTTTAAAACCATACGAAATCTATTTTTCGTTTCTTCCGCTGCGTTTTATATCGATTTTTCCCTACAATTGGTATCAGAGCCTTGGTGGTACCTTTTAATTAATTAACGTATATATACATGAATCTATTTCTTTTTATTGTGATTATACATGTTCTAGAAAGAGATGGCGCTCTAGGTATTCGCATATATAATTACATGTTGAATGTATGGATTTATATATGTTTTATAAAGTGAATTGTTATTGCTCGATTTTGGTCCTAGAATTTCAATGTAATTTTTGTTTCGGATTTATAACAAGAAGGGTGGTCTATTATCGCCATAATTTCTTCTTGGTAGTTGCTAGGGTTTTATTTTTTTTTTGTATGTAAAATAAGTGCAGTATTTTTTTTGTAATCAGGTGCAGTATTTTTTTTGTAAATCTTACTGCAGTAAAATAAAAAAAAATTTGCTGTAGTAATTTATTCGTAATATGATGTAATGTATTCGGGTATTGAAAATTCGAAGACACGAAGAAAAACGAAGCAACCGGAACCGAGAACGAGCACCGTGCGCACCCTAGGACTGGATTGGGCTGCCCATGGCAAGGCCAATCCTTGGTGGGCTGCGCACGGCAGCCTTGTGTGGCCTTATGGGCTGCGCAAGGCAGCCCCTTTGTGGGGTTGTGGGCTGTGCACGTCCATGGGAGGAGGCCGAGGGATGAGCGTATGGTTGATGGCCACCTGAAGATCTTGTATTCCTAACAATTGTAATTTACTTGCTTTTCTAGGATGGGCCAAAATTGTTGCTATTTAATTTTTGCTTAAATATTACAATATTTGTTGTTGTATGATAACATGACATTTTAGAATAGGAGTGCCACTCATATATCTCTTTTGGTATGAACATGCATTGAATGATTTAGGTATCTAATTGGCATCTAGATAACTTGGTAAAAATCATTCTTTGGGATTTAATCACACGCCTTAAATAATTAAGTGGGAGAAGGTGTGCAAGAACGCCTATGGCCTCCAAGATTAGTTGAGTTTTATTATTTTTGGTAATCCCCCCAAAGGGCGTCCATAAATGGAATTCAACAATATACTTCCTTACAAGGATAGACTAGACAATTGACTTAAACGAAATCTACTCCCCAAGGAGGGATTTTCGTGAGAGAAAATTGAGGGTCGATATCTTGGTAACACACTCAATGTAATTTTATTAATATCCTCCCAAGAGTTCTTGTTAATAAAAATTACAAGGCTAAAATTAAAAATGCTGGTTGTTATGTTAACAATTAGGTGGGACCTAGTCTAACTAGTAAATAGTGCGAACTCCCAAAGGAGGCATAATATTTATGGGTGTTGGATCACCGTTGAATTTTTATGATTGAATTATTTATTTTAATTCAAGATAAAATTTTGAAAGTGCTATTATCATGATTATTTACTTATATATGTTTTTGTTTTAATCAGAAATCATGACCCCATCACTTATGAACATCCTGAAAGATAACACCTTAACTGGAGATAAATACGTAACATGGAAAAGGAAAATTGGGTTGTTGCTGTAAAGTGAAAAACATAAGTTTGTTCTGACCACTCCTAAACCACCCCTTCCTAATAATGAAATCTAATGTGATGCAAAGAGATGAGTATGAGCAGTGGAAGACTTCTGATGATATGGCAAAATGTTACATTATGGCCACTATCTCCGACGTGTTGCAACAGCAACATGAAGGAATGGAGTCAGTTGCTGATATAATGATGTCTCTAGAGGAAATGTTTGCTATGAGGTCTAGGACGACTAAGAGAGAGGAATTGACTGCTTTTATGAATCTTAGGATGAAACCTGGACAATCTGTGAAAGATCACATGATGAAAGTCATAGCACATCTCAATATTGCTGAACTAAATGGTGCTGAGATTGATGGTGAGACCAAAATTGATATGGTAGTTAACTCACTGTCATATTCCTTTGATCAGTTCAAGTTGGACTACACCTTGAACAAAAAGGAATACACCTTGCAGGGCCTGATGCAAGATGTTCAAAGCGCTGAAAAGATCCTTGTGAAAAACAAAGGTCAAGAGATTCATTTGGTTGGTAAAGTTGCTACTGTTAAGACCCGTAAGAAGGTCAAGAAACAATAGAAGAAAAAGCAACTTGGGCCTACCAAGAAGGAAACAAAGAAAGTAACCAAGATCAAAGGGAAATGCTTCATTTGTGGTGAAAAGGGACATTGGAAAAGAGATTGCCCAAAGTCCCATAAAAAGAAGGAAGAATGGGTTTCAGGAAAAGAGAAGGTTGAATGAATATGAAGTCAATTTGCGCTTGGGCAACGGAACGTTAGTGTCTGTAAGTGCAGTGGGAGATATTAGAGTTATTTTAGATTCTAGTAGGCACTTAGATTTAATAGACGTTTATTATGTACCTCAATTCAAGAGGAATTTAATTTCAGTTTCTTGTTTAAATAAGTTTGGATATTCGGTTACTTTTAATAAAACTTTTATTATTAGTAAGAATGACAAATTTGTTTGCAAAGGTACATTGGAAAATGGTTTATTCTTTTTGCATAGAAATATCTTTCACTCGTTAGACACAGAAATAACGGAACCTAATCATAAAAGAGTAAAATTATCAAAAGATGAAACCTATCTTTGGCATTTACGCCTAGGTCACATTAACCTTAATAGGATTAAAAGATTGGTATGTGACGGACCTTTAAGTGACTTAAAGGTTGATGATCTACCAACTTGTGAATCTTGTTTGGAAGGTAAAATGACCAAAAGCCCGTTCAATACCAAAGGTGCAAGAGCCATTGAATGTTTAGGACTAGTACACACTGATGTATGTGGTCCTATGAGCATTCAAGCTAGAGGTGGATATGAATACTTCATCAACTTCACAGATGATTACTCAAGATTTGGTTACGTGTATCTCATGAGACATAAGTCGGATGCATTTGATATGTTCAAAGCATTCAAAGCTGAAGTAGAAAATCAGCTTGAGAAACATATAAAAATCTTGAGATCTGATCGTGGTGGAGAATATCTATCTGGAAAGTTTCAGCAATATCTTATTGATAATGGGATAGTTTCTCAGCTTTCTGCACCAGGTACACCTGAACAAAATAGGGTAGCAGAAAGAAGAAATAGGACTCTTTTAGAGATGGTTAGATCAATGTTGAGTTATTCAACACTTCCTATTTCTTTTTGGGGATATTCTCTACAAACAGCAATATATATTCTAAACGATGTACCATCTAAATCTATCTCTAAAACCCCACATGAATTGTGGACTGGGCGAAAGCCTAGTTTACAACACATGAGGATATTTGGTTGTCCTGCACATGTGTTGAAAGGAAAGACAAAAAAGATGGAGTCCCATTCGGAAACATGTATATTTGTGGGGTATCCAAAAGGAACTAAAGGATATTATTTCTATAGTCCTTCTGATCTAAAAGTATTTGTTTCAACAAATGCTTCATTTCTAGAAAAGGACTATATGAATAATTTTGTGCCCAAAAGTAGAATTGTCCTGAATGAGATGTCAGGAGATACAATTCCACAAGAGGTTTCACAACCCAGCCCAATTGTAAGTTCCACTCCAACACAAGATCAACAACCTATCATTTCTCGTCGTAGTGGGAGGGTTAGAACATAACCCGAAAGATACATCGGTCTAGGAGAATCTGTTGAGAATCTCCCGGACGACGATGATCCCTACACGTACAAGGAAGCTATGGAGGATGTTGATTGTCGTCATTGGCAAAAGGCAATGCAATCCGAGATTGAATCGATGTTCAATAACAAAGTCTGGTCCCTTGTAGACTTGCCTAAAGGGATAAAACACATTGAGTGCAAGTGGGTATACAAGAGGAAAATAGGTATGGATGGTAAAGTGGAAACCTTTAAAGCTAGACTAGTAGCTAAAGGTTATATACAGAAAGAAGGTATCAATTACGAGGAAACCTTCTCACCTGTGGCCATGCTTAAATCCATTAGGATACTCTTATCCATTGCAGCATCTCTAGACCTAGAGATTTGGCAAATGGACGTCAAGACAACTTTCCTTAATGGAAGTCTTGACAAGAGCATCTACATGATGCAACCAGAGGGATTCATTGAAAAAGGCCAAGAAGAAAGAGTATGCAAGTTGCAAAAGTCCATATATGGACTAAAGCAAGCATCCAGATCCTGGAACATAAGGTTCGATCAAGCTGTAAAGGGTTTTGGATTTATTCAAAACCCTGACAAGCCTTGTGTATACAAGAGGATCAAAGGCGAGAAGTTGGTTTTCCTCATTCTTTATGTTGATGATATACTACTCATTGGAAACGATGTAGGTGTATTGACATCAGTGAAAGAATGGTTAGCAAAACAATTTGATATGAAGGACTTAGGGGAAGCAAGTTATATTCTTGGTATCCAAGTAATAAGGGATAGAAAGAATAGAACGATTGCATTATCCCAAGCTTCATACATTGATAAAATCTTGTCTAGATTCACCATGCAAGATTCCAAGAAAGGTATGTTACCTTTTAGACATGGAATCAAACTTTCTAAGGGTCAAGCACCTAAGAATGTGCATGAAGAGCAATTCATGAGTAGAGTTCCATATGCCTCGGCAGTTGGAAGTCTCATGTATGCAATGCTCTGTACTAGACCAGATATTTGTTTTGCTGTTGGCATAGTTAGCAGGTTTCAATCGAAACCTGGTCCTGATCATTGGACGGCAGTCAAGCATATTTTCAAGTATCTCAAGAGAACTAGAGATTATATGCTTGTATACTCTGGAGGGGATTTAATTCCCGTTGGGTATACAGATTCTGATTTCCAGTCGGATTCTGACTCCAGAAAATCCACATCAGGATCTGTGTTTACCATTGGAGGAGGAGCAGTCATATGGAGGAGTATCAAGCAATCTTGTATTGCTGATTCCACCATGGAAGCTGAGTATGTTGCTGCATGCGAAGCTGCCAAAGAGGTTGTTTGGCTCCGCCAATTCTTGATTGACTTAGAAGTGGTTCTTAGTGAGAATAAGTAGATCACTATACACTGTGACAACAGTGGTGCAGTGGCTAATTCGAAAGAACCAAGAAGTCATAAGAGAGGTAAACACATTGAAAGGAAGTATCACCTTTTGAGGGAAATTGTTCATAGGGGAGACGTGACGATCACCAAAATCGTGTCAGCAGAAAATCTAGCGGATCCTTTCACAAAGGCTCTACCTCACAAGAGCTTTGATGGACATCTAGAGAACATGGGAATGAGAGATATGACACACTTGCTATAGAGCAAGTGGGAGATTGTTAGGATTATGCTCAATGGCAAGAGTGTAATATTGCAATTGACAATCTTCTCATATTAATAAAGTGAATTCTGATTCTTACAATTACTTATAGCATTTATTATTATAATTGTCAAGGTAAATAATCATAAGGTCAAAAGACTATGAGACATGAAGAATTGTTCATACATCCGGATATGTATGAGGTAGACACAATTCTTTAGTTAGTCTTGAATAACGTTCACAACTTAAGTTAAAGGTTGGGCACCTCTATCTTGTTAAAGTTGTAGAATTCTTTTACTAGCATTTGAGTGGGATCAAATGAATATGATGAGTCTAAAATCATCGAAAGGTTTTCGAGTTAAAGAATATAGTGCACTAGGTGCATTGAACTGGATCACAATGAAATACTTTATCTAGAACCGTCACTAGATATAAGTCTTTTCATTAAAGAGGACAATCAGAGAGTCTATCTTAATCCTGAGATAAATGATGGACGTATGGCTGCAAGTGTTATCATTAGAGCTATCAATGAGTACGATTATATAGCATAGTCTATCATCGATAGTTTTGTGGTATACATTTGTTAATCGGTAGAGGACTTCATTTATAGATATGGACATCGTGGCTCCATTTATTAAATGAGAGTATAATATCATCATATGGATGTTTTGAGGTATTGGATATTAAATCTCAACGTTGAGTTTTCAATAATGATTATTGAAAACATGGCTTCTGGACAAGTCAAAGTATCCAAGTTCGAAATGTGGTCATATGAGGAAATATGGTAACTTGGAGAGCTATAGACGGTCTATGAGCTCTTGACAATTACTGATATTATTCACGAGGATACACCATCTCCTATAAGATTGTCTAGGGTATGAATGAGAAACATCTCCTTATTCTATCTTTATTTAAGAGTTCAATTTTAGCTCTTTAGTGGAATGAGTTAAAATTAATAGATTGGACCTAAGTGAATCATTTGTTGATTGTGATTAGGTTGTGTCTATTGAAACTTAAATTTAGATAGCCCGCTAAGATCCCCAATCCACACGTATTTGCATGGATCACTTGATATATTCTACCGGGCCGATTTAAGGGTCCATCTAGAATTGTTTTTAATATATCAAGAATATAATATGTCTATTATTTAATTAATGGGCTGCACTATTATATTAATATATTAAAAGGAGACATGTGGGCCTGTTTCTTCTAGTAAGAATGGGCAGGTTCACATGTGGGCTTTTATTTAAAGTCCAATGGATTAAATGAAATAAGAAAATAATATATGGCCCATTTATATAAGTGGGGCGGCAAGGTGTATATATTAACCTAATATATTATTTTGTTTCATTGTTTTAATTAAATAAGAATTAATTAATTTATTAATTAATTGTTTAATTAAGAAACAAATCTTTTTCTGATCAGGAAATATATTTCCTAAAGTTATACTATTGGTAGTAGTATATTAAAAGTAAAAGACTTGTTTGATAAGAAAATAAATAATTAATTTTATTTATTTAATCAAATAAGAAGTCTTTTTATTTAGTCAATAAAAGAATAAAAATATCTATGAGTTGGATTAGGTTTTGAAGTCTAAAGGTTAATGGAAATTAGGGTGCAACACAAACTCTTTTTGGTATGTGATTTGCGGCAACCCTAGTCCCATTTAGAGGAAGATTTCGGCAACTCTAAATAGAAGAGGAAGCAAAATTTCTGCCACCTATATAATACCACATATAGAATTCGGCGACCATAGTTGATTGAAAGATTCAATTTTTCTTCTTCTTCTCAATTCATAGAAAAGGATAATTTTTATTCTACTAAACATAAAAGAGAGAAGAGATTATTCTTTGATAGTACACTGATTGCTTGTTCATCAATAAGCTTGGGTGTACAACATCGAATTAGGTTCACGCGAGTTTCGATCATTAGATTGAGAACTCAAAAGTGACCGGAATAATTTTTGTCTTCTTTTGATTGTTTTGTGACTAACAAAAGAAAAAGAAAACTTTGTTCATCCATTCTCAGGTTTGCAATTCAAAGAAAAAGGGAGACCACGCTCCTAGGTGATTCACGTACGTGTTCGGATTGGAAGATCTCGCGGTACTGTTCACGATCACTGTTCACGGGGGGGGGGGGGGGGGGGGGGTACTGTTCACGATCACTGTTCATGCGGTACTGTTCACGATCACTGTTCACGCGGGTACTGTTCACGGGCATCAGAAAAGATTTTGCGGATTACCAATCGACGTAAGTCAATCGGATCACGCGTCAAGAGGTATTTAAATCTAACCGTATATATTTGAGTTTAATTAATTAAAAGGTTAAGGTTCAACTTTGAGAAAAAAAATTTTTAAAACCATACGAAATCTATTTTTCGTTTCTTCCGCTGCGTTTTATATCTATTTTTCCCTACAGCCATGACCTCAATGGTGTGGGTTTTTAAGGGAGAATACCACTAGTTCAACCTAGTATCACCTATAAACTGGGATTTGGAAGAGCCAAATGTAAAATAATTATAATAGTGGGGTTAAATTTCAAATTAATAGTAATGTAGAAAGACAATACTTTCTTAAGTCATAAAAAAATAATAATAAACAATAAAAGCTAAGGAGCTTTTTGTTTTTTTCACTATAAGATTTATTGCCTCTTATATCTGAAATTATGATAAATTAGTTTGTTTGTTTTTCCAACTTATATCTTATTTTAAGATATATGTCTTTTAGAAGAAGAATTTTTTTTTGACTTTTATCTTATTAAAAAAGTGCTACAGTATAAATTTTTTAGTAAATTTCTATAAATGTCCTATAACAATTCATTCATTTACAATTTTATATGCACGTAATAAAATCCTGAAAATCAATTTTCTAAAAATTCCAATTTTATAGAAACCCTAACACAACTTAATAATTTTATATTTGTAATAAATCATCCAAGATGGAAAAAATATCTTAATCTTTAAGACTTATTTATATGTCTAACAAATAAAGATCTTAAAAGATTTTAGACAAAAAAAAAACAAACAACCTCTACAACTTTATCTAAAAAAAAAAAAAAAAAAGAGAAAAAGCCAAGACTTTATATTAGCACAGTGAGAAAGCAATTTCGTTCTTCAATTAGAAATCCTACATACACACCACAGAGCATAATAAGTATCTCGCTTGCGACTTATGAGAATATGATTACTAAAAGAAAACAATTGGAAATAATTAACAAGATGAGCATGTGTATATCCTAATTAGATGAATCATGATAGGATATCAAATAATTAAGAAGCTCCATTTATATATATATATATATATATATATATATATATATTTATGCATTGATGTCACGCTTGAGCTTATTAGCACCTTCTTTAAGAGAATCCTTGGATTCCTCAGCCTTGCCAGCCACCGTGTCTTTTATCTTCTGGGTTGTGTCCTTCACTGATCCCCACGCATCTTGCACTGTTTGCTTGCCTTTCTCAGTTATGTCCTGTGCTGTTTCTGATACTTTTCCAGCCGCATCTTTTGTTTTCTGGGTAGCCTTATTCACCATCAAAAAAGCTTTTGATCAATTAATTGAGCAAACTTGGAACATTAATTTAAGAACAATATATCAAATAATGTAGGTAGCAGTACATTTTCAGCAACAGAAGCAGCCTGATTCTTCACATCTTGGCCTACCTCCTTGGCCACATTAGCTCCTTTCTTTGCTGCCTCAGCGGCTTTGTCACATGCTCCAGATTCCTCTTGCTTTGAACCTGCCTGCCAATGCCATATGATATAGCTGTTTTAATACGTAACATGTCAATCTGTATAGCCGTTTGATATTTATAATATGGTATGGATATATAATATAGATTTAAATTCTAAATCAGATCATAATTATTATTAATTTTTTTATTATGCTGCTATTGGACGGATATGTCAATCTCATGTAATAAAAAGTACACCAACTGGTGTTGTGACTTGTGACTCACCTGGATGTGCCTAATAGGGACGAAAACCCTGGAACTCCATGGGTTCCTTATCACTAATGCACTAGGTTGGCTAAACTTTGGAACGGAAGTTGCGAGAAACAAGCTTGCCATTACTTTATGTTGTTTATCTCGACAAGGACAATTCAATAAATATATAGAGTTCCAATTTTCTATATTGTTTAGTGAAGCCTGCAGCCATGTTGGATGTATATATACATTTTCTAGATGGAAGAGAGCAAAATGCAAATTCCACGTGGAATCGTATTATAAGGTGTTGTGGTTGGCGATTTTGTCTGAGTTTGAGTGGCTATAAAAAGATTTAATATATATATATATTACATTATAATCAAAATTATAACAGGCCAATCGGACCCAGTATTTTAGGGTGGAATTCAGTACAAGAGAAATTCTGGAATAAATAAAAAAAGAGAAATTCTGGAATAAATAAGGCTTGATTGCTTGAATCAAGGCTCTCATACGCAGTGAATGCCATGAACTCAGAACAAATGCTGTTCACACAATACTCGTCACGCATTTGACTAAACGCTGTTCACATATAAACATTAGAATAATGTAATTATTTTTTTATTTACTAAATTATAAATATATTTTAAAAGAACAATAACTGAATTCTATGAGAGTTAGATTTGTTTAATATTTTATTTCTTAATCTGAATTTTTTTTTTGAAGAATTATTAATCTGAAATTGGTATGTTTTTGTTTGTAGGCATGCCCATACACTCGTCATCTTCGCTGACTCCAAGCTCAGTTCCACATGAAGAATGTGATCCTCTGCAACCTTGATGTCACCCACTGACATTAACAAAATATCATTTTTTTATTTATTTTTAAAATGAAAACAAAAAATAACAATGGAGACAATTAATTTTTGGTGACACTAATGGATCTTCAAAGAACTCCTAGAAATAGTGCCTATTTTTTGCCTGCTGGGCAGCAGCCAGTGCAACAGAACAGCCATTAAAGTAATAGAAACACAAAATTCCCATCCCCATTCCCCATCCCCATTCCCACGTTGCTGATTGCTCACGGTTTTGGGTTAAAAAAGATAACAAATTAGGATGCAATTTGTACGCCCACACAAAACCAATTTAGTGGGTTAGGGTTAAGGGTTTCATACGACTAATTAATTATTTAAATGGATTATTTGTATCATAATAAGAAAAAGTTACATTTACAAGATTTTAAAAATACCTTAAAAACATTTCACGCTATTTAACAAAATGTCATTACAATGAATGACATATATTAAAGATAGTCTATCTATTACAGTTATACCTGATAATATTGGGTCTATTATAAAATAAAGCTTAAAAGCAAATAAAGCAATACTAACCAAAGAGTGAGAAAATCAATTCTTTTAGTTTATTTTTCTATGTATTTTTGAATGCTTACACAATAATCCTATATATAAATATAGATAGAATTGAATCGACAATGAAATAGGAAATAAGTTCAAGAGATGTAATTGCTCTATAATGAAATAAGAAATGAGATCAAGAGAATTAATTACTCTTTAGGTGGTAAAAGTCAATTGTATCACAACACTCTCCCTTGGACGTACTCTACCTTGATAATAATTTGAGTAATGCTATACAACTCAAATAATTAACCCAAATTATAACTCAAATGATGTGGCAAGTGAGTTGTCATCACCATACACAACATGTGATGATATGATTAATGAAAAAAATCACTTGCCATATCATTTGGGTTGAAATTTAAACTAAATTTTTGGGTTATCTAGAATTAATGTAATAATTTTTGAGATTCTTCTAAAATAAATATTGGACATGCTTAAATATTGCCTCATTAAAAACCTTGCCAGTAAAACCCAATTGGACAAAATTTGGTCTAGGGAAAAAGAGTGCAGTGCACAAATGTCCAAAGTGAAGAATATTCTCCCCCTGAAAAATGCTTTGTTCTTAATTTTTTAGTTTACTAAGTTGACGCATCTCGATGCCATATATCAGTTTCTATAATGTTGTCATTGGTAAGGTCTTCATAAATAAATCTGTAAGGTTATTTGTAGACCATAGCTGTTTGACATCAATTTGTCGACTTTCTTGGAGTTCATGGTTGTAGAAGAACTTTGGTGATATGTGCTTGGTTCTCTCTCCTTTGATATATCCTCTTCTGACTTGCGCAATACAAGCATCATTATCTTCATATATTATTGTTGTTGAATCTGTAATTTGGGGCAGTTTCAAGTACTCTTGATTTGATGAATAATAGACCACAACCATACACACTCTGGACTTGCTTCATGGAGTGCAAAGATCTTAAAATGATTGGAAGAAGTAGCAATGAGAGTTTGTTTGGTGTAACACCATGAAATTATTGTACCATTATATGTGAAAACATATCCAGACTGAGAATGTGACTTATGAGGATCAGAGATAACCAGCATCGGCATAACTGAAAAGTCCTGAACAATTTGACTTTTTGTAAAACAAACCCAAGTCTATAGTTCCACGAAGATATCAGAAGATATGTTTGATCTCATTTCGATGTCATCAAGTTGGTGCGGAACTAAATATTGCCAATAGATTAACTGAAAATGCAATATATGGTCTTGTGCATTGTGCTAAATATAATAAAACACCAATTTCATTAAGATACGGTACTTTTGGACCAAGTATCATTCCATCGTTATCCTTAGGTCGGAATGGATTTTTTTTGGGATCTAAAGACCGAACGACCACAGGAGTACTCAAAGGATGGGACTATCCATATTGAATCTTTTCAAAATCTTCTCGATGTAAGCTAACTGATGGACAAATATTCTATCGAATTTATGATCGATCTCAAGGCCGAGACAATATTTTATTTTCCCCAAATCTTTCGTTTCAAATTCTCTTTTCAAATATTCAACAGTTTTTAGAAGCTTTTCAAGAGTTCAAATTAAATTCATGTCATCGACATATACTGCTACCATTGCAAATCTGAAATCTTATTTCTTTATGAATAAGCATGGAGATATAGGATCATCATTACTTTCCTTTATAAGATATTCACTAAGACGATTATACCACATTCGTTCGGATTGCTATAAATCGTATAAAGATCGTTGTAACTTTATTGAATACAAGTTACGAGAATTTGAATTACATGCTTCTGGCATTTTAAATCCTTCATGGATTTTATGGTATAATATCAATATCTAGTGACACCCATATAATTATATTGTCACCACATCCATAAGATGAACTTCAAGTCTTTCAAAGACTGCCAAATTGGTTAAAAATCGTAACGTAATCGAGTCCATTATGGGGAATATGTCTCGTTGTAATCAATGTCGGGTCTTTGAGAGAATCCTTGCACAACGAGTCGTGCCTTATATCTCATGATTACGTTTTTCTTATTAAGTTTTAGAACAAATACCCATTTGTATCAAACAGGCTTGACATCTGCAGACATTTGGACTAGTGGTCCAAATAGATTTCGCTTGGCTAATAAAGCTAATTCTACTTGAATTGCATCTTTCCATTTAGGCCAATTTTTACCTTTGTTTACACTCCTCAATAGTATAAGGGTCATTATCATCACTTAAAAATTCAGTAGCTACTGTATATGAAAATGTATCATCGATGATTATGTTGGGGTTTATACCCTAAAGATGTAATTTGTAAATGGATTTATGAAATAAATAAAAAGAAAAGTTCAATTCATTCTTGTTGTGTTGTTTATTTTATAACTTGTGCATATATTAACATCCTAGATTGCCGGATGTAATCTCGAACTGTGTATATGAGTGTCATATACGGATGGATACAGTAAGAGACGTGCAATCTAAAGAGTCCATAGATAGCAAATAAAGCTGGGTACTTTATTTGTGGTTAATCTATAGCTGCGGTTCATTCCGTAATGTACGGTGATTCTATCCTGAATCATTCATATGAGATATGGGAATGGAGGCACCTTGTATGATGTGATCATATAGGACTGGGCCATGATCTATATGAATCTCTAACCAAGATCTGTTTACTGATGAGATTCATATATATCAACTAATGATGGCTATATGTGGGTGATTTTAATCCTAAGTGTCTTATCGACTCCTTCCGGTTAGATCGTGGTCTTTGATATACCATGGGTGAGGTCAGATGCAATTCCTGATCATTATACTCCGTATGTTGGGATTGCGGTTTGGCTTGTAGCTGGGAAGATATGTACACAATAGTGGAATCCACCCCTTCTTGTGAGAAGTAGATGGTAGTTCCCTTAAGGGTTGATTCGGGGCTTGTACAATATGAGCGCTCTCCTAATTCCGTGAGGAAATATGATTTATTGTCCATTAGAGAATCAACGGTACTTAAAAGGATATATGTAATTAGAGGGTTATAACGGACATTATGACCCAGCTCTACTTATGAACTACTATGGAGGATCACACCATGTGTAATAGCTATATCGATGGACACCGAGTTGTATCGGTCTGTGTAAAAGAGGCTACAGTTGAGAGAGTGCAGCTTCGGGTTTTTAGTGGAATAAAACCGGAGTTAATAATCATGGAATATTAATTAAAGAGTTTAATTAATAATTTCGAGGATTATTGGAGCTCAAAATACTGTGGGTCCATTAGGTCCCCTTGCTAGCCCGATCGATTTAGGTAACAAGGGTCACAGTTTATTAATTGGATTGTCCAATTAATTGTGTTACGAAAGTGACACATATTTATTCAGAAATTAATTGAATAATGAGATTATTTAACTAATGAATAATAGTGATTAAGTAAATTAAATAATAAGATTATTTAATTATGTTATTAATCACTAAATGGAGGGTTTCTTTTGTTATTTATTTTGAATAGTGAGATAATGAGATTATCTCATTCATTAAATAAAATAAATTAAAATAAATTGAAATATATTTGAATTTAAATTGTTTAAATTTAAATATACATATTATCTTTTTGATAAATAAAATATAGATTTTATTTTAAAAGAAAAGGTGTGGTTATTTGAAAAAGATATAAAAGAGTTTTATATTTTTGAAAAACCTTAACCTGATATGCATGCACATATATTAGTGTTAGTATATGATACAAATGCTAGGTGTGCATGTGATATTGAAAAGAGAGAAAAAGAAAGCTGTAAGTGGCGTGCACCACTAAAAACAAAAGAAAAAAAATTATATTTATTATATTTTTTCTTTTAACAACTAGAATGGTTCTAGTTTTGTTTTCTCTTGGAAGAAATTGTTTCTTCTTCATTCTCTCTACATCCTCCTAAGTTCTTGAGTACGTGATACGCCCACACGCAGTTACCAGTCCCGGGATATAGCGAGGAAGATCAGTGGTACAGACCAGGAGCATATCGTAAAGTGAAGGAGCCTCCAAACGTTGGTAAGGTTCTAAATTTCTTTTAATATATTGATTACAATTTCATGTGTTTACATATTGTATGTATTAGTTCCGGAAAAAGAATTACGATCCTAAGTTCTGGTCCTAGATCGTTTATGATCTGTATAAAAAATATTTAAACCTATTTCTGCTGCGTTACCAGTGAAAGGGGTTCCAACAGATTATTTTATCACGACTCTACAATTCTCTGGTATAATTAATTGAAATCTCTTTATTTCCAAATTCTTGTACCTCTTCAGGGGATTTAGCCTTTGCAGGGGATACTAATACTTATGGTGTTGATAATTCAGAAAAAAGTGGAATTATTCATGGCTTAAGCATTATTTTCTATAGGATCCAGATATTTTACTTTCTGCTTTCTTGGAAAAGTATGTGTTAACAGCCTTTTTTGGCAGGGGTCCAAAGAATAATTTTTCATTTGCTTAGAGCCTGGTAGAACCTAGATCGGGACCGATACCCAGATACCGGAGATACTCGATACCATGAACCAGAAAGAAGTCAGTACCACATCGCACGTTTTACCAGGTATCAAGTAGGGCCGACACTGCGGTACCTCCCACCTGGTACCTAGGTACCGCAACATTTACCTGGTACCCTGGTACCGCGATACTTGTCCTGGACCGGTCCATCAAGTATCAGCCATATACCTAGCATGGGAAATGGCGGTAGGAAGGCTCCCACACATCGATGCAACCGATGCACTAGGGAATCAACCTAGCACCACACCCGTCCAGAATGGGAAACAACAGCAGGTGGCCTCTAACTAAAGGAAGAGAAAGTTGACCTCTCTGGTTATTAATGGAGATAGTCAACTCTTTAATGGCTATTCACAATGCCATTAATGAAATCAGGCAACTCTTTAATGGTCATTCACTACGCCATTAATAAGGAAATCAATCAACTCTTTAATGGCCATTCACAACGCCATTGATAAGGGAATCAGTCAACTCTTTAATGGCCATTCACAATGCCATTAATGAGGGATTAGTCCACAATGCCATTAATGAGGGGCCAGTCAACTCTTTAATGGCCATTTACAATGCCATTAATGAGAGCCAACTCCCTCAATGCCAAATCAATGTTCCAATGATTGCGAATTGATTAGCAAAATTTATGGAGTGGGTAACAAGAAAGAGAAGATATAAATATGACAAAGCACTCTCCAAGAAAATGATCTCCAATCTAAACAAAATGAGAGAACAAATCCAGAAATCAATAAGAGAGAATACAGTTCGCGGTGGTCTACAACATCAGACATACCTTGCTCAGATTCCCTTTACACCACTATTGTATTGTCTACTACACATGTCAATTTTCACCAGGAATTTATCGGTACCAGGTGGTACCCCTCCAACTATAACTTGCTAGGTCCCTGTTTGTACTTATATAAGCTCTCCGGAGCACCTCTTATTGATATAAAAAAGAAGGGATTTTCTCCCTCCTCCGGATGCTGCCTAGGATTTTTTCAACATATGATCATTCGTGATGCCATTTTCCCCTAGGTCAGTCCACTTCTACCAAAAGAATTGTCATTCTCCCATCTATCTCCTTTATTATGCATGTATGTGAGTTAGGCACCGACCGTGCTGGTCCTAGCTCTCTTGTACCTCCTCTCCTTGCACGTTATTTAGGTCAGGGAGCTATGGAGGACACCTAAAGAGGTGACTAGGTACCAGCCTACTGCACCAGATATGCCGAATGATTTTTCTCCTACCTACCGTAACACCAGCTGCGACCTCCGAGGTAGCGGGTTGAGGATGTTGATCATAATTTTCACCTAGAGCAAATTTTCAATCAACACTTTTGGGCTCCGTCTATGGGAAGCTCACTTGACCAACGTGGCTTTCATGTCTCTACATGAGCATCTTTAAGATCAGTCTAACTTATTGCCATGCAAGCTCGACTTTCTACTATTGAGATGGTATATGGGACTCCTGGTGGAATCAGTCTACTTTGTCACCCCTATGCAGCGAACCTACTCATATACTTATGGAGCCCCACTACAATAGCTCCATGCCTGTAGGGCTCCTCTACAGCAGATCCGCTTCGATACATCTAGAGCTCATATGCAGTAAAGCTGCACGTCTCCTACTACCTTACTGAGGGATTGCTCCGCTATCAGCAGATCCGCTACAATCTCCTCTGCAACAGATCCGCTCCGGTAAATATAGAGCTCCTATACAGTAGAGCTGCACGTCTCATGCTACCTGACAGAGGGCTTGCTATACTATCAGTAGATCTCTTATGCAACAGATCCGCTACGATCTCCTCTGCAGCAAATACGCCACAATCCATTGGATTTGCACCTTTTCATGTGGATCCTCTCATGTCACCGGATCCATTCTTCAAAGGCTCTTAGGTAGAAATTCAACGTATGCACCCAAGAAGCCAACACAACTGTAAGAGCAGCACGACCGGTAGAGGCCCAGTGGCTCCTCACTTCGTGTACCGAGTCGGTCAATGCCCAAGTGAGCCACTGAGATCCCAGTTCATTCCAGGAGGGTCCAGAGCCTTATTGTTGCTACTGGGGACTTTTAGAATCCCAAGCATGCCTCTGAACCAGTACCAGGCCGGTGGCTTCTCTCCATTTATACCGGGTCATTCAACGCCCTAGCGAGCCACCGATGTCCCGATCCGTTCGGGGAGAGCCTAGAGGCTTCCCACATTTGCTGAGGGCAAGCAAGCCTATGGAGCAACACGATCGATAGAGGCTTAGTGGCTCTTCACTTCGTGTACGGGGCCGGTCAATGCCCAAGCGAGCCACTGAGCTCCAAGTTCATTCCAGGAGGGTCTAGAGCTTCATCTATATAAGTGACATAATACTCATAGCCACCCCTTGCTTTAACATTCATCGGTCTACAGACATCTGAATGTATAAGCTCTAGCGGTCTCTTGGTCATTTTACCTTCCAGACAAGATTTGTAGACAGGTAAGGTGCCAACCTTTAACTCATTTAAAGGTTCGCTTTTAACTAATCTATCTATCTTGTCAAGATTAATGTGGCCATGTCTTAGATGCCACAGATACGTTTCGTTTTCTTGAGAAATCTTTTATCCTTTTGTTTTTGGTTTTTCAACTTTACACATTTCAGCGTTGAGCAATGTTGTATGTATTAACGGCCTTAAAACATACAAATTATTTTCGTTTAATCCTGAACATATATTCAAACCATTCTTTGCAATAATTATTAAAAGAAACAGAATATAATTGTTCCAACAACTTTGAAACAGAAATCAAATTTCTTATGAATCCAGGAATAAAAAATACATTGTTCAAAACAATAAAACAATTTCCAAAATGTAGTATAACTACACCCACTGCTCTTGCTGACACGACATCCCAACACGTATAGAGAAGGCTTCCTCCTCAAGCTGTGCCCAAGAATCAGTCCAATGCATAGAAGAACAAACATGGTTAGTGTCCCCCGAATCAACAATCCAGGGTGAAGAATCATCTTCCACTAGACACGACTCAAGAACAAGTAAATCATATTTACCTTTTATTTTCTTCTTCTTGGCAACCTCCTCTAGACATTGAGGACAGTTTCTCTTCCAGTGTCCAACCTTGTCGCAATGGAAATATTTTCCTTTGCTTTGGTCAGTGGAGGCGCTCTTCTTCTTGCCTTAGGCTTGGGCTTACCATTTGCCTTCCCTGTAGACCTCTTCCTTTTTTTATTTCTAGAGGAAGATGGTTTGGCAACATTTGCCTCACCGGTCTTACTTTTGCTGTTCTTAGTCAAGGACTCAAAAGTAGTGAGCTCATTGAGCAACTGAGTGAGACTGAACTTTAGCTTGTTCATCTTATACTTATTCTTGAACTGATTGACACTCTTCAGAAGAGTCATCTGTATGATGCTCACCTGACTGGGTTCACCAATGGCCCCGCAATTGATCTCTGTCGTGTTGAAATAAGACATCATGTTCAGAATATGTTCCCGAACAGATGCACCCTCTTTCATTCGAGCAAGCATTGCGGAACGAATAGCTTCATGCCGTTTTTGCTCAAAGGGCTGCCCGAACATAGCCGACAATGACTTCATTATTTCAAATGCAGTACCCATTGTTTTGTGCTTAGTCACAAGCACGTCTATCATACTGGCTAACAGATATGTACGGGCTTTTTCATCTAATGAGACCCACTTTTGACTTACCTCATGAACAGTTCATGCGGCATTGGCAGTAGGCGCTAGAGGACATTCCTCCGTAAGAACAAACTTTAGGTCCTTGGTGACCAATATTTCATTTATGTTATGTTTCCATTTAGTGTAGTTATCACTAGTTAATTTGTTATTGGCAAGGATTTGTAACAGTGCAGATGACATGGATGAAAAACATAAATTAAAAATTCATTCAATCATACATTCAAAACATGTGCGAATGTTCGGCATACAATTAAACATGATGCATGAAAATGTTTAATGAACAAGAACAACCCTAAGAAAACAATGTTTCTATGCCACGACAATCCAACATACCACAAGTGCCGCCTTAGGGTTGGTCAAATTCTTGCATGTTGGATCGAGACCTTCTCAATCAAATGATATACCAGAATAACTCTTATTCTAATATCATTCAACCATCATTTATTTAGTGAGATTTTTAATTAGTCAATTTAATTAAAACCTTTGTGAGCGTAACCTATCATTTCAGATCTCATTAGCTTAACTCGAGAATTACCGCTTTAGGGTCAGTCAATCTCGAAATCCCCTCAGAAATCGTATCCATTAGGAAGTCAACCTTGGTATTGATTCTTATGGAAACCCTCCTTAGGGAGGACGAAAGCAAAGCCATCACGAGGCCCCACTCGAATCTCATGGCGTTGAACTAATGATGGAGACCGCGGGATATAATGTCATATATCCCTCTCTCACTTACTATTTTATAATTAGGGTTTTCCATTAATATTAATGCATCTAGATTAAACAAGATTAAACAGCTAATTTCAATCTAAACGTCTAGTGCATTAATCAAAAATTATTAGAATCCTATTCCAATAACTAATAAACTAATATGATTTTTAACTCTTAAAAATCTAGTTCATAAGTGATAATTCTAATCTATGTAAACTATTTACTAAGACTAGAATTATTAATCTGTATTTACCAAGTTTTAACAATTAAAACTAAACACATTATTAGGTCCAATTATAATTAGGGGCTTAATCGAATTAAACCTAATATTTATAATGGACCCTACTAATCTAAGTAATTAAACACTTTAATAAATAGATTAGTAATTAATGAGAATTACCAAGTTTTACTCCTAAAAACTAATCCCATTAACTTATAACCAATTATGTGAATTACCCATTTTAATCAAATTAAAAATAAACACATAATATAGAAGGCTATAATGCATGTATGACATATCAACATATATATATATATATATATATATATATGTGTGTGTAGCCACACCTAATCTAAATGATATGTATATGTATGTCAATTATTTAATTATAACATAATAAAAACATACATGAGTTGACCGAATACGATGGGTTTATCTAACTTAAAAAACAAAATATTATAATTACAATAATATCCAAGGTATTCCTTGGTCTTCTCGTAATTCCAAAAAAAAATCTTCAAGTCCATCTATAATATCTTTTGCGTCTTCCAGGCCCAAAATAAAGTCCAACTTGATTTATATCATTGGATCCATCACATGGATTAAATCCCTAAAACCCAAGTGTTACTCTAACACTTTTCGGAGGCCCAAGATTTACCAAAAAAAGAATTGGGCCTAATCTTGCTCGCGTACATGCAGCTCTAGTGCTTGTGAATATGGAGTGCGTAACTGCTGCATAAAGTACACAGCAATTTGCGCAACACTTGTGCATTGATTACATGTGTGTTGCGCGCATGTCTTGTTCCGCCCATGACATTTGGATACAATTCTACAACATACACTGTGTTGCGCATGTGATGTGCATGCAAACATACATTTAACAACTAAAGTGTTGCATGCATGACATCACATGCAACCCTCAGCACATATGCATCAGTTCACCATGCATCACAATTAAAGAGAGTGCTTCGCACATGCGCAGATCTTTTGAACATGGTCCGTACGGCTGCTGTGCTTTGTCTTTCGGATCACCTTCTTCATCGATTTACATTAATTAAAATAAAATGATAGTATAAAAAAATATACAACCCGAAATTAATAATACATCAGAAAAATACCATTTTATAGGTTCCCAATTTTGGATTGCGCAGTGGAATGGGGTCTTTAAAATTTTTATGCAATCATAAACTAACTCATTTGTACTGTATAAACAAAAACAATAAGAAGGAGATGAAACTATTTCATACCAACGTTTGTAGGCTCTTTCTTCTTTTCGATCTGTTTCCTGATTTGAACCACAAGATCATCCTGGCTATCTACCGGGATTGGTAATGCGTGTGGGTGCGTCACGGTACTCAGGAACAAGGAGGATGAAGAGAAGAAAAAGAAATTTTTTTTCTTTTGGCCGCAAAAACCTAGAACTCTTTCTAGGGTTTGTTTTTTTGTAAGGACCTCGATTTTATGATTGGCTTATTTCATGACAAACCACACCACATTAGGGATGATTGTGTAATGGGTAGCTTAGGTCCTTGTTGGCAAGCTTCTAAGCATCTCCATAACTTTAAGAGCAAAAGGTATATTCACTTGACTTTGTCCCTTGAAGAGTTTAGGTGCACACACACACACACACTTCATGCATGTTTTGTTTATCTTGCATTTGTGTTCTTTATTGTTTATATGTGTGTGCATCCTTTTCAAACACACTTGTAAGGACCTCGATTTTATGATTGGCTTATTTCATGACAAACCACCACATTGGGGATGATTGTGTAATGGGTAGCTTAGGTCCGTATTGGCAAGCTTCCAAGCATCTCCATGACTTCAAGAGCAAAAGGTATATTCACTTGACTTTGTCTCTTGAAGAGTTTAGGTGCACATACACACTTCATGCATGTTTTGTTTATCTTGCATTTGTGTTCTTTATTGTTTGTATAAGTGTGCATCCTTTTCTAAAACACTCACTAGCTTACATTAGATATCATATCTTGCATTGTATCTTAGTTGATAACATGTTTGACATGTTAATTGTGCTTCATTGTGTGCATCTCACTCACTTCACACTTGCACAACATTCATGTAAGATTGACTTTTGTCTTGAGTGTTAAAAAGGGATTTTTCCCTTTGGCGCGGCCTAGACCGCTCGGCAGGCTTTGCTTGCTCCGCGGCGAACGGAGCGATATTCTCCAGTGCGTCATGCGCGACGTGGACCGCGACCTGTGCACTTGCACGAACAGCGGTCCCAACCGGCGGTGTAGTCCAGACGGTGCACTGCTGTATGTACCGCGGTCTGGACACTTACCTGTGCCACGGTCTAGCAAGCGGTTTTGACGGGATTCTGGTTCCCAAGTTCAAAACGATGTAGTTTGATCTAGGGCTTCATATATATTCTTCCTTTCCTCTTCTTGGCCGACCAAGAGCTCAAAAATTCATATTTAGAGAGAGGTTAGAGCTCCTAGAGAGAGAAAGCTTCAAGAAAGCATCTTTGACTCTCCAAACCCAAAACCCATCTCCATATTGCATCATTCAACATCATTTGAGCATGGGTCTTCATTGTTTCATGACTAGGTAAGCAAGAACTTCTTTGAATATCATTTATTGTTCTTCTTACTCTAGATTAGGTATTTATTGCATGATTAAATACCTAGACTCTACTTATTGCATATATTTATGAGTCTTTATAACATGATTGGGTTTGTTTGTGATAGCTTAATTGATTAGGTCATTTTTGCCTAAAAGCTAGGTCATAAATATTCATGTGTGATTAATTGACAACTAGGTTGAGAAATTGTGTTTTAATCAACTAGTTAATGTTCATGAATATTTGATTGTGTTTGTTTGTGATAGCTTGCATTATTAGGTCATATATGCCTAAATAGCTAATCCATAAATATTCATGTATGCTTAGTTGATGATTAGGTTGACTTTGTACATCTAGTCAAGTTTATGAATGTTTATGTGAATTTAATTGACAATTAGTTTGTTAGAATTTCTCTACAACTAATTAAGACCTCATGTGTGTACATGTAGGCATTATTTGATAACTAGGATGTTGTATTGCATTATCTACATCTAGTTAAGCATTGTATGTTTGGTCTAACATATATTGTGTTGAGCATTCATTGATTGTTCACTTAGACCCTATACTCTTCATTGAGTCAAAGTCTTGTGGCTTCGGGGTGAAGTTGCACAAGCATTGTAGTCTTGCAACCAAGTTGTGGTTGGCAAGCATTGGTCAAGAATCCATTGTAAAAGGCCTGCGGGTAGAGTAGGAGGTGCTCACGCCGATAGTAGTGTATCAGTGGATATCACTAGGGATTGAACCAAGAGTGGCGAGTGGTAGTGTCCATAGCCTGAGGTTATCTAGAGTGAGAGTCCGAGTATCACTTGAGGGTGTAACGTTTTACTCATATAGTGGATTTGAGGATCGTGTGTGGCTAGGAGGATAGCCCGTGGTTTTTCCCTTTGTTTAAGGGTTTCCACGTAAAAATCAAGTGTTATTTATTATTCCGCACTTTACACTTGATTTTTGTATGTTTGATTTAATTGGGTTATTTGTTTAATATTGACTAATCGAAAAAGTTGGTAATAATCGATTAACAACCCATTCACCCCCCTCTAGGTTGTAGACACACGTTAAGAGCTGTATTTTCAACACTCACTAGCTTGCATTAGATATCATATCTTGTATTGTATCTAAATTGCTAACATGTCTTGCATGTTAATTGTGCTTCATTTTGTGTGCATTTCACTCACTTCATACTTGCACAACATTCATGTAAGATAGGCATTTTGCTTGAGTGTTAAAGAAGAATTTTTCCACTTAGCGCAGCCTAGACCACTTGTCAGCCACTGCTTGCGCCGCGACACACGGAGCGGTACTCGCCAGTGTGTCATGTGCATTGTGGACCGCGGTTGGTGCACATGTATGCACAGCGGTCCATACAGCGGTACATTCCAGAAGACCGATTCTTCCGATTACGCGGCTTGTACCGCTGTCTGGACACATGCCTGACTCGCGGTACACAGAGCAGGTTTGACGGGATTTTATTTCCCAAGTTCAAAACAACGTAGTTTTAACTAGGGCTTCATATATATTCTTCCTCTTCTCTTATTGGCCGACCAAGAGCTCAAAATATCAATTTTAAGAGAGAGGTTAGAGCTCCTAGAGAGAGAAAGCTTCAAGAAAGCATTTTTGACTCTCCAAATGCAAACCTGTCTCCATCTTGCATCATTCAACATCATTTGAGCATAGGTCTTCATGGTTTCATGACTATGTAAGTAAGAACTTCATTGAATATCATTTATTGTTCTTCTTACTCTAGATTAGGTATTTATTGCTTGATTAAATGCCTTGACTCACTTTATTGCAGATTTTTATGAGTCTAAATTGCATGATTGGGTTTGTTTGTAATAACTTGCATTATTAGGACATTTATGCCTAAATAGCTAATCCATAAATATTCATGTATACTTAATTGATGATTAGGTTGGCTTTGTGCATCTAGTCAAGTTCATGAATGTTTATGTGAGTTTATTTGACAATTAGCTTGTTAGAATTTCTCTACAACCAATTGAGACCTCATGTGTGTACATGTAGGCATTGTTTGATAACTAGGCTGTTTAATTGCATTATAACATCTAGTTAAGCATTTTGTGTTTGGTCTTGCACATTCTTGCATTGAGTATATTGTCTTATATACACTTAGAATTTTATACTCTTCATTGAGTCAAAGTCTCGTGGCTTCGGGGTGAAGTTGTACAAGCAAATAAAGTCTTGCAACCAAGGGTGGGTTGGTAAGCATTGATCAAGTGCCACTGTAAAAGGCCCGCGGGGTAGAGTAGGAGGTGCTCACGCCAAGAGTTGTGGATCAGGGGATATCACTAGAGATTGAACCAACAGTGGCGAGTGGTAGTGTCCATAGCCTGAGGTTATCGAGAGTGAGAGTCCGAGTATCGCTTGAGGGTGTAGTCTTTTATTTATATACTGGATTTCGGTGATCGTGTGTGGCTAGAAGGATAGCCAGTGGTTTTTCCTTTGTTGAAGGGTTTCCACATAAAAATCAAGTGTTCTTTATATTTCCGCACTTTATACTTGATTTATTGTTTGATTGTTTAGGTTAATTGTGTTTAATATTGACTAATCAAAAAGTTAGTAATAATCGATTACCAACCCATTCACCCCCCCCCCCCCTCCTCTAGGTTGTTTAGACACACGCTTTAGAGTTGTATTTTCTTTTTTTTTTTCTTTTTTCTTTTTCTCTTCTTTTGTTCTTGTTAACGGAAAAATCACTCAGGGAGCAAAATCTCGATTTGCACCCTCAGCCCACTACCGGTAGCCAGTAGCGGGATAGGTACCTTCGATACCGGGATCCTTTTTATAATCGAAAGCAAGGAGTAATATGGTGGAGAAGAAACAAAAAAGGATCGGGAGATATTGAAGAACACTGCTTTATTAAACAATACTGTAACGAAATTACACGATATACACTCTTCTCTCGTTTCTCACTCTTTTACACAGGGTGACGGTGGAGAAAACGTTTATGTTGACAAGTGGATACTTTCTCCCAATGATCCTCAGTGGACTCTGACTGGCTTCGGAGAATTTCACAAGGGAATTCAACTGGAAAAACTCTCTCTCTGTCTTTGGCGATCCTAATCTTCAAAAAAGCCTCCTTATGTCTACCTTTCAATGCCGTATATATAGTTCTTCAAAAAATCCCCACGAAATCCAGTTCTCTTAATAAGGATTATCAAGTGTCCTATTTTAGGCGTTGAAAGGCATTGTGTGGGGCTAAAGGCGCGGGATTTGATCCCGTTAATTACTGTCGAATTCAAATTCTAATTAGGTCTTATTAATGGCGCTTTATTTTGGCGATGGAGTCAACTTTCCTTCTTTATGGAGCTTGGAGGGAAACTCTGATTCTGAATTTTTTGGTAGGACGAGGTACTGGTATACCAGTAGGATCTTACTGACATGGAGCTTGTTCTGTCTCTTGATAAAGTGGCGTTTGTGTCTTCGCGATCATCTTCGTATTGCTTGGTAGGCTAGGTACTTGTCTGGGCGGGGCTCTGAATATATATATCGAGGTACTAGGTACCAGGTGGAAGTCGAGGTAGTACCAAGGTGGGCATCGGGGTACCGGGTACTTTGACTGATGTCGAGGCACTTGAGGGGTTCTAGGTGTGCGATCTACCATTGTACTGGTCTTGAGTTGATATCGGGAGCTTTGGTAGGGCGAGGTACGTGCCTTCGTTAGCTCGCGAAGCTGATGTCCTATCTAGATAGATAGGTAATCGAGGTCCTGGACTTACCAAGTATCGGCTCGACCTAGGTAGGGGCATCGATCTCGATGGTCACCTGGAAGCTAGGACTGGCCCCTATCGGGTTGATACTAATTGGAAAATTCTCCTTTGGTCCCTTGCCAAAAAAACCCTGTTAACAGAAGTCCCCCCTGACTTGAACACCGGTACCAGGTTGGGGTTGGAGTCAGGATAGATAATACTCAGAGAATTTTTCGTAACCGTCTCTTAGAAGGGAATCTTCCTTTTGCACGCTGATTTCACTGAGTCTTCCACGTGGCTGACCAGGGTAGGGGAAATTCAAAAAAGGAAAAACAAAATTTTTGGGGGCGCACGTTTCTCAAAACCGTTCCCTCCACGTTGCCGATTATCCTGCGACATTAATTACCCTCCCCGCCCATTACAAGCATCTAACTCTATATAAGTAGACCTTGCTCCTTCACCGTGGACTTACTTCTTCTTTCATTAGCTTTCCTAATCTACAAGCGTAGCAAGACAAAAAAAAGATCTTAGCTTTTTCCTCGTCTTCACCCCTTTAATCTCTCTTCTTCCAGAAACTGAACTTTGAGCCTGTTGTCATGTCTTCACTTGGTGGCGACAGCATTGAGCAGCTGTTCGACAGTGACGCGGTGGCTAGTGGGAGTCTCGCACCTAGAAAAAGGGCACGCGTCGACAGTGATAGCGGGGACGATGTTCCCTTTCAGCGCCGGCGTACCAACCGGAAGGTGGCAATTGGGACGGGCTTTTCAAACAATCCCGAGGCTCTGGTTGATGTCGATCGGGAATCGAGTGGAGAAACAGGGGCCACTGCCAGGGTAGGTAGATATCGGGCTGGCGAGGTTACAAATACTGTGGGAAGGATACTCGCCCTTCCTTACTAGTATAGATGCATTCCCGATTCTACCAGCACTTTGGATACTGTGAAGCGCTTGAGGAGGGATTTTAATATCCCTAAGGATATTTTGATTACCGTACCCTTGCCTGGGTATGATATATATTCTCCCATTTCTGGCGAGCTTCCGATTCATACTGCTGCCTTCGATAGTGGAGTCAGGCTACCTCTCTACCCCACCTTGCGTAGGGCACTGTACGCTTTGCAGCTTGCCCCTCTTCAGCCTAACACCAGAGTTTTGGAGGCATCTGGTGGGGTTCCTGGTATTATGGAGGGAGCAGTGTGTGAGAGACAACATCGATCGAGAACCGGGACCTGACGAGCTTAGATATGTGTTTCAAATTGCTGCCAACGCCCCGGGTCTGAAGGGGCAGTTGTATGCTTGGGCAAAGAACGACCTAAAATTTGTGGTACCAGGAGCCACGAAGAAGGATACCTCCTGGAGGGAGGAATGGGTTGTCGTCAATGGCGAATGGGGCAGCTCGGTTCACATTGGAGGAACTGAATTCAAGGTTCCTACCTACTTTAGTGGGAAACCCCCATTAGAGAAAGGTAAGCTCTCCACTGAGTCAGAGAAAATCTTGAAGGCCATCATGGCCAGGAATTATGTTTGTTGGAACCTAGGGTTACAGATTGCGCAGCGGAAGGTTTTAAAATTTTTTAATGCAATCATTAAACTAACCCATTTGTACAGTAATAATCAAATACAATAATAAAGTGAAGGAATTTATTTTTCATACCTACGTAGGAGGCTCCTTCACTTTGATACGAACTGCTCCTGATTTGAACCACGTGATCTTCCTCGCTATCTCCCGGAACTGGTAACAGCGTGTGGGCACGTCACGATATTCAGGACCTGTATGGAGGAAGAAGAGAAGAACACACACACAAATAGAAGTGCAGAACTTTTTGTTCTCACCACACCCAATTATTTATTCTTTATGTTTGCTGTGTGTTTTTGTTTTGTGTCACAATGACTTTTGTTTCTTCTCTTTTGCTGTGTCAGTTTGCTCTCATTTGGTTTCATAGTTTTTTAGTTAAAATATATCTCATATATCTCAAAAACAAAACCGACATTCGGTTTAAATTTTATAAAAAAAATATATATCTCATATATATTAAAAACAAACCAAAAATCTTATATTTGATTTTTAAAATTTTATAAAGATATCTCATATCTTTTTTAAAAATAATTAAATATTTATTTTTGAATTCAAACATTTCAAATTCAATTTCAAATATTTAATTTAATAAAATAAAATAATCATATTATCTTATTTTATTCAAAATCAAATATCAACTAACACCCTCCATTTAGTGATTAACAACATAATTAAATAATCTTATTATTTAATTTATTTAATCACCATTATTCATTAATTAAATAATCCCATTATTCAATTAACTCCCGAATAAATACGTGTCACTTTCGTAACACAATTAATTGGACAATCCAATTAATTAACCGTGACCCTTGTTACCTAAATCGATCGGGCTAGCAAGGGACCTAATGGACCCACAGTATTTTGAGCTCCAATAATCCTTAGAAATTATTAACTAAACTCTTTAATTAATATTTCATGATTATTAACTTCGGTGTTATTCCACTAAAAACCCGAAGCTGCACTCTCTCAACTGTAGACGTTTTTACACAAACCAATAACTCTCGGTGTCCATCGATATAGCTATTCCATATGGTATAATCCTCCACAAGTAGTTCATAATTAGAGCTGGGTCATAATGTCCGTTATACCCCTCTAATCATATCTTTCCATTAAGTACCATTGATTCTCTAATGAACAATAAATCCTACATTCCTTACGGAATTAGGAGAGCGCTCATATTGTTCAAGCCCCGAATCAACCCTTAAGGGAACTACCATCTACTTCTCACAAGAAGGAGTGGATTCCACTATTGTGTACAAACATTCCCAGCCACAAACCAAACCGCGATCCCAACATACAGAGTATATTGATCGGGAATGCAACTCCGACCTCACCCATGGTATATCAAAGACCACGATCTAACTTGAAGGAGTCGATAAGACACTCAGGATTAAGATCACCCACATATAGCCATCATTAGTTGATATATATGAATCTCATCGTTAAACGGATCTTAGTGAGAGATTCATATAGATCATGGCCCAGTCCTATATGATCACATCATACAAGGTGCCTCCATTCTCATTCATATCTACATATGAATGATCCAGGATAGGATCACCGTACACTATGAAATGGACCGCAGCTGTAGATTAACCACAAATAAAGTACCCAGCTTTATTTGCTATCTACGGACTCTTTAAATTGCTCATTTCAAACTGAATCCATCTATATATGACACTCATATACTCAGTTCGAAATTACATCCGGCAATTTTGGATGTTAAGTGCACATGTTATATAAAGTATGACACAAAATGAATGAATATACTACTTCTTTTATTTATGTTCAAATTCTATTTACATATTACAAGCTTTAGGGAAAAAACCCCAACAATCTCCCACTTGCACTAAAGCATGTGAGTCATGTCTCGTAACCCTAGACCTTCTAGGTGACCTTCAAACACTTTAGCTGGTAAGGTTTTCGTAAATGGATCAGCATGATTGTCTTGTGAGGCTATCTTGGTGACGATCACATCTCCTCTCTGCACTATCTCTCTAATGAGATGATACTTTCTCTCTATATGCTTCCGTCTCTTGTGGCTTCTTGGTTCTTTGGAATTAGCCACAGCACCATTGTTATCACAATAAAGTGTGATGGGCTTATCCAGATCTGGAATAACTTCCAGATCACTCAAGAACTTACGGAGCCAAACAGCCTCTTTAGCAGCTTCACAAGCGGCTACATATTCGGCTCCCATGGTGGAGTCATCAATGCAAGATTGCTTTATACTTCTCCACACAATGGCTCCACCACCTAGGGTGAATACTGATCCAGACGTGGATTTTCTAGAATCCTTGTCTGACTGAAAATCAGAATCTGTGTATCCTAACGGGATCAAATCCTGGCCGGAATACACTAGCATATAGTTTCTCGTTCTCTAAATATACTTGAGAATAGTCTTGACAGCAACCCAATGATCTAATCCTGGGTTGGACTGGTACCTGCTGACTACTCCCACTGCATAGCAGATGTCCGGTCTCGTGCATAACATAGCATACATGAGACTACCTACTGCTGATGCATATGGCACACGTCTCATATCCTGAACTTCTTGAGGTGTCTTAGGACACTGTTCCTTAGACAAGTGAACCCCATGTCTAGAAGGTAAATTACCTTTCTTGGAGTTCTGCATCGAAAATCGGATGAGAATCTTGTCGATATATGATGCCTGAGACATTGCTATGAGTTTGTTCTTACGATCCCTTATAAGTTGGATCCCTAGAACATAACTCGCCTCTCCCAAATCTTTCATTTGGAATTGGCTAGCCAGCCAGCCCTTTACATCATACAACACTCCTATATCATTCCCAATGAGTAGGATGTCATCTACGTATAGGACCAAGAAAACTACTTTCTTGTCAATGATGCTCTTGTAGACACAAGGCTCATCAACGTTCTGCTCAAAGCCATAGGTTTTGATCACATCATCAAACCTGATGTTCCAAGATCTAGATGGTTGCTTAAGTCCATAGATGGACCTTTGCAACTTGCAAACCTTTTGCTCTTGATCTGGAGACACGAATCCCTATGGTTGCATCATATAGATGCTCTCGTCAAGATTGCCATTCAAGAATGCAGTCTTGACGTCCATTTGCCAAATTTCATAATCGAAATAGGCAGCAATGGATAAGAGAATCCTAATAGACTTAAACATGGCTACTGGCGAGAAGGTCTCTTCATATTCGATCCCCTGGGTATAACCCTTGGCCACTAGCCTTGCCTTGAAGGTCTCTACCTTCCCGTCTACTCCTCTCTTCCTCTTGTAGATCCACTTACATCCTATGGGTTTTACCCCATTCGGTAAGTCTACAAGTTCCCAGACTGAGTTAGAGTACATAGACTCCATCTCGAGATTCATGGCTTTAAGCCATTCCTCTTTATCAGGATCTTCCATTGCATTCTTAAATGTTAATGGATCATCCACACTATCAGCAGAGACAAGATCTTGTCCCTCACTTACACCCAAATAGCGTTCAGGCTGTCTCACAACCCTCTCACTACGTCTAGGTGGTAGTGTATCCTGACTAGGAATTATCTAACTTTCAGATGTTAATGGATTAACAACTCTAGTTGACTGGGTACTGGTCTCACCAGGCTCCAACTCATTTAATACAATTTTAGAACGAGGTTTATGATCACTTATATAGTTATCCTCAAGAAACGTTGCATTTGTCGATACAAATACTTTGTTATCTTCAGGATTATAGAAGTATCCACCTCTAGTCTCCTTGGAGTATCCTACAAACAAGCAGACCACAGACTTGGGATCTAGCTTTCCAGTTCTGTTCTTCAACACGTGTGCTGGACACCCCCATACGTGAAAATGTCATAAACTAGCTTTACGACCATTCCACAACTCTAGGGGAGTTTCAGGAACAGATTTGGATGGCACTACATTCAAAATGTATGCCGCTGTTTGTAACGCATATCCCCAAAATGAATTTGGTAATGATGAGAAACTAATCATAGATCTCACCATTTCCATAAGGGTTCTATTTCTCCTCTCCGCGACACCATTCTGCTGAGGTGTACCAGGAGCTGTGAGTTGGGACACTATCCCATACTCGACCATAAAGTCTTCAAACTCTTGGTCAAGGTACTCACCTCCATGATCTGATCGTAGAGACTTGATAGTCTTTCCTAACTGGTTCTCAACTTTAGCTCGAAATTCTTTGAACTTTTCAAATGTTTCCGACTTCCGTTGCATTAGGTAGACATATCCGTATCTCGAGTAGTCATCTATAAAGGTGACATAATACTCATAACCATCCCTTGCTTTAACATTCATTGGTCCACAGACGTCTGAATGTATAAGCTCTAGTGGTTGTTTAGCTCTAAGCCCTTTTCCAGTAAAAGGTCTCTTAGTCATCTTACCTTCAAGACAAGATTCACAGACAGGTAAGGTGCCAACCTTTAACTCATTTAAAGATCCGCTTTTTACTAGTCTGTTTATCCGTTCAAGGTTAATATGTCCAAGCCTTAGATGCCAGAGATACATTTCGTTTTCTGGAGAAATCTTATGTCGTTTAGTTTTTGGTTTTTCAACCTTAAACATTTCGGTGTTAAGCAGTGTAGTATGTATTAACGGTCTTAACACATACAAATTTTTTTCATTAATTCTTGAACAAATATTCAGACCATTCTTTCCAATAATAACAAACTTATTATTAAAAGAAACAGAATACAATTGTTCTAACGACTTAGAAACGGAAATCAAATTTCGTGTAAATCCAGGAATATAAAAAACATTGTTCAATAATAAAAAAACTATTATTATTACAAAATTGCAATCTTATTGCTCCCACTGCTTTGGCCGACACGACATCCCCCGACCCCACACGCATGGAGAAGGCTCCCTCCTCTAGCTGTGTCCAAGAATCAGTCCACTGCAAAGAAGAACAAACATGGTTAGTGTCCCCCGAATCAACAATCCAAGGTGAAGAATCATCTTCCACTAAACAAGATTCAAGAACAAGTTAATCATATTTACCTTTCTTCTTCTTCTTGGCTACCTCCTCTAGGTACTGAGGACAGTTCCTCTTCCAGTGCCCGACCTTGTTACAATGGAAACATTTTCCTTTGTCTTGGTCGGTGGAGGTGCCCTTCTTTTTGCTTTGGGCCTTCTTGAGTTTAGGCTTACCCTTCGCCTTTCCAGCAGACCTCTTCCTCTTCTTATTAATGGAGGAAGATGGTTCTGCAACATTTGCTTTACCGGTCTTACTTTTACTGTCCTTGGTCATGGACTCAAAAGTAGCGAGCTCATTGAGCAACTGTGTGAGACTAAACCTTAACTTATTCATCCCGTAGTTGTTCTTAAACTGATCGAAACTCTTCGGAAGAGTCGTCAGTATGATGCTCACTTGACTGGGTTCGTCAATGGCCCCGCCATTGACTTCTGCCGTGTTGAAGTAGGACATCATGCTCAGGACATGTTCCCGAACTGATGTACCTTCCTTTATGCGAGCGAGCATAGCGGAACAAACAGCTTCGTGTCGCTTTTGCTCGGAGGGCTGCCCGAACATAGCTTGCAATGACTCCATAATTTCGAATGCTGTAGTCATTGCTTCATGCTTTGTGACAAGCACGCCTGTCATAGAAGCTAACAGATATGTTCGGGCTTTCTCATCAGATGAGACCCATCGCTGGTATGCCTCACGAACAGTTCGTGTGGCATTGGCAGTAGGCACCGGAGGACATTCCTCCGTAAGCACAAACTTAAGGTCTTTGGTGACCAGTATTGCATTAATGTTAAGTTTCCATTTTGTGTAGTTTTCACCAGTTAATTTATCATTTGCAAGTATTTGTAATAGTGTAGATGACATAGCTGAAAAAATATAAATTAAGGATTCATTCAGTCATACATTCTAAACATGTACGAATGTTTGGCATAAAATTAAACATGATGCATGAAAATGTTTAATGAACAAGAACAACCCTAAAAACAATGTTTATATGCCACGACAATCCAACATACCATAAGCAAGTGCAGCCTTAGGTTCGGTCAAATTCTTGCATGTTGGATCGAGACCTTCTCAGTCAAAGGATATACCAGAATAACTCTTATGCCAATATCATTCAACCATCGTTTATTAGGTCAGGTTTTTAATTGACCAATTTAATTAAAACCTTGTGAGTGTAATCCATCATTTCACATCTCAAGAGCTTAACTCGAGAATTGCCGCCTTAGGGTCGGTCAATCCCGAAATCCCCTCCGAAATCCTATATGTTAGGAAGTCAACCTTGGTATTGATTCTTATGGAAACCCTCCTTAGGGAGGACGAAAGCAAAGTCGTCACTAGGTCCCACTCGAATCTCACGGTGTTGAACTAATGATGGAGACCGCAGGATATAATGTCATATATTCCTCTCCCACTCACTATTTTATATTAAGGGTTTTCTATTAATATTAATGCACCTAGATTAAACTAGATTAAACGGCTAATTTTAATCTAAGCGTCAAGTGCATTAATCAGAAATTATTAGAATCCTATTCCAATAACTAATAAACTAAATTGATTTTTTAACACTTAAAAAATCTAGTTCATTAGTGATAATTCAAATCTATGTAAACTGTTTACTAAGACTAGAATTCTTATTAAATGTGTATTTACCAAGTTTTAACTATTAAAACTAAACAAATTATTTAGGTCCAATTATTATTAGGAGCTTAATCAAATTAATCCTAATATATATTAAGGACCCTACTAATCTAAGTTTTGAAACTCTTTAATAAAAAGATTAGTAATTAATGAGATATACCAAGTTCTTACTCCTAAAAAACTAATCTCATTAAAAATAGCCAATTATGTGGATAACCCATTTTAATCAAATTAAAAAAAATTAATCACATAATATAGATGGCTATAATGCATGTATGATATATCAACATATATATATATATATATATATATGTGTGTGTAGGCACAACTAATTTAAATGACATGTATATGCATGGCAATGCTTAATCATCAAATAATTAAAACATACATGAGTTGACCGAGTGTTGTGGATTATTTAACCTAAAAATTGGAATCTAATTACAAAAAATATTCCCAAGGCATCCCTTGGTCTTCTTGTAATTTCCAAGATTTCCAATCTCTTCAGGTCATGCGTGGGATGTGCTGTACGCTCTGGTATGCATGCGTGGGATGTGGAGCGCTGGAGAACTTGCTCGCTGGTGGGTTGTGCGCTGGGACGCTGCGCGTGTTGGTCTGCCTGCGCATAGGCTGAAGGCATGCGTTGGTCATGCATGCGCTGATGCGCTGGTCTTTTGCGCGCTTTGTGCGCTTTTGGCACTGGTGGCATGCTCTGGTGCATGCAAGCTCGCTGGTCTTCATGTGCACGTTGAACTACCAGGTCTCTTGCAATTACATTTTTTTTATTTAATAATACAACAGTAAAATAATAATAAAAAAAACATTGTACAACCCAGAAACACTCTAAATCCACCACACCATAAAAAATTACGATCAACCATGTTTTTTTTAAATTAAAGAATTTAATTAAAAACATCATACACTCATCAAAAAATATGTGCCTACACATTCATACATATCAGGAGTAATCGAATTTGATTATACTGTACAAAAATTGGCTTTGATACCAATTGTTGGAACCTAGGGTTACAGATTGCGCAGCGGAAGGTTTTAAAAAATTTTAATGCAATCATTAAACTAACTCATTTGTACAGTAATAATCAAATACAATAATAAAGTGAAGGAATTTATTTTTCATACCTACGTAGGAGGCTCCTTCACTTTGATACGAACTGCTCCTGATTTGAACCACGTGATCTTCCTCGCTATCTCCTGGAACTGGTAACAGCGTGTGGGCGCGTCACGATATTCAGGACATGTATGGAGGAAGAAGAGAAGAACACACACACAAATAGAAGTGCAGAACTTTTTGTTCTCACCACACCCAATTATTTATTCTTTATGTTTGCTGTGTGTTTTTGTTTTGTGTCACGATGACTTTTGTTTCTTCTCTTTTGCTGTGTCAGTTTGCTCTCATTTGGTTTCATAGTTTTTTAGTTAAAATATATCTCATATATCTCAAAAACAAAACAGACATTCGGTTTAAATTTTAAAAAAAAAATATATATCTCATATATATTAAAAACAAACCAAAAATCTTATATTTGATTTTTAAAATTTTATAAAGATATTTCATATCTTTTTTAAAAATAATTAAATATTTATTTTTGAATTCAAACATTTCAAATTCAATTTCAAATATTTAATTTAATAAAATAAAATAATCATATTATCTTATTTTATTCAAAATCAAATATCAACTAACACCCTCCATTTAGTGATTAACAACATAATTAAATAATCTTATTATTTAATTTATTTAATCACCATTATTCATTAATTAAATAATCCCATTATTCAATTAACTCCCGAATAAATACGTGTCACTTTCATAACACAATTAATTGGACAATCCAATTAATTAACCGTGACCCTTGTTACCTAAATCGATCGGGCTAGCAAGGGGACCTAATGGACCCACAGTATTTTGAGCTCCAATAATCCTTAGAAATTATTAATTAAACTCTTTAATTAATATTTCATGATTATTAACTTCGGTGTTATTCCACTAAAAACCCGAAGCTGCACTCTCTCAACTGTAGACGTTTTTACACAAACCAATAACTCTCGGTGTCCATCGATATAGCTATTACATATGGTATAATCCTCCACAAGTAGTTCATAATTAGAGCTGGGTCATAATGTCCGTTATACCCCTCTAATTATATCTTTCCATTAAGTACCATTGATTCTCTAATGAACAATAAATCCTACATTCCTTACGGAATTAGGAGAGCGCTCATATTGTTCAAGCCCCGAATCAACCCTTAAGGGAACTACCATCTACTTCTCACAAGAAGGAGTGGATTCCACTATTCTGTACAAACCTTCCCAGCCACAAGCCAAACCGCGATCCCAACATACGGAGTATATTGATCGGGAATGCAACTCCGACCTCACCCATGGTATATCAAAGACCACGATCTAACCTGACGGAGTCGATAAGACACTCAGGATTAAGATCACCCACATATAGCCATCATTAGTTGATATATATGAATCTCATCGTTAAACGGATCTTAGTGAGAGATTCATATAGATCATGGCCCAGTCCTATATGATCACATCATACAAGGTGCCTCCATTCTCTTATCTACATATGAATGATCCAGGATAGGATCACCGTACACTATGAAATGGACCGCAGCTGTAGATTAACCACAAATAAAGTACCCATCTTTATTTGCTATCTACGGACTCTTTAAATTGCTCGTTTCAAACTGAATCCATCTATATATGACACTCATATACTCAGTTCGAAGTTACATCCGGCAATTTTGGATGTTAAGTGCACATGTTATATAAAGTATGACACAAAATGAATGAATATACTACTTCTTTTATTTATGTTCAAATTCTATTTACATATTACAAGCTTTAGGGCAAAAACCCCAACAATGTTAACCTGCAGTATCCTACCTCGGATGCCTTTGATACAGGGAAGGTGGAATATTCCCTTCGTATTTCCGACGCACTTCTTGGTAAACATCTTTCTGATTCTCCTTTCGCTGTACTGCTTTATTAATTTTGCTGATATTAACTTGTGCTTGGCAGTTTCAGCAGTACCTCCACTGATCCTAGAGGTGGAGCCCCACCAGGCTGGGGGCACCATCGATTCTCCTCCATCATCCCCTGCCAGTCTTCCTGCTAGCTCTGGTCTCAATGCAGGAGTTGGCATATCTGCTGGACCTGGTAGGGTCACGGCCGAGGTATCTGGAACTCCAGCTCCCCCCTCTTCTTACCTCGGTTAGGTCGCTGAAGGCTTTTACAGCCAGAGTGGGGAGGTGTCGAGGTGCTTCCAGCCGGGTGCAAGATGCGTCGCCCCTCAAACCAGTCAATGTTGTAGCTGTTATTGATGCTAGTGCCTCAGCTCCTTCTGCTTCTCCTGTTATGGCAACTGGTCATCCTAAATCGGTCGAGAAAAGTTCTGACCCTGCTATGGCGAGGCGGGTGGTACCTGGAGATAAAGCGGGATCGAGGTCGAAAGAATAGCAGCCAGGATGAAGTTTGACCCACTTCGTTGCCTCTTGCCTAGGTGGGAGCTTGGGTGTCATGACGGCCATGCCCACCGAGCTGCTAATCAAAAGGGAATCTGCTCTTCTGGCTGAGGTAAGTTGTCTTGTTTTAATCTTCTATCCCGATTTAAGCGTGGGAGATATCCTGACTAGTGCTTTGTTCTTGTCAGGCTTTTAAGTTCAATGTGGCCATAAGCCATCAGGTTGGCTGTCTCTTGGAGCAAGTTAGAGGTGCTACTGCCGAGCTGGAGAAGTCTAAAGATGAGCTCACTAAGGTTGCTCGTGGAATGGAAGCTTTGAACCAGTCGCTGGCAAATGCTCAAAAGGAAGGTGACGAGGCTAAGGTTGACAATGAGAGGATGCAGCATCCTTTGGATACTGAAAGGCTCAGGTCCCTTCGCCGTAAGGAGGAGAGGGATGTTGCTACGGGAAAAGTGGTAGAGCTAGAGAAAAATGTTCTATCCCTTCGTGGTAGCGTGGCTGATCTGGATGCTCAAGTAGATACCACATTCGGGGATGGTTACTTTTTGGCTGGCTACCAGGTAGCTCTAGCTCTCCCTCATCCGTTTGATTTGGGTGCCATCGCTGGATGGAACCGGGAGGAGATTATGGCAAAAGCTGCTGAACTAGCTGGGGCAGTGCCCTCCGATGTGGCTGAACCTTCCCAGGTTGCTGGAGACAGTGAAGTGGTAGCAGGTGCAGACTAGAGCTCTATCTCCCCTCTTCCACCAAGCAATGCTGGAGCAGCTCTCAGTTTGAAGGATCCTGAGGCTGGTGTGGCTCAGGCTGAAGGAGGGGTTCCTGCCTCTTCTGCTCTTTTGTTAGAGCCCGTCGAGGAGGTAGGGAATCAGCCTGCTACAGATGATGGAGAATCTGTCCCGCCTATCTCATCTTCTGACCATGTACAGGTAAAGGAAGGTCAGACTGCTTTGATCAAGGAAGTTGGAGGAGATTATGACCAAGCAGCGGGAGAACTTCGGGGCGATCTAGTCCCAGGTGGAGCTTCTGGTTATATTAGGCACCCAAGAAGCTGCCGGGTTTCTGTCTGGTGCTGAAGAGGGAGGAACTCTAACAGGCGGAGTTGGCGAGGAGACGGCCAATCATGAGCAGAATGATGCATGACCCAGCTTGGCCTCTTACCCAGTAGTATATAGATAATTTTATTTCATTGTAGCCCGTGATCGGGTGATGGGCTCCCCAGTTTTAAAATGAGAATTTTTTATTTTCCTTGACTTCATGCGTGTGTGGTTTATTACACCCTAGGTTGAAACTTGCTTAAATCTGAAGTAGGATCTTCGATGTAATCTCAATTCTATAAATGCTTGTCCTTGGATGAGTCCTGATTTAGTGTAGTTGATGAGGTGATTGGTCTGGGAGGGGTACCAAGGCATCGGCCTGATGTGGATCGCAGTACCTGGTAATCGAGATTGCCGCGGTCCATGCTACCTTCGTGGTTACCCTGATTTGATCAATGAAAAGAAAACTCATTTCCATTTGTATCTATCAATTGAATTCAGTCGCACGCTTCTGATTGTAGCATAAATTCGGGCAAAAGTCCCAGTATAAACTTGACTTAATCAATGCTTGGTAACGCGAGAACCCTGATGAGAGTAAAGTAGAGGAACAGCAGTTGACCGGTACCATGGTACCTCGCACTCTAGTTCTGAGAATCTTGGTTCCTTAATGATAATGAACGTTCCGATGAATAATCTTGCAATCTAGGTACCTAGCCTTCCTATTTTAGGAATCTTGGTACTATGGTGAATATTCTGATACCTAGCCTTCCTGTTTCAAAGAACCTAGGTTTCTAGGTAGATATTCTGGTGAAACAGAGCACCTCGCATTCTCGTTTGGTGCCTTGGAGAATGAATTTGGTGAATCGGGGTACCCCACATTCCTGCTCTGGAAATCTTGGTACCGTGGTGAATGTGATGGAGAATATGTTGGCAGCAAGATCCTGATAGGCGGCTAGGGCCATGTTAGAACCAGGTCTTTCTTAGCGAGGGGTAGTACCCGGCCAAGGCCTTTATCTGGCAGGTGGCTACGTCCTCGCTAACCAGATTCTTCCTGGCGGGGGTGGCACCCAGCCAAGGTAGTAGGAAGGCCATATGGTTCTTTCTGGTCTTGAGGCGATTATTGGCGAAAATAAGGTGATCATACTGACAACAAGATTCTGGTAGGCAACTAAGGCCACTTTAGCACCAAGTCTTTCTTAGCGGGGGGTGGTACCCGGCTAAGGCCCTGATCTGGCGGGTAACTATGCACTTACTCTCCAGACCTTTCTCAGCGGGGGGTAGTGCCCGACCGAGGTTTGATCCGTAAGGAAACTATGCTCTTACATACTGGATCCTTCCTAACTGGGGGTGGTGCCCAGCTAGGGCATCGGGAATGGCATGCTGCTTATCCTGGTCTCTAAGAGATCCTTCTGGAGGGATTAATCTGGTCCAAGGAATTAGGAGTGCTATGTAGTCCTTAAGCCAATCCTTCTGGAAGGATTTATCCTGTCCAGGGCATCAGAAAGGCCATATGGCTTTCCTAGTCTTTAAGGCGATCCTCCTGGAAGGATTTATCCTGTCCAGGGAATCAGAAAGGCCATATGGCTTTCCTAGTCTTTAAGGCGATCCTCCTGGAAGGATTTATCCTGTCCAGGGCATCAGGAGGGCCATCTGGCTCTCCTTGTCTTTTAAGATGATCATAACGAATTCAATTGGTGACACATAGTAGATAGGTGTATATAATCGTAGAGAAAGTAGATGGAGAAAGAAAAACCTTCTTTATTGATGATCAAAAAAGAGAATACAAGTACTCACGATTACTAACATCTTCTAGTGTTTGTTACGGGACAGTCTTGGCTTACTTTCTCCACTTGTCTTATGGGTAGAACCTCTTGAGATGATCAACATTCCAAGTGTGGTCTACAGGATACCCATTCACATCGTCCAGCTTGTATGCCCCACCTTGGATCACCATTCTGATTAGGTAGGGACCTTCCCAATTAGGAGACAGTACCCCGTCTGACCTCTTCCGGGTATTCTGAGTAACCTTTCTGAGAACCAAGTCCCCTTCTTTGAAGCTCCAGGCTTTTACTCTCCTATTACAGTAACGAGCAATCTGGCTCTAGTAAACTGCTACCCTTTCTGCAACCCTGTCTTGTTTTTTCCTTTAGGAGGCCCAGGTTGGCTCTCAGCTTGTCTTCATTTTCATCGGGGTCGAAATGTTGAACTGGGAAAGAAGTGAGCTTATGTTATATAGGAAGGATAGCTTCTACCCCGAAAGATAGCAAGTAGGGGGTGTCTCCAGTAGCGGTCCTCTTGGTGGTACGATAAGCCCATAGCACATTCGGGAGTTCATCAGCCCATCTCCCTTTCTTCTGTTGAAGTTTCTTCTTCAGGAGCTTATTGATAAATTTATTTGTGGCCTCTACCTAGGCCATTAGTCTGAGGGTGTGCTACAGATGCGAAGCGAAGTTCAATCCCCAGACTCTCACAGAATTCCTGGAACCTGGCGTTATCAAACTGCTTACCCAGATCGGTGATGATGACCATCGGGGTACCGAACCGCCAGACCACATTCTTCTTGATGAATTCTATTGTATTTGGTTCAGTAATTCTGGAGAGGGGTTCTGCTTCCACCCATCTGGTGAAGTAATCAATAGCCACAATCGCATGCTTCTGCTGACCTGGCACGGTTGGTGGAGGCCCAATTAGGTCTATCCCCCAAAAAGCAAACGGATACAGTGAGCTGATGGTAGATAATCATTTTGGAGGTAGGTGATGCAGGTTGGCCATTTTCTGACATGGTTCACAGGACTGTACGAACTGCCTCGCATTGTGGTGCAAGGTTGGCCAAAATATCCCATGCGTAGCACTTGGTAAGCAGGTGCTTCTCCCCCGGCATGATTTCCACAGTCTCCTGAATGCACTTCTCTCAATGCCCAGTCTGCATCGTCAGGATGCAGACATCTAAGCAAGGGGAGTGACCTACCTCTACAGTAAAGGTGCCCCTCTACCAAGCAGTATCCTACCGAGGTTGCTTGATCTTGCGAGCTTAATCAGGGGTTTCAGAGAGCATTCCTGACTGAAGATAATCTGCGATAGGATCCATCCAGCATGGGAGTCGTGCCACGGGGTTGACTTCCCTATCTTCAGCTATGCTCGATGTAGTGATTATTTGGAGTGGTACTCCTTTCGGCAAAGCTTGTCCTCCACATGTGGCTATCTTGGCTAGGACGTCAGCTAGATGATTCTGCTGCCTAGGTACCTACTCGATCTTGAAACCTTTGAAACGGGGCAACAGCTCCTGGACTTTTTTGAGGTAGGTTGCCATGTTATCCTCTCTGGCCTGGTACAGGACCGGTTATTTGATTAACTACCAGTTGCAAGTCATATTTGGAAAGGAGGTAACTAGCCGCTAGCTTAGCCGATGTTCTCATTCCTGCTAACAAGGCTTCATATTCAGCTTCGTTGTTGGTGGTATTGAATTTGAATCTGAAATAGTGACAGCATTCGACCTTTTCGGGGTCGGTTAGAATGATCCCACCTCCACTTCCTGCTTGATTGGATGCCCCATTGGTATATATGATCCAGACTTGATTAATGGGATAATCTATAGGCTCTTGCTATTTCTGAAGAGCCTTACTCAGGGCCGGCATAGCATCTTGAACGGGAATTGCACTAAATTCTACCACGAAATCTACCAAAGCTTGGGCTTTGATGGTTGTCCTGGCTTTGTTCTTGATGTCGAACAGGGTGAGCTCAAGGGCCCACAACATAAGTCTCCCCGATACGTCCAACCTTTGGAGAAATTGACGTAGAGGTTGATCAGTGACTACCATGACTGTGTGGGCAAGGAAATAAGGGCGGAGCTTCCTGGAAGCAACCACTAAGGTGAAAGCGAGCTTCTCCAAGAGGATGTAGTTCTTTTCTGATTTGGTTAGGGCGCGGCTCACGTAGCAGACAGGGCGCTGGACCCCATCTCCGTATTCCTTTACATTCGCCTTCAATGTTGAACCTATCCTGACTACCTTGGAAGGATCGTCCTTCCTGATAGGTATCTCTTCTAACTCCTCTATGGGATGGCCACTGGCCCATCCCTTCTCTTCCTCCTCCCTGATCTCTATATCAAGGAGCTCTGACATGGATCTCCCCTTGACCGAGTTAGTTTCATCTTCAAAGTCTTCCTTTGAAGATTGGTGATCTTGATTAATGGTTATTTGCACACATTGCTTGGCCAACGCTGCTGGGTTGGTTGATACTGCATAGCACTTACAAGCAGCCTGCTGATCCCCCCGTATTTCGCCCACTTTGTCTCCCATTGGGAATTTCAGGACGTTATGGTATATTGACAGGACCCCTTTGAGGGCAGATAAGTAGGGCCTTCCAGTATAGCGTTGTAGGCGGACGGGGTGTCTACCACAACGAAGTCTGTCATTAGATTCTGCTAGAGTGGCATTATTCCCACTATTACTGGTAGGATCATAGACCAGGTGGGAATCAACGAGTCCCTTGTGAACCCGTAAAATGGGATGGTACAGCTGTTGTAACAAGGTCTCTTTAGGTTGAATTGCTCCAAAGCACTCTTGAAGAGAATATCAACGCCGCTACCTGTGTCAATCAAAACACGGTGGACCAAGTTATTAGCTATTTGACCAGTGATGACCATGGGATCATCATGAGGCTGGACGGTGTTGAATACGTCCTCTTCTGTGAAGATGATCGTTGCAGCAAGAGGAGACAGAGGTGATCCTATAGTAACCTTGAAAACATTCTGGCCCGCTTCTACTCTAGGAACTTTCCTGGCGTGGTTCTTTCGAGCATTGTTGGAGGTTCCTGCCAAGGAGGGACCTCCACTGACTGTATTGACAATGTGGATCTACTCCATCAGATCCTTCCCTTTTGCTTTCCTTCCTTCTTCATATGCTTTAATATCTGTCTGCACCTCTTTTCCAGTGCGTATGTTGTCGCATACTTGTTGGAAGAATTCCTCCAAGCAACCTCCCCTAACCAAGGCTTCAATATGGTTCTGCAGACTATAGCATTCCGAGGTATTATAACCTACATCCTCGTGGAAGTCACAATACTTGTAGCGGTTCCGTTGATCGGCTGGTGCCTTTATTGGACCCGGCTTCTTGAGTAGTCCTTTGTCGCGGATGGAGAGGTAAATAGTCTCGTGAGATGCGTTCAAGGGGGTGTAATGGGAGTACCCCATTTCCTCTCTATCTACCCGTGCTACCTCATTGGGTCAGGGTGTAGCTCTGGGCAGAGTCCGTCTAGCCGGGTACCAGTTCTGTGGAGGTTGATAGGGTGGCGACCGATATGTAGATTTGTTGGGAGGCCTGTTTTGATTTTTCTGAACGGGTACAGGCTTGGGCGCCTCCCTTGATGTGTAAAATTGTGTTATAAAATACTCACTCGCAAGTGTACGAATCGTGAAGATAAGTACAGTGCCAAGTAAGGATCGTTCCCACGAGAAAAAGTAATTTATTAATTAAAACTAATTCTACTTAAAGTTAAATTAAAGTAACCAAAAGATTTGTTGTTTGATTGATTAAAATAAGACTAAATTAAATTAATCTAAAGAAAACAATTAGAGAGAATATGGTTGTGATCAAGAGAAAGAAAGCACTAGGTCATCAATGATCCCCTATTATGAACACTCAATGTATGAAATTAATTTGTAAACAAGATTCAATCAATTTTAGGGTTCATTCTTTGTCTTTAATGTGACTATTACCGTTCGGTCGCGGGCTGAGTCACACGTTCTCAACCGTTATTCACCCTATAGTCAAGGTGTGAATAATAATCAGAAACCCATTAGGTGTAAGAATTAAGAACCAAATTCTACTACTTTGTCTTGGTCAGACTAAAGATAAAATTCATTCATTCAAAAGATCAATAATTAAGATTATGTTTGGTCAACACTAACCTTAATTCTCAGATAGTCTTAACCCTAAAATCATGACAAATTATTATTCACCCTATGGTCAAGGTGTGAATAATTATTAAAACTAATGAGGATCAAGCAATTAAGAACAATGAATAAATCAAGAATTGAATTGATGAAATAATAATTAATCCATATATAAGCATTCACAAAAGGTTCACATTGATTCCCTAGTTATGGGATTAGTTACACATGTTGAAAATAAAAAGAGAAGAGAAAGAAAAGATAAAACCCATCTCGGTCTTCAATGATGAATTCTTCTTCGTCTTCAAATCTTCAATGTGTAAAGATGATTAAGAGAATTGTGTTGTTGTTGCTATGTGTAGCCTGAAAGAGAGGTGATCTATCTATCTCTAAACCCTAAGAATAAGATGTATTTAAAGGAACTACCAATTTGATTTAAATCGGAAATCTGCCTCGGGCAAGAAATTGTTCAACCGCTGTGATAATCCACAGCAGTCCTACAGCAGTGCTCTACTGATCTCAAAATCCTCGTCGACCGCTGTGATAATTCACAGCGGTACCACAGCGGTCCTGCAGCGGTGCTCTCTTTGAAGCGCCGTATCACTGCTACTATAATTCATGGCGGTCTTCACAGAGGCCAAGGGAATTTTCAGATTAACCCCTCATCTTTTCAATAATTCTTCTTTTTCTAAAATTCTCCAAAACTCTTTACGTAAATCCAGAACCTGTAAATGCTTATGAACACAAATTAAAACCCCTAAATAACTCAAGAAACAAGCAATTGATTAGAGGAATGGGGATCAAAAATATATATATAAAGTGACCGATCAAATACCCCCAAACCTATCTTTTGGTAGTCCTCCAGCAAAACTAGAATAAAAATAAAACACTTAAAGCAAACAAAACTAAAAACAAAACCTAAAAACCTAAAAATAAAAATTCTAAACTAAGCCATTTTCGTAGGGAACACGATAGCATTGAGCGTATGCTACAAGCCTTTAAACTCCTAGGTATGACACCTATAAACCTATAAACTTATCCTGCAAATACCAGTCATCCAAAATATATTCGAAAAGTGCCCATATTGAAACAATGCATGCAAAAGCCAACAAGTAAAGACTAAAATTAAGTCACAAAACTGAATGCATTGCTCAATTTTAATGAAAAGCCCACACTCAAAACGTTCAAGTTTCAAAGTTGCCTTCACTAGATGCCATAGATGTAATTCGCCTCAACTTTGATTCTTACAGGATATCACTCATTAATTCACACAGAACCTAGGCAAATACACTCATCAAGCATATGCGATAGAAATTATGTACAAGAAAATTCCAAGTATTGATCGCATATGAATTTATAATTGAAAGAACACTCAAATGTATGCAAAAGATCTCATGAAAAGAATCAAGCATTATGAACAAGATAATCACATGAGTTATTTCTACTTTCATAGCAAGGACCAATAGATCAGTTAGACTTTCATTAAGGTTGTAATGGGGCCATTGGGTGAAGGTTAAGAAAGAATGGGAAAATTGGAATTCAAGAACCTAGGACCACACTATGAGAATCTTCAATTGCTTTTCCGGCTTCACGTAAATCTTCATAGTCTTCATTGAATTCATTGTAAATGAAATTTTTCACTCATCTCTATCCAAATCTTCAAAAATCACCATTTCCTTATGAACAAAACTCCTCTTGAGTTGATACAACTTTGCAATTTAATTGTCTTAATTGCACTCATTACAATTTTTTCTCTGATTCTCTTCAACTTTAATTTTTTTTTTTTGATGAAATAATTCAATAACTTGAGAATCAGAGAATTACATTGAAATTCATAATTATCAAACTTACACTTTTGGATTGAATGCAGCTCTTCCTTCAATGGCCTTCGACCAAAATATACACTAGCAGAACCATCACGTCTTCTTCACTTCCTCAAAGCATGATCCCAAGTTATAAGGTATGGCTATAAAATTGGCTTATTGGGTTATAGTATATGTGGTGAAGAAAGAAAAGGCTTATTCAGTTTTGGCTTCAAACAGGGCTATGAGCACATACAAAAGGTCGGAAATATTTAAGGCCTTTCAAATGGTTCATACACACATAGTCTAATCATCACTTCCACTGGTTCGACTTACTCAAGATCAAAATAAACATGTGAAATCTTTTATTGATGAAAGTTCTATAATGCTCAATGTACAACCTATAGAGATCAAATCTAATGCTAAGAACCTACTGAGTGTTTAGGAGTAGAAACAAAATCCCTCATAATGTATCATTTATGTACGCTTTTTGGCTTGATGAACTCACAGGGGTAGTCTCCACTATTAATCATGACAATCCAACTAAGCATCCTATCCACCATCACATCAAGAGTATGTCATAATTTTTTGTAAAATGCAATGCACTACTCTAAGTGGCAAGACGTTAGTGTAAACTCAGTGATTAATGCATATTATCTCGGGGCACAATTCAGAATATTTTATCATGGATTCACAAGAAAAACAGATTTCAAAAGTTTGTCAAAAAACAGATTTCAAAAGTTTGTCAATAATCCCAACGTTGTCCTCAATGTTGAAAAATTGAAGTGCACGACAAGAAGGAAATAGAAGTGAAAGAGCAATCATAAGAATCTTGAAAACTAAATCCAAAAACAAAACTAATCCAATGCTAACACAAGTAGCCAAAGTACGAAAAACTAAAAACGAAAGAAAAAGAAAATAAAGAAAAGAAAAGAAAAGAAAAGAAAAGAAAAACATATCATGCTGTAGACACAGTACCGTCTACAGGAATTCTGGGCAACTCATTCATCACCATCACTGGGAAGGACCTCCGTGTCATAACCACTGGTAGCATCTTCAAACTGTTGGTGACCTCCAATCCCAGGGCCTATAGCAGCAACACTTGAAGCAGGGGGAGAATAAAAGGGGTTAACAATGGGAGTAGAAGGCATAGCAGCAGGCATACTGTCTCTCTGGATCTCGTCTAAAGCAAGTTGCATAGTATCCATCCTTAAATTCAGCCTAGAGAATCCGTCCTGCATTTCAGTCCTCAAACCAGCCACACTAGTATCCATGTAGTCCTTTATGGACCCAAGCATGTACTCCACCCATTCGGGTCTCTGCTGAGATGATCCGAGTCCGGTATCAAAAAAAGGCACGGAAGCAGAGGCATCTCCAAACTGCTGGAATGTCTACTGAAACTGCTGGTCCGTCGCAATCAACGCGTCAATAGAAACATCATCGTCCACGTCATCTGCAACTCCCATCCGATGCCGTTTCCGTAGATTATTCCAAGACATCAAATTTAATGAAGGACCATGAACCAACAAGCTATCCTCCTCCTGGGCATTACCTATTAATCCAGCATCCGCACACATGGCTGTGATCAAACAAGGAAAGACTAAAGAAGAATCTAGCTGTCGACCACATACCATGATCTCCTTCCAAATAAATCTAGGCCACATCTATAAAAAATCCTCTCTTGATACAATACAACAACTTCAATGCTTCCCGAAATATCTCAGAACCATGCACCGAAGGTTTCAATGAGGCCGATACAAATAAATACCAAAACGCAGATTCCAAAAGCAAGTCTTTCCGCAGTAGCTTGTGACCATTCCAATTATCACCCCCTCTAGTGCGAAGCTCACTACCGAGATAAAACTTATTTGGATATTCTCCCGGCTCCTGTGTTACAGCTGGCAGCTCAAAGTGAGCATGAATTCTATCTACCGAGACCACCACGGGTACCCCTCTCACTACAACCGTGCTACTTGCGTTGAACTAAGTTTGGACCATGTTAGCGTAAAAATCACGAGTCAGAGTAACATTGGCTCGCGTGGGCTGCTGAACGTACCGCGTCCATTACCTCACTGCAACAAACTCTGGAATAGGAGTATCACGCAACTCTTCCAAATGAATACCCCTCTCAACAAAGACATTACGTCCCGCCAATTCCTTCATCCGTTTCTTGAAATCTGGATGACCCACCAATTGTTGTTCCATAGGGCGCTTGTCCCTCCTCCTATTCGAACTCAGAGAGTCAGTTTGACCACAAAAAGCTGTCCTCACCATATCTGAAAAATACTCAACGAAGCATAAGCAACAAAACTTAAGTTAGAAAAAACTGAAACAAAATTGCAGCAGCATGCCGTGGTAAACTGTCACCCCAATGTATAGTAAATGCACATTATTCCAGTGAAAATAACTTTCAATCACAATGTGAATTTTAAATTGCATTATCAATCAATATTCCCAAATTGATCCTAACCATATTGAGTGCAAATAAATAAGCAGACTTCTCATTCCAACGTATAGAATAGGCCATGGAACAATGATAATGGGTAAGTGAAAGAAAAATACCTCAAATTCAAAAATCCCCAAATTTAGTGCAAGAACCCTAGAAATACAAATCCTAAAATATGTGCTATATAAGAAATTACGACCAAATATTCAATTGAAGAACACATATATAGCATAAACAAGTTAGAAAAATGGACATGCAATCACAAACAACCTTCACAACCGAAAATCCCCAATTATAGTTCTAGAACCCTAGAAAGAATTGAGAGAATAAATGGAAAGAAAAAGAATTAAATCATGAAATTGAGGATTAAATGAATTACAAGAGAATCGAGAAGGGACGGGAAGACATACCTTTGGATTCTTGGAGCGTGAGTTGAGAGAAGAAAGAAAAGAGAGGGAAGAAAGTTGAAAAGAAAGCAAAACTGCTGTTTTCCGTGAAGAAGGAACTTAAATATGAATCGACCGCTGTGTGTACCGCTGTGAGAATCACATCAGTGTCACAGTGGTATGCTTTCTTACCTCTTTGGACGCAAACAAAATGCACCATTTTATTAAAGGACCGCTGTGATAGAAACAACGGTGATGACAACGGTATCACAGCGGTCTGCCCAGTAGTTTTCGCTGTAAGTAACGCGGTGAATTATGGGAGCGGTAGTGACAGCGCTCTTATTCCAGTATGTGGACGTTGTTGATCCCGCTGTGGATTATGAGAGTGGTAGAACAGCGGTCAGTCTCCAGTAGGTACACGATGTTGATATCGCTGTGGAGATCACGGCGGTGATGATATCGGCCCCTTTTTTTTTCACCCCCAAACCTGATTTCAAGTTAGGGGCATAAAAAAAATGAAAATAAATAAAATAAACTAAAAAGAAAGAAAATTACTAGGGTGGGTTGCCTCCCACCAAGCGCTTTATTTAACGTCTAGGCCAGACTTATGAGACCACTACGGCTCTTTGAGTTGCGGCAAATCAATGACATGATTGTCTATAGGCACACCCAAGTAAGGTTTCAGTCTATGGCCATTTACCTTAAATGGTCTTTCGCTCTTCAGAATCTCTATTTCAACTGCTTCATTTGGAAAAACTTGGGTAATATGATATGGTCCCATCCATTTTGATCTCAACTTTCCTGGAAATAACTTCAATCGTGAATGATATAAAAGAACTAACATCCCAGGATGAAATTCTTTCGGGCGAATCTTCTTATCATGTAATTTTTTTGTTCTTTCTTTGTATATCTTTGCATTCTCATAAGCATTATTTTGAAGTTCCTCAAGCTCACTCATTTGCAAACTTCTTTCGTCTCCGGCTTTATCTAAATTGAAATTCAACTTCTTCAGAGCCCAGAAGGCGTTGTGCTCCAATTCCACTGGCAGATGACATGCTTTCCCAAAAACTATCCTGTAAAGACTCATCCCAATCGGAGTCTTGTAAGCAGTTCTATACGCCCATAAGGCATCATTAAGCTTGAGCGACCAATCCTTCCGATTTGGTTGCACCGTCTTCTCTAAGATCTGCTTAATTTGTCGGTTGCTTACTTCGACCTGTCCTGATGGCCAAGGATGATATGGAGTTGCCACTTTATGTTTGACACTATACTTTCTCATTAATGAGGCAACAACTTTGTTACAAAAATGGCTTCCTCCGTCACTTATGATTGCACGAGGAGTCCCAAATCTGGTGAAAATGTTTTCCTTGATAAACTTCACCACCACCTGGCTGTCATTCGTCTTGGTTGTGATTGCTTCAATCCATTTAGAAACATAATCAACAGCAACTAAGACATAATTGTATCCGTACGAAGATGGGAAGGGTCCCATGAAGTCAATTCCCCATACATCAAATATTTCCACAACCAACTGGTTTGATAATGGCATCTCATCCCTTTTTCCATTGTTTCCAGTCCTCTGGCACCTGTCACAAGAAATACAAAAAGTATAAGCATCTTTAAAAAATGATGTCCAGAAGAAACCTGATTGAAGAACTTTTAGAGCAATTTTCTTAGCACTAAAATGCCCTCCACAATGAAGATTGTGGCAAAATTTCAGCACATCTTGCTGCTCTTCTTCAGGGATACATCGTCGAATGATTTGATCGGCACCAAATTTGAATAGGTACAGCTCATCCCAAAAATATTGCTTGGTGATGGAGAGAAATCTTTTCTTCGCTTGCGAGCTCATCTCAGGTGGTATGATTCCATTTGAGAGATAATTCACAATTTCCGCATACCACGGATCTTTGCCTACTACCTTCAGAAGCTGCTCATCTGGAAAGTTCTCATTAATGGGTAAGTTCTCAGTGTGCTCCTATATTTCATCATCTTCTACTAATCGAGAGAGATGACCCGCCACCACATTCTCGCTGCTCTTTTTATCCCTGATTTCCAAATCAAATTCTTGCAGTAAAAGGATCCACCAGAGTAATCTTGGGTTCGCTTTCTTTTTAGTTAGCAAATACTTTAATACAGCATGATCAGAATAAACAATTACCTTAGATCCTATCAAGTATGATCGAAATTTTTCTAAAGCACTAACAATAGCAAGCAATTCTTTTCTGTGGTGGAGTAATTTAATTGTGGATCATTCAAAGTACGACTAGTGTAGTAAATAACATGAGGCAGTTATTAGCATTTACTAGTGTAGTAAATACGACTAGTGTAGTAAGTAACATTAAGAACAATGAATAAATCAAGAATTGAATTGATGAAATAATAATTAATCCATATATTAGCATCCACAAAAGGTTCACATTGATTCCCTAGTTATGGGATTAGTTACACATGTTGAAAATAAAAAGAGAAGAGAAAGAAAAGATAAAACCCATCTCGGTCTTCAATGATGAATTCTTATTTGTCTTCAAATCTTCAATGTGTAAAGATGATTAAGAGAATTGTGTTGTTGTTGCTGTGTGTAGCCTGAAAGGGAGGTGATCTATCTATCTCTAAACCGTAAGAATAAGATGTATGTAAAGGAACCACCAATTTGATTTAAATCGGAAATATACCTTGGGCACAGAATTGTTCAACCGCTGTGACTACCACTGTGATAATCCACAACGGTCCTACATCGGTGCTCTAGTGATCTCAAAATCCTCGTCGACCGCTGTGATAATTCACAGCGGTACCACAGCAATCCTGCAGTGGTGCTCTACTGTCTTTCAAGTGTTGTATCACTGCTACTATAATTCATGGTGGTCTTTACAACGGCCAAGGGAATTTTTAGATTAACCCCTCATCTTTTCAATAATTCCTCTTTTTACTGAAATTCTCCAAAACTCTTCAAGTAAATCCAAAACCTTCAAATGCTCACGAACACAAATTAAAACCCCTAAATAACTCAAGAAATAAGCAATTGATTGGAGGAATGGGGATAATATATATATATATATATATATATATATAATGACCGATCATCCTTCTTTTGGCGCATGACAGTTCTCATATCATCGTGCTCCATCTTAACTCGGAGCTGTTCATCTATCTCAACCTGCTCTAGAGCTCTATCGTAGGCCTCCTAGTAGGTCTTCGGGGGATGCTTGGTGAAAGATCTGAACAGTCTGCTTGCCCTAAGATTCCTTCTAAAATTGGCCAAGGTTTCCTTTTCCGCGAAGACTCTCATCTGGATCACCTCTTTATGGAATCTCTCCATGTAGGCTCTGAGCGATTCCCCCTGCTCCTGGATCATATATTGAAGGTGAATAGGATCTTTGGGGTGAGGTTTGATGCCCTAAAACTGGGCACAGAAATCAGTTATCAATTTTGTGAATGAATCAACGCTTCCCGCTGGTAGCTTCCTGAACCATGTCTTGGCATAGTCCGTCAGCGTGGTTGGGAACATTCTGCACATATCGGCCCTAGTAGCATTCTGAACCTCTATCTGGTGAACACAGCTTTCTAGGTGGCTCAGGGGTCCTCGGTCCCAGAATATTTGTCGATTGGCATCTTGAATTTGCTAGGTAATTCTGCCTCCTTGATCCTCCTAGAGAAGTGAGCATTCATCTCTCCCAAGGGGTTTTTCCGGTTTTCCCGGTGCTTGCCTTCTTTAACTCCTGGATTTCTTTCGCCATTCTGGCGACCTGGTCCTAGAGACGTTTACCGCCATCATTCCCAGATTCAACCTCAGAATCTCTGTCGTCAGGCTCTTCCGATGTCGCAGAAGCTTCATCCTGATTCTCTCCCTAGAGGATCTTCTCCGGTGCCCATGTATATACCTCCCACCACTAAATGTGGGCGTTCCCTGGTCATTTCCTGGTGAGGCTGTCTAGAATAGGCCACTGGTTGGGCCAGGTGGTGGTGTTCTCTGGGCGGGAGGTCGATGGCGGATCTTGCACGCCGGGCTTGGTAACCTGTAGGATATCCTGGAATCGGGGGCATGGGCCCAAGTCTGTCGTGGACCGATGGTGCTACGGGCATGGGCCCGAGTCTATCATGGACTGGTACAGGAGGTGGTAGTCCCAACCTGTCGAAGGGAGGTACCCTGGTACCTCACCGATTGGCATCTCCCTTGGGATCTGGTACCGTAGGCTGACTGGTACTGCTTTTGGTGACCATTCGGAGGTGAACGCTCTCTATAAAGGCCGCGACCTGTTGGTCTAGATTGGCAGGTCCAGCTGCTGGGGTAACATGTACTTGAGGGGTAATCCGCATGGTAGCTGACAGCTTCGAGGCAGGTTTGTGACCCTTTCCCCCCTTCTTCAGCTTCCGACCCTTTCGGGTTGAAGCATTTGACTGATGTCCTGACGGGTCAGGATGATCCTGAGAGGATCGGAGCTTCATTTTGATGATAAGATAAGAAAACGAGGCACTCTGGCTTTCTTTTGAGGGTGTGGTGTTTCCACAGACGGCGCAAAAAAGTGTTAACGGAAAAATCACTTAGGGAGCGAAATCTCGGTTAGCACCCTCACCCACTACCGGTAGCCAGTAGCGGGGATAGGTACCTTCGGTACTGGGATTCTTTTTATAATCGAAAGCAAGGAGTAATATGGTGGAGAAGAAACAAAAAAGGATCGGGAGATATTGAAGAACACTGCTTTGTTAAACAATACTATAACGAAATTACACGATATACACTCTTCTCTCATTTCTCACTCTTTTACATAGGGTGACGGTTGAGAAAACGTTTATGTCGACAAGTGGATACTTTCTCTCAATGATCGTCAATGGACTCTCACTGGCTTCGGAGAATTTCACAAGGGAATTCAACCGGAAAAACTCTCTCTCTGTCTTTGGCGATCCTAATCTTCAAAAAAGCCTCCTTTTGTCTACCTTTCATTGCCGTATATATAGTTCTTCAAAGAATCCCCATGAAATCTGGTTCTCTTAATGAGGATTATCTAGTGTCCTATTTTAGGAGTTGAAAGGCATTGTGTGGGGCTGAAGGCGCGGGATTTGATCCCGTTAATTACTGTCGAATTCGAATTCTAATAAGGTCTTATTAATGGTGCTTTATTTTGGAGATGGAGTCAATTTTCCTTCTTTATGGAGCTTGGAGGTAAACTCTGATTCTGAATTTTTTGGTAGGACGAGGTATTGGTATACCAGTAGGATCTTACCGGCATGGAGTTTGTTCTGTCTCTTGATGGAGTTGCGCTTGTGTCTTCGCGATCATCTTCGTATTGCTTGGTAGGCTAGGTACTTGTCTGGGGGGGGGGGGGGGGGGTGGGGCTCTGAATATATATATATATATATATATATATATATTGAGGTACTAGGTACCAGGTGGAAATCGAGGTAGTACCAAGGCGAGCATCGGGGTACCGGGTACCTTGACTGATGTCGAGGCACTTGAGGGGTGCTACGTGTGCGATCTACCATTGTACTGGTCTTGAGTTGATATCGGGAGCTTCAGTAGGGTGAGGTACGTGCCTTTGTTAGCTCGCGGAGCTGATGTCCTATTTAGATAGATAGGTAATCGAGGTCCTGGCCTTACCAAGTATCGGCTCCACCTAGGTAAGGGCATCAATCTCGATGGTCACCAGAAAGCTAGGACTGGCCCCTATCGGGTTGATACTAATTGGAAAATTCTCCTTTGGTCCCTTGTCAAAAAACCCTGTTAACAGTTCTATACTCTGAAAATTGACTCTCTACTCTGAACATATATTGTCTCTTGTTTTCCAAAATATATATCGTATATATATATATATATTTTAATTAAACTAATTAATGAAATATTTTAAGATATCTGATATCTTTAAAGATATTAATTAATATTAATTTATTTAATTTGATTTGAATTCAAACTCTTTTAAATTCAAATTTAAATATTTAATTTAATGAAAATAAAATAATCAAATTTTATTATCTTCATTCAAAATTAAATATCAATCAACTCCCTTCATCTAACGATTAATTACACAATTAAATAATCTAATTATTTAATTAACATAATCATTAATATTCATTAATTAAATAATCTCATTATTCAATTAATTCCCGAATAAACACGTGTCACTTTCGTAACACAATTAATTGGACAATCCAATTAATTAACCGTGACTGTTGTTACCTTAATCAATCTGGCTAGCAAGGGGACCCAATGGACCCACAGTATTTTGAGCTCTAATAATCCTTAGAAATAATTAATTAAATTCTTTAATTAATATTTCATGATTATTAACTGTTAACGGAAATTTTACTCGGGGTGAGAAATCTCAATTAACACTCTCAAAACCACTGCCACGGAGGTGGTGGTCAAGGTAGAGTGTATTCTAGTCAGTGCTAATTAAAAATGACAAAGAAAATACTATTATCAATACCATCAAAAGGGAATGAACAAAAGAGAACGAAAATGTTTCTTTATTCTTATGAATGGTGTATCGTTTACAAATATTTATCAATCGCTCTCAATCTCACTAGGGTGTAGTAGGGTTGTTGTCATATGCCTGTCAAAAAGTAGTCCCCTCTTTCAGAAGGCCGAAGTTTTTCTTTTATACATTGTCTTCATAGGTTAAACTAATTGATTCTCCCTTTGATTTTCTCCATCCTTCCCCTCCTTATCGGACGGGATTTTACATTTAAATGTCATTGACTTTGAGTTAATTGCTGAGTTGAGGATATCTTGGAGGAGATCAATTTGTTTCCTACTTGGACTCTATTACTTGTTCTGTACGTATGTAACGTCTTAAGATTTGATCATGTGTGTCTTCAAGTTTAACATGATCTCCCATAGGGGTCGTTGAACATGGTGTATATTATGGTGAGGTACATCAGATAGTGAGGTCGATCAGTGTCTTAGCTGGCCTCCCTTAATCTTTTGGAGCTGAGTGCGGCTTCCTACGGACACACCACTATGTCAGCGAGGTATAGGCGAGCTTCTGGAGAGATTGCGAGGTAATCCCGACTTGAGGAGATTTCCTCGTTTCAGGTTCAGTGATGCGGGCTCAATCTCACCGAGCCGGGGCTCTACTCCGGGTGTTTCTGGAACCTGTCCTTATTCTTGCGGGGTAGTATCGTAGCTCGGCTTCGGGTAACATGGTCTCCTGGTGGATGACCTCGGGCATGGAGCCAGGTTTAGAGGGTGGACAATTTCCTTTTGGTCCCTAGCCAAATTTGGCTATTAACAGAAGTCCCCTCTGACTTGAACACCGGTTGTCGAGCTTGGGGTTGGGGTCAGATTTTTTATTTTATTTGGGAAATTTTTCCTTCTTTACCGTTACCAGAATCTTGGGGAAATCTTGTCATTAACTGCGCAAGTGACGTGGCGTGAGCTGACTGACTTATTTTTGAGTTAATCCGGCTGCATTACGGCAGTCTTCGAGATTCTTTATGATCTTAACTGAAGATCTCGATGGCTCGTGCTGCTGCCCTCTTGCCTATATATACTTGTTTATCTCAACGTCTTCATCATATCTCTCAAATTTCAAAATTTTCCTAAGATAAACTTTCTCTCATAAACTTCCTCTCAAGCATATCTTTTTCTTCATTCCTCATCCTCACCAACTTCATCATGTCGAAAACCAGTCACGATTCCGTTGATTCCATGGTTGACGGTGAAGAGGTCTTTAGCCTTGCTCCTGGAAAATGGGCAAGGAGGAGCTTAGACAGTGATGATTCTCCGCCCAATCCGCAACGTCGGCAGTCGAACCGGAATGTGTCCATTGGGACCAGGTTTTCTAACCATCCCGACCATCCTCTGGATATAGTCGATGAAGACTCCGATAAAGAGGTTGGCACAGACGCCGCGGGGGAGCATCGAGTCCCTGCTTCCGGTCCCCCTTTGGAGAGGCTTCCTCCCTATGACTTCAGGGTTCTCCCTGATTCCAGTGTTGATCTGAACGTGATTGATCGTTTGAGGTCTAAGTACGGCATTCCCGATAGCGTTTCTATCTCAGTACCTCCCAAGGGTTATGAGTTCTTCAACCCCCTAAAGGTGTGCTTCCCATTCATGTGGTGGCTCTTGAGAATGGGGTTAGGCTTTCTCTTCATCCTACTGTTCGATGAGCTCTCAATGCCATCCAGCTTGCTCCCCTCCAGTTGACACCCGGCTTCTGGAGGCATTTGATTGGCTTCCTCATGCTATGGAGGGAACAATGTCAGCTGAGCAAGGTGACGAGAGAGCCCGGGGCAGAGGAGCTGACCTATCTTTTCCAAATCGGGAGCCTATCTGGCGCTCCCCGAGGTCAGTTTTATGCTAAGGCTAAGAACAAGCTCAAGTTTGTTATTCCCGGCGCTTCGAAGAAGGACCCCGCATGGAAGGAAGAATGGATTCTTGTAGGGGATGATTGGGGGAGCTCCATTTTCATTGGGGTTCATGAGTTCGAGGTTCCCACAGCTTTTAGTGACAAACCATCTTGGGACCGGGACTCCCTGCTTTCTGAATCTGAAACTATTTTGAAGGCTATTCTAGCTAGGAACTATTTGAACCTGAAGTTCCCAACTGCTGAAGCCTTCGATCCTCGTTGGGTGAATCAATACCTCTGGATCTCAGATGCTACTCCTCGTAAGTGTCACTGAATTGTCTAGCCTTGTCTTGTTGACTAGGTTGGTTCTGACGTTTTCCTTTTTTGATTTGTTTACTCACAGTTTTTGTTGTTGAGCCAGCTTCCCGCGACGTCCAACATTCTCCTCAGGCTCAAACTCCTATTCCCTTTGCTGGGTCGCACCGGCTCTTGCTCAATCTACCTCCCCAGCTGGGTCTAAGATGGCCAACCTTGTGTCGCGGGCTTTTCGGGCTCTAAGTAAGGCTCCCCAAACTGTTGGTCCAACTGCTTCTGCCCCTTCTGTTGTTGTCGCTAAAGTTGCTACTCCCTCGATTCGTCTTTCAGATTCTGCTGCGCTTCCAACCCCCCGAGCTTTGGAGAACTTTGAAACGGGTGTCGCAGGGATTCCTTCTAGTTGTTCCTACCCTCAGTCGAGCTTGACAGGGCAGGATGAAGTCCTGGAACAATTCATCGCGTCATGTCCAGGAAGTGGGATCTCCAGGATGGCCTCAATGCTCGTGGATGTCTTGCTCACCAAGGGGTCTGCTGTCTTAGCTGAGGTAATTGTATTTTCTTCGTACTGCTTCTGCCAGCTTGTTCAATTTTTGTTAATAGACAAAATTGGCTAAGGACCAAAGGAAAATTTCCCACCTCCCAGACCTGTTCCCATACCTAAGAGTTTCACCAGGAGACCTCTCAATCCAGAACCGAACTGCGATATAACCCCTGGAACAAGGGCGGGCTCCAGAAACATCCGGGATAGAGCCCGGACCCGAAAGCTTCAACCAGGAGACCTCTCTATCCAGAGCCGAACTGCGATACCACTCCATGAATAAGGACGGGCTCCGGAAACATCCGGGATAGAGCCCGGAACGATCAGATCTAGCCCGCATCACCAAAACCTAGAAGCTCCCCGAAGTCGAGGTCACCTCGCAAATGCTCCAAAGACTCGTCTGTACCTCGATTGACACAGAAGAATGTCCCTAAAATGCCGCGAGGTCAGTGGAAGCCACACCTAACTTCAAAAGGTCAGTCGAGGCCACGCCAAGCTTCGAAAAGGTCAAGGGAAGCCAGATCTGGCTCCAAGCTGGATGAAACTTCTCAGATATCAAGGTGCACCACACCTTGTCATATCCAACGGCCTCTATAAAGGATCATGCTGAAAGGATACGAGGGATACACTGAATCATATCTGAAAATGTTACCTATATGCAGAACAAGTAACTAAATCCAAAAACGAAACAAACTGATCTCCACCATGATACTCTCAATTCGGATGTTAATTCAAAGTCAATGACATTAATACAAGAAATCCCGCCCGATAAGGAGGAGACTGAGAAAATCAAGGGAGAATCAGTATGTTGACCTACAAACTATGTATAAATAGAAAAGAAAGGAAATGATAAAAGAGACTACTATTCGACAAGCATACGACAAACAATCAACCATTCCCTAGAGAGAGTTGAGAGCAAAGATAAAAGAATTTCTGTATTTGTATACCGTGCACGTTCAATAAAATATTCTTGCTTTCTTGTCATTTTATAAATCATTGCTACACATATAATAAACATTGGCCACCACCTATGTGGTAGTGGTCTCGAGGGCGTTAATTGAGATTTCTCATCCCTAGCAAAATTTCCGTTAACAAGTTGTGTGATTTTCATTGCAAATTTGTTATACTAGCTTTGGTTGACATGATTAGGATTCTAGATATCTTTGTGAATGTTTTTGGATTGCCTATTCTAGATTTCTAATTACATGTTCATGAGAATTAGTTATTTTTTTTTTGTAAGCTTGACTTGTGCAAAAACTAATTCTCCATAGAGTGTGTTTGATCAACTTTCTCTATTTGCTTGTGTTTGCATCATTTGCATTCACTTAGATCATATGCCTTGTGAAGAGGTTGGAAGTCTCATTTCTAAGAGTGATTCTTTGATTTGAGTATTGGAAGTCTTGGCTAGAGATGGGAGGACTTGGATAGCTACGCATTAGAAGTCTTGGCTAGGATCAGGGTGATCCGGTTAATTAACCGTGGAAGTCTTGTCTAGAGTAGGGAGGACTTGGATAGGAAGTCTGCATGGTAAGTTCACTAGACCTGAGGGTAAAATAGGTGTAGTAAATCTTGTGTTGATTGCCTCTTGAGTGTGTATCTCCTATTTGTCATAGTGATTTGCTTTTTGTCGGTGGTTGTGGTATCAACCCGTGGATGTTTCATCATTTTAAGGTTTTACCACATAAAAGTCTCTTGTGTTGATTTTTGTTTTTTTTTTTAGTTTCTTTACTTACATTAACCTGCATTGTTTTAACACTTGCTTGATTGAATTTACTTTCACTTGTTAAAGCAATTTACTTGTCAAATGCTCTAAGTGTGCTTAACTTGGTTATGTGAAAAAGAAGTGCAAGTATTTGAGCATATTCCTATTCACCCCCCTCTAGGTAAATTTTACACTATAATTGGTTAAGGGAATGTCTTGAGTACAAATGCTTACTTCTCAATTTGAAAGTCTTGTTATGGATGAGGTTAAGAAGCTAGTAGACTTCCAAACTAGACTCTTGAATATCACCAACCAAAGTCAAACTTTGGGAGAGCCATATCCACAAGAGAGATTTAATTGGAAAATCTTAAGATCCTTGCCTAAGAAATTTAAAGAAAAGGTGACCACAATTAAAGAAAGTAAGAACGTCGATCTTATGAGGGTTGGTGAGCTTCTTGGGTCTCTACAAACATATGAGCTTGGGTTCAAGTCGAAGATTGAGGGTAAGGGAATAGCACTCAAGGTAACCAATGAGAAGAATGAAGATGATGTGGCTAGTATGGTGAGAACATTCAAGAAATTTCTAAGGGACATATGTTGTAAGAGCGAGGAAGTCAATAAGAATATCACTCCATAAGAACTGGTAGGTTGCAAGGATAACCAAGATCTTGCTGATCAGCAGGAGGAGCCTCTGAATGGAGGGATGGTTGGCGAGGATAACCAAGATGGGCAACTACCTGAAGGGGGGTTGATGGCGAGGATCAGCGTGAGGGAGGAGGATCAACAGAGGAAAACCAAGAGAGTTCCAAAGCTTGACGCGGCCTGTTTATGATTGGTCTTGATTGCCTGGAAAAGGGGGTGGGCACCCCGTTTTGCTCTTGATTAGTTTAGTTGTTTTTTTTTTGTTGCCCGTGCTCGGAGGTTGGGCTCCCCGTTGGATAGATGTAGCCTTACCGGGGGATAGGCTCTTCTTGTCTTTAATAAGAATTGTCTTTAATGAGAAACCGATTCGCTTTGAGAAACTCTTGTTTTATTCCTAGTCCTGACTAGGAACTAGAACTGCATCCTTGATGATAATTTGTTCATACTTCATTCTGACTTTGGTAGGGAATTCTTATCATGATGATCTTGATCCTACACACGAAAACAAATATTTATATTTAAATTCGTCTTAGGAGAGGTAGCCCGATCAAGGCATTAGGAGGGCTGTTTAGCTATTTCCTGGTTTCGAGGTCCGGATGGCAACCCTTCTTGGGGGTGATAGCCTGACCAAGGCATCATGAGGGCTATTTAGCTATTTCCTGGTCTCGAAATCAAGATGGCAGCTCTGCTCTTACACTCAGACCCTTCTTGGGGGTGGTAGCCCGACCAAGGCATCAGGAGTGCTGTTTAGCTATTTCCTAGTCTCGAGGTCCAGATGACAACTATGCTCTTACACTCAGACCCTTCTTGGGGGTGGTAGCCTGACCAAGGCATCAGAAGGGCTTATTTAGCTATTTCCTGGTCTCGAGATCTGGATGGCAGCTATGCTCTTACACTCAGACCCTTCTTAGGGGTGGTAGCCCGACCAAGGCATCAGGAGGACTGTTTAGCTATTTCCTAGTTTCGAGGTCCAGATGACAACTATGCTCTTACACTCAGACCTTTCTTGGGGGTGGTAGCCCGATCAAGGCATCAGGAGGGCTGTTTAGCTATTTCCTGGTCTCAAGATCTGGACGGCAGCTATGCTCTTACACTCAGACCCTTCTTGGGGGTGGTAGCCCGACAAAGGCATCAGGGTAGCGAGGGGGCTTCCCCGGCTAGTCACTGGTCTTGAGGTGTATATGTTGAATTTCTCAATCAAGTTTGTAGATACTAATGTCGAACATAGTCGGAGATAAAGAGAGAAAAAAATGACTTTATTGATGATCGAGATGTAGTACATTTTTATTAGAGATTCTAATGAAATCTAAATGAGGGTAATCTGCTTGAAAACTCCCCACTGAAGGGTAGAATTTCCTCAAGTGATCTACGTTCCAAGTGTGGTCGATGGGTCGTCCATCCATGTCTTCGAGTTTGTAGGCTCCATTGCGAGCAACTAACTTTATCAAATATGGCCCTTCCCAATTGGGGCTTAAGACTCCATCCGACCTTTTCCGAGTATTCAGGGTCACTTTCCTAAGCACCAGATCCCCTTCTTTGAAATTCTGGGCTCTGACCTTTCAGTTGAAATATCTAGCGATCTTGCTCTGGTAGATTGCCACTTTCCCGCTACCCGGTCTTGTTTCTCTTCTAGGAGGTCCAGATTAGCCCGGAGCTTGACCTCGTTACTTTCGGCTTTAAAATGTTGCACCCTGAATGAGGTTAATTTATGCTCGATGGGGGGGACCGCTTCAACTCTGAAAGCCAGGGAGTAAGGTGTCTCCCCGGTAGATGTTCTCTTTGTAGTCCGGTATGCCAGAGGACTTCTGGCAGCTCTTCAGCCCATTTGCCTTTTTTCTGCTGTAGCTTCTTCTTTAGAAGTTTCTTGATAGTCTTGTTGGTGGATTCCACCAGCCCGTTAGTCTGGGGATGGGGTACTGAAGCGAGCCTGAGGTTGATCCCCAATCCTTTACATAAATCTTTGAATCGGGCGTTGTCAAACTGCTTACCCAGTTCGGCTATAATGATGAGCGGGGTCCTGAATCTACATACCACGTTGGTTTTGATGAACTTGGTCGTATTCTTTTCTGATATCCAAGAAAGAGGCCCTGCCTCGACCCATCTTGTGAAATAGTTGATAGCCACGATAGCATATTTCACCTGTCCGGGAGCGGTAGGAAGCGGTCCAATTAGGTCGATTCCCCACATGGCAAAGGGGTAGGGTGAATTGAGAGACGACAGTCGCTCAGGTGGCTGGTGGTTCAAGTTTGAAGTTTTTTGACATGGCTCGCAAGATTGTACAAAGCTTCTTACGTCTTGTTGGATGGTCTGCCAATAGTACCCCATATGAAGAACTTGATATGCTAGAGCTTCCCCACCGATGTGGTTCCCGCAGTCCCTAGAGTGAACCTCTCTTAGTGCCCACTTAGCATTGTCAGGATGTAAACATCTAAGTAAGGGGAGGGATCTACCCTTTCTGTAGAGGTACCCGTTCATCAAGCAATATCGGACCGAGAGTCTTTTAAATCTTTGGGCTTGATCGGGCTCCTCGGAGAGCTCTCCCTCTAGGAGGTAGGCAGCGATCAGGTCCATCCAGCAAGGCTGACGATCTAGGTAGCAGATTTCTTTATTAACGACTATGCTTGGTTAGGAGATCACTTGGAGGAGAATTCCCCGTGGTAAGGATTGGCCTCCATTTGCAGCAATCTTAGCCAGAACATCCGCCCGGTGGTTTTGGTGTCGAGGCACCTGATCGATCTTGAACTCCTTAAACTTATTTTTTAGCAACTGAGCTAGCTTTAGGTAGGCAGCCATATTATCTCCCTTTTCCTAGTATACCCCAGTCACCTGATTGACAACAAGCAATGAGTCACTCTTGATTTGTAGGTAATCGGCCTCTAGTTCGATGGCTGCCTTTATCCCAGCTAGGAGGGCTTCATACTATGCTTCATTATTTATGTCTTTAAACTAGAATCTGAAACAATGACAGAATTCACTCTCCTCCGGGTCTATTAAAACTACGCCAACTACTCCCCCAGCTTACCTGGATGCTCTATTTGTATTAAGGGTCCAGGACTTGCAGCCTTCCAGCCAATTGTCAATATCGGATGTCTTTTAAAGGATCTCATTTGGTGCTATGGGATTCTCTTGACCTGGGAGCGTTGAAAATTCTGCCAAAGCCTGTGCCTTAATCGTGGTCTGGGGCTTATACTTTAAATCGAACTGAGTGCGCTCTACGGCCCATAAGACTAGCCTTCTGGACACATCTGGTCTTTGTAAGAATTGGCGGAGAGGTTGGTCAGTCACCACTGCTATTGAATGAGCTTGAAAATAGGGACGAAGCTTCCTCGCCGAGATCACCAGAGCATAAACGATCTTTTCCAGGAGAATATAATTTTTCTCTGACTTGGTTAAAGCACGACTCACATAGTATATGGGCCTTTGAATCCCGTCGCCACACTTCTTGGCCAAAGCTCCGCTTACTGCAGTTTCTGAGACGGTCAGGTAGATCTACAGCTCCTCTCAGGGGAACTGGCTTGACTAACAATGGTGGGCTTGTTAGGTATTTTTTCAAGGCTTAGAAAGCTTGCTCACTCTCCTTGCTCCATTTCATGTTTTTCCCTTGTTTGATGGCTTTTAAGAAAGGGAGACATTTATCTGTGGAGCGAGAGATAAACATGTTTAGCGCCGCTACACTTCCAGTCAGAATTTGTACCTATTTGAGTGATGTGGGGGATTCCAGGTCCAAGATAGCTTTGATTTTTTCTGGGTTGTCCTATATGCCCCTCTCATGAACGATGAAACCTAGAAACTTCCCCGCTGTTACCCCGAAGGCACACTTAGAGGGGTTTAACCGCATCTGGTTTTCTCTCAGTATGAGAAAGGTCTTGCGAAGGTCTTCCTGATGTCCTTCTTCGGTTGGTGATTTTGTGATCATGTCGTCGATGTATACCTCCATTGTCCTTCCTATCTCGGGCTTGAACAGCCTTTTAACCAGCCACTGGTATGTAGCCCCTACATTCTTCAAACCAAATGGCATCACCTTGTAGCAGTACAAGCCCTGCCCAGTAATGAAACTGGTTTTATCTTGGTCAGTTGGGTGCATCTTAATTTGGTTGTATCCTAAGAATGCGTCCATAAAACTCAGAAGAATATTTCCGGACGAGGAGTCAACCAGCTGGTCCATCTTTGGTAAAGGAAAATTATCTTTTGGACAGGCCCGGTTGAGGTCGGTGTAATCGACACACATACGCCACTTCCCATTCGCCTTCGTAACCATGACCACGTTGGCGATCCATTCGAGATAGCGCACTTCTCTGATAAACCCTACCTTGATCAATTTATCTACCTCTTCATGCATCCCAGCGTTCCTCTCAGCCTTGAAGTGAGGCCTCTTCTGTTTGACGGGCTTGACTGTTGGATCTACCGCTAGTCGATGGGCGGCCAATGATACCGGGATCCTAGGCATTTCATCATGGCTCCAAGCAAAGATGTCGCTGAATTCTCTGAGAAGATTAATTAAACCTTCTTTCACTTCTGGCTCGAGGCTGGCCCCGACCTTGACAACCTTGGAGGGATCGTCATTTATGATAGGTATCTCCTCTAGTCTATCTACGGGCTGCCCGCTGGCCCACTCCTTGCTCTATTCCTCCTCATAAGGCATAATAGGTTCGCTCTCTGGATGCTCAGGATGCTCTGTGGGCTCCATCTCTTCCTGGATTATCCAGGATATTTCCATGTCTTCCTCGACTAATGCAACCTGTACGCATTGTTTTGCTAAAGCTGTAGGATTGGCAGACACTGCGTAGCACTTCCTAGCTGCTTGCTGGTCTCTGCATACCTCCCCCACCTTGGTTCCCACCGGGAAGTTCAGGACATTGTGGTATACGGACAAGACTCCCTTTAAGGAGGACATGAATGGTCTCTCTAGGATGGGGTTATAGGCCGATGAGGTGTCAACCACAACAAAGTCGGTCATAACATTCTGTTGAAGAGGGGTGGTTCTAACCATTACTGGGAGGATCATCGACCCCACCAGTATGATCGAATCCCAAGTGAACCCATAAAATGGAGTTGTACAGATATTGTAACACCATTACTTCAGATTTAATTTTTCCAAAGTATCCTTGAAGAGGATATCTACACTGCTGCCCGTATCTACGAGCACGCAATGGACCAGACAATTGGCAATTTGTATTGTGATCACCATGAGATCATCATGAGGTTGCACGGTGTTGAAGACATCTGCTTCAGTGAAAATGATATGTGCTGACTGGAAGGGCTCCATCGGGCTTTGGATGACCTTGAAGACTCCATGGCTTTCTTCTATGCGGGGAATCTTCCTTGTGTGGTTTTTTCAGGAATTATTAGAAGTGCCAGCAAGTGTGGGCCCTCCGCTGATGGTGTGTATCACATGGATTTGTTGCATTAAATCAGTCTGCTCCCCTTTTCTCTTCTCTGCATCCTCATTGATCTCGGCTTGTACCTCCCTTCCAGTTCGAATGCTATCTATGATCTGCTGTAAGAATTCAATCAAGCATCCCCCCTATCAAGACTTCAATCTGGTTGCGTAAATTATAACACTCTGAAGTGTTATGGCCCACGTCTTCATGGAAGTCACAGTACTTGTATCGGTTCCTCCTGCCAACTGGGGCTTTCATGGGAGCGGGCTTTTGGAGTAGCCCCTTGTCTCGTATAGCAAGGTAGACCGTTTCCCTGGAAGCGTTCAAGGGAGTGTAGTAGTCATACCCTTTTTTCCCTCGTATTACGGGGGCTACGGTCCTGGGAGGTGGTAAAGCTCGAGGAGGGGTTCGTCTTGCTGGATATTTTTCTTGCCTGTGCTGAGGAGCGGGGATGCGATAGGTCGACCTATTGGGAGGTTTATTCTGAGTTTTCTGAGCTGGCTCAGATTTGGGGGCTTCTTTTTTCTGACACTTCACCATTCTCATATCGTCGTGTTCCATCTTGACTTTGAGTTGCTCGTCGATCTCGACCTGCTCAAGAGCCCGATCATAGGCCTCCTGGTAAATCTCGAGAGGTCTCTTGGCGAAGGAACGGAAAAGTTTTCCTGCCCACAGGTTCCGCCTGAAATTGGCGAGAGTCTCTTTCTCGGCGAAAACTCCCATTTGTACGACCTCTCTGTGAAAACGTTCCACGTACGATCGAAGTGTCTCACTTCGTTCCTGAATCACATATTGGAGGTGTATGGGATCCTTCGGACGAGGTTTGACCCCTTGGAACTGCGTGCAAAAATCTGTTGATAACTTCGTGAAAGAATCCACGCTACCAGTAGGCAGCTTCCTAAACCAAGTTTTTGAGTAGTCGGTTAGGATCGTTGGAAACATCCTACACATAGCTGCTCTGGTAATGTTCTGGACCTCCATCTGTTTGATGAAGCTATCTAGCTGGCTTAGAGGATCTTCTGTTCTGGAGAACTTATCTGCTGGCATTTTAAATTTTGGTGGGAGTTCTGCTTCCCTGATCCTCCTAGTGAAGGGAGCGTTCATCTCGCTCAATGGATCCTTTTTATCCTCATTGTTCTTTCCTTTTCTTATCTGCTAGACCTCCTTCTGTAGCTTTGCCAGCTGATCCCTCAGTCGCTTGTTCCCAGGTTTCTTTGAATTGACCTCAGATTCTTCGCTGTCGAGTCCTTCTGATGAACTGGCAACCTCTATCCGGTCCCCTTCATGGACAGGATTCACTCGGGAAGTTTGTCGATTCTCTTCCTCTTTGGCCCAGGCGTTCCTCCTTGATGTCGTTCGGAGAGGTACCTCTCGTTGCTCCCGGGTCAAGGCAAATGCGATAGACTTAACTCGCCTAGGCTGATATTGTGAAGGTCTTTTCGGAACTAGGGGCATGGGTCCCAGCTTATCCCGAATCGAAAGTTGGGGCCCAGTCATGTCTCGAGCTGGCTCTGGAAGAGGAGGTCCCACGCGGTCGAAGGTAGGCTGCCTAGCTCCGAACCTGCTCGGTTCTCCCTGATCATTCGGGTTTGTTAGCTGGACTATGATGCCTTCGACGAGCAGGCGGATGTGGATTGTTTCCACGAAGGCTGCCGCTTGTTGGTCGAGTGTGGCCTGGCTCACTATAGGGTGGCCAGAAGCCCTCGCATTAGTTGTTTGGACCGGAGCTTGATTGCTATACCCAGACTTCTTCCCCTTCCTTGGGGCCTTTCGGGTTGGCCTCACCGATGGTTGTTTCGAAACACCATATTGTCCTTGGGAAGAGTGGAGCCTCATGGTTCCTGTAAAACAATAAAAATGCAAATGCAAATAGTTGGCTTGATTAACTAGGTGTAGGGTGTTCCCACAGACAGTGCCAGAAAGTGTTAACGGAAATTTTACTCGGGGTGAGAAATCTCAATTAACACCGTCAAAACCACTGCCACGGAAGTGGTGGTCAAGGTAGAGTGTATTCTAGTCAATGCTAATTAAAAATGACAAAGAAGATACTATTATCAATACCATCAAAAGGGAATGAACAAAAGAGAACGAAAATATTTCTTTATTCTTATGAATGGTGTATCGTTTACAAATATTTATCAATCGCTCTCAATCTCTCTAGGGTGTAGTAGGGTTGTTATCATATGCCTGTCAAAAAGTAGTCCCCTCTTTCAGAAAGCCGAAGTCCTTCTTTTATACATTGTCTTCATAGGTTAAACTAATTGATTCTCCCCTTGATTTTCTCCATTCTTCCCCTCTTATCGGACGAGATTTTACATTTAAATATCATTGACTTTGAGTTAATTGCAGAGTTAAGGATATCTTGGTGGAGATCAATTTGTTTCCTACTTGGACTCTATTACTTGTTCTGTACGTATGTAACGTCTTAAGATTTGATCCTATGTGTCTTCAGGTTTAACATGATCTCCCATAGGGGTCGTTGAATATGGTGTATATTATGGTGAGGTACATCAGATAGTGAGGTCGATCAGTGTCTTAGCTGGCCTCCCTTGATCTTTTGGAGCTGGGTACGGCATCCTATGGACACCCCACTGTGTCAGCGAGGTATAGGCGAGCTTCTGGAGAGATTTCGAGGTAATCCCAACTTGGGGGGATTTCCTGGTTTCAGGTTCGGTGATGCCGGCTGGATCTGACCGAGCTGGGGATCTACTCCAGGTGTTTCTGGAACCCGTCCTTATTCTTGCGGGGTAGTATTGTAGCTCGGCTTCAGGTAACATGGTCTCCTAGTTGATGACCTCGGGCATGGAGCCAGGTTTAGAGGGTGGAAAATTTCCTTTTGGTCCCTAGCCAAATTTGGCTATTAACATTAACTTCGGTGTTATTCCACAAAAAAATCCGAAGCTGCATTCTCTCAACAGTAGATGTTTTTACACAAACCAATAACTTTTGGTGTCGATCGATATAGCTATTACATATGGTATAATCCTCCACAAGTAGTTCATAATTAGAGCTGGGTCATAATGTATGTTATACCCATCTAATTAAATTTTTTCCACTAAGTACTATTGATTCTCTAATGAACAATAAATCCTACATTTCTCACGGAATTAGAAGAGCGCTCATATTGTTCAAGCCCCGAATTGACCCTTAAAGAAACTACTATCTACTTCTCGCAAGGAGGAGTGGATTCCACTATTGTGTACAAACCTTCCCAGCCACAAGCCAAACCGCGATCCCAACATACGGAGAATATTGATCAGGAATGCAACTCTGACCTTACCCATGGTACATCAAAATCTTGATCTAACTTGAAAGAGTCGATCAGATACTCAGGATTAAGATCACCCATTTATGGCCATCATTTGTCGATATATATGAATCTTAGCGTAAACGGATCTTAGTGATAGATTCATATAAATTGTGGCCCAGTCTTATATGATCACATCATATAAGGTGCCTCCATTCTCATATCACCCTATGAATGACCCAGGATAAGATCACCATACATTACGAAATGGACCGCAGATGTAAATTAACCACAAATAAAGTACCCAACTATATTTGCTATCTACGGACTCTTTAGATTGCTCATTTCAAACTGAATCCATCTATTTATGACATTCATATACTCAGTTCAAAATTATATCCAGAAATCTTAAATGTTAAATACATATGTTATATAAAAGTATGAAACAATTTGAATGAATAAACTACTTTTTTTATTTATGTTCAATTCACATTTATAAATTATAAGCTATAGGGCAAAAACCCCAACAGGCCAGTGGCTCCTCACTCCTTGTACCAGGTCATTCAAAGCCCCAATTAGCTACCGAGGTCCCGGTTTGTTCAAGTAGAGTCTCGAGCCCCATTATGATTTTTGAAGACTTTTAACAACTCCAAGCAAGCTCCTAAACTAATTACATCACTTGGGAACTAGAAGCTCACCATTCTCCCTAGTACTCATGTGGGAGGGGTAGTGTCCTCCACATGAGAAGAGTTCTCCTAGTGACCGGTCCACAATAAAAAGCACCTTCGTAGAAGGTCGTTCTATTACCTATACGTGGAACTCGGATCACCTCAAAAGGTTTTACCAATGAAGCATGTGGGGTAAGCATTGACCAGTATCGCCTAGAGTTGTATCGCCTTGAGTATGATCGCATTGGTAGTTCTCTGATGATCGCCTTGGTAGATTTCATATTATCGTCTTTCGCCTACGATCAAAACCTGGAAAGCCACATGACATTCCTGATGCCTTGGACGAGACCCACCCCTCTCCAGGAAGGGTCTGGTACATAAATGGCCTTAGTTGCCTACCATGATCATCGACTGAAGACCGGGATTCCTTGCACAGGAGTATATGATGCCTTGGACTGGGACTACACCCCTTCCAAGAAGTGATTGTGGTGCTAAAGTGGCCTTAGTTGCCTACCATGATCATCGCCTGAAGACGGGGATTCATTGCAAAGGAATGCCTGATGCCTTGAACCAGATCAATGCCTCTAGGAGGATCACCTCGACTGATTCACCTTAAGACTGGAAGAGCTACACAGGACTCTTGATGCCCTAGACCAGATTAATCCCTTCAGGAGGATCGCCTTAAGACTAGAAGAGTTACATAGCACTCCCGATGCTCTAAACCTCATTAATCCCTCTAAGAGGATCTCTTCAAGACCATGACAGCCCAGTAGCCCTCCTGCTGCCCTGGCCGAGCACCACCCCCCGCCAGGAAGGATCTGGTTCATTTAAGGAATAGTTTCTTGCCTGATCAAGACCATGGCCGGGCACCACCCCCCGCTAAGAAGTGTGGTGCCCGGCTAAGGCCTTGATCAGGCATGCAACTATGCCTTAAATTAACCAGATCCTTCCTCGCGGGGGGTGGTGCCCGGCTAGGCAGTAGGAGGGCCATTTGGCTGTCCTGGTCTTGAGGCGATCCTCTTGGAGGGATTAATCCGATTCAGGGCATCAGGAGTGCTATATAGCTCTATCAGAAGAAGATATTGTTAACGGAAAAATCCACTATGGTAGTGAAATTTCAGTTTACACCCTCAACCCGGTCGCAGCGGGGGGTAGGTACTTCATACCGTGGTTCTTGTAAGGTGAAAGTGAGATAGATGCCATGGTAGGAGAACAATTGTCCCTCCCATCTGGTGCAGTAGGCTGGTACCCGGTCTTGGTATCTGATCCTGGTACCTAGTCACCTCTCTAGGTGCTTTCAATGTTCCCTCGACCTAGATAATGAGCCTGGAGAAGTACATGAGAGCTAGGACCAGCATGGTCGGTGCCTAGCACGCATACATACATTCATAACAAGGAGATAAATAGGAGAATGACAACTCTTTTAGTAGTGGTGGACTGACCTAGGGGGAAACAACATCACGATTGATCACATGCTTAAAAACCCCAGGCAGTATCCATAGGAAGGAGAAAGACCCTTCTTTATATTTATATATTACCAGAGGTGCTCCGGAGAGCTTACATTAATACAAACTGAGTCCTGGTAGGTCACAGTTAGAGGGGTACCATTTGGTATTGGTATATTCATGGCGAAAACTGACATACATAGCAGTCGATACAATGGTGGTGTAGAGAGAATTCGGGCAAGGTCCCTTTTACACTCCAGGCGATGGCAAACTCATATTCCTAGTGGAGAAGTGGGCGAAATCTAGGATCAGAGACATCTTGGAGATATGGAGATGTAGGAGAGCTATTGGAGAATGTTGGAGAGAATGTTAGGGAGTCTAAATGTTGGGGAATCGACCGGAGAAAATGTCTGAACCCTTGAGATGGAGAAATTCGAGAGAGTTTGTGGCGTAGTCAGAACCCTAGCTGGTGAACTGTGTTTATTGTTCGAACCCCCTTATTGGAGAGAACTTGGTCGTATTTATATGTTCTGATTCTTGTTTCCCACTCCACTAATTAATTTGCAATCAAAGGAACATTGACCTGGCATTAATGGAGTTGAATATTCTCTCATTAATGGCGTTGGGAATGGCCATTAAAGAGTTGACTGATCTTGTCATTAATGGGGCTGATTATCTCCATTAATAGAGTTGACTGATTCCCTCAATAATGGCATTGTGAATGGCCATTAAAGAGTTGTCTGATCTTCTCATTAATGGGGCTAATTATCTCCATTAATAGAGTTAACTGATTCCCTCATTAATGGTGTTATGAATGGCCATTAATGGAGTTGACTGATTCCCTCATTAATGGCGTTGATTATCTCCATTATTTACCAGAGAGGTCAACTTTCATTAATGGAGTTGACTGATTCCCTCATTAATGGCGTTGATTATCTCCATTATTTACCAGAGAGGTTAACTTTCTCTTTTATGTTGCTTGAAGGAGAATTCTGACTCTGTATCCCGTTGGTATGGTACACTGGTGTACCGGAGTGCTTACTGGCGTGACGCTTGTTCTAGCATGTTGATACCTCTTTCTGGTTCCATTCTTCTTACTTGGCAGGTAGGATACACATTTTGGTTAGATCCTGGACTGATATCGTGGTACTTGGGTACCTGGTAGATGTCGCGGTACCTAGGTACCAGGTAGGAGGTATCGTGGTACCTAGGAACCATGTAGGAGGTATCGTGGTATAGCCTTGCTTGGTACCTGGTAGACTGTGAGACATGGTACTGACTTCTTACCGATTCATGGTGTAGAGCATCCCCGGTATCTAGGTACCGGTCCCGATCTAGGTCCTACCAGGTACTGCCGGATGGAAAATTCTTCTTTGGACCCCTGCCAAAAATGACTGTTAACAGAAGTCCCCTCTGACTTGAACACCACTATGAAGTTGGGGTTGGAGTCAGGATCTTACACTGCTTGAAGAATTTTTCTTGTCATTTCTTACTCATAGCTATTAATTGAAAAGAGAAAACGCTCCCAACACTATTGGCTTTGGTGAATCTGGGTACCTGGCATTCCTGTTTATGGGATCCTGGTAGTTTGTCTATAATAATGGCGAATCAAGGTACCTAGCCTTCCATTTTTCAGGAATCTGGGTACATAGGCGAAAACGATCTTGGTAGGCAACTATGCCTTCCAGATCCTTCCTGGCGGGGGGTGGTGCCCGGCCAAGGCAGCAAGAGGGACATTTGGTTATCCTAGTCTTGAGGTGAAAACACACGTAGGCGAACATATTGGCGAAAATGGGTACCTTACATTCCTGCTCTAGGAATCTTTGTATTCTGGTGAGCACATGGCGAACATATTGGAGTATCTGGGTACCTCGCATTCCTGTTTTAGGAATCTTGGTACGTTGGAGAACATATGGAGAACATTCTGGAAAACTGGGTACCTCGCATTCCTGTTCTAGGAATCTTGGTACCTTGGCGAACATATGGCGAACATTCTGGCAACAAGATCCTGGTAGGCAACTAAGGCCACTTTAGCACCAGGTCTTTCTTAGCGGGGGGTGGTGCCCAGGCAAGGCCTTGATATGGTTGGCAACTATGCTCTTACTATCTAGACCCTTTTTAGCGGTGGGTGGTGCCCGGCCGAGGTTTGATCCGTCGGGCGACTACGCTCTTATGTACCGGATCCTTCCTAGCGGGGGGTGGTGCCTAGCCAGCGCAGCAGGAATGCCATGTGGCTTTTCCTAGTCTTGAGGAGATCCTCCTGGATGGATTAATCTGGTCCAAGGCATTAGGAGAGCTATCTAGCTATCCTGGTCTTTAAGGCGATCCTCCTGGAGGGATTGACATACCATATTGGGGATTAATTTTGTAAGGGTAAATTAGGCCTCATTTTGGTGTGATCAAGCTTCAAGGGCGTCATCTTTCTCAAGAGCACTTTAAAGGTATCTCACTTGTTTAACTCTCTTTGAAGAGATCTAGTTGAACACACTCATTTGCATGCAATATGTTCTTATTTTCATGTAATTTAATGATGCATTGTATGCCACTTATCACACTCCACACTTGCACTTTTTGCACATCTCTTAGTGTGTTGAGTTTGCCCCGAAAAGAGAATTTCTTCTCTTAGCGCGACCTAGACCGCTTGGCAAGACATGCCTGCACCACAGCATACAGAGCGGTATACCTCAGTAGGGTCATGCCTCGTGCACCACTTCATATGCACTTGCATGCACAGCGCCCTACACCGTGATGCTGTCCAGACGGTGCACTGCTATGTGTACCGCGGTCTGGACATTTGCCTGCAACGCGGTCCATTAAGCGGTATTGACGGGATTTTGTGCCTTAAGTTCAAAACGACGCAGTTTTGACTAGGGCTCCCATTTATATATTCTCTCTTCTTCCTTGCTCATTTTTTGTGAGTTCAAGAAGCCATTTTTGAGAGGCCAAGCTTCCTTTAGAGAGAGAAACTCCCAAGAACTCATCTTTACTCAACCAAACACAAATCCATTTGCATCTAACATCTTACAAGCATCATCTCATCATGGATTCTTCTTGCTTTCAATGACTAGGTAACTTGAACATGCCCTAAATCTCTTTGTATTTATTTATGTTCTTGTTTGCCTAGGGTTAGCAATTTTATATGATTTTATTGCATATCTTTATGTTTAATGGCATTTATAACATGTTTGAGTTGCTGTTTGTTGGTTGAGAGCTTTGTTCATTGATAGCTAGCATTTAGGACGATTTTACCCTTCTAGCTAAATCTTAATGCATTTGCATTTAGATATTAATATCTAGGATTTGCATTTATTGACATCTTTAAATCCCTAGATTAGCATTTGGTGTAGCCTAGCATTAATTGCATGATAGAATATTGTCACATATTCACATAGGTTGCTTTATCTCTTCATTGATTGTTAAGCTTTGTGGCTAAGTGGATTAGTGCACAAGCTTGTGGTCTAGAATCACTATTAAAAGCCTGTTGGCTACAGTGAAAGGGTTAGTGACCAAGGAGGTGTGACTTGAGGTCAACCTAGGTTGTAAACTTTCATTCAAATAGTGGATTTGAGGACCGTATGTGGCTAGAAGGATAGCCCCTGAGTTTTGCCCAGTGGAGGGTTTCTCACGTAAATCAATCCTTGTGTTTTTATTGTTGTCCGCATGTTTATGTTTGATTGGTTGATTGCAAATATGGGGTAGGATTATTAAAATTGATTAAGTCAAAAAGTTGGCAAGAAATCGACTAAAACCTATTCACCCCCCCCCCCCCCCCCCCCCCCCCTCTAGGTTGTATTAGACACACTTTGTGTAATTTCAATTGGTATCAGAGCGGGTTCCTAGATACACTTAGGTGATCCTTGCTCTTTGTGTGTCTTGCATTTTGTTTGTGGTTGTTGCACCATTAACATTCATCTCATTCATACCCAAACACTATGAGTGGGAACGGAAGTGGTAATGAGGGAGCCTCTAGCACAAGACCCCATTTGCTCACCGGAGTAAACTATGCCTCTTGGAAGGGCAAGATGGAGTCTTACATTTGCCAAATAAATGACCGAGCATGGATGGCAATTGAAGATGACTACACTCCTCCGGAAAAGACTCTTGCAGACGAAAGTGTAGTTCCCAAGCCAAAGTCGGAATGGTCAACTCAAGAGTTTGAAGCTTCCAAGTGGAACAACAAGGCTATGCATGCCATTCTTTGTGCAATGGATGACAATCCGTACAAATTGATCCAAACAACAAGAATTGCAAAAGAGGCATGGGGGATTCTAGAGATGGCCCATAAGGGAACCGAGGTGGTCAGGGACTCCAAGCATCAAGTCCCCCAAACACAATTCGAGCAAATTAGAATGGAGGAGGATGAGTGCTTCAACGACTTTCTGTAGGGAAAAATTGCTTAAAACCGCAGCGGAAGGCGAAAAAATAATTTTCGTATAGTTTAAAATTTTTCTAAAGATTTGAACCTTAACCCTTAAATTAATTAAACTCAAATATACGGTTAGAGTTAAATACCTCTTGTCGCGTGATCCGATTGACTTACGTCGATGGTAATCCGCAAGATCTTCAATCCTAGCACGTATGTGAATCACCTAGGAGCATGGTCTCCCTTTTTCTTTGAATTGCTTACCTTAGAATGGATGTATGGAATTTCTGATCTTGATCTTCAATAGTAAAACACCAAGAGCCTAAAAAAATTGTTCCGGTCACTTTTGAATTCACAATTAATATGATTGAAACTCGCGTAACCCTAAATCGAAAGTGTGCACAAAACCTTTTGATGTTAAAGGCTTGTAAGTGCACTATCGAATGAGAACTTATTTTCTTTTTCTCTCTTGGCCGAAAATCTATGTGTATAGAGTAGGATTTTTTATTTTCAAAACAAATAAAAATCTCTCTCTATTTTTCTTCATGGTGGCCGAAAATTCATAACCTTGTATTTATAGGTTGGCCGAATTTTCTCCTTCACCAAGTAGGGTTGGCCGAATTCATTGAATAGGAAATCTAGGGTTGGTAAATTTCCTTACTTGAAAAGGAATTATCCTTTTCCCTAATTACTATCAATTCAAGAATCCTAACCCGTGTAGAACTAGTGGTGACCGAATTCTTTGTATAATAAGGAGTGTATGTGGACTTAATCCTTACCACATTAGGACTCTTATCACTTAAAAGAATTCCAACCCTAATCCAACACATAGTATTTAATTTACTGATCAGGAAAAGATTTTGATTTAAACTATTAATTAATTAAATAATTAATTAATTCCCATTTAATCAAAACAATAAAATAAAATAATATCTTGGGCTATTTTATTTAGCCTTGCCACCCACACCATGTATATATGGGTCCAATATTATTTTTCTTATTTTATTTAATCCATTAGACTTTAAATAAAAGTCCACATGTGAACCAGACTTATTCTTACTAAAAGAAACAAGCCTACATGTCTCCTTTTAATATATTAATATAATAGTGCAGCCCATTAAATAAATAATAGACATATTATATTCTTAATATATTAAATGCAATTCTAGATGGACCCATAAATTGGTCCGGTAGAATATATCAAGTGATCCATGCAAGTACGTGTGGATTGTGGATCTTGGCGGGCTATCTAAATTTAAGCTTCAATAGACATAACCTAATCACAATCAACAAATGATTCACTTAGGTCCGATCTATTAATTTTCACTCTTTCCACTGAAGAGCTAAAATTGAACTCTTAAATAAAGATAGAATAAGGAGATGTTTCTCATTCATACCTTAGACAATCTTTTGAGAGATGGTGTATCCTCGTGAATAATATCAGTAATCGTCAAGAGCTCATAGACCGCCTATAGCTCTCCAAGTTACCATATTTCCTCATATGACCACATTTTGAACTTGGATATTTTGACTTGTCCAGAAGCCATGTGTTCAATAATCATTATTGAAAACTCAACGTTGAGATTTAATATCCAATACCTTAAAACATCCATATGATGATACTATACTCTCATTTAATAAATGGAGCCACGATGTCCATATATATAAATGAAGTCCTCTATCGATTAACAAATGAATACCACCAAACTATCGAGGATAGACTATGCTCTATAATCGTACTCATTGATAGCTCAAATGATACCACTTGCAACCATAAGTCCATCATTTATCTCAGGATTTAGATAGACTCTCCGATTGTCCTGATAATGAAAAGACTTATATCTAGTGATGGTTCTAGATAAAGTATTTCATTGTGATCTAGTTCAATGCACCCAGTGCACTAGATTCTTTTTCTCGAAAACCTTTCGATGATTTTAGACTCATCATAACTCATTTGATCCCACTCAAATGATAGTAAAAGAATTCTACAACTTTATCAAGATAGAGGTGCCCAACCTTTAACTTAAGTTGTGAACGTTATTCAAGACTAACTAAAGAATTGTGTCTACCTCATACATATCCTGATGTACAAACAATTCTTCATATCTCATAGTCTTTTGACCTTTTGATTATTTACCTTGACAATTATAATTATAAATACTATAAGATTTGCAGAATCAGAAATCACTTTATTTATATGAAAAGATTGTCAATTACAATATTACACTCTTGCTATTGAGCATAATCCTAACAATCTCCCACTTGCGCTATAGCAAATGTGTCATATCTCTCATTCCCATGTTCTCTAGGTGCCCATCAAAACTCTTCTGAGGTAGAACCTTAGTGAAGGGATCTGCTAGATTTTCTGCCGACGCAATTTTGGTAATCGTCATGTCTCCCCTATGAACAATCTCTCTTAAAAGATGATACTCTCTTTCAATGTGTTTTCCTCTCTTATGACTTCTTGGTTCTTTCAAATTAGCCACTGCTCCACTGTTGTCACAGTAGATAGTGATCTGCTTATTCGCACTAAGAACTACTTCTAAGTCAATCAAGAATTGGCGAAGCCAAACAGCCTCCTTGGCAGCTTCGCATGCAGCTACATACTCTGCTTCCATGGTGGAGTCAGCAATACAAGATTGCTTGATACTCCTCCAAATGACTGCTCTTCCTCCAAGAGTAAACATAGATCCTGATGTGGATTTTCTAGAGTCAGAATCCAATTGGAAATCAGAATCTGTATACCCAACGGGGATTAAATCCTCTCCAGAGTATACAAGCATATTATCTTTCTTTCTCCTAAGATACTTGAAAATATGCTTGACTGCCGTCCAGTGATCAGGACCAGGTTTCGATTGAAACCTGCTAACTATGCCAACAGCAAAACAAATATCCGGTATAGTACAGAGCATTGCATACATGAGACTTCCAACTGCCGAGGCATATGGAATTCTACTCATGAATTGCTCTTCATGCTCATTCTTAGGAACTTGTTCCTTAGAAAGTTTGATTCCATACCTAAAAGGTAACATACCTTTCTTGGAATCTTGCATGGAAAACCTAGACAAGATTTTGTCTATGTATGAAGCTTGGGATAGTGCAATCGTTTTATTCTTTCTATCCCTAATTTCTTGGATACCTAGAATAAAACTTGCTTCTCCTAAGTCCTTCATATCAAATTGTTTTGCTAACCATTCTTTTACTGATGTCCATACTCCCACATCGTTTCCAATGAGTAATATATCATCTACGTAAAGAATAAGGAAAACCAACTTGTCACATTTGATCCTTTTGTATACATAAGGTTCTTCAAGGTTCTGTAAAAATCCAAAACCTTTTACAGCTTGGTCGAACCTTATGTTCCAGGATCTGGATGCTTGCTTTAATCCATAAATTGATTTCTGCAACTTGCATACCTTTTCCATTTGGCCCTTTTTAATGAATCCTTCTAGTTGCATCATATTGATGCTTTCATCAAGACTTCCATTAAGGAAAGCTGTCTTGACGTCCATTTGCCAATTCTCTAAATCTAAAGATGCTGCAATGGATAAGAGTATCCTAATGGATTTAAGCATGGCCACATGAGAGAAGGTTTCCTCGTAACCGATACCTTCTTTCTGTGTGTAACCTTTAGCTACCAACCTAGCTTTAAAAGTTTCCACCTTTCCATCCATACCTCTTTTCCTCTTGTATACCCACTTGCACCCAATGGGTTTTATCCCTTTAGGCAAGTCTACAAGGGACCAGACTTTGTTATCGAACATGGATTCAATCTCAGATTGCATTGCCAATGGTGACAATCAACATCCTCCATTGCTTCCTTGTACGTGTAGGGATCATCGTCGTCAGGGAGATTCTCAACAGATTCTCCTAGACCGATGTATCTTTCAAGTTGGGTTCTAACCCTCCCACTACGACGAGGAATGGTAGGTTGTTGATTTTGTGTTGGAGTGGAAATTACAATTGGGTTAGGTTGTGAAACCTCTTGTGGAATTGTATCTCCTGACATATCATTCAGGACAATTCTACTTTTGGGAACAAAATCATTCATATAGTTCATTTCCAGAAATGTAGCATTTGTTGAAACATACACTTTTAGATCTGAAAGACTATAGAAATAATATCCTTTAGTTCCTTTTGGATACCCCACAAATATGAATGTTTCCGAACGGGACTCCATCTTTTCTGTCTTTCTTTTTAACACATGTGCAGGACAACCAAATATCCTTATGTGTTGTAAACTAGGCTTTCGCCCAGTCCACAACTCATATGGTGTTCCAGGAACTGACTTTGATGGTACCACGTTTAAAATATATATTGCAGTTTGTAGAGCATATCCCCAAAAAGAAATAGGAAGTGTTGAATAACTCAACATAGTACCTAACCATGTTCAAAAGAGTTCTATTTCTCCTTTCTGCTACCCCATTTTGTTGAGGTGTACCTGGTGCAGAAAACTGAGAAACTATCTCATTATCAATAAGATATTGCTGAAACTCACCAGATAGATATTCTCCACCACGATCAGATCTCAAGATTTTTACGCGTTTCTCAAGCTGATTTTCTACTTCAGCTTTGAATGCTTTGAACATGTCAAAAGCATCCGACTTATGTCTCATGAGATACACATAACCAAATCTTAAGTAATCATCTGTGAAGGTGATGAAGTACTTATATCCACCTTTAGCTTGGATGCTCATTGGACCACATACATCAGTGTGTATTAGTCCTAAACATTCAGTGGCTCTTGCACCTTTGGTATTGAATGGCCTTTTGGTCATTTTACCTTCCAAACAAGATTCACAAGTTGGTAGATCATCAACCTTTAAGTCACTTAAAGGTCCATCACATACCAATCTTTTAATCCTATTAAGGTTAATGTGACCTAGGCGTAAATGCCAAAGGTAGGTTTCATCTTTTGATAATTTTACTCTTTTATGATTAGGTTCCGTTATTTCTGTGTCTAACGAGTGAGAGATATTTCTATGCAAAAAGAATAGACCGTTTTACAATGTACCTTTGCAAACAATTTTGTCATTCTTACTAATAATAAAAGCTTTATTAAAAGTAACCGAATATCCAAATTTATTTAAACAAGAAACTGAAATTAAATTCCTCTTGAATTGAGGTACATAATAAACGTCTATTAAATCTAAATGCCTACTAGAATCTATTATAACTCTAATATCTCCCACTGCACTTGCAGACACTAACGATCCGTTGCCCAAGCACAAATTGATTTCGTTCTTATTCAGCCTTCTCCTTTCTTGGAACCCTTGTAAGGAATAACAAACATGATTAGTGGCTCCGGAGTCTATGATCCAAGAAACTGTAGAATCTGCCAGAAAACATGTTTGAAGATAATTAATATTACCTTCTTCCTTCTTGTTCTGGGACTTTGGACAATTTCTTTTCCAATGTCCATTTTCACCACAAAGGAAGCAATTCCCTTTGATCTTGGTTACTTTCTTGGTCTCCTTCTTGGTAGGCCCAAGTTGCTTTTTCTTCTGTTGTTTCTTGACCTTCTAACGGGTCTTAACAGTAGCAACTTTACCAACCATATGAATCTCTTGACCTTTGCTTTTCACAAGGATCTTTTCAACGCTTTGAAAATCTTGCATCAGGCCCTGCATTGTGTATTCCTTTTTGTTCAAGGTGTAGTCCAACTTGAACTGATCAAAGGAATCTGATAGTGAGTTGACAACCATGTCAATTTTGGTCTTACCATCTATCTCAGCGCCATTTAATTCTGCAATATTTAGATGTGCTATGATTTTCATCATGTGATCTTTCACAGCCTGTCCAGGTTTCATCCTAAGATTCATAAAAGCAGTCACTGCCTCTCTCTTAGTCGTCCTAGACCTCATAGCAAACATCTCTTCCAGAGACATCATAATATCAGCAGCAGACCCCATTCCTTCATGCTGCTGTTGCAACACGTCGGAGATAGTAGCCATAATGTAACATTTGGCCATATCATCTGAGGTCTTCCACTGCTCATACTCATCTCTTTGCAAAATACTTGATTCATTATTAGGAGCAGGTGGTTTAGGAGTAGTTAGAACAAACTTATGTTTTTCACTTTGCAGCAGCAACCCAATTTTCCTTTTCCATGTGACATAATTATCTCCAGTTAAAGTGTTATCTTTCAGGATGTTCATAAGTGATGGGGTCATGATTTCTGAATAAAACAAAAAGCATATATAAGTAAATAATCATGATAAAGCACTTTCGAATATTTATCTTGAATTAATTAAATAACTCTTGAAAAATTCAACGGTGATCCAACACCCATAAATGTTACGCCTCCTTCAGGAGTTCGCACCATTTACTAGTTGGACTAGGTCTCACCTAATTGTTAACATAACAACCAGCGTTTTCAATTTTAGCCTTGCAATTTTATTAACAAGAACTCTCGGGAGGATATTAATAAAATTACATTGAGTGTGTTACCAATATATCGACCCTCAATTTTCTCTCACGAAAATCCCTCCTCTGGGAGTAGATCTCATTTTAGTCAATTGTCTAGTATATCCTTGTAAGGAAGTATTTTGCTAAATTCCATTTATTGACGCCCCTCGGGGGGATTACCAATAAATTATAAAGCTCAACTAACCTTGGAGGCCATAGGTGTTCTAACACACCTTCTCCCACTCAATTATTTAAGGCGTGTGATTAAATTCCAAAGAATGATTTTACCAAGTTATCTAGATGCCAATTAGATACCTAAATCATTCAATGCATGTTCATACCAAAAGAGATATATGAGTGGCACTCCTATTCTATATGACATGTTATCATACAATAACAAATATTGTAATATTTATACATAAAAATAAATAGCCACAATTTTGGTCCATCCTAGAAAAGCATGTAAATTACAATTGTACGGAATACAAAAAACTCCTTTCTTGGTGAACAAGATTTCAAGCGACCATCTCGCGCACGTAACTTGCGTGCCTGAAGATCACCAAGCAGCCCATGCGCACGCCTAGCCCATGCAAGGGCATGAGCTGCCGCATGGCCAGCCCATGCATGGGTCGCGCGCGCTGCTGCACCGCAACAAGCGCAGCTGCACACTTGGTTGCGTGCGCGCTTGTTGTCTCGGTGCGCGCGGGTGCCAAGCTCGGTTCCGGATGCTCCAATTTCTTTAAATCTTCGAGTCTTCGAATCTTGAATATATTACAACTTATTTTATACAATAAAATAAATAAGAACTTAGCAACTACCAAGAAGGAATTATGGCGATAATAGACCACCCTTCTTGTTACAATTCCGAAACTAAAAATACATTGAAATTCTAGGACCAAAATCGAGCAATAACAATTCACTTTATAACAACATATATAAATCCATACTTTCCACATGTAATTATATATGCGAATACCTAGAGTGCCATCTCTTTCTAAAACATGCATAATCACAATAAAAAGAAATAGATTCACGTATATATACGTTAATTAATTAAGGGTACAACCAGGCTTTGATACCGATTGTAGGGAAAAATTGCTTAAAACCGCAGTGGAAGGCGAAAAAATAATTTTTGTATAGTTTAAAATTTTTCTAAAGATTTGAACCTTAACCCTTTAATTAATTAAACTCAAATATACGGTTAGAGTTAAATACCTCTTGTCGCGTGATCCGATTGACTTACGTCGATGGTAATCCGTAAGATCTTCAATCCTAGCACGTACGTGAATCACCTAGGAGCGTGGTCTCCCTTTTTCTTTGAATTGCTTACCTTAGAATGAATGTATGGAATTTCTGATCTTGATCTTCAATAGTAAAACACCAAGAGCCTAAAAAAATAGTTCCGGTCACTTTTGAATTCACAATCAATATGATTGAAACTCGCGTAACCCTAAATCGAAAGTGTGCACAAAACCTTTTGATGTTAAAGGCTTGTAAGTGCACTATCGAATGAGAACTTATTTTCTTTTTCTCTCTTGGCCGAAAATCTATGTGTATAGAGTAGGATTTTTTATTTTCAAAACAAACAAAAATCTCTCTCTATTTTTCTTCCTTTTTTGTGGCCGAAAATTCATAACCTTATTTTATAGGTTGGCCGAATTTTCTCCTTCACCAAATAGGGTTGGCCGAATTCATTGAATAGGAAATCTAGGGTTGGTTAATTTCCTTACTTGAAAAGGAATTATCATTTTCCCTAATTCCTATCAATTCAAGAATCCTAACCCTTGTAGGACTAGTGGTGGCCGAATTCTTTGCATAATAAGGAGTGTATGTGGACTTAATCCTTACCACATTAGAACTCCTATCACTTAAAAGAATTCCAACCCTAATTCAACGCATAGTATTTAATTTATTGATCAGGAAAAGATTTTGATTTAAACTATTAATTAATTAAATAATGAATTAATTCCCATTTAATCAAAACAATAAAATAAAATAATATCTTAGGCTATTTTATTTAGCCTTGCCGCCCACACCATATATATATGGGCCCAATATTATTTTTCTTATTTTATTTAATCCATTAGACTTTAAATAAAATCCCACATGTGAACCAGACTTATTCTTACTAAAAGAAACAAGCCTACATGTCTCCTTTTAATATATTAATATAATAGTGCAGCCCATTAAATAAATAATAGACATATTATATTCTTAATATATTAAATGCAATTCTAGATGGACCCATAAATTGGTCCGGTAGAATATATCAAGTGATCCATGCAAGTACGTGTGGATTGTGGATCTTGGCGGGCTATCTAAATTTAAGCTTCAATAGACATAACCTAATCATAATCAACAAATGATTCACTTAGGTCCGATTTATTAATTTTAACTCTTTCCACTAAAGAGCTAAAATTGAACTCTTAAATAAAGATAGAATAAGGAGATGTTTCTCATTCATACCCTAGACAATCTTATAGGAGATGGTGTATCCTCGTGAATAATATCAGTAATCGCCAAGAGCTCAAGACCGCCTATAGCTCTCCAAGTTACCATATTTCCTCATATGACCACATTTTGAACTTGGATATTTTGACTTGTCCAGAAGCCATGTGTTCAATAATCATTATTGAAAACTCAACGTTGAGATTTAATATCCAATACCTCAAAACATCCATATGATGATACTATACTCTCATTTAATAAATGGAGCCACGATGTCCATATCTATAAATGAAGTCCTCTATCGATTAACAAATGAATACCACCAAACTATCGAGGATAGACTATGCTATATAATCGTACTCATTGATAGCTCAAATGATAACACTTGCAACCATAAGTCCATCATTTATCTCAGGATTTAGATAGACTCTCCGATTGTCCTGATAATGAAAAGACTTATATCTAGTGACGGTTCTAGATAAAGTATTTCATTGTGATCCAGTTCAATGCACCCAGTGCACTAGATTCTTTTACTCGAAAACCTTTCGATGATTTTAGGCTCATCATAACTCATTTGATCCCACTCAAATGCTAGTAAAAGAATTCTACAACTTTATCAAGATATAGGTGCCCAACCTTTAACTTAAGTTGTGATTGTTATTCAAGACTAACTAAAGAATTGTGTCTACCTCATACATATCCGGATGTACAAACAATTCTTCATACCTCATAGTCTTTTGACCTTATGATTATTTACCTTGACAATTATAATTATAAATGCTATAAGATTTTGCAGATTCAGAAATCACTTTATTTATATGAAAAGATTGTCAATTACAATATTACACTCTTGCTATTGTGCATAATCCTAACATATCTAACATCTTACAAGCATCATCTCATCATGGATTCTTCTTACTTTCATTGACTAGGTAACTTGAACATGCCCTAAATCTCTTTGTATTTATTTATGTTCTTGTTTGTTTAGGGTTAGCTCTTTTATATGATTTTATTGCATATCTCTATGTTTATTGTCATTTATAACATGTTTGATTTGTTGTTTGTTGTTTGAGAGCTTTGTTCATTGATAGCTAGCATTTAGGACGATTTTACCCTTCTAGCAAAATCTTAATGCATTTGCATTTAGATATTAATATCTAGGATTTTCATTTATTGACATCTTTAAATCCCTAGATTAGCACTTGGTGTAGCCTAGAATTAATTGCATGATAGAATATTGTCATATATTCACATAGGTTGCTTTATTTCTTCATTGATTGTTAAGCTTTGTGGCTAAGTGGATTAGTGCACAAGCTTGTGGTCTAGAATCAATATTGAAGGCCCGTTGGGTAGAGTGAAAGGGTTAGTGACCAAGTAGGTGTGACTTGAGGTCAACCTAGGTTGTAAACTTTCATTCAAATAGTGGATTTGAGGACCGTATGTGGCTAGAAGGATAGCCGTGAGTTTTGCCCAGTGGAGGGTTTCTCACGTAAATCAATCCTTGTGTTTTTATTGTTTTCCACATGTTTATGTTGGATTGATTGATTGCAAATATGGGGTAGGATTATTAAAATTGATTAAGTCGAAAATTTGGCAAGAAATCGACTAAAACCTATTCACCCCCCCTCCCCCCCTCTAGGTTGTATTAGACACACTTTGCGTATTTTCACAGGGTATCAGGATAGCTATCTTGCTATCCTGGTCTTCAAGGCGATCCTTCTAGAGGGATTGAACAGGTCCAGGGTATCAGGAGAGCTATCTAGCTATCTTGGTCTTCAAGGCGATCCTCCTAGAGGGATTAATCCAGTCCAGGGCATCATACATTTCGGTGCAAGGAATCCTGGTCTTTAAGTGATGGTCCAGGTACTCAACTAAGGCCACTTCAGCACCAGGTTTTTCTTGGCTGGAGGTGGTACCCAGCCAAAGCATCAGGAGTGCCATGTGGCTATCCTGGTCTCGATCATAGGTGAAAAGATATCAAATGAGAACTACCAAGGCGATCGTAAAAGAACTACCAAGGAGATCATAGGAGAACTACTAAGGCGATAATAAGAGAACTGCTAAGGCAATACTGGTCAATGCTCACCCCGTAGGCTTCATTGGTGAGACCTTCTAAGGTAATCTGTGTTCCCAGTATAGGTTAAGTAGAGTGACCTACTGCAATTGTGCTTCTTATTGTGGACTGGTCACTAGGAGAACTTTTCTCATGTTGAGGTCACTACCCCTTCTATAGGAGGACTAGGGAGAATGATGAGCTTTTAGTCCCTAAGTGATGTAACAAGTTTAGAAGCCTGCTTGGAGTAAATAGAAGTCTCCACAAATCTTAATGGTACTCGAGACTTTGCTCGAACAAACCTGGACCTCGGCAGCTCGCTAGGGCGTTTGGTAGCCTGGTATAAAAGATCAAAAACTGACAATCTTGCAGCTGTGATCCAGGTAGCTCAAATGGGCGCTGTGAAGGGCCCAATACAATAAGTGAGGAACCACTAATCATGCAGTAGTGATGCTGCTCCAGAGGCTTACTTAGGAATGTAGGAGGCCTCAGTAAGGCGCGAAGCTTCTAGGCTCTACCTGAGCGGATCGGGACATAGGTGGCTCACTAAGGCATTGAAGGGCCCGGTACAAGAGGTAGGGAGCCACCTGCATGATACTGATCCAGAGGCATGCTTAGGATCCTAGAAGTCCTCAGCAACTAAAATGTGGCTCTGGACCATCCTGGAATGAATCGGGACATAGTGGCTCACTTGGGCGTTGACTACCCTAGTAAAAGAAGTGAGGAGCCACTGGGCCATGTAGCTAGGCTGCTGCTGCTCCAAAGGCTTTCTTAGGCATGTATGAGGCCTCAGCAATGTGGGAAGCCACTGAGCTCTATGCAAACGGATCGGGACATAGATGGCTCACTAGGGCGTTGAAAGACCCGGTACAAAAAGTAGGGAGCCACCTGCATGATACTAGTACAAAGGCATGCATGGGTTCCTAGAAGTCCCTAGCAACTGAAATGTGGCTCTGGACCATCCTGGAATGAATCGGGACAAAATGGATCACTTGGATGATGACTGGAACGGTACCAGTAGTGAGGAGCCACCGGGCCATACAGCTAGGCCGCTGCTCCAGAGGCTTGTTAGGCATGTAGGAGGCCTCAACAATGTGGGAAGCCTCTGAGCTCTACCCAAACGGATCGGGACAGAGATGGCTCACTAGGGCGTTGAAGGGCCCGGTACAAGAAGTAGGAGCCACATGCATGATACTGGTCCAGAGTCATACGTGGGATCCTAGAAGTCCCCAGCAATTGAAATGTGGCTCTGGACTATCCTGGAATGAATCGGGACACAGTGGCTCACATGGGCGTTGACTAGCAAGATAGAAGAAGTGATGAGCCACTGGGGCATTCAATTAGGCTATTGCTCCAGAGGCGTGCTTAGGCATGTAGAAGGCCTCAGCAAAGTGGAAAGCCTCTGAGCTCTACCCGAACGAATCGGGACATAGGTGGCTCACTATGGCATTGAAAGGCCCGGTACAAGAAGTAGGGAGCCACCTATATGATATTGGTCCAGAGGCATGCGTGGGATCCTAGAAGTCCCCAGCAACTGAAATAAGGCTCTGGACCATGCTGGAATGAATCGGGACACAGTGGCTCACTTGGGCAATGACTAGCCCGGTAGCAGGAGTGAGGAGCCACTGGGCCATGCAGCTAGGCTGCTGCTCCAGAGGCTTGCTAAGGCATGGAAGAGGCCTCAGCAATGTTGGAAGCCTCTGAACTCTACCCAAACAGAACTAGACATAGGTGGCTCACTAGGGCGTTGAAGGGCCCGGTACAAAAAGTAGGGAGCCACCTGCATGATACGGGTACAGAGGCATGCATGGGATCCTAGAAGTCCCCAACAACTGAAATGTGGCTCTGGACCATCCTGGAATGAATCGAAACACATTGGCTCACTTGGGCGATGACTAGCCCGGTACCAGGAGTGAGGAGCCATTGGGCCATGCAGCTGGGCTGCTGCTCCAGAGGCTTGCTTAGGCATGTAAGAGGCCTCAGCAAGGTGGGAAGCCTCTGAACTCTACCCAAACGGTCGAGATATATGTGGCTCACTAGGGCGTTGATGGGCCCGGTACAAGAAATAGGGAGCAACCTGTATGATACTGGTACAGAGGCCTGCATGGGATCCTAGAAGTCCCCAATAACTGAAATGTGGCTCTGGACTATCTTGGAATGAATCAGGACACAGTGGCTCACTTGGGCGATGACTAGCCCGGTACCAGGAGTGAGGATCCACTGGGCCATGCAGCTAGGCTGCTGCTCCAGAGGCTTGCTTAGGCATGTAGAAGGCCTCAGCAATGTGGGAAGCCTTTGAGATCCATCCAAATGGATCGGGACATAGGTGGCTCACTAGGGCGTTGAAAGGCCCGGTACAAGAAGTAGGGAGCCACCTGTATGATACTGGTCTAGAGGCATGCGTGGGATCCTAGAAGTCCCAAGTAATTGAAATGTGGCTCTGGACCATCATGGAATGAATCGCGACATACTGGCTCACTTGGACAATGACTAGCCCGGTACCAGGAGTGAGGATCCACTGGGCCATGCAGCTAGGCTACTGCTCCAGAGGCTTGCTTAGGCATGTAAGAGGCCTCATCAATGTGGGAAGCCTTTGAGCTCTACCCAAACGGATCCGGACATAGGTGGCTCACTATGGCATTGAGTGGCCCAGTACAAGAAGTAGGGAGCCACCTGCATGATACTGGTTCAGAGGCATGCGTGGGATCCTAGAAGTCCCCAGCAACTGAAATAAGGCTCTGGACCATGCTGGAATGAATCGGGACACAGTGGCTCACTTGGGCAATGACTAGCTCGGTAGCAGGAGTGAGGAGCCACTGGGCCATGCAGCTAGGCTGCTGCTCCAGAGGCTTGCTAAGGCATGGAAGAGGCCTCATCAATGTTGGAAGCCTCTGAACTCTACCCAAACAGAACTAGACATAGGTGGCTCACTAGGGCGTTGAAGGGCCCGGTACAAAAAGTAGGGAGCCACCTACATGATACTGGTACAGAGGCATGCATGGGATCCTAGAAGTCCCCAACAATTGAAATGTGACTCTGGACCATCCTGGAATGAATCGAAACACATTGGCTCACTTGGGCGATGACTAGCCCGGTACTAGGAGTGAGGAGCCATTGGGCCATGCAGCTGGGCTGCTGCTCCAGAGGCTTGCTTAGGCATGTAAGAGGCCTCAGCAAGGTGGGAAGCCTCTGAACTCTACCCAAACGGTCGAGATATATGTGGCTCAATAGGACGTTGATGGGCCCGGTACAAGAAATAGGGAGCAACCTGCATGATACTGGTACAGAGGCATGCATGGGATCCTAGAAGTCACCAATAACTGAAATGTGGCTCTGGACTATCTTGGAATGAATCAGGACACAGTGGCTCACTTGGGCGATGACTAGCCCGGTACCAGGAGTGAGGATCCACTGGGCCATGCAGCTAGGCTGCTGCTCCAGAGGCTTGCTTAGGCATGTAGAAGGCCTCAGCAATGTGGGAAGCCTTTGAGATCCATCCAAATGGATCGGGACATAAGTGGCTCACTAGGGCGTTGAAAGGTCCGGTACAAGAAGTAGGGAGCCACCTGTATGATACTGGTCTAGAGGCATGCGTGGGATCCTAGAAGTCCCCAGTAATTGAAATGTGGCTCTGGACCATCATGGAATGAATCGCGACATACTGGCTCACTTGGACAATGACTAGCCCGGTACCAGGAGTGAGGATCCACTGGACCATGCAGCTAGGCTACTGCTCCAGAGGCTTGCTTATGAATGTAAGAGGCCTCATCAATGTGGGAAGCCTTTGAGCTCTACCCAAACGGATCCGGACATAGGTGGCTCACTATGGCATTGAGTGGCCCAGTACAAGAAGTAGGGAGCCACCTGCATGATACTGGTTCAGAGGCATGCGTGGGATCCTAGAAGTCCCGAGTAACTGAAATATGGCTCTGGACCATCCTGGAATGAATCGGGACACAGTGGCTCACTTGGGCGTTGACTAGCCTGATAGAAGAAGTGATGAGCCACTGGGCCATACAGCTAGGCTGCTGCTTTAGAGGCGTGCTTAGGCATGTAGAAGGCCTCAGCAAAGTGGGAAGCCTCTGAGCTCTACCCGAACGGATCGGGATATAGGTGGCTCACTAGGGTGTTGAACGTCCCGGTACAAAAAAAGTAGGGAGCCATCTGCATGATACTGGTCCAGAGGTATGTATAGGATCCTAGAAGTCCCCAGCAACTAAATTGTGGCTTTGGATCATCCTGGAATGAATCGGGACACAGTGGCTCACTTGGGCGATGACTAGCTTGTTACCAAAAGTGAGGAGCCATTGGGCCATGTAGCGAGGCTGCTGCTCTAGAGGCTTGCTTAGGCATGTAAGAGGCCTCATCAATGTGAGAAGCCTCTGAGCTCTCGCCTAACGGATCTGGACATCGGTGGCTCACTAGGGCGTTGAAGGGCCCAGTACAAGAGGTAGGGAGCCACCTGCATGATACTGGTCCAGAGGCATGCGTGGGATCCTAGAATTCCCCAGCAACCTAAATGTGGCTCTGGACTATCCTGGAATTAATCGGGACACAGTGGCTCACTTGGGCGTTGACTAGCCCTGTATAAGAAGTGAGGAGCCACTGGGCCATGCAGCTAGGCTGCTGCTCTAGAGGCTTGCTTAGGCATGTAAGAGGTCTCAGCAATGTGGGAAGCCTCTGAGCTCTACCCAAACGGATCAGGACATAGGTGGCTCACTAGGGCGTTGAAGGGCCCGGTAAAAAACAGTAGGGAGCCACCTGCATGATACTGGTCCAGAGGCATGCGTGGGATCCTAGAAGTCCACAACAACTGAAATATGGCTTTGGACTATCCTGGAATGAATCGGGACACAGTGGCTCACTTGGGCGTTGACTAGCCCTGTAAAAGAAGTGAGGAGCCACTGGGCCATGCAGCGAGGCTGCTGCTCCAGAGGCTTGCTTAGGCATGTAAGAGGCCATAATAATGTGGGAAGCCTCTGAGCTCTCGCCTAACGGATCAAGACATCGGTGGCTCACTAGGGCATTGAGGGGCCTAGTACAAGAGGTAGGGAGCCACCGGAATGGTACTTGTCCAGACGCATGTTTGGGATCCTAGAAGTCCCCAGCAACTGAAATGTGGCTCTGAACCGCCCTGGAATTAATCGGGACATAATGGCTTACTTGGGCATTGACAGGCCCGGTGCAAAGAGTGAGGAGCCATTAGGCCTCTACTGGTGGCGCTGCTCCTATGATCATACAATTGACTTTGCTTCTCTGGTACATGCGTTGACCTGCTACCTTGGAGCTTTTGAAGAGTAGATCCGGTGACATGAGGGGTTTTGCATGAACAGGTGCAAATCTGATGGATTGCAGTGGATTTGCTGCATAAAAGATCTGCTGAGAGCGGAGCAAATCTTTTATAAGGAAGCAGGAGAGGTGTAGCTCTACTGCATAATAGTTCTAGATATACCGGAGCCGATCTACTGCATAGAAGATCGTGGCGGAAAGCCCCTTTTGTATTCACAAGGGCATGGTATGTCTTTTTATTTCATTCCCACTTGTCATTTTTGTGGTGTTGATGGTCACATTAGACCTAATTGCTTCAAATACATTGAAATGTGTAGAATCAAGAGCATGATTGAAAGAAATAGAGCTAGAGCCAAAATGCATGTTCCTAGGAAATCTGGAGCCAATTTGCATGATCCTAGGAAATCTAGAGCCAATGTGACTAATACCAGTAGGAATGAGAACATTTCACCTAGGTGGATTAGAAGAGATGACTATTTTTGCTATGTGGCTCAAATTGCCATGAAGGCAAATGCCTCTAACACTTGGTATTTGGATAGTGGGTGTTCTAGGCATATGACGAGGAACAAGAGTTTCTTTAAATCCCTTGTCTTGGAGGATGGAGGATTTGTCACCTTTGGTGATGGATCTAGAAAGAAAGTCATAGGGAAAGGAACCATTTCAATTCCCAATTTACCCTCCTTGTCCAACGCTTTACTTGTTGATGGCTTACAAGCCAATCTTATAAGCATTTCTCATCTTAATGATGATGGACACTCCATCTTGTTTAATAAAAATGATTGCTCTATTTTAATGTCAAATGGACAAACTTTGCAAAAAGGAAAGAGATCTAGTGATAATTGCTATTTTCTTGAAGCTAGTGCTATCTCTTGCAATATGTCCAAGTGTGAGGAAGTTAAGTTTTGGCATCAAAGACTTGGCCACATGAACTATCGAGATTTGAGGATCTTAGATAAGTTTAAGGTTATGCGTGGCCTCCCTAGGCTTGGGAAGAAAGTCGATGGCCTTTGTGGATCTTGTCAACAAGGGAAACAGACCAAAAGTATGCACAAGAAAGGCAAGTATCTCGCCACCAAGGAGCCATTAGAGCTTCTACATATGGACCTTATTGGTCCCATGCAAACCGAGAGTCTCGGTGGCAAGAGATACATTTTTGTTTGTGTTGATGATTTCTCTAGATTTACATGGACATATTTTCTTAGAGAAAAATCTGAAACATTTGAAAATTTTAAAATGCTTTGCACTAAAATTCAAAATGAAAAGAACTCACACATTAAAAGCATTAAAAGGATTAGGAGTGACCATGGGAAGGAATTTGAGAATGCTTGTTTTGAAAGCTATTGCAATAGCTTAGGCATTTCCCATGAGTTTTCGGCTCTTAGAACTCCTCAACAAAATGGGGTTGTTGAGAGGAAGAATAGGGTCCTTCAAGAGATGGCCCGTGTGATGTTGCTTAGCAACAATGTCCCTAGGAACCTTTGGGTCGAGGCCGTCAATACACCTTGCTACATAGGAAATAGAGTCTTCCTAAGGCCCGGTACTAGGTAAACCTCATATGAATTATGGAAGGGTAGGAAGCCAAATGTTAGCTACTTCCACTCATTTGGGAGCAAATGCTAAATTCTAAATGACCAAGATCAACTTGGCAAGTTTGATGCCAAGAGTGATGAGGGGATTTTCATTGGCTATGCCCTTAATAGTAAGGCCTATAGAGTTTTCAGTTAAAAACTCGGAGTGTCATGGAATCATCTAATGTTGTCATATATGATTGTAGGCCTAAGGTTAGAGACCATGATGAGGAGGTCATTGTGCTTGATGATTCTTTCTTGGAGAAAAATGGTGAGACTTCAATTGATGTGAAGTCAAGTGTTGATGAAGAGTTCATTCAACATCTTGATAGAGATCCATCCTTGGACTCTAAAGAACCCACTCCATGGGTTAGACATCTCTACAACAAGAATGACATTCTTAGAGATGTGAATGAGGGTGTTAGGACTAGGTGTCAAATAGCTAATCAAATTAGCTATACTTGTTACACCTCTCAAATTGAACCCAAAAAGGTTGATGAAGCCTTGAATGATGAGTTTTGGGTTCTTTCCATGCAAGAAGAGCTAAACCAATTTGAAAGAAATGAGGTTTGGACTCTAGTTCCTAGACCCAAGGACACTAATGTCATTAGCACCAAATGGGTGTATAGGAACAAGTCAAATGAAGATGGAAACATTATATGCAACAAGGCTAGACTTGTGGCACAAGGATACTCTCAAATTGAGGGTATTGACTTTGAGGAGACTTTTGCTCCGGTTGCTCGTCTTGAGTCCATAAGGCTTCTTTTATCCATATCAAGTGTGCACAAGTTCAAATTGCATCAAATGGATTTTAAGAGTGCCTTCCTCAATGGTTTCTTGCATGAGGAAGTGTTTATTGAGCAACCCAAGGGGTTTGTGGATCCACACAACCCCAACCATGTCTATCGCCTCAAGAAGGCTTTATATGGGTTGAAACAAGCACCGATGGCATGGTATGAGTGCCTCACTCTCTATCTTGTTGACAATGGCTACTCAAGAGGTAGTGTTGACAAGACTTTGTTCATCAAGGGCAACAAAGATGAGCTCTTCATAGCTCAAATATAAGTCGATGATAATGTTTTTGGCTCCACCAACAAATCCAAAGTCCAACAATTTGTTGATGTCATGTCTCATGAGTTTGAGATGAGTCTTGTTGGGGAGCTCAATTACTTCCTAGGTTTGCAAATCAAGCAATTGCATGATGGGATTTTCATATCCCAAGCTAAGTATGCTAAGAACCTAGTGAAGAAGTTTGGCCTTGAGAATGCTAAACATTGTGACACACCCATGAGTACCACCTTGAAACTAAGCAAGGATGCTAGTGGCAAGAGTGTGGAACAAAGTTTTTATCGTGGCATGATTGGTAGCTTGCTTTACTTGACCGCAAGTAGGCCCGATATAGCCTTTAGTGTGGGTGTATGTGCTAGATACCAAGTGGATCCCAAGGAATCCCATCTCTCCTCCATGAAGAGAATCATTCGATATGTGAATGGGACATCCAACTATGGGATATGGTATTCTTTTGACACTAATGCTAGCTTAGTTTTCTTTTAGTGATACAAATTAGGCAGGAAATTGTGATGATAGGAAGAGTACATCGGGCGGTTGCTTCTTCCTAGGCAACAATTCGGTCTCATGGTTTTGCAAGAAGAAAAATTCCATCTCGCTATCCACAGCTGAAGCGGAATACATAGCCGTCGAGAGTGCTTACACACAACTCCTTTGGATGAAGCAAATGCTTGTGGATTATGGCTTTGATCAAGGTATTCTAACCTTTTATTGTGACAACATGTGCAATTAACATTTCAAAGAATCTGGTTCAGCACTCTAGGACAAAGCATATAGACATTAGGCATCATTTCATTAGAGAACTAGTTGAAAACAAATGCATTGCACTTGAGCATGTGGGCACTAATGATCAAATAGCGGATTTATTTACAAAGCCCTTAGACTCAACTAGGTTCAAGTCACTTAGTAGGTCTATTGGAATTTTTCATATGCCTTGATGAGTTTTGGTGATTGACCTCTTATGGGGAGCTCAAGCAACGAGAGCAACCTTGCATGTTGAAATAAGCAAAAATTTGATCTATGCTTCTTTATTATTTGCTTGAGTATTTTGGTTGTGCTTATATATTATTATATAGTTTATTTTTATTCAATAAGTGTGCCTTGCTTTGCTTGTAATCCATGTCATCTCTATGTTCAAACATACATTTTTGGAATAGGAGAATTGATTGGGAAGTATAATTGAATGACCTATAATTTATCTCCATGACATGTGACTTGATTTTGACATGCTATAATATTATGCATGATATGTGTGTGAATGTGTGTGTAAGAAATTGACAAGGCTAAACTCAATAAGGACCTTATATCCATTCAATTAATAAGGATTTTATATCCATTCAATTAATAAGGATTTTATATCCAAGTCTTGATTGACCATTAAGGATTGACAAAATTGCTTATGTGTGTTGCAAAATTTTAAAGCTATATCTTATTTATTTATGACAAAAGGGTACAAATTGGTTTGACTTCTTTTGGAATCCTTTTGATGTTCACTTTGCCAAATACCATTTGCTTGATCTTTGACGTTGCATGTCTTACATCCAAAGCACCTAAGTCGCACATTTTTCTTCATAATAAATCCTCCATGATTCTCTCTCAATTAATTAAGTTGCATAAAGTTGTTGTATATGATTATGCACTTATCTTGCAAAAAGCTCTCTTTGCTAATGTGACCTGTTGGGGGCTACTCCTTTGCTTATCTCATGACAAAAAAGGGGGAGTAATGTAAAGTTTAGAGGGAGCTGCATATTCAAGGAGATTATCTTGTTGAGGGGGAGTAACCCATTTAGGGGGAGCATTAGCATTGCACTTCACTGCATTTTTTTTTGTTCATTAATGCAAATGCTTGTTTTTATGTTTTCACTTGATCACCTCACATACACTTGTCTTGGAAAGTTTAGTCTCATTGTTTTGTAGGGATAACTATTCTACAAAAGCTTGAAGTTTTGAAGACCTAGTATCTAGGGATCTATTTGTAATGTAGAATATCTTTTTGTTGACCTCTAGTTTTTATTTTTATTGTGAGGATGATTTGTGAGTGGTGGTTTTGTCATTAAATAGCCAAATGGGGAGATTGTAAGTTCCTCATATTTTGATTGGCTTATTTCGTTGACAAACCACATTGGGGATTAATTTTGTAAGGGTAAATTAGGCCTCATTGGGTGTGATCAAGCTTCAAGGGAATCATCCTTCTCAAGAGCACTTCAAAGGTATCTCACTTGTTTAACTCTCTTTGAAGAGATCTAGTTGCACACACTCACTTGCATGCATTATGTTCTTATTTTCAAGTAATTGAATGATGCATTGTATGCCACTTATCACACTCCACACTTGCACTTTTTGCACATCTCTTAGTGTGTTGAGTTTGCCCTGAAAAGAGAATTTCTTCTCTTAGCGCGGCCTACACCGCTTGGCAAGACATGCTAGCACCATGGCATACAAAGCGGTATACCTCAGTAGGGTCATGCTTCCTGCACAGCTTCCTGTGCACTTGCACGCATAGCGGTCCAAGTCGCGGTGTTGTCCAGTAGGCCACTGTTGCCTATACCGCAGCCTGTGCACCTGCATGCACAGCGCCCTACACCACGTTGTTATCTAGACGGTGTACTACTGTGTGTACCGCGGTTTGGACACGTGCCTGCAACGCGGTCCTTCAAGCGGTATTGACTGGATTTTGTGCCCTAAGTTCAAAACGACGCAGTTTTGACTAGGGCTCCCATATATATTCTCTCTTCTTCCTTGCTCGTTTTTTGTGAGTTCAAGAAGCCATTTTTGAGAGGCCAAGCTTCCTTTAGAGAGAGAAACTCCTAAGAACTCATCTTTACTCAACCAATCACAAATCCATGTGAATCTAACATCTTACAAGCATCATCTCATCTTGGATTTTTCTTGCTTTCATTGACTAGGTAACTTGAACATGCCCTAAATCTCTTTGTATTTATTTATGTTCTTGTTTGCCTAGGGTTAGCTCTTTTATATGAATTTATTGCATATCTTTATGTTTAATGGCATTTATAACATGTTTGAGTTGTTGTTTGTTGGTTGAGAGCTTTGTTCATTGATAGCTAGCATTTAGGACGATTTTACCCTTCTAGCTAAATCTTCATGCATTTGCATTTAGATATTAATATCTAGGAATTGCATTTATTGACATCTTTAAATCCCTAGATAAGCACTTGGTGTAGCCTAGCATTAATTGCATGATAGAATATTGTTACATATTCACATAGGTTGCTTTATCTCTTCATTGATTGTTAAGCTTTGTGACTAAGTGGATTAGTGCACAAGCTTGTGGTCTAGGATCACTATTAAAGGTCCGTTGGGTAAAGTGAAAGGGTTAGTGACCAAGTAGGTGTGACTTGAGGTCAACCTAGGTTGTAAACTTTCATTCAAATAGTGAATTTGAGTACCGTATGTGGCTAGAAGGATAGCCCGTGAGTTTTGCCCAGTGGAGGGTTTCTCACGTAAATCAATCCTTGTGTTTTTATTGTTTTCCGCATGTTTATGTTGGATTGGTTGATTGCTAATATGGGGTAGGATTATTAAAATTGATTAATTCAAACAGTTGGTAAGAAATCAACTAAAACCTATTCACCCCCCTCTAGGTTAGTAGACACACGCTATACAGTATTTTCACAGTCCAACCAACAAACCCGAATGATCAGGGAGAACCGAGCAGGTTTGGGGCTAGGCAGCCTGCCTTCGACCGCCTTCAACCTCCTCTTCCAGAGCCTGCTCGAGACAGGACTGGGCCCTAAATTTCGATCCAGGATAGGCTAGGACCCATGCCCCCAGTTCTGAAAAGACCTTCACAATATTAGCCCAGGCGAGTTAAGTTTACCGCAGATGCTTTGACTCGGGCGCAACGAGAGGTATCTCGCCCAACAGCATCGAGAAGGAACACCCGGGCCTAAGGGGAAGAGAATCAAAAAACTTCCCGAGTGGATCCTATCTATGAAGAGGATCGCGTAGAGGTCGCCAGTTCATCAAAGGGACTCGACAGCGAAGAATCCGAGGTCAATTCAAAGAAACCTGGGAACAAGCGACTGAGGGGTCAGCTGGCAAAACTACAGAAGGAGGTCCAGTAGATAAGATAAAGGAAAGAACAAGGAGGATAAAAAGGATCCATTAAGCTAGATGAACGCTCCCTTCACTAGGAGGATCCGGGAAGCGGAGCTCCCACCAAAATTTAAAATGCCAACAGATAAGTTCTCCGGAACAGAAGACCCTCTAAGCAACCTGGAGAGCTTCGTCAAACAGATGGAAGTCCAAAATACTACCAGAGCAGCTATGTGTAGGATGTTTCCAACGACCCTAACCGACTACGCGAAAACTTGGTTTAGGAAGCTGCATGTTGGTACCGTGGATTCTTTCACGAAGTTATCAACAGATTTTTGCTCGCAATTCCAAGGGGTAAAACCTTGTCTGAAGGATCACATACACCTCCAATATGTGATTTAGGAAAGAAGTGAAACACTTCGATCGTACGTGGAACGTTTTCACAAAGAAGTCATACAAATGGGAGTTTTCACCGAGAAAGAGACTCTCGCTAATTTCAGGCAGAATCTGTGGGCAGGAAAGCTTTTCCGTTCCTTCGCTAAGAGACCTCTCGAGACTTACCAGGAGGCCTACGATCGGGCTCTTGAGCAGGTAGAGATCGACGAGCAACTTAAAGTCAAGATGGAACACGATGATATGAGAACTGCGAAGCGTCAGAAAAAAGAAGCCCCCAAACCTGAGCCAGCTCAGAAAACTCAAAATAAACCTCCCAATAGGTCGACCTATCGTTTCCCCGCTCCTCAGTACAGGCAAGAAAAATATCCAGCAAGACGAACCCCTCCTCATGCTTAACCACCTCCCAGGACTATAGCCCCCGTAATGCGAGGGGAGAAAGGGTATAACTACTACACTCTCCTGAACGCTTCCAGGGAAACGGTCTACCTTGCTGTACGAGACAAGGGGCTACTTCAAAAGCTCGCTCCCATGAAAGCCCCAGTTGGCAGGAGGAACCGGTACAAGTACTGTGACTTCCATGAAGACGTAGGCCACAACACTTCATATTGTTATAATTTACGCAACCAGATTGAAGCCCTGATAAGGGGGGGATGCTTGATTGGGTTCTTACAGCAGATCAGAGATAACATTCGGATTAGAAGGGAGGTACAAGCCGAGATCCGTGAGGATAGAGAAAAGAGAAAGGGGGAACATACTGATTTAATGCAACAAATCCAGGTGATACACACCATCAGCAGAGGGCCCACACTAGCTGGCACCTCCAATAATTCCCGAAAAAAACCACGCAAGGAAGATCCCCAGCGTAGAAGAAAGCAGAGAGTCTTCAAGGTTAGCCAAAGCCCGATGGAGCCCTCCCAGTCAGCACAGATCGTTTTCACTGAAGCAGATGTCTTCAACACCGTGCAACCTCGTGATGATCCCATGGTGATCACGATACAGATTGCCAACTGCCTGGTCCATCGCGTGCTCGTAGATACGGGCAGTAGTGTAGATATCCTCTTTAAGGATACTTTGGAAAAATTAAATCTGAAGCATTGGTGTTACAATAGCTGTACAACTCCTCTTTACGGGTTTACCAAGGATTCGATCATACCAGTGGGATCGAAGATCCTCCCAGTGATCGTCGGAACCACACTTGTCCAACAGAATGTTATGACGGACTTTGTTGTGGTTGATACCCCATTGGCTTACAACGCCATCCTAGGGAGGCCATTCCTATCCTCCTTGAATGGAGTCTTGTCTATATATCACAATGTCCTGAAGTTCCCGATGGGAACTAAGGTATGGGAGGTACGCAGAGACCAGCAAGCAGCTAGGAAGTGCTACACAATGTCTGCCAATCCTACAGCTTTAGCAAAACAGTGCGTACAGGTTGCAATAATCCAGGAAGATAAGGAAACATCCCGGACAATCCAGGAAGAAATGGAGCCCCCGGAGCATCCGGAGAGCGAACCCATTATGCCTTATGAGGAGTGGGCCAGCGGGCAACCCGTAGATAGACTAGAGGAGATACCCATCAGAAATGACGATCCCTTCAAGGTCGTCAAGGTCGGGGCTACCCTCGAGCAAGAAGTGAAAGAAGGCTTGATTGGCCTTCTTAGAGAATTCAGTGACATCTTCGCTTGGAGCCACGATGAAATACCCGAGATCCCGGTATCATTGGCCGCCCATCGACTAGCGGTAGATCCAACAGTCAAGCCCATCAAACAGAAGAGGCATCACTTGAACGCTGAGAGGAACGCTGTGGTGCAGGAAGAAGTAGATAAATTGATCAAGGCAGGGTTTATCAGAGAAGTGCGTATCCCGAGTGGATCGCCAACGTGCTCATGGTTATGAAGGCGAATGGGAAGTGGCGTATGTGTGTCGATTACACCGACCTCAACCGGGCATGTCCAAAAGACAGTTTTCCTTTACCAAAGATCGACTAGCTGGTTGACTCCACTTCTGGAAATAAACTTTTGAGTTTTACAGACGCTGTTCTCAGGATACAACCAAATTAAGATGCACCCAGCTGACCAAGATAAGACCAGTTTCATTACTGGGCAGGGCTTGTACTGCTGTAAGGTGATGCCATTTGGTTTGAAGAATACAGGGGCTACATACCAGTGGCTGGTTAACAAGCTGTTCAAGCCCGAGATCGAAAAGACAATGGAGGTATACATCGATGACATGATCACAAAATCACCAACCGTAGAAGGACATCGGGAAGACCATCGCAAGACCTTTCTTATACTGAGAGAAAACCAGATACGGTTGAACCCCTCCAAGTTTGCCTTCGGGGTAACAGCGGGGAAGTTTCTAGGTTTCATGGTTCATGAGAGAGGCATAAAGGCAAACCCAGAAAAAATCAAAGCTATCTTGGACCTAGAATCCCCCACATCAATCAAATAGGTACAAATTCTGACTGGACGTGTAGCGGTGCTCAACAGGTTTATCTCTCGCTCCACCGATAAATGCCTCCCTTTCTTCAAAGCCATCAAACAAGGGAAACATATGAAATGGAGCTAGGAGAGTGAGCAAGCTTTCCAAGACTAGAAAAAATACCTAACAAGCCTAGCGTTGTTAGTCAAACCAGTTCCCGGAGAGGAGCTGCAGATCTACCTAGCCATCTCAGAAACTGCAGTAAACGGAGCTTTGGCCAAGGAGTGTGGCGACGGGATTCAAAGGCCCGTATACTATGTGAGTCATGCTTTAACCAAGTCAGAGAAAAATTATATTCTCCTGGAAAAGCTCGCTTATGCTCTGGTGATCTCAGCGAGGAAGCTCTGTCCCTACTTTCAAGCTCATTCAATAGCAGTGGTGACAGGACCAACCTCTCCGCCAATTCTTACAAAGACCAGATGTGTCCGAAAGGCTAGTCTTATGGGCCCTAGAGCTCACTCAGTTCGATTTAAAATATAAGCCCTGGACCACGATTAAGGCACAGGCTTTGGCAGAGTTTTCAGCTCTCCCAGGTTAAGAGAATCCCGCAGCACCAAATAAGATCCCTGAAAAGACCTCCGTGATCGACAATTGGCCGAAAGGCTGCAAGTCCTGGACCCTTTATACAGATGGAGAACCCGGGCAAGCTGGAGGAGGAGCTGGAGTAGTTTTACTAGACCCGGAGGGGACTGAATTCTGTAACTGTTTTAGATTCGAGTTTAAAGCTATAAATAATGAAGCAGAGTACAAAGCCCTCCTAGCCGGGATGAAGGCAACCATCGAACTAGAGGCTGATTACCTACAAATCAGGAGTGACTCATTGCTTGTTGTCAATCAGGTGTCTGGGGTGTATCAAGCAAAGAGAGATAACACGGCTGCCTACCTAAAGCTGGCTCAGTTACTTAAAAATTAGTTTAGGGGGTTCAAGATCGATCATGTGCCTCGACACCAAAACCATCGCGCGGATGTTCTAGCTAAGATAGCTGCAAATGGAGGCCAATCCTTACCACGAGGAATTTCCCTCCAAGTGATCTCCCAACCAAGCGTAGCCGCAAATAAGTAAATCTGCTCCCTAGATCGTCAGCCTTATTGGATGGACCCGATCGTTGCCTACCTCCTAGAGGAAAAGCTTCCCGAGGAACCCGATCAAGCCCTAAAAATTAAAAGACTCTCAGTCCGATATTGCCTGGTAAACGGGTACCTCTACTGAAGGGGTAGATCCCTCCCCTTACTTAGATGTTTACATCCTGACGATGCTAAATGGGCACTAAGAGAGGTTCACTCTGGGGACTGCGGGAACCACATCGGTGGAGAGGCTCTAGCATATCAAGTGCTTCGTATGGGGTACTACTGGTCGACCATCCACCAAGACGCAAGAAGCTTTGTACAATCTTGTGAGCCATGTCAAAGGACTTCAAACTTGAATCACCAACCACCTGAGCGACCGTCGTCTCTCAGCTCACCCTACCCCTTTGCCATGTGGGGGATCGACCTAATTGGACCGCTTCCTACAGCTCCCGGACAGGTGAAATATGCTATCGTGGCTATCGACTATTTCATAAGATGGGTCGAGGCAGGGCCTCTTTCTCAGATATCAGAAAATAATATGACCAAGTTCATCAAAACCAACGTGGTATATAGATTCAGGACCCCTTTCATCATTATAGCCGATCTGGGCAAGCAGTTCGACAATGCCCGATTCAAAGATTTCTGCAAAAGATTGGGGATCGACCTCAGGCTCGCTTTAGTAGGCCATCCCCAGACTATCAACAACAAGACTATCAAGAAGCTTCTGAAGAAGAAACTACAGCAGAAAAAAGGCAAATGGGCCGAAGAGCTGCCAGAAGTCCTCTAGGCATACCGGACTACAAAGAGAACAGCTACCGAGGAGACAACTTACTGCTTGGCTTTTGGAGTTAAAGCGTTCCTCCCCATCGAGCATAAATTAACCTCATTCAGGGTGCAGCATTTTGAACCCAAAAGTAAAGAGGTCAAGCTCCTGGCTAATCTAGACCTCCTAGAAGAGAAACAAGACCGGGTAGCGGAGAAAGTGGCAATCTACCAGAGCAAGATCGCTAGATATTTCAACCGAAAAGGTCAGAGCCCGAAATTTCAAAGAAGGGGATCTGGTGCTTAGGAAAGTGACCTTGAATACTCGGAAAAGGTAAGATGGAGTCCTAAGCCCCCATTAGAGAGGGCCATATTTGATAAAGTTAGTTGCTCGCAATAGAGCCTACAAACTCGAAGACATGGATGGATGACCCATCGACCACACTTGGAACGCAGATCACTTGAGGAAATTCTACCCCTGAGCAGGGAGTTTTCAAGCAGATTACCTCCATTTAGGTTTTATTAGAATCCCTAATAAAGATGTACTACATCTCGATCATCAATAAAGTCATTTTTTTAAAATCTCCGACTATGTTTAACATTAGTATCTACATATTCGACTGGGAAATTCGACATAGACACCTCAAGACCAGTGATTAGCTGGGGAAGCCCCCTCGCTACCCCTGATGCCTTGGTCGGGCTACCACCCCCAAGAAGGGTCTGGGTGTAAGAGCATAGTTGCCATCCAGACCTCGAGACCAGGAAATAGCTAAACAGCCCTCCTGATGCCTTGGTAGGGCTACCACCCCCAAGAAGGGTCTGAGTGTAAGAGTATAGTTGCCATCCGGATCTCGAGACCAGGAAATAGCTAAACAGCCCTCCTGATGCCTTGGTCGGGCTACCACCCCCAAGAAGGGTCTGAGTGTAACAGCATAGTTGCCATCTATATCTCGAGACCAGGAAATAGCTAAACAGCCCTTCTGATGCCTTGGTCGGGCTACCACCCCCAAGAGGGTTTTGAGTGTAAGAGCTTAGTTGCCACCCAGATCTCGAGACCAGAAAATGGCTAGACAGCTCTCCTAATGCCTCGATCGGACTACCTCTCCTGAAACGGATTTAAATGTCTCTTAATGCCTCGATCAGGCTACCTCTCCTGAAATAGATTTAAATATAAATATTTGTTTTCATTTGCAAGATCAAGATCATCCTGATAAGAATTCCCTACAAAGCCAGAATGAAGTATGAACAAATTATCATCAAGGATGCAGTTTTGGTTCCTAGTTAGGACCAGGAATAAAATAAGAGTTTCTCAAGCGAGTCAGTTTCTCATTAAAAACAAAGGAGCCTATCCCCTCGGTAAGGCTACATTCATCAAGCGGGGAGCTCAACCTCCTAATACAAGCTACAAAAAAAAAACAACTAAACTAATCATGAGTAAAACGGGGTGCCCACCCCCTTTTCCAGGCAATCAAGGCCAAACATGAACAGGCAGCGTCAAGCTTTGGAGCTCTCTTGATTTCCCCTGCCGATCCTCCTCCCTTATGCTGATCCTCGCCATCAACCCCCCCTTCAGGTGGTTGCCCGTCTTGGTTATCCTCGCCAACCACATCTCTATTCAGAGGCTCCTCATATTGATCAGCAGGTTCTTCCTCAAGGACTTCGTTAATCACCACCATAACTTCAGGCGGGATAGCCGAATCAAGAAAGGCAGTCATAGACCCCTGTCAACCTCCATCTCCATTATAGAGGATTCCTCAGACGGGCTCCTTGCTCCTTCCCCAGCTCCTGGCTGATCTCCTTCTAATCGCGAGGACAGAACCTTACTTGAAGATTCCCTAGGACCTGAATTAGTAATGATAGGCGGAGAAAAAGGAGGATCTGCCTAGACGGGCTGCTTTCCAGCTCCTGCCTGGCTCGAGGGAACCGCATCGCCATCATCAGGGTGAGATAACTCAGCAGCCTTAATCATTATCTCCTTTCTATCCCAACCGGCGATGGATGATAGATCAAAGGGAAGGGGGAAAGCCTCTGAGACCTGAAAGGAAGAGTAGAAATATCCATCACTAAAGGAGGTCTCCGCGTCAGCTTGTAGCTTGGTCACCTGAGCAGTCAAATCCTGATTCTCGAGGTCTAACTTCTTAACCTCAGCTTTCCAAGAATCCCTCTGCTTGGCCCACCGGGTAGATTGGAGACGTTCTTGATCATAAGACTGTTTCGTCCTCTCATGATCACAGCGAAGCTCGGCCAGCTCGACCTCAATTTTTCCTTGGTTGGAGGTCATCTCTTCCACTAAGGTCTGAGCCAGCTTGAGCAATCCCATGGCTTTCTCGGCTTCGGCTTCAGCCTTAGCAGCCCAGTCACGGGGAGCGCCAGGTAGGCTCCCGATTTGGAAAAGGTAGGCCAGCTCCTCTGCTCTGGGCTCTCTCGTCACCTTGCTCGGCTAGCATTGTTCCCTCCACAGCATGAGGAAGCCAATTAAATGCCTCCAGAAGCCAGGCGTCAACTGGAGGGGAGCAAGCTGGATGGCGTTGAGAGCTCACCGAAGGGTAGGATGAAGGAGAAGCCTAACCCCATTCTCGAGAGCCGCCACATGAATTGGAAGCACGCCTTTGGAGGGATTGAAGAACTTATAACCTTTGGGAGGTACTAAGATAGAAACGCTGTCGGGAATTCCGTACTTAGATCTCAAATGGTCAATCGCATTCAGATCAATGGTGGAATCAGGTACAACCCTGAAGTTATAAGGAGGAAGCCTCTCTAAAGGGGGGCCAGTAGCCGGGACTCGATGCTCCCCCGCGGTGCCACCGTCTACCTCTTTATCAGAATCTTCATCGGCTAGATCCAAAGGATGGTCGGTATGGTTAGAAAACCCGGTCCCAATGGACACATTCCTGTTCGACCGCGAACGTTGCAGATTGGGCGGAGAATAATTGCTATCTAAGCTCCTCCTTGCCCATTTTCAGGGGCAAGGATGAAGACCTCTTCGCAGTCAACCATGGAATCAACGGAGTCGCGACTGGTTTTTGACATGATGGATTGAAGTCGGTAAGGATGAGGAATGAAGAAAAAGATATGCTTGAGAGAAAGTTTATCTTGGGAAAATTTGAAATTTGAAAGATATGAGGAAGACGTTGAGATAAACAAGTATCTATATGCAAGAGGGCAGCAGCTTGAGCCGTCGAGATTTTTGGTTAAGATCACCTAAAATCTCGGAGACTGCAGTAACGCAGCCGGATTAACTCGGAAATAAATCAGTCAGCTCCCTCCATGTCACTCGCCCAGTTAATGGGAGGATTCTCCCAAGATTCTAGCAACGGTAAAGAAGGAAAAATTTCCCAAATAAAATAGAAATACTGACTCCAACCCCAAACTCGACAACCAGTGTTCAAGTCAGATGGGACTTTTGTTAATAGCCAAATTTGGCTAGGGACCAAAGGGAAATTTTCCACCCTCTTAGTCTGGCTCCATGCCCGAGGTCATCCACAAGGAGACCACATTACCCGAAGCCGAGCTACGATAGCACCCCACAGAAATAAGGATGGGCTCCAGAAACACCCGGAGTAGAGCCCGACTCGGTCAGATCGAGCCCGCATCACACAACCTGAAACCAGGGAACCCCCTCGAAGTCGGGATTACCTCGCCACCTCTCCAGAAGCTCGCCTATACCCCGCTGACACAGAGGGGTGTCCGTAGGAGGCCACATCTAGCTCCAAAAGATCAAGGGAGGTCAGACCTAGCTCCTGGCTAAACTAAGCTCCTGAATATCGAGGCTAAGACACTTATCGACCTCACTATCTGATGTACCTCACCATAATATACACCATATTCAAACGACCCCTATGAGGGATCATGCTAATAAGACATAAAGATACACAGGATCATATCTTAAGATGTTACATACGTACAGAACAAGTAACAGAGTCGAAACAGGAAACAAATTAATCTCCACCAAGATATTCTCAACTCAGCAGTTAACGCAACGTCAATGACATTTAAATGAGAAATCCCGTCCGATAAGGAGGGAAGGGATTGAGAAAATCAAGGGGAGAATCAGTTAGTTTAACCTATGAAGACAATGTATAAAAGGAGGACTTCGGTCTTCAGAAAGAGGATCTACTTTTACAGGCATACGATAAGAACCCGACTACACCCTAGAGAAATTGAGAGCAATTTGAGAGAGATCTGTATATCACACACTATTAATAAAGAAAGCATTTTTGATTCTCTTTGGTGGATAATAGTACCAATATTCCTTGTCATTTTACTAGGCACTGTCAAACTTACATTCAACCTTGGCCACCACTTATGTGGTAGTGGTCTCGAGGGTGTTAACTGAGATTTCTCACCTTGAGCAAATTTTCTGTTAACAATATCAAATAATATACCGTTGGAAAGGTATAGATGTCTACTTTCTATTTCATATAACAAAACATGACTTGGATCATTGTAAAAAGAGTGATGGTTAAATGAGTGAGCAACGGTTAAATTAATACCGAAACTCATGGAAAAAAAACATGTGACCAAAGGCCAAAACAAGGGAAGAATGAGACCTTCTCAAATGGTCACTCAATGCACTAAATCAAGCACACAATCATGCAAATGCGGACACAACATAAAACAACATTTAAATCTAGAAATGAAGTGCAAGTGTGATTGTGAAGGAATGCACACATGAGCAATAAAAAACAAATGCATAACAACTCAAATGCATGTAAGTGTGTGTGTGTTTGTATATGTGTGCAAAATATATGCATGTCAATACAAATGCATGAGATGTGAGTGTGTGCAACTAAAACCTATTCAAAGATAATTAAGTACCCATGAACTATCTTTTAAAGTTCATGAGATGACCAGAAGTAAGTCTTCAAGAACCTATGCTACCCGTTACACAAATATCCCCAATGTGATTTGTCATGAAATAAGCCAATAATAAATTGAGGCCCTTACAATGCTAAATTCAAAACTGAAGGAGTTACAGCATTCAACTTTCTCTAGAAAGGTCAGGACAATCCCAACTTCACTGCCTATCTGGCTTGACGCTCCATCTATACGTAAAACCTAGACTTTGAGATCAGCGGGCAATTCTATAGGTCCTTTTTCTGGATGAGGGACCAAGTCTGAGTTAGGACTGGTATTAGGGTCAGATACCACACTAAATTCTGCCACAAAATCGGCCAAAGCTTGGGCTTTGATGGTTGTCCTGGCCTTATATTTGATATTATACTGGGTGTGCTCTAAAGCCCATAACACCAATCTTCCTAACACATCCGGCCTCTAGAGAAACTGTCTCAAGGGTTGATCGGTGACCACCGCGATCGAATGAGCTTGGAGGTAAGGGCGACGGTATTTGGCAGTTATAATGAGTGCAAGGGTGAGCTTCTCTAAAAGTGTATAGTTCTTCTCTAGCTTAGATAAGGCACGTCTCACATAGTAGATGGGTCTTTGGACTCCATCCTCGCATTTTTTTACTAGGGCTCCACTAACAGCGATCTCTGATACCGTTAGGTACAATTACAGTTCCTCTCCTGGTACGAGCGTAACTAATAGCGGGGGGCTAGCTAAGTACTCCTTCAAAGATTGGAAAGTTAACTCGCTGTCCCGGTCCCATTTCATAATTTTTTCCCTATTTGAAGGCTTTGAAAAAGGGAATGCACGTATTTGTAGATCATGATATGAAATGGTTGAGGGCTGCTATTCGATCAGTTAGACCCTGCACCTGTTTGAGAGAAGTAGAAGATTCGAGGTCCAAAATGGCCTTGATCTTTTCCGGATTGACTTCGATCCCTCTCTCATGTATAATTAAACCGAGGAACTTTTCAGATTGGCTTCGATACCGAAGGTGCATTTTGCGGGGTTTAACCATATCCAGTTCTCCCTGATCACCTTGAAAGTTTACCGTAAATGATCCTGGTGCTGATCAGCTACTTGGGACTTGGTGATCATATCGTCTATGTACACCTCCACAGTCCTTCTTATCTATTCCTTGAACAACCTATTCACCAACCGTTGATAAGTAGAACCTGCATTTTTAAGACCGAATGGCATTACCTTGTAGCAACAGAAGCCTTGCCCGGTGACAAAACTAGTTTTATGCTGGTCGGTGGGGTGCATAATGATCTGGTTGTACACCGAAAAGGGGTCCGTGAAGCTTACGAGCTTGTTTCCAATGGTTGAATCTACCAGCTGGTCTATCTTCTGTAGTAGGAAATTGGACTTCAGGCAGGCGCATTTAAGATCCATGTAATCAACGCACATGCGCCACTTCCCGTTGGCCTTGGTCACCATGACTACGTTGGTGATCCACTCAGGGTACCCGGATTCCCTGATGAACTTGGCCTTTAGGAGCTGATCTACCTTCTCTTGCATCGCAGTGTTTCTTTCTGGGTAAAAATGACACCGCTTCTGCTTGACTAGTTTGAATGTAGCGTCCACTGCTAACCTGTGAGCTGCTAAGGTAAGTGGGATTCCCGGTATCTCATCGTGACTCAATGCTAATATATCATTAAACTCTCGAATGAGTCTTATTAGCCTTCTTTCACTCTTTCTTCTAGTGCGGTCCATATCTTTACCACCTTCGAGGGATCATCCCCTCTGATAGGTACCTCTTCTAATTCTTCCATAGGGCGACTACTGGCCCACCCTCTCTCTTTTAGCTCGGGCTCTTCCTTGATCGCCCTTGATTCCCCTACTACATCTAGGTTCTCATGACCTCTTCTTGGTAACTTCATGGCTTGCATGACCGTTACCTGCGCACACTGCTTGGCCAATGCAATAGGATTGGCAGACACTGTATAGCACTTGAACGTTGCCTGTTGGTCCCCAAGTGCCTCTCCTACCTTGTCAAGTACCGGGAACTTCAAGACGTTATGGTAGATTGACAGAACTATCTTGATCGTTGACAGAAAAGGCCTCCCTAGGATCGCGTTGTAGGCGGATGGGGTATCGACCACAACAAAATCTATCATGAGATTCTGCTAGAGAGGTGCTTGCCCAACTATTATTGGTAGAATCATCGACCATGTAGGTACTAATAAGTCCCTAGTGAATCCATACAGAGGCATGGTATAGTTTTTGTAGCAAGGGTGCTTCAGAATAAATTTATCGAGTGCATCCTTGAAGAGGATATCGACACTGCTCCCGGTATTGATAAAAATGTGGTGGACCAAGCAGTTAGCTATTTGTATTGTAACGACCATGGGGTTGTCATGGGGTTGCACCGTGTTGTATACGTCCTCTTCATTAAATATGATCTGAGTCGAGCGAGAAAGTCCTTGTGATCCTTGAGCGATCTTGAGAACATCCTGGCCTGTGCCAAGCTGGGGTTCCTTCCTAGCTTGATTCTTCCTCTAGTTGTTGAAAGTTCCTGCTATAGTGGAACCTCTACTGATAGTATGGACTATGTGGATCTGCTCCATCAGGTCTTGCCCCTTCTCCTTCCTTCTCTTCTCTACTTCCTTAACCTCTGTATGTACCTTTTTCGCTTACCGGATGCTGTCACGTACCTGTTGTAGGAATTCAACCAAATAGCTCCTCTAACCAGTCCTTCAATCTAGTTGCGAAGGTTGTAACACTCTGACGTGTTATGTCCTATATCCTTATGGAAGTCGTAGTACTTATAGAAATTCCACTATCCTTTGATACCTTCATAGGACCGGGTTTTCAGAGTAACCTTTGTCTCAGATGGTGAGATATATAATCTCTAGGGAAGCATTGAAAGGGGTGTAATGATTGCACCTATCTTCCTCCCTGGATATATGTGCTACTTCCCTTGGTGTAGGTGTCTCCCTGGGAGAGGTCCTTCTGAATGGGTACCACTCCTGCTGTGGTGGGAAAGGTGGCGGCCGGTACGTAGATCTGTTGGGAGGTGGATTCTGAACCTTCTGAACTGCTCTGGGTTTGGGTGTTTTTTTCTTCAAGCGCTTGGCAAATCTGAAATCGTAATGCTCCATTTTGACTCTGAGCTGCTCATCGATTTCCACTTGCTTCAGGGCCTTATCATAAGCCTCATGATATGTCTCGAGTGGGTGCTTCGTTAAGGATCAGAACAATCTACCGGTCCACAGGTGTCTTCTGAAGTTGGCCATGGTTTCCTTCTCCGCAAGACCCCCATCTGGACCACTTCTTTATGGAAATTCTCCACGTAGGACCTCAGTGATTCCCCATGCTTCTGGACCACATACTAGAGCAAGATGGGATCCTTAGGGCGAGGTTTAATTCACTGGAACTGAGCACAGAATTTAGTTGTTAAACGTGTAAAAGAATCGACATTACTTGGAGGTAAACCACGTCTTTTTGCAATTGATCAAGGTGGTTGGGAACATTCTGCACAATGCGGACCGTGTATCATTCTGAACCTCCATCTATTGTACAAAAATTTTAAGGTGACTCAATGGATCCTCCTTCCCAGAGAACTTTTCAGATGGAATCTTGAATTAATGAGGCAACTCTGCCTCCCAAATCCTCCTCGAGAATGGTACATTCATCTCACCTAGGGAATCCTTTCGGTTCTCCCGGTGCTTACCTTTCTTTAATTCTTGGATCTTTTTGGCCATCTTGGCCACCTGGTCATGTAGGTGCTTGGATTCACCATTATTGGACTCAACCTCTGAATCTTCATTATCTGATCCCTCCGACACCACAGACGCCTCATCCCGGTCTCCCATTCAATTAGGGTCCCCTTGGGCACTCCTTCTTGGACTAGTGCTACCACCAACGACGGTAAGTGGATGCCTTTCCTCTGTTATTGGCCTGGCTGGGGGAAGAGGTTCTCGAGGTGGGATATCAAATACGGATCTGACCTGCCGAGGTTGAAAGTTCGTGGGCCGGTCTGGAACCGGGGGTGGTGGCTTGAGTCTGTCGAAGGCCGGTATCCGGGTACTTGGTCTGGTGGATTCAGCTTTGGTATCAGGTACCATAAATTGAGGTGTGATTCCTTCTGTGATCAATCGAATGCAGATAATCTCCACAAACTGCTGCAGCCTGCTGGTCTAGGATAGCCTGGCCAGCTTCCGGAGCAGGTGGGATTTGGGGCGTAGGTCCGCGCGTTCGAAGGAGGTACTGGTGCTGGGTTGCGATGCTTCGATCCCTTCCCTCGCTTATGACCTTTTCTAGCTGAAGCGACAAACTGGTGCTCCGATGGGTCGAGCTACCCTTGGGAGGATCGGAGCCTCATACAGGTATGCTGCAAAGTATAGCTTTCAAGTTTTTTATTGGGTGTGGAAATCTTCCTACAGACGGTGCTAAAAAGTATTAACCGAAAATTCGTATGGGAGCAAAATTTCGTTCAACACCCTCGGCGGGGGAGGTATACCTAGATACCGTAACTTTGACAAAATAAATAAAACAAAGAAAAAAAGGAGACAACAACATGTATATGGTAAAAATGGTAAACCACTATTGTATTGATCACTTGGTTTCTTATAACAATGGTGGAGATTATTCAGACTACAGAACTATCTTTTGTATCTCTCTTTCTTACACAGTTGGTAATGGTGAACTCATGCTAGTCGATAAGTGGATATCTCTCTCTAGGTGATGGAGTTTTTCTCTCTCAATTTCTGGATCCCTTTTCTCGTCCTCAATTGCCAAATTTATGGACTCCAAATCCTCCCTTTTCTTTTCCGAAAATAAGGTCCCTTTATTGAGAATCATTGGATTCCTTATTTAGGCGTTGGATGATGTTGATTGAGGCTAAAGAAATGGGATTTGATCCTTCTAATTACTGTTGCATTTAAATTTTGATTTGGTTGACCTATTGGTCTCATCTATGGCGCTTTAAGTGGTGAAGAAGTCAACTTTTTCCTCTGCCTGGCACAATTAGCTTTATTCCTTCAAAGGCGGTACTGTATCACGATTTGAAGTATACCTGTCTATTCTTGCTGGCGCGGTTCCTCCCTGGTGTGCCAATACCTTCTCGATGTCATTCTCTTTGCTGGGTTGATATGTTACACTCACTACACTAGTCTGGGAGTGGTAGGGCGGTACTTAGATATCGGGTACGTGGTGTCGTGGTACCAGCTTCATTTGGTATCATGAGGAAATGTGTAACCCGGCACCAATCCTTCTTAGATCGTGGTTCTGGTGTTCATCCAGTACCGGGATAGCGAGGTAATCACGGTTCCAGTCCTACCAAGTATCGATTCGGTGGAAAATTATTCTTTGGACCCCTACCAAAAAAAGTTATTAACAGAATTCATTATTAGTAATTGATAAAAAAAATTAGGAACTAGTACTGTAATAATAATTATTAATTATTTGTTCAAATTCTTTTTTTAATATTTAGAACAACTAAGAGTAATAGAGGCTCAAATCCAATATTAGTCACTACAACAAATTTGTGCTATACAGACGAAAAACAATTGATAGCAAAGAATAGAACAAAACAAAAATCAAATCAAAGAACAACCACACTTATATTAGCACAAGTGTTGGTTTACAAATATTCCTACATGGGGTTACACATCAAATAGAGAAAAGACAAAGAGAAGTATGATTAAACCATTGAAGACCTCCATCACCTTTGAATCCTCTCCAAAGACGGGTGGAAGAAGTGTAGATGTGATGGTGGTGAGCTTCCTGAACTCGTTTTTAGTGTAGTTATCAAATTGCGAATTCAAAATATATTTATAAGAAGTCCTAGCAATGTGCTCTAAAGTTTTGAAAACAAGTAAATCGGCAAGCGAGGGTATCGTCCACAGAGAGGTGTCATCCATCTACCATTTCATGTTTTAGTGATTATTGAAAGCAATGTAAATAAGAACATGGCAAGGGTGAGAGTGGTATGCGTTATGTGTAAGCATGTTGAGTGTGTGTCTGTAAGAAGGCATGGAAATGAAGGTAAGAAAAAAAAAATAATATGGAGGGATGAGAATAGTGTTTAAATGAGATAAATGTAACTGGGTGCTTGCCTTTCTAAATTAAGCTACTTTTAACTAAATTAATATACTCTTAAAGGTAAGAAAATAAGATGGATAGGAGAGATGCAAGACAATGGACACATGAGGTACTCATGACCACCAAAACATTTGTGCCACCCATAATAACCAACTGCATCAACACCATGAGCATGAGTTCAACCTAGCCTTTAATACGACTGTAAGGACCTCGCTTTTATGATTGGCTTATTTCATGACAAACCACCACATTGGGGATGATTGTGTAATGGGTAGCTTAGGTCCGTATTGGCAAGCTTCCAAGCATCTCCATGACTTCAAGAGCAAAATGTATATTCACTTGACTTTGTCTCTTAAAGAGTTTAGGTGCACACACACACTTCATGCATGTTTTGTTTATCTTGCATTTGTGTTCTTTATTGTTTGTATAAGTGTGCATCCTTTTCTAAAACACTCCTAGCTTACATTGTGCTTAGTTGATAACATGGTTGACATGTTAAGTGTGCTTCATTGTGTGCATCTCACTCACTTCACACTTGCACAACATTCATGTAAGATTGACTTTTGTCTTGAGTGTTAAAAAGGGATTTTTCCCTTTGGCGCTGCCTAGACCGCTCGGCAGGCTTTGCTTGCACCGCGGCGCACTGAGCGGTATTCTCCAGTGCTTCATGCGCGATGTGGACCACGGCCTGTGCACTTGCACGCACAGCGGTCCCAACCGCGGTGTTGTCCAGACGGTGCACTGCTGTGTGTACCGCGGTCTGGACACTTACCTGAGCCGCAGGTGTAGCAAGCGGTTTTGACGGGATTCTGGTTCCCAAGTTCAAAACGATGTAGTTTGACCTAGGGCTTCATATATATTCTTCCTTTTCTCTTCTTGGCCGATGATGAGCTCAAAAATTCATATTTAGAGAGAGGTTAGAGCTCCTAGAGAGAGAAAGCTTCAAGAAAGCATCTTTGACTCTCCAAACCCAAAACCCATCTCCATATTGCATCATTCAACATCATTTGAGCATGGGTCTTCATTGTTTCATGACTAGGTAAGCAAGAACTTCTTTGAATATCATTTATTGTTCTTCTTACTCTAGATTAGGTATTTATTGCATGATTAAATACCTAGACTCTACTCTATTGCATATTTATGAGTCTTGATAACATGATTGGGTTTGTATTTTGATAGCTTAATTGATTAGGTCATTTTTGCCTAAAATATAGGTCATAAATATTCATGTGTGATTAATTGATAACTAGGTTGAGAAATTGTGTTTTAATCAACTAGTTAATGTTCATGAATATTTGATTGTGTATGTTTGTGATAGCTTGCATTATTTGGTCATATATGCCTAAATAGCTAATCCATAAATATTCATGTATGCTTAATTGATGATTAGGTTGACTTTGTGCATCTAGTCAAGTTTATGAATGTTTATGTGAATTTAAGTGACAATTAGGTTGTTAGAATTTCTCTACAACTAATTGAGACCTCATGTATGTACATGTAGGCATTATTTGATAACTAGGATGTTGTATTGCATTATCTACATCTAGTTAAGCATTGTATGTTTGGTCTAACATATATTGTGTTGAGCATTCATTGATTGTTCACTTAGACCCTATACTCTTCATTGAGTCCAAGTCTTGTGGCTTCGGGTGAAGTTGCACAAGCATTGTAGTCTTGCAACCAAGTTGTGGTTGGCAAGCATTGGTCAAGAATCCATTGTAAAAGGCTAGCGGGTAGAGTAGGAGGTGCTCACGCCGATAGTAGTGTATCAGTGGATATCAATAGGGATTGAACCAAGAGTGGCGAGTGGTAGTGTCCATAGCCTGAGGTTATCTAGAGTGAGAGTCCGAGTATCACTTGAGGGTGTAACGTTTTACTCATATAGTGGATTTGAGGATCGTGTGTGGCTAGGAGGATAGCCCGTGGTTTTTCCCTTTGTTTAAGGGTTTCCACGTAAAAATCAAGTGTTATTTATTATTCCGCACTTTACACTTGATTTTTTATGTTTGATTTAATTGGGTTATTTGTTTAACATTGACTAATCGAAAAATTGGTAATAATCGATTAACAACCCATTCACCCCCCCCCCCCCCCCCCCCCCCTCCTTTAGGTTGTAGACACACGTTAAGAGTGTATTTTCAACGACCTCCAAGTATGGAAGTGGGGAGAGTCGCCAAGTCCTGAATTGCTACTCACCGAGGGTGTATCACGTAAGCAATGACTAAGGACCACATTAGGCACGAATATTAAAGGATCAACCATCGACCACTACTTACCTTTCACATGTAAGCAACAACCAATGGTAGCATTAAGCATAAAACTAACCCTCGATTGCTACTCACCGTTGGTGTGCAGAGTAAGCAACAACCAAGAGTAGTGTTAAGCATTTAGGCAATATAACCAAAACCTACAAAGGCATGGTGTGTACTCTTCATGAATTCTACCCAATCAATGAAGTGCATAATAAAAATCCAGTGCGTACATCAATCCAACCATGTGTGTCGGACTATCCATCAAAATAGAAGCAATCCTGGGATGCTTAATTAAACTACTCCTAAATTATATTTATCTACTCCTAATCCCAATCATGAACACATATCAATTTCTACCCCACATAAACATGAATGTAAAGACAAGATCTCACCTAGCCCTAATTCTCAAATGAACCTAATCCCTAAACATGCATCAAGAGTTGTTGTGCCTACTTAATACAAGTCAAGAATCAAGCTATAAAACAATTGTATGAGACAATACTGGAAGATATTAAATACAAGTCAATCAAATAAATGGCACTAGTGTTAGGTTTACATAGTTCCCAAATGGGGATACACATCAAAGAAGAAAATACAAGAGAAGAGTAAAAAGAGAAAACCCAATTGTCATCTCGAGACACCATCCTCCATTGAAGTTCCTCTCCCTCATACACAAGAAAAGATATCTCTTTCCTCTTGAATCTCCTCTAAGGATGGGTGGTTGAAAGTGGAAGGTGGTGGTGGTGAGGCTTCAATAGAGGAAAACCTTTATGGATTCCTTTGAAACTTATCACTCTCTCTCTTTTGTTGTGAAGAAGATGAAGTGTAGAGAGGATTGTTGTCTAGGTTATTTGGGTAGAGAGTTTATGGGTATTGTGAAGAAAATGATGTATTTATAGGCTTGAGAGGCTAGGGTACGATCTGGGCATGAAAGGACAACATTTCCCTTCTAAAAATAGCCTAAAATCCTTCCTTGGACTGATCATATCAGCCCAGTGTGCTGGTAGTATGCGGATAGGGACCCGCGCACTGGGTGCACAGTAATTACTAAAACGGGCATAATTCCCTCTAGAAAACTCAAAATCACAATCCATAAAAATTGCTGGAAACTAGACTTCGGAGGTTTCCGAATATATTTGGATTGAAACATGGTTCGATCTAAGGAGGGAGATATGTCCCTTCGAAGTTGGATGATCTGCATAAGCTTTTTATAATTTCAGCCCCTTTTGCCTCCAAATCTCACTTTTTGCTAATTTTTGCATCTCAAACTTTACTTTAATCTTAAACAACATCGGTAGGGAATATAAACTTTACTTTAATACCACTATCGCATACGAACATCCCGCTTTCCTTCTCCAACACCTAAATCACATCAAATGCCTGTAATTACTATAAAAGAGCCTATTAGACACGAAAATACGCTAAAAAAATGAGACAAAGGATATGGAAATCAGGGGCAAAGTATACTTCAATCTTAGCATGATCAAACACCCCCAAACCAAACCTTTTCTCGTCCTCAAGCAAACTAAAGACAATCAAACAAAGACACAAGTCAAAACAATCACGACTTGATCTAAAAAATTTCTTAGACACAAACAAACATCAAAAGAAAACAATAAGCCCCATTTCCAACTAGTTAGTGAGATGCAAGGAAGTGTGATAGAGAAGAGTAGACAATGCAAAACATTTTAAAGCAACTCAAAGGCAGAATGAGGGCACTCGTTGACACACATTTTCCGTGTATGCGATATCAAAACAAATTTAGTAATCTCAAGATGCACTCTAATTGTAAAAAATTAGTATATGGTAGGCAGAGGTAACGCTCCTCATAGATCGACCTACAGTTATGACCAAATTCTACTCTAGTACTAAATGCAAATAAAAGTAGAGTGAAATTGTTGTTGATTGAAAATGAACTAAAATGCAAACTAAATGCAAATTAACTAATATGTAAAAAATACACTCTAAAGCGTGTGTCTAATAACCTAGAGGGATGGGGGGGGGGGGGGGGGGTGAATAGGTTTTTAATCAAATTAATTACCAACTTTTGTTGATTAGCCAATATTAAAAATTCACCTCATACACAAACATAGAAAATCAAGTGTAAAGTACAGAAATATAAATAACACTTGATTTTTTACGTGGAAACCCTTCAACAAGGGAAAAACCACGGGCTATGATCGCACCAAAATTGTTATACATTTTGGCCCTCAATTCCATATCCTTTAGCTTTTTTCGAGTGTGTTTTTGTGTCTAATAGCTCTATTCTGGTCAATTCAAGCATTTTTGGGCAAAAAGGAGTTTGGGAGGCAAAAATTAGCAAAAAGTGAGATTTGATAGAAAAATGGGTAGAAATGGTGAAAAGCTTGTGCAGCACATCAAACTTTGGAGAGCTATTTTAGCCCCCTCAGATTGAACCACATTTTGTATTACATATATTCAAAAAGCCCCGGGAGTCTATTTTCCAGTGGTTTTTACGGATTGTGATTCTGAGTCTTCTAGAGGAAGTTATAGCCATTTTAGTGTCTATTACACTAGTAACTGCACGGGTATTACCTGTGCACTACCCGTGCAATTCACCGAAAACCCGAAAGTTGATCACTCGGGCATAAGCCAACTGCATGGGTACCTTACCCGTGCAGTTACCCATGCACTGCACTTTCCAACACCAAAAATGGCGGGTTTTTAAGTAATTTTTAAAGGGGCAGTGATGTCTTTTCAAGCTCAGATCGTGCCCTAACCTCCCAAGCCTATAAATACACCATTTTCTTATTGAAAAAAAAAAAGTTTTTTCACACTTCAAATCTTCCACCCTCTTCCAAGAGAAATTTTTTTCCCATTTCTAAACCCTAACCACTAACCTAGATTTAGGAATCATTCCTCACCAAATCTAACCATCATCCTCCTCATCTACTTAAGGACATTGGAGATTGGATTCAAGCTTCAAGCAAAGGGAATGTCTAAATGAGTCTTCTCTATCTCTCTTTTCCTATTTATTTGTTCATATTTGTCATGAGTAGTTAATTATCACACTAAGGGATTGATGTGAAACAGTTTGTGGATATGGAGTTTTGTAATGAACTCTAATTTTTATATTTCAAATCTATCAAATATGCTTTAATCATTGTTTTAATTGGTTTCAAGAACAATTGGTTTGGATTGTACATGACTCTCCTTGCTAGTTGTTTTTAGGAATTATTTGAGTAGGGAGTTGAGTATACATGAAGCTTGATCCACTTAAGCTCACCTGAATGAAGGAATTAAACAAGATTACATGACTCAAGTAAACTTTGGGCATATTAATCTCAATTTCTATCTAATCTCAAATGGGTAATCAATCCTATACGTGATGGGATTGGTTGCTGGTGAGAGATTAAGCATCAACACCATAGATGATGGGTTGGTAAATATAAACTAAGAGATTAGTCCCTTATTTGATAGATGCTCATTCATTGTACAACCATTTGTGGGTGGCCATTACTATACATGATGGGTTGGATACTCATAAGTGGTATACAACCAATCCTATACATCCTAGGTTGGTTACATTAGTTTAATGATCATTAATGTGAGTTCATCTTGCCCACTATTCACTTGTTGCTCCATCAATTCCTTAGTCATCACTATCATACATTAACACTAATTGCATGTTAGATTAGTTAGTCTAATTGTAATTGCATTTTCGTTTTTAACCTTTCCAAACCAACCATTGATATTTACTTTTCATGTTTAGTTTAGTTTTAAAAGTAGTAAATAGTTTTAGCAATTTAATTCCCCTTTCCCTGTGGACAATACCCTTACCTGCCATTGCACTTGTTTTGTAAACATTCTCAGGGCATTTAAGGTTCTTATAAATTACTTTTGACGGGCATTTTCTTAACAGCAAAAACGCTCTCGTCAGGCTATCCTTCTAGCCACCCGCGATCCTCAAATCCAATATTGTAATGATGCTTACAACCTAGGTTGACCTCTAGTCACACCATTCTGGGTCACTAACCAACCACTACTACCCAACGGGCCTTTATAGTGAATCCTTGATCACTTTGCATGCCAACCACACCTTGATTGCAAGACTTCATTTGCTTGTGCACTACACCTTGTAGTCACAAGACTTAACTCTCAAGAAGTAATTAACAACCTATGTGAATACATGAATATTCAAAACGAAATTAACGCTAGGCAACATTAAATGCTTATCTAGAATTATATGATGGCAATGGATGCAATTCTAGATATCAATGTCTATATGAATGCTTATAAAGACCTAACTAGATATAGATATGCAAGTCTAAAATCTAGTCATCAAACAAAACCATATCAACAAAAGTTGTCAGATAAAATGGCAAGGACAATAAATGCAATTAACAAATGCAATCAATGAGTCCTAAGTAGCTAGAGGGCAAATATGTCCTAAATGCAAGCTATCACAATACAAACCCAATTATGTTATCAAGAATCACAAATATATGCAGTAAAGAAGTGCTAGCATTTAATCAACTAATAAATGCATTAAAAACATCATCTTGGAATGTATAAAAAAATAACAAAGGCATGGTGTGCTCTTCATGAATTCTACCCAATCAATGAAGTGAATAATCAAAACCCAGTGTGCACATCAATCCAAACATGTGTTTCGGACTATCCATTAAAATAGGAGCAATCATGGGATGCTTAATTAAACTACTCCTAAATTATATTCAGCTACTCCTAATCCCAAACATGAACACATATCAATTTCTACCCTACATAAACATGAATGTAAAGACAAGAGCTCACCTAGCCCTAATTCTCAAATGAACCTAATCCCTAAACATGCATCAAAAGTTGTTGTGCCTACTTAATACAAGTCAAGAATCAAGCTATAAAACAATTGTATGAGACAATACTTGAAGATATTAAATACAAGTCAATCAAATAAATAGGCACTAGTGTTAGGTTTACATAGTTCCCAAATGGGGATACACATCAAAGAAGAAAATACAAGAGAAGAGTAAAAAGAGAAAATCCAATTATCATCTCGAGACACCATCCTCCATTGAAGTTCCTCTCCCTCATACACAAGAAAAGATATCTCTTTCCTCTTGAATCTCCTCTAAGGATGGGTGGTTGAAAGTGGAAGGTGGTGGTGGTGAGGCATCCATAGAGGAAAACCTTTATGGATTCCTTTGAAACTTATCACTCTCTCTCTTTTGTTGTGAAGAAGATGAAGTGTAGAGAGGATTGTTGTCTAGGTTATTTGGGTAGAGAGTTTATGGGTATTGTGAAGAAAATGGTGTATTATAGGCTTGACAGGCCAGGGTAAGATCTAAGCATGAAAGGACAACATTTCCCCTCTAAAAATAGCCTAAAAACCTTCCTTGGACTGATCCCATCAGTTTAGTGTGCGGGTAGTGTGCGGGTAGGGACCAGTGCACTGGGAGCGCAGTAGTTACTAAAATGGGCGTAACTCCCTCTAGAAGACTCGAAATCATAATCCGTAAAAACCGCTGGAAACTAAACTTTCGAGGCTTTCCGAATATGTTTGGATTGAATTATAGTTTGATCTAAAGAGGGAGATATGTTCCTCCGAAGTTGGATGATCTGCATAAGCTTTTTATAATTTCAGCCCCTTTTGCCTCCAAATCTCACTTTTTGCTAATTGTTGCCTCCCAAACTTTACTTTAAGCCTAAACACCATCGGTAGGGAATATAAACTTTACTTTAATACCACCATCGCATATGATCATCCCGCTTTCCATCTCTAACACCTGAATCACTTCAAATGCCTGTAATCACTATAAAAGAGCCTATTAGACACGAAAATACGCTAAAAATGAGACAAAGGATATGGAAATGAGGGGAAAAGTATACTTCAATCTTAGCATGATTAAACACCCCCAAACTAAACCTTTTCTCGTCCTCAAGCAAACTCAAGACAATCAAACAAAGACACAAGTCAAAACAATCACGACTCGATCAAAAAATTTCTAAGACACAAACAAACATCAAAACAAAACAATATGCCGCATTTCCAACTAGTTAGTGAGATGCAAGGAAGTGTGATAGAGAAGAGTAGACAATGAAAAACGTTTTAAAGCAACTCAAAGGAACAACAAAGGCACTCGTTGACACGCATTTGCCGTGTATGCGATATCAAAACAAATTTAGTAATCCCAAGATGCACTCTAACTGTAAAAAATGAGTATATGGCAAGCAGGGGTATCGCTCCTCATAGATCGAGCTTTAGTTATGACCAAATTCTACTCTAGTACTAAATGCAAATAAAATTAAAGTGAAATGGTTGTTGATTGGAATGAACTAAAATGCAAACTAAATGCAAATTAACTAATATGTGAAAAACACACTCTAAAGCGTGTGTCTAATAATCTAGAGGGGGGGGGAGGGGAATAGGTTTTTAATCAAGTTAATTACCAACTTTTCTTGATTAGTCAATATTAAAAATTCACCTTATACACAAACATACAAAATCAAGCGTAAAGTAATGAAATATAAATAACACTTGATTTTTTACGTGGAAACCCTTCAACAAGGTAAAAAACCATGGGCTATCCTTCCAGCCACACACGATCCTCAAATCCAATATTGTAATGATGTTTACAACCTAAGTTGACCTCTAGTCACACCATTCTCGGTCACTAACCCACCACTACTACCCAACGGGCCTTTATAGTGAATCATTGATCATTTTGCTTGCTAACCACACCTTGATTGCAAGACTTCATTTGCTTGTGCACTACACCTTGTAGTCACAAGACTTAACTCTCAAGAAGAGATTAATAACCTATGTGAATAAATCAATATTCAAAATGCAGTTAATGCTAGGAAACACTAAATGCTTAACTAGAATTATATGATGGCAATGGATGCAATCCTAGAAATCAATGTCTACATGAATGCTCATAAAGACCTAACTAGATATAGATATGCAAGTCTAAAATCTAGTCATCAAACAAAACCATATCAACACAAGTTATCACATAAAATGGCAAGGACAATAAAAGCAATTAACAAATGCAATCAATGAGTCTTGATTAGCTAGAGGGAAAATATGTCCCAAATGCAAGCTATCACAATACAAACCCAATCATGTTATCAAGACTCACAAATATATGCAATAAAGAAGTCCTAGCATTTAATCAACTAATAAATGCATTAAAAACATCATCTTGGAAAGTATAAAAAAAATAACAAAGGCATGGTGTGTACTCTTCATGAATTCTATCCAATCAATGAAGTGCATAATCAAAACCCAGTGCGCACATTAATTCAAATATGTGTTTCGAACTATCCATTAAAATATGAGCAATCATGGGATGCTTAATTAAACTACTCCTAAATTATATTTATCTACTCCTAATCCCAATCATGAACATATATCAATTTCTACCTGTTAACGGAAAATTTGCTCGGGGTGAGAAATCTCAATTAACACCCTCAAGACCACTACCACGGAGGTGGTGGCCAAGGTCGAATGTATTCTAAACAGTGCTTATTCAAATGAAAAAAAATACTAATATTAATACAATAAAAAGATAATGAAAATGCCTTCTTTATTAATGGTGTATCGTGTACAAATATCTCTCAATTGCTCTCAATTTCTCCAGGGTGTAGTAGGGTTGTTGTCGTATGTCTGTCGAAAAGTAGTCCCTTTCTCTTTCTCTCTTTTTCCTATTTATACATAGTTTTGGTAGGTTAAACCAACTGATTCCCCCCTTGATTTTCTCAGTCCCTTCCCTCTTTATCGGACAGGATCTCTCATTTAAATGTCATTGACTTTGCAATAATAGCTGTGTTGAGAATATCTTGGTGGACATTAGTTTGTTTCCTTTTTGGACTCTATTACTTGTTCCACATTTACGTAATGTTTCTAGATATGATCCAGTGTATCTTCGTATCTTTACAGCAAGATCCCTCATAGGGGTCATTGAATATGGTATGTATTATTTCGTATGGCGAGGTAGATCCAATAGCGAGGTAGATTAGTGTCTTGGCTCTGGTACTCAGGAGCTTAGTCTAGCCAGGAGCTCGGCCTGGCCTCCCTTGATCTCTTGGAGCTTGATGCAGCCCCTTGCGGACACTCCACTATGACATTGAGGTTTTGGCGAGCTTTCGGAGAGGTTGTGAGGTAGTCTCAACCTCGAGAAGCTTCTGATTCCTGGTTTGGTGGTACGGGTTCGATCTAATCGTGCCGGGTTCTATCCTGGGTGTTTCGGGAGCTCACATTTTATTTCTGTGGGGTGGTACCGTAGCTCAACTTTGGGAAACATGGACCCCTGGTTGATAACCTCGGACCTGGGGTAAGACTAGGAGGGTGGAAAATTTCCCTTTGGTCCCTAGCCAAATTTGGCTATTAACAGAAGTCCCCTCTGACTTGAACGCCGGTGATTGAGTTTGGGGTTGGAGTCAGATTTCCTATTTTATTTGTGGAATTTCTCCTTCTTTACAGTTACAAGAATCTTGGGGGAAATCTTCCCATTAATTGCAGGAGGGACATGGCGAGAGCTGATCGGTTTATTCCCAAGTTAATCTGGCTGCGTTACGGCAGTTCCCGCAATTCGAAGTGATCTTAACCGAAAATTTCGTCGGCCCATGCTGCTGCTCCATTGCCTATTTATACTTGGTTATTCCAACGCCTTCCTCATACCTTTCAAATCTTAAATTTTCCCAAGAAAAGCCTTCTTCTCTCAAGCACATCTCTTTTCTCGTTCTTTATCCTCACCGACTTCATTCCATCATGTCGAAAGCCAGTCATGACTCTGTTGACTCCATTGTCGACGGTAAGGAGGTCATCAGCCTCGTCCATGGAAAATGGGCACGAAGGAGCCTATATAGCGATGACTCTCCGCCAAATCCGCAACGTCGGTGGTCGAACAGGAACGTGTCCATTGGGACTAGGTTTTCTAATCATCCTGACCATCCTCTGGATTTAGTCTACAAAGATTCTGATAGAGAGGTTGGTGGCGACGTCACGGGGAAGCGTCAAGTTCTGGCTACTGGTCCCCCTTTAGAGAGGCTTCCTCTCTATGACTTCAGGGTTGTCTTTGACTCTACCGTTGATCCGAACTCGAATGATCGTTTGAGGTCCAAGTACGGCATTCCTGACAGTGTTTCTATCTCGGTGCCTCCCAAAGGTTATGAATTCTTCAATCCCTCAGAAAGCTTGCTTCCAATCCATGTGGCAGCTTTCGAGAATGGGGTCAGGCCCCCCCTTCATCCTACCCTTTGTCAACGCCATCTAACTCGCTCCTCTCCAGTTGAAGCCCGGCTTCTGGAAGCATTTGATTGGCTTCCTCGTGCTGTGGAGGGAACAATGCCAGCTGAGCAAGGTGACAAGAGAGCCCGAAGCAGAGGAGCTGGCCTACCTTTTTCAAATCGGGAGTCTCTCCTGCGCTTCCCTAGGTCAGTTCTATACAAAACCAAGAACAAGCTCAACTTTGTCACTCCTGGTGCTTCGAAGAAGGATCTCGCCTAGAAGGAAGAGTGGATCATGGCAGGGGGTGACCGGGGAAGCTCAATTTTTATCTGAGGGCATGAGTTCGAGGTCCCCATAGCTTTCAGTGACAAACCATCGTGGGGCCGGGATCCCCTGCCACCTGAGTCTAAAGCCGTTTTGAAGGCTATTCTGGTCAGGAACTACTTGAACCTGAAGTTTCCAACCGGTGAAGCCTTCGATCCTCGTAGGGTGAATCAATACATGTAGATCTCTGTTGCTATTCCCTGTAAGTATCACTGAATCATCTTGCTTTGTCTCGTTAACCAGCTCAGTTCTGACGTTTCCCTTTTTGTTTCATTTACTTATAGTTTTTATTGTTAAGCAAACTTCTTATGAAGTTCAACTGCTTCGGCGAGCTCGCACTCCTCCCTCATCCATCAGACTAACGCGGAGGGATTTTCCTGCCACCTTGAAGAAGGAAGGGCTGATTGTTTCGACTGGGATTACACCTGCTCCTACTTCATCGCCTTCCCAGACGAGATCCAAGATGGCTACCTTTATGTCGTGGGCTTCCGTTTCCTAGGTAGCTGGCATTACTACTCATGCTTCTTCTGCTTCCTCTACTGCTACTATGGCCCCACTTACTTATCTAGTTGATGCCACTGCGATTCCAACCCCCCGAGCTTCGGAGGACTTTGAAGCGGGTGTCACAGGGATTCCTCCTAGCCGCTCTCGCCCTCAGTCGAGCTCGACGGGGCAGAACGAGGTCTTGGAATAATTCATCGCATCCTGTCCGGGTGGCAAGTTCTTCGGGATGGCCTCGATGCCCGTTGATGTCTTGCTCACCAAGGGGTCTGCTGTCTTAGCTGAGGTAATTGTTCTTTCTCTGTATTACTTATGAGACTGCCAACTTAATCGATTTCTAACCTTGGCTTTGTATCTCATAGGCCTTCAAGTTTAACGTGGCTATGGGCCACCAGGTAGCCCTCATTCATGATCGGGCTGCTAAGGCTGAAGCCGAAGTTGAGAGAGCCATGTGATTACTCAAGCGGGCTCAGACATTAGTATAAGAGATGACCTCAACTAAGGGAAGATGGAGACCGAGCTGGCCGAGCTTCATTGTGATTATGAGAGGATGAAGCTGTCCTTTGATTAAGAAATTCTCTAATCTACCCGGCGGGCCAAGCAGAGGGATTCTTGGAAAAATGAGGCTAAGAAGTTGGACCTCAAGAATCAGGATTTGATTGCACAGGTAGCCAAGCTGCAAGCTGATGCGGAGACCTCATTTAGTGATGGATATTTCTATGCTTCCTTTCAGGTTGTAGAGGCTTTCCACCTTCCTTTTGATCTATCATCAATCGCCGGTTGGGATAGAGAGGAGATAATAACTAAGGCTGCTGAGTTGTCTTGCCCTGACGATGATGGAGCGGTTTCCCTCTAACCAGGCAGGAGCTGGAAAGCAGCTCGTCAAGGCAGACCCTCCCTTTCCTCCTCTCATCTTTACTACTTCAGGTCCTGGGAATCTTCAAGTAAGGTCTGTCCGTGCTGTTCAAAGGAGATCAACCAGGAGCTGGGGAAGGAGTAAGGAGCCTGTCTGAGGGACCCTCTAGAGTGGAAATGAAGGTCGACATGAGCTAGACGGGGTCCATGGCTGCCCTTCTTGATGTAGCTATCCCTCCAAAGGTCATGGTAGTGATCAACGAAGTCCTGAAGGAAGATCCTGCTGATCACCAGGAGGAACCTCTGAAATGAGAGATGGTTGGTGAGGGTAACCAAGACTGGCAACCACCTGAAGGAGGAGTTGATAGCGAGGATCAGCATGAGGAAGGGGGATCAGCAGGGGAAAATCAAGAGGGCTCCGAAGCTTGACGCTACCAGTTCATGACTGGCCTTGATTGCCCGGAAAAGAGGGTGGGCACCCCACTTTACTCATGATTAGTTTAGTTGGTCTTTTTTTGTAGCCCGGATTCGGGGGTTGGGCTCCCCATTTGATGGATGTAGCCTTACTGGGGGATAGGCTCCTTTGTTATTAATGGGAAACTGATATAACTTCCTTCATATTTGTTTTGATTGACCTTGATTACGAGCTTCCTCCTCGATTGAGAACCTCTTGCTTTATTCCTGATCCTGACTATGAATCAAATCTGCATCTTTGATGATGATTTGTTCATTCTTCAATCTGGCTTCACAGGGAACTCTTATCATGATGATCTTAATCTTGTGAATGAAACAAATATTTATGTTTCAATCAGTTTTAGGAGAGGTAACCTTATCGAGGCATCAAGAGGGATGTCTAGCTATTTTCTGATCTTGAGATCATGGATGGTAACTATGCCTTTACACTCAGACCTTTCTTGGCGGTGGTAGCCCGACCAGGGCATTAGGAGGGCTGTCTAGCTATTTACTGGTCTCGAGGTCTGGATGGCAACTATGCTCTTACACTCAGACCCTTCTTAGGGGTGGTAGCGAGACCAAGGCATCAGGAGGGCTGTCTAGCTATTCCCTGGTCTCGAGGTCTGGATGGTAACTATGCTCTTACACTCAGATCCTTCTTGGGGGTGGTAGCCCGACCAAGGCATCAGAAAGGCTGTCTAGCTATTTCCCGATCTCGAGATCTGGATGGCAACTATGCTCTTACACTCAGACCCTTCTGGGGGGTGGTAACCCGACCAAGGCATTAGGAGGGCTATCTAGCTATTTCCTGGTCTCGAGGTCTGGATGGCAACTATGCTCTTACACTCGGAGCCTTGTTGGGGGTGTTAGCCCGACCAAGGCATCAAGGGTAACGAGGGGGCTTCCCCGGCTAGTCCCTAGTCTCGAGGTCCTGCTGGCAACTATGCTCTTATGCTTGGACCCTTCTTGGCGGGGCGTAGTGCCTGGCCAAGGCATCAAAGGTAGCGAGGGGGTTTTCTCGGCTCACCCCTAGTCTTGAGGTGAAGATGTAGAATTTTCCAATCGAATATGTGGATATTAATGTAGCACATAATCGGAGATAAAGAAAAAATGCAGACTTTATTGATGATTGGGATGTAGTACATCGTTATTAGGGATTTTATTGCAACCTAAATGAGGGTAATCTGTTCAAGAGTCCCCTGCTGAGGGGTAGAACTTCCTCAAGTGATCTGTGTTCCAGGTGTGGTCGATGGGTCGTCCCTCCATGTCTTCGAGTTTATAGGCTCTATTGCGAGCAACTACCTTTATCAAGTATGGCCCTTCCTAATTGGGGCCTAGGGCTCCATCCGACCTTTTCTGAGTATTCGACGTCACCTTCTTAAGCACCCGATCCCTTTTTTTAAAATTTCGGGCTCTTACCTTTCGGTTGAAATACCTAGCAATCTTGCTATGTTCTTCCTTATAAGGCGTAATGGGTTCGCTCTCTGGATGCTCCGTGGGCTCCATATCTTCTTGGATTATCCGGGATGCCTCCATATCTTCCTGGATTATCCCGGATGCCTCCATGTCCTGGATTGTTGCAACCTGTACGAACTGTTTTGCTAAAGCTGCAGGATTTACGGACACTGCGTAGCACTTCCTAGCTGCTTGCTGGTCTCCGCGTACCTCTCCCACTTTGGTTCCCACTGGGAACTTAAGGATATTATGGTATATAGATAAGACTCCTTTCAAGGAGGACATGAATGGTCTCCCTAAGATGGCGTAGTAGGCCAATGGGGTGTCAACCATAACAAAGTCTGTCATAATATTCTGTTGGAGAGGTGTGGTTTCGACGATCACTGGGAGGATCTTCGATCCCACCGGTATGATCGAATCCTTGGTAAATCCATAAAGCGGAGTTGTACAGCTATTGTAACACCATTGCTTCAGGTTTAGTTTTTCCAAGGTATCTTTGAAGAGGATATCTACACTGCTGCCCGTATCAACGAGCACGCGATGAATCATGCAGTTTGCAATCTGTATTATGATCACCATGGGATCATCATGAGTCTGCACAGTGTTGAAGACATCTGCTTCAGTGAAAACGATCTGTGCTGACTGGAAGAGCTCCGCCGGGCTTTGGCTGACCTTGAAGATACTTTTAGGATTATGCTCAATAGCAAGAGTGTAATATTGTAATTGACAATCTTTTCATATAAATAAAGTGATTTCTGATTCTGCAAAATCTTATAGCATTTATAATTATAATTGTCAAGGTAAATAATCATAAGGTCAAAAGACTATGAGATATGAAGAATTGTTTGTACATCCGGATATGTATGAGGTAGACACAATTCTTTAGTTAGTCTTGAATAACGTTCACAACTTAAGTTAAAGGTTGGGCACCTCTATCTTGATAAAGTTGTAGAATTCTTTTACTAGCATTTGAGTGGGATCAAATGAGTTATGATGAGTCTAAAATCATCGAAAGGTTTTCGAGTAAAAGAATCTAGTGCACTGGGTGCATTGAAATGGATCACAATGAAATACTTTATCTAGAACCGTCACTAGATATAAGTCTTTTCATTATCAGGACAATCGGAGAGTCTACCTAAATCCTGAGATAAATGATGGACTTATGGTTGCAAGTGTTATCATTTGAGCTATCAATGAGTACAATTATATAGCATAGTCTATCCTCAATAGCTTGGTGGTATTCATTTGTTAATCGATAGAGGACTTCATTTATAGATATGGACATCGTGGCTCCATTTATTACATGAGAGTATAGTATCATCATATGGATGTTTTGAGGTATTGGATATTAAATCTCAACGTTGAGTTTTCAATAATGATTATTGAAGACATGGCTTCTGGACAAGTCAAACTATACAAGTTCAAAATGTGGTCATATTGAGGAAATATGGTAACTTGGAGAGCTATAGGCGGTCTATGAGCTCTTGGCGATTACTGATATTATTCACGAGGATACACCATCTCCTATAAGATTGTCTAGGGTATGAATGAGAAACATCTCCTTATTCTATCTTTATTTAAGAGTTCAATTTTAGCTCTTTAGTGGAATGAGTTAAAATTAATAGATCGGACCTAAGTGAATCATTTGTTGATTGTGATTAGGTTATGTCTATTGAAGCTTAAATATAGATAGCCCGCCAAGATCCACAATCCACACGTACTTGCATGGATCACTTGATATATTCTACCGGACCAATTTATAGGTCCATCTAGAATTGCATTTAATATATTAAGAATATAATATGTCTATTATTTATTTAATGGGCTGCACTATTATATTAATATATTAAAAGGAGACATGTAGGCTTGTTTCTTTTAGTAAGAATAAGTCTGGTTCACATGTGGACTTTTATTTAAAGTCTAATGGATTAAATAAAATAAGAAAAATAATATTGAGCCCATATATACATGGTGTGGGCGGCAAGGCTAAATAAAATAGCCCAAGATATTATTTTATTTTATTGTTTTGATTAAATGGGAATTAATTAATTAATAGTTTAAATCAAAATCTTTTCTTGATCAATAAATTAGATACTATGTGTTGGATTAGGGTTGGAATTCTTTTAAGTGATAGGAGTCCTAATGTGGTAAGAATTAAGTCCACATACACTCCTTATTATACAAAGAATTCGGCCACCACTAGTCCTACAAGGGTTAGGATTCTTGAATTGATAGGAATTAGGAAAAAGGACAATTCCTTTTCAAGTAAGGAAATTAACCAACCCTAGATTTCCTATTCAATGAATTCAGCCAACCCTACTTGGTGAAGGAGAAAATTCGGCCAACCTATAAATATAAGGTTATGAATTTTCGGCCACCTAGTTGAAGAAAAATAGTGAGAGATTTTTGTTTGTTTTGAAAAAACAAAATCCTACTCTATACACATAGATTTTCGGCCAAGAGAGAAAAAGAAAATAAGTTCTCATTCGATAGTGCACTTACAAGCCTTTGACATCAAAAGGTTTTGTGCACACTTTCGATTTAGGGTTACGCGAGTTTCAATCATATTGATTGTGAATTCAAAAGCGACTGGAACTATTTTTTAGGCTCTTGGTGTTTTACTATTGAAGATCAAGATCAGAAATTCCATACATCCATTCTAAGGTAAGCAATTCAAAGAAAAAGGGAGACCACGCTCCTAGGTGATTCACGTACGTGCTAGGATTGAAGATCTTGCGGATTACCATCGACGTAAGTCAATCGGATCACTCGACATGGGGTATTTAACTCTAACCGTATATTTGAGTTTAATTAATTAAAGGGTTAAGGTTCAAATCTTTAGAAAAATTTTAAACTATACGAAAATTATTTTTTCGCCTTCCGCTACGGTTTTAAGCAATTTTTCCCTACAGATACCCCGACCTTCTTCTACACGGGGAATCTTCCTTGCATGGTTTTTCCTGGAATTATTTGAGTTACCGGCCAATGTGGGACCTCCGCTGATGGTATGTATCACATGTATCTATTGCATTAAATCAGTCTTTTCCCCCTTTCTCTTTTCTGCATGTTCGCGTATCTCGGCTTGTACCTCTCTTCCCATCTGAATATTGTCTCTGACCTGTTGGAAGAACTCAATCAAACATTCTCCCCTTATCAGGGCTTCGATCTGGTTGCGTAAATTATAACACTCTGAAGTGTTGTGGCCCACGTCTTCATGGAAGTCGCAGTACTTGTTGATAAGAAGATTTTCGCCGTTAGAAAACCGTCCATCAAAACAATTTATAAAACCTATGCGATGCGTTCACAAGTATAAATACGAGTAAAGTAGTAGGCACATGTGTTGTCCACTGAGATCGGGGTAGCGGTGATAAGTTTAGGATTAATATAACTAGTATGCATAAAAGTAAAAGTGATGGTGAATAAAAATATAATATAAACTAAACTATGAAAGCAAATAAAATGGGATGAAAATGGAGCGATGAATGTATGATGATGGAACTACGAAGTTGATGGACTCGTAAGTGAATATTGGGGCAATTGCAACAAACTCTTAATTAAGCATGTTTTGACAAATGTAACCAACCTAGGGTGTATAGTGTTGGTATATATCTCTAGCAAGCGGTCAACCTAGGGTGTATAGCGAACACCTCCTACTAGCAATTAATCCCTCCCAAGCAACCAACAATGGCTAGTTACTCAATCGAGACTTTTTCCATGAATGCTCATCTATCTAGCTATGGCTCAACCTATTACTAATGTAGCCATCCTCGGGCGTATAGTGATGGCTTCCAATTCCCTTACAAGTGGCCGACCTAGGGTGTATACTGAAGGCCACCCGTTTGAGATTGGATAAGGTTCGAGGTTATCAACCGAATTCTACTCGAAGGTTAATTCTCTTAAAATCACTAAAGTAGCCAACCTAGGGTGTATAGTGGAGACTTCTAATTCTATCACAAGTGGCTAACCTAGGGTGTATAGTGAAAGCTACTAATTCAAGATTAGATTAAGGGCATGGTTGTAGAGTCGGATTTCTAGAAATCCTTCAATTCAATGGAGCATTAGAAAACCTAATTGCCTACTCAAGTAATCCAAATCAACATGCAAAGAGGGTGTATCCAAGCAAATCAAAAATTGAAATCAATTCAAGCAATGGAATAAAATATAGAGATAGAATAAATATAACACATAGAGTTTATTTACAAAGCCCAAATATCCATCAAACAAATAATATCAACCCCATAGTGGGGTATTTTAGCTACTCATGTTCTATTACAAACCAATAAATTAAGTGAGAGTGTGGATAGAAAACCCTTGAAGATTGATCTCCTTCCTTGAAGCTTGAATCAAAGTCCCCTAGTTGCCTTTGATTGAGTAGAGATGGTTTGGATGATAGGGAGATGTGTTTCTAGCTTAGACTATGTAAAGAGAATAGAAAATACAAGTGTTGGGAGATATGGGAGTCCTTTGGTTCATTCCCATGCTTTTCTATTTATAGGGGATGGAAAAATAGGTCAATTAAGCTTGAAAACAGAAGATGTCGCGGGCAGAGTGCGGGTGGAGTGTGATTGGATTACCCGCACTTGACCCGCACTTTATCTGTAAGGTAAAAATTAGCTTCTCTAGCTTTGGCAACAGTGTGGGTGGAGTGCGGGTGTAGTGCGAGTGGAGTGCGGGTGGATGACCCGCACTATACCCGCACTTTATGTCAGGTGCAAATCCAACTCTCTTTCTTGAGCAACAGTGCGGTTGGAGTGCGGTTGGATGACCCGCACTTGACCCGCACATTATCTTTCCTTCATGAATCAGGCCCTTGCTGTGGGAAGGAGTGCGATTAGAGTGCGGTTGCGACCCGCACTTGACCCGCACCCTTAGAGTTGCTGATGACCCTTTGTCTTTCCTTCAACCATCTTTTGCCCCTTTTCGGCCAAAACTCCCGTAAAACGCTTCTAACACCAGAATTACATCTATTGCCTGCAATTAGCACCAACGAGCCTATAAGACATAAAATATACAGAAAATACACACAAGAACGAGACAAAGGAATAGTAAATGAGGGCCAAAATATACAATAATTTAGGCACGATCACTTGTACCGGTTCCTCCTATTGAGGGGCTTTCATGGGTGCGGGCTTTTGGAGTAGCCCCTTGTCCCGTATAGCAAGGTAGACTATTTCCCGGGAAATGTTCAGGGGAGTGTAATAATCATACCCTTTCTCCTCTTGCATTATAGGAGCTACAGTCCTATGAGGAGGCGAAGCCCGAAGATGGGTTCGTCTTGCTGGATACCTTTCTTGTCTGAGTTGAGAAGCGAGGAAGTGATATGTCAACCTATTGGGAGGTTTATTATGATTTTTCTGAGCTGGCTCAGATTTGGGGGCTTCTTTTTTCTGAAGCTTTGCCAGCTGATCCCTCAGTCGTTTGTTCCCAGGTTTCTTTGAATTGACCTCGAATTCTTCACTGTCGGATCCCTCCGATGAACTGGCGACCTCTACCCGATCCTCTTCATGAGCTGGAATCCATTCGGAAGGTTTGTCAACTTCCTTCCTCTTGGGCCCGGGTTTCCCTTATTGATGTCGTCGAGTGAGGTACCTCTCGTTGCTCTTGGGTTAAAGCATCTACTGTGGACTTAACTAGCCTGGGCTGATATTGTGATGGTTTTCTCGAAACTTGGGGCATGGGTCATGGGTCCTAGCCTATCCCGGATTGAAGTTTAGGGCCTAGTCATGTCGCGAGCTGGCTCTAGAAGAGGAGGTCCCAGGCAGTCGAAAGCAGGCTGCTTGGTCCCCTGGCCTGCTCGGTTCTCCCTGATTATTCGGGTTTGTTGGTTGGACTGTGATGCCTTCAACGAGAAGGCAGATGCGGACGGTTTCCACGAGGCTGCCGCTTGTTAGTCGAGGGCGGCCTGGCTTATCATAGGGTGGCCAGAAGCCCGCGCATTAGTCGTCTGGACCGGAGCTTGACTGCGATGTTCAGACTTCTTCCCCCTCCTTAAGGACTTTCGCGTTGGCATCGCCGAAGGTTGTTCCAAAGCTATGTGCTATCCTTGGGAGGAGCGAAGCCTCATGGTTCCTGTAAAACAATGAAAATGCAAACGGTTGATTTGATTAACTGGGTGTGGGGATTTCCCACAGACGGTGCCAGAAAGTGTTAACGAAAAATTTGCTCGGGGTGAGAAATCTCAATTAACACCTTCAAGACCACTACCACGTGTTAGGATTATGCTCAATGGCAAGAGTGTAATATTGTAATTGACAATCTTCTCATATTAATAAAGTGAATTCTGATTCTTACAATTACTTATAGCATTTATTATTGTAATTGTCAAGGTAAATAATTATAAGGTCAAAAGACTATGAGACATGAAGAATTGTTCATACATCCGGATATGTATGAGGTAGACACAATTCTTTAGTTAGTCTTGAATAACGTTCACAACTTAAGTTAAAGGTTGGGCACCTCTATCTTGTTAAAGTTGTAGAATTCTTTTACTAGCATTTGAGTGGGATCAAATGAATATGATGAGTCTAAAATCATCGAAAGGTTTTCGAGTAAAAGAATCTAGTGCACTAGGTGCATTGAATTGGATCACAATGAAATACTTTATCTAGAACCGTCACTAGATATAAGTCTTTTCATTAAAGAGGACAATCGGAGAGTCTATCTTAATCCTGAGATAAATGATGGACTTATGGTTGCAAGTGTTATCATTAGAGCAATCAATGAGTACGATTATATAGCATAGTCTATCCTCGATAGTTTGGTGGTATACATTTGTTAATCGATAGAGGACTTCATTTATAGATATGGACATCGTGACTCTATTTATTAAATGAGAGTAAAATATCATCATATGGATGTTTTGAGGTATTGGATATTAAATCTCAACGTTGAGTTTTCAACAATGATTATTGAAAACATGGCTTCTGGACAAGTCAAAGTATCCAAGTTCGAAATGTGGTCATATGAGGAAATATGGTAACTTGGAGAGCTATAGGCGGTCTATGAGCTCTTGGCGATTACTGATATTATTCACGAGGATACACCATCTCCTATAAGATTGTCTAGGGTATGAATGAGAAACATCTCCTTATTCTATCTTTATTTAAGAGTTCAATTTTAGCTCTTTAGTGGAATGAGTTAAAGTTAATAGATTGGACCTAAGTGAATCATTTGTTGATTGTGATTAGGTTGTGTCTATTGAAGATTAAATTTAGATAGCCCGCCAAGATCCTCAATCCACACGTATTTGCATGGATCACTTGATATATTCTACCGGGCCGATTTAAGGGTCCATCTAGAATTGTTTTTAATATATCAAGAATATAATATGTCTATTATTTAATTAATGGGCTGCACTATTATATTAATATATTAAAAAGAGACATGTGGGCTTGTTTCTTTTAGTAAGAATGGGTCTGGTTCACATGTGGGCTTTTATTTAAAGTCCAATGGATTAAATGAAATAAGAAAATAATATATGGCCTATTTATATAAGTGGGGCGGCAAGGTGTATATATTAACCTAATATATTATTTTGTTTCATTGTTTTAATTAAATAAGAATTAGTTAATTTATTAATTAATTGTTTAATTAAGAAACAAATCTTTTTCTGATCAGGAAATATATTTCCTAAAGTTATACTATTGGTAGTAGTATATTAAAAGTAAAAGACTTGTTTGATAAGAAAATAAATAATTAATTTTATTTATTTAATCAAATAAGAAGTCTTTTTATTTAGTCAATAAAAGAATAAAAATATCTATGAGTTGGATTAGGTTTTGAAGTCTAAAGGTTGATGGAAATTAGGGTGCAACACAAACTCTTTTTGGTATGTGATTTGCGGCAACCCTAGTCCATTTAGAGGAAGATTTCGGCAATCCTAAATAGAAGAGGAAGCAAAATTTCGGCCACCTATATAATACCACATATAGAATTCGGCCAATATAGTTGATTGAATGATTCAATTTTTCTTCTTCTTCTCAATTCATAGAAAAGGATAATTTTTATTCTAAAAAACATAAATGAGAGAAGAGATTATTCTTTGATAGTACACTGATTGCTTGTTCATCAATAAGCTTGTGTGTACAACATTGAATTAGGTTCACGCGAGTTTCGATCATTAGATTGAGAACTCAAAAGTGACAGGAATATTTTTTGTCTTCTTTTGATTGTTTTGTGACTAACAAAAGAAAAAGAAAACTTTGTTCATCCATTCTCAGGTTTGCAATTCAAAGAAAAAGGGAGACCACGCTCCTAGGTGATTCACGTACGTGTTCGGATTGGAAGATCTCGCGGTACTGTTCACCGATGTACTGTTCACGATCACTGTTCACGCAGGGGGTACTGTTCACGCGGGTACTGTTCACGGGCATCGGAAAAGATTTTGTGGATTACCAATCGACGTAAGTCAATCGGATCACGCGTCAAGAGATATTTAACTCTAACCGTATATATTTGAGTTTAATTAATTAAAAGGTTAAGGTTCAACTTTGAAAAAAATTTTAAAACCACACGAAATCTATTTTTCGTTTCTTCCGCTGCGTTTTATATCGATTTTTCCCTACAATTGGTATCAGAGCCTTGGTTGTACCTTTTAATTATTTAACGTATATATATGTGAATCTATTTCTTTTTTATTGTGATTATACATGTTTTAGAAAGAGATGGCACTCTAGGTATTCACATGTATAATTACATGTTGAATGTATGGATTTATATATGTTTTATAAAGTGAATTGTTATTGCTCGATTTTGGTCCTAGAATTTCAATATAATTTTTGTTTTGGATTTGTAACAAGAAGGGTGGTCTATTATCGCCATAATTCCTTCTTGGTAGTTGCTAGGGTTTTATTTTTTTTTTGTATGTAAAATAAGTGCAGTAATTTTTTTTTTAATCAGGTGCAGTATTTTTTTTTGTAAATCTTACTGCAGTAAAAAAAAAAATAAAATTTGCTGCAGTAATTTATTCGTAATACGATGTAATGTATTCGGGTATTGAAAATTCGAAGAAACGAAGAAAAACGAAGCAACCGGAACCTAGAACGAGCACCGTGCGCACCCTAGGACTGGATTGGGCTGCGTATGGCAAGCCCAATCCTTGGTGGGCTGCGCACGGCAGCCTTGTGTGGCCTTATGGGCTGCGCAAGGCAGGCCCTTTGTGGGGTTGTGGGCTGTGCACGTCCATGGGAGGAGGCCAAGGGATGAGCGTATGATTGATGGCCACCTGAAGATCTTATATTCCTAACAATTGTAATTTACTTGCTTTTCTAGGATGGGCCAAAATTGTTGCTATTTAATTTTTGCTTAAATATTACAATATTTTTTGTTGTATGATAACATGACATTTTAGAATAGGAGTGCCACTCATATATCTCTTTTGGTATGAACATGCATTGAATGATTTAGGTATCTAATTGGCATCTAGATAACTTGGTAAAAATCATTCTTTGGGATTTAATCACACGCCTTAAATAATTGAGTGGGAGAAGGTGTGCAAGAACGCCTATGGCCTCCAAGATTAGTTGAGTTTTATTATTTTTGGTAATCCCCCCAAGGGGCGTCCATAAATGGAATTTAACAATATACTTCCTTACAAGGATAGACTAGACAATTGACTTAAACGAAATCTACTCCCCAAGGAGGGATTTTCGTGAGAGAAAATTGAGGGTCGATATCTTGGTAACACACTCAATGCAATTTTATTAATATCCTCCCAAGAGTTCTTGTTAATAAAAATTACAAGGCTAAAATTAAAAACGCTGGTTGTTATGTTAACAATTAGGTGGGACCTAGTCTAACTAGTAAATAGTGCGAACTCCCAAAGGAGGCGTAATATTTATGGGTGTTGGATCACCGTTGAATTTTTATGATTGAATTATTTATTTTAATTCAAGATAAATTTTTAAAAGTGCTATTATCATGATTATTTACTTATATATGTTTTTGTTTTAATCAGAAATCATGACCCCATCACTTATGAACATCCTGAAAGATAACACCTTAACTGGAAATAACTACGTAACATGGAAAAGGAAAATGGGGTTGTTGCTGCAAAGTGAAAAACATAAGTTTGTTCTGACCACTCCTAAACCACCCCTTCCTAATAATGAATCTAATGTGATGCAAAGAGATGAGTATGAGCAGTGGAAGACTTCTGATGATATGGTAAAATGTTACATTATGGCCACTATCTCCGACGTGTTGCAACAGCAACATGAAGGAATGGAGTCTGCTGCTGATATAATGATTTCTCTAGAGGAAATGTTTGCTATGAGGTCTAGGACGACTAAGAGAGAGGCAAGTGACTCCTTTTATGAATCTTAGGATGAAACCTGGACAATCTGTGAAAGATCACATGATGAAAGTCATAGCACATCTCAATATTGCTGAACTAAATGGTGCTGAGATTGATGGTGAGACCAAAATTGATATGGTAGTTAACTCACTGTCAGATTCCTTTGATCAGTTCAAGTTGGACTACACCTTGAACAAAAAGGAATACACCTTGCAGGGCCTGATGCAAGATGTTCAAAGCGCTGAAAAGATCCTTGTGAAAAACAAAGGTCAAGAGATTCATTTGGTTGGTAAAGTTGCTACTGTTAAGACCCGTAAGAAGGTCAAGAAACAACAGAAGAAAAAGCAACTTGGGCCTACCAAGAAGGAAACCAAGAAAGTAACCAAGATCAAAGGGAAATGCTTCCTTTGTGGTGAAAAGGGACATTGGAAAAGAGATTTCCCAAAGTCCCAGAAAAAGAAGGAAGAAGGTAATGTTAATTATCTAGAAACATATTTTCTGGCAGATTCTACTGATTCTTGGATCACAGACTCTGGAGCCACTAATCATGTTTGTTATTCCTTTCAGGGGTTTCAGGAAAAGAGAAGGTTGAATGAATATGAAGTCAATTTGCGCTTGGGCAACGGAACGTTAGTGTCTGCAAGTGCAGTGGGAGATATTAGAGTTATTTTAGATTCTAGTAGGCATTTAGATTTAATAGATGTTTATTATGTACCTCAATTCAAGAGGAATTTAATTTCAGTTTCTTATTTAAATAAGTTTGGATATTCGGTTACTTTTAATAAAAATTTTATTATTAGTAAGAATGACAAAGTTGTTTGCAAAGGTACATTGGAAAACTGTTTATTCTTTTTGCATAGAAATATCTCTCACTCATTAGACACAGAAATAACGGAACCTAATCATAAAAGAGTAAAATTATCAAAAGATGAAACCTATCTTTGGCATTTACGCCTAGGTCACATTAACCTTAATAGGATTAAAAGATTGGTATGTGACGGACCTTTAAGTGACTTAAAGGTTGATGATCTACCAACTTGTGAATCTTGTTTGGAAGGTAAAATGACCAAAAGGCCGTTCAATACCAAAGGTGCAAGAGCCACTGAATGTTTAGGACTAGTACACACTGATGTATGTGGTCCTATGAGCATTCAAGCTAGGTGGATATGAGTACTTCATCACCTTCACAGGTGATTACTCAAGATTTGGTTACGTGTATCTCAGAAGACATAAGTCGGATGAATTTGATATGTTCAAAGCATTCAAAGCTGAAGTAGAAAATCAGCTTGAGAAACATATAAAAATCTTAAGATCTGATCGTGGTGGAGAATATCTATCTGGAGAGTTTCAGCAATATCTTATTGATAATGGGATAGTTTCTCAGCTTTCTGCACCAGGTACACCTCAACAAAATGGGGTAGCAGAAAGGAGAAATAGGACTCTTTTACAGATGGTTAGATCAATGTTGAGTTATTCAACACTTCCTATTTCTTTTTGAGGACATGCTCTACAAACAGCAATATATATTCTAAACGATGTACCATCTAAATCTGTCCCTAAAACCCCACATGAATTGTGGACTGGACGAAAGCCTAGTTTACAACACATGACGATATTTGGTTGTCCTGTACATGTGTTGAAAGGAAAGACTGAAAAGATGGAGTCCCGTTCGGAAACATGTATATTTGTGGGGTATCCAAAAGGAACTAAAGGATATTATTTCTATAGTCCTACTGATGTAAAAGTATTTGTTTCAACAAATGCTTCATTTCTAGAAAAGAACTATATGAATAATTTTATGCCCAAAAGTATAATTGTCCTGAATGTGATGTCAGGAGATACAATTCCACAAGAGGTTTCACAACCCAGCCCAATTGTAAGTTCCACTCCAACACAAGATCAACAACCTACCATTCCTCGTCGTAGTGGGAGGGTTAGAACACAACCCGAAAGATATATCGGTCTAGGAGAATCTGTTGAGAATCTCCCGGACGACGATGATCCCTACACGTACAAGGAAGCTATGGAGGATGTTGATTGTCGTCATTGGCAAAAGGCAATGCAATCCGAGATTGAATCGATGTTCAATATCAAAGTCTGGTCCCTTGTAGACTTGCCTAAAGGGATAAAACCCATTGGGTGCAAGTGGGTATAAAAGAGGAAAAGAGGTATGGATGGTAAGGTGGAAACCTTTAAAGCTAGACTAGTAGCCAAAGGTTATACACAGAAAGAAGGCATCGATTACGAGGAAACCTTCTCACCTGTGGCCATGCTTAAATCCATTAGGATACTCTTATCCATTGCAGCATCTCTAGACCTAGAGATTTGGCAAATGGACGTCAAGACAGCTTTCCTTAATATAAGTCTTGACGAGAGCATCTACATGATGCAACCAGAGGGATTCATTGAAAAAGGCCAAGAAGAAAGAGTATACAAGTTGCAAAAGTCCATATATGGACTAAAGCAAGCATCTAGATCTTGGAACATAAGGTTCGATCAAGCTGTAAAGGGTTTTGGATTTATTCAAAACCCTGACGAACCTTGTGTATACAAGAGGATCAAAGACGACAAGTTGGTTTTCCTCATTCTTTATGTTGATGATATACTACTCATTGGAAACGATGTAGGTGTATTGACATCAGTGAAAGAATGGTTAGCAAAACAATTTGATATGAAGGACTTAGGAGAAGCAAGTTATATTCTTGGTATCCAAGTAATAAGGGATAGAAAGAATAGAACGATTGCATTATCCCAAGCTTCATACATTGATAAAATTTTGTCTAGATTCACCATGCAAGATTCCAAGAAAGGTATGTTACCTTTTAGACATGGAATCAAACTTTCTAAGGGTCAAGCACCTAAGAATGTGCATGAAGAGCAATTCATGAGTAGAGTTCCATATGCCTCGGCAGTTGGAAGTCTCATGTATGCAATGCTCTGTACTAGACAAGATATTTGTTTTGCCGTTGGCATAGTTAGCATGTTTCAATCGAAACCTGGTCCTGATCATTGGACGGCAGTCAAGCATATTTTCAAGTATCTCAAGAGAACTAGAGATTATATGCTTGTATACTCTGAAGGGGATTTAATTCCCGTTGGGTATACAGGTTCTGATTTCCAGTCAGATTCTGACTCCAGAAAATCCACATCAGGATCTGTGTTTACCATTGGAGGTGGAGCAGTCATATGGAGGAGTATCAAGCAATCTTGTATTGCTGATTCCACCATGGAAGCTGAGTATGTTGCTGCATGCGAAGCTGCCAAAGAGGCTGTTTGGCTCCGCCAATTCTTGATTGACTTAGAAATGGTTCCTAGTGCGAATAAGCAGATGACTATACACTGTGACAACAGTGGTGCAGTGGCTAATTCGAAAGAACCAAGAAGTCATAAGAGAGGTAAACACATTGAAAGGAAGTATCACCTTTTGAGGGAAATTGTTCATAGGGGAGATGTGACGATCACCAAAATTGCGTCAGTAGAAAATGTAGCAGATCCTTCCACAAAGGCTCTACCTCAGAAGAGCTTTGATGGACATCTAGAGAACATGGGAATGAGAGATATGACACACTTGCTATATAGCAAGTGGGAGATTGTTAGGATTATGCTCAATGGCAAGAGTGTAATATTGTAATTGACAATCTTCTCATATTAATAAAGTGAATTCTGATTCTTACAATTACTTATAGCATTTATTATTATAATTGTCAAGGTAAATAATCATAAGGTCAAAAGACTATGAGACATGAAGAATTGTTCATACATCCGGATATGTATGAGGTAGACACAATTCTTTAGTTAGTCTTGAATAACGTTCACAACTTAAGTTAAAGGTTGGGCACCTCTATCTTGTTAAAGTTGTAGAATTCTTTTACTAGCATTTGAGTGGGATCAAATGAATATGATGAGTCTAAAATAATCGAAAGGTTTTCGAGTAAAAGAATCTAGTGCACTAGGTGCATTGAATTGGATCACAATGAAATACTTTATCTAGAACCGTCACTAGATATAAGTCTTTTCATTAAAGAGGACAATCGGAGAGTCTATCTTAATCCTGAGATAAATGATGGACTTATGGTTGCAAGTGTTATCATTAGAGCTATCAATGAGTACGATTATATAGCATAGCCTATCCTCGATAGTTTGGTGGTATACATTTGTTAATCGATAGAGGACTTCATTTATAGATATGGACATCGTGGCTCCATTTATTAAATGAGAGTATAATATCATCATATGGATGGTTTGAGGTATTGGATATTAAATCTCAACGTTGAGTTTTCAATAATGATTATTGAAAACATGGCTTCTGGACAAGTCAAAGTATCCAAGTTCGAAATATGGTCATATGAGGAAATATGGTATCTTGGAGAGCTATAGGCGGTCTATGAGCTCTTGGCGATTACTGATATTATTCACGAGGATACACCATCTCCTATAAGATTGTCTAGGGTATGAATGAGAAACATCTCCCTTATTCTATCTTTATTTAAGAGTTCAATTTTAGCTCTTTAGTGGAATGAGTTTAAATTAATAGATTGGACCTAAGTGAATCATTTGTTGATTGTGATTAGGTTGTGTCTATTGAAGCTTAAATTTAGATAGCCTGCCAAGATCCCCAATCCACACGTATTTGCATGGATCACTTGATATATTCTACCGGGCCGATTTAAGGGTCCATCTAGAATTGTTTTTAATATATCAAGAATATAATATGTCTATTATTTAATTAATGGGCTGCACTATTATATTAATATATTAAAAAGAGACATGTGGGCTTGTTTCTTTTAGTAAGAATGGGTCTGGTTCACATGTGGGCTTTTATTTAAAGTCCAATGGATTAAATGAAATAAGAAAATAATATATGGCCTATTTATATAAGTGGGGCGGCAAGGTGTATATATTAACCTAATATATTATTTTGTTTCACTGTTTTAATTAAATAAGAATTAGTTAATTTATTAATTAATTGTTTAATTAAGAAACAAATCTTTTTCTGATCAGGAAATATATTTCCTAAAGTTATACTATTGGTAGTAGTATATTAAAAGTAAAAGACTTGTTTGATAAGAAAATAAATAATTAATTTTATTTATTTAATCAAATAAGAAGTCTTTTTATTTAGTCAATAAAAGAATAAAAATATCTATGAGTTGGATTAGGTTTTGAAGTCTAAAGGTTGATGGAAATTAGGGTGCAACACAAACTCTTTTTGGTATGTGATTTGCGGCAACCCTAGTCCATTTAGAGGAAGATTTCGGCAATCCTAAATAGAAGAGGAAGCAAAATTTCGGCCACCTATATAATACCACATATAGAATTCGGCCAATATAGTTGATTGAATGATTCAATTTTTCTTCTTCTTCTCAATTCATAGAAAAGGATAATTTTTATTCTAAAAAACATAAAAGAGAGAAGAGATTATTCTTTGATAGTACACTGATTGCTTGTTCATCAATAAGCTTGTGTGTACAACATCGAATTAGGTTCACGCGAGTTTCGATCATTAGATTGAGAACTCAAAAGTGACCGGAATAAATTTTGTCTTCTTTTGATTGTTTTGTGATTAACAAAAGAAAAAGAAAACTTTGTTCATCCATTCTCAGGTTTGCAATTCAAAGAAAAAGGGAGACCACGCTACTAGGTGATTCACGTACGTGTTCGGATTGGAAGATCTCGCAGGTACTGTTCACGGGGGGGGGGGGGGGGGGGGGGGGGGGGGGGGTACTGTTCACAATCACTGTTCACGCGGGTACTGTTCACGGGCATCGGAAAAGATTTTGCGGATTACCAATCGACGTAAGTCAATCGGATCACGCGTCAAGAGGTATTTAACTCTAACCGTATATATTTGAGTTTAATTAATTAAAAGGTTAAGGTTCAACTTTGAGAAAAATTTTAAAACCATACGAAATCTATTTTTCGTTTCTTCCACTGCGTTTTATATCGATTTTTCCCTACACCACGGAGGTGGTGGCCAAGGTCGAATGTATTCTAAACAGTGCTTATTCAAATGACAAAAAAAATACTAACATTAATACAATTAAAAGAGAATGAAAATGCCTTCTTTATTAATGGTGTATCGTGTACAAATATCTCTCGATTGCGTTCAATTTCTCTAGGGTGTAGTAGGGTTGTTTTCGCATGTCTATCGAAAAGTAGTCCCTTCCTCTTTCTATCTTTTTCCTATTTATACATAGTTTTGGTAGGTTAAACCAACTGATTCTCCCCTTGATTTTCTCAGTCCCTTCCCTCCTTATCGGACAGGATCTATCATTTAAATGACATTGACTTTGTTTTAATAGCTGAGTTGAGAATATCTTGGTGGAGATTAGTTTGTTTCCTTTTTGGACTCTATTACTTGTTCCGCACGTACGTAATGTTTCTAGATATGATCCAGTGTATCTTTGTATCTTCACAACATGACCACTCATAGGGGTCGTTGAATATGGTATGTATTGTCTCGTATGGCGAGGTAGATCAGATAGCGAGGTAGATTAGTGTCTTGGCTCTGGTACTCAGGAGCTTAGTCTAGCTAGGAGTTCGGCCTAACCTCCCTTGATCTCTTAGAGCTTGATGCAGCCCCTTGCGGACACACCTCTATGACAGCGGGGTTTTGGCAAGCTTCCGGAGAGGTTGCGAGGTAGTCTCGACCTCGGGGAGCTTCCCGATTCTTGGTTTGGTGGTGCGGGCTCGATCTGATAGCACTGAGTTCTATCCCGGGTGTTTCGGGAGCTCGCCTTTTATTTTATGGGGTGGTACCGTAGCTCGACTTTGGGAAACGTGGTCCCCTGGTTGATAACCTCGGGCCTGGGGTCAGACTAGGAGGGTGGAAAATTTCCCTTTGTTTCCTAGCCAAATTTTGCTATTAACACTACCCTACATAAACATGAATGTAAAGACAAGAGCTCACCTAGCCCTGATTCTCAAATGAACCTAATCCCTAAACATGCATCAAGAGTTGTTGTGCCTACTTAATACAAGTCAAGAATCAAGCTATAAAACAATTGTATGAGACAATACATGAAGATATTAAATACAAGTCAATCAAATAAATGGCACTAGTGTTAAGTTTACATAGTTCCCAAATGGGGATACAAATCAAAGAGGAAAATACAATAGAAGAGTAAAAAGAGAAAACCCAATTGTCATCTCGAGTCACCATCCTCCATTGAAGTTCCTTTCTGTCATAGACCAGAAAAGATGGCTCTTTCCTCTTGAATCTCCTCTAACCATGGGCGGTTGAAAGTGGAAGGTGGCGGTGGTGAGGATCCATAGAGAAAAACCTCTATGGATGCCTTTTAAGCTTCTCTTTCTCTCTCTCACTTTTGTTGTAAAGAAGATGAAGTGTAGAGAGGATTGTTGTCTAGGTTATTTAGGTAGAGAGTTTATGGGTATTGTGAAGAAAATGGTGTATTTATAGGCTTAAGAGGCTAGGGTACAATATAGGTATGAAAGGACAACATTTCCCTTCTAAAAATAGCCTAAAAACAATCCTTGGACTGATCCCATCAGCCTGGTGTGCGGGTAGTGTGCGGGCAGGGACCAGCGCACTGGCACGTAATAGTTACTAAAACGGGCATAACTCCCTCTAGAAGACTCGATATCAAAATCCGTAAAGACCACTGGAAGCTACACTTTCGAGGCTTTCGGAATATTTTTGGATTGAAACATGGTTCGATCTAAGGAGGGAGATATATCCCTCCGAAGTTGGATGATCTGTATAAGCTTTTTACAATTTCAGCCCCTTTGGCCTCCAAATCTCACTATTTGCAAATTTTTGCCTCCCAAACTTTACTTTAAGCTTAAACACCATCGGTAGGGTGTTAGGATTATGCTCAATAGCAAGAGTATAATATTGTAATTGACAATCTTTTCATGTAAATAAAGTGATTTCTGATTCTGCAAAATCTTATAGCATTTATAATTATAATTGTCAAGGTAAATAATCATAAGGTCAAAAGACTATGAGATATGAAGAATTGTTTGTACATCCGGATATGTATGAGGTAGACACAATTCTTTAGTTAGTCTTGAATAACGTTCACAACTTAAGTTAAAGGTTGGGCACCTCTATCTTGTTAAAGTTGTAGAATTCTTTTACTAGCATTTGAGTGGGATCAAATGAATATGATGAGTCTAAAATAATCGAAAGGTTTTCGAGTAAAAGAATCTAGTGCACTAGGTGCATTGAATTGGATCACAATGAAATACTTTATCTAGAACCGTCACTAGATATAAGTCTTTTCATTAAAGAGGACAATCGGAGAGTCTATCTTAATCCTGAGATAAATGATGGACTTATGGTTGCAAGTGTTATCATTAGAGCTATCAATGAGTACGATTATATAGCATAGCCTATCCTCGATAGTTTGGTGGTATACATTTGTTAATCGATAGAGGACTTCATTTATAGATATGGACATCGTGGCTCCATTTATTAAATGAGAGTATAATATCATCATATGGATGGTTTGAGGTATTGGATATTAAATCTCAACGTTGAGTTTTCAATAATGATTATTGAAGACATGGCTTCTAGACAAGTCAAAATATCCAAGTTCAAAATGTGGTCATATGAGGAAATATGGTAACTTGGAGAGCTATAGGCGGTCTATGAGCTCTTGGCGATTACTGATATTATTCACGAGGATACACCATCTCCTATAAGATTGTATAGGGTATGAATGAGAAACATCTCCTTATTCTATCTTTATTTAAGAGTTCAATTTTAGCTCTTTAGTGGAATGAGTTAAAATTAATAGATCGGACCTAAGTGAATCATTTGTTGATTGTGATTAGGTTATGTCTATTGAAGCTTAAATTTAGATAGCCCGCCAAGATCCACAATCCACATGTACTTGCATGGATCACTTGATATATTCTACCAGACCAATTTATGGGTCCATCTAGAATTGCATTTAATATATTAAGAATATAATATGTCTATTATTTATTTAATGGGCTGCACTATTATATTAATATATTAAAAGAAGACATGTAGGCTTGTTTCTTTTAGTAAGAATAAGTCTGGTTCACATGTGGGCTTTTATTTAAAGTCTAATGGATTAAATAAAATAAGAAAAATAATATTGGGCCCATATATATATGGTGTGGGCGGCAAGGCTAAACAAAATAGCCCAAGATATTATTTTATTTTATTGTTTTCATTAAATGGGAATTAATTAATTATTTAATTAATTAATAGTTTAAATCAAAATCTTTTTCTGATCAGTAAATTAAATACTATGTGTTGGATTAGGGTTGGAATTTTTTTAAGTGATTGGAGTCCTAATGTGGTAAGGATTAAGTCCACATACACTCCTTATTATACAAAGAATTCGGCCACCACTAGTCCTACAAGGGTTAGGATTCTTGAATTGATAGGAATTAAGGAAAAGGACAATTCCTTTTCAAGTAAGGAAATTTACCAACCCTAGATTTCCTATTCAATGAATTCGGCCAACCCTACTTGGTGAAGGAGAAAATTCGGCCAACCTATAAATATAAGGTTATGAATTTTCGGCCACTAAGAAGCAAAATAGAGAGAGATTTTTGTTTGTTTTGAAAATAAAAAATCCTACTCTATACACATAGATTTTCGGCCAAGAGAGAGAAAGAAAATAAGTTCTCATTCGATAGTGCACTTACAAGCCTTTAACATCAAAAGGTTTTGTGCACACTTTCGATTTAGGGTTACACGAGTTTCAATCATATTGATTATGAATTCAAAAGTGACCGGAACTATTTTTTTAGGCTCTTGGTGTTTTACTATTGAAGATCAAGATCAGAAATTCCATACATCCATTCTAAGGTAAGCAATTCAAAGAAAAAGGGAGACCACGCTCCTAGGTGATTCACGTACATGCTAGGATTGAAGATCTTGCGGATTACCATCGACGTAAGTCAATCGGATCACGCGACAAGAGGTATTTAACTCTAACCGTATATTTGAGTTTAATTAATTAAAGGGTTAAGGTTCAAATCTTTAGAAAAATTTTAAACTATATGAAAATTATTTTTTCGCCTTCCGCTGCGGTTTTAAGCAATTTTTCCCTACAATTGGTATCAGAGTCTGGTTGTACCCTTTAATTAATTAACGTATATATACGTGAATCAATTTCTTTTTATTGTGATTATGCATGTTTTAGAAAGAGATGGCACTCTAGGTATTCGCATATATAATTACATGTCGAATGTATGGATTTATATATGTTGTTATAAAGTGAATTGTTATTGCTCAATTTTGGTCCTAGATTTTCCATGTAATTTTTGTTTCGGAATTGTAACAAGAAGGGTGGCCTATTATCGTCACAAGTTCCTTCTTGATAGTTGCTTAATTTTTTTTATGTTGTATAAAATAGTGCAGTTTTTTTTAATGTATTAAAAATACTACAGTTTTTTTGTGTGCAATTTTTTATTAATAAAAAAAAATTACTGCAATATTTTATTGTATAAAATAAGTTGTAATATATTCAAGATTCGAAGACTCGAAAATTTGAAAAAATTGGAGCATCCGGAACCGAGCTTGGCACTCACGAGCACCGAGACAACAAGCGCGCACTCAACCAAGCGTGCAGCTGCGCTTGTTGCGGTGCAGCAGCGCGCGCGACACATGCATGGGCTGGCCATGCGGCAGCTCATGCCCTTGCATGGGCTAGGCGTGCGCAAGGGCTGCTTGGTGATCTTCGGGCGCACGAGTTACGTGGGCGAGATGGTAGCTTGAAGTCTTGTTTGCCAAGAAAGGAGTTTTTTGTATTCCGTACAATTGTAATTTACATGCTTTTCTAGGATGGACCAAAATTGTGGCTATTTATTTTTATGTATAAATATTACAATATTTGTTATTGTATGATAACATGTCATATAGAATAGGAGTGCCACTCATATATCTCTTTTGGTATGTACATGCATTGAATGATTTAGGTATCTAATTGGCATCTAGATAACTTGGTAAAATCATTCTTTGGAATTTAATCACACGCCTTAAATAATTGAGTGGGAGAAGGTGTGTTAGATCACCTATGGCCTCCAAGGTTAGTTGAGCTTTATTATTTATTGGTAATCCCCCCGAGGGGCGTCCATAAATGGAATTTAGCAAAATACTTCCTTACAAGGATAGACTAGACAATTGACTCAAACGAGATCTACTCCCAGAGGAGGGATTTTCGTGAGAGAAAATTGAGGGTCGATATCTTGGTAACACACTCAATGTAATTTTATTATTATCCTCCCGAGAGTTCTTGTTAATAAAATTGCAAGGCTAAAATTGAAAACGCTGGTTGTTATGTTAACAATTAGGTGGGACCTAGTCCAACTAGTAAATGGTGCGAACTCCCGAAGGAGGCGTAACATTTATGGGTGTTGGATCACTGTTGAATTTTTCACGATTGAGTTATTTAATTAATTCAAGATATATATTCGAAAGTGCTTTATCATGATTATTTACTTATATATGCTTTTTGTTTTATTCAGAAATCATGACCCCATCACTTATGAACATCCTGAAAGATAACACTTTAACTGGAGATAATTATGTCACATGGAAAGGGAAAATTGGGTTGTTGCTGCAAAGTGAAAAACATAAGTTTGTTCTAACTACTCCTAAACCACCTGCTCCTAATAATGAATCAAGTATTTTGCAAAGAGATGAGTATGAGTAGTGGAAGACCTCAGATGATATGGCCAAATGTTACATTATGGCTACTATCTCCGACGTGTTGCAACAGCAGCATGAAGGAATGGGGTCTGCTGCTGACGTCTCTGGAAGAGATGTTTGCTATGAGGTCTAGGACGACTAAGAGAGAGGAGTAACTGCTTTTATGAATCTTAGGATGAAACCTGGACAGGCTGTGAAAGATCACATGATGAAAGTCATAGCACATCTAAATATTGCAGAATTAAATGGCGCTGAGATAGATGGTGAGACCAAAATTGACATGGTTGTCAACTCACAATCAGATTCCTTTGATCAGTTCAAGTTGGACTACACCTTGAACAAAAAGGAATGCACCTTGCAGGGCCTGATGCAAGATGTTCAAAGTGTTGAAAAGATCCTTGTGAAAAGCAAAGGTCAAGAGATTCATATGGTTGGTAAAGTTGCTACTGTTAAGACCCGTCAGAAGGTCAAGAAACAACAGAAGAAAAAGCAACTTGGGCCTACCAAGAAGGAGACCAAGAAAGCAACCAAGATCAAAGGGAAATGCTTCCTTTGTGGTGAAAAGGGACATTGGAAAAACAATTGCCCAAAGTCCCAGAACAAGAAGGAAGAAGGTAATATTAATTATCTTGAAACATGTTTTCTGGCAGATTCTACAGATTCTTGGATCATAGACTCTGGAGCCACTAATCATGTTTGTTATTCCTTACAGGGGTTCCAAGAAAGGAGAAGGCTGAATAAGAACGAAATCAATTTGCGCTTGGGCAACGGATCGTTAGTATCTACAAGTGCAATGGGAGATATTCTAGTTATTATAGATTCTAGTAGGCATTTAGATTTAATAGACGTTTATTATGTACCTCAATTAAAGAGGAATTTAATTTCAGTTTCTTGTTTAAATAAATTTGGATATTCGGTTACTTTTAATAAAGCTTTTATTATTAGTAAGAATGACAAAATTGTTTGTAAAAGTACATTGGAAAACGGTCTATTCTTTTTGCATAGAAATATCTCTCACTCGTTAGACACAGAAATAACGGAACCTAATCATAAAAGAGTAAAATTATCAAAAGATGAAACCTACCTTTGGCATTTACGCCTAGGTCACATTAACCTTAATAGGATTAAAAGATTGGTATGTGACGGACCTTTAAGTGACTTAAAGGTTGATGATCTACCAACTTGTGAATCTTGTTTGGAAGGTAAAATGACCAAAACGCCATTCAATACCAAAGGTACAAGAGCCACTGAATGTTTAGGACTAATACACACTGATGTATGTGGTCCTATGAGCATTCAAGCTAAAGGTGGATATGAGTATTTCATCACCTTCACAGATGATTACTCAAGATTTGGTTATGTGTATCTCATGAGACATAAGTCGGATGCTTTGGACATGTTCAAAGCATTCAAAGCTGAAGTAGAAAATCAGCTTGAGAAACGCATAAAAATCTTGAGATCTGATCGTGGTGGAGAATATCTATCTGGTGAGTTTCAGCAATATCTTATTGATAATGGGATAGTTTCTCAGTTTCATGCACCAGGTACACCTCAACAAAATGGGGTAGCAGAAAGGAGAAATAGAACTCTATTGAACATGGTTAGGTCTATGTTGAGTTATTCAACACTTCCTATTTCTTTTTGGGGATATGCTCTACAAACTGCAATATATATTCTAAACGTGGTACCATCGAAGTCGGTTCCTGGAACACCATATGAGTTGTGGACTGGGCGAAAGCCTAGTTTACAACACATAAGGATATTTGGTTCTCCTGCACATGTGTTAAAAGGAAAGACAGAAAAGATGGAGTCCCGTTCGGAAACATGCATATTTGTGGGGTATCCAAAAGGAACTAAAGGATATTATTTCTATAGTCCTAATGATCTAAAAGTATTTTTTCAACAAATGCTTCATTTCTAGAAAAGGACTATATGAATGAATTTGTTCCCAAAAGTAGAATTGTCCTGAATTATATGTCAGGAGATACAATTCCACAAGAGGTTTCACAACCTAACCCAATTGTAATTTCCACTCCAACACAAAATCAACAACCTACCATTCCTCATCGTAGTGGGAGGGTTAGAACCCAACCTGAAAGATACATCGGTCTAGGAGAATCTGTTGAGAATTTCCCTGTCGACTGATGATCCCTACACGTACAAGGAAGCAATAGAGGATGTTGATTGTCACCATTGGCAAAAGGCAATGCAATCTGAGATTGAATCCATGTTCGATAACAAAGTCTGGTCCCTTGTAGACTTGCCTAAAGGGATAAAACCCATTGGGTGCAAGTGGGTATACAAGAGGAAAAGAGGTATGGATGGAAAGGTGGAAACTTTTAAAGCTAGATTGGTAGCTAAAGGTTACACACAGAAAGAAGGTATCGATTACGAGGAAACCTTCTCTCCTGTGGCCATCCTTAAATCCATTAGGATACTCTTATCCATTGCAGCATCTTTAGATTTAGAGATTTGGCAAATGGACGTCAAGACAGCTTTCCTTAATGGAAGTCTTGACGAAAGCATCTATATGATGCAACCAGAAGGATTCATTGAAAAGGGAAAAATGGAAAAGGTATGCAAGTTGCAGAAATCAATTTATGGATTAAAGCAAGCATCTAGATCCTGGAACATAAGGTTCGACCAAGCTGTAAAAGGTTTTGGATTTTTACAGAACCTTGAAGAACCTTATGTATACAAAAGGATCAAAGGTGACAAGTTGGTTTTCCTTATTCTTTACGTAGATGATATATTACTGATTGGAAACGATGTGGGAGTATTGACATCAGTAAAAGAATGGTTAGCAAAACAATTTGATATGAAGGACTTAGGAGAAGCAAGTTTTATTCTAGGTATCCAAGTAATAAGGGATAGAAAGAATAAAACGATTGCACTATCCCAAGCTTCATACATAGACAAAATCTTGTCTAGGTTTTCCATGCAAGATTCCAAGAAAGGTATGTTACCTTTTAGGCATGGAATCAAACTTTCTAAGGAACAAGTTCCTAAGAATGAGCATGAAGAGCAATTCATGAGTAGAATTCCATATGCCTCGGCAGTTGGAAGTCTCATGTATGCAATGCTCTGTACTAGACCAAATATTTGTTTTGCTGTTGGCATAGTTAGCAGGTTTCAATCGAAACCTGGTCCTGATCACTGGACGGCAGTCAAGCATATTTTCAAGTATCTTAGGAGAACGAAAGATAATATGCTTGTATACTCTGGAGGGGATTTAATCCCCGTTGGGTATACAGATTCTGATTTCCAATCGGATTCTGACTCTAGAAAATCCACATCAGGATCTGTGTTTACTCTTGGAAGAGGAGCAGTCATTTGGAGGAGTATCAAGCAATCTTGTATTGCTGACTCCACCATGGAAGCAGAGTATGTAGCTGCATGCGAAGCTGTCAAGGAGGCTGTTTGGCTTCGCCAATTCTTGATTGACTTATAAGTAGGTCCTAGTGCGAATAAGCAGATCACTATCTACTGTGACAACAGTGGAGCAGTGGCTAATTCGAAAGAACCAAGAAGTCATAAGAGAGGAAAACATATTGAAAGAAAGTATCATCTTTTAAGGGAGATTGTTCATAGGGGAGACGTGACGATTGCCAAAATCGCGTCGGTAGAAAATCTAGCAGATCCCTTCACAAAGGCTCTACCTCAGAAGAGTTTTGATGGGCACCTAGAGAACATGGGAATGAGAGATATAACACATTTGCTATAGCGCAAGTGGGAGATTGTTAGGATTATGCTCAATAGCAAGAGTGTAATATTGTAATTGACAATCTTTTCATATAAATAAAGTGATTTCTGATTCTGCAAAATCTTATAGCATTTATAGTTATAATTGTCAAGGTAAATAATCATAAGGTCAAAAGACTATGAGATATGAAGAATTGTTTGTACATCCGGATATGTATGAGGTAGACACAATTCTTTAGTTAGTCTTGAATAACGTTCACAACTTAAGTTAAAGGTTGGGCACCTCTATCTTGATAAAGTTGTTGAATTCTTTTACTAGCATTTGAGTGGGATCAAATGAGTTATGATGAGTCTAAAATCATCGAAAGGTTTTCGAGTAAAAGAATCTAGTGCACTGGGTGCATTGAACTGGATCACAATGAAATACTTTATCTAGAACCGTCACTAGATATAAGTCTTTTCATTATCAGGACAATCGGAGAGTCTATCTAAATCCTGAGATAAATGATGGACTTATGGTTGCAAGTGTTATCATTTGAGCTATCAATGAGTACGATTATATAGCATAGTCTATCCTCGATAGTTTGGTGGTATTCATTTGTTAATCGATAGAGGACTTCATTTATAGATATGGACATCGTGGCTCCATTTATTAAATGAGAGTATAGTATCATCATATGGATGTTTTGAGGTATTGGATATTAAATCTCATCGTTGAGTTTTCAATAATGATTATTGAAGACATGGCTTCTGGACAAGTCAAAATATCCAAGTTCAAAATGTGGTCATATGAGGAAATATGGTAACTTGGAGAGCTATAGGCGGTCTATGAGCTCTTGGCGATTACTGATATTATTCACGAGGATACACCATCTCCTATAAGATTGTCTAAGGTATGAATGAGAAACATCTCCTTATTCTATCTTTATTTAAGAGTTCAATTTTAGCTTTTTAGTGGAATGAGTTAAAATTAATAGATCGGACCTAAGTGAATCATTTGTTGATTGTGATTAGGTTATGTCTATTGAAGCTTAAATTTAGATAGCACACCAAGATCCACAATCCACACGTACTTGCATGGATCACTTGATATATTCTACCGGACCAATTTATAGGTCCATCTAGAATTGTATTTAATATATTAAGAATATAATATGTCTATTATTTATTTAATGGGCTACACTATTATATTAATATATTAAAAGGAGACATGTAGGCTTGTTTCTTTTAGTAAGAATAAGTCTGGTTCACATGTGGGCTTTTATTTAAAGTCTAATGGATTAAATAAAATAAGAAAAATAATATTGGGCCCATATATATATGGTGTGGGCGGCAAGGCTAACCAAAATAGCCCAAGATATTATTTTATTTTATTGTTTTCTTTAAATGGGAATTAATTAATTATTTAATTAATTAATAGTTTAAATCAAAATCTTTTCCTGATCAGTAAATTAAATACTATGTGTTGGATTAGGGTTGGAATTTTTTTAAGTGATTGGAGTCCTAATGTGGTAAGGATTAAGTCCACATACACTCCTTATTATACAAAGAATTCGGCCACCACTAGTCCTACAAGGGTTAGGATTCTTGAACTGATAGGAATTAGGGAAAAGGACAATTCCTTTTCAAGTAAGGAAATTTACCAACCCTAGATTTCCTATTCAATGAATTCGGCCAACCCTACTTGGTTTAGGAGAAAATTCAGGCCAACCTATAAATATAAGGTTATGAATTTTCGGCCACTAAGAAGCAAAATAGAGAGAGATTTTTGTTTGTTTTGAAAATAAAAAATCCTACTCTATACACATAGATTTTCGGCCAAGAGAGAGAAAAGAAAATAAGTTCTCATTCGATAGTGCACTTACAAGCCTTTAACATCAAAAGGTTTTGTGCACACTTTCGATTTAGGGTCACGCGAATTTCAATCATATTGATTGTGAATTCAAAAGTGACCGGAACTATTTTTTTTAGGCTCTTGGTGTTTTACTATTGAAGATCAATATCAGAAATTCCATACATCCATTCTAAGGTAAGATATTTAAAGAAAAAGGGAGACCACGCTCCTATGTGATTCACGTACATGCTAGGATTGAAGATCTTGCGGATTACCATCGATGTAAGTCAATCGGATCACGCGACAAGAGGTATTTAACTCTAACCGTATATTTGAGTTTAATTAATTAAAGGGTTAAGGTTCAAATCTTTAGAAAAATTTTAAACTATACGAAAATTATTTTTTCGCCTTCCGCTGCGGTTTTAAGCACTTTTTCCCTACATAAGGAATATAAACTTTACTTTAATACCACCATCGCATATGAAGATCCCTCTTTCCATCTCCAACACCTGAATCACTTCAAATGCTTGCAATCACTATAAAAGAGCCTATGAGACACGAAAATACGCTAAAAAATGAGACAAAGGATATGGAAATGAGGGGCAAAGTATACTTCAATCTTAGCATGATCAAACACCCCCAAACCAAACCTTTTCTCATCCTCAAGAAAACTCAAGACAATCAAACAAAGACACAAGTCAAAACAATCACGACTCGATCTAAAAATTTCTTAGACACAAACAAACATCAAAACAAAACAATAAGCCGCATTTCCATCTAGTTAGTGAGATGCAAGGAAGTGTGATAGAGAAGAGTAGACAATGCAAAATGTTTTAAAGCACCTCGAAGGCACAACAAGGGCACTCCTTGACACCCATTTGCCGTGTATACGATATCAAAACAAATTTCATAATCCCAAGATGCACTCTAACTGTAAAAAATGAGTATATGGCAAGCAGGGGTATCGTTCCTCATAGATCGAGCTACAGTTATGACCAAATTCTACTCTAGTACTAAATGCAAATAAAAGTAAAGTGAAATGGTTGTTGATTGGAATGAACTAAAATGCAAACTAAATGCAAACTAACTAATATGTGAAAAATACACTCTAAAGCGTGTGTCTAATAACCTAGAGAGAGGGGGGGGGGGGGGGGGGGGTTTAATAGGTTTTTAATCAAGTTAATTACCAACGTTTCTTGATTAGTCAATATTAAAATTTCACCTCATACACAAACATACAAAATCAAGTGTAAAGTGCGGAAATATAAATAACATTTGATTTTTTATGTGGAAACCCTTCAACAAGGGAAAAACTACGGGCTATCCTTCTTGCCACACATGATCCTCAAATCAACTATTGGAATGATGTTTACAACCTAGGTTGACCTCTAGTCACACCATTCTCGGTCACTAACAAACCATTACTACCCAACGGGCTTTTATAGTGAATCCTTGATCACTTTGCTTTCCAACCATACCTTGAGCAAGACTTCACTTCTTGTGCACTACACCTTGTAGTCACAAGACTTAACTCTCAAGAAGAGATTAACAACCTATGTGAATATATGAATATTCAAAATACAATTAATGCTAGGCAACACTAAATGCTTATCTAGAATTATATGATGGCAATGGTTACAATCCTAGATATCAATGTCTAAATGAATGCTGATAAAGACCTAACTAGATATAGATATGCAAGTCTAATATCTAGTCATCAAACAAAACCATATCAACACAAGTTGTCACATAAAATGGCAAGGACAATAAATGCAATTAACAAATGCAATCAATGAGTCCTAATTAGCTAGAGGGCGAATATGTCCTAAATGCAAGTTATCACAATACAAACCCAATCATGTTATCAAGACTTACAAATATATGCAATAAAGAAGTCCTAGCATTTAATCAACTAATAAATGCATTAAAAACATCATCTTGGAAAGTATAAACAAATAACAAAGATGGGATTTTCGTTTGACTTACCAAGTCAACTAAAGATGAAGACCCTTGCCTTAATGATGCTTAATGATGCATGAAGGATGATATGTTTTGGATTTGGAGAGTTAATGAATCAACACTTGGAGCTTCTCTCACTAAGGGAAGTGTTTGTCTCACTATAAACAAGTTTTAAGCTCTTTAAACGAAATGGGAGAGAAAAGAACATTTATATCGCAGGTCAAAGTAAAACTGCACCGTTTTAGGCAAAACAGCGTACGACCGATATGCGTACCGCTGTGGATAGTCACCGCGGTGACACACTGTGTCACCCACCGAACTCACAGTGGTCTCATAGCAGTCACACACTGTGTTGCTTACCGTTGTGAGTTATCACAGCGGTCTCACAGCGGTCACACACTGTGTTGCCTACCGCCGTGATAATTCACAGCGGTCCCATAGCGCACAGACGTGGTCAACAGGGTAAAAAATGCATAACTCCTAAACCTCAACAAATCAACCTAGATACAAAAGATATGAGCATACATGAGGAGATATATAGTAATGAAAGTGCACAAACATGAAACACACAACAATTATATGAGATATGATAATGCATGAGTTGTGAGTGTGTGCAACTAGTTCTCCTCTTAAAGTGTTAAGCACAAGTTATTTACCTTTGAAGTGTTCTTGAGCTTGAGGTCTTGAAGATGCCTTTGAAGCTTGATCATGCATGTTGAACGCCTAGTCTACCCTTACAAATTTAATCCCCAATGTGGTTTGTCTTGAAATAAGTCAATCATAAATTGAGGTTCTTACAATATGCAACTAAGATAGTGGGGGATAATAGATGATAAATGATTAAGGAATTGATGGATCCATTAAAGTAAACTATTGGCAAGATGAACTCTCATTAATGAACATTAGCCAATTGTAACCAAACTAGAGTGTATAGCTTGATTGTATATCACTTATGAGTTTCTAATCGAGAGTGTATAGTATTGGTCTCCTATAAGTGATTGTTCATGAATGTGCATCTACCAAAATAAAGGATTAATCTCTTTATAAAATCACTAATTCTAGAGTGTATAGAATCAATGCTTAACCTCTCACAAGCAACCAATTCTAGAGTGTATAGTGTTGATTACCCATTCAAGATTAGAAAAAGATTGAGATTACTAAATCCGGATTTCACTTGAGGAGTGTACTCTTGTTCAATCCTTCCATTCAACTGAGCATTAGAGAATCAAATAAAGTGTATACCTAATTCTCTACTCAAATAATTTCTCAAACAACAAGCTAAGAGAGGAGTTTACAGTCAAAACAAATTATCTTTGAAATCAATTAAAACATTGAATGAAACATATTTGGTAGATTAATATAAAAGATTATAGTTCCTTACAATACCCACAATTCACATATGAATCACATCAACCCCTTAGTGGGGATTTAGCTGCTCATGTTTATTACAACAAATAAGCAAGAAGAGAGAGATAGAAGAAAACCCATGGAAGAAATCTCCTTCTTGTAGCTTTTAAGACCTTCTTGCTTCCTTTTGTTGAGTAGAAATCCAAGAGATGGTGCGTGGGTTTGGAAGTAAAGGGAGAGAGTAATTCCTAGATTTAGAGAGAGAAAATATGATATGAAATGTGTGTGACCTAACATATGATCCTATATATATGTTTCTCGAAATAGGTCTGATTTTGCTGATGTGGCTGCATGCGACCCCTGTATAGCACGAGTAAGGCACCCGTGCAGTCTTCATTTTTCTTTTCGGTTTGGGCAATGTGCAAGGGTTGTGCATGGGTAAGGTACCTGTGTAGTGCCCGTGCAGTCTAGTTCTTTTGCCTGGTCAGCTCCCTGATTGGACAAAGTTTACAGATTGTGCACGGGTAAGGTACACGTTCAGTACCCGTGCACTGAGCTCTTCTTGATTTCCATCCTTTAGTGCATGACTAATAGCATGGGTAGTGCACGGGTAGGATACCAATGCACTATGGCCTTCAAGAATCCCTTTTTTGCACCACTTTGTCCTTTATCGATTTCGCTTCCCGAATTTTACCTAATGCCTACAATTATGATAAAAGAACCCTATAAGACAGAAAAACATGCTCGAAAACAAGGTAATGGTTACAGAATGAGAGCTAAAATATATAACAATTTTGGATCAATCACTCGCACAATCACGAATCCCACACCTAAAAGTGCTCTCATATTGCAGACTACTCACTCTCACACCTCGAGCATAATTCGCTTTGACTCTAAGCCTTACCGTGAGTCTCTCTATTCTTTCCGCTCAGAGTCCTAAGTTTACACTCATGGAAGGTATGCAAAGATAGAATTTATGCATAGGAATCTAATGCATTGCATACAATATCACATTGAAAAACCACTAATCTTTTTGGTGAACTAGCCTAGGAATGGAATCAAATGCCATGGACGTGGAAGATCATGCATCAACAAACATTTCAAATCTAGATTTCTTCGTTGATCAAAAAGGACTTCCCTTTGGTTGTAATGGGGCCATGGGGTGAAAACAGGTGAACAAAATAATAGGAAACTTGGATTAAATGGTCACCAATCATGGTAAGACTCATTACATAACACATCCATACTTAAGCTCGACTTACAAACAACTTAACAACTAGCGTCTAGGCTTAACTTTCACACGCTTTATGATTCACGTTGTACTCTTCTTTGTCAAGTACTTACATTCAAAATTCAAAGCTCCTTTTCTTTTCTTTCTTTTATTTTATTTTCTTTTTTCCTTTTTCTTTTTCTTTTATTTACTCCCAAAGCCAAGCACCCTAAGTTAAGAAAATAAGATGGATAGGAGAGATACAAGACAATGGACACATAAGGTAATTGTTAGGTTTTAGATTTGTGTTGGCTTGATTCCATAACGAAACGCTATTTGTTTGTATTGCTTAATTGCTTAGGTGGTTCGTGATTGGATCGAGTTTCACAAAAGGAAAGCAACTTCGCATGCAAAGTTCGTCTTCAAGAGGAAAGATGCTTACTTGGATGCAAAAGTATCAAGATTCTTTCTCCTCTTGCAAGGCGTAAGCGGACACACACACATTGCATACATTTTTGTCCCTACATCATTGAGCTAAACTGGTATAACACATTCACACCTATTAAAGTATGCAAATGCATTAGATCTACTTTGATAATTTTGTGGAATTGCATGTTCTATGTCTATATCTAGGAAACCAGATACTTGTGAGTTCTTGTATTTATTTGTTTGTATTTCAATGTTATTGAACTTAAATTTGAGCTTATATTGTGTTTCATTGAGTTCCTAATGTTTTGGTTACTCATTCATTAAGTTTCGAGTTCAAAATAGGAAGTTACGAAACTTTTTGTGTCTTTATCGTACATGGTTTTTGTCCTTGTGTTTCAAGTTGAATTCTACATTTTTTGTGACGTCCTTGTGCATGAGGGAGTCCCAGTTTACAATCCAAAAATGGATTTGCAATCAGAGTTCGGAGGCTGGAGAACAGTTGAAGAACGCAAGGGGACTCAAAGGAGGAAGAAAGTGGACATGCACCCTTTCCCGTGGAGGCGGGTGGGCCTCACGGGAAAGGCTGCCTTCTGTCCCTATGGAGGGCGCGTGTCCTCCACGGGATGCAGATGTGGCACCCTTCCATTTGTTGGTTGTTTCCCTCTCTCCCTTTTCCTTTAAATACCTCATTTCCCCCTTTTTTTTCTTTGAAGAAGTTGATGTAAAAAAAAAAACTTGTGCAGAAATTTTCTCTCAAAATTTTCTCAACTTCCAAACACCATAACTCTCTTATATCAACTTCGATTTTGGATTTTCAAAAGCCTAAAGTGTTTGTTAATAGCAAAATTTGGCTAGGGACCAAAGGGAAATTTTCCACCCTCTTAGTCTTGCTCCATGCCCTAGGTTATCCACCAGGAGACCACGTTACCCGAAGCCGAGCTACGATACCGCCCCACATAAATAAGGACGGGCTCCAAAAACACATGGAGTAGAGCCCGACTTGGTCAGATCGAGCCCGCATACTGAACTTGAAACCAGGAAACCCCCCCGAAGTCGGGATTACCTCGCAACCTCTCCAGAAGCCCGCCTGTACCATGCTGACATAGAGGGGTGTCCGCAGGAGGTCGCATCTAGCTCCAAAAGATCAAGGGAGGTCAAACTTATCTCCTGGCTAGGCTAAGCTCCTATATATCGGGGCTAAGACACTGACCGACCTCACTATCTGATATACCTCACCATTATATACACCATATTCAACGACCCCGATGAGGGATCATGCTACGACCCCTATGGGGGATCATGCTAACAAGACACGAAGATACACTGGATCATATCGTAAGATGTTACATACGTACAGAACAAGTAATAGAGTGTAAGCAGGAAACAAATTGATCTCCACCAAGATATTCTCAACTCAACAATTAATGCAAAGTCAACGACATTTAATTGTAAAATCCCGACCGATAAGGAGGGAAGGGATTGAGAAAATCAAGGGGAGAATCAGTTAGTTTAACCTATGAAGAAAATGTATAAAAGAAGGACTTCGGCTTTAGAAAGAGAGGACTACTTTTCGACAGGCATACGACAAGAACCCTACTACACCCTAGAGAAATTGAGATTAATTTGAGAGAGATCTGTATACCACATACTATTAATAAAGAAAGAATTTTTGATTCACTTTGTTGGATAATAGTACCAATATTCCTTGTCATTTTATTAGGCACTGTCAATCATACATTCAACATTGGCCACCACTTACGTGGTAGTGGTCTCGAGGGTGTTAACTAAGATTTCTCACCCAGAGCAAATTTTCTGTTAACACTTTCTGTGCCGTCTGTGGGAACACCCTACACCCAGTTAATCAAGCCAACTATTTGCATTTGCATTTTCGTTGTTTTACAGGAACCATGAGGCTCCGCTCTTCCCAAGGACAACATGAAGTTTCGAAACAACCTTCGGCGAGGCCAATGCGAAAGGCTCCAAGGAAGGGGAAGAAGTCTGGGTATAGCAATCAAGCTCTGGTCCAAACAACTAATGCGCGGGCTTCTGGCCACCCTATAGTGAGCCAGGCCACGCTTGACCAACAAGCAGCAGCCTTCGTGGAAACCTTCTGCATCCGCCTGCTCACCGAAGGCATCACAGTCCAACCAACAAACCCAAATGATCAGGGAGAACCGAGCAGGTTCAGGGCTAGGTAGCCTACCTTCGACCGCATGGGACCTTCTCTTCTAGAGCCAGCTTAAGACAGGACTGCGCCCCAACTTTCGATCCAGGATAGGCAGGGACCCATGCCCCTAGTTCAGAAAAGACTTTCACAATATCAGCCTAGGCGAGTTAAGTTTGTCGCAGATGCCTTGACCCTAGAGTAACAAGAGGTACCTCACCAAACGGCATCCAGGAGGAACGCCCGGGCCCAAGAGGAAGAGAATCTATAAAATTCCCAGTGGATCATGTCCATGAAGGGGATCAGATAGAGGTCGCCAGTTCATCAGAGGGACTCGATAGCGAAGAATCCGAGGTCAATTCAAAGAAACATAGGAACAAGCGACTGAGGGATCAGCTGGCAAAGCTACAGAAGAAGGTCCAGCAGATAGGAAAAGGAAAGAACAAGGAGGATAAAAATGATCCATTAAGCGAGATGAACGCTCCCTTCACTAGGAGGATCCGGGAAGCGGAGCTTCCACCAAAATTTAAAATGCCAACAGATAAGTTCTCTAGAACAGAAGACCCTCTAAGCCACCTGGAGAGCTTCGTCCAACAGATGGAGGTCCACAATACTACCAGAGCAGCCATGTGTAGGATGTTTCCAACGACCCTAACCGACTACGTGAAAACTTGGTTCAATAAGCTGCTTGCTAGTAGCGTGGATTCTTTCAAGAAGTTATCAACAGATTTTTGCTCACAATTCCAAAGGGTCAAACCCCGTCCGAAGGATCCCATACACCTCCAATATGTGATTCAGGAACGAAGTGAAACACTTCGATCGTACGTGGAAGGTTTTCACAAAGAAGTCATACAAATGGGAGTTTTCGTCGAGAAAGAGACTCTCGCCAATTTCAGGCGGAACCTGTGAGCAGGAAAACTTTTCCATTCCTTCGCCAAGAGACCTCCCGAGACTTACCAGGAGGGCTACGATCGGGCTCTTGAGCAGGTTGAGATCGATGAGCAACTCAAAGTCAAGATGGAACATGACGATATGAGAACGGCGAATCGTCAAAAAAAAGAAGCCCCCAAACTTGAGCCAACTCAGAAAACTCAGAATAAACCTCCTAATAAGTCGACCTATTGTATCCCCGCTCCTCAGCACAGGCAAGAAAAATATCCAGCAAGACGAACCCCTCCTAGGGCTTCGCCACCTCCCAGGACTGTAGCCTCCGTAATGCTAGGGGAGAAATGGTATGACTACTACACTCCCCTGAACGCTTCCAAGGAAACGGTCTAGCTTGCTATACGAGACAAGGGGCTACTCCAAAAGCCCATTCCCATCAAAGCCCTAGTTGACAGGAGGAACCGGTACAAGTACTGCGACTTCCATGAAGACGTGGGTCACAACACTTCAGAGTGTTATAATTTGCGCAACCAGATTGAAGCCCTAATAAGGGGGGGATGCTTGATTGAGTTCTTACAGCAGATCAGAGATAACATTCGGGTTGGAAGGGAGGTACAAGCCGAGATCCGCGAGGATACAGAGAAGAGAAAGGGGGAACATACTGATTTAATGCAACAAATCCAGGTGATACACACCATCAGCGGAGGGCCCACTCTGGCTGGTACCTCCAATAATTCCTGAAAAAACCACGGAAGGAAGATCCCCCGCGTAGAAGAAAGCCAGGGAGTCTTCAAGGTTAGCCAAAGCCCGATAGAGCCCTCCTAGTCAGCACAGATAATTTTCATTGAAGCGGATGTCTTCAACACTGTGTAACCTCATGATGATCCCATGGTGATCACGATACAAATTGACATCTGCCTAGTCCATCGCGTGCTCTTAGATACGGGCAGCAGTGTAGATAACCTCTTCAAGGATACTTTGGAAAAATTAAGTCTGAAACAATGGTGTTACAATAGCTATACAACTCCACTTTATGGGTTCACCGGGGATTCGATCGTACCGGTGGGATCGATGATCCTCCTAGTAATCGTCGGAACCACACCTCTCCAACAGAATGTTATGACCGACTTTGTTGTGGTTGACACCCCATCGGCCTATAATGCCATCCTAGGGAGACCATTCATGTCCTCCTTGAAGGGAGTCTTGTCTGTATACCACAGTGTCCTGAAGTTCCCGATAGGAACCAAGGTGGGGGAGGTAAGCGGAGACCAGCTAGCGGCTAGGAAGTGCTACGCAGTGTCTGCCAAACCTACAGCTTTAGCAAAACAGTGTGTACAGGTCACAATAATCCAGGAAGACAAGGAAACATCCCGGATAATCCAAGAAGAAATGGAGCCCCTGGAGTTTCCAGAGAGCGAACCCATTATGCCTTATGAGGAGGAACAGAGCAAGGAGTAGGCCAGCGAGCAACCCGTAGATAGACTAGAGGAGATACCCATCAGAAATGATGATCCCTTCAAGGTCGTCAAGGTCGGGGCTACCCTCGAGCCAGAAGTGAAAGAAGGCTTGATTGGTCATATCAGAGAATTCAGCGACATCTTCGCTTGGAGTCACGATGAAATGCCTAGGATCCCGATATCATTGGCCGCCCATCGACTAGCGGTAGATCAAATAGTCAAGCCTGTCAAACAGAAGAGGCATCACTTCAACGTTGAGAGGAACGCTGCGGTGCAGGAGGAAGTAGATAAATTGATCAAGGCCGAATTTATCAGAGAAGTGCGCTATCCCGAGTGGATCGCCAACGTGGTCATGGTTACGAAGGTGAATGGGAAGTGGCGTATGTGTTTCGATTACACCGACCTCAACTGGGCATGTCCAGAGGACAGTTTTCCTTTACCAAAGATCGACCAGCTGGTGGACTACACGTCTGGAAATAAACTTCTGAGTTTTATGGACGCGTTCTCAGGATACAACAAAATTAAAATGCACCCTGCTGACTAAGATAATACCAGTTTCATTACTGGGCAGGGCTTGTACTGCTATAAGGTGATGCCATTTGGTTTGAAGAATACAGGGGCTACATACCAGCGGCTGGTTAACAAGCAGTTCAAGCCCGAGATTGGAAGGATGATGGAGGTTTACATCGACGACACAATCACAAAGTCACCAACGGTAGAAGGACATCAGGAAGACCTTCGTAAGACCTTTCTTATACTGAGAGAAAACCACATGCGGTTGAACCCCTCCAAGTGTGCCTTCGGGGTAACAACGGGGAAGTTTCTAGGTTTCATGTTTCATGAGAGAGGCATAGAGGCCAACCCAGAAAAAATCAAAGCTATCTTGGACCTGGAATCCTCCACATCACTCAAACAGGTACAAATTCTGACTAGACGTGTAGCGGCGCTCAACAGGTTTATCTCTCGCTCTACCGATAATGCCTCCCTTTCTTCAAAGCTATCAAATAAGGGAAAACATGAAATGGAGCCAGAAGAGCGAGCAAGCTTTCCAAGCCTTAAAAAAATTCCTAACAAGCCCACCGTCGTTAGTCAAACCAGTTCCCGGAGAGGAGCTGCAGATCTACCTGGCCGTCTCAGAAACTGCAGTAAGCGGAGCTTTGGCCAAGGAGTGTGATGACAGGATTCAAAGGCCCATATATTATATGAGTCATGCTTTAACCAAGTCAGAAAAAAATTTATATTCGCATGGAAAAGCTCGCTTTTGTTCTGGTGATCTCGGTGAGGAAGCTCCGTCCCTACTTTCAAGCTCATTCAATAGCAGTGGTGACAGACCAACCTCTCCGCCAATTCTTACAAAGACCAGATGTGTCCGAAAGGCTAGTCTTATGGGTCCTAGAGCTCACTCAGTTCGATTTAAAATATAAGCCCCGGACCACGATTAAGGCACAGGCTTTTGCAGACTTCGTGGCAGAGTTTTCAGCGCTCCCAGGTCAAGAGAATCCCACAGCACCAAATGAAATCCCTTAAAAGACCTTCGAGATCCATAATTGGCCGGAAGGCTGCAGGTCCTGGACCCTCTATACAGATGGAGCATCCGAGCAAGCTGGGGGAGGAGCTAGCGTAGTTTTACTAGACCTGGAGGGTACTGTATTCTATCACTGTTTCAGATTCGAGTTTAAAGCCACAAATAATAAAGCAAAATACGAAGCTCTCATAGCTGGGATGAAGGCAGCCATGGAACTAGAGGCTGATTACCTACAAATCAGGAGTGACTCATTGCTTGTTGTCAATCAGGTGTTTGGGGTGTATAAGGCAAAAGGAGATAACATGGATGCCTACCTAAAGCTGGCTCAGTTGCTTAAAAATAAGTTTAAGGGGTTCATGATCGATCAGGTGCCTCGATACCAAAACCACTGCGCAGATGTTCTAGATAAGATAGCTGCAAATGGAGGCCAATCCTTACCACGAGGAATTCCCCTCCAAGTGATCTCCTAACCAAGCATAGCCGCAAATAAGGAAATCTGCTCCCTAGATCGTCAGCCTTGCTGGATATACCCAATCGTTGCCTACCTCTTAGAGGGAAAGCTTCCTGACAAGCCCGATCAAGCCTGAAGAATTAAAATACTCTCGATCCGATATTGCCTGGTAGACGGGTACCTCTACAGAAGGGGTAGATCCCTCCCCTTACTTAGATGTTTACATCGTGACAATGCTAAATGGGCACTAAGAGAGGTTCACTCTAGGGACTGCGGGAACCACATCGGTGGAGAGGCTCTGGCATATCAAGTGCTTCGTATGGGGTACTACTTGCCGACCAACCACCAAGATGCAAGAAGCTTTGTACAATCTTATGAGCCACGTCAAAGGACTTCAAATTGGAACCACCAGCCACCTGAGCGACTGTCGTCTCTCAGCTCACCTTACCCTTTTTCCATGTGGGGGATCGACCTAATTGGACCGCTTCCCACCGCTCCCGGACAGGTGAAATATGCTATCGTGGCTATCGATTATTTCACAAGATGGGTCGAGGCAGGACGTCTTTCCCAAATATCAGAAAAGAATACGACCAAGTTCATCAAAACCAACGTTGTATGTAGATTCGGTACCCTTCTCATCATTATAGCCGATCTAGGCAAGCAGTTCGACAACAACCGATTCAAAGATTTCTGTAAAGGATTGGGGATCGACCTGAGGCTCTCTTCAGTAGCCCATCCCCAGACTAACGGGTTGGTGGAGTCCACCAATAAGACTATCAAGAAGCTTCTAAAGAAGAAACTACAGCAGAAAAAAGGCAAATTGGGCCGAGGAGCTGCCAGAAGTCCTCTGGGCATACCGGACTACAAAGAGAACAGCTACCGGGGAGACAACTTACTGCTTGGCTTTTGGAGTTAAAGCGTTCCTCCCCATCGAGCATAAATTAACCTCATTCAGGGTGCAGCATTTTGAACCCGAAGTAACGAGGTAAAGCTCCAGGCTAATCTGGACCTCCTAGAAGAGTAACAAGACTGGGTAGCAAAGAAAGTGGCAATCTACCAGAGCAAGTTCGCTAGATATTTCAATCGAAAGGTCGGGGATCTAGTGCTCAGGAAAGTGTCCTTGAATACTCGGAAAAGGTCAGATGGAGTCCTAAGCCCCAATTGGGAAGGGTCATATTTGATAAAGTTAGTTGCTCGCAATGGACCCTACAAACTCGAAGACATGGATGGATGACCCATCGACCACACTTGGAACACAGATCACTTGAGGCAATTCTACCCCTTAGCAGGGAGTTTTCAAGCAGATTACCTCTATTTAGGTTTTATTAGAATCCCTAACAAAGATGTACTACATCTCGATCAACAATAAAGTCATTTTGGTTTTTTTATCTCCGACTATGTTCAACTTTAGTATCTACATATTCGACTAGGAAATTCGACATAGACACCTCAAGACCAGTGACTAGCCGGGGAAGCCCTCTCGCTACCCCTGATGCCTTGGTCGGGCTACCACCCCCAAGAAGGGTCTGAGTGTAAGAGCATAGTTGCCATCCAAATCTCGAGACCGGGAAATAGCTGAACAACTCTTCTAATGCCTTGGTCGGGCTACCACCCCCAAGAAGGGTCTGAGTGTAAGAGCATAGTTGCCATCCAGATCTCGAGACCAGGAAATAGCTAAACAGCCCTCCTGATGCCTTGGACGGGATACCACCCCCAAGAAGGGTCTGAGTGTAAGAGCATAGTTGCCATCCAGATCTCGAGACCAGGAAATAGCTAAACAGCCCTTCTAATGCCTTGGACGGGCTACCACTCTAAAGAAGGGTCTGAGTGTAAGAGCATATTTGCCATCCAGATCTCGAGACCAGGAAATAGCTAAACAGCCCTCCTGATGCCTTGGACGGGCTACCAACCCCAAGAAGGGTCTGAGTGTAAGAGCATAGTTGCCATCTAGATCTCGAGACCAAGAAATAGCTAAATAGTCCTCTTGATGCCTTGATCGGGCTACCACCCCTAAGAAAGGTCTGAGTGTAAGAGCATAGTTGCCATCTAGATCTCGAGACCAGAAAATAGCTAAACAGTCCTCCTGATGCCTTGGTCAGGCTACCACCCCCAAAAAGGGTCTGAGTGTAAGAGCATAGTTGCCATCCAGATCTCTAGACCATGAAATGGCTAGACAGCTCTCATAATGCCTCGATCGGGCTACCTCTCCTGAAACGGATTTAAATATCTCCTATTGCCTCGATCTGGCTACATCTCTTGAAACGGATTTAAATATAAATATTTGTTTTCGTTTGCAGGATCAAGATCATCCTGATAAGAATTCCCTACCAAGCATGAATGAAGTATGAACAAATCATCAGAGTAAAGTATGAACAAATTATCATCAAGGATTCAGTTTTGGTTCCTAGTCAGGACCAGGGATAAAGCAAGAGTTTATCAAGCGAGTCAGTTTCTCATTAAAAACAAAGGAGCCTATCCCCTAGTAAGGCTACATCCATCAAGCGGGGAGCCCAACCTTAAAATACGGGCTATAAAAAAATTACTAAACTAATCATGAGTAAAACGGGGTGCCCACCCCCTTTTCCAGGCAATTAAGGCCAATCATGAATAGGTAGCATCAAGGTTTAGAACTCTCTTGATTTCCCCCTGCTGATCCTCCTCCCTCATGCTGATCCTCGCCATCAACCCCCCCTTCAGGTGGTTTCCCGTCTTGGTTATCCTCGCCAACAACCTCTCCATGCAGAGGCTCCTCATGTTGATCAGTAGGATCTTCCTCCAAGACTTTGTTAATCACCACCATAACCTCAGGCGGGATAGCCGTATTAAGAAGGGCAGCCATAGACCCCGTCTGGCTCCTGTCAATCTCCATCTCCATTGTAGAGGCTTCCTCAGACGGGTTCCTTGCTCCTTCCCTAGCTTCTGGCTGATCTCTTTCAGATCGCGAGGATAGAACCTTACTTGAAGATTCCCCAGGACCTGAAGTAGTATAGATAGGAGAAGGAAACGGAGGATCTACATGGACGGGCTGCTTTCCAGCTCCTGCCTAGCTCGAGGGAACAGCCAGGCCATCATCAGGGTGAGACAACTCAGCAGCCTTAATCATTATCTCCTGTCTATCCCAACCGGTGATGGATGATAGATCAAAGGGAAGGGGGAGAGCCTCTGCGACCTGAAAGGAAGCGTAGAAGTATCCATCACTAAAGGAGGTCTCCGCGTCAGCTTGTAGCTTAGTCACCTGAGCAGTCAAATCCTGATTCTCGAGGTCCAATTTCTTAGCCTCAATTTTCCATGAATCCCTCTGCTTAGCCCGTCGGGTAGATTGGAGACATTCTTGATCATAAGACTGCTTCATCCTCTCATAATCACAACGAAGCTCGGCCAACTCGACCTTAATTTTTCCTTGGTTGGAGGTCATCTCTTCTACTAAGGTCTGAGCCCGCTTGAGCAATCCCATGGCTTTCTCGGCTTCGGCTTCAGCCTTAGCAGCCCAGTCACGAAGTAGGGTTACCTGGTGGCCAATGGCTACATTTAACTTGAAGGCCTATAAAATACAAAGCTAGGGTTAGAAATAGAACAAGCTGGCAGAAGCAGTATGAAGAAAATACAATTATCTCAGCTAAGACAGCAGACCCCTTGGTGAGCAAGACATCCACGGGCATTGAGGCCATCCTGGATAGCCCCCCGCCCGGACAGATTGGGATGAATTGTTCCAGGACTTTATCTTGCCTCGTCGAGCTCGACTGAGGGCGGGAACAGCTAGGAGGAATCCCTGCGACACCCGTTTCAAAGTCCTCTGAAGCTCGATGGGTTGGAAGCGTAGCGGAATCAGGAAGACAAATCGTGGGAGTAGCAACATTAGTAACAACAACAGAAGGGGCAAAAGCAGTTGGACCAACAGCTTGGGGAGCCTTACTCAAAGCCCGAAAAGCCCGTGATGCAAGGTTGGCCATCCTAGATCCAGCTGCGGAGGTAGATTGAGTAAGAACCAGTGCGACCCCAGCAAAAGGAAGAGGAGTTCAAGCCTGAGGAGATCGTGGGACGTTGCGAGAAGCTGGCTCAACAATAAAAACTATGAGTAAACAAAACAAAAAAGGAAATGATAGAACTAAGCTAATCAACAAGACAAAGCAAAACGATCCAGTGACACTTACGAGGAGTAGCATCGGAGATCCGCAGGTATTGATTCACCCTGCGAGGATCGAAGGCTTTAGCGGTTGGGAACTTCAGGTTCAAGTAGTTCCTGGCTAGAATAGCCTTCAAAATAGTTTCAGATTCAGAAGGCAGGGAGTCTCGATCCCACGATGGGTTGTCACTAAAACCTGTGGGAACCTCGAACTCATGCCCCCCGATAAAAATCGAGCTTCCCCAATCACCCCCCGTAAGGATCCACTCTTCCTTTAAGGCGGGGCATTTCTTCAAAGAGCCAGGAATGACAAAGTTGAGCTTGTTCTTGGCCTTAGCATAAAACTGACCTCGGGGAGCGCTAGATAGGCTCCCGATTTGGAAAAGATAGGCCAGCTCCTCTACTTTGGGCTCTCTCGTCACCTTGCTCAGCTGGCATTGTTCCCTTCACAGCACGAGGAAGCCAATCAAATGCCTCCAGAAGCCGGGCGTCAACTAGAGGGGAGCAAGCTGGATGGCGTTGAGAGCTCGATGAAGGGTAGGATGAAGGGGAAGCCTAACCCTATTCTCGAGAGCTGCCACACGATTTTAAAGCACGCCTTTAGAAGGATTGAAGAACTCATAACCCTTGGGAGGTACTGAGATAGAAACGCTGTCAGGAATGCCGTACTTAGACCTCAAATGGTTAATCACGTTCGGATCAACCATGGATTCAGGGACAACCCTAAAGTCATAGGGAGGAAGCCTCTCCAAAGGGGGGCCGGTAGCGGGGACTCGATGCACCCCCGCAACGTCACCGCTAATCTCTATCAGAATCTTCATCGGGTAGATCTAGAGGATGGTCGGGATGATTAGAAAACCCGGTCCCAATGGACATGTTCCTGTTCGACCACCGACATTACGAATTGAGTGGAGAATCATCGCTATCTAAACTCCTCCTTGCTCGTTTTCCAGGGGCAAGGCTGAAGACCTCTTCGCCATCAACCATGGAATCAACGGAGTCACGACTGGTTTTCGACATGATGGAATGAAGTCGGTGAGGATGAGGAATGAAGAAAAAGATATGCTTGAGAGAAAGTTTATCTTGGGAAAATTTGAAATTTGAAAGATGTGAGGAAAATGTTGAGATAAACAAGTATATATAGGCAAGAGGGCAGCAGCACGAGCCGTCGAGATTTTCAGTTAAGATCACCTAAAATCTCGGGGACTGCCGTAACGCAGCCGGGTTAACTCGGAAATAAATCAATCAGCTCCTGCCACGTCACTAGCGCAGTTAATGGGAGGATTCCCCTAAGATTCTGGTAACGGTAAAGAAGGAAATATTTCCCAAATAAAATAGAAAATCTGACTCCAACCCCAAACTCGACAACCGGTGTTCAAGTCAGAGGGGACTTCTGTTAATAGCCAAATTTGGCTAGGGACCAAAGGGAAATTTTCCACCCTCTTAGTCTTGCTCCATGCCCGAGGTTATCCACCAGGAGACCATGTTACCCGAAGCCGAGCTACGATAGCGCCCCTCAAAAATAAGGACGGGCTCCAGAAACACCCGGAGTAGAGCCCGGCTTGGTCAAATCAAGCCAGCATCACTGAACTTGAAACCAAGAAACCCCCCTGAAGTCGGGATTACCTCGTAACCTCTCCAGAAGCCCACCTATACCACACTAACATATAGGGCTGTCCGTAGGAGGTCGCTTCTAGCTCCAGAAGATCAAGGGAGGTCAGACTTAGCTCCTAGATAGGCTAAGCTTCTATATATCGGGGCTAAGACACTGACCGACCTCACTATCTGATATACCTCACCATAATATACAACATATTCAACCACCCCGATGAGGGATCATGCTACGACGCCTATGGGGGATAATGCTAACAAGACACGAAGATACACTGGATCATATCGTACGATGTTACATACGTGCAGAACAAGTAATAGAGTCCAAGTAGGAAACAAATTGATCTCCACCAAGATATTCTCAACTCATCAATTAACGCAAAGTCAACGACATTTAAATGTAAAATCCCTTCCGATAAGGAGGGAAGAGATTGAGAAAATCAAGGGGAGAATCAGTTAGTTTAACCTATGAAGTCTATGTATAAAAGAATGACTTCGGCTTTAGAAAGAGAGGACTACTTTTCGACAGGCATACGACAAGAACCCTACTACACCCTAGAGAAATTGAGAGTTATTTAAGAGAGATCTGTATACCACATACTATTAATAAAGAAAGCATTTATGATTCTCTTTGTTGGATAATAGTACCAATAATCCTTGTCATTTTATTTGGCACTGTCAATCATACATTCAACCTTGGCCACCACTTACGTTGTAGTGGTCTCGAAGGTGTTAACTAAGATTTCTCACCCTAAGCAAATTTTCTGTTAACAGTGTTGGACTTGAAGATAGGAACAAGTCCCAAGCAATTTTAGAGTAAAACAGTTTCTATATTTTTCATGTTGATCTGATTTCTACTCGTGAGTCATTGTTTGTAAGTGAATCGTTTTTCTTTCATTTTTATTTTATGATCTACTTGATGAATCTTTTTATATGAATTGAGGAAAAATGTTTAGAATGTTTTTTTATTCCAATTTGGGACTTATTTAATTAATTTATCGAGATTAGTTCATGTATTTTTGATTGAATATCATCTTTGCTAATCTTGAAGAACAGGAGTTTGAATCTAAAATCTTTTTGTGTATTTGATCTTAATTGTTGACTTCTAGATTTAATTACATGTTCTAGAACTGGAACTTCTTGATTGTAATCTCTATTTTCTAAACCTAGTTCTTATTTTGTTTTGTTTGTTGAATATGTTGAAAATGTCAAGTGTTAACTTGTTCACTTGATTTCATAGTTAGTTGTGTTAATAGCCAAAATTGGCTAAGGACTAAAGGAAAATTTTCCACCTCCCAGACCTGTTCCCATACCCGAGAGTTTCACCAGGAGACCTCTCAATCCAGAACCGAACTGCGATACCACCCCAGGAACAAGGGCGGGCTCCGGAAACATCCGGGATAGAGCCCGGACCCGAGAGCTTCCACCACGAGACCTCTCTATCCAGAGTCGAACTGCGATACCACTCCAGGAACAAGGACGGGCTCCGAAAACATCCGGGATAGAGCCCGGAACGATCAGATCTAGCCCGCATCACCAAAACTAGAAGCTCCCCAAAGTCGAGGTCACCTCACAAATGCTCCAGAGACTCGTCTGTACCTCGATTGACACAGAAGAATGTCCCTAAAAGGCCGCGAGGTCAGTCGAAACCACACCTAGCTTCAAAAGGTCAGTCAAGGCCACACCAAGCTTCGAAAAGGTCAAGGGAAGCCAGATCTGGCTCCAAGCTGGATGAAACTTCTCAGATATCAAGGTGCACCACACCATGTCATATCCAACGGCCTCTATAAAGGATCATGCTGAAAGGATACGAGGGATACACTGAATCATATCTGAAAACGTTACCTATATGCAGAACAAGTAACAAAATCCAAAAAGGAAACAAACTGATCTCAACCATGATACTCTCAATTCGGATGTTAATTCAAAGTCAATGACATTAATACAAGAAATCCCGCCCGATAAGGAGGAGACTGAGAAAATCAAGGGGAATCAGTCTATTGACCTACAAACTATGTATAAATAGAAAAGAAAGGAAATGATAAAAGAGACTACTATTCGACAGGCATACGACAAACAATCAACCATTCCCTAGAGAGAGTTGAGAGCAAAGATAAAAGAATTTCTGTATTTATATACCATGCACGTTCAATAAAATATTCTTGCTTTCTTATCATTTTATAAATCATTGCCACACATATAATAAACCTTGGCCACCACCTACCTGGTAGTGGTCTCGAGGGCGTTAACTGAGATTTCTCATCCCGAGCAAAATTTCCGTTAACACTTTCTGGCGCCGTTTGTGGGAAAATACCCTACACCCAATTAACCAGTTATTTGCATTTACATTTCATTTGTTTTACAGGAACTATGAGGCTCCGCTCCTCCGGTGAGGCTAACACGAAAAACCCCAAGAAAGGGGAGAAAATCTGGATATAGTAGTCAAGCTCCGATCCAGACAACCAATACGCGGGCTACTGGCCACCCTATAGTAAGCCAGGCAGCGCTCGACCAACAAGCGGCGGCCTTCGTAGAATCCATCCGCGTCCGCCTTCTCGCTGAAGGAATCACGATCCAGCCAACCAACCTGAATGATCAGGGAGATTCGAGCAAGCTCGGAGCTAGGCCACCTGCTTTCGATCGCCTAGGACCTCCTTTTCTAGAGCCGGCTCAAGATAGATCAGGGCCCCAACGTTCGATCCGAGATAGGCTGGGACCCATGCCCCCAGTTCTGAAAAGACTTTCACAATATCAACCCAGGCTAGTTAAGTCTGCCGCAGATGCTTTTACCCGGAAGCCACGAGGGCTATCTCATCCAACTATATCCAGGAGAACTGCCCGGGCCCTAGAGGAGGAAAGTAGACAAACCCCTCGAGTGGATCATATCCAGGAGGAGGACCAGATAGAAATTGTCAGTTCATCAGAAAGATTCGACAGTGAGGAATCTGAGGTTAACTCGAAGAGACCTGGGAACAAGCGACAAAGGGATCAGCTGGTAAAGCTACAAAAAGAGGTCCAGCAGATAAGGACGGGAAAGAATAAGGACGATAAAAAGGATCCCCTGAGCGAGATGAACCCTCCCTTCACTAGGAGGATCCGGGAAGCAGAGCTCCCCCTAAAATTCAAAATGCCGACAGATAAGTTCTCTGGAGCGGAAGATCTTCTAAGCCACCTAGAGAGTTTCGTTCAACAGATAGAGGTCCAGAACACTACCAGAGCAGCTATGTGCAGAATGTTTCCAACGACCTTGACCGACTACGCGAAAACCTGGTTCAGGAAACTGCCCGTTGGTAGCGTGGATTCTTTCACGAAATTATCAACAGATTTTTGCTCACAATTCCAAGGAGTCAAACCTCGCCCGAAAGATCCCATACACCTCCAATATGTGATCCAGGAACGGAGTGAAACTCTTTGATCGTACGTGGAGCGATTTCACAAGGAGGTCATACAAACGGGAGTCTTCATTGAAAAAGAAACCCTCGCCAACTTCAGGCGAAATCTATGAGCAGGAAAGCTTTTCCGTTCCTTCGCCAAGAGACCTCCCGAGACTTACCAGGAGGCCTATGACCGGGCTCTTGAGCAGGTCGAGATCGACGAACAACTCAAGGTCAAGATGGAACACGACTACATGAGAACAGCAAAGCGTCTGAAGAAAGAAGCTCCCAAATTTGATCTAGTGCAGAAAACTCAGAATAAACCTCCCAACGGGTCGACCTATCGCCTCCCTGCTCCTCTGCATAGGCCAGAAAGATATCCAGCAAAATAAACCCCTCCCCGGGCTTCGCCGCCTCCCAGGACCGTGGCTTCAGTAATGCAAGGGGAAAAATGGTATGACTACTACACCCCTTTAAATGCTTCCAGGGAAACAGTCTACCTTGCCATACGAGATAAAGGGTTGCTCCAAAAGCCCGCTCCAATGAAGGCCCCAGCTTACAGGAGAAACCGGTACAAGTACTGCGACTTCCACGAAGACATGGGCCACAACACCTCGGAGTGCTATAATTTGCGCAACCAGATTGAGGGCCTGATAAGGGGAGGATGCCTGATTGAGTTCTTACAACAGGTCAGAGATAATATCAGGACTGGAAGGGAGGTACAAGCTGAAATTCACGAGGACGCAGAAAAGAGGAAAGGGGAACAGGCTGACTTGATGCAACAGATCCAGGTGATACACACTATCAGCGGAGGTCCTACATTGGCCGGCATTTCCAATAACTCCCGAAAAAACCACGCAAGAAAGGTTCCCAGCATCGGAGAGAGCCGAGGGATCTTCGAAGTCAGCCAGAGCCCGACAGAGCCCTCCCAATCAGCTCAGATCGTATTCACCGAAGCAGATGTCTTCAACACTGTGCAACCTCATAATGATCCTATGGTAATCACGATACAGATCTCCAATTATCTGGTCCATCACGTGCTCATGGATACAGGTAGCAGTGTAGATATCCTCTTCAAGGATACCCTGGAAAAATTGAACCTGAAGCAACGTTGTTACAACAGCTGTACCACTCCGCTTTACGGTTTCATTAGGGACTCGATCATACCAGTGGGGTCAATGATCCTCCCAGTAATTATCGGGATCACCCCGCTCCAACAGAATGTTATGACCAACTTTGTTGTGGTGGACACCCCATCGGCCTACAACGCCATCCTAGGGAGACCTTTCCTGTCCTCCTTGAAGGGAGTCTTGTCCATATATCACAACGTCTTGAAATTCCCGGTTGGAACCAAAGTGAGAGAGGTACGCGGAGACCAGCAGGCAGCCAGGAAATGCTACGCAGTATCTGCCAATCCTATAGCCCTAGCGAAGCAGTGTGTACAGGTGACATTAATCCAGGAAGACATGGATACATCCCGGATAATCTAGGAGGTAAAGGAGCCCGCGGAACATCCTGGGCATCCGGAGGATGAACCTATCATGCCCTACGGGGAAGAACGGAGTAAGGAATGGGCCATCGGGCAGCCCGTAGACAAACTAGAAGAGATACCTATCAGGAATAACGACCCCTCCAAGGTCTTCAAGGTCGGAGCCACCCTTGATCCAGAAATAAAAAGAGGACTGATTGACCTTCTTAGGGAATTCAGCGACATCTTCGCCTGGAACCATGATGAAATGCCTGGAATCCCGGCATCGTTGGCCACCCACCGACTAGCAGTAGATCCAACAGTTAAGCCCATCAAGCAGAAGAGGCGTCACTTCAACGCTGATAGGAACGCGGCAGTGCAGGAAGAGGTTGATAAATTGATCAAAGCAAGGTTCGTCAGAGAGGTACGTTACCCCGAATGGATCGCCAACGTGGTCGTGGTCATGGTCATAAAGGCGAATGGGAAATGACGTATGTGTGTCGATTACACCGACCTCAACCGAGCTTGTCCGAAAGACAGTTTTCCTTTACCAAAGATCGACCAGCTGGTTGACTCCACATCCGGAAATAAACTTTTAAGTTTTATAGACGCATTCTCAGGATACAACCAAATTAAAATGCACCCGGATGACCAAGATAAGACCAGTTTCATTACTAGGCAGGGCTTATACTCCTACAAGGTGATGCCGTTTGGTTTGAAGAATGCAGGGGCCACATACCAACGGCTGGTTAACAAGCTGTTCAAGCCCGAGATAGGAAGGACGATGGAGGTGTACATCGACGACATGATCACGAAATCCCAAACCACAAAGGGACATCAGGAAGACATTCGCAAAACCTTCCTCATACTGAGGGAAAACCAGATGCGTTTGAACCCCTCTAAATGTGCCTTTGGGGTAACGGCAGGGAGGTTTATGGGCTTCATGGTTCATGAGAGATGTATAGAAGCCAACCTAGAAAAAAACAAAGCTATCTTGGACTTGGAGTCCCCGACCTCGCTCAAGCAAGTACAGATTCTGACTGGATGGGTGGCGGCACTCAACAGGTTTATCTCTCGCTCCACCGATAAATGTCTCCCCTTCTTCAAGGCCATCAAACAAGGGAAGAACATGAAATGGAGCCAGGAGAGCGAACAGGCGTTTCAAGCTTTAAAAGAGTACCTAACAAGCCCCATATTGTTAGTCAAGCCTGTTCTCGGAGATGAGTTGCAGATCTACCTAGCCGTATTAGAAACTGCAGTAAGCGGGGCTTTGGCCAAGGATTGTAGCGACGGTTTTCAAAGACCCATATACTATGTGAGTCATGCTTTGACCAAATTAGAAAGGAATTACATTCTCCTGGAGAAGCTCGCTTATGCTCTGGTGATCTCAGTGAGGAAACTCCGTCCCTATTTTCAGGCTCACACAATAGCAGTGGTGACAGACCAACCCCTCCGCCAATTCTTGCAAAGACCAGACGTGTCAGGGAGGCTAGTCCTATGGGCACTAGAGCTCACTCAGTTCGACCTAAAGTATAAGCCTCGGACTACGATTAAGGCACAGGCTTTGGCCCACTTCATGGCAGAATTCTCAGCGATCCCAGATCCAGATGATCCCTCAGTATCGAACGAGGTCCCAGAGAAGATATGCGAGGTCTAGAATTGGCCGGAAGGCTACAAGCCATGGATCCTCTTTTCAGATTGAGCATCCGGGTGAGCCGGGGGAGGAGCTGGCATAGTTTTAATAGATCCAGAGGGGACTGAATTCTGTCACTGTTTCAGATTCGAGTTTAAAGCTACCAACAACGAAGCGAAATATGAAGCCCTCCTAGCCGGGATAAAGGTAGCCATTGAACTAAAGGCCGACTACCTGCAGATCAAGAGCGATTCGTTGCTTGTTGTAAACAAGGTGACTGGGGTCTACCAGGCAAAGGGAGAGAATATGGTTGCCTACCTAAATCTAGCTCGGCTGCTAAAAATCAAATTTAAGGGACTCAAGATCGATCAGGTGCCTCGACACCAAAACCATCGAGCAGATGTTCTGGCTAAAATAGCGGCGAACGGAGGCCAATCCCTACCAAGGGAAATTCCCCTCCCAGTAATCACCCAGCCAAGCATAGCCACAAACGGAGAAATTTGTTCCCTGGATCGCCTGCCTTGCTGGATGGACCCAATTGTCGCTTACCTCCTTGAAGGAGAGCTTCCCGAAGAGCCCGGCCAAGCCCGAAGAATTAAGAGACTCTCGGTTCGATACTGTATGGTGGACGGATACCTCTACATGAGGGGCAGATCCCTCCCCTTACTTAGGTGCTTGCATCCCGATGATGCTAAGTGGGAATTGAGAGAGGTCCACTCTGGGGACTGTGGGAACCACATAGGTGGGGAAGCTCTAGCCTATCAGGTGCTTCGTATGGGGTACTATTGGCCGACCATCCACCAAGACGTAAAGATTTTTATGCAATCATGCGAACCTTGTCAAAGAACTTCAAATTTGAACCACCAGCCACCCGAGCTACTGTCGTCCCTCAGTTCACCTTACCCCTTTGCCATGTGGGGAATCGACCTAATTGGGCCACTTCCTAACGCTCCTAGACAGATGAAACATGCTATCGTAGCTATCGACTACTTAACAAGATGGGTCGAGGCAGGACCTCTTTCTCGAATATCAGAAAAGAATACAACCAAGTTCATCAAGACTAACGTGGTATGCAGATTCGGGACCCCTCTCATCATTATAGCCGACCTAGGAAAGCAATTCGACAACGCCCGGTTCAAAGACTTCTGCAAGAGATTGGGGATCGACCTCAGACTCGCTTCCGTTGCTCATCCCCATACTAACGGGCTGGTAGAATCCACCAACAAGACTATTAAGAAACTTCTGAAAAAGAAGCTACAACAGAAGAAAGGCAAGTGGGCCGAAGAGCTACCAGAGGTCCTCTGGGCATACCGGACTACAAAAAGAACAGCTACCGGGGAGACACCTTACTCCCTGGCTTTCGGGGTTGAAGCAGTCTTCCCCATCGAGCATAAGTTGACCTCGTTCAGGGTACAGCACTTTGAGCCCGAAAGCAACGAAGTCAAGCTCCGGGCTAATCTAGACCTCTTAGAAGAGAAACAAGACCGGGTAGCAGAGAAAGTAGCGATCTACCAGAGCAAGATTGCTAGATACTTCAACCAAAAGGTTAGAGCCCGAAAATTCAAAGAAGGGGATCTGGTACTTAGGAAGGTGACCTTGAACACTCGGAAAAGGTCGGATGGAGTCTTAAGTCCAACTTGGGAAGGACCATATTTGGTAAAGCTAGTTGTTCGCAATGGAGCTTATAAACTCGAAGACATGGACGGACGATCCATTAACCACACTTGGAATGCAGATCATTTGAAGAAATTCTACCCTTGAAAGGAGCTCTCAAGCAGACTACCCCCACTTAGTTTTCATTACAGATCCTAATAAAGCTGTACTACATCTCAATCATCAATAAAGTCATTTTCCTTTTCTCTTCCATCTTTGTCTCCAACTATGTTCAACATTAGTGACTATACCCTTGTATGAAAATTCGACATAAACCTCTCGAGACCAGGAAATAGCTCGATAGCCCTCCTGATGCCTTGGTCGGGCTACCACCTCCAAGAAGGATCTGAGTGTAAGAGCATAGTTGCCCTCCAGATCTCGAGACCGAGAAATAGCTCGATAGCCCTCCTGATGCCTTGGTCGGGCTACCACCCCTAAGAAGGATCTGAGTGTAAGAGCATAGTTGCCCTCCAGATCTCGAGACCAGGAAATAGCTCGATAGCCCTCCTGATGCCTTGGTTGGGCTACCACCCCCAAGATGCATATGAGTGTAAGAGAATAGTTGCCCTCCAGATCTCGAGACCAGGAAATAGCTCGATAGCCCTCCTAATACCTTGGTCGGGCTACCACCCCCAAGAAGGATCTGAGTGTAAGAGCATAGTTGCCCTCCAGATCTCGAGACCAGGAAATAGCTCGATAGCCCTCCTGATACCTTTGTCGGGCTACCACCCCCAAGAAGGATCTGAGTGTAAAAGCATAGTTGCCATCCAGATCTCAATGACTAGGAAATAGCTAAGTAGCCCTCTTGATGTCTTGGTTGGGTTATTACCCCATAAAATATATATATATATATATGTATAATGTTTGCTTTCGTGTGCAGGATCAAAACCAACATAATTCCCTACACCAATCTTAATTGTTGCTACAGATGCTACTCTGAATCCCATTCAAGACCAGAAATAAAAGAAAAAGTTCTCAAAAGAGCGCTTCGATTTATCATTAAGGACAATGGGAGCCTACCCCCCGATAAGGCTACATCCAAATGAGGAGCCCAGCCCCCGAACTCGGGCTACAAAAAGAAGAAGAAAAAGGAAAAACTGATAAGGGCAAAACGGGGTGCCCACCTTCTTTTCCGGGCTATCAGAAACAAGTCATGATGAAACGCTTTAAACTTTGGGACTCTCATGGCTCCCCTCCACTGGCCCTCCTTCCTCTTGTTGATCCTCGCCATCAACCCCCTCTATAGATAGCTGTCCATCTTGGTTATCCTCGCCGACTGCTCCTCCATCTAGAAGCTCCATCGGTTGATCAGCTGGATCTTCCTCCAAAACCTCATTAATTACGTCCATAACCTCAGGCGGGATAGCCGCGTCAAGAAGGGCAGCCATGGACCCCTTCCGGCTCCTATCGACCTCCATCTCTATTAAAGGAGGATCCTCAGATGGGCTCCTAACCTCTTCACCAGCTCCCGACTGATCCTCCTCGGATCGAGAAGACATCACTTTACTGGAAGACTCCCCAGGACCTGAGATTGTAAAAGTAGCAAAAGGGAATGAAGGATCTGCCTGAGCGGGCTGCTTCCCAGCTACTGCTGGGCTCGAAGGGATCACCTTGTCGCCTTCAGGGCGAGATAACTCGGCAGCATTGAGCATTATTTCCTATCTATCCTAGCCAGCAATAGATGATAAATCAAAGGGAGGAGGAAAAGCTTCCGTTGCCTGAAAGGAAGCATAGAAATACCCGTCGCTGAAGGAGGTCTCCGCATCAGCTTGCAGCTTGGTCACCTGAGTAGTCAGATACTGGTTCTCAAGGTCCAACTTCTTAGCCTCAGATCTCCAGGAATCCCGCTGCCTAGCCCGCCGGAGAGATTGAAGACACGTTGATCATAAGATTGCTTCATCCTCTCATGATCGCAGCGAAGCTTAGAAATCTCGGCCTCGACTTTTCCCTGGCTGAAAGTCACCTTCTCCACTAAAGACCGAGCCTGCTTGAGTAGTTCCCAAGCTTTCTCGGCTTCAGCTTCGGCTTTTGTAGCCCGATAAAAAAGGAGGGCTACCTGCTGGCCCATCGCGACATTAAGCTTGAAGGCCCATAAAATACAGAACCCGAGTTAGAAACTGAACGAATTAACAAGAGTAGCATGAAGGAAATACAATTACCTCAGCTAAAATAGCAGACCCCTTGGTTATAAGGACGCCCACGGGCATAGAAGCCATCTTGGAGATCCCACCACCCGGACAGGACGCTACGAATTGCTCCAAGACCTCATCCTGCCCTGTCGAGCTCGACTGAGGCCGGGAGCGGATGGAAGGAACCTTCGCGACACCTTTCCTAGAAGCAACACCTTTCCTAGAAACCTCCGAGGCTTTGGTTGTTGGAAGCGCAGCGGACTCAGGTGTATGAGTCGAAGGGTAGCAACTTTAGCGGCAATGGCTGAGGGGGCAGAAGCAGCCAGGCCAACCACCTGGGGAGCTTTACCCAAAGCCCGGAAAGCCCGCGAGGCAAGAGTGGCCATCTTAGACCCAGCCGGAGAGATAGACGAAGCCAGAGCTGGTTCGACTCTAGAGGAGGGAAGAGAAACTCCACCTGGAGGGGAGCATGAGACGTGACGGGTGGCCGGCTCCACGACAAAAACTGTGAATAGGCAGATAAAAAAAATGTTAGAACCAAGCTAAGTAATAAGGCGAAGCAACTCAAGGACACTTATGAGGAATAGCGTCTGAAATCCACAAATACTTGTTCACCTTACGAGGATCAAAAGCTTCAGCATTAGGGAACTTCGGATTCAGATAATTTTGGGCTAGAATAGCCTTTAGGACGGCTTCGGACTCAAAAGGCAGGGAGTCCCGGTCCCAGGAGGGCTTGTCACTGAAAGCCGTAGGAACCTCGAATTCATGCCCTCCGATGAAAATTGAGGTCCCCCAGTCATCCCCCGCCAGGATCCATTCTTCTTTCCACGCGGGGTCCTTCTTCGAAGCACCAGGAACGATGAACTTGAGCTTGTTCTTGGCTTTGGCATAGAACTGGCCTCGAAGAGCCCCAGATAAGCTCCCAATCTGGAAAAGATAAGCCAGCTCCTCTACACCTGGCTCCCTTGTCACCTTGCTCATCTGGCATTGTTCCCTCTATATTACAAGGAAACCAATCAGATGCCTCCAGAAGCCAGGCGTCAACTGGAGGGGAGCGAGCTGGATGGTGTTGAGAGCCTGTCGAAGGGTCGGATGGAGGGGAAGCCTGACCCCGTTCTCGAGAGCGGCCACATGAATCGGAAGCACGCCTTTAGGGGGATTGAAGAACTCGTAGTTTTTGGGAGGCACCGAGATGGATACACTGTCAGGGATGCCAAACTTTGACCTCAAGCGATCAATCGACACCAGGTCAACGGTGGAATCTGGGACAACCGGGAAATCGTAAGGAGGGAGCCTCTCCACAAGGGAACCAGGAGCCGAGACCCGACACTTCCCCACGGCACAACCGTCCATTTCTTTGTCGGAGTCATCATCGACGATATCCAAAGGGTGGTCGGGATGGTTGGATAACCCAGTCCCGATGGATACATTCCTACTCGACCGCAGACGTTGCGAGATGGGCGGGGAATCATCGCCGTCAGAACTCCTCCTAGCCCACTTCCCTAGAGTAAGACTGACGACCTCCTCACCATCGAGTATGGAATCAGCTGAGTCGCGACTGTTTTTTGACATTATAGAAGCCAAAAATGACGAAGAAGGAAGATAAAGAAGCAAGCTTGAAGGAAAAGCTATGGAAATATTTCTCAGCAAAATATGTTTTAGCTCGAAGAGATGTGAGGAAGATGAGGAGGAAAACAGACATATATATAGGCAAGAGGGCAACAGCACGAGTTACCGAGATACTCGTTTGGTAACGGTAAAAAACTAACTACAGTAATGTAACCGGATTAAACTCAAAAGCGGGCTAATCATCTCATGCCACATCACTTACGTAGTTAAGAGGAAGATCTCCCCGAGATTCTGGTAACGGTAAAAAAATCTCGGGGACTGCCGTAACGCAATCAGATTAATTCGAAGATAAATTAGTCGGTTCGTATCACGTCAAACAAATGAAGAAATTTCCCCAATATTTCGGTAACGGTTAAAAGAGGAAGATTTCCCAAATAAAGTGAAAATCTGACCTCAACCCCGAGCTCGATGCCAGGTGTTCAAGTCAGAAGGGACTTCTATTAATAGCCAAAATTGGCTAAGGACCAAAGGAAAATTTTCCACCTCCCAGACCTGTTCCCATACCCGAGAGTTTCACCAGGAGACCTCTCAATCCAGAACCGAACTGCGATACCACCTCAGGAACAAGGGCGGGCTCCAGAAACATCAGGGATAGAGCCTGGACCCGAGAGCTTCCACCACGAGACCTCTTTATCCAGAGCCGAACTGCGATACCACTCCAGGAACAAGGACGGGCTCCAGAAACATCAGCGATAGAGTCCGGAAAGATCAGATCTAGCCCGTATCACCAAAACTAGAAGCTCCCCGAAGTCGAGGTCACCTCGCAAATGCTCCAGAGACTCGTCTGTACCCTGATTGACACAGAAGAATGTCCCTAAAAGGCCGCGAGGTCAGTCGAAGCCACACCTAGCTTCAACAGGTCAGTCGAGGCCACGCCAAGCTTCGAAAAGGTCAAGGGAAGCCAGATCTAGCTCCAAGCTGGATGAAACTTCTCAGATATCAAGGTGCACCACACCATGTCATATCCAACGGCCTCTATAAAGGATCATGCTGAAAGGATACGAGGGATACACTGAATCATATCTGAAAATGTTACCTATATGCAGAACAAGTAACAAAATCCAAAAAGGAAACAAACTGATCTCCACCATGATACTCTCAATTCGGATGTTAATTCAAAGTCAATGACATTAATACAAGAAATCCCGCCCGATAAGGAGGAGACTAAGAAAATCAAGGGAGAATCAGTCTGTTGACCTACAAACTATGTATAAATAGAAAAGAAAGGAAATGATAAAAGAGACTACTATTCGACAGGCATACGACAAACAATCAACCATTCCCTAGAGAGAGTTGAGAGCAAAGATAAAAGAATTTCTGTATTTGTATACCATGCACGTTCAATAAAATATTCTTGCTTTCTTATCATTTTATAAATCATTGCTACACATATAATAAACCTTGGCCACCACCTACGTGGTAGTGGTCTCGAGGGCATTAACTGAGATTTCTCATCCCGAGCAAAATTTCCGTTAACAAGTTGTGTGATTTTCATTGCAAATTTGTTGTACTAGCTTTGATTGACATGATTAGGATTCTAGATATCTTTGTGAATGTTTTTGGATTGCCTATTCTAGATTTCTAATTACATGTTCATGAGAATTAGTTATTTTTGTTTGTAAGCTTGACTTGTGCAAAAACTAATTCTTCATAGAGTGTGTTTGATCAACTTTCTCTATTTGCTTGTGTTTACATCATTTGCATTCACTTAGATCATATGCCTTGTGAAGAGGTTGGAAGTCTCATTTCTAAGAGTGATTCTTTGATTTGAGCATTGGAAGTCTTGGCTAGAGATGGGAGGACTTGGATAGCTAAGCATTAGAAGTCTTGGCTAGGATCGGGGTGATCCGATTAATTAACCGTGGAAGTCTTGTCTAGAGTAGGGAGGACTTGGATAGGAAGTCTGCATGGTAAGTTTACTAGACCTGAGGGTAAAATAGGTGTAGTGAATCTTGTGTTGATTGCCTCTTGAGTGTGTATCTCCTATTTGTCATAGTGATTTTCTTTTTGCCGGCGGTTGTGGTATCAACCCGTGGAAGTTTCATCATTTTAAGGTTTTACCACATAAAAGTCTCTTATGTTGATTTTTGTTTTTTTTTAGTTTCTTTACTTACATTAACCTGCATTGTTTTAACACTTGCTTGATTGAATTTACTTTGACTTGTTAAAGCAATTTACTTGTCAAATGCTCTAAGTGTGCTTAACTTGGTTATGTGAAAAAGAAGTGCAAGTATTTGAGCATATTCCTATTCACCCCCCTCTAGGTAAATTTTACACTATAATTGGTTAAGGGAAGGTCTAGAGTACAAATGCTTACTTCTCAATTTGAAAGTCTTGTTTTGGATTAGGTTGAGAAGCCAGTAGACTTCCAAACTAGACTCTTGAATATCACCAACCAAAGTCAAACTTTGGGAGAGCCATATCCACAAGAGAGATTTAATTGGAAAATCTTAAGATCCTTGCCTAAGAAATTTAAAGAAAAGGTGACCACAATTAAAGAAAGCAAGAAAGTCGATCTTATGAGGGTTGATGAGCTTCTTGGGTCTCTACAAACATATGAGCTTGGGTTCGAGTCGAAGATTGAGGGTAAGGGAATAGCACTCAAGGTAACCAATGAGAAGAATGAAGATGATGTGGCTAGTATGGTGAGAACATTCAAGAAATTTCTAAGGGACATATGTTGTAAGAGAGAGGAAGTCAATAAGAATATCACTCCAAAAGAACTGGTAGGTTGCAAGGATAAATCTAAGAAGAAGCTAATTCGATGCCATTAATGCAAAGCGGTTGGATTTATCTCTACCAACCGTGCTAATGAGAAGAGAGAGTCTAAGAAAGGCTTAGCAATGGCGGCTACTTGGAATGATGTGAGTGTGAGTGATGTAGAAGAGGAAAAGGAGTCCTCAGATGATCGAGAATACACTAGCAATTACATTGCTCACCCGGCCATATATGAAGGAAGATTTGAGGATAGTAGTGAAGACTCCTCAAGTAATGAGGAAAGTGAATATTCATCAAGTAGTGAAGATAATGAAGTCTCCTCCAATCATGAGGTGATCGAAGCTTTCTCAAATCACAATGAAACGAGCTAAATGACAAGATCCTTCAACTAACTAGTGAAAATGTCAAGAAGAATGTTGAGAACAACAAGTTGAAGTTGATCAATGCCATTTTAGTGGTGATAATTAAAGCTCTCGACAATAAAAAGAAGATGTCTTTGAAGAAGATGAGCAAGCAAAGTGAAGTCATCAAGAAGCATGAAAAGACCATTGAAAAATATTTTTCAAATGTGGAGGAAAGTGCTCAAGAGCTGAATGATTTAAAAGAAGACTTTACTATGAAGTTGTTTGCCATGGAGGGAGAGATTAAGCAAAAAGAGAACACTTTGACTGTCTTGTAGACAAAGGAGTGTGAGCTTAAAGATGAAGTCAAATCTCTCAAAGAGTCTATTAATGGCATGAAAATTGAAGCCATTAAGCTTGATGAAGTTATAAAACTTGGAAAGCATTATAGAGATATGAGTGGCTTGGGTTTTGTAGAAGAAGTTAAGAAGACTCCTACAAACAAGAACAAGTCAAGAAAGTCCAAGAAAGATTAGTTCATGTATTTTTGATTGAATATCATCTTTGCTAATCTTGAAGAACATGAGTTTGAATCTAAAATCTTTTTGTGTATTTGATCTTAATTGTTGACTTCTAGATTTAATTACATGTTCTAGAACTGGAACTTCTTGATTGTAATCTCTATTTACAAAACCTAGTTCTTATTTTGTTTTTGTTTGTTGAATATGTTGAAAATGTCAAGTGTTAACTTGTTCACTTGATTTCATAGTTAGTTGTGTTAATAGCCAAAATTGGCTAAGGACTAAAGGAAAATTTTCCACCTCCCAAACCTGTTCCCATACCCGAGAGTTTCACCAGGAGACCTCTCAATCCAGAACCGAACTGCGATACCACCCCAGGAACAAGGGCGGGCTCCGAAAACATCCGGGATAAAGCCCGGACCCGAGAGCTTCCACCACGAGACCTCTCTATCCAGAGTTGAACTGCGATACCACTCCAAGAACAAGGACGGGCTCCGGAAACATCCGGGATAGAGCCCGCATCACCAAAACTAGAAGCTCCCCAAAGTCGAGGTCACCTCGCAAATGCTCCAGAGACTCGTCTGTACCTCGATTGACACAGAAGAATGTCCCTAAAAGGCCGCGAGGTCAGTCGAAGCCACACCTAGCTTCAAAAGGTCAGTCGAGGCCACACCAATCTTCGAAAAGGTCAAGGGAAGCCAGATCTGGCTCCAAGCTGGATGAAACTTCTCAGATATCAAGGTGCACCACACCATGTCATATCCAACGGCCTCTATAAAGGATCATGCTGAAAGGATACGAGGGATACACTGAATCATATCTGAAAACGTTACCTATATGCAGAACAAGTAACAAAATCCAAAAAGGAAACAAACTGATCTCAACCATGATACTCTCAATTCGGATGTTAATTCAAAGTCAATGACATTAATACAAGAAATCCCGCCCGATAAGGAGGAGACTGAGAAAATCAAGGGAGAATCAGTCTATTGACCTACAAACTATGTATAAATAGAAAAGAAAGGAAATGATAAAAGAGACTACTATTCGACAGGCATACGACAAACAATCAACCATTCCCTAGAGAGAGTTGAGAGCAAAGATAAAAGAATTTCTGTATTTGTATACCATGCACGTTCAATAAAATATTCTTGCTTTCTTATCATTTTATAAATCATTGCCACACATATAATAAACCTTGGCCACCACCTACGTGGTAGTGGTCTCGAGGGCGTTAACTGAGATTTCTCATCCCGAGCAAAATTTCCGTTAACACTTTCTGGCGCCGTTTGTGGGAAAATACCCTACACCCAATTAACCAGTTATTTGCATTTACATTTCATTTGTTTTACAGGAACTATGAGGCTCCGCTCCTCCGGTGAGGCTAACACGAAAAACCCCAAGAAAAGGGAGAAAATCTGGATATAGTAGTCAAGCTCCGATCCAGACAACCAATACGCGGGCTACTGGCCACCCTATAGTAAGCCAGGCAGCGCTCGACCAACAAGCGGCGGCCTTCGTAGAATCCATCCGCGTCCGCCTTCTCGCTGAAGGAATCACGATCCAGCCAACCAACCTGAATGATCAGGGAGATTCGAGCAGGCTCGAAGCTAGGCCACCTGCTTTCGATCGCCTAGGACCTCCTTTTCTAGAGTCGGCTCAAGATAGATCAGGGCCCCAACGTTCGATCCGAGATAGGCTGGGACCCATGCCCCCAGTTCCGAAAAGACTTTCACAATATCAACCCAGGCTAGTTAAGTCTGCCGCAGATGCTTTTACCAAGAAGCCACGAGGGCTATCTCATCCAACTATATCCAGGAGAACTGCCCGGGCCCTAGAGGAGGAAAGTAGACAAACCCCTCGAGTGGATCATATCCAGGAGGAGGACCAGATAGAAATTGTCAGTTCATCAGAAAGATTCGACAGTGAGGAATCTGAGGTTAACTCGAAGAGACCTGGGAACAAACGACAAAGGGATCAGCTGGCAAAGCTACAAAAAGAGGTCCAGCAGATAAGGAAGGGAAAGAATAAGGAGGATAAAAAGGATCCCCTGAGCGAGATGAACCCTCCCTTCACTAGGAGGATCCGGGAAGCAGAGCTCCCCCTAAAATTCAAAATGCCAGCAGATAAGTTCTCTGGAGCGGAAGATCTTCTAAGCCACCTAGAGAGTTTCGTTCAACAGATAGAGGTCCAGAACACTACCAGAGCAGCTATGTGCAGAATGTTTCCAACGACCTTGACCGACTACGCGAAAACCTGGTTCAGGAAACTGCCCGTTGGTAGCGTGGATTCTTTCACGAAATTATCAACAGATTTTTGCTCACAATTCCAAGGAGTCAAACCTCGCCCGAAAGATCCCATACACCTCCAATATATGATCCAGGAACGGAGTGAAACTCTTCGATCGTACGTGGAGCGATTTCACAAGGAGGTCATACAAACGGGAGTCTTCATTGAAAAAGAAACCCTCGCCAACTTCAGGCGAAATCTATGAGAAGGAAAGCTTTTCCGTTCCTTCGCCAAGAGACCTCCCGAGACTTACCAGGAGGCCTATGACCGGGCTCTTGAGCAGGTCGAGATCGACGAACAACTCAAGGTCAAGATGGAACACGACTACATGAGAACGGCAAAGCGTCTGAAGAAAGAAGCTCCCAAATTTGAGCCAGTGCAGAAAACTCAGAATAAACCTCCCAACGGGTCGACCTATCGCCTCCCTGCTCCTCTGCATAGGCCAGAAAGATATCCAGCAAAATGAACCCCTCCCCGGGCTTGCTGCCTCCCAGGACCGTGGCTTCAGTAATGTAAGGGGAAAAATGGTATGACTACTACACCCCTTTAAATGCTTCCAGGGAAATAGTCTACCTTGCCATACAAGATAAAGGGTTGCTCCAAAAGCCCGCTCCAATGAAGGCCCCAGCTTACAGGAGAAACCGGTACAAGTACTGCGACTTCCACGAAGACATGGGCCACAACACCTCGGAGTGCTATAATTTGCGCAACCAGATTGAGGGCCTGATAAGGGGAGGATGCCTGATTGAGTTCTTACAACAGGTCAGAGATAATATCAGGACTGGAAGGGAGGTACAAGCTAAAATTCACGAGGACGCAGAAAAGAGGAAAGGGGAACAGGCTGACTTGATGCAACAGATCCAGGTGATACACACTATCAGCGGAGGTCCTACATTGGCCGGCATTTCCAATAACTCCCGAAAAAACCACGCAAGAAAGGTTCCCAGCATCGGAGAGAGCCGAGGGATCTTCGAAGTCAGCCAGAGCCCGACAGAGCCCTCCCAATCAGCTCAGATCGTATTCACCGAAGCAGATGTCTTCAACACTGTGCAACCTCATAATGATCCTATGGTAATCACGATACAGATCGCCAATTGTCTGGTCCATCGCGTGCTCATGGATACAGGTAGCAGTGTAGATATCCTCTTCAAGGATACCCTGGAAAAATTGAACCTGAAGCAACGTTGTTACAATAGCTGTACCACTCCGCTTTACGGTTTCATTGGGGACTCGATCATACCAGTGGGGTCAATGATCCTCCCAGTAATTATCGGGATCACCCCGCTCCAACAGAATGTTATGACCAACTTTGTTGTGGTGGACACTCCATCGGTCTACAACGCCATCCTAGGGAGACCTTTCCTGTCCTCCTTGAAGGGAGTCTTGTCCATATATCACAACGTCTTGAAATTCCCGGTTGGAACAAAGTGAGAGAGGTATGTGGAGACCAGCAGGCAGTCAGGAAATGCTATGCAGTATCTGCCAATCCTATAGCCCTAGCGAAGCAGTGTGTACAGGTGACATTGATCCAGGAAGACATGGATACATCCCGGATAATCCAAGAGGTGAAGGAGCCGCGGAACATCCTGGGCATCCGGAGGACGAACCTATCATGCCCTACGGGGAAGAACGGAGTAAGGAATGGGCCATCGGGCAGCCCGTAGACAAACTAGAAGAGATACCTATCAGGAATAACGACCCCTCCAAGGTCTTCAAGGTCGGAGCCACCCTTGATCCAGAAATAAAAAGAGGACTGATTGACCTTCTCAGGGAATTCAGCGACATCTTCGCCTGGAACCATGATGAAATGCCTGGAATCCCGGCATCGTTGGCCACCCACCGACTAGCAGTAGATCCAACAGTTAAGCCCGTCAAGCAGAAGAGGCGTCACTTCAACGCTGATAGGAACGCGGCGATGCAGGAAGAGGTTGATAAATTGATCAAAGCAGGGTTCGTCAGAGAGGTACGTTACCCCGAATGGATCGCCAACATGGTCATGGTCATGGTCATAAAGGCGAATGGGAAATGGCGTATGTGTGTCGATTACACCGACCTCAACCGAGCTTGTCCGAAAGACAGTTTTCCTTTACCAAAGATCGACCAGCTGGTTGACTCCACATCCGGAAATAAACTTTTGAGTTTTATAGACGCATTCTCAGGATACAACCAAACTAAAATGCACCCGGATGACCAAGATAAGACCAGTTTCATTACTAGGCAGGGCTTATACTGCTACAAGGTGATGCAGTTTGGTTTGAAGAATGCAGGGGCCACATACCAACGGCTGGTTAACAAGCTGTTCAAGCCCGAGATAGGAAGGACGATGGAGATGTACATCGACAACATGATCATGAAATCCCCAACCACAAAGGGACATCAGGAAGACATTCGCAAAACCTTCCTCATACCGAGGGAAAACCAGATGCGTTTGAACCCCTCTAAATGTGCCATTGGGGTAACGGCAGGGAGGTTTATGGGCTTCATGGTTCATGAGAGATGTATAGAAGCCAACCTAGAAAAAAACAAAGCTATCTTGGACTTGGAATCCCCGACCTCGCTCAAGCAAGTACAGATTCTGACTGGATGGGTGGCGGCACTCAACAGGTTTATCTCTCGCTCCACCGATAAATGTCTCCCCTTCTTCAAGGCCATCAAACAAGGGAAGAACATGAAATGGAGCCAGGAGAGCGAACAGGCGTTTCAAGCTTTAAAAGAGTACCTAACAAGCCCCCTATTGTTAGTCAAGCCTGTTCTCGGAGATGAGTTGCAGATCTACCTAGCCGTATCAGAAACTGCAGTAAGCGGGGCTTTGGCCAAGGATTGTAGCGACGGTTTTCAAAGACCCATATACTATGTGAGTCATGCTTTGACCAAATTAGAAAGGAATTACATTCGCTTATGCTCTGGTGATCTCAGTGAGGAAACTCCGTCCCTATTTTCAAGCTCACACAATAGCAGTGGTGACAGACCAACCCCTCCGCCAATTCTTGCAAAGACCAGACATGTCAGGGAGGCTAGTCCTATGAGCAATAGAGCTCACTCAGTTCGACCTAAAGTATAAGCCTCGGACTATGATTAAGGCACAGGCTTTGGCCCACTTCATGGCAGAATTCTCAGCGATCCCAGATCCAGATGATCCCTTAGTATCAAACGAGGTCCCAGAGAAGATATCCGAGGTCTAGAATTGGCCGGAAGGCTACAAGCCATGGATCCTCTTTTCAGATTGAGCATTCGGACGAGCCGGGGGAGGAGCTGGCATAGTTTTAATAGATCCGAAGGGGACTGAATTCTGTCACTGTTTCAGATTCGAGTTTAAAGCTACCAACAACGAAGCGAAATATGAAGCCCTCCTAGCCGGGATGAAGGTAGCCATTGAACTAAAGGCCGACTACCTGCAGATCAAGAGCGATTCGTTGCTTGTTGTAAACAAGGTGACTAGGGTCTACCAGGCAAAGGGAGATAATATGGCTGCCTACCTAAATCTAGCTCGGCTGCTAAAAAGCAAATTTAAGGGACTCAAGATCGATCAGGTGCCTCGACACCAAAACCATCGAGCAGATGTTCTGGCTAAAATAGCGGCGAACGGAGGCCAATCCCTACCAAGGGGAATTCCCCTCCCAGTAATCACCCAGCCAAGCATAGCCACAAACGGAGAAATTTGTTCCCTGGATCACCTGCCTTGCTGGATGGACCCAATTGTCGCTTACCTCCTTGAAGGAGAGCTTCCCGAAGAGCCCGGCCAAGCCCGAAGAATTAAGAGACTCTCGGTTCGATACTGTATGGTGGACGGATACCTCTACATGAGGGGCAGATCCCTCCCCTTACTTAGGTGCTTGCATCCCGATGATGCTAAGTGGGAACTGAGAGAGGTCCACTCTGGGGACTGTGGGAACCACATAGGTGGGGAAGCTCTAGCCTATCAGGTGCTTCGTATGGGGTACTATTAGCCGACCATCCACCAAGACGTAAAGAGTTTTGTGCAATCATGCGAACCTTGTCAAAGAACTTCAAATTTGAACCACCAGCCACCCGAGCTACTGTCGTCCCTCAGTTCACCTTACCCCTTTGCCATATGGGGAATCGACCTAATTGGGCCACTTCCTAACGCTCATAGACAGATGAAACATGCTATCGTAGCTATCGACTACTTTACAAGATGGGTCGAGGCAGGACCTCTTTCTCGAATATCAGAAAAGAATACAACCAAGTTCATCAAGACTAACGTGGTATGCAGATTCGGGACCCCTCTCATCATTATAGCCGACCTAGGAAAGCAATTCGACAACACCCGGTTCAAAGAATTCTGCAAGGGATTGGGGATCGACCTCAGACTCGCTTCCGTTGCTCATCCCCATACTAACGGGCTGGTAGAATCCACCAGCAAGACTATTAAGAAACTTCTGAAAAAGAAGCTACAACAGAAGAAAGGCAAGTGGGCCGAAGAGCTACCAAAGGTCCTCTGGGCATACCAGACTACAAAAAGAACAGCTACCGGGGAGACACCTTACTCCCTGGCTTTTGGGGTTGAAGCAGTCCTCCCCATCGAGCATAAGTTGACCTCGTTCAGGGTACAGCACTTTGAGCCCGAAAGCAACGAAGTCAAGCTCCGGGCTAATCTAGACCTCTTAGAAGAGAAACAAGACCGGGTAGCAGAGAAAGTAGCGATCTACCATAGCAAGATTGCTAGATACTTCAACCAAAAGGTTAGAGCCCGAAAATTCAAAGAAGGGGATCTGGTACTTAGGAAGGTGACCTTGAACACTCGGAAAAGGTCGGATGGAGTCTTAAGTCCAAATTGGGAAGGACCATATTTGGTAAAGCTAGTTGTTCGCAATGGAGCTTATAAACTCGAAGACATGGACGGACGATCCATCAACCACACTTGGAATGCAGATCATTTGAAGAAATTCTACCCCTGAAAGGAGCTCTCAAGCAGACTACCCCCACTTAGTTTTCATTACAGATCCTAATAAAGATGTACTACATCTCAATCATCAATAAAGTCATTTTCCTTTTCTCTTCCATCTTTGTCTCCAACTATATTCAACATTAGTGACTATACCCTTGTATGGGAATTCGACATAAACCTCTCGAGACCAGGAAATAGCTCGATATCCCTTCTGATGCCTTGGTCGGGCTACCACCCCCAAGAAGGATCTGAGTGTAAGAGCATAGTTGTCCTCCAGATCTCGAGACCAGGAAATAGCTCGATAGCCCTCCTGATGCCTTTGTCGGGCTACCACCCCCAAGAAGGATCTGAGTGTAAAAGCATAGTTGCCGTCCAGATCTCAAAGACTAGGAAATAGCTAAGTAGCCCTCTTGATGTCTTGGTTGGGTTATTACCCCATAAAATATATATATATACACATATATATATATATATATATGTATAATGTTTGCTTTCGTGTGCAGGATCAAAACCATTATAATTCCCTACACCAATCTAAATTGTTGCTACAGATGCTACTCTGAATCCCAGTCAAGACCAGAAATAAAAGAAAAAGTTCTCAAAAGAGCGCTTCTATTTATCATTAAGGACAATGGGAGCCTACCCCCCGATAAGGCTACATCCAAATGAGGAGCCCAGCCCCCGAACTCGGGCTACAAAAAGAAGAAGAAAAAGGAAAAACTAATAAGGGCAAAACGGGGTGCCCACCTTCTTTTCCGGGCTATCAGAAACAAGTCATGATGAAACGCTTTAAACTTTGGGACTCTCATGGCTCCCCTCCACTGGCCCTCCTTCCTCTTGCTGATCCTCGCCATCAACCCCCTCTATAGATAGCTGTCCATCTTGGTTATCCTCGCCGACTGCTCCTCCATCTAGAGGCTCCATCAGTTGATCAGCTGGATCTTCCTCCAAAACCTCATTAATTACGTCCATAACCTTAGGCGGGATAGCCGCGTCAAGAAGGGCAGCCATGGACCCCTTCTAGCTCCTATCGACCTCCATCTCTATTAAAGGAGGATCCTCAGATGGGCTCCTAACCTCTTCACCAGCTCCCGACTGATCCTCCTCGGATCGAGAAGACATCACTTTACTGGAAGACTCCCCAGGACCTGAGATTGTAAAAGTAGGAAAAAGGAATGAAGGATCTGCCTGAACGGGCTGCTTCCCAGCTACTGCTGGGCTCAAAGGGATCACCTTGTCGCCTTCAGGGCGAGATAACTCAGCAGCCTTGAGCATTATTTCCTATATATCCTAGCCAGCAATAGATGATAAATCAAAGGGAGGAGAAAGAGCTTCCGCTGCCTGAAAGGAAGCATAGAAATACCCGTCGCTGAAGGAGGTCTCCGCATCAGCTTGCAGCTTGGTCACCTGAGTAGTCAGATACTGGTTCTCAAGGTCCAACTTTTTAGCCTCAGATCTCCAGGAATCCCCCTTCCTAGCCCGCCGGAGAGATTGAAGACGCTCTTGATCATAAGATTGCTTCACCCTCTCATGATCGCAGCGAAGCTTAGAAATCTCGGCCTCGACTTTTCCCTGGCTGAAAGTCACCTCCTCCACTAAAAACCGAGCCTGCTTGAGTAGTTCCCAAGCTTTCTCGGCTTCAGCTTCGGCTTTTATAGCCCGATAAAAAAGGAGGGCTACCTGCTGGCCCATCGCGACATTAAGCTTGAAGGCCCATAAAATACAGAACCCGAGTTAGAAACTGAACGAATTAACAAGAGTAGCATGAAGGAAATACAATTACCTCAGCTAAAATAGCAGACCCCTTGGTTATAAGGACGCCCACGGGCATAGAAGCCATCTTGGAGATCCCACCACCCGGACAGGACGCTACGAATTGCTCCAAGACCTCATCCTGCCCTGTCGAGCTCGACTGAGGCCGGGAGCGGATGGAAGGAACCTTCGCGACACCTTTCCTAGAAGCAATACCTTTCCTAGGAACCTCCGAGGCTTTGGTTGTTGGAAGTACAGCGGACTCAGGTGTATGAGTCGAAGGGGTAGCAACTTTAGCGGCAATGGCTGAGGGGGCAGAAGCAGCCAGGCCAACCACCTGGGGAGCTTTACCCAAAGCTCGAAAAGCCCGCGAGGCAAGAGTGGCCATCTTAGACCCAGCCGGAGAGATAGACGAAGCCAGAGCTGGTTCGACTCTAGAGGAGGGAAGAGAAATTCCACCTGGAGGGGAGCATGAGACGTGACGGGTGGCCGGCACCACGACAAAAACTGTGAATAGGCAGATAAAAAAAATGTTAGAACCAAGCTAAGTAATAAGGCGAAGCAACTCAAGGACACTTATGAGGAATAGCCTCTGAAATCCACAAATACTTGTTCACCCTACGAGGATCAAAAGCTTCAGCATTAGGGAACTTCAGATTCAGATAATTTTGGGCTAGAATAGCCTTTAGGACGGCTTCGGACTCAAAAGGCAGGGAGTCCCGGTCCCAGGAGGGCTTGTCACTGAAAGCCGTAGGAACCTCGAATTCATGCCCTCCGATGAAAATCGAGGTCCCCCAGTCATCCCCCGCCAGGATCCATTCTTCTTTCCACGCGGGGTTCTTCTTCGAAGCACCAGGAACGATGAACTTGAGCTTGTTCTTGGCTTTGGCATAGAACTGGCCTCGAGGAGCCCCAGACAAGCTCCCAATCAGGAAAAGATAAGTCAGCTCCTCTACACCTAGCTCCCTTGTCACCTTGCTCATCTGGCATTGTTCCCTCTATAATACAAGGAAACCAATCAGATGCCTCCAGAAGCCAGGCGTCAACTGGAGGGGAGCGAGCTGGATGACGTTGAGAGCCTGCCGAAGGGTAGGATGAAGGGGAAGCCTGACCCTGTTCTCGAGAACGGCCACATGAATCGGAAGCACGCCTTTAGGGGAATTGAAGAACTCGTAGTTTTTGGGAGGCACCGAGATAGATACACTGTCAGGGATGCCAAACTTTGACCTCAAGTGATCAATCGACACCAGGTCAACGGTGGAATCTAGGACAACCGGGAAATCATAAGGAGGGAGCCTCTCCACAAGGGAACCAGGAGCCGAGACCCGACACTTCCCCATGGCACAATCGAACGTTTCTTTGTCGGAGTCATCATCGACGATATCCAAAGGGTGGTCGGGATTGTTGGATAACCCAGTCCCGATGGATACATTCCTACTCGACCGCAGACGTTGCGAGGTGGGCAGGGAATCATCGCCGTCAGAACTCCTCCTAGCCCACTTCCCTAGAGTAAGACTGATGACCTCCTCACCATCGAGTGTGGAATCAGCTGAGTCGCGACTGTTTTTTGACATTGTAGAAGCCAAAAATGACGAAGAAGGAAGATAGAAGCAAGCTTGGAGGAAAAGCTATGGAAATATTTCTCAGCAAAATATGTTTTAGCTCGAAGAGATGTGAGGAAGATGAGGAGGAAAACAGACATATATATAGGCAAGAGGGCAACAGCACGAGTTACCGAGATACTCGTTTGGTAACGGTAAAAAACTAACTACAGTAATGTAACCGGATTAAACTCAAAAGCGGACTAATCATCTCATGCCACATCACTTACGTAGTTAAGAGGAAGATCTCCCCGAGATTCTGGTAACGGTAAAAAAATCTCGGGGACTGCCGTAACGCAATCAGATTAATTCGAAGATAAATTAGTCGGTTCGCATCACGTCACACAAATGAAGAAATTTCCCCAATATTTCGGTAACGGTTAAAAGAGGAAGATTTCCCAAATAAAGTGAAAATCTGACCTCAACCCCGAGCTCGATGCCCGGTGTTCAAGTCAGAGGGGACTTCTATTAATAGCCAAAATTGGCTAAGGACCAAAGGAAAATATTCCACCTCCCAGACCTGTTCCCATACCCGAGAGTTTCACCAGGAGACCTCTCAATCCAGAACCGAACTGCGATACCACCCCAGGAACAAGGGTGGGCTCCAGAAACATCAGGGATAGAGCCCGGGCCGGAGAGCTTCCACCAGGAGACCTCTTTATCCAGAGCCAAACTGCTATACCACTCCAGGAACAAGGACGGGCTCCGGAAACATCAGCGATAGAGTCCGAAAAGATCAGATCTAGCCAGTATCACCAAAACTAGAAGCTCCCCGAAGTCGAGGTCACCTCGCAAATGCTCCAGAGACTCGTCTGTACCTTGATTGACACAGAAGAATGTCCCTAAAAGGCCGTGAGGTCAGTCGAAGCCACACCTAGCTTCAAAAGGTCAGTCGAGGCCACGCCAAGTTTCGAAAAGGTCAAAGGAAGCCAGATCTGGCTCCAAGCTGGATGAAACTTCTCAGATATCAAGGTGCACCACACCATGTCATATCCAACGGCCTCTATAAAGGATCATGCTGAAAGGATACGAGGGATACACTGAATCATATCTGAAAATGTTACCTATATGCAGAACAAGTAACAAAATCCAAAAAGGAAACAAACTGATCTCCACCATGATACTCTCAATTCGGATGTTAATTCAAAGTCAATGACATTAATACAAGAAATCCCGCCCGATAAGGAGGAGACTGAGAAAATCAAGGGAGAATCAGTCTATTGACCTACAAACTATGTATAAATAGAAAAGAAAGGAAATGATAAAAGAGACTACTATTCGACAGGCATACGACAAACAATCAACCATTCCCTAGAGAGAGTTGAGAGCAAAGATAAAAGAATTTCTGTATTTGTATACCATGCACGTTCAATAAAATATTCTTGCTTTCTTATCATTTTATAAATCATTGCTACACATATAATAAACCTTGGCCACCACCTACGTGGTAGTGGTCTCGAGGGCGTTAACTGAGATTTCTCATCCCGAGCAAAATTTCCGTTAACAAGTTGTGTGATTTTCATTACAAATTTGTTGTACTAGCTTTGATTGACATGATTAGGATTCTAGATATCTTTGTGAATGTTTTTGGATTGCCTATTCTAGATTTCTAATTACATGTTCATAAGAATTAGTTATTTTTGTTTGTAAGCTTGACTTGTGCAAAAACTAATTCTTCATAGAGTATGTTTGATCAACTTTCTCTATTTGCTTGTGTTTACATCATTTGCATTCACTTAGATCATATGCCTTGTGAAGAGGTTGGAAGTCTCATTTCTAAGAGTGATTCTTTGATTTGAGCATTGGAAGTCTTGGCTAGAGATGGGAGGACTTGGATAGCTAAGCATTAGAAGTCTTGGCTAGGATCGGGGTGATCCGGTTAATTAACCGTGGAAGTCTTGTCTAGAGTAGGGAGGACTTGGATAGGAAGTCTGCATGGTAAGTTCACTAGACCTGAGGGTAAAATAGGTGTAGTGAATCTTGTGTTGATTGCCTCTTGAGTGTGTATCTCCTATTTGTCATAGTGATTTTCTTTTTGCCGGCGGTTGTGGTATCAACCCGTGGAAGTTTCATCATTTTAAGGTTTTACCACATAAAAGTCTCTTATGTTGATTTTTGTTTTTTTTATAGTTTCTTTACTTACATTAACCTGCATTGTTTTAACACTTGCTTGATTGAATTTACTTTGACTTGTTAAAGCAATTTACTTGTCAAATGCTCTAAGTGTGCTTAACTTGGTTATGTGAAAAAGAAGTGCAAGTATTTGAGCATATTCCTATTCACCCCCCTCTAGGTAAATTTTACACTATAATTGGTTAAGGGAAGGTCTAGAGTACAAATGCTTACTTCTCAATTTGAAAGTCTTGTTTTGGATTAGGTTGAGAAGCCAGTAGACTTCCAAACTAGACTCTTGAATATCACCAACCAAAGTCAAACTTTGGGAGAGCCATATCCACAAGAGAGATTTAATTGGAAAATCTTAAGATCCTTGCCTAAGAAATTTAAAGAAAAGGTGACCACAATTAAAGAAACCAAGAACGTCGATCTTATGAGGGTTGATGAGCTTCTTGGGTCTCTACAAACATATGAGCTTGGGTTCGAGTCGAAGATTGAGGGTAAGGGAATAGCACTCAAGGTAACCAATGAGAAGAATGAAGATGATGTGGCTAGTATGGTGAGAACATTCAAGAAATTTCTAAGGGACATATGTTGTAAGAGAGAGGAAGTCAATAAGAATATAACTCCATAAGAACTGGTAGGTTGCAAGGATAACCAAGATCTTGCTGATCAGCAGGAGGAGCCTCTGAATGGAGGGATGGTTGGCGAGGATAAGGGTTGAAGAACGAAAGGGGACTCAAAGGAGGAAGAAAGGGGTCATGCACCCTTTCCTGTGGAGGAGCGTGGGCCTCACGGGAAAGGCTGCCTTCTGTCCCCGTGGAGGCCACGTGCCTCCATGGGATGCAAAGGTGGCACCCTTCTATTTGTTGGTTGTTTCCCTCTCTTCCTTTTCCTTTAAATACCTCATTTCCCTCTCTTTTTATTTGAAGAAGTTGATGTAAAAAGAAAAAAACTTATGCAGAAATTTTCTCTCAAAATTTTCTCAATTTTCGACCACCAAAACTCTCTCAAATCAACTCCGATTTTAGATTTTCAAAAGCCTAAAGTGATGGCCTTGAAGAGCGGAACAAGTTCCAATCTATTTCAGAGTCAAAACATGTCCAGAGTTTTCATGATGATCTGATTTACACTTGCGAGTCATTGTATATAAGTGAATCATTTTTCTTTCATTTTTTCTTTTATGATCTACTTGATGAATCTTCTTATATGATTTGAGAAAAAATGTTTAGAAATTTTTCGATTCCAATTTAGGACTTGTTTGATTAATTTATCGAGATTAGTTCATGTGTTTTTGATTGAATATCATCTTTGCTAATCTTGAAGAACATGAGTTTGAATCTAGAATCTTTTTGTGTATTTGATCTTAATTGTTGACTTCTAGATTTAATTACATGTTCTAGAACTAGAACTTCTTGATTGTAATCTCTATTTTCTAAACCTTGTTCTTATTTTGTTTTTGTTTGTTGAATATTTTGAAAACCTCAAGTGTTAACTTGTTCACTTGATTTCAAAGTTAGTTGTATGATTTTCATTGAAAATTTGTTATACTATCTTTAATTGACATGATTAGGATTCTAGATATCTTTGTGAATGTTTTTGGATTGCCTATTCTAGATTTCTAATTACATGTTCATAAGAATTAGTTATTTTTGTTTGTAGGCTTAACTTGTGTTGATAGGGAAATTCGCTATGGGTGAAAATTTCGATCAGCACCCTCAACCTGATACCCCGGAGGTTGCAGCGGGGATAGGTACTTCGTACCGTGATTTTTGTAAGGTGAAATAGTATGGTGTAGCAGTAGGTAGGAGAAAAATCATCCTGCCCAGCTAGTGCAGTAGGCTGGTACCTGGTCTTGGTTTTTGGTCTTGGTACCTGGTCACCTGTCTAGATGCCCTCCATAATTCCCTGACCTAAATAACGTGCAAGGAGAGGTACATGAGAGTTAGGACCAACGGGGTTGGTGCCTAGCTCACATAAATGCATAATAAAGGAGATAGATGGGAGAATAACAATTATTTGATAGAATTAGATTGACCTAGGGGGAAAAAGCATCATGAATGATAATATGCTGAAAAACCCTTAGGTAGTATCCATAGGAAGGAGAAAGACCCTTATTTATATTTATATATCACGAGAGGTGCTCCAAAGAGCTTACATAAGTACATACTGGGACTTGGCAGGTCGTAGTTGGAGGGGTACAACCTGGTACCGATACATTCATGGTGAAAATTGATATAGACGGTACAATGGTGTTGTAGAAGGAATCTTGGCAAGGTATTTCTGATATTGTAGACGATGGAGAACTGTCCTCTCTCTTGTTGGTTTCTAGATTCGTTCTATAATTTTTTTAGATTGGAGATTTAAGAAAGCTTGGAGATCCGAGTTTTATGATTGGAGTCTCTTTCTTGGAGAGTGCTTTGTCATATTTATATCTTCTCTTTCTTGTTGCCCACTCCATAAATTTAGTTAATCAATTCGCAATCATAGGAACATTGATTTGGCAATGATGGAGTTGACTCTCATTAATGGCTTTGTGAATGGCCATTAAAGAGTTGTTTGATCAACTTGCTCTATTTGCTTTTGTTTGCATCATTTGCATTCACTTAGATCATATGCCTAGTGAAGAGGTTGGAAGTCTCATTTCTAAGAGTGATTCTTTGATTTGAACATTGGAAGTCTTGGCTAGAGACTAGAGGACTTGGATAGCTAAGTATTGGAAGTCTTGGCTAGGATCGGGGTGATCTGGATAGCTAAGCGTGGAAGTCTTGTATAGAGTCGGGAAGACTTGGATAGACAAGCAAGAAATCTTCCTAGAGACGTGAGGTCTTGGATAGGAAGTCGGAATAGTAAGTTCACTAGGCCTGAGGGTAAAATAGGTGTAGATAGCTTGGAGAGTGAATCTTGTGTTGATTGACTCTTGAGTGTGTGTCTCCTATTTGTCGTTGTGATTTACTTTTTGCCGGAGGTTGTGGTATCAACCTGTGGATGTTTCCTCATTTTGAGGTTTTACCACGTAAAAGTCTCTTGTTTTGATTTTTGTATATTTTTAGTTCTTTATTTACATTAACTTGTTTTGTTTTAACACTTGCTTGATTGTATTACTTTGACATGTTAAAGCAATTTACTTGTTAAATGTTGTAAGTGTGCTTTACTTGGTTGTGTGAAAAAGAAGTGCAAGTATTTGAGCATATACCTATTCACCCCCCCCCCCCCCCCCCCCCCCCCCCCCCCCCCCCCTAGGTATATTTTACACTATGGGAATTTCAGTAATCATGACCACAAAAATATTCGTGGTAAGAACCTCAATTTCCATGATTGGGGATGTTTGTGTAACGGGTAGCATAGGTTCTCCAAGTGTGATTTTCTCGAAGACATGCTTCTTGTCATCTCATGAGCTTCAAGAGGTAGTTCACTTGTGCTTAATTCTCTTTGAAGAGGTTTAGTTGCACACACTCACATCTCATACATTTTTTCATTGCTTATATGTGTGCATCCATTACATATCTCACACTTGCACCTCTTTGTTAGACTTATGTGTGGTTGTGTGTTATGCTTTCGTTTCCTAAGTATGTTTGGAAACGTCAACACTTGCATGATGGTTTGCTTGTCTAAGCGTGTTGTGTGACCACTAGAGAGGTCCATTTACGCTCTCTTGGATTGGTATTGGGTTACATGATCTTATACCATGAGTTTGGGCAATCTTGTTGCTGTCCAAATCTGACCATTGGTCACTCAAATGACCATATCTCTTTCTACAAATATCAAAATTTCTTTTTGTAAAAAAGGGAAGAAAGTATACTTCTATACCTTTCCAATGGTATATTATACAAAAGGTTTCGATGTCGTTTAGTCATGTTTTGGGTCGCTCGAAACTGGAGCTGTTGTGCTGTCGCGTTTTTTACCCAAGAGCAAAGCGACCTTGATGCGACCTGACCTCCAGGTCGCCCTAATGTAACTTTTTGTCGCTAGAAATAAAATTTTCCTTGTCTAAAACGATGTGGCTTCACTTGGATCATATAAATACATCATCTTCTTCCCCAATCAGACCTAGAGCTCTGAAATTTATATTCCTAGTGAGAGAAATTAACTCCAAGAGAGAGAGACAGCTCCAAGAACCCACCTTTACTCAACCAAACACCAATCCATGTGCATTTAGCATCTCACAAGCATCATCTCATCATGGATTCTTCTTGTGTTCTTTGACTAGGTAATTTCTACATGTCCGAGAATCTCTTATTTCATTATTATGACATGTTTGCCAAGGATTAACATTTATTTGTTGATTAAATGCATGTCTCTTTGCTTAATGTTGTTTCTAATATGTTTGAGACATTGAATTTTAGTTGAGTTTGGTTTTCATTGGTAGCTAGAATTTAGAACCATTTTTCCCTCTAGTTAAATATCTATGCTTTGCATTTAGATATTGTTGATTAGGACTCCTTGATTGCTTTTGTTAATTGCATTTATTGTCCTTGCCATTTTGCGTGACAACATGTGTTGATATGGCTTTGTTTGATGACTAGATTGTAGACTTGCATATCTATATCTAGTTAAGTTTTATGTGCATTCATATAGACATTGATATCTAGTATTTGTACTTATTGACATCATATAATCCTTAGATAAGCATTTGGTGTTGCCTAGCATTATTTGCATTTTGAATATTAATATATTCACATAGGTTGTTGATCTCTTCTTGAGAGTTAAGTCTTGTGACTACTGGTGTGTAGTGAACAAGTAAGTTAAGTCTTGCAACCAAGGTGCGGTTGGCAAGCAAAGTGATCAAGAATTCACTATAAAGGCCCGTTGGGTAGTAGTAGTGGGTTAGTGACTGAGAATGGTGTGACTAGAGGTCAACCTAGGTTGTAAACATCATTACAACAGTGGATTTGAGGATCGGTGAGGCTAGAAGGATAGCCCGTGGTTTTTCCCTTGTTGAAGGGTTTCCACGTAAAAAATCAAGTGTCTTTTAATTTTCGCATTTATACTTGATTTTATATTGTTTGTTTATTGAGTGAATTTTTAATATTGACTAATCAAGAAAAATTGATAATTAACTTGATTCCAACCTATTCACCCCCCCTCTAGGTTATCAGACACACGCTTAAAGTGTATTTTCACGACCGCATCAACACCTCGAGCATGGATTCAATCATGCTTTTAATACGACCTCTAAGTATGGAAGTGGGGAGAGTAGCCTAGTCCTCGATTGCTACTCTCCGAGGGTGTATCACATAAGCAACGACCAAGGACCGCATTAAGCACGAATATAAAAGGTTCAACCATCGATCCCTACTTACATGTAACGTGTAAGCAACAACCAATGGTAGCATTAAGCATAAAAACTGACCCTCGATAGCTACCCACTGTTCGTGTGCTGAGTACGCTGTTAGGGTTTTTGCCCTAAAGCTTGTGTTAACGGAAAAATCCACCCAAGGTGAAAATCTCAATCACCACCCTCGACCTGTTACCCAGGAGGTCGCAGCGGGTGTGGTAGGTACTTCGTACCGTGGTTCTGGTAAGGTGAAAGCAAGATAGATGCCGTGGTAGGAGAACAATCATCCCTCCCATCTGGTGGAGTAGGATGGTACCCAATCTTGGTATCTGATCCTGGTACCTGATCACCTCTCTAGGTGCCCTCTATAATTCCCAAACCTAGATATCATGCAAGGAGAGGTGCAAGAGAGCTAGGACCAGTAGGGGTCGGTGCCTAGTTCACATACATGCTTAATAAAAGAGATAGATGGGAGAATGACAATTCTTTTAGTAGTGGTGGACTGACCTAGGGGGAAAAAGCATCACAATTGATCACATGCTGAAAAACCCCCAGGCAGTATCCATTGGAAGGGAGAAAGATCCTTCTTTATATTTATATATCTCGAGAGGTGCTCTGGAGAACTTACATTAGTACAAACCGAGTCCTGATAGGTCACAGTCAGAGGGGTACCATTTGGTACCAGTACATTCATGGCGAAAACGGACATACATAGCAGTCGATACAATGGTGGTGTAGAGGGAATTCGGGAAGGGTCCCTTTTACACTCCAGGCGATGGCGATCTCATATTCCTAGTGGAGAAGTGGGTGAAATCTGGGATCAGAGACATCTTGGAGATATGAAGATTTAGGAGAGCTGTTGGTGAATGTTGGAGAGAATGTCAGGGAGTTGAAATGTTGGGGAATCGACCGGAGAAAATGTCTGAACCCTTGAGATGGAGAAATTCGAGAGAGTTGGTGGCGTAGTCAGAACCCTAGCTGGTGAACTGTGTTTATTGTTCGAACCTCTTTCTTGGAGAGAACTTGGTCATATTTATATTTTCTGCTCATCCTTGTTGCCCACTCCATTGGTTTATTGACATTAATGAGTTGAATATCTTCTCATTGATGGAGTTGAATATCTTCTCATTGATGGAGTTGAATATCTCCATTAATAGAGTTGACTGCTTCCTTCATTAATGGCGTAGTGAATGGCCATTAATGGAGTTGACTGATTCCCTCATTAATGGAGTTGTGAATGACCATTAATGGAGTTGACTGATTCCCTCATTAATGGTGTTGATTATCTCCATTAATTACCAGAGAGGTCAGCTTTCTCTTTTACGTTGCTTGAAGGAGAATTCTGACTCTCTATCCCGGTGGTATGGTACACTGGTGTACCAGAGTGCATACTGGAGTGGCGCTTGTTCTAGCATGCTGGTACCTCTTTCTAGTTCCATTCTTCTTACTTGGTGGGTAGGATACACATTTTGGTTAGATCCTGGACTGCTATCGCGGCACTTGGGTACCGGGTAGATGTCGCGGTACCTAGGTACCAGGTAGGAGGTATCGTGGTACCTAGGAAACAGGTAGGAGGTATCATGGTTTAGCCTTGCTTGGTACTTGGTAAATTGTGAGACGTGGTACTGACTTCTTTCCGATTCATGGTGTAGAGCATCCCCTTATCTATGTACCGGTCCCGATCTAGGTCCTACCAGCTACCTGTCGGATGGAAAATTCTTCTTTGGACCCCTGCCAAAAATGACCTTTAACAGAAGTCCCCACTGACTTGAACACCGCTATTAAGTTGGGGTCTGAGTCAGGATCTTATACTGCTTGAAGAATTTTTCTCGTCATTTCTTACTTGTAGCTATTACTTGAAAAGAGAAAACGCTCCCAACACTCTTGGCTTTGGCGAATCTGGGTACCTAGCATTCATGTTCAGGGGATCCTGGTACTTTGTCTATAATAATGGCGAATCGTGGTACCTAGCCTTCCATTTTTCAGGAATCTGGGTACATAGGCGAAAACGATCATGGTAGGCAACTATGCCATCCAGATCCTTCCTGGCGGGGGGTGGTGCCCGGCCAAGGCAGAAAGAGGGAAATTTGGTTGTCCTAGTCTTGAGGCGAAAACACGTAGGCGAACATATTTGCAATATGGGTACCTTGTTAGAATTATGCTCAATAGCAAGAGTGTAATATTGTAATTGACAATCTTTTCATATAAATAAAGTGATTTCTGATTCTGCAAAATCTTATAGCATTTATAATTATAATTGTCAAGGTAAATAATCATAAGGTCAAAAGACTATGAGATATGAAGAATTGTTTGTACATCCGGATATGTATGAGGTAGACACAATTCTTTAGTTAGTCTTGAATAACGTTCACAACTTAAGTTAAAGGTTGGGCACCTCTATCTTGATAAAGTTGTAGAATTCTTTTACTAGCATTTGAGTGGGATCAAATGAGTTATGATGAGTCTAAAATCATCAAAAGGTTTTCGAGTAAAAGAATCTAGTGCACTGGGTGCATTGAAATGGATCACAATGAAATACTTTATCTAGAACCGTCACTAGATATAAGTCTTTTCATTATCAGGACAATCGGAGAGTCTACCTAAATCCTGAGATAAATGATGGACTTATGGTTGCAAGTGTTATCATTTGAGCTATCAATGAGTACAATTATATAGCATAGTCTATCCTCAATAGCTTGGTGGTATTCATTTGTTAATCGATAGAGGACTTCATTTATAGATATGGACATCGTGGCTCCATTTATTACATGAGAGTATAGTATCATCATATGGATGTTTTGAGGTATTGGATATTAAATCTCAACGTTGAGTTTTCAATAATGATTATTGAAGACATGGCTTCTGGACAAGTCAAAATATACAAGTTCAAAATGTGGTCATATGAGGAAATATGGTAACTTGGAGAGCTATAGGCGGTCTATGAGCTCTTGGCGATTACTGATATTATTCACGAGGATACACCATCTCCTATAAGATTGTCTAGGGTGTGAATAAAAACATCTCCTTATTCTATCTTTATTTAAGAGTTCAATTTTAGCTCTTTAGTGGAATGAGTTAAAATTAATAGATCGGACCTAAGTGAATCATTTGTTGATTGTGATTAGGTTATGTCTATTGAAGCTTAAATTTAGATAGCCTGCCAAGATCCACAATCCACACGTACTTGCATGGATCACTTGATATATTCTACCGGACCAATTTATGGGTCCATCTAGAATTGCATTTAATATATTAAGAATATAATATGTCTATTATTTATTTAATGGGCTGCACTATTATATTAATATATTAAAAGGAGACATGTAGGCTTGTTTCTTTTAGTAAGAATAAGTCTGGTTCACATGTGGGCTTTTATTTAAAGTCTAATGGATTAAATAAAATAAGAAAAATAATATTGGGCCCATATATACATGGTGTGGGCGGCAAGGCTAAATAAAATAGCCCAAGATATTATTTTATTTTATTGTTTTGATTAAATGGAAATTAATTAATTATTTAATTAATTAATAGTTTAAATCAAAATCTTTTCCTGATCAGTAAATTAAATACTATGTGTTGGATTAAGGTTGGAATTCTTTTAAGTGATAGGAGTCCTAATGTGGTAAGGATTAAGTCCACATACACTCCTTATTATACAAAGAATTCGGCCATCACTAGTCCTACAAGGGTTAGGATTCTTGAATTGATAGGAATTAGGGAAAAGGACAATTCCTTTTCAAGTAAGGAAATTAACCAACTCTAGATTTCTTATTCAATGAATTCGGCCAACCCTACTTGGTGAAGGAGAAAATTCGGCCAACCTATAAATATAAGGTTATGAATTTTCGGCCAAAAAGAAGCAAAATAGAGAGAGATTTTTGTTTGTTTTGAAAACAAAAAATCATACTCTATACACATAGATTTTCGGCCAAGAGAGAAAAAGAAAATAAGTTCTCATTCGATAGTGCACTTACAAGCCTTTAACATCAAAAGGTTTTGTGCACACTTTCGATTTAGGGTTACGCGAGTTTCAATCATATTGATTGTGAATTCAAAAGTGACCGGAACTATTTTTTTAGGCTCTTGGTGTTTTACTATTGAAGATCAAGATCAGAAATTCCATACATTCATTCTAAGGTAAGCAATGCAAAGAAAAAGGGAGACCACGCTCCTAGGTGATTCACGTACGTGCTAGGATTGAAGATCTTGCGGATTACCATCGACGTAAGTCAATCGGATCACGCGACAAGAGGTATTTAACTCTAACCTTATATTTGAGTTTAATTAATTAAAGGGTTAAGGTTTAAATCTTTAGAAAAATTTTAAACTATACGAAAATTATTTTTTCGCCTTCCACTGCGGTTTTAAGCAATTTTTCCCTACAATTGGTATCAAAGCCCTGGTTGTACCCTTTAATTAATTAACGTATATATACGTGAATCTATTTCTTTTTATTGTGATTATGCATGTTTTAGAAAGATATGGCACTCTAGGTATTCGCATATATAATTACATGTGGAATGTATGGATTTATATATGTTGTTATAGAGTGAATTGTTATTGCTCGATTTTGGTCCTAGAATATCAATGTATTTTTTGTTTCGGAATTGTAACAAGAAGGGTGGTCTATTATCGCCATAATTCCTACTTGGTAGTTGCTAAGTTCTTATTAATTTTATTGTAAAAATACTGCAGTTTTTTATTGTATTAGAATTTAGTGCAGTTTTTTATTGTATTAAAATAAGTGCAGTTTTTATTTGTAAAAATAAAAATAAAAATACTGCAGTAGTTTAAATATAAAAAAATATTTCTGCAGTATTTTATTGTATAAAATAAGTTGTAATATATTCAAGATTCGAAGACTCGAAGATTTGAAGAAATTGGAGCATCCGGAACCGAGCTTGGCACCCGCGCGCACCGAGACAACAAGCGCGCATGCAACCAAGCGTGCAGCTGCGCTTGTTGCGGTGCAGCAGCGCGCGCAACCCATGCATGGGCTGGCTATGCGGCATCTCATGCCCTTGCATGGGCTAGGCGTGCGCACGGGCTGCTTGGTGATCTTCGGGCGCGCGAGTTACGTGCGCGAGATGGTCGCTTGAAGTCTTGTTCGCCAAGAAAGGAGTTTTTTTGTATTCCGTACAATTGTAATTTACATGCTTTTCTAGGATGGACCAAAATTGTGGCTATTTATTTTTATGTATAAATATTACAATATTTGTTATTGTATGATAACATGTCATATAGAATAGGAGTGCCACTCATATATCTCTTTTGGTATGAACATGCATTGAATGATTTATGTATCTAATTGGCATCTAGAAAACTTGGTAAAATCATTCTTTGGAATTTAATCACACGCCTTAAATAATTGAGTGGGAGAAGGTGTGTTAGAACACCTATGGCCTCCAAGGTTAGTTGAGCTTTATTATTTATTGGTAATCCCCCCGAGGGGCGTCCATAAATGGAATTTAGCAAAATACTTTCTTACAAGGATAGACTAGACAATTGACTCAAACGAGATCTACTCCCAGAGGAGGGATTTTCGTGAGAGAAAATTGAGGGTCGATATCTTGGTAACACACTCAATGTAATTTTATTAATATCCTCCCGAGAGTTCTTGTTAATAAAATTACAAAGCTAAAATTGAAAACGTTGGTTGTTATGTTAACAATTAGGTGGGACCTAGTCCAACTAGTAAATGGTGCGAACTCCCGAAGCAGGCGTAACATTTATGGGTGTTAGATCACCGTTAAATTTTTCACGATTGAGTTATTTAATTAATTCAAGATAAATATTCGAAAGTGCTTTGTCATGATTATTTACTTACATATGCCACTTATGAACATCCTGAAAGATAACACTTTAACTGGAGATAATTATGTCACATGGAAAAGGAAAATTGGGTTGTTGCTGCAAAGTGAAAAACATAAGTTTGTTCTAACTACTCCTAAACCACCTACTCCTAATAATGAATCAAGTATTTTGCAAAGAGATGAGTATGAGCAGTGGAAGACCTCAGATGATATGGCCAAATGTTACATTATGGCTACTATCTCCGACGTGTTGCAATAGCAGCATGAAGGAATGGGGTCTGCTGCTGATATTATGATGTCTCTGGAAGAGATGTTTGCTATGAGGTCTAGGATGACTAAGAGAGACGTAGTGACTGCTTTTATGAATCTTAGGATGAAACCTGGACAGGCTGTGAAAGATCACATGATGAAAGTCATAGCACATCTAAATATTGCAAATTAAATGGCGCTGAGATAGATGGTGAGACCAAAATTGACATGGTTGTCAACTCACTATCAGATTCCTTTGATCAGTTCAAGTTGGACTACACCTTGAACAAAAAGGAATACACCTTGCAGGGCCTGATGCAAGATGTTCAAAGAGTTGAAAAGATCCTTGTGAAAAGCAAAGGTCAAGAGATTCATATGGTTGGTAAAGTTGCTACTGTTAAGACCCGTAAGAAGGTCAAGAAACAACAGAAGAAAAAGCAACTTGGGCCTACCAAGAAGGAGACCAAGAAAGTAACCAAGATCAAAGAGAAATGCTTCCTTTGTGGTGAAAAGGGACATTGGAAAAAAAATTGCCCAAAAGTCCCAGAACAAGAAGGAAGAAGGTTGTTAGGATTATGCTCAATGGCAAGAGTGTAATATTGTAATTGACAATCTTCTCATATTAATAAAGTGAATTCTGATTCTTACAATTACTTATAGCATTTATTATTATAATTGTCAAGGTAAATAATCATAAGGTCAAAAGACTATGAGACATGAAGAATTGTTCATACATCCAGATATGTATGAGGTAGACACAATTTTTTAGTTAGTCTTGAATAACGTTCACAACTTAAGTTAAAGGTTGGGCACCTCTATCTTGTTAAAGTTGTAGAATTCTTTTACTAGCATTTGAGTGGGATCAAATGAATATGATGAGTCTAAAATCATCGAAAGGTATTCGAGTAAAAGAATCTAGTGCACTAGGTGCATTGAACTGGATCACAATGAAATACTTTATCTAGAACCATCACTAGATATAAGTCTTTTCATTAAAGAGGACAATCGGAGAGTCTATCTTAATCCTGAGATAAATGATGGACTTATGGTTGCAAGTGTTATCATTAGAGCTATCAATGAGTACGATTATATAGCATAGTCTATCCTCAATAGTTTGGTAGTATACATTTGTTAATCGATAGAGGACTTCATTTATAGATATGGACATCGTGGCTCCATTTATTAAATGAGAGTATAATATCATCATATGGATGTTTTGAGGTATTGGATATTAAATCTCAACGTTGAGTTTTCAATAATGATGATTGAAAACATGGCTTCTGGACAAGTCAAAGTATCCAAGTTCGAAATGTGGTTCACGCGAGGAAATATGGTAACTTGGAGAGCTATAGGCGGTCTATGAGCTCTTAGCGATTACTGATATTATTCACGAGGATACACCATCTTCTATAAGATTGTCTAGGGTATGAATGAGAAACATCTTCTTATTCTATCTTTATTTAAGAGTTCAATTTTAGCTTTTTAGTGGAATGAGTTAAAATTAATAGATTGGACCTAAGTGAATCATTTGTTGATTGTGATTAGGTTGTGTCTATTGAAGCTTAAATTTAGATAGCCCGCCAGGATCCCCAATCCACACGTATTTGCATGGATCACTTGATATATTCTACCGGGCCGATTTAAGGGTCCATCTAGAATTGTTTTTAATATATCAAGAATATAATATGTCTATTATTTAATTAATGGGCTGCACTATTATATTAATATATTAAAAGGAGACATGTGGGCTTGTTTCTTTTAGTAAGAATGGGTCTGGTTCACATGTGGGCTTTTATTTAAAGTCCAATGGATTAAATGAAATAAGAAAATAATATATGGCCCATTTATATAAGTGGGGCGGCAAGGTGTATATTAACCTAATATATTATTTTGTTTCATTGTTTTAATTAAATAAGAATTAGTTAATTTATTAATTAATTGTTTAATTAAGAAACAAATCTTTTTCTGATCAGGAAATATATTTCCTAAAGTTATACTATTGGTAGCAGTATATTAAAAGTAAAAGACTTGTTTGATAAGAAAATAAATAATTAATTTTATTTATTTAATCAAATAAGAAGTCTTTTTATTTAGTCAATAAAAGAATAAAAATATCTATGAGTTGGATTAGGTTTTGAAGTCTAAAGGTTGATGGAAATTAGGGTGCAACACAAACTCTTTTTGGTATGTGATTTGCGGCAACCCTAGTCCATTTAGAGGAAGATTTCGGCAATCCTAAATAGAAGAGGAAGCAAAATTTCGGCCACCTATATAATTCCACATATAGAATTCGGCCAAGATAGTTGATTGAATGATTCAATTTTTCTTCTTCTTCTCAATTCATAGAAAAGTATAATTTTTATTCTACTAAACATAAAAGAGAGAAGAGATTATTCTTTGATAGTACACTGATTGCTTGTTCATCAATAAGCTTGTGTGTACAACATCGAATTAGGTTCAAGCGAGTTTCGATCATTAGATTGAGAACTCAAAAGTGACTGGAATAATTTTTGTCTTCTTTTGATTGTTTTGTGACTAACAAAAGAAAAAGAAGACTCTGTTCATCCATTCTCAGGTTTGCAATTCAAAGAAAAAGGGAGACCACGCTCCTAGGTGATTCACGTACGTGTTCGGATTGGAAGATCTCACGGTACTGTTCACGGGGGGGGGGGGGGGGGGGGGGGGGGGGGGGGGTACTGTTCACGCGGGTACTGTTCACAATCACTGTTCATGCGGGTACTGTTCACTGGCATCGGAAAAGATTTTACGGATTACCAATCGACGTAAGTCAATCGGATCACGCGTCAAGAGGTATTTAACTCTAACCGTATATATTTGAGTTTAATTAATTAAAAGGTTAAGGTTCAACTTTGAGAAAAAAATTTAAAACCATACGAAATCTATTTTTCGTTTCTTCCGCTGCGTTTTATATCGATTTTTCCCCACAAAGGTAATATTAATTATCTTGAAACATGTTTTCTGGCAGATTCTACAGATTCTTGGATCATAGACTCTGGAGCCACTAATCATGTTTGTTATTCCTTACAGGGGTTCCAAGAAAGGAAAAGGCTGAATAAGAACGAAATCAATTTGCGCTTGGGCAACGGATTGTTAGTGTCTGCAAGTGCAGTGTGAGATATTAGAGTTATTATAGATTCTAGTAGGCATTTAGATTTAATAGACGTTTATTATGTACCTCAATTCAAGAGGAATTTAATTTCAGTTTCTTGTTTAAATAAATTTGGATATTCGGTTACTTTTAATAAAGCTTTTATTATTAGTAAGAATGACAAAATTGTTTGCAAAGGTACATTGGAAAACGGTCTATTCTTTTTGCATAGAAATATCTCTCACTCGTTAGACACAGAAATAACAGAACCTAATCATAAAAGAGTAAAATTATCAAAAGATGAAACCTACCTTTGGCATTTACGCCTAGGTCACATTAACTTTAATAGGATTAAAAGATTGGTATGTGATGGACCTTTAAGTGACTTAAAGGTTGATGATCTACCAACTTGTGAATCTTGTTTGGAAGGTAAAATGACCAAAAGGCCATTCAATACCAAAGGTGCAAGAGCCACTGAATGTTTAGGACTAATACACACTGATGTATGTGGTCCTATGAGCATTCAAGCTAAAGGTGGATATGAGTACTTCATCACCTTCACAGATGATTACTCAAGATTTGGTTATGTGTATCTCATGAGACATAAGTCGGATGCTTTTGACATGTTCAAAGCATTCAAAGCTGAAGTAGAAAATCAGCTTGAGAAACGCATAAAAATCTTGAGATCTGATCGTGGTGAAGAATATCTATTTGGTGAGTTTCAGCAATATCTTATTGATAATGAGATAGTTTCTCAGTTTTCTGCACCAGGTACACCTCAACAAAATGGGGTAGCAGAAATGAGAAATAGAACTCTTTTGAACATGCTTAGGTCTATGTTGAGTTATTCAACACTTCCTATTTCTTTTTGGGGATATGCTCTACAAACTGCAATATATATTCTAAACATGGTACCATCGAAGTCGGTTCCTGGAACACCATATGAGTTATGGATTAGGCGAAAGCCTAGTTTACAACACATAAGGATATTTGGTTGTCCTACACATGTGTTAAAAGAAAAGACAGAAAAGATGGAGTCCCGTTCAGAAACATGCATATTTGTGGGGTATCCAAAAGAAACTAAAGGATATTATTTCTATAGTCCTAATGATCTAAAAGTATTTGTTTCAACAAATGCTTCATTTCTAGAAAAGGACTGTATGAATAATTTTGTGCCTAAAAGTAGAATTGTCCTGAATGATATGTCAGGAGATACAATTCCACAAGAGGTTTCACAACCTAACCCAATGGTAATTTCCACTCCAACACAAAATCAACAACCTACCATTCCTCGTCGTAGTGGGAGGGTTAGAACCCAACCTGAAAGATACATCGGTCTAGGAGAATCTGTTGAGAATCTCCCTAACGACGATGATCCCTACATGAACAAGGAAGCAATGGAGGATATTGATTGTCACCATTGGCAAAAGGCATTGCAATCTGAGATTGAATCCATGTTCGATAACAAAGTCTGGTCCCTTGTAGACTTGCCTAAAGGGATAAAACCCATTGGGTGCAAGTGGGTATACAAGAGGAAAAGAGGTATGGATGGAAAGGTGGAAACTTTTAAAGCTAGATTGGTAGCTAAAGGTTACACACAGAAAGAAGGTATCGATTATGAGGAAACCTTCTCTCCTGTGGCCATGCTTAAATCCATTAGGATACTCTTATCCATTGCAGCATCTTTAGATTTAGAGATTTGGCAAATGGACGTCAAGACAGCTTTCCTTAATGGAAGTCTTGACGAAAGCATCTATATGATGCAACCAGAAGGATTCATTGAAAAGGGCCAAATGGAAAAGGTATGCAAGTTGCAGAAATCAATTTATGGATTAAAGCAAGCATCCAGATCCTGGAACATAAGGTTCGACCAAGCTGTAAAAGGTTTTGGATTTTTACAGAACCTTGAAGAACCTTGTGTATACAAAAGGATCAAAGGTGACAAGTTGGTTTTCCTTATTCTTTACGTAGATGATATATTACTGATTGGAAACGATGTGGGAGTATTGACATCAGTAAAAGAATGGTTAGCAAAACAATTTGATATGAAGGACTTAGGAGAAGCAAGTTTTATTCTAGGTATTCAAGTAATAAGGGATAGAAAGAATAAAACGATTGCACTATCCCAAGCTTCATACATAGCCAAAATCTTGTCTAGGTTTTCCACGCAAGATTCCAAGAAAGGTATGTTACCTTTTAGGCATGGAATCAAACTTTAAGGAACAAGTTCCTAAGAATGAGCATGAAGAGCAATTCATGAGTAGAATTCCATATGCCTCGGCAGTTGGAAGTCTCATGTATGCAATGCTCTGTACTAGACCAAATATTTGTTTTGCTGTTGGCATAGTTAGCAGGTTTCAATCGAAACCTGGTCCTGATCACTGGACGGCAGTCAAGCATATTTTCAAGTATCTTAGGAGAACGAAAGATAATATACTTGTATACTCTTGAGGGGATTTAATCCCCGTTGGGTATACAGATTCTGATTTCCAATCGGATTCTGACTCTATAAAATCCACATCAGGATCTGTGTTCACTCTTGGAGGAGGAGCAGTCATTTGGAGGAGTATCAAGCAATCTTGTATTGCTGACTCCACCATGGAAGCAGAGTATGTAGCTGTATGCGAAGCTGCCAAGGAGGCTGTTTGGCTTCGCCAATTCTTGATTGACTTAGAAGTAGTTCCTAGTGCGAATAAGCAGATCACTATCTACTGTGACAATAGTGGAGCAGTGGCTAATTCGAAAGAACCAAGAAGTCATAAGAGAGGAAAACACATTGAAAGAAAGTAACATCTTTTAAGGGAGATTGTTCATAGGGGAGACGTGACGATTACCAAAATCGCGTCGGCAGAAAATCTAGCAGATCCCTTCACAAAGGCTCTACCTCAGAAGAGTTTTGATGGGCACCTAGAGAACAAGGGAATGAGAGATATGACACATTTGCTATAGTGCAAGTGGGAGATTGTTAGGATTATGCTCAATAGCAAGAGTGTAATATTGTAATTGACAATCTTTTCATATAAATAAAGTGATTTCTGATTCTGCAAAATTTTATAGCATTTATAATTATAATTGTCAAGGTAAATAATCATAAGGTCAAAAGACTATGAGATATGAAGAATTGTTTGTACATCCGGATATGTATGAGGTAGACACAATTCTTTAGTTAGTCTTGAATAACGTTCACAACTTAAGTTAAAGGTTGGGCACCTCTATCTTGATAAAGTTGTAGAATTCTTTTACTAGCATTTGAGTGGGATCAAATGAGTTATGATGAGTCTAAAATCATCGAAAGGTTTTCGAGTAAAAGAATCTAGTGCACTGGGTGCATTGAAATGGATCACAATGAAATACTTTATCTAGAACCGTCACTAGATATAAGTCTTTTCATTATCAGGACAATCGAAGAGTCTATCTAAATCATGAGATAAATGATGGACTTATGGTTGCAAGTGTTATCATTTGAGCTATCAACGAGTACAATTATATAGCATAGTCTATCCTCGATAGTTTGGTTGTATTCATTTGTTAATCGATAGAGGACTTCATTTATAGATATGGACATCGTGGCTCCATTTATTAAATGAGAGTATAGTATCATCATATGGATGTCTTGAGATATTAGATATTAAATCTCAACGTTGAATTTTCAATATTGATTATTGAAGACATGGCTTCTGGACAAGTCAAAATATCCATGTTCAAAATGTGGTCATATGAGGAAATATGGTAACTTGGAGAGCTATAGGCTGTCTATGAGCTCTTGGCGATTACTGATATTATTCACGAGGATACACCATCTCCTATAAGATTGTCTAGGGTATGAATGAGAAACATCTCTTTATTCCATCTTTATTTAAGAGTTCAATTTTAGCTCTTTAGTGGAGTGAGTTAAAATTAATAGATCGGACCTGTGAATCATTTGTTGATTGTGATTAGGTTATGTCTATTGAAGCTTAAATTTAGATAGCCAGCCAAGATCCACAATCCACACGTACTTGCATGGATCACTTGATATATTCTACCGGACCAATTTATGGGTCCATCTAGAATTGCATTTAATATATTAAGAATATAATATGTCTATTATTTAATTAATGGGCTGCACTATTATATTAATATATTAAAAGGAGACATATAGGCTTGTTTCTTTTAGTAAGAATAAGTCTGGTTCACATGTGGGCTTTTATTTAAAGTCTAATGGATTAAATAAAATAAGAAAAATAATATTGGGCCCATATATACATGGTGTGGGCGGCAAGGCTAAATAAAATAGCCCAAGATATTATTTTATTTTATTGTTTTGATTAAATGGGAATTAATTAATTATTTAATTAATTAATATTTTAAATCAAAATCTTTTCCTGATTAGTAAATTAAATACTATGTGTTGGATTAGGGTTGGAATTCTTTTAAGTGATAGGAGTCCTAATGTGGTAAGGATTAAGTCCACATACACTCTTTATTATACAAAGAATTCAGCCACCACTAGTCCTACAAGGGTTAGGATTCTTGAATTGATAGGAATTAGGGAAAAGGACAATTCCTTTTCAAGTAAGGAAATTAACCAACCCTAGATTTCCTATTCAATGAATTCGGCCAACCCTACTTGGTGAAGGAGAAAATTCGGCCAACCTATGAATATAAGGTTATGAATTTTCGGCCAAAAAGAAGTTTGTTTTGAAAACAGAAAATCCTACTCTATACACATAGATTTTCGGCCAAGAGAGAAAGAAAATAAGTTCTCATTCGATAGTGCATTTACAAGCCTTTAACATCAAAAGGTTTTGTGCACACTTTTGATTTAGGGTTACGCGAGTTTCGATCATATTGATTGTGAATTCAAAAGTGACCAGAACTATTTTTTTAGGCTCTTGGTGTTTTACTATTGAAGATCAAGATCAGAAATTCCATACATCCATTCTAAGGTAAGCAATTCAAAGAAAAAGGGAGACCACGATCCTAGGTGATTCACGTACGTGCTAGGATTGAAGATCTTGCAGATTACCATCGACGTAAGTCAATCGGATCACGCGACAAGAGGTATTTAACTCTAACCGTATATTTGAGTTTAATTAATTAAAGGGTTAAGGTTCAAATCTTTAGAAAAATTTTAAACTATACTAAAATTATTTTTTCGCCTTCCGCTGCGGTTTTAAGCAATTTTTCCCTACATACCTTACATTCCTGTTCTAGGAATCCTGGTACCTTGGTGAACATTCTAGAGAAACTGGGTACCTCGTATTCCTGTTCTAGGAATCTTGGTGCCTTGGCGAACACATAGCGAACATATTGGAGAATCTGGGTACCTCGCATTCCTGTTCTAGGAATCTTGGTACCATGGCGAACATTCTGGAGAAACTGGGTACCTAGCATTCCTGTTCTAAGAATCTTGATACCTTGGCGAACACATGGTGAACATTCTGGCAATAAGATCCTGGTAGGCAACTAAGGCAACTTTAGCACCAGGTTTTTCTTAGCGGGGGGTGGTGCCCGGCCAAGGCCTTGATCTGGCTGGCAACTATGCTCTTACTATCCAGACCCTTCTCAGCGGGGGGTGGTGCCCGGTCGAGGTTTGATCCGACGGGTAACTATGCTCTTACGTACCGGATCCTTCCTAGCGAGGGGTGGTGCCAGGCCAGGGCAGCAGGAATGCCATGTGGCTTTTCCTGGTCTTGAGGAGATCCTCCAGGATGGATTAATCCGGCCCAGGGCATCATGAGAGCTATTGATGGTGTAAATCGTGTTATTAAAAACTATACTCGCAAGTGCACGAATCATGAAGATAAGCACAACGACAAGTAAAGTTCGTTCCCACAAGGAAAAGAGATTTAACAATTAAAACTAATTCTAATTAAAGTTAAACTAAAATTAACAAAAGATTTGTTTGAGATTTGAATTAAACTAAACTAAATTAAATTAAATTAAGAAAATAATTTAAAAGAATATGGATGTGATCAAGAGAAAGAAAACACTAGGTTATCAATGATCCCCAATTATGAAAACCTAGTGTTTTACTAGGGCGTTGTATGGCCTGGTACAAGAGGTAGGAAACCACCGGTATAATACAGGTCCAGAGGCATGCTTGGGATCCTAGAAGTCCCCAGCAGCTGAAATGTGGCTCTGGACCATCCTGGAATGAATCGGGACACAGTGGCTCACTTGGGCGTTGACTAGCCCGATAGAAGAAGTGAGGAATCACTCGGCCATGCAGCTAGGCTACCACTCCAGAGGCTTGCTTAGGCATGTAGGACGCATCATCAATATGGGAAGCCTCTGGGCTCTCCCTGAACAAATCAGGACTTCAGTAGCTTACTAGGGCGTTGTATGGCCCGGTACAGGAGGTAGGAAGCCACCGGTATGATACAGGTCCAGAGGCATGCTTGGGATCCTAGAAGTCCCAAGTAATTGAAATGTGTCTCTAGACCATCCTGGAATGAATCGGGACACAGTGGCTCACTTGGGCGATGACTAGCCCGGTACTAGGAGTGAGGAGCCACTGGGCCATGCAGCTAGGCTGCTGCTCCAGAGGCTTGCTTAGGCATGTAAAAGGCCTCAGTAAAGTGAGAAGCCTCTGAGCTCTACCCGAACGGATCGAGACATATGTGGCTCACTAGGGCGTTGAATGGCCCTATACAAGAAGTAGGGAGCCACCTGCATGATACTGGTCCAGAGGCATGCGTGGGATCTTAGAAGTCCCCAGCAACTGAAATATGGCTCTGGACCATCCTGGAATGAATAGGGACAGAGTGGCTCACTTGGGCGTTGACTACCCCTATAGAAAAAGTGAGGAGCCACCGGGCTATGCAACTAGGCTGTTGCTCCAGAGGCGTGCTTAGGCATGTAGAAGGCCTCAGCAAAGTGGGAAGCCTCTGAGCTCTACCCAAACGGATCAGGACATAGGTGGCTCACTAGGGTATTGAAGGGCCTGGTATAAGAAGTAGGGAGCTACCTGCATCATACTGGTCCGGAGGCATGCGTTGGATCCTAGAAGTCCCAAGCAACTGAAATGTGGCTCTGGACAATCCTGGAATGAATCGGGACACAGTGGCTCATTTGGGCGATGACTAGCCCGGTACCAGGAGTGAGGAGCCACTGGGCCATGCAGCTATGCTGCTGCTCCAAAGGCTTGCTTAGGCATGTAGAAGGCCTTAGCAAAGTGAGAAGCCTCTGAGCTCTACCCGAACGGATCAGGACATATGTGGCCTACTAGGGCGTTGAATGGCCCAATATAAGAAGTAGGGAGCCACCTGTATGATACTGGTCCAGAGGCATGCGTGGGATCCTAGAAGTCCCTAGCAACTAAAATGTGGATCTGGACCATCCTGGAATGAATCGGGACACAGTGGCTCACTTAGGCGTTGACTACCCTAATAGAAAAAGTAAGGAGCCACTGGGCCATGCAGCTAGGCTGCTACTCCTGAGGCATGCTTAGGCATGTAGAAGGCCTCAGCAAAGTGGGAAGCCTCTGAGCTCTACCCAAACGGATCGGGACATAGGTGGCTCACTAGGGCGTTGAAGGGCACGGTACAAGAAGTAGGGAGCCACCTGCATGATACTGGTCTAGAGGCATGCATGGGATCCTAGAAGTCCCCATCAACTGAAATATGGCTCTGGACCATCATGGAATGAATCGGGACACAGTGGCTCACTTGGGCGTTGACTAGCCCGTTAAAAAAAGTGTGGAGCCACAGGGCCATGCAGCGGGGCTGCTGCTCCAGAGGCTTGCCAAGGTATATAGAAGGCCTCAGCAAAGTGAGAAGCCTCAGAGTTCTACCCGAACGGATTGGGACATAGGTTGCTCACTAGGGCGTTGAAGAGCCCGGTAAAGGAAGTAGGGAGCCACCTGCTATGATACTGGTCCAGAGGCATGCTTGGAATCCTAGAAGTCCCCAGCAACCAAAGTGTGGCTCTAGACCATCCTAGAATGAATAAGGACACAGTGGCTCACTTGGACGTTGACCGGCCCGGTATAATAAGTGAGGAGCCACTGGCTATGCAGCTGGGCTGCTACTCCAAAGACTTGCTTTGGCATGTAGGAGGCCTCAAGCAATCTAGGAAGCCTTTGGGATCTTCCCGAACATATCGGGACATCGGAGGCTTTCTAGGGTGTTGAATGGCCCGGTACAAATGAAGTTAAGCCACCGGCCTGGTACTGGTACTGGTCCAGAGGAATGCTTGGGATCCTAGAAGTCCCCAGCAACTGAAATGAAGGTCTAGACCCTCCTGGAAAGAAACGAAACCGCTGTAGTTCACTTGGGCTTTGACTTGCCAGGTACACGAAGTGAGGAGCCACTAGGATTCTACCGGTCATGATGCTCATACGATCATATAGTTGAGTTTGATTCTCCGGTACATGGGTTGACCTGCTACCTTGGAGCTTTCGAAGAGTAGATCCGGTGACATGAGGATATCAGCATAAACTGGTGCAAATCCAATGGATCTGCTGTAGAGGAGATCTACTAGTAGCGGATATGCTGCATAGTTAATAGCCAAATTTGGCTAAGGACCAAAGGGAAATTTTTCACCTTCCAGGCCTGGCTCCATGCCCGATATCATCCACCATGAGACCATGTTGTTAACAGAAATCTTGCTCAGGGCAATAAATCTCAGTTAGCACCCTCAAGATCATTACCACGTAGGTGATGACCAATGGTAGAATATATATGTGTATAAAACAATGCCTAATGAAATGACATGGAGATAACGATTTCGTTAGCTACTCAAAAGAAAAAATCTTTCTTTATTGATAACATATGATATACATCTCTCTATCTTTCTTTCAAATTGCTCTCACTTTTTTTCTGGGAGATAGTTGGGTGTTTTTTGTATGCCTATCGAATAGTAGTCCCCCTTTCCCTGAAGGAGGAAGTCCCTCCTTTATACAATGTCTTCATAGGTTTAAACTCATTGATTTCCCCTTGATTTTCTCATCCCCCTCTTATCGGACGAGATTTTTACCTTTAAATGTCATTGACTTTGAGTTAATTGCTCAGTTGAGGGTATCTTGGTAGAAATCAATTTGTTTCCCATTTAGACTCTATTACTTGTTTTGCATGTGTATAATGTCTGTAGATGTGATACTGTGTATCTTCGGGTCTGGCATGATTCCTATAGGGGCCGTTGAATGTATCATGGTGTGGTTCATCAATTAGAGAGGTCGATCAGTGTTCCGACCTCGATATCTGAGAAGTTTCGTCCAGCTGGGAGCCAAGTCTGGCTTCCCTTGACCTTTCGAAGCTAGGTGCAGCCTCTTATGGACATCCCCCTGTATCAGCGAGGTATAGGTGAGTTTCTGGAGAAATTACGAGGCGACCTCAACTTCGGGGAATTTCCTGTTTTCAGGTTTGGTGATGCAAGTTTAGATCTGATCATTCCGGGCTCTATTCTGGATGTTTCTGGAGCCCGTCCTTGTTCCTGCAGGATGGTATTATAGCTCGGCTTTGGGTAGAATAGGTCTCCTGGTGGAAACTCTCGGTCATGGAGCCAGGTCTGGAAGGTGGAAAATTTCCCTTTGGTTCCTTAGCCAATTTTGACAATTAACAGAAGTCCCCTCTAACTTGAACACCAGTCGTCGAGCTTGGGGTTGGGATCAGATTTTTACTTTATTTGGGAAATCTTTCCTTTTTACCGTTACCAGAATATTGGGGAAATCTCCACATTAACTTCGTAAGCGACGTGGCGTGAACTGACTAATTTATCTCTGAATTAGTCTGATTGCGTTACGGTAGTCCCCGAGATTTTTTACCGTTACCAGAATCTTGGGGAGATCTCCTTCTTAACTGCGTAAGTGACGTGGCGTGAGCTGACTAGCTTGTTTTTGAGTTAATTCGGTTACGTTACCGCAGTCCCCGAGATTTTTTGCGATCTCAACCGAGGATCTCGACAGCTCGTGCTGTTGCCCTCTTGCCTATATATATATATATATATATATATATATCTATTTATCTCCATGTCTTCCTCACATCTTTCGAACTAAAATTTTTGCTAAGAAATATTTTCTCTCATAGCCTTTCTTTCAAGCTTGTCTTTTTCTTCATTCTTATCTTTCTCTTCATTCTTCATCCTTACTGTTTTCACCATGTCAAAAACCAATCATGATTCAGTTGACTCCATAGTTGACGGTGAGGAGGTCGTTAGTCTTGCCCTGGGGAAGCGGGCTAGGAGGAGTTTAGACAGCGACGATTCCCCGCCTAACCCGTAACGTCGACGGTCAAATAGGAATTTGTCCATTGGGACTGAGTTCTCCAACCATCCTAACCACCCTTTGGATATCTTCAACGAAGATTCCGACAAAGAAGTGGGTGGTGACACCGCGGGAGAACATCGGGTCCCGGCTTCTGGCCCCCTTTTGGAGAGGCTCTCTTTTTATGACTTCAGGGTTGTCCCTGACTCCATCGTCGATCCAGCCGGGATTGACCGTTTGAGGTCAAAATTTGGCATTCCTGACAACGTTTCCATCTCGGTGCCCCCTAAGGGTTACGAGTTCTTTAACCCCCCTAAAGGCATGCTTCCAATTCATGTGGCGGCTCTCGAAAATGGGGTTAGGCTTCCCCTTTATCCGACTCTTCGACGGGCTCTTAATGCCATCCAGCTCGCTCCCCTCCAGTTGACGCCTGGCTTCTAGAGGCATCTGATTGGTTTCCTCGTACTATGGAGGGAACAATGTCAGTTGAGTAAGGTGACGAGAGAGCCGAGAGCAGAGGAGCTGGCCTATCTTTTCCAGATTGGGAGCCTGTCTGGCGCTCCTCGAGGCAAGTTTTATGCTAAGGCCAAGAACAAGCTCAACTTCGTTATTCCTGGCGTTTCGAAGAAGGATCCCGCTTGGAAGGAAGAATGGATCCTTGCGGGGGATGATTGGAGGAGCTCGATTTTCATTGGAGGGCATGAATTCAAGGTTCCCACAGCTTTTAGTGACTAACCCTCGTGGGACCGGGACTCCCTGCCTTCTGAGTCTGAAGCCATTTTGAAGGCTATTTTAGCCAGGAATTACTTGAACCTGAAGTTCCCTACTGCTGAAGCCTTCTATCCTCATAGGGTGAACCAATACTTGTGGATCTCAGATGCTTCTCCTCGTAAGTGTCATTGAATTGCCTTGCCTTGCCTTGTTGCTCAGTTTGGTTCTGACATTTTCCTTTTTAATTTGTTTATTCATAATTTTTGTCATTGAACCAACTACCTGCCACATCTCACGCTCTCCTCAAGCTAGAATTTCTCTTCCCTTCACTGTGGTAGAACCTGTTCTTGCTTTATCTACCTCCCCAGTTGGGTCCAAGATGGCAAATCTTGCTTCGCGGGCTTTCCGTTCTTTGGGTAAAGCTCCCCAGGTTGTTGGTCCGACTGCTTCTGTCCCTTCTGCTGTGGTTGCTAAAGTTGCTACCCCCTCGATTCGACCTCCTGGTTCCGATGCGCTTCCAACCCCCCAAGCTTCGGAGGATTCTAGGAAGGGTGTCGCAAGGGTTCCTTCCAGCCGTTCCCTGCCTCAGTCGAGCTCGACAGGGCAGGACGAAGTCCTGGAATAATTCATCGCGTCTTGTCCAGGCGGTAGGATCTATAGATGGCTTACATGCCTGTGGATGTCCTCATTACCAAGGGGTCTGCTATTTTAGCTGAGGTAATTGCATTTCCTTCGTACTACTCTTGCTAATTTGTTCAGTTTCTAACTCTGGTTATGTATTTTGTAGGCCTTCAAATTTAATGTAGCGATGGGCCAGCAAGTAGCCCACCTTCGCGATCGGGCTACAAAAGCCGAAGCTGAGAAATCCAGTGAATTGATCAAGCAGGCTCAGTCTTTAGTGGAAGAGATGACCTTCAACCATGGAAAGGTTGAGATCGAGATGGCTGAGCTTCGCTGTGACCATGAGAGGACGAAGCAATATTATGATCAGGAGCGTCTTCAGTCTATCCGGCGGGCTAGATAGAGGGATTCTTAGAGATCTGAGGCTACAAAGTTGGACCTCGAGAATCAGTCTTTGATTGCTCAGGTGACCAAGCTGCAAGCTGACACAGAGACCTCCTTCAGCGATGGATATTTCTACGCTTCCTTTCAGGCCACAGAAGCTCTCCTTCTTCCCTTTGACTTGTCATCTATTGCCGGCTGGGATAGACAGGAAATAATGATTAAGGCTGCTGAGCTATCTCGCCCTGATGGCGACGAGGTGGTTCCTTCGAGCCAAGCAGGAGCTGGAAAATAGCCAGCCCAGACAGATCCTTCATTTCCTCCTCCTTCCTTTACTACCTCAGGTCCCGGGGAGTCTTCCAGTAAAGTTTTGTCTTCTCGTTCCAAGAGGATCAGTTAGGAGCTGGGGAAGAGGTTAGGAGCCCGTCTGAGGAACCCCCCACAATGGAGATGGAGGTCGACAGGAGCCAGACGGGGTCCATGGCTGCCCTTCTTGATGCGGCTATCCCGCCTGAGGTTATGGAAGTGATTAATGAGGTCTTGGAGGAAGATCCTGCTGACAAACAGGTAGAGCCTCTAAATTTAGGGGTGATTGGTGAGGATAACCGAGGTGGACAACTACTTGAAGGGAGGGTTCTATGGCGAAAATCAGCATGAAGGAGAAGGACCGGCGGAAGAGAACCAAGAGAGTCCCAAAGCTTGAAGCAGTTCGTTCATGGCTTGTTTCTATTGCCCGGAAAAGGGGGTGGGCACCTTGTTTTACTCTTATTTAGCTTAGCTTTCCCTTTTTTTATGGCCCAAGCTTGGGGGTTGGGCTCCCCGTTGGATGGATGTAGCCTTACCGGGGGATAGACTCCTCTTATCTTTAATGAGAAATCGAATTCCTTTTAAGAACTCTTTTTTCAGTTCTGGTCTTCAATAGGAACCAGAGTTGCATCCGTAGCAACAATTTGTTCATACTTCATTAAAACTTTGGTAGGGAATTATGATGATCTTGATCCTGCACAAGTAAACAAACATTTTATTTATTTATTTATTTATTTATTTATTATTTTTTTGTGTCTTCGGGGTGGTAGCCCGACCAAGGCATCAGGAGGGCTGTTTAGCTATTTCCTGATCTCGAGATCTGGGCTTTTACACTCAGATCCTTCTTGGGGGTGGAAACCCGACCAAGGCATCATGAGGGCTATTTAGCTATTTCCTGGTCTCGAGATCTGGATAGCAACTATGCTCTTACACTTAGACCCTTCTTGGGGGTGGTAGCCCTGACCAAGGCATCAGGAGGGCTATTTAGCTATTTTCTGGTCTCGAGATCTGGATGGCAACTATGCTCTTACACTCAGACCCTTCTTGGGGGTGGTAGCCCGACCAAGGCATCAAGAGGGCTATTTAGCTATTTCCTGGTCTCGAGATCTGGATGGCAACTATGCTCTTACACTCAGACCCTTCTTGAGGGTTGTAGCCCGACCAAGGCATCAAAGAGGGCTATTTAGCTATTTCCTGGTCTCGAGATGTGGATGGCAACTATGCTCTTACACTTAGACCCTTCTTGGGGGTGGTAGCCCGACAAGGGCATCAGGAGGGCTATTTAGCTATTTCCTGGTCTCAAGATCTGGATGGCAACTATGCTCTTACACTCAGACCCTTGTTGGGGGTGGTAGCCCGACCAAGGCATCAGGAGGGCTATTTAGCTATTTCCTGGTCTCGAGATCTGGATGGCAACTATGCTCTTACACTTAGACCCTTCTTGGGGGTGGTAGCCCGACCAAGGCATCATGAGGGCTATTTAGCTATTTCCTGGTCTCGAGATCTGGATGGAAACTATGCTCTTACACTTAGACCCTTCTTGGGGGTGGTCGCCTGACCAAGGCATTAGGAGGGCTATTTAGCTATTTTATGGTCTGGAGATCTGGATGGCAACTATGCTCTTACACTCAGACCCTTATTGGGGGTGGTAGCCCGACCAAGGCATCATGAGGGCTATTTAGCTATAACCTGTCTCGAAGTGTTCATGTTAAGTTTCCCACTCAAGGGTGTAGTCACTAATGTTGAACCTAGTTGGAGATAAAGACGAAAGAGAAAAAATGACTTTATTGATGATCGAGATGTAGTACATCTTTATTAGGGACTCTAATGAAAACTAAATGGGGGTAGTCTGCTTGAGAGCTCCCTACTCAAGGGTAGAATTTCCTCAGATAATCTGCATTCCAAGTGTGGTCGATGGATCGTCCGTCCATGTCTTCGAGTTTGTAAGCTCCATTGCGAACAACTAGCTTTATCAAATATGGCCCCTCCTAATTGGGACTTAAGACTCCATCTGACCTTTTCCGAGTATTCAAGGTCACTTTCCTAAGTACCAGATCCCCTTCTTTGAAATTCAGGGCTCTAACCTTTCGGTTGAAGTATCTAGCGATCTTGCTCTGGTAGATCGCTATTTTCTCCGCTACCCGGCCTTGTTTTTCTTCTGAGAGGTCTAGATTAGCCCGGAGCTTGACTTCGTTACTTTCGTGCTCAACATGCTGTACCCTGAATGAGGTCAATTTATGCTCGATGGGGAGGACCGCTTCAACCCCGAAAGCCAGGGAGTACGGTGTCTCACAGGTAGCTGTTCTCTGTGCAGTCCGGTATGCCTAGAGGACTTCTGGTAGCTCTTCTGCCCATTTGCCTTTTTTATGCTGTAGCTTCTTCTTTAGAAGTTTCTTGATAGTCTTGTTGGTGGATTCCACCAGCCCATTAGTCAGGGGATGAGCCACTGAAGCGAGCCTGAGGTCGATCCCCAATCCCTTGCAGAAGTCTTTGAATCAGGCGTTGTCGAACTGCTTCCCTAGGTCAGCTATAATGATGAGAGGGGTCCCAAATCTGCATACCACTGTTGGTTTTGATGAACTTGGTCATATTCTTTTCTAATATCCGAGAAAGAGGCCCTGCCTCGACCTATTTTATGAAGTAGTCGATAGCCACGATAGCATGTTTCATCTGTCCGAGAGCGGTAGGAAGTGGTCCGATTAGGTCGATTCCCCATATGGCAAAGGGGTAAGGCGAACTAAGAGACGACAGTCGCTCTAGTTGCTAGTGGGTCAAGTTTGAAGTTCTTTGACATGGCTCGCAAGATTGCATAAAACTCCTTGCGTCTTGGTGGATGGTCGGCCAATAGTACCCCATACGAAGCACCTGATATGCTAGAGCTTCCCCACCTATGTGGTTCCCACACTCCCTAGAGTGGACCTCTTTCAATGTCCCATTTAGCATCATCAGAATGCAAGCACCTTAGTAAGGGGAGGGATCTGCCCCTTCTGTAGAGGTACCCATCTACCATACAGTATCGGACTGAGAGTCTTTTAATTCTTCAGGCTTGGTCGGGCTCTTCGGGAAGCGCTCCTTCAAGGAGGTAGGCAAAAATTTGGTCCATCCAGCAAGGTAGGTGATCCAGGGAGCAGATTTCTCTATTTGTGGCTACTGCTTGGTTGGGTGATCACTTGGAGGGGAATTCCCCGTGGTAGGGATTGGCCTCCGTTCACCGCTATTTTAGACAGAACATCTGCACGATGGTTTTGGTATCGAGGTACCTGATCGATCTTGAACCCCTTAAACATATTTTTTAGCAACTGGGCTAGCTTTAGATAAGCAACCATATTATCTCCCTTTGCCTGATACATTCCAGTCATCTGATTGACAACAAGCAATGAGTCACTCTTGATTTTCAGGTAATCGGCCTTTAGTTTGATGGCTACCTTCATCCCCGGCTAGGAGGGCTTCATCTCTGCTTCATTATTGGTGGCTTTAAACTCGAATCTGAAACAGTGACAGAATTCATTCCCCTCTGGATCTATTAAAACTCTGCCAGCTCCTCCCCCAGCTTGTCCGGATACTCCATCTGTAAAGAGGGTCCATGGCTTGCAGCCTTTCGGCCAATTGTCGACCTCAGATGTCTTTTCTGGGATCTCATTTGGTACTGAGGGATCCTCTTTATCTGGGATCGCTGAAAATTGTGCCACGAAGTCGGCCAAAGCCTATGCCTTAATCATGGTCTGGGGCTTATACTTTAAATCAAACTGAGTGAGCTCTAGGGCCCATAAGACTAGCCTTCCAGACACGTCTGGTCTTTGCAAGAATTGGCGGAGAGGTTGGTCCCTCACCACTGCTATTGTGTGAGCTTGAAAATAGGGACGGAGCTTCCTCGCTGAGATCACTAGAGCATAAGCGAGCTTTTTCAGGAGAATGTAATTCCTTTCTGATTTGGTCAAAGCATGACTCACATAGTATATGGGTCTTTGAAAACAATCGCCACACTCCTTTGCCAAAGCCTCGCTTAATGCAGTTTCTGATACGGCCAGGTAGATCTGCAAGTCATCTTCGAGAACTGGCTTGACTAACAACGGTGGGCTTGTTAAGTATTCTTTCAAAGCTTGGAAAGCCCGTTCGCTCTCCTGGCTCCACTTCATGTTTCTCCCTTGTTTGATGGCTTTAAAGAAAGGGAGACATTTATCGGTGGAGCGAGAGATAAACCTGTTGAGCGCCGCCACAGGTCTAATCAGAATATGTACCTGCTTGAGTGAGGTTGGGGATTCCAGGTCCAAGATAGCTTTGATTTTTTCTGGGTTGGCTTCTATGCCTCCCTCATGAACCATGAAGCCCAAAAACTTCCCCGCTGTTACCCCAAAGGCACATTTGGAGGGGTTCAACCGCATTTGGTTTTCCCTCAGTATGAGGAAGGTTTTGCGAAGGTCTTCCCGATGTCCTTTTGCTGTTGGGGATTTCGTGATCATGTCGTCGATATATACCTCCATCGTCCTTCCTATCTCGGGCTTGAATAGTTTGTTAACCAGCTGCTGGTATGTAGCCCCCGCATTCTTCAAACCAAATGGCATTACCTTGTAGAAGTACAAGCCCTGCCCAGTAATGAAACTGGTTTTATCCTGGTCAGCCGGGTGCATTTTAATTTGGTTGTATCCTAAGAATGCGTCAATAAAACTCAAAAGTTTATTTCCGGATGTGGAGTCAACCAGCTGGTCGATCTTTGGTAAAGGAAAACTGTCTTTTGGACAATCCCGGTTGAGGTAGGTGTAATCGACACACATACGCCACTTCCCATTTTCCTTCGTAACCATGACCACGTTGGCGATCCATTTGGGATAGCGTACTTCTCTGATAAACCCTGCCTTGATCAATTTATCTACCTCTTCCTGCACCGCAGCGTTCCTATCAGCGTTGAAGTGACACCTTTTCTGTTTGATGGGCTTGACTGTTGGATCTACCGCTAATCGATGGGCGGCCAATGACGCCGGGATTCCAGGCATTTCATCATGGTTCCAAGCGAAGATGTCGCTGAACTCCTTGAGAAGATCAAGTAGTCCTTTTTTCACTTCTGGTTAAAGGGTGGCCCCGACCTTGACAACCTTGGAGGGATCGTCTTTTCTGATGGGTATCTCTTCTAGTTTATCTACGAACTGCCCGCTGGCCCACTCCTTACTCCGTTCCTCCTCATAAGGCATAATAAGTTTGCTTTCCGGATGCTCAGGATGTTCCGCTGGCTCTTTCTCCTCCTGGATTATCCGGGATGTTTCCATGTCTTCCTGGACTAATGCCACCTGTACACACTGTTTTGCTAGGGCTGTAGGATTGGTAGACACTACATAGGATTTCTTGGCTGCCTACTGGTCTCCGCGTACCTCTCCTACCTTGGTTCCAACAGGGAATTTCAGGACGTTGTGGTATATGGACAAGACTCCCTTCAAGGAGGACAGGAATGGTCTCCCTAGGATGGCGTTGTAGGCCGATGGGGTGTCAACCAAAACAAAGTCGGTCATAAACATTCTGTTAGAGAGGGGTGATTCCAATGATTACTGGGAGGATCATCGACCTCACCGGTATGATCAAATCTCCAGTGAACCCATAAAGTGGAGTGGTACAGTTGTTGTAACAATGTTGCTTCAGGTTTAATTTTTCCAAGGTATCCTTAAAGAGGATATCTACACTGCTACCTGTATCCACGAGCACGCGATGGACCAGACAGTTGGCAATCTGTATTGCGATTACCATGGGATCATCATGAGGTTGCATGGTGTTGAAGACATCCGCTTCAGTGAAAACGATCTGCGCTGACTGGGAGGGCTCTATCGGGCTATGGCTGACTTTGAAGATCCCCCGGCTTTCTTCGATGAGGGGAATCTTCCTCACGTGGTTTTTTCAGGAGTTATTGGAAATGCCAGCTAGTGTAGGACCTCCGCTGATGGTATGTATCACCTAGATCTGTTGCATTAAGTCAGCATGTTCCCCCTTCCTCTTTTCTGTGTCCTCACGAATTTAAGCTTGTACCTCCCTTCCAGTCCGAATGTTATCTCAGATCTCTTGTAAGAATTCAATCAAGCATCCTCCCTTATCAGGGCTTCAATCTGGTTGCACAAATTATAGCACTCTGAAGTGTTGTGGCCCATGTCTTCGTGGAAGTCGCAGTACTTGTACCGGTTCCTCCTGTCAATTGAAGCCTTCATGGGAGCGGGCTTTTGGAGCAACCCTTTATCTCGTATAGCAAGGTAAACCGTTTCCCTGGAAGCGTTCAAAGGGGTATAGTAGTCATACCCTTTCCCCCCTTGCATTACAGGGGCCACGGTCCTAGGAGTTGTGACCGCACCAAAATACGCGCTCGCAATAATACGAGGCCATGGTGTAGCACAACAGTAAATAAGATTCGTTCCCACAGGGAATGAGGAATTGAGTATCACAATTGACTGATTTAACTGCTATTCAGACAAGCAAATCATTGGCATTTCAAGATTACGAAATTAAACTAACTACACTCTAATCACAAAGTAATAAATGTAAACTGGAATAAGCAAGCAACATAGTTGAACTTGAGATTGTAAAACGTATGAGAATGAGGCTAAGGCTTCGAATCCACCTTTCCAATACTCATCAACTTAGACACATCATTTGGATAAATGATGCAAGTGTATATATAGATTCGTATGCCCGGAAATTGTCTCTAACCTCTGTCAAGTGAATAAAGACAACATTTATATACACCAACAACCTATTTCTACATGGTTATCCGATCTGCATACAAATTCATTAAGAGCATTGGCATACAATAGAATCCTACAAGCTAGCATCGTATATTTCTATCTTACTAGACTTGTATCTGGCATTTCATCGAGCACGTGGTGTGCTTCATCTTCCGGTCCTTCACACAACCACCAAAATATCATCTAAGTGTTAGCTAAGCACCTAGAAGCATTAAGCATAAGAAATACACATACATAACATAATGCAATGGAATTAATGTGATTGTTTTCATTGATGAATCATGGATAAGGCTTCATCTAGGCTTTAGCCAAGATGAAGTTAGTTCATATTACAATCAATGGCTACAAAATATATATAAATCAAACAAGCCATCTCAAATACAATGCAATAAATAAGGAGGTAAAAGTTTAGAGTAAACAAATTGTGAAGAACTCCTCCTTGATGGCTTGATGTGCTTGCTTTGATCTGCCCCTTAATGCTTCCTTTTAATACTCCAAGAATAGGTATTGATAGTGGAAATGAGGTTTGGATGATGGATTCAAGGTTTGATGTAGTGGTTTGTGTTTATAGAAGATGAAATGTGGTTCTTGGAATGTTAAAGGAAAGGTAATTTGTTTTTGTGCTGGGGAGAAGATCCTATTAAGAGACAAAGAAGAGGGAAATATATAGGAGAAAACCAATAATTGAGGGGCAAAAGGGTCCAAAAACGTTTCTTTGGCCAAAAGGCGACATGTGAGGCGACATGGGCAAGTCGCCTCCCATGTCGCCTCTCATGTCGCCTCTTCTTCTGGTTGTTTTCCCAGTGTCTCTGGCGACATAATAGGCGACATGGGGAAGTCGCCTTCCATGTCGCCACTTCTTCTGGTTGTTTTTCCAGTGTCTCTGGCGACATCATAGGCGACATGGGGAAGTCGCCTCCCATGTCACCACTTCTTCTGGATCAATTTCCCAGTGTAACAGGCGACCTTCTAGGCGACATGGGGAAGTCGCCTCCCATGTCGCCTCTTCTTCTGGAGCAATTCTGCAAAATAGACAGTGTGAGAGGCGACATCGTAGGCGACATGGGTAAGTCGCCTCCCATGTCGCCTCTTCCTCTGGTAGTCCAAGATCAAGCCTTAACACATATAACAACTTTGCTCCGTTTCGCTCCTTAATCGGACAAAATCCGACCGGGAGCTCAAAACTAAAGACACCCTGCGAAATACGAGAAATAAATTAAATATAGGATTAAAGCTCGGAAAATAAGCGAAAAACATGGAAAATATGGGGTCACCCACAGATGAAATATGACATATCAAATACCCCCAAACTTAGATTTTGCTCGTCCCGAGCAAAACCAAAGCTAAAATAAACTGCGATGGGCCTAGGAAATGTAGTTACAATTGAGGTCACAACGCAAGTTTAAACCAAAATTAAAATTCTGCCGAGCCAACAAAAGAATGAGATGCGACGTTGGGCGAACTAAGGCATAAACATGTGCATGCTAAGGCCGTCGAGTGAAAGCTAGAGATATAGAGGCCAAGATGCTATAACACTAAGGATTGCAATTCCAGACAACATAGCAACCTTGGCTTCGAAAGTATCGAACACAAGAGTCATGTGATAGCATTTCGCCTTGACTCTAAGCCTCACAAGATTTCTCTCATTTTATCACTCAGAACCTAGGTTCACTCACCAAACATATGCGGGATGAAGTTTATGTACAAAAATTACACGCATATGGAAAATTTTTAAGAACGGTCATGATTTCATGCAAAAGGACCTCAAGAATGGAATCAAACATTAAGAACACCCTTGTTTACAAGTTAGACTCCTCCTAAGGATCAATTAGGACTTCTTTTAAAGTTCAAGCACGGTTTTGGATAAGGAGGTGATGGAGAGACCAGGTGGATACAGAATTATGGGCTAGCTAATGATCATGCTAGATTCTTCTAGCTGGTACACTTGTAATCCCTCATTTAGCGTCTAGGCATTTTAAAACAATTATTAAATACTTGTACAATTTGTAGTTGCTTACATTTGGGCAACAATTTCAACAATGAACTTTGAAGGCTTTTATAAATTTTATAATTTGGCACATATAACTTTGGTGCAGCCTACATCTTTAGTACAAAAATACAAAACGAGCCTCAGTACACGCTATTTGCAACCATTTCGGCACAACCTTCTTGGGCTTCAATTGTTTGTTCATTCTTCATGTATTTTAGTCATGATCATAGCTTTGGAATGGCCAAGTGTTTGGGTTAAATGTGGTGTTGAAGTAACATGGGTTGATATGGTGATTTTGCTAAGTGTGTGGGTCAATTTATTTTGGAGATTAATGCATTCACACACAAGTTTAAGGGATGTGTTTGGGTCATTTTAGTGACTACACGCTTTGCCTACATCATCTCTAAAGGAATGAGCCTAACATGCAAACAAGGGAAACACGAGGGCATTTTAAAAGACTGTTCTTTAATGCTCAATATAGCGAAAGGAGGCCCTTTTAAAAGCCTATTTTCTACATGATGAGTGCAAGAGTCAACTACAAAAAAACACTCTCTATGAACACACTTTTGGCTCTGAAACTCACACGGGTAGCCTCAACTAATGATCTAAACATCTCAGGCGCGCTACCCTTTTCAGCCAAGACACGTAGGGTCTGGTAAGGTGTGTGCAAGCCATGTGGTGCAGCTTTGCCCAATACCACCCCAGCCTAGACTCAAGAAAGCAAAAGCATGCTACAGTGTATACCACAGCACATCCCAAAAGCATCTCAACAACCAAAATTAAATGCTCCTTGGTTTTGGCCTCAAAAGCAGAAATTTTCAAAACTTTACAAAGAAATTCAATTTTAAAAAAACAACTATACACAGTTCAATGACCGAAAACAAATATACACAGTTCAATGACCGTAAGCGAACCGTACCCCCAAACTTAATTTAAACATTGTCCCCAATGTTTGTACAATTGAATGCTTAAAGCAAAGGGTAACGACAATAAAACTTTCACAAAATTCGGTCCAAAAGCAAACCTAACTAGGCACAACAATTATGCACACCTAGTTCTAATCAAAAATTTAGGTTATGCAAAATAGAATGGAGATAGTAATAAAGCATAAGCAAGCTATAAAGTAAATAAATCCGCAAAAGTTACCAACTAAACAAAATCCGAAACTAAAAACTAAAAATCAATGTAACAATTCTAAAATCCGACTACTACAATGTAACATTCATAAACTTAGATAGACAAATGCATGGCAAAAAAAATAAATAGAACAGCAAACTATGAGTCCTGCTCAGGCTAAGATGGATCGACGCCACCCTGATGAGACGGCCCGCCTGGCCCAGATGTGCTCTGCTCACGGCGAACAAATGGTATGTTGACTCCAGCCTCGCTGAGTCCCCGAATGACTGCACTCATCTGAGTCCTCATCGACTGCAATGCCTGCCGGTTCTCCGTTTGGTTAGCATCCATCTGAATCCTCATGCCCTGAACTGCATGCATAACCTGCCGTAGCGTTGGCTCTGGATCATCTGTCTCAACATCTGGGTCGTTCTCTGAATCCTGCCCGTCGTAATCCACATCAGCCTCCTCATCAGTGTCCAACTCAAAGTCATCATCTAGTGCCCCTCCATCTATCAAAACACCACCCCTTTTTCGTGCAATCGCATTGTACACCTTTTTGCCACATTTGGAAGTTGGAGAGCGTATCGACCATCTGCCATTCTCCACATAAATACCAGCCTCTGCACAGAAATGCGTGATCAAGCACGGAAAAGGGAGCGCACCCCTAGTAGAGCGGCCTGCATCATAAAGCTCCTTCATAATGATCTCCCTGATGTCCATTAGGATCTCATTTCTTGCACAAAATACATATCGGGCCGGCTCATAGTGGACCACTGTGCGGTGCGAGCTCGGCGTCAAGGAGAAGCTGAAAAACAAGTACCAAAAAGCTGTGTCGATCTTCAGCTGCGAGTATAGTAGTGGTACCTGATTCGGATTCCACCTAGAGCTACCAGATGTCCTCAAATCAGCCGCCAAATTCCCATTGTGCGGAGTGGAGCTCTCATGTCCCGGCAATCCCTCAACAAGAGAAGAGATGCCTAGCGTGCCATACCATGCATTGATCCTCGCCGCAATGATAACAACCTCACGGCCCTGAACCATAGCAGGGTGCCCCGCTGAAAACTACGTCGGCACCATAGCAGCATAAAACTCGTATACAAGCTCCTGTGCATATTGATTCGGCGTCCGCACAAATTCGTTCCAACCCATGGTTCGGATAGTGTGGGGGACAAAAGTCGAAGCTAGGACCTCTAAATCAATTCCTCGCTCCGGGCAAATCCTCCTCCTAGAAAACCTTCGCAATCTGATCGGAAAATCAGGATTCGGAGCGCCCGGAGCAACATCCGTCATGGCGTCGTCCCGGTCGGACCTAGAACTCTGACCTCTGCCTGATTTCTTTCTCTTGGCAGAACCCTGCCCAACAGACTTGGAGCGCTTTCTCTGCATTGTCACACGAGCAAACAAACACTACACCAAAATTGCATCAGCAAAATATTATAATACTTTCAAAAACAATTGCAAATACAAACAATAAACACTACTTCCATCCTAACATCAAAATGTTGCCTATAAACAACTACATAAACTTTCCAAAAATTCGGCCATAACACCCTAAACAACATAAATTTCGGCCAACATCAAAAATCACACCCAAAAATTTCGGCCAAGGCAAGATTAGGGCTAGAAACTACAAGATTTTCAACCAAAAAGCAAGACAAGCCTTAAATATCTTCTCTAAACCGAAATAAACACCACTTACAACCAAAATCCAATCAAAATCACACCCAATAATCAACAAAATTACTTTAAAACTTCTCCAAAGAACTCAAATGAGAATATGAGAACCAAGGCAACTTCAAGCTTCAATCATGAGTTTAAAATGGAGATTAGGGATTAGAATTACCTTGATTGAAGACCCACACTTGATTCCACACTTGAGAGCCAAAAAATTTGATTTTTTTGATTATTTTTTTTGAAGTGATTTAGGGTTAAGGCTCACGAATTCGTTTATACCCAGTATTTTAGTTAGAGGCGACATCATAGACGACATGATGTTGCCTAAAATGCATGTCGCCTGGCCCGAAACGGCGTCGTTTGGATAAGTGAACTTACCTTGAGGCGACATGGGGAAGTCGCCTCCCATGTCGCCTCTCATGTCGCCTAACACACTGCCAAGAAATTACTGGGCGAAGGCGACATCAGTGGCGACATGGGGAAGTCGCCTCCCATGTCGCCTAACATACTGCCAAAAATTCAACCAGATAGAGGCGACATTGTAGGCGACATATGGAAGTCGTCTTACATGTCGCCTAATCTTCTGCCAAGATTTCAATCAGATAGAGGCGACATCAGTGGCGACATGGGGAAGTCTCCTCCCATGTCGCCTGACACACTGCCAAAGTTTTTCATACCTGATTCAAAAATTCCAAAACTTGCTCTCCGTACCTATTAACATCATAAACTTGCAAAATAATATCAAAACCACTAAATCTAGAAATGGAAAACATCAAAATGAAAATGCAATTATACAAACCAAAATACACTATGTACATCAAAATTGTGGTACCTCCCATCCGATCTAGTTAGATTCCACGAAGTGAACCTTGGTAGCGGGCTCGTCACACGCCCCCTCCCAATAGATCTTCAACCTCTGGCCATTTACCTTGAAGCGCACTTTGGCTTCATTTTCAATTTCGACGGTTCCATACGGGAAAACTTCTGTTACATTGAAAGGTCCCGTCCACCTACTCTTTAAATTTCCGGGAAACAACCGAGTCGAGAATTGAAAAGGAGCACCAGCTGTCCAACTTGGATGTCCTTTTTTACTATAAGCTTATCATGCCATATCTTGGTTCTTTCCTTGTAAATCCGGGCGTTTTCATACGCATGACAGGACACGTTTTTCCCTTATGTCGTTTTAAAAGATCAGTCCGTCAATAATATTTTAAGAAACCTCACAAAGCCTAAATCAGTTTGCAAACATAAATATAGCGGCAAGTGGGTGTCGTCCATAGGTAGCGGAGTTAGCCAAATTAGTTAAAGCTAAAGCAATGGTATGTATATATATATAATAGTAAAACATGACTTGGTGAAAATGTAGATTGTGAACCAACTCTAAATAACACTAAATTAATTATGTAAATAAAATGAAGGGGGAATATGGAGTGAAGGATATATAGATGATGGAAACTAAGGAGTTAATGGATTCGACAGCAAATACTGGGCAATGTAACAAACTTGCCAATAGCACGGCTCTTCAAGGTAACCGACCTAAGATGTATAGAGTCGGTTATTTATCCCTAGAAGGTGGCCAACCTAGGATGTATAGTGCGGACCACCTAATAGGGATTAATCCTTGTAAACTACCAACCTAGGATGTATAGAGTTGATTGTTTACCGGATTCTAGAAATGAAGCTCGTCTACCTAACATTGACTCAACCGATTACAAATAGTCACCCTAGGATGTATAGTGATGACTTCTAACTCTCTCACGGATTCCGACCTAGGATGTATAGTGCCGGAAATATGATCGAGGTTAGATTAAAACCGCGGTTCAAGAGTCGGAATTCATGACTTTCCATCTATTCTTTAGAGCATTAAACAACTAAATAGGATGTATATCTAGATGCAATACTCATACATAATACAAAGACATCTTGAAGGATCATGTATCTACACAAGAAATCAATGATAAACATTCACAACAAGAATAGATCAATGGAAGATAGACATGAATATCAATATAATATCAAGTTTATGTACAAGCCCAATATTAAACTAACTACTCCATCAACCCCTTAGAGGGGATTTAGCTACTCATTACAACTAGGAAATCAGTAGAGAGGAGAAAGAAATAACCCTTGGAGAACATCTCCTTCCTTGAAGTGGCTCCAATCTCCTAACTTCCTTGAAGTTGAGTAGAGAATGTAAGGATGAGAGGTAGAGAGAGAAACTAGATCTAAGAATGCTTAATCTGTCCTAAACGGAGTCAAAAGCCCCTTAAAACGTTTCTATACTTTTCTATTTATACTAAATACAAAAATAGGTCACTTAAGCTTTGAAAATCAGACTAGCGCGCTCGGAGTGCGGGTGGAGTGCGGGTGATTTACCCGCACTGTACCCGCACTGTATGGGTTGCCTACAACTTCAGTTCTCGGATCAGGACATTAGTGCAAAATCTACCTTCCCTCTTGGCATCGCACTGTGACCGCACTTCCCTCTCAGGTGCAAAATCTACCTTCTGTCTTGAGCAACAGTGCGGGTAGAGTGCGGTTGGATGACCCGCACAGTACCCGCACTCTAATGTCAGGTGCAATTCTGCTCTTCTGTTCTTGATGCAAGTGCCGGTAGAGTGCGGTTCGATGACCCGTACAGTGCCCGCACTCTAATGTCAGGTGCGATTCTGTTCTTCTGTTCTTGGTACAAGTGCGGGTGGAGTGCGGTTTGCTGACCCGCACAGCACCTGCACTCTAATGTCAGGTGTCTGAGCAGCTTCTCTGGTTTGGCATTAGTGCTGGTGGAGTGCGGTTAGCTGACCCGCACTGTACCCGCACTTTATCTCTGTACTTGCATTCTGCCCCAGCTATGCACATGAGTGCGGCTGGAGTGCGGTTGCGACCCGCACTGGACCCGCACTGTAGACCTGTTTGTGCTCCTTTGCCTTTGCTTTCGCCTCTTTTCTGCTGGAATCACCACAATATGCTTCCAAGCCTGTCTCTGCATCATTTCCTACAAATAAGCACAAAACAACCCATAAGAGACACAAAAACGCACGAAAAAAGAACATAAGGTAAGGATCTGAGGGCCTAAATATAGTACATATTTGGCCCGATCAAACACCCCCAAACCAAACCTTTGCTCGTCCTCGAGCAAATCTATTCAAAACAGTAAGATGCCAGTTGAAAGTAATTTCTATATACCTAAACAATACATCAACAATGTCGCAAGTCCCATGTGTGATATGATACAAATAGATGTGATAGAGAGGAGAAAAACATATGCACAAGATCAAGAGCAATTTGGAGACACCCAAGGGAGGCTCGTACGAACACGAATCCCATACCTAAAGGCATTCATGAATTTAGGACTACTTACTCCCATACCTTGAACATAATTCGCTTCTATTCTAAAGCTCACATGGATTCCCTCTTTTCTTTCATCAAGAGTCCTAAGTTCCATACAACAAGTATGCGAAGAAGATTTTGCATAAGATTAAAGCAATGAACTATCCTAGGAACGAGTCACCATGCCATGGATGCGAAAGATCGTGCTTCAACCTACATTCCCAAACTAGACTTACATGGATCAAATAGGGCTTTTCAACCGGTTATAGTGTGGCTGTGGGGTTGAATGAGTTTACACAAAAAATATGGAAATTTAGGAGTTCAAACTCACCAATCATGCTAGAATATATCCCTACTCCCACACCATGTTCTTTTCTTGTTTTAAATGCAACCCTCTAGGAAACCATTTAATCCACATTTTGCCCTCAACGTTTGCATTCCGTTTGGGCGTTTTTAGCATAAAACACTCTCATTATGGCACTTCAAGTACAATCTTTCTTAAAATTTTTCTTTTAACAATTTCCAAATAACAATGTTGTACTCCATTTGAGTTGTTACCATTCTCCCTTTCTTAGGCATTTAGAGTGCATAACTTACCCTTTTCTTTCATATGTTCAACATCTATCTCATTTTACCCACTGTGGGACCATTTTAACCCTTTTTTCTCACTACCATTTCCCATCCTAACATGATTAGTACAAGGGTAGGCATGTGTTTAGGCTATTGGGTATATGGTTGAATGTGGTACCAAATGAAAGGGTAAGTGTTTGGCCTCAAATCGGCTTTGGAACACACAATATGGTAAGTGGTGTTTAGGCTATAGAGGTACTTCAATAAACATGCATTCCCTACTATCACTTCCACAACCATCTAAAAAGGGAATGAAAACATCCATCACGCATTCACAAAATAATGCAAGTCCTATGGCACATGACATACATGACGAGAGGCGTGTTTAAGAATAATCAATAATGCACTCAGAAAATGCACTTTCATGCTTGTGTTTGTGATCTCACGGGTATCTCCACTATTAGAACAAGACATGGGAACAATGAGTCCCCAATACTTTATACCAACGGGTGGGACTAACCCATGATGGTGCAAGCTAAGCCTCAAGTGGCACCAAACTATATCATAAGGTCAGAGCACATATAAGAAACTCGTCAAAAACACACTCTAGAGGCATCATACCCATACTGGATTACAGTTTGAAAAATGGACAAGCGAAAAAATTGAAAAATTGGACACTAAACTGTACACGGCGGAGGCGTGATGCACCCCCAAACCAAAACTCAACAATGTCCCCATTGTTGGAAAGAATAAGCATAATCGCAAAAAATGTCGGAATGAGGGATCAACACCCCCAAACCGAATCTAGACATACATTCGACCAAGCTCATTCATCATAACAAAAACTAAATCGCATTCATTAAAAACTTAAGTAGAAAAACCGAAGGTAGAAAACTCCCTTTAGAAGGAAGATCGGTCGATGTCCATGCGTGTTGTTGTGTGCTTCCCAAAGATGCACAACCTAGCTTAAAACCACACAACAACTCTACCAACGAAAATTAAATGCGAAAAGAAAAGAAAAATAAGTCTAAGCCGTTTAAAAGAAAATACAAAACAAATACAAGCAATAAAAGTTCTGATCAATAATAAAGAACAAGAATGGATGGTCAATCATAGTCGGAAAACTCCCTCTCCGGTTCGCTGGCGATCCCTTTGCCCTTGGGGTCAATCTCTGATCTGATCCGCTCTTCGTGCTCCCTCCTAGATCTCTCCATAGCAGCTCTGAGCTCTTCCCCATATGGGTCAATGTCTGGACCTCCTGAAAGAGGTGAGAAAGCAGCTGGCCTCTTCTTTTTCTGTGGATAACCCTGGAAGACTGAGTGCCTCCCTCATGTCTGTGAGGTTGCCCCAAATGTCCGTGAAGTACTCATTTGCTTCCGCCCTGCTCTCAGTGATCTGCCTCCTGTTTTCGGTGACCTCGGTCCTGAGGTTCTCCAATCCGGTAAGTAAAGTCTGCCAAGGGACCTCTCCATATGTCTCCTGCGGGGGTGAGGAAGCAGCGAGCCTATAATCACCATAATCGATGTAAACCGGCTCCACATCTAGTGGTTCCGGGATGTCTTCCGGCTGCCTGCTCGTGCTGCCCCCTCGAGCAGGTTTCCTCCTCCCTGTTCAGACCCTGACACCAGAGGGGTCCCGCTCTCTGACCTGGTCGTTCCATGTGAATCACCCAACTGGCCCCAAACCGCATTCGAAAGGATCGGATCCAAAATCTACTCCGGCAGTTCTGCAGAATACGGTGATGAGGCTAGGGAAGATGAGTGGCTGCTTGTCCACCCTGACCCCTCCCATCTCAAGGATCTCTCTCTTGATCAGAAAGTCGATGTCGACCAACTGATTCTGCAGTATACAGTATAGGATCATGGCTGCATTGAAGTTCACTGAGGTCCTGTGCTTTCTGGGGATCAAGGAATGGGATATGAATACATGCCAGAAACCCAACTCACTCCTTAAGTTGGTGTGCTTCATACGGTGATTAGGGGCCACCCAAAAATTCATCTGACGGATCACTAACTGATTTGCAAAGTCCACATTTTGGGTCACAAAAAATTCGCTCCAAGTCACCCCTTGCCTTAGACGTCCGACTGCTTTGGGATCAACTGGAAGCTCAGTCCTATAATACCTGTTAATGTCCGCTATAGTCATCCGGACTTCTACCCCACAGACCAGAACCGAAGAAGAGCGTTGAAAAGTTTCAGGTACCAACCCAGCAAAGAACTCTTCGACCACACGTCGACAATACATCGGGGGGGGGGGGGGGGGGGGGGGGGGGCGAACAAAGGTTTCCCATCCCCTTGCTTCAATCATTAGAGGAATTGGGGTGTCTTCCAGTTCTTCAACCGCTATCCCCCTCTCCACCACTATGTCTCGCTCCCTGAAATATTCTAAGCGTTCCTCGAAATCCGGGTGCCTGATGCACGGTGGTGGAACTTAGGGTCCTCTCCTCGGTCTTCGTTCGGAACCCTGAATGCTTTTCCTAGGCGTTCTCCTAGGTCTTCCTGACATCTCCACATTAAACACAGTTTTAAGGCAATATTCGGATCAAAGAAACAAGAGGTTATGATGCAGGAATTTGAAAGGACAAAAAAAAATCTGCCAAGAGGATAAAGTGCGGGTGAAGTGCGGGTGAGTGACCCGCATTGTACCCGCACTCTAACTCGTCACCAGACACCAGCAAATGCAGAGTTCAATTCATGTATACATCTCAAAATTTCAGTTCATCATCGAACGAATCAACAACAAAATGACTCTAACTCATGTATAGGCTTCCATTCAACCATATAAACCCAATTCATAGTTTGAAAATCTAATTGCAATAGAAAATCAATTTACAATGAATACATCACATGCAAAATAGATAACACCCATCATTCCACTCTCTTAGACTAGCAAAAGCAAAAACAAGGGGTCAAAACCCTAACTAATGAAGTTCATGCATAAGAGGCAAAAGAATTGTGATAAAGAGGGTTAGGGTTTTGGATTAGAGATATGTGAAATGAAATTAGAGTAACAATCCATACCTTAGTTGCCGAAAAATCGAAAACGTGGCACACACTGAATACCTTTAGTTGGGAAGAGGGAAAAATTTGAAGTTTGCAGTTGGTTTTGTTCTTTTGTGGCAAGTGGAGCCCTAGAGAACGACAGGCATATATATACTGCGCGACAAAAGTGCGGGTGGAGTGCGGGTGACTGACCCGCACTTTACCCGCACTCTATTACCTGATGCCCTCAGAGTGCGGGATGAGTGCGGGTTACTGACCCACACTCTAACCGCACTGTTCCCCTAGACAGACTCCTGAATTCTGCCCTGCAACTGTATCTGCACCAAAACAATCTCAAACAGTCTCAAAAGTTTACAAAAACAAAACTAACCATCCGAAAAGTAAAAATAAAAATAAAAACAATAAAATAAATTCAAAAACGAGTGCAATGCACTCAAAGTGGGACCCGGTCAACCAAAGGAGGTTTGACCGGAATGGGGAGCACATTCAACTTGGCCACCCAAACCGGTGCCAAATGCCTATGCACTGCATCTCTTCCCACTCTCCTCATTTGTCCCACTAGGTCCTTTGAATCCATATTTGTTTAACCTTTGGTGGGTTCATCCTAGATCTAACTCTACTTGCTTTTAATCTTTGGAAACTAAAGCAATAAGCTTTAGTGTGCCCTTTTTTGGCACAAAAGTAGCAATTAATAGGACGGTTAGGGAAACTCCCTGTTCGATTGTTGGCGTGGGCCACTTTTTGTTGTCCGAATCTGAGGGATTTGACATTGTTTTCCATCACGGCCAGTTGCTCAATCAAATCCCCCTCCTTGACCTTAGCCTGTTTCAACTCATCATCTTTTGTGCTCAACTGTTCATACAATTCCCTTACTGCTTTTGTGGACTCCTCCACACCTAGTTGAAGTTTCCTTGTCCTTCTCCCATAGTCTTCCTCAAACTCTTCTGAGAGCTTTGCCAATGCATCTAAGTTCTTGGAGACTAACTCTTTTTTGGTGGCAAGCTCCACTACTTGCTCAGTTAACCCGTTGTTGACTGATGAGAGATCATGCAATTTGGTCTTCAACTGTACATTCTCTGTCTTCAGCAAATAAACCTCCAGTTTGAGCTTTGTGTTGTCTTGTTCAAGCTCACCTAATTGATTGAAGAGTTCAGTATTTGCTTCCTCCTCTTCGAATTCTGATTCTTGCCTCTCCTTGATGCAGTCTTGGTTTCCCAATTCCATCTCCTTGACACCCTCAAAGGCTTGCACAAGGGTGAGCACCCGGCTCCTTTTCTTTATGGAATTTGGTGCCTCCAAGACTAAACAATCTCTAACTTGGCTTGTTCCGGGGGATGTTACCTTGAAGTTCACACTCTTCCCTCCACAGCTGAAGGAAATGTCCCTAGAACAAATATCAATCACCATACTTGCTGTGGCCATGAATGGCCTCCCCAACAGTAATTTCCAGTCTCTACCACTGGATTCTCCTCTTTTGCAATCCAACACAACAAATTTTGCCGGCACCATCAAACCGTGCACATTCACATAAATTTCCTCCACAATACCAACTGGGGTGATGGGAGAATTGTCAGCCATGATGAGAGTCTGGGAGGTGGGCTTGATTGACTGAATCTTCAGCTGTTTGTAGACCTCTAATGGCATCATATTGATGCTAGCCCCCATATCAAGGACCGCTCCCATCTTTGGTGAATCCTCAATTTGTACATCTATGACGAAACTCCCGGGGTCTTCAAGTTTAATGGGGAAGTCTATGGCACTTCCCCTATCTTCCTTATCCGCGACCTCTACCATACTTGCTTCGGTTTCCTCACTTCCCAACTGGACCAACTCTAACACGTTAACATGTTCATCGAAGCTTGATGCCTTCTCCTTGTTCTTCATCAATGCATCAAAAATCTGTGCCAACTGAGTTTCCATCTTCTTCAATGACGCTCCATGACTGTTGGCTCTCTGATTATTGGACTGCATGTAAGCTGACATTCGTTGCTCAAAGGCATGCAAGGTGTTCTTGAGGGCTTCCGACCCGATACCCACAGTTTTGATAACTGTACTCACTATCTCCTCCAGAGACTTGTCCTTTGGTTGGCTAGCGGAAGCGTAGGAATTGAAGTTGGATGGTGGGTTACTACTTGAACCTCCCCATTGATTGTTGTTGTTTCCCCCTTGATTGTATCTATTGTACCCCCGGTTTTGGTACCCTTGGTTGTTGTTTCCACCTTGGTAATTGTTGTTGCCACCTTGGTGAGTGGTTGCTCCTAGGTGGTTGTTGTTGGACCAAGACAAGTTTGGGTGATTTCTCAACCCAGGATTGTATGTATTCGAATATGGGTCATTCCTAGGCTGCCTTGGAAATTCACCAAGGGCTTGGGCTTGCTCTTCCTGACTAAAATGCCCTTCTCCCCCTTCAATCTCCCCCATGACTTGACTAACTCCTTGGGAGGACCCTGGTTTTCTGGTTATCAGCTCCTTGATTAATTGAAGCTCCTTGTTCATTCTGGACATCTGGATTTGCACTTGGGTATCCTGACCCACTTCTATTCTTCCACCCCTCCTCACATGTGATATCCTCTGTTGTGAGTTCTGGGCAATCTTCTCCAGAATGTCATAAGCTTCAACAGCCCTCTTGTCTGCAATGGTACCTCCGCATGCATTATCCACCATCATTTGGGTTATCGATGAAAGTCCACTATAGAAGGAGTTAACCTACAGTTCTGGATGGTATGTATGCGGTGGCATTTGAGCTAACAATAAGTTGAACCTCTCCCATGCCTCATGGAATGGTTCACCGTCCTCTTCGACAAAGGAAGCTATCTTCAACCTTAGGTCTTTAGCCTTCTGTGATGGAAAATACTTGTTGAAGAAAACCTTGCAGACTTGGCTCCATGTCACCAGTGATCCCGGCCTCAAGTTCATGTACCAAGTCATGGCTGTATCTTTCAGACAATATTGGAAACACCTCAGATAAAGATGCTCCCTTGTCAATACTGCTTGGCGAGCCATTACAGGGAAGGTTTCTAGGGTGGCTCCATATTGTTTCGTAAATTGGAGGCAATCCTCGGTACTTCGCCCACTAAACGACGGTAGGAGGCTGATGTGCATAGTTTTCAACTCGTACTGCCTTGTTACATTATCCAGTACTATGGCAGTGGGCACATTCCGTACGAACGGGAGAGTATACTCGCCCATGGTGAGGCCTAGCTCTTCATCCCCATGTACACTTCCCTCATTCTCTCGAGCCTGTTGCTCATTCTCTCTAACATGCTGCTCATGCTGATTATGATCGTCCATATTTCCCTCTAACTGCTCTAATCTTCTACCCAACCGATTGATGTTATCGATAACTGGCAACACTGTTCCTCTCAACGATCTTCGTCCGTGCATATACCTAAAATCCTGAAATTTCACAACAAATAAAGCACAACGTAAACGAGAAATAGATAGGGCAGAGCAGGAATATTACTAGACTAGCCTTACTCATGCAAAACTAATTAAACTAACATGCCGCTCCCCGGCAGCGGCACCTATTTGACAGGACACGTTTTTCCCTTATGTCGTTTTAAAAGATCATTCCGTCAATAATATTTTAAGAAACCTCACAAAGCCTAAATCAGTTTGCAAACATAAATATAGCGGCAAGTGGGTGTCGTCCACAGGGAGCGGAGTTAGCCAAATTAGTTAAAGCTAAAGCAATGGTATGTATATATATATAATAGCAAAACATGAATTGGTGAAAATGTAGATTGTGAACCAACTCTAAATAACACTAAATTAAATATGTAAATAAAATGTAGGGGGAATATGGAGTGAAGGATATATAGATGATGGAAACTAAGGAGTTAATGGATTCGACAGCAAATACAGGGCAATGTAACAAACTTGCCAATAGCACAGGCTCTTCAAGGTAACCGACATAGGATGTATAGAGTCGGTTATTTATCCCTAGAAGGTGGCCAACCTAGGATGTATAGTGCGGACCACCTAATAGGGATTAATCTTTGTAAACTACCAACCTAGGATGTATAGAGTTGATTGTTTACCGGATTCTAGAAATGAAGCTCGTCTACCTAACATTGACTCAACCGATTACAAATAGTCACCTTAGGATGTATAGTGATGACTTCTAACTCTCTCACGGATTCCGACCTAGGATGTATAGTGCCGGAAATACGATCGAGGTTAGATTAAAACCGCGGTTCAAGAGTCGGAATTCATGACTTTCCGTCTATTCTTTAGAGCATTAAACAACTAAATATGATGTATATCTAGATGCAATACTCATACATAATACAAAGACATCTTGCAAGATCATGTATCTACACAAGAAATCAATGATAAACATTCACAACAAGAATAGATCAATGGAAGATAGACATGAATATCAATATAATATCAAGTTTATGTACAAGCCCAATATTAAACTAACTACTCCATCAACCCCTTAGAGGGGATTTAGCTACTCATTACAACTAGGAAATCCGTAGAGAGGAGAAAGAAATAACCCTTGGAGAACATCTCCTTCCTTGAAGTGGCTCCAATCTCCTAACTTCCTTGAAGTTGAGTAGAGAATGTAAGGATGAGAGGTAGAGAGAGAAACTAGATCTAAGAATGCTTAATCTGTCCTAAACGGAGTCAAAAGCTCCTTAAAACGTTTCTATACTTTTCTATTTATACTAAATACAAAAATAGGTCACTTAAGCTTTAAAAATCAGACTGGCGCGCTCGGAGTGCGAGTGGAGTGCGGGTGATTTACCCGCACTGTACCTGCACTGTATGAGTTGCCTGCAACTTCAGTTCTCAGATCAGGACACTAGTGCGGGTGGAGTGCGGGTGGAGTGCGGTTGAATTACCCGCACTTGACCCGTACTTAGGCCCGCACTTCGCATCGCACTATGACCGCACTTCCCTCTCAGGTGCAAAATCTACCTTCTGTCTTGAGCAATAGTGCGGGTAGAGTGCGGTTGGATGACCCGCACAGTACCCGCACTCTAATGTCAGGTGCAATTCTGCTCTTCTGTTCTTGATGCAACTGCGGGTAGAGTGCGGTTCGATGACCCGCACAGTGCCCGCACTCTAATGTCAGGTGCGATTCTGTTCTTCTGTTCTTGGTGCAAGTGCGGGTGGAGTGCGGTTTGCTGACCCGCACAGCACCTGCACTATAATGTCAGGTGTCTGAGCAGCTTCTCTGGTTTGGCATTAGTGAGGGTGGAGTACGGTTAGCTGACCCGCACTGTACCTGTACTTTATCTCTGTACTTGCATTCTGCCCCGGCTATGCACATGAGTGCGGCTGGAGTGCGGTTGCGACCCGCACTGGACCCGTACTGGACCCGCACTGGACCCGTACTGGACCCGCAATGGACCCGTACTGGACCCGTACTGGACCCGCACTGTAGACCTGTTTGTGCTTATTTGCCTTTGCTTTCGCCCCTTTTCTGCTGGAATCACCACAATATGCTTTCAAGCCTGTCTCTGCATCATTTCCTACAAATAAGCACAAAACAGCCCATAAGAGAAACAAAAACGCACGAAAACAGAACATAAGGTAAGGATCTGAGGGCCTAAATATAGTACATATTTGGCCCGATCAACGCATCCATCCGAAACTCATCCAGTTCATTAATATGCAGCAATCTTTTCTCTCCAGCTGCTTGGAAGTCATAATTCAAGGGTTTCACCGCCCAATATGCTCTATGCTCTAACTCCACCGGAAGGTGGCATGCCTTCCCATACACAAGGAGAAAAGGTGACATACCAATCGGTGTCTTGTAAGCTGTTCTGTAGGCCCATAGAGCGTCATCAAGCTTTGAGGACCAGTCTTTTCTCCTACTCCCCACCGTCTTTTCTAAAATGCTCTTTAGCTCTCGGTTGGAGACTTCCGCTTGGCCATTGGCTTGGGGGTGGTATGGTGTAGTAATTTTGTGTCTGACACCATATTTCTTTAATAAAGCTTGAAAAAGCTTATTACAAAAATGTGACCCCCCGTCACTAATAATCGCCCTTTGTGTGCCGAATCTGGAGAAAATGTTCTTCATCAAGAACTTTTTGACTACCTTACTATCATTTGTTGGAGAAGCAATAGCTTCCACCCATTTTGACACGTAGTCAACTGCCACCAAGATGTACTAATTCCCGAAAGAGCTTGGGAACGGGCCCATGAAATCGATGCCCCACATGTCAAATAGCTCTATCTCCATTTTGTTAACCATGGGCATCTCATCCCGCTTTCCAATGTTCCCGGTTCTTTGGCACCTATCATATGCTACCACAAAACTTCTTCAATCTCTGAAAAGTGTTGACCAAAAGAACCCCGATTGAAGCACCTTCCTAGCAGTCCGGTTTGCCCCAAAATGCCCTCCATATTCTTTCGAATGGCAATGCATGAGGATGTCCCTCATCTCTTCCTCGGGAACACATCTTCTTACTATTCCATCACTACAAACCCGGAAAAGAAGTGGTTCATCCCAAAAGTACGACTTGACATCATAGAGGAATTTCCTCTTTTGATGGAAGTTCATCCCCACCGGCATTACGTCGCTTGCGAGGAAGTTCACAAAATCGACAAACCACGGAACAATCAAGTCTTGCACTACCAGCAGCTGCTCATCTGGAAAATGCTCATTTATCGGATTTGTGACTTCAAGTTCATCTACCCTCTCTAATCTAGACAAATGGTCCGCCACTAAGTTTTCTGATCCCTTTTTATCTCGAATTTCCAAATCGAATTCTTGGAGCAAAAGCACCCATCTAAGCAGCCGCGGCTTAGAATCCTTCTTTGCCATCAAATACTTAATCGCCGCATGATCTGTGTAAACTACCACCTTTGAACCCACCAGGTAAGATCGAAACTTGTCAAAAGCGAAAACAATAGCTAATAGTTCCTTTTCTGTTGTGGCATAGTTCACCTGAGACTCATTTAGAGTTTGACTCGCATAGTAGATCATATGGAGTCGTTTCTCCTTTCTTTGTCCCAAAACAGCTCCCACAGCGAAGTCACTCGCATCACACATCAATTCAAGGGGGCTCTCCCAATCCGGAGCTGTCATGATAGGCGCGGACGTCAATTCCCTTTTTAATGTTTCAAAGGCTTGAAGACATTGCTCATTAAAATGGAAAGGTGTGTCCTTCATCAATAAGGCACAAAGGGGTTTGGTGATCTTGGAGAAATCCTTGATAAAGCGCCGGTTGACAAGGACCTTTTTCCCTTATGTCGTTTTAAAAGATCAGTCCGTCAATAATATTTAAAGAAACCACACAAGCCTAAACCAGTTTACAAACATAAATATAGTGGCAAGTGGGTGTCATCCACAGGGAGCGGAGTTAGCCAAATTAGTTAAAGCTAAAGCAATGGTATGTATATATAAATAGCAAAACATGAATTGGTGAAAATGTAGATTGTGAACCAATTCTAAATAACACCAAATTAAATAAGTAAATAAAATGAAAGGGGAATATGGAGTGAAGGATATATAGATGATGGAAACAAAGGAGTTAATGGATTCGAAAGCAAATACTGGGCAATGTAACAAACTTGTCAATAGCACGGCTCTTCAAGGTAACCGACCTAGGATGTATAGAGTCGGTTATTTATCCCCAGAAGGTGGCCAACCTAAGATGTATAGTGCGGACCACCTATTAGGGATTAATCCTTGTAAACTACCAACCTAGGATGTATAGAGTTGATTGTTTACCGGATTCTAGAAATGAAGCTCGTCTACCTAACATTGACTCAACCGATTACAAATAGTCACCCTAGGATGTATAGTGATGACTTCTAACTCTTTCACGGATTCTGACCTAGGATGTATAGTGCCGGAAATAAGATCGAAGTTAGATTAAAACCGCGGTTCAAGAGTCGGAATTCATGACTTTCCGTCTATTCTTTAGAGCATTAAACAACTAAATAGGATGTATATCTAGATGCAATACCCATTCATAATATAAAGCATCTTGCAAAGATCATGTATCTACACAAGAAATTAATGATAAACACTCACAACAAGAATAGATCAATGGAAGATAGACATGAATATCAATATAATATCAAGTTTATGTACAAGCCCAATATTAAACTAACTACTCCATCAACCCCTTAGAGGGGATTTAGCTACTCATAACAACTAGGAAATCAGTAGAGAGGAGAAAGAAATAACCCTTGGAGAACATCTCCTTCCTTGAAGTGGCTCCAATCTCCTAACTTCCTTGAAGTTGAGTAGAGAATGTGTGGATGAGAGGTAGAGAGAGAAACTAGATCTAAGAATGCCTAATCTGCCTAAAACGGAGTTAAAAAGCTCCTTAAAACATTTCTATACTTTTATATTTATACTAAATACAAAAATAGGTCACTTAAGCTTTGAAAATGAGACTGGCGCGCTCGGAGTGCGGGTGGAGTGCGGGTGGTTTACCCGCACTGTACCCGCACTGTATGGGTTGCCTGCAACTTAAGTTCACGGATCAGGACATTAGTGCGGGTGGAGTGCGGTTGAATTACCCGCACTTGACCCGCACTTAGCCCGCACTTGGCATCGCACTATGACCGCACTTCCTTCTCAGGTGCAAAATCTACCTACTGTCTTGAGCAACATTGCTGGTAGAGTGCGGTTGGATGACCCGCACAGTACCCGCACTCTAATGTCAGGTGTAATTCTGCTCTTCTGTTCTTGATGCAAGTGCGGGTAGAGTGCGGTTCGATGACCCGCACAGTACCTGCACTCTAGTGTCAGGTGCGATTCTGTTCTTCTGTTCTTGGTGCAAGTGCGGGTGAAGTGCGGTTTGCTGACCAGCACATAACCCGCACTCTAATGTCAGGTGACTGCGCAGCTTCTCTGGTTTGGCAATAGTGCGGGTGGAGTGCGGTTAGCTGACCCGTACTGTACCCGCACTTTATCTATGTACTTGCATTCTGCCCCGGCTATGCACATAAGTGCGGCTGGAGTGCGGCTGAAGTGCGGTTGCGACCCGCACTGGACCCGCACTATAGACATGTTTGTGCTCCTTTTCTGCTGGAATCATCACAATATGCTTCCAAGCCTGTCTCTGTAACATTTCCTTCAAATAAGCACAAAACAACCCATAAGAGACACAAAAACGCACGAAAACAGAACATAAGGTAAGGATCTGAGGGCCTAAATATAGTACATATTTGGCCCGATCACCGGTAGAATCCGGCATGGCCTAGAAAGCTTCGAATGCCTCTAACTGAAATAGGTGGGGGTAGCTTCTCAATCACTTCCACCTTAGCTCTATCTACCTCTATTCCTTGATTGGAGATGCAGTGTCCAAGCACGATGCCCTCCTTCACCATAAAGTGGCATTTCTCCAAATTGAGCACTAGGTTCGTCTCTTCACACCTCTTAAGAACTAACCTCAAATTCTTCAAACAATGATCAAAGGAGGATCCAAACACTGAGAAGTCATCCATAAAGACTTCAATGAATTGTTCAACCATATCAGAAAAGATTGCCATCATAAACCGCTGAAAAGTGGCCGGTGCATTACATAACCCAAACGTCATTCTCCGATAAGCAAAAGTACCATAGGGGCACGTGAATGTCATATTTTCCTGGTCTTCAGGATCTATTTGAATCTGGTTGTACCCTGAACAGCCATCTAGAAAATAGTAATATTCATGCCCTGCTAGCCTCTCAAGCATTTGATCAATAAAAGGCAGTGGGAAATGATCTTTCCTTGTTGCGTTATTCAGTTTCCTGTAGTCGATGCACACTCGCCACCCCATGACGGTTCTTGTAGGAATCAACTCATTGTTCGCATTAGGGACCACCGTGATCCCTCCCTTCTTTGGTACAACTTGCACCGGACTGATCCAAGGACTATCCGATATGGGGTAAATGATTCCAGCATCTAGCAACTTCAATACTTCTGCTCTCACAACCTCCTTCATGTTGGGATTCAATCTCCGTTGATGCTCTATTGAAGGCTTGTAGTCATCCACCATTAAAATTTTGTGCATACAAAGTGTTGGACTAATACCTTTTATGTCTGAAATTGACCATCCGATTGCCCGTTTGTGATCTCTTAAGATCCTTAGCAGCTTTTCCTCTTCCAATTTGGACAATGACGCCGATATGATCACCGGCAAAGACAATGATTCGCCCAAGAAAACATACCTCAAGTATGATGGTAGTTGTTTGAGTTCCAATTCCGGTGGATTCTCAATAGATGGAGCGAGTTGGGCTTTCCCAACCCAATTTCTTCAAAGTGTACTCTCCCATAAGCATTCCTTGTTGGTAAGGAATTGAGTTTCTTGGCATATTCTTCAACTTCTGGACTATCATCTTCGTCCATCACACCATGCATTATGCATGCCTCTAGTGATTCCTTGGGACTCCCTCTCATCACAAATTCTTCCACAAGAGAGTCAATCACATCAACTCTGGAACACCCCTCGGACACCATTGGTCTCTTCATAGCTTTGGACATATCGAAGACCACCCTTTCGTCCCCCACTCTAAAAGTCATCTTCGCATCTTTGACATCGATCAAAGCACCTGCGGTCTTCAAAAATGGCCTTCCCAAGAGCAAAGGCACCTCTTGATCTTCCTCCATCTCAAGCACAACAAAATCAACCGAAAAGTAGAGATTCTCCACCTTCACTAGCACATCCTCCATTACTCCTCTTGGGTACTTCACAGATCGGTCGGCCAATTGCAAAGTTACATTACTTGGCTTAACTTTCCCTACACCCAACCTCTCAAATACCGAGTACGGCATGAGGTTTATGCTAGCACCTGAGTCAATCAAAACTTTCCCAAACTCTCTGTCACCAATAGAGCATGGAATTGTAAATTTACCCGGATCTTGCAACTTTGGTGGGAGCTTGTTTTGGAGGATGGCACTACATTCTTCATTAAGTGGCACCATCTCGAAGTCTTCGAGTTTATTTTTGTTTGCCAAGAGCTCCTTCAAGAACTTTACATATTTGGGCATTTGAGCTAATGCCTCGGCAAAGGGAATGTTGATATGCAACTTTTTGAAGACTTCCAAAAACTTTGCAAATTGATGAGAGTCATTGTGCTTCCTAAGTTTTTGTTGGTAGGGAATTGGTGGCACATATGCTTTCACTACGGGCGGTGTTGGTAACTCACTATCATTCTTCTTCTCAACAACAATGTCTTCTCCAATCTTCTCTTTCTCGGCCTTTTCTTCCTTTTCTTCCTCCTCGGTCCTAATCTCACCATTCTCGGTTTCAACTTTCTCAATCTTGCCAAAGTTCTCCGGTAGTTCAACTTTTTTCCCACTTCTCAAAGAAATTGCCTTGCATTGTTCTTTTGGGTTTATGATGGTATCACTAGGCAAGGTCCCTTGTTGTCTTTCTTGAGACACCCCTCGCTAGCTAGCCAACTTGGACCTCAAGGTTTTGAATGGCGGCTTGGCTATGTTGAGCTATTTGATCCATTTTTGAATCAAGCTTCCTCAATGTTGCATCTTGAGTAACCATGCGGTTATCTATCTTCACAAGGTATTTGGAGAGCAGATCTTCTAGAGCCGGTTTCCGTTCCGCTTGGTTGTTGGCATTTTGGTTCTGAAAACCGGGATTTTGTCGGTTGTATGCTTGAGGTTGCTGCTGATTTTCAAAACCGGGGGGCTGTCTTTGTTGGGGTTGGTTGTCTTTCCAAGAAAAGTTTGGATGGTTCCTCCATCCCGGGTTGTATGTATTGGAGTATGGGTTGTTTTGCGGGTTTTGGTTTGTTTGTTGATTGTTGAAGTTCCTATTGTAGTTGACATAAGCTACTTGATCCGAAGACTCCGAAGAAAATGGATTCCCGTCTTGACAATCCGAACTCAAATGCGGACCCATGCACAACTCACAACTAGCAACACTAGCTTGACTAGTTCCAACATTCATCTTGTGTGCTTGCTTGGTGAGCGCCTCAATTTGAGCCTTCATACTTGCTACCTCTCCCACTTCAAGTACTCCGGGACCCTTTTTCAGAATTTGTCTAGCACAACCCCAATGGCTGTTGTCGATGGCCATTTCTTCTACTAGCTCAAAAGCCGCATCTGTGGTTTTCATCATTAATGAGTCTCCCGCTGCTGCATCTACCAAGTTTCTTGTTGATTCCAACATTCCTTGGTAGAAAGATTGCAAAACTTGCCACTTTGCCAGTCCATTGTGTGGACATTTTCGAATGAGTTCCTTGAATCTCTCCCAAGCTTCGTAGAGATTCTCATTTTCAAATTAGGCAAAATTGGTAATTTCATTCCGAAGACGTGCAGCTTTCCCCGGTGGAAAATACTTGTTCAAGAACTGTTGAGCCACTTGGTCGAAGGTCCCAAGAGAATCTGGCGGTAATGACTGCAACCATGCCTTCGCCCTATCCTTCAGGGAGAAGGGAAACAACTTTAGCTTGATGAAGTTCTCCGAAACTCCATTATACCAGAAGGTATCACATATCTCAATGAAGCTCTGAAGATGGGAGTTTGGATCTTCTTGAGGCAACCCGTAGAACTGAACCGTAGCAGCAATCATCGAAATAAGTGCCGGCTTAATTTTAAAGCTGTTTGCTGCTGCTGTTGGTCTTCTAATGGCGGATATGGTCTGATCCACCCTAGGCATAAAATAATCATGCAGAGTCCTCCCATCTACCTCAACAACACCATCTTGTTCTTGATTTGGTACTTGAACTAGTTGTGGTGCTTGATTTTGATTTTCCATAGCTCTAACTTATCTTTGGTTCCGACGATTCCTCCTCGCGGTTCCTTCAATAACCGGATCGAATTGCAAGTCCTATGGACTGTTACTCCTTGTACGTCGGTGCATACAAGAGCAACCGCTTATAGTCAAGAGAAAACAATACACAAAGTAAAAGGTCTAAATTAGCAATAAACCAACTAGTAGTGATATCAATATACGCTCACTCCCCGGCAGCGGCGCCAAAAATTGACCTTCACCATATTACGCGCTCGCAATAATACGAGGCCGTGGTGTAGCACAACAGTAAATAAGATTCGTTCCCACAGGGAATGAGGAATTGAGTATCACAATTGGCTGATTTAACTGCTATTCAGACAAGCAAATCATTGGCATTTCAAGATTACAAAATTAAACCTAACTACACTCTAATCACATAGTAATAAATGTAAACTGAAATAAGCAAGCAACACAGTTGAACTTGAGATTGTAAAACGTATGAGAATGAGGCTAAGGCTTCGAATCCACCTTCCCAATACTCATCAACTTAGACACATCATTTGGATAAATGATGCAAGTGTATATATAGATTCGTATGCCCGGAAATTGTCTCTAACCTCTGTCAAGTGAATAAAGACAACACTTATATGCACCAACAACCTATTTCTACATGGTTATCCGATCTGCATACAAATTCATTAAGAGCATTGGCATACAATAGAATCCTATAAGCTAACATCACATATTTCTATCTTACTAGACTTGTATCGGGCATTTCATCGAGCACGTAGTGTGCTTCACCTTCCGGTCCTTCACACAACCACCAAAATATCATCTAAGTGTTAGCTAAGCACCTAGAAGCATTAAGCATAAGAAATACACATACATAACATAATGCAATGAAATTAATGTGATGGTTTTCATTGATGAATCATGGATAAGGCTTTATCTAGGCTTTAGCCAAGATGAAGTTAGTTCATATTACAGTCAATGGCTACAAAATATATATAAATCAAACAAGCCATCTCAAATACAATGCAATAAATAAGGAGGTAAAAGTTTAGAGTAAACAAATTGTGAAGAACTCCTCCTTGATGGCTTGATGTGCTTGCTTTGATCTCCCCCTTGATGCTTCCTTTTAATACTCCAAGAATAGGTACTGATAGTGGAAATGAGGTTTGGATGATGGATTCAAGGTTTGATGTAGTGGTTTGTGTTTATAGAAGATAAAATGTGGTTCTTGGAATGTTAAAAGAAAGGTAATTTGTTTTTGTGCTGGGGAGAAGATCCTATTAAGAGACAAAGAAGAGGGAAATATATAGGAGAAAACCAATAATTGAGGGGCAAAAGGGTCCAAAAATGTTTCTTTGGCCAAAAGGCGACATGTGAGGCGACATGGGCAAGTCGCCTCCCATGTCGCCTCTTCTTCTGGTTATTTTCCAGTGTCTCTGGCAACATCATAGGCGACATGGGGAAGTCGCCTCCCATGTCGCCACTTCTTCTGGTTGTTTTTCCAGTGTCTCTGGCGACATCATAGGCGACATGGGGAAGTCGCCTCCCATGTCGCCACTTCATCTGGATCAATTTCCCAGTGTAACAGGCGACCTTCTAGGCGACATGGGGAAGTCTCCTCCCATGTCGCCTCTCCTCGACCATTTCCTCACAGTGCATCTGGCGACCTTCTAGGCGACATGGGGAAGTCGCCTCCCATGTCGCCTCTTTTTCTAGAGCAATTCTGCAAAATAGACAGTGTGAGAGGCGACATCGTAGGCGACATAGGTAAGTCGCCTCCCATGTCGCCTCTTCCTCTGGTAGTCCAAGATCAAGCCTTAACACATATAACAACTTTGCTCCGTTTCACTCGTTAATCGGACAAAATCCGATCGGGAGCTCAAAACTAAAGACACCCTGCGAAATACGAGAAATAAATTAAATATAGGGTTAAAGCTCGGAAAATAAGCGAAAAACATGGGAAAATATGGGGTCACGCAGAGATGAAATATGACATATCAAGTTGGCGAAGCCCGGGGAGGGGTTCGTCTTGCTGGATATTTTTCTTGCCTGTGCTGAGGAGCAGGGATACGATAGGTCAACCTGTTGGGAGGTTTATTCTGAGTTTTCTGAACTGGCTCAAATTTGGGGGCTTCTTTTTTCAGACGCTTTGCCGTTCTCATGTCGTCATGTTCCATCTTGACTTTGAGTTGTTCGTCGATCTCGACTTGCTCAAGAGCCCGGTCGTAGGCCTCCTGGTAAGTATCGGGAGGTCTCTTGGCCAAGGAACGAAAAAGCTTTCCCGCCCATAGGTTCCGCCTGAAGTTGGTGAGAGTTTCTTTCTCGATTGAAACTCCCATTTGTATGACCTCCTTGTGGAAACGTTCCACATACTACCGAAGTGTCTCACTCCGTTCCTGAATCACATATTCGAGGTGTATGGGATCTTTCGGACGAGGTTTGACCCCTTGGAACTCCGAGCAAAAATCTGTTGATAATTTCGTGAAAGAATCCACGCTACCAACAGGCAGCTTCCTGAACCAAGTTTTCGCGTAGTCGGTTAGGGTCGGTGGAAACATCCTACACATAGCTGCTCTGGTAGTGTTCTGGACCTCCATCTGTTGAACGAAGCTCTCTAGGTGGCTTAGAGGATCTTCCGTTCCGGAGAACTTATCTGCTGGCATTTTGAATTTTGGTGGGAGCTGATGAGAAGGTTTTTACCGTCAGAAAACCATCCGTCAAAACAATTTATAAAACCTATGCGATGCGTTCACAAGTAGAAATACAAGTAAAGCAGTAAGCACGGGTGTCGTCCACTAAGATCGGGGTAGCGGTGATAAGATTAGGATTAATATAACTAGCATTCATGAAAGTAAGGTGATGGTGAATGAAGATACAATATAAACTAAACTATGAAAGCAAATAAAATGGGATGACAATGGAGTGATGAATGAATGATGATGGAACTATGGAGTTGATTGACTCGTAAGTGAATATTGGGGCAATTGCAACAAACTCTCAATTAAGGCAATTGCAACAAACTCTCAATTAAGCACGTTTTGACAAATGTATCCAACCCAGGGTGTATAGTGTTGGTATATATCTATAGCAAGAGGTCAACCTAGGGTGTATAGCGAAGACCTCCTACTAGAGATTAATCCCTCCTAAGCAACCAACAGTGGCTAGTTACTCAATTGGGACCTGTTCCATGAATGCTCATCTATCTAGCTATGGCTCAACCTATTACTAATGTAGCCATCCTAGGATGTATAGTGATGGCTTCCAATTCCCTCACAAGTGGCCGGCCTAGGATGTATAGTGAAGACCACCCGTTTGGGATTGGATGAGTCATCGAGGTTATCAACCGAATTCTACTCGAAGGTTAGTTCTCGTAAAATCACTAAAGTAGCCAACCTAGGGTGTATAGTGGAGGCTTCTAATTCTCTCACAAGTGGCTAACCTATAGTGTATAGTGAAAGCCACTCATTCAAGATTAGATTAAGGGCATGGTTATAGAGCCGGATTTCCGGAAATCCTTCAATTCAATGGAGCATTAGACAACCTAATTGCCTACTCAAGTAATCCAAATCAATCATGCAAAGAGGGTGTATCCAAGCAAATCAATAATGGAAATCAATTAAAGCAATTGAATAAAACATAGAGATAGAATAAATATAACACTTAGAGTTTATTTACAAAGCCCAAATATCCATCAAACAAATAACATCAACCCCATAGTGGGGTATTTTAGCTACTCATGTTCTATTACAAACAAATAAACTAAGAGAGAGTAGAGAGATAACCCTTGAAGACTGATCTCTTTCCTTAAAGCATGAATCCAAGTCTCTTAGTTGCCTTTGATTGAGTAGAGATGGTTTGGATGAGAGGGAGATGTGTTTCTAGCTTAGTCTACAAGTGTTGGGAGATATGGTGATCCTTTGGTTCGTTCCCATCCTTTTGCTATTTATAGAGGATGGAAAAATAGGTCACTTAAGCTTGAAACCAGAAACTGTCGCGCGCAGAGTGCGGGTGGAGTGCGAGTGAATTAGCCGCAGTGTACCCGCACTATATGGGTTTTCTTCATCTTCAGTTCTCTAATCTTGGCAACAATGCGGGTAGAGTGCGGTTGGATTACCCGCACTTTACCTGCACTTTACTCGCATTGTACTCGCACTCTGGTGTCAGGTGTAAATCCACTCCTCTGTCTTGAGCAACAGTGCGGGTGGAGTGCGGTTGGATTACCCGCACTTTAGTGTCGGGTGGAGCTGTCTTGAGCAACAGTGCTGGTGGAGTGCGGGTGTAGTGCGGGTGGAGTGCGGGTGGATGACCTGCACTTTAATGAATCCAACTCTGTCTTGACCCGCACTTGACCGCACTTGACCCACACTTTATCTGTCACGTACGAATCAGCTCCTCTGTCTTGAGCAATAGCGTGGGTGGAGTGCGGTTGGATGACCCGCACTTTACCCGCACTTTATTTTTCCTTCATGATTCATGTCCCGGCTGTGGGAAGGAGTGCGGTTGGAGTGCGGTTACGACCCGCACTTGACCCGCACTGTAGAGTTGCTTATGATCCTTTGTCTTTCCTTTTGCCCCTTTTCTGCCGGAACCACTGCAATTAGCTTCTAACACCAGAATTACATCTATTGCCTACAATTAGCACAAACGAGCCTATTAGACATAAAATTTATAGAAACTACACAAAAGAATGAGACAAAGGAATAGGAATGAGGGCCGAAATATACAACAATTTAGGCACGATCAAACACCCCCAAACCAAACCTTTGCTCGTCCTCGAGCAAACATAAAACAAAACAAATAAGACACAAAGTAAAAATGACTCAAACTAAGAACTTTCCTAGACACAAAGAAAAACTTGCTGCATAATCAACTAGCAAAGAGATACGCAAAAGCAAATGGGAGTGAGGAATGAGCATATGCAAAATGTTGTAAACAACTCGAAGGCTCCCCAAGGGAAACTGGCACAACAAGAATCCCACACTTAAAATTCCCTCACCTTAGAAACAACTCACTCTCACACCTCGAGCATAATTCGCTTCGACGCTAGGTTATCACATGGATTTTCTCTTATCTTTCCTCTCAGAACCTAGGTTCACACTCATGCAACATGTATGCCAATGAATTTATGTAACTGAATCAACTTAGTTGCATACATTTAGTGTAGAATAAACGTTGTTTTCAGTGAGTGAGTCTCATGAAAGAATCACGTGTCATGAACGTGGAAAGAGCATTCATTAACTAATATTCTTATTCTAGACGTCCCCTAAGATCAACTAGGTCTTTTCCATTTGGTTGTAACGTGGCCACGGTGAATGGTGATTAGAAGAATGAGAAATTTAGGCACAAGCACTAATCAACCAAGTTAAGGCAATACATTCTACACTTAAGCATTTAATATGGCGTCCAGGCATACAGTTAGACTATACGTGCAATCTTTAACTACTCATGTTACCCATTTGAATAGCATTTACAATTTACACAAGGCATTTGAAGCATATTTTTCTTTTGTTACTTTTTGCTTTTCTTTTCTTTTCTTTTCATGCCTTTTTACTATGCACATTTTCACAACTCATTACTCTTGCCTAGGTACACGCCATTTATCAAATTAAAGCACAACTTTACATTCCTAAGCCTTAACAAGATCAATTAAGAGAGGGTTGGCTAAGTGTTTAGGTTGCTTGGGTTATGGATACGTGGGTGTAGAATGGAAAAGTCTATATGTGTTTGGCTTCAAAATTTGCTTGGGAGCACAAATATTACGGGAATGGGAAGTATTTAGGCTTTCTTTTTGAATGGCTAAAACACACATTGCCTAATATCACTTCAAAGGATCAATCTACCAAGGGAATAAAAGTTTCCATCAAGCAGTCCACATATATGATGCATGTTCAATGACAAATGATGATTTTTGATGTGGTGAGACTATGCATGGTGTTTGAATAGTGTTTACAGATTTGAAAAACATTTTCCCTCAATTATACACGCTTTTGGCTTGTGTTTGTGATATCACAAGGGAAATCTCCACTATTAGAACAAGGCGTTTGAGCACCGAGTTCCCTAAACTTGGACACTAGAAGATGAGACTAGCCCATGAAGTGCAAGTGAGACCCCTAAAGTGACGAAGAGTTATTGAATAAGCACACAAAGCATACACACATTCACCACAAACACTATGCTCCAGATATCTCACCAAGCTAAATAAGCTCAAAGTTCAGGCTAAGCAGCAACTTTTTTCAAAAATAAGACACAAAAATGACTCAAGACACAAAAGACGACTCAAAAAGGCGTCTACACCCCCAAACCAAAACCCAACATTGTCCTCAATGTTGAAGACAAGAGAATCCGGCCTAGTGGCACGCACCTAACATGACTCAAACAAACCTAGGCACTAATCAAACACAATCAATGCCCCAACAAAATAAAAATGACTCAAACAAGGCTCACAAAATAAAGGCAATTCATGCAATATATCATTGAAGCACAAGTCAAGCTTAACATCATGCATTTTATCAAAAATGTCGGAATGGGGCATGAACCCCGAAACCGAATTAAACAATATAAAGCACATGCATTCATACATGCACAAGAGCCTCCGGCTCTTTGATCCACAAATATAATCAATAAATTCAATGTGCAAATATCCACAAAATATATCATTCGAACAAAACTATCCCAACATCACCACTTATTGAATTTAAACAACCTAAAACATAAAACTAACTACATGCATCAAAGTTATTCAATGGGATGCATTCATGGAGAGGCTAGGGTCCTCTAAGGGTGGTTTGACTAAGTTAGGAAATTCTCTATTTTTCACTACCCAAATAAATTTAGGTGACTTCATTATCTTTTCCTTTGTCATGTTTCTATATAAGTGCACTTGGTCTTTCCTTACCCATATTTGCTTGACCCTAGGTGGACTCCACCTATTCCAAGGACCTCTAGTTTTCCTATGTTGATTTGGCTTGTAATTTTTAGCCTTAAAATGCTCTATCCTAGAACATGCATAGCAAAAGATATGAGAGTTAGAGGAACTCCCCTTTGATGCGTGGTCTTGAGGACGTTTGATTTGTTTCACTTGTAATGCCTTGACCTCCGCCTCCTTTTTGCTTAGTGCTACCTTTGCTTCCTATAAGGCATTGGCTTTTTGATCAACCTCCATTTGCATCTTCATTGACTTGTGAGCTATCTCATCTTCAAAATCTTTTGATAGCCTCACTAAGTTCTCCAAATCCTTCGATGCGGTACTCTTTTCGGCTTCAAATCTCTCAATTCGTTCTTCCAATTCTTTGTTCTTGTCGGAGACTTCGCCATTTATCTTCTTAAGAGTACCATTCTCAACCCTGAGCATCTTCACTTCAAATAATAGTTTCTTGTTCAACTCTTGGAGATTACTCGCCTTTTCCATTCCCAAGGCTTCTCTCTCTTGAAGTGCTTCATTCTCTTCCTTCAACACACCCTTTCCAACACTAGCTCTGTGCTCACGCTCATAAGCTCTTGGTTTATCTTGATCATCCTGTCCATCTCGTCCATTCTCTTGCTTCGCTCCACTTCAAATTCTATTCGGAGCTTATACATGTCTTCTTTTAAGAAATTGGAGGAATCCACCAGTTTGGTTGCTTTAACTTGGAAACAACTCTGATTTACCGGGTGGACTGCTGAGCGGATTCGCGCATTTGGGTGGTTTTCTCTTCTATGAAGGCTTGAGTCTCTTGTTGAGAAGCTATCATCTACTCAGTCTCCCGTACATGATTCTTCATGAAATTTCTTAGTTGATCTTCAACGAAATTTGACTGGAATGACGAGATGTAGGCATTCTCGTTAGGCTCGTAGCTTGACCCTGAATTTTACCAAAAGGAATCCATAGAGTCCTGAAACAAACAAAAACAAAAACTACCAAAAGCAATAAAAAGAAACTAACAAAACTAAAAACAGCTAATAAACTAATAGTATTAAAACTAATCTAATCACTACTACGCACACCGATCTCCGGCAGCGGCGCCATTTGATGAGAAGGATTTTGCCGTTAGAAAACCGTCCGTCAAAACAATTTATAAAACCTATGCGATGCGTTCACAAGTAAAAATACAAGTAAAGCGGTAAGCACGGGTGTCGTCCACTGAGATCGGGGTAGCGGTGATAAGATTAGGATTAATATAACTAGCATGCATGAAAGTAAGGTGATGGTGAATGAAGATACAATATAAACTAAACTATGAAAGCAAATAAAATGGGATGACAATGGAGTGATGAATGAATGATGATGGAACTATGGAGTTGATGGACTCGTAAGTGAATATTGGGGCAATTGCAACAAACTCTCAATTAAGGCAATTGCAACAAACTCTCAATTAAGCACGTTTTGACAAATGTAACCAACCTAGGGTGTATAGTGTTGGTATATATCTATAGCAAGAGGTCAACCTAGGGTGTATAGCGAAGACCTCCTACTAGAGATTAATCCTTCCTAAGCAACCAACAGTGGCTAGTTACTCAATTGGGACCTGTTCCATGAATGCTCATCTATCTAGCTATGGCTCAACCTATTACTAATATAGCCATCCTAGGATGTATAGTGATGGCTTCCAATTCCCTCACAAGTGGCCGACCTAGGATGTATAGTGAAGGCCACCCGTTTGGGATTGGATGAGGCTCGAGGTTATCAACCGAATTCTACTCGAAGGTTAGTTCTCGTAAAATCACTAAAGTAGCCAACCTAGGGTGTATAGTGGAGGCTTCTAATTCTCTCACAAGTGGCTAACCTAGGGTGTATAGTGAAAGCCATTAATTCAAGATTAGATTAAAAGCATGGTTGTAGAGCCGGAATTTCGAAAATCCTTTCATTCAATGGCGCATTAGACAACCTAATTGCCTACTCAAGTAATCCAAATCAATCATGCAAAGAGGGTGTATCCAAGCAAATCAATAATGGAAATAAATTAAAGCAATGGAATAAAACATAGAGATAGAATAAATATAACACATAGAGTTTATTTACAAAGCCCAAATATCCATCAAACAAATAACATCAACCCCATAGTGGGGTATTTTAGCTACTCATGTTCTATTACAAACAAATAAACTAAGAGAGAGTAGAGAGATAACCCTTGAAGATTGATCTCTTTCCTTGAAGCTTGAATCCAAGTCTCGTAGTTGCCTTTGATTGAGTAGAGATGGTTTGGATGAGAGGGAGATGTGTTTCTAGCTTAGTCTACAAGTGTTGGGAGATATGGTGATCCTTTGGTTCGTTCCCATCCTTTTCTATTTATAGAGGATTGAAAATAGGTCACTTAAGCTTGAAACCAGAAACTGTCGCGCGCAGAGTGCGGGTGGAGTGCGGGTGAATTACCCGCACTGTACCCGTACTATATGGGTTTTCTTCATCTTCAGTATCTTGGCAACAGTGCGGGTAGAGTGCGGTTGGATTACCCGCACTTTACCCGCACTTTACTCGCACTGTACTCGCACTCTGGTGTCGGGTGTAAATCCACTCCTCTGTCTTGAGCAACAGTGCGGGTAGAGTGCGGTTGGATTACCCACACTTTACCCGCACTTTAGTGTTAGGTAGAGCTGTCTTGAGCAACCTTGCGGGTGAGTGCGGGTGGAGTGCAGGTGGAGTGCGGGTGGATGACCCGCACTTTAATGAATCTAACTCTATCTTGACCTGTACTTGACCCGCACTTGACCAACACTTTATCTGTCACGTACGAATCAGCTCCTCTGTCTTGAGCAATAGCGCGGGTGGAGTGCTGTTGGATGACCCGCACTTTACCCGCACTTTATCTTTCCTTCATGATTCAGGTCCCGGCTGTGGGAAGGAGTGCGGTTGGAGTACGGTTGCGACCCGCACTTGACCCGCACTGTAGAGCTGCTTATGATCCTTTGTTTTTCCTTTTACCTTTTTTCTGCCGGAACCACTGCAATTAGCTTCTAATACCAGAATTACATCTACTGCCTGCAATTAACACTAACGAGCCTATTAGACATAAAATATATAGAAAATACACACAAGAACGAGACAAAGGAATAGGAATGAGGGCCGAAATATACAACAATTTAGGTAGGCAAGATCAGGAGCTCCGCTTCCCGGATTCTCCTAGTGAAGGGAGCGTTCATCTCGCTTAGGGGATCCTTTTTATCCTCCTTATTCTTTCCTTTTCTTATCTGCTGGACCTCCTTTTGTAGCTTTGCCAGCTGATCCCTCAGTCGCTTGTTCCCAGGTTTCTTTGAGTTGACCTCAGATTCTTAACTGTCGAGTCTCTCTGATGAACTGGCAACCTCTATCCGGTCCCCCTCATGGACAGGATCCATTTGGGAAGTTTGTCTACTTTCCTCCTCCTAGGCCCGGGCGGTCCTCCTTGATGCAGTTGGTTGAGATAGCTCTCGTGGCTTCCGGGTAAAAGCATCTACGACAGACTTAACTCGCCTGGGTTGATATTGTGAAGATCTTTTCGGAACTGGGGGCATGGGTCCCAGCCTATCCCGGATCGAATGTTGGGGCCCTGACCTATCTCGAGCTGGCTCTGGAAGAGGAGGTCCCAGGCGATCGATAGCAGGCTGCCTAGCTCCGAGCCTGCTTGGCACTCCCTAATCATTCAGGTTGCTTGGCTGGATTGTGATGCCTTCAGCGAGCAGGCGGATGCGGATGGTTTCTACGAAAGCTGCCGCTTGTTGGTCGAGCGCGGCATGGCTCACTATATGGTGGCCAGAAGCCCGCGCATTGGTTGTTTTGACTGGAGCTTGACTGTCATATCCGGATTTTCTCCCCTTTTTTGGGGCCTTTTGTATAGGCCTCGCCGGGGGTTGCTCCGAAACTCTATGTTGGCCTTGGGAAGAGCGAAGCCTCATAGTTCCTGTAAAACAATGAAAATGTAAATGCAAATAATTGATTAATTGGGTGTAAGGCCTTTCCCACAGACGGCGCCAGAAAGTTTTACAGAAATCTTGCTCGGGGCAATAAATCTCAGTTAGCACCCTTAAGATCATTACCACGTAGGTGATGACCAATGGTAGAATATATATGTGTATAAAACAATGCCTAATGAAATGACATGGAGATAACGATTTCGTTAGCTACTCAAAAGAAAAAATCTTTCTTTATTGATAACATATGATATACATCTCTCTATCTTTCTTTCGAATTGCTCTCACTTTTTTTCTGGGAGATAGTTGGGTGTTTTTTGTATGCCTGTCGAATAGTAGTTCCCCTTTCCCTGAAGGAGGAAGTCCCTCCTTTATACAATGTCTTCATAGGTTTAAACTCATTGATTTCCCCTTGATTTTCTCATCCCCCTCTTACCGGACGGGATTTTTACCTTTAAATGTCGTTGACTTTGAGTTAATTGCTCAGTTGAGTGTATCTTGGTAGAAATCAATTTATTTCCCATTTAGACTCTATTACTTGTTTTACATGTGTATAATGTCTGTAGATGTGATAATGTGTATCTTCGGGTTTGGCATGATTCCCATAGGGGTCGTTGAATGTATCATGGTGTGGTGCATCAATTAGAGAGGTCGATCAGTGTTCCGACCTCGATATCTGAGAAGTTTCGTCCAGCTAGGAGCCAGGTCTCGCTTCCCTTGACCTTTCGAAGCTAGGTGCGGCCTCCTATGGATATCCCCTTGTATCAGCGAGGTATAGGTGAGTTTTTGGAGAAATTACGAGGCGACCTCGACTTCGGGGAATTTCCTGTTTTCAAGTTTGGTGATACAGGCTTAGATCTGATCATTCCGGGCTCTATTCTGGATGTTTCTATAGCCCGTCCTTGTTCCCGCGGGGTGGTATCGTAGCTAGGCTTTGGGTAGAATGGTCTCCTAGTGGAAACTCTCGGGCATGGAGCCAGGTCTGGAAGGTGGAAAATTTCCCTTTGGTCCTTAGCCAATTTTGGCTATTAACACATGTTACCTAAAGCCGAGCTACGGTATCACCCCGCAGGAACAAGGACGGGCTCCACAAACATTTGGAATAGAGCCAGGAATGATCAGATCAAGCCCGCGTCATCGAACCTGAAAACAAGAAATCCCCCCCCCCCCCCCCCCCCCCCCCCCCCCCCCCCGAAGTCAGGATTACCTTGTAACTTCTCCAGAAGCTCGCCAGTACCTCGCTGACATAGTGGGGTGTCCGTAAGAGGCCGCACCTAGCTTCAAAAGGTCAAGGGAGGATAGACCTAGCTTCTGATTAGACAAAATTCCTTTATATCAGGGCTAGAACACTAATCGACCTCACTACTTGATGTACCCCTCCACATTACATGCCATATTCGACGATCCCTATAGGAGAACATGCTAGACCTGAAGACACACATGATCTTATCTTAAAACATTACATATGTACAGAACAAGTAATAGAGTCTAAGTAGGAAACAAATTAATCTCCACCAAGATATCCACGATTCAACAATTAACTCAAAGTCAATCACATTTTAAATGAAAATCGCGCTCGATAAGGAGGGAAGAGATGGAGAAACTCAAGGGGAGAATCAATTAGTTTAACCTACGAAGACATTGTATAAAGGAGGAACTTCCTCCTTCTGAAAAGATGAGACTGCTATTCGACAGGCATACAACAAGTACCCAACGACATCCTAGAGAAAAGTGAGAGCAATTTGAGAGAGAGAGACATGTATATCACATATTATCAATAGAGGAAGCCTTTTTTGATTCTTTTGAGTAGCTAATAATATCGTTGTTTCCTTATCGTTTCATTAGGCATTGTTATAAATATATGTTCTACCTTGGTCATCACCTATGTGGTAATGATCTCGAGGGTGCTAACTGAGATTTATTGCCCCAAGCAAAATTTCTGTTAACACTGTCTGGTGCCGTCTATGGGGAACTAAAACCTACACCCAGTTAATCAGATCAACTATTTGCATTTACATTTTTGTTGTTTTACAGGAACTATGGACTTATGGTTGCAAGTGTTATCATTAGAGCTATCAATGAGTATGATTATATAGCATAGTCTATCCTCGATAGTTTGGTGGTATACATTTGTTAATCGATAGAGGACTTCATTTATAAATATGGACATCGTGGCTCCATTTATTAAATGAGAGTATAATATCATCATATGGATGTTTTGAGGTATTGGATATTAAATCTCAACGTTGAGTTTTCAATAATGATTATTGAAAACATGGCTTCTGGACAAGTCAAAGTATCCAAGTTCGAAATGTGGTCATATGAGGAAATATGGTAACTTGGAGAGCTATAGGCGGTCTATGAGCTATTGGCGATTACTGATATTATTCACGAGGATACACCATCTCCTATAAGATTGTCTAGGGTATGAATGAGAAACATCTCCTTATTCTATCTTTATTTAAGAGTTCAATTTTAGCTCTTTAGTGGAATGAGTTAAAATTAATAGATTGGACCTAAGTGAATCATTTGTTAATTGTGATTAGGTTGTGTCTATTGAAGCTTAAATTTAGATAGCCCACCAAGATCCCCAATCCACACGTATTTGCATGGATCACTTGATATATTCTATCGGGCCGATTTAAGGGTCCATCTAGAATTGTTTTTAATATATCAAGAATATAATATGTCTATTATTTAATTAATGGGCTGCACTATTATATTAATATATTAAAAGGAGACATGTGGGCTTGTTTCTTTTAGTAAGAATGGGTCTGGTTCACATGTGGGCTTTTATTTAAAGTCCAATGGATTAAATGAAATAAGAAAATAATATATGGCCCATTTATATAAGTGGGGCGGCAAGGTGTATATATTAACCTAATATATTATTTTGTTTCATTGTTTTAATTAAATAAGAATTAGTTAATTTATTAATTAATTATTTAATTAAGAAACAAATCTTTTTCTGATCAGGAAATATATTTCCTAAAGTTATACTATTGGTAGTAGTATATTAAAAGTAAAAGACTTGTTTGATAAGAAAATAAATAATTAATTTTATTTATTTAATCAAATAAGAAGTCTTTTTATTTAGTCAATAAAAGAATAAAAATATCTATGAGTTGGATTAGGTTTTGAAGTCTAAAGGTTGATGGAAATTAGGGTGCAACACAAACTCTTTTTGGTATGTGATTTGCGGCAACCCTAGTCCATTTAGAGGAAGATTTCGGCAATCCTAAATAGAAGAGGAAGCAAAATTTCGGCCACCGATTTAATTCCACATATAGAATTCGGCCACCGTAGTTGATTGAATGATTCAATTTTTCTTCTTCTTCTCAATTCATAGAAAAGGATAATTTTTATTCTACTAAACATAAAAGAGAGAAGAGATTATTCTTTGATAGTACACTGATTGCTTGTTCATCAATAAGCTTGTGTGTACAACATCGAATTAGGTTCACGCGAGTTTCGATCATTAGATTGAGAACTCAAAAGTGACCGGAATAATTTTTGTCTTCTTTTGATTGTTTTGTGACTAACAAAAGAAAAAGAAAACTTTGTTCATCCATTCTCAGGTTTGCAATTCAAAGAAAAAGGGAGACCACGCTACTAGGTGATTCACGTACGTGTTCGGATTGGAAGATCTCGCGGTACTGTTCACGATCACTGTTCACGGGGGGGGGGGGGGGGGGGGGGGGGGGGGAGGGGGGGGGGGTACTGTTCACGCGAGTACTGTTCACGGGCATCGGAAAAGATTTTACGGATTACCAATCGACGTAAGTCAATCGGATCACGCATAAAGAGGTATTTAACTCTAACCGTATATATTTGAGTTTAATTAATTGAAAGGTTAAGGTTCAACTTTGAGAAAAATTTTAAAACCATACGAAATCTATTTTTCGTTTCTTCTGCTGCGTTTTATATCGATTTTTCCCTACAAATGGCCCTCCTGCTGCCTTGGCCGGGTACTGCCCCTCGCCAAGAAGGATCTGGATGGCATAGTTTCCTACCAGGATGGTTTTCGCCTTTGTACCCAAATTCCTGAAAAATGGAAGGCTAGATACCATGATTCGCCAATATTTTCACCTAAGTTTGATTTGCCAGTATTTTGGCTTAGGTACCGAGGTTCCTTGAAATAGGAAGGCTAGGTACCGTGATCCGCCAGAACTGAATGCATCGCTTCTCCTAAGTACCATTATCCCTTGAACAGGAATGCCAAGTACCCTGATTTGCCTAAGCCAAGAATGCTGGGAGCGTTTTCTCGTTTCAAGTAGCGGTTACAAGAAATAAATGATGAGTAAAATTCTTCAATCGTTACAGATCCTGACTCCAACCCCAAGTTAATACAGGTGTTCAAGTCAGGGGGACTTCTGTTAACAAGGTTTTTTGGCAGGGGTACAAAGAAGAATTTTCCACCAAGTGACCACCTGGTAGGGACCATTCCCAGCTCCAAAGTGCCCAGCAGGATTGATACCGTGACCTTGGAAGAATCGATACTTGGTAGGGCCAAAACCTCAACTGCCTGTCTACCTAGATGAGGCACCAGAAATACGAACCAGGAAGAGCAGGTACATCTACCTCGACACCTGGTGAAGCTGGTACCGCGATACGATGCACCCAGTGTAGGGAAAAATCGATATAAAACGTGGCAGAAGAAACGAAAAAATATATTTCGTATGGTTTTAAATTTTTTCTCAAAGTTGAACCTTAACCTTTTAATTAATTAAACTCAAATATATACGGTTAGAGTTAAATACCTCTTGACCCGTGATCCGATTAACTTACGTCGATTGGTAATCCGTAAAATCTTTTCCGATGCCCGTGAACAGTACCCTGCGTGAACAGTGATCGTGAACAGTACCCCCCGTGAACAATGATGGTGAACAGTGCCCGCGTGAACAGTGATCGTGAACAGTACTGCGAGATCTTCCAATCCGAACACGTACGTGAATCACCTAGGAGCGTGGTCTCCCTTTTTCTTTGAATTGCAAACCTGAGAATGGATGAACAAAGTTTCTTTTTCTTTTGTTAGTCACAAAACAATCAAAAGAAGACAAAAATTATTCCGGTTACTTTTGAGTTCTCAATCTAATGATCGAAACTCGCGTGAACCTTATTCGATGTTGTACACACAAGCTTATTGATGAACAAGCAATCAGTGTACTATCACCATTTAGCTGTCATGGTCTTGAGGCGACAACACGTAGGCGAACATATTGGCGAAAATGGGTACCTCGCATTCCTTTTCTAGGAATCTTGGTACTCTGGCGAAAACAAGGCGAACACATTGGCGGATCTAGGTACCTCGCACTTCTTTCTAGTAATCTTAGTACTCTGGCGAAAACAAGGCGAACACATTGGGAACAAGATCCTAGTAGGCAACTAAGGCCACTTTAGCACCAGGTCTTTCTTGGCCGGGGGTGGTGCCCTGGCCAAGGCCTTGATCTGGCAGGCAACTATGCTCTTACGAAACAGACCCTTCTTAGCAGGGGATGGTGCCCGGCCAAGGTTTGATCCGTCATGCAACTATACTCTTACGTATCGGATCCTTCCTAACGGGGGGTGGTGCCCGGCCAGGGCAGCAGGAATGCCATGTGGCCTTTCTTGGTCTTGAGGCAATACTCCTATTGGGATTAATCCAATCCAGGGCATCAGAAGTGTTGTGTAGCTCTCCTGGATTTATGGCGATCCTCCTGGAGGGATTAATCTGGTCCATGGCATTAGGAGTGATATGTAGCTCTCCTGGTTTTTTGGCGATCCTTCTTGAGGGATTAATCCGGTCCAGGGCATCAAGCATTCATGTGCAAGGGATCCCGGTCTTCAAATGATGGTCATGGTAGGCAACTAAGGCCACTTTAGCACCAGGTCTTTCTTGGCGGGGGGTGGTGCCCGACCAAGGCATTAGGAATTTCATGTGGCTTTCCTGGTTTCGATCGTAGGTGAAAGGCGATCATATGAGAACTACTAAGGCGATCATATGAGAACTACCAAGGTGATCATAAGAGAACTACCAAGGTGATCATACTCAAGGCGATATGGGTCAATGCTCACCCTGCAGGCTTCATGGGTAAAACCTTTTGAGGTGATCCATGTTCTAGGTATAACTAATAGAACGACCTTCTGTAAATGAGCTTTTACTGTGGACCGGTCACTAGGAGAACTCTCCTAATGTTGATGTTACTACCACTCCCATAGGGGTACTAGGGAGAATGGTGTGCCTATAGTTCCCAAGTGATGTAACCAGTTTAGAAGCCCGTATGGAGTAATTATGAGTCTTCAGAAATCATAATGGGGCTCGAGATTCTGCTTGAACGAACTTGGACCTCGGTAGCTTACTAGGGCATTGGGTAGCCAGGTATAAAAAGTTAGGAACCATTAGTCTTGCAGCTGTGCTGTGATCGCGCCTAAATTGTTGTATATTTTGGCCCTCATTCCTATTCCTTTGTCTCGTTCTTATGTGTATTTTCTATATATTTTATGTCTAATAGGTTCATTAGTGCTAATTCCAGGCAATAGATGTAATTCTGGGTTTGGAAGCATGTTGCAGTGATTCTGGCAGAAAATGGGCAAAAGGAAAGACAAAAGATCATAAGCAGCTCTACAGTGCGGGTCAAGTGCGAGTCAAGTGAGGGTCGCAACTGCACTCCAACCGCACTCATGATCATAGCCGGGACTTGATACAGGAGAAGAGTTACAGTGCGGGTCCAGTGCGGGTCATCCAACCGCACTCCACCCGCACTGTAGCCAAAGCCAGAGAAGCTGACTTGCACCTGACGTTAAAGTGCGGGTATAGTGTGGGTCATCCAACCGCACTCCACCCGCACTGTTGCCAAACCAGAGAAGCTAAAGTTGCACTTGAAATTAGAGTGCGGGTACAGTGAGGGTCATCCACCAGCACTCCACCCGCACTATTGCTCAAAACAGAGGAGGGATTTTGCACCTGACAGTAAAGTGTGACTCAAGTGCGACTCCGGTGCGGGTCAAGTGTGAGTCAAGTGCGGGTAATCCAACCAAACTCCACCCGTACTATTGCCCAGATCAGAGAACTGAAGATGAAGAAAACCTTTACAGTACGGGTAATTCACCCGCACTCCACCCGCACTCTGCACGCGACAGCTTCTGTTTTTAAGCTTAAGTGACCTATTTTTCTATCCCCTATAAATAGAAAAGCAGGGGAATGAACCAAAAGGATCCCATATCTCCCAACACTTGTATTCTAAGCTAGTAACACATCTCCCTATCATCTAAACCATCTCTACTCAATCAAAGGCAACTAGAAGACTTGGATTCAAGCTTCAAGGAAGGAGATCAATCTTCAAGGGTTCTCTCTACACTCTCTCTTAGTTTATTTGTTTGTAATAGAACATGAGTAGCTAAAATACCCCACTATGGGGTTGATGTTATTTGTTTGATGGATATTTGGGCTTTGTAAATAAACTCTATGTGTTATATTTATTCTATCTCAATGTTTTATTTCATTGCTTGAATTGATTTCCATTATTGATTTGCTTGGATACACCCTCTTTGCATGATTGATTTGGATTACTTGAGTAGGCAATTAGGTTGTCTAATGCTCCATTTAATGGAAGGATTTCTGGAAATCCGGCTCTACAACCATGTCCTTAATCTAATCTTGAATTAGTGGCTTTCACTATACATCCTAGGTTAGCCACTTGTGAGAGAATTAGAAAGCCTCCACTATACACCCTAGGTTGGCTACTTTAGTGATTTTACGAGAACTAACCTTCGAGTAGAATTCTGTTGATAACCTCGAGCCTCATCCAATCTCAAACGGGTGGCCTTCACTATACATCCTAGGTCGGCCACTCTTGAGGGAATTGGAAGCCATCACTATACACCCTAGGATGGCTACATTAGTAATAGGTTGAGCCATAGATAGATAGATGAGCATTCATGGAAAAAGTCCCGATTGAGTAACTAGCCATTGTTGGTTGCTTAGGAGGGATTAATTGCTAGTAGGAGGTCTTCACTATACACCCTAGGTTGACCTCTTGCTAGAGATATATACCAACTCTATACACCCTAGGTTGGTTACATTTGTCAATACATGCTTAATTGAGAGTTTGTTGCAATTGCCCCAATATTCACTTACAAGTCCATCAACTCCGTAGTTCCATCATCATTCATTCATCACTCCATTGTCATCCCATTTTATTTGCTTTCATAGTTTAGTTTATATTGTATTTTCATTCACCATCACCTTTACTTTTATGCCATACTAGTTATATTAATCCTAATCTTATCACCGCTACCCCGATATCAGTGGACGAAACCCGTGCTTACCGCTTTACTTGTATTTCTACTTGTGAACGCATCGCATAGGTTTTATAAATTGTTTTGACGGACGGTTTTCTGACGGCAAAAACCTTCCAATCAAATGGCGCCACTTCCGGGGATCGATGTGCGCAGTAGTGATTAGATTAGTTTTAATACTATTAGTTTATTAGTTGTTTTTAGTTTTGTTAGTTTCTTTTTATTGCTTTAGTAGTTTTAGTTTTTGTTTGTTTCAGGACTCTATGGATTCCTTTTGGCAAAATTCAGGGTCAAGCTACGAGCCTAACGAGAATGCCTACATCTCGTCATTCCAGTCAAATTTCGTTGAAGATCAACTAAGAAATTTCATGAAGAATCATGTACAGGAGACTGAGTAGATGATAGCTTCTCAACAAGAGACTCAAGCCTTCATAGAAGAGAAAACCACCCAAATGCGCGAATTCGCCCAGCAGTCCACCCGGTAAATCAGAGTTTCCAAGTTAAAGCAACCAAACCGGTGGATTCCTCCAATTTCTCAAAAGAAGACATGTATAAGCTCTGAATAGAATTTGAAGTGGATCGAAGCAAGAGAATGGACGAGATGGACAGGATGATCAAGATAAACCAAGAGCTTATGAGCGTGAGCACAGAGCTAGTGTTGGAAAGGGGTGTGTTGAAGGAAGAGAATGAAGCACTTCAAGAGAGAGAAGCCTTGGGAATGGAAAAGGCGAGTAATCTCTAAGAGTTGAACAAGAAACTATTATTTGAAATGAAGATGCTTAGGGTTGAGAATGGTACTCTCAAGAAGACAAATGGCGAAGTCTCCGACAAGAACAAAGAATTGGAAGAACGAATTGAGAGATTTGAAGCCGAAAAGAGTACTGCATCAAAGGATTTGGAGAGCTTAGCGAGGCTATCAAAAGATTTTGAAGATGATATAGCTCACAAGTCAATGAAGATGCAAATGGAGGTTGACCAAAAAGCCAATGCCTTAGAGGAAGCAAAGGTAGCACTAAGCAAAAAGGAGGAAGAGGTCAAGGCGTTACAAGTGAAACAAATCAAATGTCCTCAAGACCATGCATCAAAGGGGAATTCCTCTAACTCTAATATCTTTTGCTATGCATGTTCTAGGATAGAGCATTTTAAGGCTAAAAATTACAAGCCAAATCAACATAGGAAAACTAGAGGTCCTAGGAATATGTGGAGTCCACCTAGGGTCAAGAAAATATGGGTAAGGAAAGACCAAGTGCACTTATATAGAAACATGAAAAAGGAAAAGATAATGAAGTCACCTAAATTTATTTGGGTAGTGAAAAATAGAGAATTTCCTAACTTGGTCAAACCACCCTTAGAGGACCCTAGCCTCTCCATAAATGCATCCCATTGAATAATTTTGATGCATGTAGTTAGTTTTATGTTTTTTGTTATTTAAATTCAATAAATTGTGATGTTGGGATAGTTTTGTTCGAATTCTATATTTTGTGGATATTTGCACATTGAATTTATTGATTATATTTGTGGATGAAAGAGCCGGGGGATCTTGTGCAAGTATGAATGCATGTGCTTTATATTGTTTAATTCGGTTTGGGGGTTCATGTCCCATTCTGTCAATTTTGATAAAATGCATGATGTTAAGCTTGACTTGTGCTTCAATGATATATTGCATGAATTGCCTTTATTTTGTGAGCCTTGTTTGAGTCACTTTTATTTTGTTGGGGCATTGATTCTGGTTGATTAGTGCCTAGGTTTGTTTGAGTCATGTTAGGTGCATGCCGCTAGGCCGGATTCTCTTGTCTTCAACATTGAGGACAATGTTGGGTTTTGGTTTGGGGGTGTAGACGCCTTTTGAGTCGTCTTTTGTGTCTTGAGTCATTTTTGTGTCTTATTTTTGAAAAAGTTGCTGCTTAGCCTAGAATTTTGAGCTTATTTAGCTTGATGAGATACCTGGAGCATAGTGTTTGTGGCGAATGTGTGTATGCTTTGTGTGCTTATTCAATAACTCTTAGTCACTTTAGGGGTTTCACTTGCACTTCATGGGCTAGTCTCGTCTTCTAGTGTCCAAGTTTAGGGAACTCGGTGCTCAAGCGCCTTGTTCTAACAGTGGAGATTTCCCTTGTGAGATCACAAACACAAGCCAAAAGCGTGTATATTTAAGGGAAAATGATATTCAAATCTGTAAACACTATTCAAACATCATGCACAGTCTCACCACATCAAAAATCATCATTTGTCATTGAACATGCATCATATATGTGGACTGCTTGACATAAACTTTTATTCCCTTGATAGATTCATCCTTTGAAGTGATATTAGGCAATGTGTGTTTTAGCCACTCAAAAAGAAAGCCTAAATAATTCCCATTCCTGTAATATGTGTGCTCCCAAGCCAATTTTGAAGCCAAACACATATAGACATTTCCTTTCTACACCCACGTTATCCATAACCCAAGCAACCTAAACACTTAGCCAACCCTCTCTTAATTGACCTTGTTGAGGCTTAGGAATGTAAAGTTGTGCTTTAATTTGCTAAATGGCGTGTACCTAGGCAAGAGTAATGAGTTTTGAAAATGTGCATAGTAAAAAGGCATGAAAAGAAAAGAAAAGAAAAGAAGCAAAAAGTAACAAAAGAAAAATATGCTTCAAATGCCTTGTGTAAATTGTAAATGCTACTCAAATGGGTAACATGAGTAGTTAAAGATTGCACGTAGAGTCTAATTGTATGCCTGGACGCCATATTGTATTTGGAAGTGGAGTTTAACGAGAAATTAAATGCTTAAGTGTAGAATGTATTGCCTTAACTTGGTTGATTAGTACTTGTGCCTAAATTTCTCATTCTTCTAATCACCATTCACCGTGGCCACGTTACAACCAAATGGAAAAGACCTAGTTGATCTTAGGGGATGTCTAGATTGGGAATATTAGTTAATGAATGCTCTTTCCACGTTCATGACACGTGATTCTTTCATGAGACTCACTCACTGAAAACAACGTTTATTCTACACTAAATGTATGCAACTAAGTTGATTCAGTTACATAAATTCATTGGCATACATGTTGCATGAGTGTGAACCTAGGTTCTGAGAGGAAAGATAAGAGAGAATCCATGTGAGAACCTAGCGTCGAAGCGAATTATGCTCGAGGTGTGAGAGTGAGTAGTTTCTAAGGCGAGGGCATTTTAAGTGTGGGATTCGTGTTGTGCCAGTTTCCCTTGGGGTGTATTCGAGTTCTTTAGAACATTTCGCATATGCTCATTCCTCACTCCAATTTGCTTTTGCGTATCTCTCTGCTAGTTGGTTCTGCAGCAAGTTTTTCTTTGTGTCTAGGAAAGTTTTTAGTTCGAGTCATTTTTAGTTTGTGTCTTATTTGTTTTGTTTTATGTTTGCTCGAGGACGAGCAAAAGTTTGGTTTGGGGGTGTTTGATCGCGCCTAAATTGTTGTATATTTTGGCCCTCATTCCTATTCCTTTGTCTCGTTCTTATGTGTATTTTCTATATATTTTATGTCTAATAGGCTCATTAGTGCTAATTTCAAGCAATAGATGTAATTCTGGGTTTGGAAGCATGTTGCGGTGATTCTGGCAGAAAACGGGCAAAAGGAAAGACAAAAGATCATAAGCAGCTCTACACTGCGGGTCAAGTGCGGGTCGCAACCGTACTCCAACCGTACTCATGATCATAGCCGGGACTTGATACAGGAGAAGAGTTACAGTGCGGGTCCAGTGCGGGTCATCCAACCGCACTTCACCCGCACTGTTGCCAAAGCCAGAGAAGCTGAGTTGCACCTGACGTTAAAGTGTGGGTATAGTGTAGGGTCATCCAACCGCACTCCACCTGCACTATTGCCAAACCAAAGAAGCTGAAGTTGCACCTGACATTAGAGTGCGAGTACAGTGCGGGTCATCCACTAGCACTCCACCCGCACTATTGCTCAAAACAGAGGAGGGATTTTGCACCTGACAGTAAAGTGTGACTCAAGTGCGACTCCGGTACAGGGTCAAGTGTGAGTCAAGTGCGGATAATCCAACCGCACTCCACCCGCACTATTGCCCAGATCAGAGAACTGAAGATGAAGAAAACCTTTATAGTGCGGGTAATTCACCCGCACTCCACCCGCACTCTGCGCGCGACAGCTTCTGTTTTCAATCTTAAGTGACCTATTTTTCTATCCCCTATAAATAGAAAAGCAGGGGAACGAACCAAAAGGATTCCATAACTCCCAACAGTTGTATTCTAAGCTAGTAACACATCTCCCTATCATCCAAACCATCTCTACTCAATCAAAGGACAACTAAAAGACTTGGATTCAAGCTTCAAGGAAGGAGATCAATCTTCAAGGGTTCTCTCTACACTCTCTCTTCGTTTATTTGTTTGTAATAGAACATGAGTAGCTAAAATACCCCACTATGGGGTTGATGTTATTTGTTTGATGGATATTTGGGCTTTGTAAATAAACTCTATGTGTTATATTTATTCTATCTCTATGTTTTATTCCATTGCTTGAATTGATTTCCATTATTGATTTGCTTGGATACACCCTCTTTGCATGATTGATTTGGATTACTTGAGTAGGCAATTAGGTTGTCTAATGCTCCATTGAATGGAAGGATTTCTGGAAATCCGGCTCTACAACCATGTCCTTAATATAATCTTGAATTAGTGGCTTTCACTATACATCCTAGGTTAGCCACTTGTGAGAGAATTAGAAGCCTCCACTATACACCCTAGGTTGGCTACTTTAGTGATTGTACGAGAACTAACCTTCGAGTAGAATTTGGTTGATAACCTCTAGCCTCATCCAATCTCAAACGGGTGGCCTTCACTATACATCCTAGGTCGGCCACTTGTGAGGGAATTGGAAGCCATCACTATACACCCTAGGATGGCTACATTAGTAATAGGTTGAGCCATAGCTAGATAGATGAACATTCATGGAAAAAGTCTCGATTGAGTAACTAGCCATTGTTGGTTGCTTATGAGGGATTAATCGCTAGTAAGAGGTCTTCACTATACACCCTAGGTTGACCTCTTGCTGGAGATATATACCAACGCTATACACCCTAGGTTTGTTACATTTGTCAATACATGCTTAATTGAGAGTTTGTTGCAATTGCCCCAATATTCACTTACAAGTCCATCAACTCCATAGTTCCATCATCATTCATTCATCACTCCATTGTCATCCCATTTTATTTGCTTTCATAGTTTAGTTTATATTGTATTTTCATTCACCATCACCTTTACTTTTATGCATACTAGTTATATTAATCCTAATTTATCACCGCTACCCCGATCTCAGTGGACGACACCAGTGCTTACCGCTTTACTTGTATTTCTACTTGTGAACGCATCGCATAGGTTTTATAAATTGTTTTGACGGACGGTTTTCTGATTGCAAAAACCTTCCCATCATGCTGTTGTTCCAGAGGCTTGCTTAGGCATGCAGGATGCCTTAGCAACTGAAATGAGGCACTGGATTTCGCTCAAAATAGCCAAGACATAGGTAGCTCACATGGGTACAGTGAGGGGCCCAATACAGTAAGTGAGGAAGCACTGGTCTTGTAGTGGTTGTGCTGCTCTAGAGGCTTGCTTAGGCATGTAGGAGGCCTTAGGAAATGTGGGAAGCGTCTGGGCTCTCCCTGAATGAATCCGGACATAGGTGGCTCGCTAGGGCGTTGAATGGCCCGGTACGAGAGGTAGGGAGCCACCGGTATGATACTAGTCCATATGCAAGCTTAGGATCCTAGAAGTCCCCATCAACTGGAATGTGGCTCTGGACCATCCTGGAATGAATCGGAACATAATGGCTCACTTGGGCCTTGACTAGCCCTGTACAAGAAGTGTGTTAGGATTATGCTCAATGGCAAGAGTGTAATATTGTAATTGACAATCTTCTCATATTAATAAAGTGAATTCTGATTCTTACAATTACTTATAGCATTTATTATTATAATTGTCAAGGTAAATAATCATAAGGTCAAAAGACTATGAGACATGAAGAATTGTTCATACATCCAGATATGTATGAGGTAGACACAATTTTTTAGTTAGTCTTGAATAACGTTCACAACTTAAGTTAAAGGTTGGGCACCTCTATCTTGTTAAAGTTGTAGAATTCTTTTACTAGCATTTGAGTGGGATCAAATGAATATGATGAGTCTAAAATCATCGAAAGGTATTCGAGTAAAAGAATCTAGTGCACTAGGTGCATTGAACTGGATCACAATGAAATACTTTATCTAGAACCATCACTAGATATAAGTCTTTTCATTAAAGAAGACAATCGGAGAGTCTATCTTAATCCTAAGATAAATGATGGACTTATGGTTGCAAGTGTTATCATTAGAGCTATCAATGAGTACGATTATATAGCATAGTCTATCCTCGATAGTTTGGTAGTATACATTTGTTAATCGATAGAGGACTTCATTTATAGATATGGACATCGTGGCTCCATTTATTAAATGAGAGTATAATATCATCATATGGATGTTTTGAGGTATTGGATATTAAATCTCAACAGTTGAGTTTTCAATAATGATTATTGAAAACATGACTTCTGGACAAGTCAAAGTATCCAAGTTCGAAATGTGGTTCACGCGAGTTTCGATCATTAGATTGAGAACTCAAAAGTGATTGGAATAATTTTTGTCTTCTTTTGATTGTTTTGTGACTAACAAAAGAAAAAAAAAACTTTGTTCATCCATTCTCAGGTTTGCAATTCAAAGAAAAAGGGAGACCACGCTCCTAGGTGATTCACGTACGTGTTCGGATTGGAAGATCTCGCGGTACTGTTCACAATCACTGTTCACGGGGGGGGGGGGGGTGTACTGTTCACAATCACTGTTCACGCAGGTACTGTTCACGCAGGGTACTGTTCACGGCATCGGAAAAGATTTTGCGGATTACCAATCGACGTAAGTCAATCGGATCACGCGTCAACAGGTATTTAACTCTAACCGTATATATTTGAGTTTAATTAATTAAAAGGTTAAGGTTCAACTTTGAGAAAATATTTAAAACCATACGAAATCTATTTTTCGTTTCTTCCGCTGCGTTTTATATCGATTTTTCCCTACAATTGGTATCAGAGCCTTGGTTGTACCTTTTAATTAATTAAAGTATATATCTGTGAATCTATTTCTTTTTTATTGTGATTATACATGTTTTAGAAAGAGATGGCACTCTAGGTATTCACATATATAATTACATGTTGAATGTATGGATTTATATATGTTTTATGAAGTGAATTGTTATTGCTAGATTTTGGTTCTAGAATTTTAATGTAATTTTTGTTTCGGATTTGTAACAAGAAGGGTGGTCTATTATCGCCATAATTCCTTCTTGGTAGTTGCTAGGGTTTTATTTTTTTTGTATTGTATGTAAAATAAGTGCAGTATTTTTTTTTTGTAATCAGATGCAGTATTTTTTTTTGTAAATCTTACTGCAGTAAAATAAAAAATTAAAAAAAATTAAAAAAAATTTTAGCTGCAGTAATTTATTCGTAATATGATGTAATGTATTCGGGTATTGAAAATTTGAAGACACGAAGAAAAACGAAGCAACCGGAACCGAGAACGAGCACCGTGCGCACCCTAGGACTGGATTGGGCTGCGCATGGCAAGCCCAATCCTTGGTGGGCTGCGCACGGCAGCCTTGTGTGGCCTTATGGGCTGCGCAAGGCAGCCCCTTTGTGGGGTTGTGGGCTGTGCACGTCCATGGGAGGACGCCGAGGGATGAGCGTATGGTTGATGGCCACCTGAAGATCTTGTATTCCTAACAATTGAATTTACATGCTTTTCTAGGATGGGCCAAAATTGTTGCTATTTAATTTTTGCTTAAATATTACAATATTTGTTGTTGTATGATAACATGACATTTTAGAATAGGAGTGCCACTCATATATCTATTTTGGTATGAACATGCATTGAATGATTTAGGTATCTAATTGGCATTTAGATAACTTGGTAAAAATCATTCTTTGGGATTTAATCACACGCCTTAAATAATTGAGTGGGAGAAGGTGTGCAAGAACGCCTATGGCCTCCAAGATTAGTTGAGTTTTATTATTTTTGGTAATGCCCTCAAGGGGCATCCATAAATGTAATTTAACAATATACTTCCTTACAAGGATAGACTAGACAATTGACTTAAACGAAATCTACTCCCCAAGGAGGGATTTTCGTGAGAGAAAATTGAGGGTCGATATCTTGGTAACACACTCAATGTAATTTTATTAATATCCTCCCAAGAGTTCTTGTTAATAAAAATTACAAGACTAAAATTAAAAATGCTGGTTGTTATGTTAACAATTAGGTGGGACCTAGTCTAACTAGTAAATAGTGCGAACTCCCAAAGGAGGCGTAATATTTATGGGTGTTGGATCACCGTTGAATTTTTATGATTGAATTATTTATTTTAATTCAAGATAAATTTTCAAAAGTGCTATTATCATGATTATTTACTTATATATGTTTTTGTTTTAATCAGAAATCATGACCCCATCACTTATGAACATCTTGAAAGATAACACCTTAACTAGAGATAACTACGTAACATGGAAAAGGAAAATTGGGCAAAGTGAAAAACATAAGTTTGTTCTGACCACTCCTAAACCACCCCTTCCTAATAATGAATCTAATGTGATGCAAAGAGATGAGTATGAGCAGTGGAAGACTTCTGATGATATGGCAAAATGTTACATTATGGCCACTATCTCTGACGTGTTGCAACATCAACATGAAGGAATGGAGTCCGCTGCTGATATAATGATGTCTCTAGAGGAAATGTTTGCTATGAGGTCTAGGACAACTAAGAGAGAGGCAGTGACTGCTTTTATGAATCTTAGGATGAAACCTGGACAATCTGTGAAAGATCACATGATGAAAGTCATAGCACATCTCAATATTGCTGAACCAAATGGTGCTGAGATTGATGGTGAGACCAAAATTGATATGGTAGTTAACTCACTGTCAGATTCATTTGATCAGTTCAAGTTGGACTACACCTTGAACAAAAAGGAATACACCTTACAGGGCCTGATGCAAGATGTTCAAAGCGCTGAAAAGATCCTTGTGAAAAACAAAGGTCAAGAGATTCATTTGGTTGGTAAAGTTGCAACTGTTAAGACCCGTAAGAAGGTGAAGAAACAACAGAAGAAAAAGCAACTTGGGCCTACCAAGAAGTAAACTAAGAAAGTAACCAAGATCAAAGGGAAATGCTTCCTTTGTGGTGAAAAGGGACATTGGAAAAGAGATTGCCCAAAGTCCCAGAAAAAGAAGGAAGAAGGTAATGTTAATTATCTAGAAACATGTTTTATGGCACATTCTACTGATTCTTGGATCATAGACTCTGGAGCCACTAATCATGTTTGTTATTCCTTGCAGGGGTTTCAGGAAAAGAGAAGGTTTAATGAAGATGAAGTCAATTTGCGCTTGGGCAATGGAACGTTAGTGTCTGCAAGTGCAGTTGGAGATATTAGAGTTATTTTAGATTCTAGTAGACATTTAGATTTAATAGACGTTTATTATGTACCTCAATTCAAGAGCAATTTAATTTCAGTTTCTTGTTTAAATAAGTTTGGATATTCGGTTACTTTTAATAAAACTTTTATTATTAGTAAGAATGACAAAGTTGTTTGCAAAGGTACATTGGAAAACGGTTTATTCTTTTTGCATAGAAATATCTATCACTCGTTAGACACAGAAATAACGGAACCTAATCATAAAAGAGTAAAATTATCAAAAGATGAAACCTATCTTTGGCATTTACGCCTAGGTCACATTAACCTTAATAGGATTAAAAGATTGGTATGTGACGGACCTTTAAGTGACTTAAAGGTTGATGATCTACCAACTTGTGAATCTTGTTTGGAAGGTAAAATGACCAAAAGGCCGTTCAATACCAAAGGTGCAAAAGCCACTAAATGTTTAGGACTAGTACACACTGATGTATGTGGTCCTATGAGCATTCAAGCTTGAGGTGGATATGAGTACTTCATCACCTTCACAGATGATTACTCAAGATTTGGTTACGTGTATCTCATGAGACATAAGTCAGATGCATTTGATATGTTCAAAGCATTCAAAGCTGAAGTAGAAAATAAGCTTGAGAAACATATAAAAATCTTGAGATCTGATCGTGGTAGAGAATATCTATCTAGAGAGTTTCAGCAATATCTTATTGATAATGGGATTGTTTCTCAGCTTTCTGCACCAGGTACACCTCTACAAAATGGGGTAGCAGAAAGGAGAAATAGGACTCTTTTAGAGATGGTTAGATCAATGTTGAGTTATTCAACACTTCCTATTTCTTTTTAGGGATATGCTCTACAAACAACAATATATATTCTAAACGATGTACCATCTAAATCTGTCCCTCAAACCCCACATGAATTGTGGACTGGGCGAAAGCCTAGTTTACAACACATGAGGATATTTGGTTGTCCTGCACATGTGTTAAAAAGAAAGACAGAAAAGATGGAGTCCCGTTCGGAAACATGTATATTTGTGAGGTATCCAAAAGGAACTAAAGGATATTATTTCTATAGTCCTTCTGATCTAAAAGTATTTGTTTCAACAAATGCTTCATTTCTAGAAAAGGACTGTATGAATAATTTTATGCCCAAAAGTATAATTGTCCTGAATGAGATGTCAGGAGATACAATTCCACAAGAGGTTTCACAACCCAGCCCAATTGTAAATTCCACTCCAACACAAGATCAACAACCTACCATTCCTCGCCGTAGTGGGAGGGTTAGAACACAACCCGAAAGATATATCGGTCTAGGAGAATCTGTTGAGAATCTCCCGGACGACGATGATCCCTACACGTCCAAGGAAGCTATGAAGGATGTTGATTGTCATCATTGGCAAAAGGCAATGCAATCCGAGATTGAATCGATGTTCAATAACAAAGTCTGGTCCCTTGTAGACTTGCCTAAAGGGATAAAACCCATTGGGTGCAAGTGGGTATACAAGAGGAAAAGAGGTATGGATGGTAAGGTGGAAACCTTTAAAGCTAGACTAGTAGCTAAAGGTTATACACAGAAAGAAGGTATCGATTACGAGGAAACCTTCTCACCTGTGGCCATGCTTAAATCCATTAGGATACTCTTATCCATTGCAGCATCTCTAGACCTAGAGATTTGGCAAATGGACGTCAAGACAGCTTTCCTTAATGGAAGTCTTGACGAGAGCATCTACATGATGCAACCAGAGAGATTCATTGAAAAAGGCCAAGAAGAAAGAGTATGCAAGTTGCAAAAGTCCATATATGGACTAAAGCAAGCATCCAGATCCTGGAACATAAGGTTCGATCAAGCTGTAAAGGGTTTTGGATCTATTCAAAACCCTGACGAACCTTATGTATACAAGAGGATCAAAGGCGACAAGTTGGTTTTCCTCATTCTTTATATTGATGATATACTACTCATTGGAAACGATGTAGGTGTATTGATATCAGTGAAAGAATGGTTAGCAAAACGATTTGATATGAAGGACTTAGAAGAAGCAAGTTATATTCTTGGTATCCAAGTAATAAGGGATAGAAAGAATAGAACGATTGCATTATCCCAAGCTTCATACATTGATAAAATCTTGTCTAGATTCACCATGCAAGATTCCAAGAAAGGTATGTTACCTTTTAGACATGGAATCAAACTTTCTAAGGGTCAAGCACCTAAGAATGTGCATGAAAAGCAATTCATGAGTAGAGTTCCATATGCCTCGGCAGTTGGAAGTCTCATGTATGCAATGCTCTGTACTAGACCAGATATTTGTTTTGCTGTTGGCATAGTTAGCAGGTTTCAATAGAAACCTGGTCCTGATCATTGGACGGCAGTCAAGCATATTTTCAAGTATCTCAAGAGAACTAGAGATTATATGCTTGTATACTCTGGAGGGGATTTAATTCCAGTTGGGTATACAGATTCTGATTTCCAGTCGGATTCTGACTCCAGAAAATCCACATCAGGATCTGTGTTTACCAATTAGAGGAGGAGCAGTCATATGGAGGAGTATCAAGCAATCTTGTATTGTTGATTCCACCATGGAAGCTGAGTATGTTGCTGCATGCGAAGCTGCCAAAGAGGCTGTTTGGCTCCGCCAATTCTTGATTGACTTAGAAGTGGTTCCTAGTGTGAATAAGCAGATCACTATACACTGTGACAACAGTGGTGCAGTGGCTAATTCGAAAGAACCAAGAAGTCATAAGAGAGGTAAACACATTGAAAGGAAGTATCACCTTTTGAGGGAAATTGTTCATTGGGGAGACGTGACGATCACCAAAATCTCGTCAGCAGAAAATCTAGCGGATCCTTTCACAAAGGCTCTACCTCAGAAGAGCTTTGATGGACATCTAGAGAACATGGGAATGAGAGATATGACACACTTGCTATAGAGCAAGTGGGAGATTGTTCGGATTATGCTCAATAGCAAGAGTGTAATATTGTAATTGACAATCTTCTCATATTAATAAAGTGAATTCTGATTCTTACAATTACTTATAGCATTTATTATTATAATTGTCAAGGTAAATAATCATAAGGTCAAAAGACTATGAGACATGAAGAATTGTTCATACATCCAGATATGTATAAGGTAGACACAATTTTTTAGTTAGTCTTGAATAACGTTCACAACTTAAGTTAAAGGTTGGGCACCTCTATCTTGTTAAAGTTGTAGAATTCTTTTACTAGCATTTGAGTGGGATCAAATGAATATGATGAGTCTAAAATCATCGAAAGGTTTTCGAGTAAAAGAATCTAGTGCACTAGGTGCATTGAACTGGATCACAATGAAATACTTTATCTAGAACCGTCACTAGATATAAGTCTTTTCATTAAAGAGGACAATCAGAGAGTCTATCTTAATCCTGAGATAAATAATGGACTTATGGTTGCAAGTGTTATCATTAGAGCTATCAATGAGTACGATTATATAGCATAGTCTATCCTCGATAGTTTGGTGGTATACATTTGTTAATCGATAGAGGACTTCATTTATAGATATGGACATCGTGGCTCCATTTATTAAATGAGAGTATAAGATCATCATATGGATGTTTTGAGGTATTAGATATTAAATCTCAACGTTGAGTTTTCAATAATGATTATTGAAAACATGGCTTCTGGACAAGTCAAAGTATCCAAGTTCGAAATGTGGTCATATGAGGAAATATGGTAACTTGGAGAGCTATAGGTGGTCTATGAGCTCTTGGCGATTACTGATATTATTCACGAGGATACACCATCTCCTATAAGATTGTCTAGGGTATGAATGAGAAACATCTCCTTATTCTATCTTTATTTAAGAGTTCAATTTTAGCTCTTTAGTGGAATGAGTTAAAATTAATAGATTGGACCTAAGTGAATCATTTGTTGATTGTGATTAGGTTGTGTCTATTGAAGCTTAAATTTAGATAGCCCGCCAAGATCCCCAATCCACACGTATTTTCATGGATCACTTGATATATTCTACCGGGCCGATTTAAGGGTCCATCTAGAATTGTTTTTAATATATCAAGAATATAATATGTCTATTATTTAATTAATGGGCTGCACTATTATATTAATATATTAAAAGGAGACATGTGGGCTTGTTTCTTTTAGTAAGAATGGGTCTGGTTCACATGTGGGCTTTTATTTAAAGTCCAATGGATTAAATGAAATAAGAAAATAATATATGGCCCATTTATATAAGTGGGGCGGCAAGGTGTATATATTAACCTAATATATTATTTTGTTTCATTGTTTTTATTAAATAAGAATTAGTTAATTTATTAATTAATTATTTAATTAAGAAACAAATCTTTTTCTGATCAGGAAATATATTTCCTAAAGTTATACTATTGGTAGTAGTTTATTAAAAGTAAAAGACTTGTTTGATAAGAAAATAAATAGTTAATTTTATTTATTTAATCAAATAAGAAGTCTTTTTATTTAGTCAATAAAAGAATAAAAATATCTATGAGTTGGATTAGGTTTTGAAGTCTAAAGGTTGATGGAAATTAGGGTGCAACACAAACTCTTTTTGGTATGTGATTTGCGGCAACCCTAGTCCATTTAGAGGAAGATTTCGGCAATCCTAAATAGAAGAGGAAGCAAAATTTCGGCCACCTATATAAATTCACATATAGAATTCGGCCACGATAGTTGATTGAATGATTCAATTTTTTTTCTTCTTCTCAATTCATAGAAAAGGATAATTTTTATTCTACTAAACATAAAAGAGAGAAGAGATTATTCTTTGATAGTACACTGATTGCTTGTTCATCAATAAGCTTGTGTGTACAACATCGAATTAGGTTCACGCGAGTTTCGATCATTAGATTGAGAACTCAAAAGTGACCGGAATAATTTTTGTCTTCTTTTGATTGTTTTGTGACTAACAAAAGAAAAAGAAAACTTTGTTCATCCATTCTCAGGTTTGCAATTCAAAGAAAAAGGGAGACCACGCTCCTAGGTGATTCATGTACGTGTTCGGATTGGAAGATCTCGCGGTACTGTTCACGGCGGGGGTACTGTTCACAATCACTGTTCACGTGGGTACTGTTCACGGGCATCGGAAAAGATTTTGCGGATTACCAATCGACGTAAGTCAATCGGATCACGCGTTAAGAGGTATTTAACTCTAACCGTATATATTTGAGTTTAATTAATTAAAAGGTTAAGGTTCAACTTTGAGAAAAAATTTAAAACCATACGAAATCGATTTTTCGTTTCTTCCGCTGCGTTTTATATCGATTTTTCCCTACAAAGTGGGAGCCACTGGGCTATGCAGCGGTGCTACTGCTCCAGAGGCTTGCATAGGCATGTTGGAGGCCTCAGAAAGAATAGGAAGCCTCTGGGCTCTCCCCAAACGGACCAGGTCATCGGTAGCTCACTAGGGCGTTGAATGGCCCGGTACAGATGGAGAGGTATGGAGATACCAGTGTGATGCTTGTCTAGAGGCATACTTGCGATGCTAGAAGTCCCCAGCAACTGAAATATGGCTCTAGACCATACTGGAATGAATCGGGACATAGTGCCTCACTATGGCGTTGAGGGGCCCAATACAGGAGTTAGGGAGCCACCGGTGTGATACTGGTCCAGAGGTATGCTTGGGATCTTAGAAGTCCCCAGCAATAGAAATGTGGCTCTGGACCTTACTGGAATGAACTGGGACACAGTGGCTCACTTGGGCGTTGACCATCCCAGTACAATAAGTGAGGAGCCACTAGGCGTTCTACCGGTCGTGCTGCTCATACTACCATACAGTTGAGTTGGCTTCTCGGGAACATGTGTTGACCCACTACCTTGGAGCTTTTGGAGAGTGGATCAGGTGACATGAAGGGATCCATATGAATATATGCGAATCCATTGGATTTGCTGGATGAGAGATCTACTGGTAACAGAGCAAATTCTCTGTAAAGAAGTAGGAGAGGTGCATCTTTGCTGTATAGAAGCTCTGGATGTCTCAGAACTTATCTGCTATAAAAGAGATCATAGCAGCTTTGCTGCATAGGAGATCTGCTGATAAAGGAGCAAACCCTTCAATCGTGGAGCTGTTGTGGTGGAGCTCCACCAGTATATGAGCAGGTTCACTTCATAGGAGCAGCATAGTAGACCAGTTCTGCCAGGAATCCGATGTACCATATTTGTCAATAGTAGAAAGTTGAGCATGCATGCAGAGATAAGGATGCTCATGTAGAGACATGGAAGCCACGTTGGTGAGCTTCCGACAGACGGCGCCAAAAAGTGTGAACGGAAAAATCCACTCAATGAGCAAAAATTCAATTTACACCCTCAACCCGCTACCCCAGAGGTCGCAGTGGGTGGGTAAGTACTTCGTACCGTGATTCTGGTAAGAGTGGAGGATATATATCTAATCAATCGACGTCCTCAGACGGGGTAGATACCATGAGAGAGGTAAGGTAGGTAGAAGAACAATCATCCCGCCCATCTGGTGCAGTAAGCTGGTACCCTGTCCTAGTATCTGATCTTGGTACCTGGTCACCTCTCTAGGTGCCCTCCATAATTCTCAGACCAAGATAATGTGCAAGGAAGGGTATAGGAAAGCTAGGACCAGCGAGGTCGGTACCTAGCTCATATATATGCATAACGAAGAGATAGATGAGAGAATGACAACTCTTTTGGTAGAGATGGACTGACCTAGGGGGAAAAAGCATTTGGGCACAAAATTATTCATATAGTCCTTTTCTAGAAATGAAGCATTTGTTGAAACAAATACTTTTAGATCATTAGGACTATAGAAATAATATCCTTTAGTTCCTTTTGGATACCCAACAAATATACATGTTTCTGAACGGGACTCCATCTTTTCTGTCTTTCCTTTCAACACATGTGCAGGACAACCAAATATCCTCATGTGTTGTAAACTAGGTTTTCGCCCAGTCCACAATTCATGTGGGGTTTTAGGGACAGATTTAGATGGTACATCGTTTAGAATGTATATTGCTGTTTGTAGAGCATATCCCCAAAAAGAAATAGGAAGTGTTGAATAACTTAACATTGACCTAACCATCTCTAAAAGAGTTCTATTTCTCCTTTATGCTACCCCATTTTGTTGAGGTGTACCTGGTGCAGAAAACTGAGAAACTATCCCATTATCAATAAGATATTGCTGAAACTCTCCAGATAGATATTCTCCACCACTATCAGATCTCCAGATTTTTATATGTTTCTCAAGCTGATTTTCTACTTCAGCTTTGAATGCTTTGAACATGTCAAAAGCATCCGACTTATGTCTCATGAGATACACATAACCAAATCTTGATTCATCATCTGTGTAGGTGATGAAGTACTCATATCCACCTCTAGCTTGAATGCTTATAGGACCACATAAAATTACATTGAGTGTGTTACCAAGATATCGACCCTCAATTTTCTCTCACGAGAATCCCTCCTTGGGGAGTAGATTTCGTTTAAGTCAATTGTCTAGTCTATCCTTGTACGGAAGTATTTTGTTAAATTCCATTTATGGACGCCCCTTGGGGAGATTACCAAAAATAATAAAACTCAACTAACCTTGGAGGCCATAGGCGTTCTTACACACCTTCTCCCACTTAATTATTTAAGGCGTGTGATTAAATTCCAAAGAATGATTTTACCAAGTTATTTAGATGCCAATTAGATACCTAAATCATTCAATGCATGTTCATACCAAAAGAGATATATGAGTGACACTCCTATTCTATATGACATGTTATCATACAATAACAAATATTGTAATATTTATACATAAAAAATAAATAGCCACAATTTTGGTCCATCCTAGAAAAGCATGTAAATTACAATTGTACGGAATACAAAAACTCCTTTCTTGGCGGACAAGACTTCAAGCGACCATCTCGCGCATGAAACTCGCGCGCCCATAGATCACCACAGCAGCCCATGCGCACGCCTAGCCCATGCAAGGGCATGAGCTGCAGCACGGCCAGCCTATGTATGGGTCGCACGCTGCTGCACCGCTACAAGCGCAGCTGCACGCATGGTTGCGTGCGCACTTGTTGTCTGGGTGCGCTCGGGTGCCAAGACGGGTTCCGGATGCTCCAATTTCTTCAAATCTTCAAATCTTCGAATCTTGAATATATTACAGCTTATTTTATACAATAAAATACTGCAGTAATAATTTTTTTTATTAACAACTGCAGTATTTTTTTTTTTACAAATAAAAAACCGCACTAAAAAAAACTGCAGTATTTTTAATACATTAAAAAACTGCACTATTGTATACAACATAAAAAAAAATTAAGCAACTATCAAGAAGGAACTTGTGACGATAATAGGCAACCCTTCTTGTTACAATTCCGAAACAAAAATTACATGGAAAATCTAGGACCAAAATTGAGCAATAACAATTCACTTTATAACAACATATATAAATCCATACATTCGACATGTAATTATATATGCGAATACCTAGAGTGCCATCTCTTTCTAAAACATGCATAATCATAATAAAAAGAAATAGATTCACGAATATATACGTTAATTAATTAAAGGGTACAACCAGGCTCTGATACCAATTGTAGGGAAAAATTAACTAAAACCGCAGCGGAAGGCGAAAAGTAGATTTTCGTATAGTTTAAAATTTTTCTAAATATTTGAACCTTAACCCTTTAATTAATTAAACACAAATATACGGTTAGAGTTAAATACCTCTTGTCGCGTGATCCGATTGACTTACGTCGATGGTAATCCGCAAGATCTTCAATCCTAGCACGTACGTGAATCACCTAGGAGCGTGGTCTCCCTTTTTTTTTGAATTGCTTACCTGAGAATGGATTTATGGAACTTCTGATCCTGATCTTCAATCCCAAAACACCAAGAGCCTAGAAAAATAGTTCCGGTCACTTTTGAATTCACAATCGATATGATTGGAACTCGCGTAACCCTAAATCGAAAGTGTGCACAAAACCTTTTGATGTTAAAGGCTTGCAAGTGCACTATCGAATGAGAACTTATTTTTCTTTTTTCTCTCTTGGCCGAAATTCTATGTGTATTGAGTAAGATTTTTATTTTTCAAAGCAAACAAAAATCTCTCTCACTCAAGCTTCCTTTTATTTTTGTGGCAGAAATTTATCACCTTATATTTATAAGGTGACCGAAATTTCTCCTTCTCAAAATAGGGTTGGCCGAATTCTTTGTGTAGGAAATCTAGGGTTGGCCAATTTCCTTACTTGAAAAGAAATTGTGCTTTTCCCTAATTCCTATCAATTTAAGAATCCTAACCCTTATAGGACTAGGGTGGCCGAATTCTTTGTGTGGTATGGAGTGTATGTGGACTTAATCCTTACCACATTAGGACTCCTATCACTTAAAAAAATTCTAACCCTAATCCAACACATCTTATTTTATTTACTGATCAGGAAAAGATTTTGATTTAAACTATTAATTAATTAATTAATTAATTAATTAATTCCCATTTAATCAAAACAATAAAATAAAATAATATCTTGGGCTATTTTATTAGCCTTGCCGCCCACACCATATATATATGGGCCTAATATTATTTTTCTTATTTTATTTAATCCATTAGACTTTAAATAAAAGCCCACATGTGAACCAGACTTATTCTTACTAAAAGAAACAAGCCCACATGTCTCCTTTTAATATATTAATATAATAGAGCAGCCCATTAAATAAATAATAGACATATTATATTCTTAATATATTAAATGCAATTCTAGCTGGACCCATAAATTGGTCTGGTAGAATATATCAAGTGATCCATGCAAGTACGTGTGGATTGTGGATCTTGGCGAGCTATCTAAATTTAAGCTTCAATAGACATAACCTAATCACAATCAACAAATGATTCACTTAGGTCCGATCTATTAATTTTAACTCATTCCACTAAAGAGCTAAAATTGAACTCTTAAATAAAGATAGAATAAGGAGATGTTTCTCATTCATACCCTAGACAATCTTATAGGAGATGGTGTATCCTCGTGAATAATATCAGTAATCGCCAAGAGCTCATAGACCGCCTATAGCTCTCCAAGTTACCATATTTCCTCATATGACCACATTTTGAACTTGGATATTTTGACTTGTCCAGAAGCCATGTCTTCAATAATCATTATTGAAAACTCAACGTTGAGATTTAATATCCAATACCTCAAAACATCCATATAATGATATTATACTCTCATTTAATAAATGGAGCCACGATGTCCATATCTATAAATGAAGTCCTCTATCGATTAACAAATGAATACCACCAAACTATCGAGGATAGACTATGCTATATAATCGTACTCATTGATAGCTCAAATGATAACACTTGCAACCATAAGTCCATCATTTATTTCAAGATTAAGATCGACTCTCCGATTATCCTAATAATGAAAAGACTTATATCTAGTGACGGTTCTAGATAAAGTATTTCATTGTGATCCTGTTCAATGCACCCAGTGCACTAGATTCTTTTACTCAAAAACCTTTCGATGATTTTAGACTCATCATAACTCATTTGATCCCACTCAAATGCTAGTAAAAGAATTCTACAACTTTATCAAGATAGAGGTGCTTAACCTTTAACTTAAGTTGTGAACGTTATTCAAGACTAACTAAAGAATTGTGTCTACCTCACACATATCCGGATGTATGAACAATTCTTCATATCTCATAGTCTTTTGACCTTATGATTATTTACCTTGACAATTATAATAATAAATGCTATAAGTATTTGTAAGAATCTGAAAACACTTTATTAACATGAAAAGATTGTCAATTAGAATATTACACTCTTGCTATTGAGCATAATCCTAACAGCAACTGTATCTGCACCAAAACTAAACATTACACATTATCAAGCATTATGTACCAAAAATTTACAAAGACAAAAACGAACCATCAGAAAAATAAAAATAAAAATACTAAAATGAATTCAAAAGTGAGTGCAATGCACTCAAAGTGGGACCCGGTCAACCAAAGAAGATTTGACCGGAATGGGGAGCACATTCAACTTGGCAACCCAAACCGGTGCCAAATGCCTATGCACTGCATCTCTCCCCACTTTCCTCATTTTTCCAACTAGGTCCTTTCGAACCCATATTTGTTTAACCCTTGGTGGGTTCATCCTAGACCAAACTCTACTTGCCTTGAACCTTTGGAAACTAAAGCAATAAGCCTTAATGTGCCCTCTTTTGGCACAAAAGTAACAAGTAACAGGATGGTTAGGGAAACTCCCTGTTCGATTGTTGGTGTGGGCTCCTTTTTGTTGTTCGTATCTGAGGGATTTGACCTCGTTTTCTATAACATTGAGTTGCTCACTCAAATCACACTCCTTGACCTTGGCCCGCATCAACTCATCTTCTTTTGTGCTCAACCATTTGTGCAATTCCCTTACCGCTTTTGCGGACTCCTCAACACCTAGCTGAAGTTTCCTTGTCCTTCTCCCATTGTCTTCCTCAAATTCTTCTGATAGCCTTGCCAACTATTCTAAGTTCTTGGATACTAACTCATCTTTGGTAGCAAGCTCCACTACTTGCTCCTTTAAACCGTTGTTCAATGTTGAGAGGTCATGTAATTTCTTCTTCAACTGTCCATTCTTAGCCTTGAGCAAATAAACCTCCAGTTTGAGCTTCGTGTTGTCTTGCTCGAGCTCACCTAATTGTTCAAAAATTTCATTATTTGATTCATCCTCTTCAAATTCAGATTCTTACCTTTCCTTAATGCAGTCTTGGTTTCCCAATTCCATCTCCTTTACACCCTTAAAAGCTTGCACAAGGGTGAGCACCCGGCTTCTTTTCTTTCTAGAATTTGGTGCCTCCAAGACAAAACAATCTTCGACTTGGCTTGTTCCGGGGGATGTTATCTTCAAGTTAACACTTTTGCCTCCACAGCTGAAGGAAATGTCCCTAGAACAAATATCAACTACCATACCCGTTGTGGCCATGAATGACCTCCCCAAAAGTAATTTCCAGTCCCTACCACTGGATTCTCCTCGCTTGCAATTCAACACAACAAATTCTACCGGCACCATCAAACCGTGCACACTCACGTAAACTTCCTCCACAATACCAACTGGGGTGATGGAAGAATTGTCCGCCATGATGAGAGTCTAGGAAGTAGGCTTGATTGACTGAATCTTCAGCTGTTCATATACCTCTAATGGCATCATATTGACGCTAGCCCCCATATCAAGCACTGCTCCCATCCTTGGTGAATTCTAAATTCGTACCTCTATAACGAAACTTTCGGGGTCCGAAAGTTTAATGGAGGAGTCTTGCCACTTCCCCTATCTTCCTTAACTGTGACCTCTACCATACTTTCCTTGGTTTCTTCAACTCCCAACTTGACGACCTCTAACACGTTAACGTGTTCATCAGTGTTTGATGCCTTCCACTTGTTCTTGACAACTGCATCAAAAATCTGTGCCAACTAAGTTTCCATCTTCTTCAGTGACGCTCCATGACTATTTGCTCTCTGATCATTGGACTGCATTTAAACTTTCATTCGTTGCTCAGAGGCATGCAAGGTATTCTTGAGGGCTCCTGATCCGATACCAACCGTTTTGATTACTGTGCTCACTATCTCCTCTAGAGACTTGTCCTTTGGTTGGCTAGCGGATGCTTGGGAATTAAAGTTGGATTGTGGGTTACTACTTGAACTTCCCCATTGGTTGTTGTTGTTTGCCCCTCCTTGGTTGTATCTATTGTACCCACGGTTTTGGTACCCTTGATTGTTGTTTCCACCTTGGAAATTGTTGTTGCCACCTTGGTAAGTGTTGTTGCAACCTTGGTAAGTTGTTGCTCCTAGGTGGTTGTTGTTGGACCAAGACAAGTTTGGGTGGTTTCTCAACCCTGGGTTGTATGTGTTTGAATATGGGTCATTCCATGGCCTTGGAAATTCCCTAAGGGCTTGGGCTTGCTCCTCTTGATCGAACTGCCATTCTCCTCCTTCTATCTCCCCCATTACTTGACTCACTCCTTAGGAGAACCCCGGTTTTTCCGGTTATAAGCTCCTTGATCGATTGGAGCTCTTTATTCATTCTGGAAATCTGAATTTGAACTTGGGTATCCTGACCCACTTCTATTCTTCCGCCCCTTCTCACGTGTGATGTCCTCTGCTGTGAGTTCTGGGCAATCTTCTCCAAGATTTCATACGCCTCAACTGCTCTCTTGTCTGCTATTGTACCTCTGCACGCATTGTCCACTAGCATTTGTGTTATCGGTGAAAGTCCACTATAGAAGGAATTAACCTTCAACTCTGGGTGGTATGTATGCGGCGGCATTTGTGCTAACAACAAGTTAAACCTCTCACATGCCTCATGGAATGGTTCACCGTCTTCCTCAACAAAGGATGTTATCTTCAACCTTAGGTCCTTTTCTCTCTGCAACGGAAAATACTTGTTGAAAAAGACCTTGCACACCTGACTCCATGTCACCAGTGATCATGGCCTCAAATTCATGTACCATGTCATGGCGGCATCTTTCAGACAATACTGGAAACACCTGAGATGAAGCTGCTCTCTTGTCAGTACTGCTTGGCGAGCCATTACCAGGAAGGTTTCTAGGGTGGCTCCATACTGTTTAATAAATTGAAGGCAATCCTCAGTAATTCTCCTACTAAAAGATGGTAGGAGGCTAATATGCATAGTCTTCAACTCATACTGCCTTGTTACATCATCCAGTACTATGGCAGTGGGCACATTTCCTACAAACGGGAGAGTGTACTCGCCCATGGTGAGACCTAGCTGTTCATCTCCATGTACACTTCCCTCATGCTCTCGAGCCTGCTGCTCATTATGATTCTGATCGTTCCTGTCTTCCCTATTCTGCCCAGGGTAATCCATAGGAACATCGACTTCCATGTTTCCCTCTAACTGACTGGTTCTTCTACCCAACTGATTGATGTTGTCGATAACTGGTAACACTGTTCCTCTTAAGGATCTTCTTCCGTGCATATACCTAGAATCCTGAAATTTCAGAACAAATAACACACAACGTAAACGAGAAACAAATAGGGTAGATCAGAAATGTTACTAGACTAACTATTGCTTATGCAAAACTAATCGAACTAAACAAGCCGCTCCCCGACAGCGGCGCCATTTGATAAGACGTTTTTTTTTTCTAGTGTCAGTTTTAAAAGATCAATCCGCCAATAATATTTGATAAAACTGTTGGGGTTTTTGCCCTAAAGCTTGTAATATGTAAATGTAATTTGAACATAAATAAAAGAAGTAGTATATTCATTCATTTTGTGTCATACTTTATATAACATGTGCACTTAACATCCAAAATTGCCGGATGTAATTTCGAACTGAGTATATGAGTGTCATATATAGATGGATTCAGTTTGAAACGAGCAATTTAAAGAGTCCGTAGATAGCAAATAAAGCTGGGTACTTTATTTGTGGTTAGTCTACAGCTGCGGTCCATTTCGTAGTGTACGGTGATCCTATCCTGGATCATTCATATGTAGATATGAGAATGGAGGCACCTTGTATGATGTGATCATATAGGACTGGGCCATGATCTATATGAATCTCTCACTAAGATCCGTTTAACGATGAGATTCACATATATCAGCTTATGATGGCTATATGTGGGTGATCTTAATCCTGAGTGTCTTATCGACTCCTTCAGGTTAGATCGTGGTCTTTGATATACCATGGGTGAGGTCGGAGTTGCATTCCCGATCAATATACTCCGTATGTTGGGATCGCGGTTTGGCTTGTGGCTGGGAAGGTTTGTACACAATAGTGGAATCCACTCCTTCTTGTGAGAAGTAGATGGTAGTTCCCTTAAGGGTTGATTCGGGGCTTGAACAATATGAGCGCTCTCCTAATTCCGTAAGGAATGTAGGATTTATTGTTCATTAGAGAATCAATGGTACTTAATGGAAAGATATGATTAGAGGGGTATAACGGACATTATGACCCAGCTCTAATTATGAACTACTTGTGGAGGATTATACCATATGTAATAGCTATATCGATGGACACCGAGAGTTATTGGTTTGTGTAAAAACGTCTACAGTTGAGAGAGTGCAGCTTCGGGTTTTTAGTGGAATAACACCGAAGTTAATAATCATGAAATATTAATTAAAGAGTTTAATTAATAATTTCTAAGGATTATTGGAACTCAAAATATTGTGGGTCCATTAGGTCCCCTTGCTAGCCCGATCGATTTAGGTAACAAGGGTCACAATTAATTAATTGGATTGTCCAATTAATTGTGTTACGAAAGTGACACGTATTTATTCGGGAATTAATTGAATAATGGGATTATTTAATTAATGAATAATGATGATTAAATAAATTAAATAATAAGATTATTTAATTATGTTGTTAATCACTAAATGGAGGGTGTTAGTTGATATTTGATTTTGAATAAAATAAGATAATATGATTATTTTATTTTATTAAATTAAATATTTGAATTTGAATTTAAAATGTTTGAATTCAAAAATAAATATTTAATTAATTTTAAAAGGATATGAGATATTTTTTTGAAAAGTTTTAAAAATCAAATAAGATTTTGGTTTGTTTTTGAATATATATGAGATATATATTTTTAATTAAAAAAAATAATAACCGAATGTCGGTTTATATATATGAGATATATATATATATTTTTTTAATTAACAAAAGGAGAGTGAACCGAATTATCAAAGAAAACTAACAAAGCAAAAACTAGATGAAAGTCATCGTGAATGAGAAACATACACAGCAAACAGCAAAAGCAAACAAAAGAGAATAAGTTAGGGTGTGGTGAGAACACAAAATACTGCACTTCTAGAGTTTGTTTTTTTTCTGTGTGTATTCTTCTCTTCTTCCTCCATACAGGTCCTGAATATCGTGACGCGCCCACACGCTGTTACCAGTTCCGGGAGATAGCGAGGAAGATCACGTGGTTCAAATCAGGAGCAGTTCGTATCAAAGTGAAGGAGCCTCCTACGTAGGTATGAAAAATCTTCACTTTAATATTGCATTTGATTATTACTGTACAAATGGGTTAATTTAATGATTGCATTAAAAATTTTAAAACCTTCCGCTGCGCAATCTGTAACCCTAGGTTCCAACAATTGGTATCAGAGCCAATTTTTTGTACAGTATAATCGAATTCGATTACTCCTGATATGTATGAATATGTAGGCACATATATTTTTGATGAGTGTATGATGTTTTTTAATTAAATTGTTTAATTTAAAAAACATGGTTAATCGTAATTTTTTATGGTGTTGTGGATTTAGAGTGTTTCTGGGTTGTATAATGTTATTTTTTTTTATTTTACTGTTGTATTATTAAAAAAAAAATGTAATCGCACAAGCAAGACCTGGTAGCGCATGAAGATTGCACATGCAGACCTGGTGCGCTCATCGCAGACAAGCAAATGCCCAGTGTGCATGACCAGCGCTGTAGCGCGCAACGCAGCAGACCAGAGTTCAACGTGCGCAGGCAGACCAGCGCGCAACCTCAGCGTAGCTTACCCCACGCTGCCTCCAGCCAGCGCGCCTGTAGCGCACAACATCATTCCAGCGCGCAAACCTCCAGCGCATGCCACCTAGCAGCGTGCATGCATGTTCAGCACATGTTGACCAGTGATGCGTACCAGCGATGCTACCAGTGCACATGACCTGAAGAGATTGGAAGTCTTGGAAATTACAAGAAGACCAAGGGATGCCTTGGAAATATTTTTTTGTAATTAGATTCCAATTTTTAGGTTAAATAATCCACAACACTCGGTCAACTCATGTATGTTTTAATTATTTGATGATTAAGCATTGCCATGCATATACATGTCATTTAAATTAGTTGTGCCTACACATATATATATGTTGATATATCATACATGCATTATAGTCATCTATATTATGTGTTTAATTTTGTTTAATTTGATTAAAATGGGTTATTCACATAATTGGCTATTTTTAATGGGATTAGTTTTTAGGAGTAAAAACTTGGTAAATCTCATTAATTACTAATCTTTTTATTAAAGTGTTTAAATACTAAGATTAGTAGGGTCCTTAATATATATTAGGATTAATTTGATTAAGCTCCTAATAATAATTGGACCTAATAATGTGTATTAGTTTTAATAGTTAAAACCTGGTAAATACACATTTAATAATAATTCTAGTCTTAGTAAACAGTTTACATAGATTTGAATTATCACTAATGAACTAGATTTTTAAAGTGTTAAAAATCAATTTAGTTTATTAGTTATTGGAATAGGATTCTAATAATTTGTGATTAATGCACTTGACGCTTAGATTAATATTAGCCGTTTAATCTAGTTTAATCTAGGTGCATTATTATTAATAGAAAACCCTTAATATAAAATGGTGAGTGGGAGAGGGATATATGACATTATATCCCGTGGTCTCCATCATTAGTTCAACACCGTGAGATTCGAGTGGGGCCTCGTGACGGCTTTGTTTTCGTCCTCCCTAAGGAGGGTTTCCATAAGAATCAATACCAAGGTTGACTTCCTAACAGATAGGATTTCGGAGGGGATTTCGGGATTGACCGACCCTAAGGCGGCAATTCTCGAGTTAAGCTCTTGAGATCTGAAATGATGGGTTACACTCACAAGGTTTTAATTAAATTGGTTAATTAAAAACCTGACCTAATAAACAATGGTTGAATGATATTGGCATAAGAGTTATTCTGGTATATCTTTTGACTGAGAAGGTCTCGATCCAACATGCCAGAATTTGACCGACCCTAATGCGGCACTTGCTTGTGGTATGTTGGATTGTCGTGGCATAGAAACATTGATTTTAGGGTTGTTCTTGTTCATTAAACATTTTCATGCATCATGTTTAATTTTATGCCGAACATTAGCACATGTTTAGAACGTATGACTGAATGAATCTTTAATTTATGTTTTTGCAGCCATGTCATCTGCTCTATTACAAATACTTGCAAACGATAAATTAACTGGTGATAACTACACAAAATGGAAACTTAACATTAATGCAATACTGGTCACAAAAGACCTCAAGTTTGTGCTTACGGAAGAATGTCCTCCGGTGCCTACTGCCAATGCCACACGAACTGTTCGTGAGGCATACCAGCGATGGGTCTCATCTGATGAGAAGGCCCGAACATATCTCTTAGCTTCTATGACAGATGTGCTTGTCACAAAGCACGAAGCAATGACTACAACATTCGAAATTATGGAGTCATTGCAAGCTATGTTCGGGCAACCCTCCGAGCAAAAGCGACACGAAGCTGTTCGTTCCGCTATGCTCACTCGTATGAAGGAAGGTACATCAGTTCGGGAACATGTCCTGAGCATGATGTCCTACTTCAACACGGCAGAAGTCAATGGCGGGGCCATTGATGAACCCAGTCAAGTGAGCATCATACTGACGACTCTTCCGAAGAGTTTCGATCAGTTTAAGAACAACTACGGGATGAACAAGTTAAGGTTCAGTCTCACACAGTTGCTCAATGAGCTCGCTACTTTTGAGTCCATGACCAAGGACAGCAAAAGTAAGACCGGTGAGGCAAATGTTGCTGAACCATCTTCCTCCAATAATAAGAAGAGGAAGAGGTCTGCTGGAAAGGCGAAGGGTAAGCCCAAACCCAAGAAGGCCCAAAGCAAAAAGAAGGGCACCTCCACCAACCAAGACAAAGGAAAATGTTTCCATTGTAACAAGGTCGGGCACTGGAAGAGGAACTGTCCTCAGTATCTGGAGGAGGTAGCCAAGAAGAAGAAGAAAGGTAAATATGATTTACTTGTTCTTGAATCTTGTTTAGTGGAAGATGATTCTTCACCTTGGATTGTTAATTCGGGGGCCACTAACCATGTTTGTTCTTCTTTGCAGTGGACTGATTCTTGGACACAGCTAGAGGAGAGAGTCTTCTCCATGCGTGTAGGGTCGGGGGATGTCGTGTCGGCCAAAGCAGTGGGAGCAATAAGATTGCAATTTTGTAATAATAATAGTTTTTTATTATTGAACAATGTTTTTTATATTCCTGGATTTACACGGAATTTGATTTCCGTTTCTAAGTTGTTAGAACAATTGTATTCTGTTTCTTTTAATAATAAGTTTGTTATTATTGAAAAGAATGGTCTGAATATTTGTTCAGGAATTAATGAAAACAATTTGTATGTGTTAAGACCGTTAATACATACTACACTGCTTAACACCGAAATGTTTAAGGTTGAAAAACCTAAAACTAAACGACATAAGATTTCTCCAGAAAACGAAACGTATCTCTAGCATCTAAGGCTTGGACATATTAACCTTGACCGGATAAACAGACTAGTAAAAAGCGGATCTTTAAATGAGTTAAAGGTTGGCACCTTACCTGTCTGTGAATCTTGTCTAGAAGGTAAGATGACTAAGAGACCTTTTACTTGAAAAGGGCTTAGAGCTAAACAGCCACTAGAGCTTATACATTCAGACGTCTGTGGACCAATGAATGTTAAAGCAAGGGGTGGTTATGAGTATTATGTCACCTTTATAGATGACTACTCGAGATACGGATATGTCTACCTAATGCAACGGAAGTCGGAAACATATGAAAAGTTCAAAGAATTCCAAGCTGAAGTTGAGAACCAGTTAGGAAAGACTATCAAGTCTCTACAATCAGATCGTGGAGGTGAGTACCTTGACCAAGAGTTTGAAGACTTTATGGTCGAGTATGGGATAGTGTCCCAACTCACAGCTCCTGGTACACCTCAGCAGAATGGTGTCGCGGAGAGGAGAAATAGAACCCTAATGGAAATGGTGAGATCTATGATTAGTTTCTCATCATTACCAAATTCCTTTTGGGGATATGCGTTACAAACAGCGGCATACATTTTTAATGTAGTGCCATCCAAATCTGTTCCTGAAACTCCCCTAGAGTTGTGGAATGGTCGTAAAGCTAGTTTACGACATTTTCGCATATGGGGGTGTCCAGCACACGTGCTGAAGAACAGAACTGGAAAGCTAAATCCCAAGTCTATGGTCTGCTTGTTTGTAGGATACTCCAAGGAGACCAGAGGTGGATACTTCTATAGTCCTGAAGATAACAAAGTATTTGTATCGACAAATGCAACGTTTCTTGAGGATAACTATATAAGTGATCATAAACCTCGTTCTAAAATTGTATTAAATGAGTTGGAGCCTGGTGAGACCAGTACTCAGTCAACTAGAGTTGTTAATCCATTAACATCTGAAAGTCAGATAATTCCTAGTCAGGATACACTACCACCTAGACGTAGTGAGAGGGTTGTGAGACAGCCTGAACGCTATTTGGGTGTAAGTGAGGGACAAGATCTTGTCTCTACTAATAGTGTGGATGATCCATTAACATTTAAGAATGCAATGGAAGATCCTGATAAAGAGGAATGGCTTAAAGCCATGAATCTCGAGATGGAGTCTATGTACTCTAACTCAGTCTGGGAACTTGTAGACTTACCGAATGGGGTAAAACCCATAGGATGTAAGTGGATCTATAAGAGGAAGAGAGGAGTAGACGGGAAGGTAGAGACCTTCAAGGCAAGGCTAGTGGCCAAGGGTTATACCCAGAAAGAGGGGGTCGATTATGAAGAGACCTTCTCGCCAGTAGCTATGTTTAAGTCTATTAGGATTCTCTTATCCATTGTTGCCTATTTCGATTATGAAATTTGGCAAATGGACGTCAAGACTGCATTCTTGAATGGCAATCTTGACGAGAGCATCTATATGATGCAACCAGAGGGATTCGTGTCTCCAGATCAAAAGCAAAAGGTTTGCAAGTTGCAAAGGTCCATCTATGGACTTAAGCAAGCATCTAGATCTTGGAACATCAGGTTTGATGATGTGATCAAAACCTATGGCTTTGAGCAGAACGTTGATGAGCCTTGTGTCTACAAGCGCATCATTGACAAGAAAGTAGTTTTCTTGGTCCTATACGTAGATGACATCCTACTCATTGGGAATGATGTAAGAGTGTTGTCTGATGTAAAGGGCTGGCTGGCTAGCCAATTCCAAATGAAAGATTTGGGAGAGGCGAGTTATGTTCTAGGGATCCAACTTATAAGGGATCGTAAGAACAAACTCATAGCATTGTCTCAGGCATCATATATCGACAAGATTCTTATGCGATTTTCGATGCAGAACTCCAAGAAAGGTAATTTACCTTCTAGACATGGGGTTCATTTGTCTAAGGAACAGTGTCCTAAGACACCTCAAGAAGTTGAGGATATGAGACGTGTGCCATATGCATCAGCAGTAGGTAGTCTCATGTATGCTATGTTATGCACGAGACCGGACATCTGCTATGCAGTGGGAGTAGTCAGCAGGTACCAGTCCAACCCAGGATTAGATCATTGGGTTGCTGTCAAGACTATTCTCAAGTATCTTCGGAGAACGAGAAACTATATGCTAGTGTATTCCGGACAGGATTTGATCCCGTTAGGATATACAGATTATGATTTTCAGTCAGACAGGGATTCTAGAAAATCCACGTTTGGATCAGTATCCACCCTAGGTGGTGGAGCCATTGTGTGGAGAAGTATAAAGCAATCTTGCATTGCTGACTCCACCATGGAAGCCGAATATGTAGCCGCTTGTGAAGCTGCTAAAGAGGCTGTTTGGCTCCGTAAGTTCTTGAGTGATCTGGAAGTTGTTCCAGATATGGAAAAGCCCATCACACTTTATTGTGATAATAGTGGTGCTGTGGCTAATTCCAAAGAACCAAGAAGCCACAAGAGAGGGAAGCATATAGAGAGAAAGCATCATCTCATTAGAGAGATAGTGCAGAGAGGAGATGTGATCGTCACCAAGATAGCCTCACAAGACAATCATGCTGATCCATTTACAAAGACCTTACCGGCTAAAGTGTTTGAAGGTCACCTAGAAGGTCTAGGGTTACGAGACATGACTCACATGCTTTAGTGCAAGTGGGAGATTGTTGGGGTTTTTGCCTTAAAGCTTGTAATAAGTAAATGTAATTTGAACATAAATAAAAGAAGTAGTATATTCATTCATTTTGTGTCATACTTTATATAACATGTGCACTTAACATCCAAAATTGCCGGATGTAATTTCGAACTGAGTATATGAGTGTCATATATAGATGGATTCAGTTTGAAACGAGCAATTTAAAGAGTCCGTAGATAGCAAATAAAGCTGGGTACTTTATTTGTGGTTAGTCTACAGTTGCGGTCTATTTCGTAGTGTACGGTGATCCTATCCTGGATCATTCATATGTAGATATGAGAATGGAGGCACCTTGTATGATGTGATCATATAGGACTGGGCCATGATCTATATGAATCTCTCACTAAGATCCGTTTAACGATGAGATTCATATATATCAGCTTATGATGGCTATATGTGGGTGATCTTAATCCTGAGTGTCTTATCGACTCCTTCAGGTTAGATCGTGGTCTTTGATATACCATGGGTGAGGTCGGAGTTGCATTCCCGATCAATATACTCCGTATGTTGGGATCGCGGTTTGGCTTGTGGCAGGGAAGGTTTGTACACAATAGTGGAATCCACTCTTTCTTGTGAGAAGTAGATGGTAGTTCCCTTAAGGGTTGATTCGGGGCTTGAACAATATGAGCGCTCTCCTAATTCCGTAAGGAATGTAGGATTTATTGTTCATTAGAGAATCAATGGTACTTAATGGAAAGATATGATTAGAGGGGTATAACGGACATTACGACCCAGCTCTAATTATGGACTACTTGTGGAGGATTATACCATATGTAATAGCTATATCGATGGACACCGAGAGTTATTGGTTTGTGTAAAAACGTCTACAGTTGAGAGAGTGCAGCTTCTGGTTTTTAGTGGAATAACACCGAAGTTAATAATCATGAAATATTAATTAAAGAGTTTAATTAATAATTTCTAAGGATTATTGGAGCTCAAAATACTGTGGGTCCATTAGGTCCCCTTGCTAGCCCGATCGATTTAGGTAACAAGGGTCACAGTTAATTAATTGGATTGTCCAATTAATTGTGTTACGAAAGTGACACGTATTTATTCGGGAATTAATTGAATAATGAGATTATTTAATTAATGAATAATGATGATTAAATAAATTAAATAATAAGATTATTTAATTATGTTGTTAATCACTAAATGGAGGGTGTTAGTTGATATTTGATTTTGAATAAAATAAGATAATATGATTATTTTATTTTATTAAATTAAATATTTGAATTTGAATTTAAAATGTTTGAATTCAAAAATAAATATTTAATTAATTTTAAAAGGATATGAGATATTTTTTTGAAAAGTTTTAAAAATCAAATAAGATTTTGGTTTGTTTTTGAATATATATGAGATATATATTTTTAATTAAAAATAATAATAACCAAATGTCGGTTTATATATATGAGATATATATATATATATTTTTTTAATTAACAAAAGGAGAGTGAACCGAATTATCAAAGAAAACTAACAAAGCAAAAACTAGATGAAAGTCATCGTGAATGAGAAACATACACAGCAAACAGCAAAAGCAAACAAAAGAGAATAAGTTAGGGTGTGGTGAGACCACAAAATACTGCACTTCTAGAGTTTGTTTTTTTTGTGTGTATTCTTCTCTTCTTCCTCCATACAGGTCCTGAATATCGTGACGCGCCCACACGCTGTTACCAGTTCCGGGAGATAGCGAGGAAGATCACGTGGTTCAAATCAGGAGCAGTTCGTATCAAAGTGAAGGAGCCTCCTACGTAGGTATGAAAAATCTTCACTTTAATATTGCATTTGATTATTACTGTACAAATGGGTTAATTTAATGATTGCATTAAAAATTTTAAAACCTTCCGCTGCGCAATCTGTAACCCTAGGTTCCAACAAAAACCTCACAAAGCCTAAATTAGTATGAAAACACAATTATAGTGGCAACTGGGGTGTCGTCCATAGGGAGCGGAGTTAGCTAAAATTAGTTATTGCTAAAGTAATGTTATGTATATATATAATAACGAAACATAAAATGGGGAAGATGTAGATGGTGAATTACACTATTAATAACACTAAATTAATTATGCAAGCTAAATGAAGGGGGAAATAGGATGAAGGATATATATAGATGATGGAAACTAAGGAGTTAATGGAAACGAAAGTAAATACTGGGCAATGCAACAAACATGTCAATAGCACGGCTATTCAAGGTAACCGACCTAGGATGTATAGAGTCGGTTATTTATCCCTAGAAGGTGGCCAACCTAGGATTTATAGTGCGGACCACCTATTAGAGATTAATCTGTCGTAAACTACCAACCTAGGATGTATAGTGTTGGTTGTTTATCGGATTCTGGAAATGAAGCTCGTCTACCTAACAATGACTCAACCGATTAAACGTAGTCACCCTAGGATGTATAGTGATGACTTCTAACTCTCTCACGGGTTCCGACCTAGGATGTATAGTGCCAGAAACTTGATCGAGGTTAGATTAAGACTGCGGTTTAAGAGTCGGAATTCATGACATTCCGTCCATTCTTTAGAGCATTAAACAACTAAATAAGATGTATATCTAGATGCAATACTCATACATAATACAAAGACATCTTGCAAAGAGGATGTATCTACACAAGAAATCAATGGTAAACATTCACAACAAGAATAGATCAATGAAAGATAGACATGAATATCAATATAATATCAAGTTTATGTACAGGCCCAATATTCAACTAACTACTCCATCAACCCCTTAGAGTGGATTTAGCTACTCATTACAACTAGGAAACTAAGAGAAAGGAAAGAGAAAGAACCCTTGGAGAACATCTCCTTCCTTGAAGTGGCTTCAATCTCCTAACTTCCTTGAAGTTGAGTAGAGAATGTAAGGATGAGAGAGAGAGAGAGAGATTCTAGGTCTAAATGTGTTTTACCCCTGAATAAAGGAGTCAAAAGCTCTGTAAAACATTTCTATCATTTTCTATTTATACAACCCATAAAAAATAGGTCACTTAAACTTCAAAAATCAATCTGGTGCGCGTGGAGTGCGGGTGGAGTGCGGGTGAATTACCCGTATTGTATGGTTTGTCTTCATCTTCAGTTCTCGGGTCTAGGCAATAGTGCGGGTGGAGTGCGGTTGAATTACCCGCACTTGGAATCGTACTGTGATCGCACTTGAATCGCACTTCCCTGTCAAGTGCAAAATCTACCTTCTGTCTTGAGCAACAGTGTGGGTAGAGTGCGGTTGGATGACCCGCACAATACCCGCACTCTAATGTCAGATGCAATTCTGCTCTTCTGGTCTTGGTGACAGTGCGAGTGGAGTGCGGTTTGATGACCCGCACAGTACCCGCACTCTAATGTCAGGTGCATCTTCAACTTCTCTGGTTTGGCATTAGTGCAGGTATAGTGCGGTTGGATGACCCGCACAGTACCCGCATTTTAACCTCAGGTGCAACTTCAGTTTCTCTAGTTTGGCAACTGTGCGGGTGGAGTGCGGTTGGATGACCCGTACTGTACCCGCACTTTATCTCTTCACTTGCATCCTGTCCCGGCTATGAGCATGAGTGCGGCTGTAGTGCGGTTGGAGTGCGGTTGCGACCCGCACTGTAGAGCTGCTTGTGCTCCTTTGTCTTTCCTTTCGCCCTTTTTCTGCCGGAATCACCGCGACATGCTTCCAAACCCATCTTTGCACCATTTCCTACAATTCCACACAAAATAACCCATCAGAGATACAAAAATGCACGAAAACAGAACAAAAGGTAAGGATTTGAGGGCCTAAATATACTACATATTTGGCCCGATCACTAGGGTGCTGTATTCCCAATATGCGTGTCCATGCTCAGGTCCCTAACCGTGCATAACCAGCGCACAACGCTGGTCGTGCGCTGCTTGACCAGCGAAACACTAGCGTATCTCAGGCAGTAGGTATGCGTGGGTCATGCGCTGGTCAACCAGGGCCACGCCAGCGCACATTGCATTTTCTGGGTGCGTTGTTTTTTTCAAAACAAGGTAGTCCCCTATTATATATGTTCTTTCTTCTTCCTTAACTCATTTTTAGAGCTTCAAGAACCCATTTTCAGTGAGAGAGATTGACTCTTAGACAGAGAAGCTCCAAGACTTGTTTTTTTAACTCTCCAAAACCCAAACCCATGAGCATCCAAGCATAGTCATGCATCATCTTATCATGGATCTTCTTTTTAAAGTGACTTCGTAAGAAGAACAAACTTCATCTTTCATTAATTGTTCTATCTACTCATGATTGAGTCTTTAATGCATATTAACTACAATACTTATGGTTTAATTGCATATTCACATGAGTTATGACTTGATTGGGTTTAGTTTGAGATAGCTTGTATTTAGGACATATTTTCCCTCTAGCTATATCTATATGCTTTGCGTTTAGATATTATTGTTTAGGACTTATTGATTGCATTTGTTAATTGCATTTATTGTCCTTGCCAAGATTATTGACAACTTGTGTTGATATGGCTTTGTTTGATGACTAGATTTAAGACTTGCATATCTATATCTAGTTAGGTCTTTATGAGCATTCATATCGACAATGATATCTAGGATTGCATCTATTGCCATCATATAATTCTAGATAAGCATTTAATGTTGCCTAGCATTAATTGCATTTTGAATAGTCATATATTCACATAAGTTGTTAATCGCTTCTTGAGAGTTAAGTCTTTTGACCACAAGGTGTAGTGCATAAACAAGTGAAGTCTTGCAACCTAGGTGTGGTTGGCAAGCAAAGTGATCAAAAATTCACTATAACAACCCGTCGGGTAGTAGTGGTGGGTTAATGACCGAGATTTGTTTGACTAGAGGTCAACCAAGGTTGTAAACATCATTACAATGGTGGATTTGATGATCGGAGTGGCTACGTGGTTAGCCCATGGTTTTTCCCTTATTGAAGGGTTTCCACGTAAAAATCAAGTGTCATTTAATTTTCACACTTTACACTTGATTTTGTATGTATGTTTATGGGGTAAATTTTTAATATTGATTAATCAAGAAAAGTTGGTAATTAACTTGATTAAAAACCTATTCACCCCCCCCCCCCCCCCCCCTCTAGGTTGTTAGACACACGCTTGAGTTGTATTCTCAATTGGTATCAAAGTGAGTTCCTATACATACTTAGGTGATCCTTGCTCTTGATTGTGCGTCTTGCATCTGTGTGCAATTTGTTTGTTGCATTCATTTGCATTCATTAACCTAAACACTATAAGTGATTTTGGGGTGAGTAAAGAAAGAGAGTCAAATGTGAGACCACCACTGTTTAAGGGGGATAATTACTCCTCATGGAAGGGGAAGATGGAGTCCTTCCTATTAGTGATAGATGATATAGTTTGGATGGTGATTGAAGATGGATACACACTACGAAACATGATTGGCGAAGATGGAAGCAGTGACGAACGTTTTTTGTGTCGTTTTAAAAAGATCAATTCGTCAACAGTATTTGTAAAAACCTCACGAAGCCTAAATTGGTTTGGAAAAACACATGTATGGTGGCAAGTGGAGTGTCGTCCACAGGGAGCAGAGCTAGCTAAGATTAGTCATGGCTAAAGTAATGTTAATGTATATGTATATATTAAATAAAACATAAAATGATGAATATATAGATGATGAATTATCCTATTAGTAACACTAACTTAACAATGCAAACTAGAGGAAAGGAAAATGGGATGAAGGATATAAAGACGATGGGAACTAAGGAGTTAACGGATTTGAAAGTCAATACTAGGCAATGCAACAACTTATAAATAGGCACGTCTATTCAAAGGTAACCGACCTAGGATGTATAGAGTTGGTTATTTATCCCTAGAAAGTGGTCAACCTAGGATGTATAGTGTTGGTTGTTCATCGGACTATGAAAATGAAGCTCGTCTACCTATCAATGACTCAACCGATTGTAAACGTAGTCAACCTAGGATATATAGTGATGACATCTAATCCTCTCACGGGCTCCGACCTAGGATGTATAGTGCCGGAAACTCGATCAAGGTTAGATTAAGACCGCGGTTTAAGAGTCAGAATTCATGACGTTCGTTCCATTCATTAGAGCAAGAAACAACTAAATAGGATGTATATCTAGATGCAATACTCATACATAATCCAAAGAGATCTTGCTAAGAGGATGTATCTAAACAAGAAATCAATGATAACCATTCATAATAAGAATAGAACAATGAAAGATAGACATGAATATAAATATAGAATCAAGTTTATGTACATGCCCAATATCCAACTAACTACTCCATCAACCCCTTAGAAGGGATTTAGCTACTCATTACAACTAGGAAAATAAGAGAAAGGAAAGAGAAAGAACCCTTGGAGAACATCTCCTTCCTTGAAGTTACTTCAATCTCCTACCTTCCTTGAAGTTGAGTAGAGAATGTAAGTGTGTGAAAGAGAGAGAGAGACTCTAGATCTAAGTGTGTAAAAACTCTAAAAATCTCGGTAAAAGGCTTCCAAAAATGTTCTCCAACTATTCTATTTATACAATATACAAAAATAGGTCACTTAAACTTAAGAAAACAAACTGGCGTACGCGGAGTGCGGGTGAAGATGCCAACAAAGAGTGAAGCTCAATCTCAACATCCAAGAGCTCCACATCCAAGCTTTCCTTAACCAAGGATTCCTTAACCAAGAAGGAAATCCAAGAACATTCAACCAAGGAAGCATGGCAATCCGATTCAATAACAAAGAACGAGAGAACAGGCTCAACGCCAAAGGCAACATCAAATGAGTGACAAGTCTTCATTAACCTCACAATGATATGGTATGACTTCTACTTTTATACCTACTGATGGGAAGGTTTTTTCCGTCAGAAAACCGTCCATCAAAACAATTTATAAAACCTATGCGATGCATTCACAAGTAGAAATACAAGTAAAGCGGTAAGCACGAGTGTCGTCCACTGAGATCGGGGTAGCGGTGATAAGATTAGGATTAATATAACTAGTATGCATAAAAGTAAAATGATAGTGAATGAAGATATAATATAAACTAAACTATGAAAGCAAATAAAATGGGATGACAATGGAGTGATGAATGAATGATGATGGAACTACGAAGTTGATGTACTCGTAAGTGAATATTGGGGCAATTGCAACAAACTCTCAATTAAGTACGTTTTGACAAATGTAACCAACCTAGGGTGTATAGTGTTGGTATATACCTCTAGCAAGAGGTCAACCTAGGATGTATAGCGAAGACCTCCTACTAGCGATTAATCCCTCTTAAGCAACCAACAGTGGCTAGTTACTCAATTGGGACTTGTTCCATGAATGCTCATCTATCTAGCTATGGCTCAATCTATTATTAATGTAGCCATCCTAGGGTGTATAGTGATGGCTTCCAATTCCCCCACAAGTGGTCGACCTAGGATGTATAGTGAAGGCCACCCGGTTGGGATTGGATGAGGCGCGAGGTTATCAACCTAATTCTACTCGAAGGTTAGTTCTCGTAAAATCACTAAAGTAGCCAACCTAGGGTGTATAGTGGAGGCTTCTAATTCTCTCACAAGTGGCTAACCTAAAGTGTAGAGTGAAAAGCCACTAATTCAAGATTAGATTAAGGGCATGGTTATAGAGCCGGATTTCCGGAAATCCTTCCACTCAATGGAGCATTAGACAACCTAATTGCCTACTCAAGTAATCCAAATCAATTATGCAAAAAGGGTGTATCCAAGCAAATCAATAATGGAAATCAATTAAAGCAATGGAATAAAACATAGAGATAGAATAAATATAACACATAGAGTTTATTTACAAAGCCCAAATATCCATCATACAAATAACATCAACCCCATAGTGGGGTATTTTAGCTACTCATGTTCTATTACAAACCAATAAACTAAGAGAGAGAGTAGAGATAACCCTTGAAGATTGATCTCTTTCATTGAAGCTTGAATCCAAGTCTCCTAGTTGCCTTTGATTGAGTAGAGATGGTTTGGATGATAGGGAGATGTGTTTCTAGCTTAGACTACAAGTGTTGGGAGGTATGGTGATCTTTTGGTTCGATCCCATCCTTTTCTATTTGTAGAGGATGGAAAAATAGGTCACTTAAGCTTGAAACCAGAAGCTGTCGCAGTGCAGAGTGCGGGTGAAGTGCGGGTAAATTACCCACACTGTACCTGTACTGTAAAGGTTTTCTTCATCTTCAGTTCTCCGATCTGGGCCATAGTGCGGGTGGAGTGCGGTTGGATTACCCGCACTTGACTCACACTTGACCCGCACTGGAGTCGCACTTGAGTCGCACTTTACTGTCAGGTGCAAAATCCCTCCTCTGTTTTGAGCAATAGTGCGGGTGGGGTGCTGGTGGATGACCCGCACTGTACCCACACTGTAATGTCAGGTGCAACTTCAGCTTCTCTGGTTTGGCAATAGTGCGGGTGGAGTGCGGTTGGATGACCCACACTGTACCCGCACTTTAACGTCAGGTGCAACTCAGCTTCTCTGGCTTTGGCAACAGTGCGGGTGGAGTGCGGTTGCGACCCACACTTGACCCGCACTTGACCTGCACTATAGAGCTACTTACGATCCTTTGTCTTTCCTTTTGCCCCTTTTCTGCCAGAATCACCGCAACAAGCTTCCAAATCCAGAATTACATCTATTGTCTGCAATTAGCATTAATGAGCCTATTAGACATAAAATATATAGAAAATACACACAAGAACGAGACAAAGGAATAGGAATGAGGGCCGAAATATACAATAATTTAGGCACGATCAAACACCCCCAAACCAAACCTTTGCTCGTCCTCGAGCAAACATAAAACGAAACAAATAAGACACAAACTAAAAATGACTCGAACTAAAAACTTTCCTAGACACAAAGAAAAACTTGCTGCAGAACCAACTAGCAGAGAGATACGCAAAAGCAAATGGGAGCGAGGAATGAGCATATGCAAAATGTTCTAAACAACTCGAAGACACCCCTAGGGAAACTGGCACAGCACGAATCCCACACTTAAAATGCCCTCGCCTCAGAAACTACTCACTCTCACCCCTCGAGCATAATTCGTTTCGAAGTTAGGTTCTCACATGGATTCTCTCTTATATTTCCTCTCAGAACCTAGGTTCACACTCATGCAACATGTATGCCAATGATTTTATGTAACTGAATCAACTTAGTTGCATACATTTAGTGTAGAATAAATGCTATTTTCAGTGAGTGAGTCTCATGAAAGAATCACGTGTCATGAACGTGGAAAGAGCATTCATTAACTAATATTCCCAATCAAGACGTCCCCTAAGATCAACTAGGTCTTTTCCATTTGGTTGTAACGTGGCCATGGTGAATGGTGATTAGAAGAATGAGAAATTTAGGCACAAGCACTAATCAACCAAGTTAAGGCAATACATTCTACACTTAAGCATTTAATTTCTCGTGCAACTCCACTTCCAAATACAATATGGCGTCCAGGCATATAATTAAACTCTACGTGCAATCTTTAACTACTCATGTTACCCATTTGAGTAGCATTTACAATTTACACAAGGCATTTGAAGCATATTTTTCTTTTGTTACTTTTTGCTTCTTTTCTTTCCTTTTCTTTTCATTCCTTTTTACTATGCACATTTTCACAACTCATTACTCTTGCCTAGGTACACGCCATTTATCAAATTAAAGCACAACTTTACATTCCTAAACCTCAACAAGATCAATTAAGAGAGGGTTGGCTAAGTGTTTAGGTTGCTTGGGTTATGGATAACGTGGGTGTAGAAAGGAAAAGTCTATATGTGTTTGGCTTCAAAATTGGCTTGGGAGCACACATATTACGGGAATGAGAATTATTTAGGCTTTCTTTTTTAGTGGCTAAAACACACATTGCCTAATATCACTTCAAAGGATCAATCTACCAAGGGAATAAAAGTTTCTGTCAAGCAGTCCACATATATGATGCATGTTCAATGACAAATGATGATTTTTGATGTGGTGAGACTATGCATGATGTTTGAATAGTGTGTTACAGATTTGAAAAACATTTTCCCTCAAATATACACGCTTTTGGCTTGTGTTTGTGATCTCACAAGGGAAATCTCCACTATTAGAACAAGACGCTTGAGCACCGAGTTCCCTAAACTTGGACACTAGAAGATGAGACTAGCCCATTAAGTGCAAGTGAGACCCCTAAAGTTACTAAGAGTTATTGAATAAGCACACAAAGCATACATACATTCGCCACAAACTTATGCTTCAGGTATCTCACCAAGCTAAATAAGCTCAAAATTCTGGCTAAGCAGAAACTTTTTTGAAAATAAGACACAAAAATGACTCAAGACACAAAGACACAAAAATGACTCAAGACACAAAAGATGACTCACAAAGGAGTCTACACCCCCAAACCAAAACCCAACATTGTCCTCAATGTTGAAGACAAGAGAATCCGGCCTAGCGGCACGCACCTAACATGACTCAAACAAACCTAGGCACTAATCAAACACAATCAATGCCCCAACAAAATAAAAATGACTCAAACAAGGCTCACAAAATAAAGGCAATTCATGCAATATATCATTGAAGCACAAGTCAAGCTTAACATCATGCATTTTATCAAAATTGACGGAATGGGGCATGAACAACCCCCAAACCGAATTAAACAATATAAAGCACATGCATTCATACTTGCACAAGAGCCTCCGGCTCTTTCATCCACAAATATAATCAATAAATTCAATGTGCAAATATCCACAAAATATAACATTCGAACAAAAAATATCCCAATATCACAATTTATTGAATTTAAACAACATAAAACATAAAACTAACTACATGCATCAAAATTATTCAATGGGATGCATTCATGGAGAGGCTAGGGTCCTCTAAGGGTGGTTTGACCAAGTTAGGAAATTCTCTATTTTTCACTACCCAAATAAATTTAGGTGACTTCATTATCTTTTCCTTTAACATGTTTCTATATAAGTGCACTTGGTCTTTCCTTACCCATATTTGCTTGACCCTAGGTGGACTCTATCTATTCCTAGGACCTCTAGTTTTCCTATGTTGATTTGGCTTGTAATTTTTAGCCTTAAAATGCTCTATCCTAGAACATGCATAGCAAAAGATATTAGAGTTAGAGGAACTCCCCTTTGATGCGTGGTCTTGAGGACGTTTGATTTGTTTCACTTGTAACGTCTTGACCTCCGCCTCCTTTTTGCTTAGTGCTACCTTTGCATCCTCTAAGGCATTGGCTTTTTGATTAACCTCCATTTGCATCTTCATTGACTTGTGAGCTATCTCATCTTCAAAATCTTTTGATAGCCTCACTAAGTTCTCCAAATCCTTAGATGCGGTACTCTTTTCGGCTTCAAATCTCTCAAGTCGTTCCTCCAATTCTTTGTTCTTGTCAGAGACTTCACCATTTGTCTTCTTGAGAGTACCATTCTCAACCTTGAGCATCTTCACTTCAAATAATAGTTTCTTGTTCAACTCTTAGAGATTACTCGCCTTTTCCATTCCCAAGGCTTCTCTCTCTTGAAGTGCTTCATTCTCTTCCTTCAACACACCCCTTTCCAACACTAGCTCTGTACTCATGCTCATAAGCACTTGGTTTATCTTGATCATCCTGTCCATCTCGTCCATTCTCTTGCTTCGCTCCACTTCAAATTCTATTCGGAGCTTATACATGTCTTCTTTTGAGAAATTGGAGGAATCCACCGGCTTGGTTGCTTTAACTTGGAAACAACTCTGATTTATCGGGGTGGACTGCTGGGCAGATTTGAGCATTTGGGGGGTTTTCTCTTCTATGAAGGCTTGAGTCTCTTGTTGAGAAGCTATCATCTGCTCAGTCTCCCGCACATGATTCTTCATGAAATTTCCTAGTTGATCTTCAACGGAATTTGACTGGAATGATGAGATGTAGGTATTCTCGTTAGGCTCGTAGCTTGACCCTGAATTTTGCCAAAAGGAATCCATAGAGTCTTGAAACAAACAAAAACAAAAACTACGAAAGCAATAAAAAGAAACTAACAAAACTAAAAACAACTAATAAACTAATAGTATAAAAACTACTCACACCAATCCCCGGCAGCGGCGCCATTTGATAGGAAGGTTTTTGCCGTCAAAAAACCGTTCGTCAAAACAATTTATAAAACCTATGCGATGCGTTCACAAGTAGAAATACAAGTAAAGCGGTAAGCACGGGTGTCGTCCACTGAGATCGGGGTAGCGGTGATAAGATTAGGATTAATATAACTAGTATGCATAAAAGTAAAATGATAGTGAATGAAGATATAATATAAACTAAACTATGAAAGCAAACAAAATGGGATGACAATGGAGTGATGAATGAATGATGATGGAACTACGAAGTTGATGTACTCGTAAGTGAATATTAGGGCAATTGCAACAAACTCTCAATTAAGTACGTTTTGACAAATGTAACCAACCTAGGGTGTATAGTGTTGGTATATACCTCTAGCAAGAGTTCAACCTAGGATGTATAGTGAAGACCTCCTACTAGCGATTAATCCCTCTTAAGCAACAAACAGTGGCTAGTTACTCAATTGGGACTTGTTCCATGAATGCTCATCTATCTAGCTATGGCTCAACCTATTATTAATGTAGCCATCCTAGGGTGTATAGTGATGGCTTCCAATTCCCTCACAAGTGGTCGACCTAGGATGTATAGTGAAAGCCACCCGGTTGGGATTGGATGAGGCTCGAGGTTATCAACCTAATTCTACTCGAAGGTTAGTTCTCGTAAAATCACTAAAGTAGCCAACCTAGGGTGTATAGTGGAGGCTTCTAATTCTCTCACAAGTGGCTAACCTAAAGTGTAGAGTGAAAGCCACTAATTCAAGATTAGATTAAGGGCATGGTTATAGAGCCGGATTTTTGGAAATCCTTCCATTCAATGGAGCATTAGACAACCTAATTGCCTACTCAAGTAATCCAAATCAATCATGCAAAGAGGGAGTATCCAAGAAAATCAATAATGGAAATCAATTAAAGCAATGGAATAAAATATAGAGATAGAATAAATATAACACATAGAGTTTATTTACAAAGCCCAAATATCCATCATACAAATAACATCAACCCCATAGTGGGGTATTTTAGCTACTCATGTTCTATTACAAACCAATAAACTAAGAGAGAGAGTAAAGATAACCCTTGAAGATTGATCTCTTTCCTTGAAGCTTGAATCCAAGTCTTCTAGTTGCCTTTGATTGAGTAGAGATGGTTTGGATGATAGGGAGATGTGTTTCTAGCTTAGACTACAAGTGTTGGGAGGTATGGTGATCTTTTGGTTCGTTCACATCCTTTTCTATTTATAGAGGATGGAAAAATAGGTCACTTAAGCTTGAAACCATAAGCTGTCGTGCGCAGAGTGCGGGTGAAATGTTGGTGAATTACCCGCACTGTACCCGCATTGTAAAGGTTTTCTTCATCTTCAGTTCTCTGATTTTGGCCATAGTGCGGGTGGAGTGCGGTTGGATTACCCAAACTTGACTCACACTTGACCCGCACTGGAGTCGCACTTGGTCGCACTTTACTGTCATGTGCAAAATCCCTCCTCTGTTTTGAGCAATAGTGCGGTTGGAGTGCTGGTGGATGACCCGCACTGTACCTGCACTCTAATGTCAGGTGCAACTTCAGCTTCTTTGGTTTGGCAACAGTGCGGGTGGAGTGCGGTTGGATGACCCACACTGTACCCGCACTTTAACGTCAGGTGCAACTCAGCTTCTCTGGCTTTGGCAACAGTGCAGGTGGAGTGCGGTTCCGACCCGCACTTGACCTGAACTTGACCCGCACTGTAGAGCTGCTTACGATCCTTTGTCTTTCCTTTTGCCCCTTTTCTGCCAGAATCACCGCAACAAGCTTCCAAACCCAGAATTACATCTATTGCCTGCAATTAGCACTAACAAGCCTATTAGACATAAAATATATATAAAATACACACAAGAACGAGACAAATGAATAGGAATGAGGGCCGAAATATACAACGATTTAGGCACGATCACCTACTTGTCATTTTTGAGGTGTTAAGGGGCATATTAGGCCAAATTGCCATAAGTACATTAAGAAATGTAAGGTTGAGAGCCTGATGGAGAGGAGTAGACTTAGAAGGGCCAATATGCATATGCCTAGGAAATCTAGAGTGAATGATCCTAGGAAGTCTAGTAACATGATGACCATGACCACTAGGAATGAAAATGTGTCACCTAAGTGGATTGGAAAAGATGAACCCGTATGTTATTATGCTAACATGTCATCCATAGACTCAACTAGGTCTAATAGACTTGGTAGGTCTATAGGGGCTCATGCCTCTCATTGACTTGGTTGGATTTGACCCCATTTGGGGAGCTCAAGCAAAGAGAACGAACTTGCATTTTTGAAATGTGCAAAAATTTGATCTACTTTATGCCTTTTTATTAATTGCTTGAGATACTAGGTTGCACATATATGATTATATGGTATTTTTGTTCACCAAGTTTGTAACTTTGCTTTGTTTGTAATCCATGTCACATTTATGTTCAAATATGCATTTTTTGACTAGGAGATTTGATAGGGAAGTACTTTTGAATGACCTATAATTTATCTCCATGACATGTGAACTTGATTATGACATGCTTTAAATGATATGCCTGAAATGCTTTTGATTGCTTTATGCAAATGTGTGTGAACGCAAATGAGAAGACTAATCAATAAGGATCTTGTATCCATGCAATCAATAAGCATTTCAAATTAGTCTTCTCTCTCTTCTTAATGGTTTGAACAAGATAACAACCAATAAGGATTTCATATCCATTCAATCAATAAGGATTCTATATCCATGTCTTGTTTGGCCCTTAAGGATTGATATAGTTGTTTTTGTGTTGAAAAGTTTTTGAAAAACTATATAATGTTTGCTTATGACAAAAGGGTACAAATTGGTTTGAATTCTTATGGAAACCCTTTTGATATTTGCTTTGCCAAATACCATTGCTTGAACTTTGATGTTATATGTCTTGCATGCAAAGCAACACCTTCACACATTTTCTTTTAAATAAAACTCCTTGATTCTCTCTCAATTATTCAAGTTGTATAAAGTTTATTTATATGATTATTCAATCATCTTTTATGCAAATATCACTCTTTTCTAAAGCAACCCGATAAGGGGAGCTCCTTTGCCTATCTCATGACGAAAATGGGGAGAAGTCTTGAGAAATATAGGAGGAGCATTGTTTATGGTTTGGGGGAGAAATCATGAGAGAGAGTAACCTTTTAGGGGGAGCGTTGCATTGCACTATATTATATTGATTGTATTGTTTTCTTAATGCATATGCTTTTTATATTTGTTCACCTCACTTGCACTTGTTCTTGGAAAGTGTTTTCTTGCTATTGTGTGTAGGTACAATGATCTACGAAGAGATTGAAGACCTTGGAACTTTGATCCTGGGTTTCTCTTAATGTAATGTAGAATTACTTGTTGACCAATAGCTTTGTTTTTATTATTGTGATGATTTATTTGTGAGTGGTGATTTTGTCATGAAATAGCCAAAGGGGGAGATTGTAAGGACCTCAATTTATTATTGGCTTCTTTCATGACAAATCACATTGAGGATGTTTGTGTAACGGGTAGCATAGGTTCTTGATGACTTGCTTCCGATCATCTCATGAACTTCAAGAGGTAGTTCACTTGTGCTTAATTCTTTTTGAAGAGGTTTTAGTTGCACACACTCACATCTCATGCATTTGTATTGACATGCATGTATTGTTGCACACACACACACACACACACACACTTACATGCATTAGAGTTGTTATGCATTTGTTTCTTATTGCTCATGTGTGCATTCCTTCACAATCACACGTGCGCTACATTTCTAGATTTAAGTGTGGCTTTGTGTTGTGTTCACACTTGTATAATGTTGTGCTTGTTTTAGCACTTTGAGTGACCATTTGAGAAAGTCCCATTCTTCTTTTGTTTTGGTCTTTGGTCACATGTTTTTTTTCCATGAGTTTGGGCATTCTTGTTGTTGTCCAAATATGACCTTTGGTCTCTCCTTTGACCATAACTCTTTCTACATTTATCCAAAACATATTCGATTAATTAGAGTAGAAATTAGACATTCATACCTTTCCAACGGTATATTATTTGATATATTTCGATGTTGTTTGGTCACGTTTTGAGCTGTTTGAAAATCAGGCTGGGTGCCGAATTCAAAATGTGCGGGTCCATCCGCGGGTCCCTACCGGCTCATAAATAGCACACAACGCTGGTCGTGCACTGCTCAGCCAGTGTAACACTAGCGCATCTTGAGTAGTAGGTATGCATTGGTCATGCGCTGGTCGACCAGCGCCACGCCAGCGCACAATGCATTTTCTGAGTGCGTTTGTTTTTTTCAAAACGACGTAGTCATGATTTGCCATATTATATATGTTCTTTCTTTTTCTCAACTCGTTTTTAGAGCTTCAAGAAACCATTTTTAGTGAGAGAGATTGACTCTTAGAGAGAGAAGCTCCAAGACTTGATTTTTAACTCTCCAAAACCCAAACCCTTGAGCATCCAAGCATAGTCAAGCATCATCTCATCATGGATCTTCTTCATTAAGTGACTTGGTAAGAAGAACAAGCTTCATCTTTCGTTAATTGTTCTATCTACTCAAGATTGAGTCTTTAATGCACATAAATTGCAATACTCATGGTTTAATTGCATATTCACATAAGTCATGACTTGATTAGGTTTTGTTTGTGATATCTTTCATTTAGGACATATTTGCCCACTAGTTAAATCTATTTGCTTTGCATTTAGATATTATTATTTAGGACTTATTGATTGCATTTTTTAATTGCATTTATTGTCCTTGCCATGATAAATGACAACTTGTGTTGATATGGCTTTGTTTGATGACTAGATTTTAGACTTGCATATCTATATCTAGTTAGGTCTTTATGAGCATTCATATAGACATTGATATCTAGGATTGCATTTACTGTCATCATATAATTCTAGATAAGCATTTAGTATTGTCTAGCATTAATTGTGTTTTGAATATTCATATATTCATATAGGTTATTAATCTCTTCTTGAGAGTTAAGTCTTGTGACCACAAGGTGTAGTGCACAAGCAAGTGAAGTCTTACAACCAAGGTGTGGTTGGCAAGCAAAGTGATCAAGAATTCACTATAAAGGCCCGTTGGGTAGTAGTGGTGGGTAACTGACCGAGAATGGTATGACTAGAGGTCAACCAAGGTTGTAAACATCATTACAATGGTTAGCCTGTAGTTTTTCCCTTATTGAAGGGTTTCCACGTAAAAATCAAGTTTCATTTAATTTCCTCACTTTACACTTGATTTTGTATGTATGTTTATGGGGTAAATTTTTAATATTGATTAATCAAGTAAATTTGGTAATTTACTTGATTAAAAACCTATTCACCCCCTCTCTAGATTATTTTACACACGTTTGAGTTGTATTTTCAAGCGCCACTAACAATGAGGCTGAGTATGAAGCCTTCATAGCGGGGATGAGGGCAGCCTTGGAGCTTGGTGCAGATTTCCTCCACGTAAAAAGCAAATCACAACTGGTGGTCAACCAAGTGATAGGGCACTATCAGGCTAAAGGAGAAAATATGGTGGCGTACCTTGAAAAGGTCCAAAAACTCATGACCCGATTCAAGGGAATGAAGATAGAACAGATACCCAGGCAGCAGAACTACCAAGCAGATGTCTTGGCCAAGATTCCTGCAAACGGGGGACATGTGTTACCAAAGAGGGTACCGCTCCAGCTGATTTTCTGACCAAGCATAGCTAAAAAAGAGGAGGTGAGCCCGGTGAATCCCATCACTGACTACCTCCAAGTTGAGAAACTGCCAGAGGACCCAGATAAAGCACGCAAGCTCAAAAGGGACATAGCTCGATACTCCCTGATAGATGGATACCTCTACCGTAGGGGAAGATCACTCCCTCTTTTGAGATGTCTGCACCCTGACGATGAGCGATGTGCACTCAAGGAGGTACATTCAGGAGACTGCGGGAACCATGTAAGAGGTGAAGCACTGCACTACCAAATACTTTGTATGGGATACTTTTGGCCCACTTTACACTACGATGCAAGGCAGTTTGTGCTGTCTTGTGAACCTTGACAAAAGACAGCAAACCTAAATCACCTACCACCTGAGCAACTCTTCTCTATCAGCTCCCCTTATCAGTTTGCGATTTGGGGGATAGATCTTATCAGACTGCTCCCGATCGCACCTGGTCGGGCGAAGCATGCCATAGTAGCCATTGACTACTTTACCCGGTAGGTAGAGGCAAAGTCCTTATCACGGATAACAGAGGAAAATGCAACCAAGTTCATCAAAATGAACATCGTATGCCGGTTCGGTACCCTGATGGCTGTTACCACCAATTTGGGTAAACTGTTCGACAATGCACGATTCAGAGATTTCTACGAGAACTTGGGAATCCATCTTTGCTTCGCATTAGTAGCTCCCCTCAAACCAATGGACTAGTCAAAGCCACGAACAAAACAATCAAGAAGCTCCTAAAGAAGAAGCTCCAACAGAAAAAAGGGAAATGGGCTGACGAGCTCCCATATGTGTTATGGGCTTACTGGACCACAAAGAGGACCGCTACAGGGGAAACCCCTTATTCGCTAACTTTCAGGGTAGAAGCGGTCCTACCTATCTAACACAAATTGACCTCCTTCAGGGTTCAATGTTTCAAGCCTAAAGATAACGAGGCCAAGTTGAGAGCCAACCTGGACCTCCTAGAAGAGAAGCATAACAGTGTAGCAGAAAGAGTAGCAGTCTACCATAGCATGATTGCACAATACTTCAACAAGAGGGTTAGAAACTTAAACTTCAAGGAAAGGATTAAGTCTCAGAAAAGTTACCCAGAATACCTGAAAGAGATCAGACAGGGTACTAGGCCCAAACTGGGAAGGACCCTACCTGATTAAGATGGTAGTCCGAAGTGGAGCCTACAAGTTGGAAGACATAGAGGGTCACCCTATTGACCACACCTAGAACGCAGACAATCTCAAAAGGTTCTAACCGTGAAGGCTCCTAAAGCAAGGTTGATCACCGACCGGTACCACATGGCACTTGTACCAACATGAATTTGTATCGCCTGATGAATAATAATCAATAAAGAAGTATTTCTTTCTCCTCCTTCAAATTTCAGCTTGATTGTACTTTCACCTATAACTGCCTATAATCGCCAAGGAAACTTGCCGATGATCGCCTTGAGACCAAGAAAGCCACATGGCATTTCTGATCCTTGGATAGGACCCACCCCTTTCCAGGAAGGGTCTGGTACATTAATGGCATAGTTGCCTACTAGACCAAGGATATGAAGTTGTGGCCTAGTTTCTTGTCGCAGTCCTCAAGACCAGGACAACCAAATGGCACTCCTGATACCTTGGACGGAACCCAATCTTTCCAAGAGGGGTCTGGTTTATAAATGTCGTAGTTGCATACCAGACCAAGGATGCGAAGTTGTGGCCCTGGTTACCCGTCACAGTCCTCAAGATTAGGTTAGTCAAATGGAACTCCTGATGCCTTGGACAGAACCCAATCTCTCCAAGGAAGAGCATGGTACACAAATGGCATTGTTTCCTACTAGGATATTTTCGCCTAAATACCAGGATTCCTAAAGCGGGAATGCCAGGTGCCATGATTTGTCAATGTGTTCCCGCCTAAGTACCGGGATCCGTGAAATAGGAGGGCCAGTACCCAGATTCGCCTATGTGCTTTTACTTAAGTACCGAGATTCCCATAGCAGGAATTCCAGGTGATGTGTAAAATCATGTTATAAAATACTCACTCACAAGTGCACGAATCGTGAAGATAAGTACAATGGCAAATAAGGATTGTTCCCACGAGGAAAAATGATTTATTGATTGAAAACTAATTTTGATTAAAGTTAAACTAAAGTAACCAAAAGATTGATTTGATTGATTAAACTAAAACTAAATAAACTTAATCTAAAGAAAGCAAATTAAAAAGAATTGGTTGTGATAAATGGAGAGAAAACACAAGGTCATCAATGATCCCCAGTTATGAACACTCAATGCATGAAATTAATTTGTAAACAAAATTCAATCAATTCAAGGGTTCATTCTTTATCTTTAATATGACTATTACCGTACGATCGCGGGATGAGTCATGTGTTCCCAACCACTATTCACCCTTTGATCTATGGTGTGAACAATAATCAGAAACCCATTAAGTTTAAGAATAAAGAACCAAAATCAAAACTTTGCTTTGATCTATGCTAAAGATAAATTTTATTTATTCAAGTGAGCATTAATCAGGATTAGGTTTTGATCTATACTCTAACCCTAATTCTCCGATAGTCTTAACCCTAAAATCATGCCAAATAATTATCCACCCTTTGATCTATGGTGTGAATGAAAATTAAAACTAATGAGGAGTCAAGCAATTAAGCACAATGAATAAATCAAGAATTGAATTGTTAAAATAATAATTAATCCACACATGAGCATTCACAAAAGGTTCACATTGATTCCTCTATTATGGGATTAGTTACACATGATGAAAATTGTTAACAGGGTTTTTTGGCAAAGGATCAAAGGAGAATTTTCCAACTAGTATCAACCTTATAGGAGCCAGTCCTAGCTTCCGGGTGACCAGCTAGTTCAGTGCCACTACCTAGATGGAGCCAATACTGGGTATGATCAGGACCTCGATTACCTATCTACCTAGATAAAACACCAGTACCGCGAACTAACGAAGGCATGCACCACGCGTTTACTGAAGCTCCTAATACAGACCAAGAACCAGTACAATGATAACTTGTGTGCCCAACACCCAGCAAGTCTTTCGACATCAATCAAGATACCCGATACCACGATACCCGCCTTAATACTACCCCGACTTCAACCCGGTACCTAGTACCTCGATATCCACTCGGAGCCCATTCTGGATAGGTACACTACCTGCTGAACAATATGAAGATGATCATGGAGACATAAGCACCACTCTAGCAAGAAGTAGAACAAGCTCCATGACTGAAGAATCAGACTGATATACCAGTACCTCGTTCTGCCAAAGTTCAAAATCAGAAATTCCCTCCAAGCTCCACGAAGAAGGAAAGTTGACTCCATCGCCAAAGTGAAGCGCCATTAATGAGACCAAATGGTCAACCAAATCATAATTTGAATTCGATAGTGGTTAACGGGATCAAATCCCTCGCCTTCAGCCCCACACAATGCCTTTCAACGCTTAAAATATGACTCTCAATAATCCTCATCAATGCAACCGAATTTTGAGGGGATTTTTTGGAGTACTATATATACAGCTTTGAAGAGTAAAGAAAGGGGGATGGGTTTTTGACGACTAAAGAGAGAGAGATTAATTCCTAGAAGAATTTCCTTTGAATTCTCTGAAGCCAGTGAGAGTGCATTGACTATCGTTAGAAGGATATATCTACTTATCGACATAAACGAAGGTTCCACCACCTTTCTGTGTAAAAGCAAAAAGAGAGTTAAGTGTGAAGAGGTGTGTATTGTAATTATAATTTCGATACCCTTTCAATTAAACAGTGTTATTTCATATCTCGTTGATCCTTCTTATTTCTTTCTCCATTTACTTTCATCTACGCTGCAAATAAGGATCCTAATACCGAAGGTACCTATCCCGCTACTGGCTACCGGTAGTGGGCAAGAGTGTTGACCGAAATTTCACTCCCCGAGTGGATTTTTCCATTAGCAAAAATAAAAAGAGAAGAGAAAGAAAAGATAAAACCCATTAAATCCTCAACGAGTTCTTCAAGTCTTCAATGATGAATCTTCTTCATCTTCGAATTTTCAATGTGTAAAGATGAATAAAAGTTGTGAGACAAAAAGAATGAATATGTAATTATGGATATGTGGTGATGGTGATGGTGATTAGGTCTACGGGACTCTTTTCATCAAGAAACTCATGATATTTATAGGTGATAATTCCTTGTGGACTCCCAATTTGCTTTGTTGTAGGAAACTCACAAAGTAGGAAAGTAGAATGAGAAAAGGAATTGGAATCCTTTCCTAAATTGGATATCCTCTCTTGATAATTGTCTCCTAATTTCAGTTTAGGAAGTTTCCTAAACATGTTTTGGTCTTCTTAAGTCGTTAGAATTTGATTTGGGAAGTTTTGGAACAGTTCTGGACTAATTCGAAATGGAAGGCGCCAAAAATACATCAAAACCGCGGCCTAGGTCGCTTCGGAGTCACCCACGGTCAGTACAGCGGTGCTGTTCTATTTTTTACCGCTACGTAGACCGCTACATAGGTTACTATACAAACCGCGGTCTAGCCCGAGGTAGACTTCTCCAGCTTGACCTTTGGTTACTAAATTGGGCATAACGCCTTATAAGAATATCGGATTTGTGATCCGAAAAGTGCATCGGAAACTAGACTACAAGGGCTATCTATCCATAGGTGGTAGGACACACATTTCAATTGGAGCTGAGAGATATGGTCCCCGCAATATGAGTGATCTGCATAGCCCAAAACTCATATGTTTGCTCTTTTCTCCAAAATAACTTCTAACACCTCTTCCATGGAATGTGACCTACAAATGCTCAACAAACACATAAAATACCTAATTACACCCAAGAATAAAGCACAAATAATAGGAAACAGGGACCTAATGTTAGGATTATGCTTAATAGCAAGATTATAATATTGTAATTGACAATCTTTTCTTATTAATAAAGTGATTTCTGGTTTTACAAAATCTTATAGCATTTATAATGATAATTGTCAAAGTAAATAATCATAAGGTCAAAAGACTATGAGAAAGGAAGAATTGTTCATACATCTGGATATGTATGAGGTAGACACAATTCTTTAGTTATTCTTGAATAAACGTTCACAACTTAAATTACAGGTTGGGCACCTTTATCTTGATAAAGTAGTAGAATTCTTTTGCTGGCATTTGAGTTGTATCAAATGAGTTATGATGAGTCTAAAATCATCAAAAGTGTCTTCGAGTAAAAGAATCTAGTGCACTGGGTGCATTGAACATGATCACAATGAAATATTTCATCTAGAACTGTCAGTAGATACAAGTCTTTTCATTATGAGGACAATCGGAGAGTCCATCTGATCCTGAGATAAATGATGGACTTATGATTGCAAGTGTTATCATTGAGCTATCAATGAGTACGATTATATAGCATAGTCTATACTCCATAGTTTGGTGGTATTCATTTGTTAATCGATATATGACTTCATTTATAGATATGGACATCATGGCTCAATTTATTGAATGAGAGTATAATATTATCATATGGATATTTTGAGGTATTGGATATTAAATCTCAACGTTGAGTTTTCGATAATGTCTATTGAAAACATGGTTTCTGGACAAGTCAAAATATCCAAGTTCAAAATGTGGTCATATGAGTAAATATGGTAAGTAGGAGAGCTATAGGCGGTCTATGAGCTCTTGGAAATTACTAATATTATACACGAGGATACACTATCTCTAATAAGATTGTCTAGGGTATGAATGAGAAACATCTTCTTATTCTATCTTTATTTAAGAGTTCAATTTTAGCTCTTTAGTGGAATGAGCTAAAATTAATAGATCGGACCTAAGTGAATTATTTGTTGATTGTGATTAGGTTATGTCTATTGAAGCTTAAATTTAGATAGCCCGCTAAGATCCCCAATCCACACGGACTTGCATGGATCACTTGATATATTCTACTGGACTAATTTATGGGTCCATCTAGAATTGTATTTAATATGTTAAGAATATAATATGCACATTATTTATTTAATGTGCTGCTCAAATTGCATTAATATATTAATGAGAGGCATGTGGGCTTGTTTCTTTTAGTAAGAATGGGTCTGATTCACATATGGGCTTTTGTTTAAAGCCTGAATGGATTAAACAAAATAGGAAAATAATATTTGGCCCATATTTTTTTTGTCTAGGCGGCAAGGCTATAATAATAGCCTAAAATATTATTTTATTTTATTGTTTGATAAATGGAAATTAATTAATTGATTAATTAATTATTTAATTAAAAATCAAAATCTTTTTCTGACTAGGAATTATGTTTCCTAGTAGTATACTATTATAGTACTATAATAAATATAAAAGACTTAATTTGGTAAGTAGATAAATAAAGAATTCTTTATTTATCTAATCAAATAAGGAAGTCTTTAATATAATCACAAATACACTATGTTAACGGAAAAATTCACTCGGGGTGAAAATCTCAGTCAACACCCTTAACCCGCTACCCGGAGGTCGCAGCGGGGGGTAGGTACTTTGTACCGTGGTTCTGATAAGGTGAAAGCGAGATATATGCCATGGTAGGAGAACAATCATCCCTCCCATCTAGTGCAGTAGGCTGGTACCCGGTCTTAGTATCTGAACCTGGTACATATTCCCCCGACCTAGATAATGAGCCAGAAGAGGTATATGAGAGCTAGGACCAACATGGTCGGTGCCTAGGATGCATACATAACAAGGAGATAGATGGGAGAATGACAACACTTTTAGTAGTGGTGGACTGACCTAGGGAGAAAAAGCATCACAATTGATCACATGCTGAAAAACCCCCAGGCAGTATCCATAGGAAAGAGAAAGACCCTTCTTTATATATATATATATATCTCGAGAGGTCCTCCAGAGAGCTTACATTAGTACAAAATAATTCCTGATAGGTCACAGTCAGAACTGAGTCCTGATAGGTAACAGTCGGAGAGGTACCATTTGGTACCGGTACATTCTTGGCGAAAATTGACATACATAGTAGTCGATACAATTATGGTGTAGAGGGAATTCAGGCAGGGTCCCTTTTACACTCCAGGCGATGGCGAACTCATATTCCTAGTGGAGAAGTGGGCGAAATCTGGGATCGGAGACATCTTGGAGATATGGAGATGTAGGAGAGCTGTTGGAGAATGTTGGAGAGAATGCCAAGGAGTCAAATGTTGTGGAATCGACCTTTTTCTTGGAGAGTGACTTGTTATATTTATATCTGTTCATTCATGTTGCCCACTCCATTGCCTCAGTTAATTAATACACTTATTTGGCCTTTAAGGAGTTGAATATTCTCTCATTAATGGCATTATGAATGGCCATTAATGGAGTTGACTGATTTCCTCATTAATGGCATTGTCAATGACCATTAATGGAGTTGACTGATTTCCTCATTAATGGCATTGTGAATGGCCATTAATTGAGTTGACTGATTCCCTCATTAATGGCGTTGTGAATGACCATAAATGGAGTTGACTGATTCCACTATTAATGGCGTTGATTATCTCCATTAATTACTAGAGAGGTCAACTTTCTCATTTACATTGCTTGAAAGAGAATTCTGACTCTGTATCCCGGTGGTATGGTACACTAGTGTACCGAAGTGCTTACTGGTGTGGCGCTTGTTCTAGCATGCTGGTACCTCTTCCTGGTTCCATTCTTCTTACTTGGCGGGTAGGATACACATTCTGGTTAGATCCTGGACTAATATCGTGGTACTTGGGTACTGGGTAGATGTATCGTGGTACCTAGGAACCAGGTAGGAGGTATCATGGTACCTAGGATCCAGGTAGGAGGTATCGTGGTATAGCCTTGCTAGGTGCCTGGTAGACTGTGAGATGTGGTACTGACTTCTTTCCGGTTCATGGTGTAGAGCATCCCCGATATCTAGGTACTGGTCCCGATCTAGGTCATACCAGGTACCTGCAGGATGGAAAATTCTTCTTTGGACCCCTGCCAAAAATGACTGTTAACAGAAGTCCCCTCTGACTTGAACACCGCTATTAAGTTAGGGTTGGAGTCAGGATCTTATACTGCTTGAAGAATTTTTCTCATCGTTTCTTACTTGTAGTTATTACTTGAAAAGAGAAAACGCTCCCAGCACTCTTGGCTTTGGCGAATCTGGGTACCTGGCATTCCTGTTTAGGGGATCCTAGTACTTTGTCTATAATAATGGCGAATCAAGGTACTTAGCCTTCCATTTTTCAGGAATCTGGGTACATAGGCGAAAACAATCCTGGTAGGCAACTATGCCATCCAGATCCTTCCTGGCGGGGGGTGGTGCCTGGCCAAGGCAGCAAGAGGGACATTTCATTGTCCTAGTCTTAAGGTGAAAACACGTAGGTGAACATATTGGTGAAAATGGGTACCTTACATTCCTGTTCTAGGAATCCTGGTATTCTGGCGAGCACATGGCGAACATTTGGAGAATCTAGGTACCTCGCATTCCTATTCTAGGAATCTTAGTACCTTCGCGAACATATGGCGAACATTCTGGAGAAACTGAGTACCTCTAATTCCTGTTCTAGGAATCTTGGTAACTTGGCGAACACATAGTGAACATTCTGGAGAATCTGGGTACCTCGCATTCATGTTCTAGGAATCTTGGTACCTTGGCAAACATATGGCGAACATTCTGGAGAAACTGGGTACCTCGCATTCCCGTTCTAGGAATCTTGGTACCATGGCGAACACATGGTGAACATTCTGGCAGCAAGATCCTGGTAGGCAACTAAGGCCACTTTAGCACTAGGTCTTTCTTAGCGGGGGTGGTGCCCGGCTGAGGTTTGATCCGTCGGGCAACTATGCTCTTACGTACCGGATCCTTCCTATGCCCAGCCAGGGCAGCAGGAATGCCATGTGGCCTTTCCTGGTCTTGAGGAAATCCTCCTAGATGGATTAATCCAGTCCAGGGCATCAGGAGAGCTATCTAGCTATCCCGGTCTTTAAGGCGATCCTCTTGGAGGGATTGACCCGGTTCAGGGTATCAGGACAGCTATCTTGCTATCCTAGTCTTTAAGGCAATCCTCCTAGAGGGATTAATCCGGTCCAGGGCATCAGGCATTCCAGTGCAAGGAATCTTGGTCTTTAAGTGATGGTCCTGGTAGGCAACTATGGCCACTTCAGCACTAGGTCTTTCTTGGCAAGGGGTCGTGCCCGGCCAAGGTATCAAGAATGTCATGTGGCTATCCTGATTTCGATCATAGGCGAAAGGCAATCATATGAGAACTACCAAGGCAATAATATGAGAACTACCAAGGTGATCATAAGTGAACTACCCAGGCGATCATATTCAAGGCGATACTGGTCAATGTTCACCCCGCAGGCTTTATTGGTAAAACCTTCTGAGGTGGTCTGCGTTCCGGGTATAAGTAATAGAGTGACCTTCCACAAAGGAGCTTTTATCATGGACCGGTCATTAGGAGAACTTTTCTCATGTTGAGGTCACTACCCTTCCCACATGAGTACTAGGGAGAATGGTATCTTCTAGTCCCCAAGTGATGTAACTTGATAAGGAGCCTGCTTGGAGTAGTTGAGCATCTTTAACAATCATAATGGCGTTCGAGACTTTGCTTGAACTAACCTGGACCTCGGTAGCTTGCTGGGGGCGCTGGGTAGCCTAGTATAAAAAATTAGGAACCGCTAATCTTGCAGCTGTGATCTAGGTAGCTCATATGGGCGCTGTTAAAGGCCCAATACAATAAGTGAGGAACTTCTGATCTGGCAGTAGTGCTGCTGCTCCAGAGGCTTGCTAAGGCATGTATGAGGCCTCGGCAATGTGGGAAGCCTTTGGGCTCTCCCCGAACGGATTGGGACATCGGTGGCTCGCTAGGGCGTTGAGTGACCTGGTACATGAAGCAGGGAGCCACCAGCATGACACTGGTCCAGAGGCATGCTTGGGATCCTAGAAGTCCCCAGCAACTGAAATGTGACTCTGGACCATCCTGGAATGAATTGGAACACAGTGGCTCACTTGGGCAATGACTGGCCCGGTACCAGAAGTGAGGAGCCACTGGGCCATGCAGCGGGGCTGCTGCTCTAGAGGCTTGCCAGGGTATATAAAAGGCCTCAGTAAAGAGAGAAGCCTCTGAGCTCTACCCGAACGGATCGGTACATAGGTGGCTCACTGGGCATTGAAGGGCCCGGTATAGGAAATAGGGAGCCACCTACATGATACTAGTCCAGAGGCATGCGTGGGATCCTAGAAGTCCCCAGTAACTGAAATGTGGCTCTGGACCATCCTGGAATGAATCGGGACACAGTGGCTCACTTGGGCGTTAACTAGCCCGATAGAAGAAGTGAGGAACCACTGGGCCATGCAGCTAGGCTGCTGCTCCAGAGGCTTGCTAAGGCATATAGGAGGCCTCATCAATATGGGAAGCCTCTGGGCTCTCCCTGAACAGATCGGGACTTCGGTGGCTTACTAGGGCGTTATGTGGCCCGGTACAGGAGGTAGGAAGCTATCAGTGTGATACTGGTCCAGAGGAATGCTTGGGATCCTAGAAGTCCCCATCAACTGAAATGTGGCTCTAGACTATCCTATAATGAATCGGGACACAGTGGCTCACTTGGGCGTTGACTAGCCCGATAGAAGAAGTGAGGAACCACTAGGCCATGCAGCTAAGCTGCTGCTCCAGAGGCTTGCTTAGGCATGTTAGAGGCCTTAGCAATGTGGGAAGCCTCTAAGCTCTACCCAAACGGATCGGGACATAGGTAGCTCACTAGGGCATTGAAGGGCCAAGTACAAGAGGTAGGGAGCCATCTGCATGATACTGGTCTAGAGGCATGCGTGGGTGTTAAGATTATGCTCAATAGCAAGAGTGTAATATTGTAATTGACAATCTTTTCATATAAATAAAGTGATTTCTGATTCTGCAAAATCTTATAGCATTTATAGTTACAATTGTTAAGGTAAATAATCATAAGGTCAAAAGACTATGAGATATGAAGAATTGTTTGTACATCCGGATATGTATGAGGTAGACACAATTCTTTAGTTAGTCTTGAATAACGTTCACAACTTAAGTTAAAGGTTGGGCACCTCTATCTTGATAAAGTTGTAGAATTCTTTTACTAGCATTTGAGTGGGATCAAATGAGTTATGATGAGTCTAAAATCATCGAAAGGTTTTCGAGTAAAAGAATCTAGTGCACTGGGTGCATTGAACTGGATCACAATGAAATACTTTATCTAGAACCGTCACTAGATATAAGTCTTTTTATTATCAGGACAATCGGAGAGTCTATCTAAATCCTGAGATAAATGATGGACTTATGGTTGCAAGTGTTATCATTTGAGCTATCAATGAGTACGATTATATAGCATAGTCTATCCTCGATAGTTTGGTGGTATTCATTTGTTAATCGATAGAGGACTTCATTTATAGATATGGACATCGTGGCTCCATTTATTAAATGAGAGTATAGTATCATCATATGGATGTTTTGAGGTATTGGAAATTAAATCTCAACGTTGAGTTTTCAATAATGATTATTGAAGACATGGCTTCTGGACAAGTCAAAATATCCAAGTTCAAAATGTGGTCATATGAGGAAATATGGTAACTTGGAGAGCTATAGACGGTCTATAAGCTCTTGGCGATTACTGATATTATTCACGAGGATACACCATCTCCTATAAGATTGTCTAGGGTATGAATGAGAAATATCGGGGCTAAGACACTGATCGACCTCACTATCTGATATAGCTCACCATACAAGGCAATATATACCATATTCAACAACCCCTATGAGGGATCATGCTACTAAGACATGAAGATACACTGGATCATATCTTGAGATATTACATATGTACAGAACAAGTAATAGAGTCCAAACAGGAAACAAATTAATCTCCACCAAGATATTCTCAACTTAGCAATTAACGCAGAGTCAATGACATTTAAATGAAAAATCCCGTCCAATAAGGAGGGAAGGGATTGAGAAAATCAAGGGGAGAATCAGTTAGTTTAACCTATGAAGACAATGTATAAAAGGAGTCTTTGGCCTTCATAAAGAGGATCTACTTTTCGGTAGACATACAAGTAGAACCCGACCACACCCTAGAGAAATTGAGATCAATTTGAGAGAGATCTGTATATCACACACTATTAATAAAGAAAGCATTTTTGATTCTCTTTGGTGGATAATAGTACCAATATTTCTTGTCATTTTACTTAGCATTGTCAAACATACATTCAACCTTGGCCACCACTTACGTGGTAGTGGTCTCGAGGGTGTTAACTGAGATTTCTCACCCTGAGCAAATTTTCTGTTAACACAAAAGTTAACCAAATTTTAACAGAAGAAAATAGACATGTAAACTCACACTTTTCATGTAGAAAACATCTCAAAATTCAAATAAAAAAGTGAGAAAACAGTTCACGTTCAGAATTTCAAAAACAGGCCATCGCCCATGACCTTTGGTCGAAGAAACAATCATAATTTTTAAACCACCATCCAGAATTTTACGTTCTTTATACCGTTGGATTCGTATCGAAAAAATAAAGAACATAGTATGGACGGAAAAATTTATTTTTCCACCAATGAATACAGTTTTAACAAAACTTTTGCCTCAAAAATTTTCAAAACATGGACTTTTTTCGCATATTTCAACAAATGCTGAAAAAAATAAAATAAACACGAATTCTTCACACCCCCAAACCTAAGTCCAAAATTGCCCTCAATGTTGAAATTGAAGTACAAGACAAATAGGGAAAGATTCGGCAATGCAACACATAACATAAACATGAAATTGGAATATAGAAAGAGAATCATACCTTAGCTTAACAAGAAGAATGGAAATTGGGAGAAGAGTGAGAAGAGATAATGAGAAGAGAGTTGTGTACTTGCTATTTCTTAAATAGGGACACAAATTTGTGCCCTACCGTGGTCTGGGTCACCTTACCTGGGTCACGGTCTATGCAGCGGTATTGCATAAAGCTGCGTACCTAAACCTGCAAAACGCACTGTTTCATTTAATGGGCCACAGTGTAGACATGTGCTTGTAGAGCGGCACACCAAGCGGTGTTTTCCAGTGTTGTCATACTTTGAAGACCGTGGTGCGGACAGGTTGCCCATGGCATGGACTACCCAGCGGTAAACTCCAGAATGGTCATGCTTCCCATACCGCGGTGTAAACAGGGTGCCTAAGGAGCAGTACATGCCGCGGTGCACTCCAATTTATACATGCTACAAAAACCGTTGAAAATACACAAAGTGTGTCTAATACAACCTAGAGGGGGGGTGAATAGGTTTTAGTTGATATATTACCAACTTTTCGACTTAATCAATTTCGATAATCCTACTCCATATTAACAATCAATCAATCCAATATAAATATGCGGAAAACAATAAAAACACAAGGATTGATTTACGTGAGAAACCCTCCAACTGGGCAAAACTTACGGGCTATCCTTCTAGCCACAAACGGTCCTCAAATCCACTATTTGAACGAAAGTTTACAACCTAGGTTGACCTCAAGTCACACCTACTTGGTCACTAACCCTTTCAATCTACCCAACGGGCCTTTAATAGTGATTCTTGACCACAAGCTTGTGCACTAACTCACTTAGTCACAAAGCTTAACAATCAATGAAGAGTATAAACAACCTATGTGAATATGTAAAAGATATTCAAACATGCAATTAATGCTAGGCAACAATAAATGCTTATCTAAGGATTTAAAGATATCAATAAATGCAAATCCTAGATATCAATATCTAAATGCAAATGCATGAAGATTTAGCTAGAAGGGTAAAATCGTCCTAAATGCTAGCTATTAATGAACAAAACTCTCAACCAACAACCAACAACTCAATCATGTTATAAATGCCAATAAACATAAAGATATGCAATAAAATCACATAAAAGCGCTAACCCTAGGCAAACAAGAACATAAATAAGTACAAAGAGATTTAGGGCATGTTCAAGTTACCTAGTCAATGAAAACAAGAAGAATCCATGATGAGATGATGCTTGAAGATGTTAGATGCACATGGATTTGTGTATGGTTGAGTAAAAATGAGTTCTTGGGAGTTTCTCTCTCTAATGGAAGCTTAGCCTATCAAAAATGGCTTCTTGAACTCATAGAAATGAGCAAGGAAGAAGATAGAGCATATATATAGGAGCCCTAGTTGAAACAGCGTCGTTTTGAACTTAGGGCACGAAATCCCGTCAATACCGCTAGATGGACCGCGACGCAGGCATGTGTCCAGACCGCGGTACACACAGCAGTGCACCGTCTGGACAACAACGTGGTGCAGGTCGCTGTGCATGCAGGTGTACAGGCCGCGGTATGGGCAACAGAGGCTTACTGGACAACACCGCGACTTGGGTCGCTTTGCGAGCAAGTGTACAGGAAGCGGTACACGAAGCATGACACTGCTGAGATATACCGCTCTGTGTGCCGCGGTGCAAGCAAGTCTTGCCAAGCGGTCTAGGCCGCGCTAAGAGAAGAAATTGTCTTTTCTGGGCAAACTCAACACACTAAGTGATGTGCAAAATGTGCAAGTGTGGAGAGTGAAAAGAGGCATACAATACATCATTCAATGATATGAAGATAAGAACAATAATGCATGCAAGTGAGTGTGTGCAACTAGATCTCTTCAAAGAAAGTTAAACTAGTGAGATACCTTTGAAGTGCTCTTTGAGAGAGATGATGTCCTTGAAGCTTGATCACACTCAAGAGGCCTAAATTCCCCTTACAAAGAATAATCCCCAATGTGGTTTGTCAACGAAATAAGCCAATCAAAATATGAGGAACTTACAACCGTGGTGCATACCTGATGCCTAGGAAGTGGTACATGCAGCGGTGTACTCCATAATGTATAATCTTCAACTTTAAGACCTAGTCTGCCCAACTGAGACACGCACAGATTAAAAAGCATATGTTATAATTATCAAATCTAAAATTTTCAACACCCCCAAACCTAAATTAAACATCATCTTTCAATAAAACAATGTTCAATTCTAGATAAAGGGTGTTCGAGACTTACACTAATTTATGACTCAAAATTAAAAATAAAAATTCAAACAAAAGAAAAGAAAATTGTACCTGGGTGGGTTGCCTCCTACCAAGCGCTTTATCTAACGTCTAGGCGAGACGCATGAGAACACTACGGCTCTTGAAGCTTAATTGATTTCATTATCCTCGAGCTATCCTCTACCTGTGGTGAAGTAACCACTACGTACTCATCGCCACTTTTCTTCAACCGAATAGTTCCACCATGCTCAACTTCTCCAAGCATGTCTTTTCAGATCCATACTTGCCTTACCCGATTACTCCCACATTTGCATTGTTTGAGATACTCATAGCACCTTGGTTGAATGTGACCCCTCACATTGCAAAAGTGACAAACGGGAACAAATCTATGAAAGTTACCTTCTTGGTGGCTATGATTCATTGGTAGAGCTCGCTTCCTTCTATTTATTCTTCTTTTCCTTTTTGGTTTGGATTTGACCCTTTGAATGATGGAATCACTTGACTTGGCGGTCAATGACTTGATCTTCTGCTCAGCCTTTGCAAGTTTTGTAATGCTTACAAGTTCCCTTATTCTTCATGATCTTTGAGACTTTATCCCTTTGTTCAATCTCTGCCTACATTAGCCTCATCCGGTGAGCAAACTCATCTTTGAGCTCTTCCACCTCTTGGGAAAATTCTGCAAATTTTTTTAACGAAGACTCATTTTCTTCCATTAGCTCATTGATCTTTGTTGTCAAGTTGGAATTGAGAGCGACAACCATCTGTTTGTCTTCTTTCAGTTGCTCAATCATGTTCTCATAACCTGAGCGATCATGTTGGAGAGGTGATATCTTGCTTCTTTTGCCATCTTGAATTTCTGTGAGAGTGGGAGTTGATTCTGGACAAACTCCTGGATCTACCACTTGCATATTGAAACAATCAAGAACACATACAGGATGTCGCATGGATTCAAAAATATCAACATCGATTGTCTCATCAAATACTGTCATGGATAGTTTACCATTATACACATCGATGATAGCCTTTGCGGTTGACATGAACGGTCTTCCGAGCAAAATAGGTAACTCCTTTGCACTATTGCCATCTTCTTCCATATCCAATACAATAAAATCTGCAGGTATAATGAGCTTGCCAACCTGGACCAGAACATCTTCCACAATTCCACTAGGATACCTTATGGATCGATCAGCAAGTAAAAGCTCCATGTTGATTGGTTTAAGGTCACTCAACCACATCTCCTTGTACACGACATAGGGCATCAAATTAATGCTTGCCCCTAGATCCAGTGTGGCTCTCTCCTTTCTTTTTTCCCCTACCGTGATAGTGATATTGAAACTTCCAAGATCCTTGAGTTTCGGGGGTTATCACTTTTGGAGTACTGCACTTACCTCATGTGGAACTACCACTGTCTCATGAGAATCAGTTTTCCTATTTCTTGAATTGAGCTCCTTGAAATATTTTGCATAGGCTGGCATCTTCTGGATCACTTCCATGGTTTGCAAATTGACATTGTCCTTTGACAAGATGTTATAGATCTCCTTGAATGATTGTTTGAGCTTGTTCTTTTGAACTCTGGCTAGAAAAGGAACTGGGGTACATAAGGATTTGGATATTTGTGAATTTTAGATGTATCCTTGGACTTTTCCACCTTGAACTCTTCATCTTCTACTGGTGCACTATTTTCTTTGGAGAAACCTGAAACATTAATAGAAGTATTTAAAAGTTCAGCAGGTTTTTTATTATTTAAAGCCTTACCATTCCAGAGTACCGTGATGGTCTTTGCTTGCTCAGTATGGCTTGGGAATTTTCCCGGTTCACTCATTTGCTTAGCTTCAGCTAATTGCCCAATTTGTAATTCCATCTTCCTCATTGTAGCATTGAGGTTTTGAATTTGCACACTAGTATACTCGAAATTGTTTTGAAAAAATTGCATGAAATTATTCAGTGTGTCTTCTAGTGATGGCTTCTTGGGTAGGTATTCATGATTCTGTTGGGTAGCGGCATTGTACTGTCTCTGACCGTAATTACTGTTTCCCCATTGGTTTCCAAGACCTTGATTGTTGCTCCAAGAGAAATCGGGATTTCTCCAGACCTGATTGTAGTTATTCATGGCTTGTGCCTCTTCCACGTCATTAGGTCCAGTATCTCTTGCTTGACAAGCTTCCACACAATACCCTGGTTATTCACATCACATGTATCGCATTTCTCTCAGTTGTCCCACCTGATTGACAAGTAACTCGATGGACTTTTTCATTTGTGACATTTGCATTGAGTTCCTGGCATTAGTAACTACTTCATAAATACCTTTTCTTCTCCTAGAACTCTTTTGCTGAGAATTATTGGCTAGCTTCTCAAAGATCGAATACAATTCTTCCGGATTTTTGTAAGTCATGGATCCTCCACATGCATTATTCACCAAAACTGTTGAGACGTCATTTAGTCCATCATTGAACCATTGACACAGTTGGTGTATTTGATATCCGTGCTGAGGACAATCAAAGAGAAGCATTTTGTAACGCTCCCAAGCTTCATAGAATGTCTGTTGGTCCCCTTGAAAGTAATTAGTAATCTTGGATCTGATCTCACTGGTTTTCTGGGAAGAATAGAATTGGTCAGTAAGCTTCTCTACCACCTCATCCAATGTGTCAGTGAGGCCGGAGGCAAAGTCAAGAGCCATGTCTTCGCCTTTTCCTTTAGAGCATGTGGCATACACCTTATACGGAACTGGTTTTCTGTCACCCTATTGTTTGGAAAAGCCTGAATTGCTGCATAAAATTCTCTGATAAATTTAAGCACATCTTTATTTGGTAGCCCATGGAAAGCTGGTAGCAAATTATAGTGGAAACTCTTTAGCTCATAATTTCTTTGCTACCTCGTCTAGTGCGATGCACAAAGGATGATTGTCAACAATAGGTCTGCTATAATCCTTCATGGTTTTGATAGGTACAACTGGTGGATTTGGAACCTATTGGATGTTGCAATTTCCATCATCTGCCATTGCTCTTTGTCCAATACGATCAATGTTGTCGTTCAACGGTAGTAATTCTCCTTGCACTGATCTTCTACCATGCATTCACCCTTAAAACCTGAAACAAAAGACAGACGCACAATAAACTTCGAAAAGAAAAAAGAAAAAAGAAAAAAGAAAATAAAATAAAAACTAAAAATCTAAAAATTAATGGCACGACTACCTAAACTAGACTAAATCTATTAACTAAAACTAAAACTAGAAATAATCAATAAATTCAGCTATTCCCCGACAGCGGCGCCAAAAACCTGATTTGTAAAATCGTGTTATAAAATACTCACTTGCAATTGCTCAAATCGTGAAGATAAGTACAATGGCAAATAAGGATCGTTCCCACGAGTAAAAGTGATTTATTGATTGAAAACTAATTTTAATTAAAGTTAAACTAAAGTAACCAAAATATTGATTTGATTGATTATACTAAAACTAAATTAAATTAATCTAAAGAAAGCAAATTAAAAAGAATTGGTTGTGATTAATGGAGAGAAAACACTAGGTCATCAATGATCCCCAATTATGAACATGCAATGCATGGAATTAATTTGTAAACAAAATTCAATCAATTCAAGGGTTCATTCTTTATCTTTAATACGACTATTACCGTACAATCGCGGGATGAGTCACATGTTCCCAACCACTATTCACCCTTTGATCTATGGTGTGAAAAATAATCAGAAACCCATTAAGTTTAAGAATAAAGAACCAAAATCTAAACTTTGTTTTGATCTATGCTAAAGATAAATTTTATTTATTCAAGTGAGCATTAATCAGGATTAGGTTTTGATTTATACTCTAACCCTAACTCTCAGATAGTCTTAACCCTAAAATCATGCCAAATAATAATCCACCCTTTGATCTATGGTGTGAATGAAAATTAAAACTAATGAAGAATCAAGCAATTAAGCACAATGAATAAATCAAGAATTTAATTGTTAAAATAATAATTAATCCGCACATGAGCATTCACAAAAGGTTCACATTGATTCCCTAGTTATGGGATTAGTTACACATGATAAAAATAAAAAGAGAAGAGAAAGAAAAGATAAAACCCATTAAATCTTCAACGAGTTCTTCAAGTCTTCAACGATGAATCTTCTTCGTCTTCGAATCTTCAATGTGTAAAGATGAATAAAAGTTTTGAGACAAAAAGAATGAATATGTAATTGTGGATATGTGGTGATGGTGATTAGGTCTGCGGGACTCTTTTCTTCAAGAAACTCATGATATTTATAGGTGATAATTCCTTGTGGACTCTCAATTTGCTTTGTTGTAGGAAACTCACAAAGTAGGAAAGTAGAATGAGAGAAGGAATTGGAATCCTTTCCTAAATTGGATTTCCTCTCTTGATAATTGTCTCCTAATTTGAGTTTAGGAAGTTTCCCAAACATGTTTTGGTCTTCTAAAGTCATTAGAATTTGATTTGGGAAGTTTTGGAACAGTTCTTGACCAATTCGGAATGGAAGGACTTAAAATACGTCAAAACCGTGGCCTAGGTCGCTCCGGAGTCACCCACGGTCAGCACAGCGGTGTTGTTCTATTTTTTTACCGCTACGTAGGTTACTGCACAAACCGCGGTCTAGCCCGCGGTAGACTTCTCCAGCTTGACCTTCGGTTACTAAATTGGACATAACTTCTTCTAGGAATATCGAATTGCAATCCGAAAAGTGCACCGGAAACTAGACTACCGGGGCTATCCATCCATAGATTGTAGGATACACAATTCAATCGGAGTTAAGAGATATGGTCCCCTCAATATGAGTGATCTGCACATCCCAAAACTCATCTTTTTGCTATTTTTCTCCAAAATCACTTCTAACACCTCTTCCATGGAATGTGACCTACAAATGCTCAATAAACACATAGAATACCTAATTTCACCCAAAAAAGAAGCACAAATAATAGGAAATGGGGACCTAACATATGTACAGAAATAGACCGATCACCAGGTACCCTGATCCCCCATATGGGAGAGCTGGTCAGTAAGATGCTTCTAAAAGAGCCTACCAAAATTTCACCAACCAAGTATCAGGAATACTGGAAAAAGAGTACCAGGAGATCTTAATATTAGTTATCTGCTTGTCTCATACCTGTCCTTAACAATTTAAGGGATTGCCATTACCAGATAGTTTTTAAATTCAGGTACATGCAAGGGACTGGTTCTCAGATGACTTTAAATAAAGGTTATGTTCCCACTACAACTTGAGCACGATGCAAGATGCTACCAGAGAGTCAAAATTAAAGTCAACCAGACATACAAAAAAAGGGGGAGAAGTCTTTCATTCATCAATCAGGGTGCCCAACCCTTTTTTTATGGGCTACAATCATAAAAACAAAAAATTTGATAATCGGGGTTCATGCTGTAGGGAAATATTGCTTAAAACCGCAGCGGAAGGCGAAAAAATAATTTTCATATAGTTTAAAATTTTTCTAAAGATTTGAACCTTAACCCTTTAATTAATTAAACTCAAATATACGGTTAGAGTTAAATACCTCTTGTCGCGTGATCCGATTGACTTACGTCGATGGTAATCCGCAAGATCTTCAATCCTAGCACGTACGTGAATCACCTAGGAGCGTGGTCTCCCTTTTTCTTTGAATTGCTTACCTTAGAATGGATGTATGGAATTTCTGATCTTGATCTTCAATAGTAAAACACCAAGAGCCTAAAAAATAGTTCCGGTCACTTTTGAATTCACAATCAATATGATTGAAACTCGTGTAACCCTAAATCGAAAGTGTGCACAAAACCTTTTGATGTTAAAGGCTTGTAAGTGCACTATCGAATGAGAACTTATTTTCTTTTTCTCTCTTAGCCGAAAATCTATGTGTATAGAGTAGGATTTTTTATTGTCAAGACAAACAAAAATCTCTCTCTATTTTTCTTCTTCTTGGTGGCCGAAAATTCATAACCTTATATTTATAGGTTGGCCGAATTTTCTCCTTCACCAAGTAGGGTTGGTCGAATTCATTGAATAGGAAATCTAGGGTTGGTTAATTTCCTTACTTGAAAAGGAATTATCCTTTTCCCTAATTCCTATCAATTCAAGAATCCTAACCCTTGTAGGACTAGTGGTGGCCAAATTCTTTGTATAATAAGGAGTGTATGTGAACTTAATTCTTACAACATTAGGACTCCTATCACTTAAAAGAATTCCAACCCTAATCCAACACATAGTATCTAATTTACTGATCAGGAAAATATTTTGATTTAGACTATTAATTAATTAAATAATTAATTAATTCCCATTTAATCAAAACAATAAAATAAAATAATATCTTGGGCTATTTTATTTAGCCTTGCCGCCCACACCATGTATATATGGGCCCAATATTATTTTTCTTATTTTATTTAATCCATTAGACTTTAAATAAAAGTCCACATGTGAACCAGACTTATTCTTACTAAAAGAAACAAGCCTACATGTCTCTTTTTAATATATTAATATAATAGTGCAGCCCATTAAATAAATAATAGACATATTATATTCTTAATACATTAAATGCAATTCTAGATGGACCCATAAATTGGTCCGGTAATATATATCAAGTGATCCATGCAAGTACGTGTGGATTGTGGATCTTGGCTGGCTATCTAAATTTAAGCTTCAATAGACATAACCTAATCACAATCAACAAATGATTCACAGGTCCGATCTATTAATTTTAACTCACTCCACTAAAGAGCTAAAATTGAACTCTTAAATAAAGATGGAATAAAGAGATGTTTCTCATTCATACCCTAGACAATCTTATAGGAGATGGTGTATCCTCGTGAATAATATCAGTAATCGCCAAGAGCTCATAGACAGCCTATAGCTCTCCAAGTTACCATATTTCCTCATATGACCACATTTTGAACATGGATATTTTGACTTGTCCAGAAGCCATGTCTTCAATAATCAATATTGAAAATTCAACGTTGAGATTTAATATCTAATATCTCAAGACATCCATATGATGATACTATACTCTCATTTAATAAATGGACCCACGATGTCCATATCTATAAATGAAGTCCTCTATCGATTAACAAATAAATACAACCAAACTATCGAGGATAGACTATGCTATATAATCGTACTCGTTGATAGCTCTAATGATAACACTTGCAACCATAAGTCCATCATTTATCTCAGGAATAAGATAGACTCTCCAATTATCCTGATAATGAAAAGACTTCTATCTAGTGACGGTTCTAGATAAAGTATTTCATTGTGATCCAGTTCAATGCACCCAGTGCAGTAGATTCTTTTACTCGAAAACCTTTCGATGATTTTAGACTCATCATAACTCATTTGATCCCACTCAAATGCTAGTAAAAGAATTCTACAACTTTATCAAGATAGAGGTGCCCAACCTTTAACTTAAGTTGTGAACGTTATTCAAGACTAACTAAAGAATTGTGTCTACCTCATACATATCCGGATGTATAAATAATTCTTCATATCTCTTAGTCTTCTGACCTTATGATTATTTACCTCGACAATTATAATTATAAATGCTATAAGATTTTGCAGAATCAGAAATCACTTTATTTATATGAAACGATTGTCAATTACAATATTACACTCTTGCTATTGAGCATAATCCTAACAATCTCCCACTTGCGCTATAGCAAATGTGTCATATCTCTCATTCCCATGTTCTCTAGGTGCCCATCAAAACTCTTCTGAGGTAGAGCCTTTGTGAAGGGATTTGATAGATTTTCTGCCAACGGGATTTTGGTAATCGTCACGTCTCCCCTATGAACAATCTCCCTTAAAAGATGATACTTTCTTTCAATGTGTTTTCCCCTCTTATGACTTCTTGGTTCTTTCGAATTAGCCACTGCTCCACTGTTGTCACAATAGATAGTGTTTGCTTATTCGCACTAGGAACTACTTCTAAGTCAATCAAGAATTGACGAAGCCAAACAACCTCCTTGGCAGCTTCGCATGCAGCTACATACTCTGCTTCCATGGTGGAGTCAGCAATACAAGATTGCTTGATACTCCTCCAAATGACTGCTCCTCCTCCAAGAGTAAACACAGATCCTGATGTGGATTTTCTAGAGTCAGAATCAGATTGGAAATCAGAATCTGTATACCCAACGAGGATTAAATCCCCTCCAGAGTATACAAGCATATTATCTTTCGTTCTCCTAAGATATTTGAAAATATGCTTGACTGCCGTCCAGTGATCAGGACCAGGTTTCCATTGAAACCTGCTAACTATGCCAACAACAAAACAAATATCTGGTCTAGTACATAGCATTGCATACATGAGACTTCCAACTGCCGAGGCATATGGAATTCTACTCATGAATTGCTCTTCATGCTCATTCTTAGGAACTTGTTCCTTAGAAAGTTTGATTCCATGCCTAAAAGGTAACATACCTTTCTTGGAATCTTGCATGGAAAACCTAGACAAGATTTTGTCTATGTATGAAGCTTGGGATAGTGCAATCATTTTATTCTTTCTATCCCTTATTACTTGGATACCTAGAATAAAACTTGCTTCTCCTAAGTCCTTCATATCAAATTGTTTTGCTAACCATTCTTTTACTGATGTCAATACTCCCACATCGTTCCCAATGAGTAATATATCATCTACGTAAAGAATAAGGAAAACCAACTTGTCACCTTGGATCCTTTTGTATACACAAGGTTCTTCAAGGTTTTGTAAAAATCCAAAACCTTTTACAGCTTGGTCGAACCTTATGTTCCAGGATCTGGATGCTTGCTTTAATCCATAAATTGATTTCTGCAACTTGCATACCTTTTCCATTTGGCCCTTTTCAATGAATCCTTCTGGTTGCATCACATAGATGCTTTCGTCAAGACTTCCATTAAAGAAAGCTGTCTTGACGTCCATTTGCCAAATCTCTAAATCTAAAGATGCTGCAATGGATAAGAGTATCCTAATGGATTTAAGCATGGCCACAGGAGAGAAGGTTTCCTCGTAATCGATACCTTCTTTCTGTGTGTAACCTTTAGCTACCAATCTAGCTTTAAAAGTTTCCACCTTTCCATCCATACCTCTTTTCCTCTTGTATACCCACTTGCACCCAATGGGTTTTATCCCTTTAGGCAAGTCTACAAGGGACCAGACTTTGTTATCGAACATGGATTCAATCTCAGATTGCATTGCCTTTTGCCAATGGTGACAATCAACATCCTTCATCGCTTCCTTGTACGTGTAGGGATCATAGTCGTCAGGGAGATTCTCAACAGATTCTCCTAGACCGATGTATCTTTCAGGTTGGGTTCTAACCCTCCTACTACGACGAGGAATGGTAGGTTGTTGATTTTGTGTTGGAGTGGAAATTACAATTGGGTTAGGTTGTGAAACCTCTTGTGGAATTGTATCTCCTGACATATCATTCGGGACAATTCTACTTTTGGGAACAAAATCATTCATATAGTCCTTTTCCAGAAATGTAGCATTTGTTGAAACAAACACTTTTAGATCTGAAGGACTATAGAAATAATATCCTTTAGTTCCTTTTGGATACCCCATAAATATGCATGTTTTCGAACGGGACTCCATCTTTTCTGTCTTTCCTTTTAACACATGTGCAGGACAACCAAATATCCTTATGTGTTGTAAACTAGGCTTTCGTCCAGTCCATAACTCATATGGTGTTCCAGGAACTGACTTCGATGGTACCACGTTTAGAATATATATTACAGTTTGTAGAGCATATCCCCAAAAAGAAATATGAAGTGTTGAATAACTCAACATAGACCTAACCATGTTCAAAAGAGTTCTATTTCTCCTTTCTGCATACCCCATTTTGTTAAGGTGTACCTGGTACAGAAAACTGAGAAACTATCCCATTATTAGTAAGATATTGACTGAAACTCACCAGATAGATATTCTCCACCACGATCAAATCTCAAGATTTTTATGCGTTTCTCAAGCTGATTTTCTACTTCAGCTTTGAATGCTTTGAACATGTCAAAAGCATCCGACTTATGTCTCATGAGATACACATAACCAAATCTTGAGTAATCATCTGTGAAGGTGATTAAGTACTCATATCCACCTTTAGCTTGAATGCTCATAGGACCACATACATCAGTGTGTATTAGTCCTAAACATTCAGTGGCTCTTGCACCTTTGGTATTGAATGGCTTTTTGGTCGTTTTACCTTCCAAACAAGATTCACAAGTTGGTAGATCATCAACCTTTAAGTCACTTAAAGGTCCATCACATACCAATCTTTTAATCCTATTAAGGTTAATGTGACCTAGGCGTAAATGCCAAAGGTAGGTTTCATCTTTTGATAATTTTACTCTTTTATGATTAGGTTCTGTTATTTCTGTGTCTAACGAGTGAGAGATATTTCTATGCAAAAAGAATAGACCGTTTTCCAATGTACCTTTGCAAACAATTTTGTCATTCTTACTAATAATAAAAGCTTTATTAAAAGTAACCGAATATCCAAATTTATTTAAACAAGAAACTGAAATTAAATTCCTCTTGAATTGAGGTACATAATAAACGTCAATTAAATCTAAATGCCTACTAGAATCTATAATAACTCTAATATCTCCCACTGCATTTGCAGACACTAACGATCCGTTGCCCAAGCGCAAATTGATTTCGTTCTTATTCAGCCTTATCCTTTCTTGGAACCCCTGCAAGGAATAACAAACATGATTAGTGGCTCCAGAGTCTATGATCCAAGAATTTGTAGAATCTGCCAGAAAACATGTTTCAAGATAATTAATATTACCTTCTTCCTTCTTGTTCTGGGACTTTGGGCAATTTCTTTTCCAATGTCCATTTTCACCACAAAGGAAGCATATCCCTTTGATCTTGGTTACTTTCTTGGTCTCCTTCTTGGTAGGCCCAAGTTTCTTTTTTTTCTGTTGTTTCTTGACCTTCTGACGGGTCTTAACAGTAGCAACTTTACCAACCATATGAATCTCTTGACCTTTGCTTTTCACAAGGATCTTTTCAACGCTTTGAACATCTTGCATCAGGCCCTGCAAGGTGTATTCCTTTTTGTTCAAGGTGTAGTCCAACTTGAACTGATCAAAGGAATCTGATAGTGAGTTGACAACCATGTCAATTTTGGTCTCACCATCTATCTCAGCGCCATTTAATTATGCAATATTTAGATGTGCTATGACTTTCATCATGTGATCTTTCACAGCCTGTCCAGGTTTCATCCTGAGATTCATAAAAGCAGTCACTGCCTCTCTCTTAGTCGTCCTAGACCTCATAGCAAACATCTCTTCCAGAGACATCATAATATCAGCAGTAGACCCCATTCCTTCATGCTGCTGTTGCAACACGTCGGAGATAATAGCCATAATGTAACATTTGGCCATATCATCTGAGGTCTTCCACTGCTCATACTCATCTCTTTGCAAAATACTTGATTCATTATTAGGAGCAGGTGGTTTAGGAGTAGTTAGAACAAACTTATGTTTTTCACTTTGCAGCAACAGCCCAATTTTCCTTTTCCATGTGACATAATTATCTCCAGTTAAAGTGTTATCTTTCAAGATGTTCATAAGTGATGGGGTCATGATTTCTGAATAAAAAAAAGCATATATAAGTAAATAATCATGATAAAGAACTTTTGAATATTTATCTTGAATTAATTAAATAACTCTTGAAAAATTCAACGGTGATCCAACACCCATAAATGTTACGCCTCCTTCGGGAGTTCGCACCATTTACTAGTTGGACTAGGTCCCACCTAATTGTTAACATAACAACCAGCGTTTTCAATTTTAGCCTTGCAATTTTATTAACAAGAACTCTCTGGAGGATATTAATAAAATTACATTGAGTGTGTTATCAAGATATCGACACTCAATTTTCTCTAACGAAAATCCCTCCTCTGGGAGTAGATCTCGTTTGAGTCAATTGTCTAGTCTATCCTTGTAAGGAAGTATTTTGCTAAATTCCATTTATGGATGACCCTCGGGGGGATTACCAATAAATAATAAAGCTCAACTAACCTTGGATGCCATAGATGTTCTAACACACCTTCTCCCACTCAATTATTTAAGGCGTGTGATTAAATTCCAAAGAATGATTTTACCAAGTTATCTAGATGCCAATTAGATACCTAAATCATTCAATGCATGTTCATACCAAAAGAGATATATGAGTGGCACTCCTATTCTATATGACATGTTATCATACAGTAACAAATATTGTAATATTTATACATAAAAATAAATAGCCACAATTTTGGTCCATCCTAGAAAAGCATGTAAATTACAATTGTAAGGAATACAAAAAACTCCTTTCTTGGCGAACAAGACTTCAGGCGACCATCTCGCGCACGTAACTCGCGCTCCTGAAGATCACCAAGCATCCCATGCGCACGCCTAGCACATGCAAGGGCATGAGATGCCGCATGGCCAGCCCATGCATGGGTTGCGCGCGTTGCTGCACCGCAACAAGCGCAGCTGCACGCTTGGTTGCGTGCGCTCTTGTTGTCTCGGTGTGCGCGGGTGCCAAGCTCGGTTCTGGATGCTCCAATTTCTTCAAATCTTTGAGTCTTCGAATCTTGAATATATTACAACCTTTTTTATACAATAAAATACTGCAGAAATGTTTTTATTTTATTTTTTTATTTAAAAATAAAAAACTGCACTAAAAAAAACTACAGTATTTTTAATACATTAAAAAAACTGCACTATTTTATACAACAACAAAAAATTTAAGCAACTATCAAGAAGGAACTTGTGACGATAATAGGCCACCCTTCTTGTTACAATTCCGAAACAAAAATTACATGGAAAATCTAGGACCAAAATTGAGTAATAACAATTCACTTTATAACAACATATATAAATCCATACATTCGACATGTAATTATATATGTGAATACCTAGAGTGCCATCTCTTTCTAAAACATGCATAATCACAATAAAAAGAAATAGATTCACGTATATATATGTTAATTAATTAAAGGGTACAACCTGGCTCTGATACCAATTGTAGGGAAAAATTGCTTAAAACCGCAGCGGAAGGTGAAAAAATAATTTTCGTATAGTTTAAAATTTTTCTAAAGATTTGAACCTTAACCCTTTAATTAATTAAACTCAAATATACGATTAGAGTTAAATACCTCTTGTCGCGTGATCCGATTGACTTACGTCGATGGTAATCCGCAAGATCTTCAATCCTAGCACGTACGTGAATCACCTAGGAGCGTGGTCTCCCTTTTTCTTTGAATTGCTTACCTTAGAATGGATGTATGGAATTTCTGATCTTGATCTTCAATAGTAAAACACCAAGAGCCTAAAAAATAGTTCCGGTCACTTTTGAATTCACAATCAATATGACTGAAACTCGCGTAACCCTAAATTGAAAGTGTGCACAAAACCTTTTGATGTTAAAGGCTTGTAAGTGCACTATCGAATGAGAACTTATTTTCTTTTTCTCTCTTGGCCGAAAATCTATGTGTATAGAGTAGGATTTTTTATTTTCAAGACAAACAAAAATCTCTCTCTATTTTTCTTCTTCTTGGTGGCAAAAAATTCATAACCTTATATTTATAGGTTGGCCGAATTTTCTACTTCACCAAGTAGGGTTGGCCGAATTCATTGAATAGGAAATCTAGGGTTGGTTAATTTCCTTACTTGAAAAGGAATTATCCTTTTCCCTAATTCCTATCAATTCAAGAATCCTAACCCTTGTAGGACTAGTGGTGGCCGAATTCTTTGTATAATAAGGAGTGTATGTGGACTTAATTCTTACCACATTAGGACTCCTATCACTTAAAAGAATTCCAACCCTAATCCAACACATAGTATCTAATTTACTGATCAGGAAAAGATTTTGATTTAAACTATTAATTAATTAATTCCCATTTAATCAAAACAATAAAATAAAATAATATCTTGGGCTATTTTATTTAGCCTTGCCGCCCACACCATGTATATATGGGCCCAATATTATTTTTCTTATTTTATTTAATCCATTAGACTTTAAATAAAAGTCCACATGTGAACCAGACTTATTCTTACTAAAAGAAACAAGCCTACATGTCTCCTTTTAATATATTAATAAAATAGTGCAGCCCATTAAATAAATAATAGACATATTATATTCTTAATATATTAAATGCAATTCTAGATGGACCCATAAATTGGTCCGGTAGAATATATCAAGTGATCCATGCAAGTACGTGTGGATTGTGGATCTTGGCTGGCTATCTAAATTTAAGCTTCAATAGACATAACCTAATCACAATCAACAAATGATTCACAGGTCCGATCTATTAATTTTAACTCACTCCACTAAAGAGCTAAAATTGAACTCTTAAATAAAGATGGAATAAAGAGATGTTTCTCATTCATACCCTAGACAATCTTATAGGAGATGGTGTATCCTCGTGAATAATATCAGTAATCGCCAAGAGCTCATAGACAGCCTATAGCTCTCCAAGTTACCATATTTCCTCATATGACCACATTTTGAACATGGATATTTTGACTTGTCCAGAAGCCATGTCTTCAATAATCAATATTGAAAATTCAACGTTGAGATTTAATATCTAATATCTCAAGACATCCATATGATGATACTATACTCTCATTTAATAAATGGACCCACGATGTCCATATCTATAAATGAAGTCCTCTATCAATTAACAAATAAATACAACCAAACTATCGAGGATAGACTATGCTATATAATCGTACTCGTTGATAGCTCTAATGATAACACTTGCAACCATAAGTCCATCATTTATCTCAGGAATAAGATAGACTCTCCAATTATCCTGATAATGAAAAGACTTCTATCTAGTGACGGTTCTAGATAAAGTATTTCATTGTGATCCAGTTCAATGCACCCAGTGCAGTAGATTCTTTTACTCGAAAACCTTTCGATGATTTTAGACTCATCATAACTCATTTGATCCCACTCAAATGCTAGTAAAAGAATTCTACAACTTTATCAAGATAGAGGTGCCCAACCTTTAACTTAAGTTGTGAACGTTATTCAAGACTAACTAAAGAATTGTGTCTACCTCATACATATCCGGATGTACAAACAATTCTTCATATCTCATAGTCTTTTGACCTTATGATTATTTACCTTGACAATTATATTTATAAATGCTATAAGATTTTGCAGAATCAGAAATCACTTTATTTATATGAAAAGATTGTCAATTACAATATTACACTCTTGCTATTGAGCATAATCCTAACACGCATCACGTCGCTTTAATGAGAGGATTTCCCCTATATTCCGATAACAGTAAAAAAGGGAAGATTTCCCAAATAAAATAAAAATCTGACCCCAACCCCAAGCTCGACGTCTGGTGTTCAAGTCAGAGGGGACTTCTGTTAATAGTCAAAACTGGCTAAGGACCAAAGGAAAATTTTCCACCTTCCAGACCTGGCTCCATGCCCGAAAGTTTCCACCAGGAGACCATTCTACCCAAAGTCGAGCTACGATACCACCTCGCAGGAACAAGGACGGGCTCCGGAAACATCCGAGATAGAGCCCAGAACGGTCAGATCTAGCCCGCATCACCAAAACTGAAAACAAGAAATTCCCCGAGGTCGAGGTCACCTCGCAATTTCTCCAGAAACTCACATATACCTCGCTGATACAGGGGGATGTCCCTAGGAAGCCGTACCTAGCTCCAAAAGGTCAGGGGAAGCCGCACCTAGCTTTGAAAGGTCAAGGGAAGCCAGATTTGGCTCCTAGCTGGACGAAACTTCTCAGATATCGAGGTCGAAACACTGATCGACCTCATTAGTTGATGCACCACACCATGATACATTCAACGACCCCTATGGAAATCATGCTAGACCCGAAGATACACAGTATCACATCCACAGACATTATACACGTGCAGAACAAGTAATGGAGTTTGAATGGGAAACAAATTGATTTCCAAGGTATCCTCAACGGAGCAATTAACTCAAAGTCAACTACTTTTAAAGGTAAAAATCCCGTCCGATAAGAGGGGGATGAGAAAATCAAGGGGAAATCAATGAGTTCAAACCTATGAAGACATTGTATAAAGGAGGGACTTCCTCCTTCAGAAAGAAGAGACTACTATTCGACAGGCATACAACAAATACCCCGACCATACCCTAGAGAGAATTGAGAGCAATTTGAGAGAAATTTGTATACCATACACGATCAATAAAGAAAATATTTTTGCTTTCTTTTTGATGATAAATTGTATCATTATTCCTTGTCATTTTATAAAACATTGTTACACATACGATCAATCTTGGCCACCACCTACGTGGTAGTGGTCTCGAGGGTGTTAACTGAGACTTCTCGTCTTGAGCAAAATTTCCGTTAACACCTTTCATTATTATGTTTATGATAAATATGTACCTTTTTTTAATAAACTTACACCATTTATTATTATTATTATTTTAAAATGTGTACTTTTTTTCGAAAATCGGATTTGAAGTTCAGTTTCTCGTCCAACTGTCAGACTGTCTGGTTAGACGTGTACTGTTTTTAGTTAATCCTTTTCCAATAAATTTTTTTTGTATTTACATTTCAAAAAAATCCTTTTCCGGTCGATGATTAGACGTGAACCCGACTTTTTCAAATCCAACACTCAAAATTTTCAAACTCTTCTTCAAGATTGTTCCTCCGTGGAATCGATGTTAACCGGTTGTCGGCACATGGGGAAAGGGAAGAGGAAGCGGGTGTGTCGTCGCCTAACAATATAATATCGAGTGTGGGTGGGAAAAGAAGTGGGAGGGAAGCTAATGGTGAAGAAAATGACATGGACAGCGATTGCTCTTGTGGAATCAACAACAAAGAAGAAGGCGACCATTCAAAGTGTGATTTTTTTTAAAAACAATTCATCAAAATCCATAGAAGTTCAACGGTTTGTGGGCAAGTTTGGTTGTTGTTAAAACCCGCAGATGAAACCTGAACCCGCTACATTTCGCGGGTTCGCGAGCAAGTTTGGGTGTCATTATTGTTTACAGGCTTGGATGTGAGTTTATCAAAATCCGATCTAACTCGACCCATTGGCATTACTAATTGTGACACACTAGTGGCCTTGATTTGCTTGCCAATTTCCTAGTAGTTACTACCTGTCTAGTGTCTAAACTAGTTTCATGCATTTAATTTTAATCCACTAAGTGAAAGTATTAAAACTATTTGAACCACGGGTAGTAGTAGTACACCTTCCTTCCATATTAGTAAAGAGGGTTTCGAGTCCCACGCACCATGCACATTTTATAAGCATATGTGATGAGTTTTCTTCCTTCCACATTAGTGGTGATGGGTACCATATGCATTTTATAAACATGTGTGATGAGTTTTCTCTCGGTTTATGTGAATAGATATTTGGGCTGCAAATTTATTGTATGATCTTGATAGTTCATGACAATCCTATTGTAATACTTCAAAAATACAATTGAAGCATCCAGACTAGTCATAGACCACTCTAAATATTTAGAAGAACAAATTACACCAAACTCTGATGAGGTTTACTCTTTTATATGCGGAAACAACTTTACTGTTAATTGACACTCATCTCCCCTGCAGTGAGAGTTGACCGTTAAAAAATGATAAAAGACAGAAAGATCCTTGATTCACCAAAAATCTAAAAGAACTAATTACACCAAACTCTTCTGAGGTTTGCTCTTTTACACATAGAAACAACTTTATTGATAATTGACACCTACCTCCCTTTGCCATGAGTCAAAGTTGGTCAAATTAAACTATTGACCAATTTTGACTATCAAAACTAAGGATAGTTTAGTCATTTGAAGCAATTTAAATATATATATATATATTTAAAATTTTCAATAAATATTTTAAAATGAAGATTTTTTTTCAGGTATTTTAAAATGAAGATTAAATGAAAAAAATGTCTTTAAAATTAAGATTTTTTTATGGAAAGAAAAATAAGATTAATTGACAATTAATAATTGAAAAAAAAACGGAAATTTTCATTTAAAAACGGACAATCCATTCTAATTTGAAAGAAATTCAAATTTTAAAAATTAAAAAAAAAATCATATGCCTTAAATAGTTCGCCAGTTCCACCAACAATATAAATCACAATCTCTTCCTAATTTGTTGATCTTCTCCATGAGAGATGAGCCAGATTGAGCCAAATCACCAATTCTACCAACAACACAAATTATAATTCCTTAAATTGTATTTCTATTTATTATAAAAGTTTAGTTCAATTTCTTTGGAAAAAAATACTTTTTCTTATTTATAAATAGATATGAGCTTTTTAATTTTTTTTGAACAAATTGCACCAAATTAGGAAGAGATTGTGATTTGTGTCGTTGGTGGAACTAGCAATCTGGCTCCATTTTGGAAAGAAATCTAGCTCAATCTCTCGTGGAAGAGATCGAACAAATTAGGAAAAGATTGTGATTTGTGTTGTTGGTGAAGCTAGCAAACTGTTAAAAAGATTTTTTTTTATTTGAATATCTTTTAAATTAGATTGGACTATCTGTTTTTTTAATGAAAAATTCCGTTCTTTTTTTTAATTCTTAATTTTTCAGTTAATCCTATTTTTCTTTCCAAAGAAACATTAATTTTTAAAAAAGTTTTTTTTGTTCACTTAATCTTCATTTTAAAATATTTATACAATATAAATATATTTAAAATGCTTCAAATGACTAAACTATCAATAGTTTTGATAGTCAAAATTGGTCTACGGTTTAATTTGACTAACTTTGACTAATGGCAAAGGGAGATGAATATCATTTATCAATAAAGTTGTTTCTGTATATAAAAGAGAAAACCTTAGGAGAGTTTGATGTAATTATTTCTTTTAGATTTTTGGTGAATCAGGGCTATTTCTCTCTTTTATCATTTTTAACCGTCAACTCTCACACTTAACTGTTAAACCCCAACAATAGGGGAGGTGTGTATCAATCAATTAACGGTAAAGTTGTTTCAACGTGTAAAAGAGCAAACCGTAGGGGTGTTTGGTGTGATTTGTTCTATTTAGAAATATATTTGACACAACAAAGCTACTCTGGAGTCTGGACCAGCATTCAACTCCATTTACTACACACAACTGTCCCGCACCAGTCTTTTAGCCTTTATAAGGAGACCCCTACACCAATTCAGGTATCTCGGAAAGATTATTGATAGCGTGTGAGTGAGAATAGAAGAGAGAAATGGCCAAGTGTTTTGCTAGTGTTGTGCTATTTCTTGCTCTGGCAGTGGTTCACACTACTGCAAGAAACATACCAAGTGAACAAGTGGTTCACAACACTCAGAAGACTGTCCCAACTGGTGCTGCTACTCTTGATGACCAGAAGAACTTTGTCACATACGGTGGTGTTGGAGGGTATTCCGGGATTGGTTCTGGTGGGATTCCGTTTGGTGGAGTTGGAGGTGCTGCTGGTGTCGGTGGGCTCGGTGGCGGTGCTGGGATAGGTGTTGCTGGGGGACTCGGTGGTGGTGGTGGACTCGGTGGTGCAGGTGGTCTCGGTGGTGGGAGTGGATTAGGCGGAATTGGAGGCTTGGGTGGGGGAATTGGTGGCGGTGCTGGTACTGGAGTTGGTGGGGGTACTGGAGTTCTTCCTTTTCCTTGAAATGTTGTTGGAGCTTAATTAGCATTTAGGGTTTACGTACTAGCTAGTTTTAAGGTTTTTCATATTGTGTGCTTGGAGGTTAAGAGTTAGTTGTTGTGTTTGTGCGACAGTTTATGTCGAAATGTTTGCTTATGTTTCTTATTTCAGTAAATAATGATGTCTTGTGATCAATTTTGTCTTATTTTATAGAATTAATGTTTCTTACTCACCTTATATAGGGCTTAGATGGATCATGGAGCTTACAACAGACGCAAAAAGTTTTTTTTAGTTGGACTGATTTAAAGGAAAAAAAACATCACTAAGACATCATATGTTGAAAAAACCCTAAAAGGAAAAAAAACATCTCTAAGACATCATATGTTGAAAAAACCCTAAACAATAAAAAGCTTAACTAGTTTACAAATATATAACTGTGCAAGCTTTGCTCAGCATATAAATCATGTGCGGAAACAAAATTATTGTAATATCAAACTTTGAAACATCACTTCATTAGAGGAAACAGAATTATTGTAATATCAAACTTTGAAACATCACTTCATTAGAATATAACACACTTCTTAACTAAGACAACAAAGATAATCTGCATTTATTTAGGGTTTGAGAGACCTTAACTATACATAATTAATGTTTAATATATGCATATTGTTAGAGAGAGAGATGCACTTTTTTTTATAACAATTGTTTACGGGAATCTACTAAGATCAAACACTACAAATACAATAATTTAGATGTTTACATCCATAATTAAAATTAAGAAGTCGGCTCCCGACACATACTGTGATTTTATTGATAATGACGAGATAATATACAGTATGTCCAAGCAATCGTCGGGGCAACGGGATGCACTTTTAAGAAAGATCTACTGGATGTAAAACAGCTTTTTTAATCATCCAAAAGCTCTACTGAATGATAACCAAACGATAAAAAAAATGTTGAAATAGTTTTTTTAATTAAAAAAGATCTTTTAGCTAGTAGACAAGCTCTTCCAAACAGGCTTGAAATTCGATCAGTTCCAAGAAAATTGAGATTCAAACTTCAATCTAATTCCAAAAAAAAAATAAAAAACCAATCGATCAAGCATGTTGCTTCAACAGAGTGAGAAAGATGAAGGATCTGGAAAAAATTTCAGATCTCTTCCCAATTTTTCAAATCTCCGCCGCTTTCACTTCCTGATCGACCAACTGGATCGGTTTCGCCAAGAGTTGCTTCACTTTGTCCGCCATTAAAAATCACAACAGCAAACTTTATCATAAAAACAACAAAATCAACAAGTTCTAATCAATTTTTAATATCTGTAAAAAAAAACATATCAAGAAATGAATTAAAGTTATTGTCTTTTCTAGGTAAATTTTCAGTTTGAAATACAGAGATGATAGAGAAGGAGTGGTGGAGTAGTTGAGAGAATGAGCTGGAAATATATCTTTGAGTTTGTGTTTTTTATGTTGTTGTGTGTGATTTGATCTATGGTATGCGAGACGTGGAGGATTTACAAGTTGTAGAAATGGAAGAGTCAATCATGGTGAAATCGAGATTCTTATTAGATTTTCCAGATCTGGAAAATTCTAGAAATTTTCACAATTTTTCGTTTTTTAAAAAATTTTGTTTTTTTTTATATTTGTGCAAAACAATGAAGAATTTGAGAATTAGAGAAGCATCGGATCTCTATTAAATTTTCTTAACTGATTGAAAAAGATGATGAATCAATTGTATGAATTTTGTTTTATTTTTTATTTTTTATTTTATTTACAGAAAAAAGTTTAATTTTTTATTTTAAAATTAATTTTGACATGTTTTTAATGTTTAGAGATAAAATGATTTCATTCCTAAGTATACAATCAAGCGCAGTTATCTAATATTCTCAGAAATTTGACATAATATTCTCGTGTACAACCAAACACATATATACAAGTTTTCTAAGAATCATATTACTATATTTAAATTTTTTATAAATCAGATTATTCTGATTACCTTATACCAAACGGTCACTAACACATTCCCTTAAAACATACATTAAGAGGACCGTCTAATTGGTTTTGAATATGATGAAGGTGCTCCGAGGATTCTTCAACTAGAGCACACTGCAAATGCATTTCATTCAATGAAAATTAGCCAGCAGATAGTTGTACGTACACTAGGACTCACTTGGGATTATCCAGCAATATCTTAGTCAATCTTCCATGCACTACCCATAAAACTTATTATTATTAATATATTATTTTTGAAATGTCACGTTCTTGACTCTTGAGAGTTGAGGAAGAAATATGACTCTCATCGATTACAATTTCATTGATGTGATTTGAGAGGTTTATAAGGTCCACTTCAATTTTATTAGTGAAACCTTTCAAAATTAATAAATTAAACATTCAAGCCGTACTAATACAGGGAGTAGCTGATGTGCAGTGATATCAAAAATGCATGATGCAGTGATGAATAGTGTAAATAAAATGAGCTCAACTGGTTTCCAAACCGATATTACCCAATTTTATTATTATTTAAAATAAAAAAAACTATTCCAAATTGTTAATATAACATTATAAAATATATAAATTAAAAATCAAACATAAAAAAATTAGTTCAACAATAAAAAATAAAATTAAAATTTTTTTAAATTCTATTTAATTAAGATAAATTAAATAATTATATATTTTAAATAATTTTGAAATTTTAAACTATAACCATTTTCACAGTTTTAGTAACAACCATCACGGATCCAGTAACTATTTTTACAGTTTTGGTAACCATTTTCAATTTTTGAAATTTTGACTTGTAACCATTTTCACGCCTAGAGTAACTGCCTTCACGGCTCCGATAACCATTTTCACGGCTTTGGTAACTAATTTTTTAATAAAATTTTAACTTGTAACCATTTTAACGGTTTGGTAACCACCTTCACGGCTCCGGTAATCATATTTACGGGTTTGGTAACCATTTTTACGGGTTTGGTAACCATTTTTACATTTTCGAAATTTTGACTTGTAACCATTTTCACGGCTTATGTAACCATCTTCACGGCATCGGTAACAATTTTTACTGCATTTGTAACCATTTTACAATACGGCATTGGTAACCATTTTACAATTTCTAATATTTTGACTTGTAACCATTTTCACGGATATGGTAACCACTTTCAAGGCTCCGGTAACCATTTTTACGGCATTGGTAACCATATTTAAAATTTTGAAATTTTGACTTGTAACCATTTTCACGGTTTTGGTAACCACCTTCACGGCTCCGATAACCATGTTTACGGCTTTGGTAACCATTTATAAGTTTTGAAATTTTGACTTGTAACCATTTTCACGACTTTAGTAACCACATTCACGGCTCTCGTAACTATGTTTACGACTTTGGTAACCATTTTAAAATTTTGAAATTTTGACTTGTAACCATTTTCATGGATTTGGTAACCACCTTCACGACTCCGGTAACCATGTTTACGGCATTGGTAATCATTTACAATTTTTGAAATTGTGACTTGTAACCATTTTCACGGCTTCGGTAACTACTTTTACGGCTTTCGAAACCATTTTTAAAATTTTAAAATTATGACTTGTAACCATTTTCACGGCTTTGGTAACCACCTTCACGGCTCCGGTAACCATGTTTACAGTTTTGGTAACCATTTTTAAAATTTTAAAATTTTGACTTGTAACCATTTTCACGGATATGGTAACCACCTTTACAGGCTACAGTAACCATTTTTACGCTATTGGTAACCATATTTAAAATTTTTAAAATTTTAACTTGTAACCATTTTCACCGCTTTGGTAACCACCTTCACGGTTCCGGTAACCATGTTTACGGCATTGGTAACTATTTACAATTTTTGAAATTTTGATTTGTAACCATTTTCACGGCTTTGGTAACTATTTTCACGGCTCCGATAACCATTTTTACGGTTTTGGTAACCATTTTTAAAATTTTAAAATTATGACTTGTAACCATTTTCGGCTTTGGTAACAATTTTACTAATTTTGAAATTTTGACTTTTAATCATTTTCACGACACATTTTTGAAGTTTCCATACATGAATTCATTATGTATGTAAACTTATGTATTTTGATAGAAATATAAAGGACTCAAATCACCTGTCCAAAAATGGTGTCCTAATTTCTGTCTAATCAACCAAATTGAGACACCATTTTTGGAAAGTTGATTTGAGTCCAAATATAAATTAAACTTTAATTGTGATTATTAAAAGAGTGGCGATATTTGCACCCCTTAAAAACTGTATATACAATATTTTTGAAAATCCAATAATACCTTTGAGTAAATTACCAAGAAGACTAAATAATTTTTAAGCACACCCACTAATAATTATTAATTAGTTTCTTATTTTAATCTTTTGTGAAAAAAAAAGTTTCATATTAATGCTTAGATATTGACATATACATATATATATATATATATATATATATATATATATGTATATATCATTAAAAACTATTTCCATTTTCTTAAATGAATTAAACATTTAATACAACTATCTTTTAAAAAAAAACATATATAATAAGACTACTAATTGTTTTTATTGAAGTAGACCATTAAATTTCTAACATGTAAAAAATTTAATTGAATTAAATCCATTTATATGAAAAACTAATATTACTTGTAAAAATGATAACAAAAAACCCTCTCAGTTTAGTGTTGTAATATTTATAACAAAAAAATCACAAAAATTGAACAAAAAAAATCCGGCCTACGAAAAACGAAAACCTGATCGGAGTTGTACAAATCAGGTTTCGGATATAAGGTAGCTCTAATCCGATCCATTGCCAATTTGCCATCCCTAGACTTAAGGCCCCATGAGAAATGCACCTGGTTCTTGGTATTAGGTAGGATATCATCAAATATGCAAGAAACAAAAAGAAGCTGCACACAAATGACTGATCAAAACTCATGCATTTCGAAATGAAAGTTAAGCATTCGAATTCAATTTCATAATCATGTCCACATGTAAGCCTTTGAATTTGATGGTATACTGTTTTGTTTTTCAGTTCAGAAAGTGAAAACAACACTGTCTAACATTCTAACAAATTAATAACTAGCATGTCAAGCACATAAAATAGAGTTTTTAAACTCAATCAAACTAGATTTCTTTTGGTGGGCCCTTTTTTGCAGCCTTTGCTGCTGCTTTCTCCGCTTCGATCTCAGTAAAAATCGCATCAATCTCTGCTTCTTCGAGTTGTTTCAGCCCATCGTCCTTCGTCATCACAGTAACTTCTATATTCTTACCTCCATTCTCAACAACCTAATTGTATAAACAACACGAATAATAAGTTACTACAGGTGTCCATAATAAGATGTCCAGTTTCTGGTCATATCATCACAATGTAACCACTAGTCTAATAGTGCAATAACTGGGCATGAACTAATCAACTTTTCACTCGAAAGTAAAAAATATTGTCATTCAGATTTCAGTCTAAATCAAGCATCATCTTTTGGGATACCTAGAGACTCAATGTACCTAGAAATCATTCAAATGTACTATGACAACAAGTATTAAAAATTCAAACAAGATAATAATGCTTTGTATACGAAATAGAAACACAAATTATATAATTCAATGATCTTATCATAATGGATCCAGTCAAAGTATATCATGAATAGGCTTATTGTATGACTGTCATAGTCTGGCTGATCCATATCATTCCCCAAAATTACATGAAAATTAATATATATATATATATATATTAAGTGTGTAGTTGAATATAATTTGAATTTGGCGATGTTTAGCATAGTATTAAGTTTTTTAAACTTGATTTGATTTTCATAAAGTCCAATGTAGACCATAATGTGGCTTGAAAACAAGGTATATAATCAAATATCACCGACTGGATATTTTATCCAAATCCATATATACTTGGGTAAGAAAAAATTAAATTAAAAAAACCTGATATGATTATATGAACCACACGCATGTATCATGCATGAATAAATATTTTAGAGGCTGAGTACGGGAATGGATACTCTTTGCTCGGACCCAGCCCAAAAAAATGCCATTCCTATCCTAATTAAGATAGATAAAAATCAATTATAGTATTTAAGATATAAGTTGAAGGAACTTTAATTAACATTATTTGAGCTTCATTGAATAAGAAAGGAAATGCCAATTATAAAGATGTGTTAAACACTGTTATGAATTGAATAGAATGCACATAGAGATTCCTGCCCTAGACCCAGTAGCCAATGTCCCTCCCTCAAATCTCAATCATGATAGACAAAGCATCACAGCATGTGAAAATTTAGGACTAGTGACTAGACATGTACAGATCGACCATGCATGCTTTGAAACCGCTACAAAGCATATGTATGATATAATTCTTCACCAAAACAACCTAACTACAAGATGTAACCCACATCATATCAACTCAGTTTTATCCCTAAAATCTTTAATGTTGAAAATTCCATGCCTCTTATTCATACAAATAAAAGAATAAAAATTCATAAGAAACAATTACACATGACAATTTTAAGTTATATATATATATATATGTTAAAACTCTTCAAATACTTTGCTTATTAGATGTGTGACAACATGAAACTTTCCTTCCAATTCCAATGCCTCTCAGGTCAACTGTCAACATATTTCATTACATTATAGTAAAAGTATAACAAAGTACACTCAAAGTATAAAGGCAAAAAGATATATAGGTGTGCAAATCCCTACTTGAAGAGAATCTCATGTCAACCAATTGAAAGTGGAGACATTAACCAAGAATAGTTGCATACTAAAATTAAGCAGTCAAACATGAGACAAAAGCAAGAATGAATAACTTACTTTAAGTAGAGCACGAATTGCTAATTTCACAGTTTCATGGCTAGAAGTTTCTTTATAGTTTTTCTCTAGGAACTTTTAGATTGAGTTCGAGTTTCTCCTTGTGGTATTGGCTTTCCATGCTAAAAATGTTCTCGAGGGGTACCTGTGTATAGGTCAAAACAAACAATCAAGGTTGAAAGACCAAATGGTCTCACACCACCACTGTGTATACTTCTGTTGCAAACCAGTAATGTAATGCGTTATATATTCAACAGTCACAGGATCCTCAACTGTAAGCCTATGGCTCTAACATTCAATACGTGCTCTGTTGATCAAGACACGTGCATCTGCTGCTTTCAACCCAGCACAAGCCAATGCAACTGATTATCCAATGACACAATCTTCCTAACCATTCTGTAAGAAAAAGCCACAAAACATAAGTTCGCTAAGGCTGCAACCCAATTTTAAATATATATACACATGCAGTACAACATTGAAGATCAAAACATTCATTGAATATTTTTGACAAATGGTATAGATGGCAACCATAAGCCAATCCAAATAGACCTGTGAATGGTCAGACTTCCAAAGAGCGATTTGAATCAGGAAATTGAGACAAAAAGTCGAAATGTTGTGCCAAAACTTACATATAAGTATTGAAAATTAGATTTCTAAACAGGGAAACAACTTAAAGAAGAAAACAAGGGTCGAGCTATATCAATATCAAGTTAAAATTTTTAACATAGATTTGTGACTTTGAACATCCATCCAACCAATTATTCGTAATCGAAAAACAATTCACTTCACACAACACATATATATCCATCGACAACTACACATTATGCCCAAATTCATCCTATTCAACAAAATCAAAAACATGCATTGAAAGCAAACGACATTCTACTTCATGATGAATATTTTTGCCAAATGGTAGGGATGGCACCCATCAGCCAATCCAAATAGACCTGCGAATGCTCAGAGTTCCAAAGAGCAATTCAAATCAGGTAATTGGGACAAACAGCCGAAATGTTGGGCCAAAACTTACAATGACAAAAGTATCGAAAATTAGATTTCTAAACATCTTAAACAAAACAAGGGTCAAGCTATATCAACATCAAGTTAAATTTTTAACATAAATTTGTGACTTGAACATCCATCCAACCAATTATTTGCATTTGAAAAACAATTCACTTCACATAGCACATATTTATCCATCCACAACTACACATTATGCTGAAATTCATACTCTTCAACAAAATCAATTCACAAAGAAAACTCACAAAACAGTAATACACTTTGATTTTTAAAAAAAATGTAAAAACCTAAACTTTATAACTCAACTCACTAGTCTCAGTTTCGAAATCTCACAGTAAAGCCTATATATACAAAAATGTATCTAGTACCTGGAGTATTGGAGCTTGGCAGTGGACTTCTTCTCGACACCGAGGACAACGATGTCGGAGCCGCGGACGCCGACAGCGTCGTTTCCTTTGCGGACGGCTTCAAGGCATACTCGACCTGGAAAAGGTGGCCGTCGGGAGAGAACACCGTGATCGCACGATCGTATTGGGTCATACTGATTATCAAATTTCAATTTTTGTGATGTTTTTGAGAAGTAAAACGTCAGAACTAGAGCTCAGAACCAAGAAGAATGGAATTGATGGTGGTGGCGTTGGCGACGGCGGAGGTGGCGATCAGCCGGTGGCAGCGGTCGGAGCAAATGTGGAAGCCATAGAGAGACAAATCGGCTAAAACTCTGAAATGAAGAAAAATGGAAGTCAATAGAGGAAAGAGATATATAATGTCTTATAATAACTTGTAACCGGTTGAATTTGTTTTTAAGTTTTTAAGTTTTTTTTTATTCTATTAAAGGATATCCGTTGGATCAAAATTTAATATGATCCAATGGATCATATAGAGTACTATTCATCACTGCATGATGCAGTGATTTTTTGATATATATTTTAATTCCGCACAATAAATGCAGGTTAATTAATTAATTTTTTCTTGAGCTTTTTTTTAGGTCAGGCAAATAAAGAGCTAAACTATGTATCTAGAAATGACGATTGCGAAATCATACAAGAATTTTCATACAAGAGTTTAGATTATCCGACATACATTTTTGCAGCTCCAAGAGTTCTCTTAAAGATCCCCTTAAATGAGTTATGGTGGAACTCACTCCCTTAATTAAGAGGTGGCTTCAGCCTCCTTAAGTAGGTCCCACGTATTTAAGTTTATTTTATTTCTTTCGAAATGTTGGGGTTTATGCCCTAAAGATGTATTTTGTAAATGGATTTATGAAATAAATATATAAAAAAAAGTTCAATTCATTCTTGTATTATATTTATTATTATTATTATTATTATTATTATTTTTCTGTTATTGTAATGTAAAAAAAAAAAATGTAATCTTTATTGAAGACCTGGAAAAATCGCGAGTCGGAAAGGCGAAATCGGAAATACGCGTGACGGGGGTACTGTTCACGGTACTGTTCACTATACTGTTCATGTGGACGTTGTTGGGCACTATTCATATATTTTTTCACGGTTCCGTTGGCAAGTGTTGCCTAGTGCGTTCCGTGCGGATTTCCTATTTTGGATTCATGAGATGAATCGGAGTGACATGAAGAGACTGGAAGACTCGAAAATTACAAGAAGACCAAGGAATGCCTTGGGGATATTTCTGTAATTTTAGATTCCTATTTTTTAGGTTAAATAATCCACAGTACTCGGTCAATTCATATATGCTTTATATTATGTGATGATAAAAGCATTGTCATGCATACGTATGTCATTTAGATTAGATTTGCCTACACAAACATATTTGATATGTCATACATGCATCATAGCCTATTTTTATGTATTTTTTTTTAATATGATTAAAATCAGTAAATACATTATTGGCTATGAAAATGAGATTAGTTTTTTAATTGTTAGAAAACTTGTTAATTCTCATTAATATTAATTTCGTTATTAAAGTGTTTAATAAGTTAGATTAATAGGGTCTTCTATTGTAATTAGGATTAATATGATTAATAACCTAATAATAAATGGACCGCATAAAGTGTTAGAGTTTTAATAGTTAAAACTTGGTAAACGCTTACATAATAATCTGACCTTAGTGAAAAGTTTACAAAGATTTAGATTATTCACTAATAGATTAGATTTTTAATTGTAAAAAATCATTAATAATTTATTAGTTAAATTAGAATTTATTTCTAATAATGAATTTGTTAATGCGCTAGATAACTTGGTAAAATTAGCCATTTGATCCTATAGAGTCTAGGTGCATTAACGGATAATAGAAAACCCTAATTTTAAATAGTGAGTGGGAGAGGGATATATTACATATATATATATCCCACAATCTCCATTATTAGTTCAACACCGTGAGATCCGAGTGGGGCCTCGTGACGGCTTTGCTTTCGTCCTCCCTAAGGAGGGTTTCCACAAAGATCAATACCAAGGTTGACTTCCTAACGGATAGGATTTCTGAGGGTATTTCGGGATTGACCGACCCTAAGGCGGCAATTCTCGAGTTAAGCTCATGAGATCTGAAATGGTGGGTTACACTCACGAAGGTTTTGATTAAGTTTTGTTAATTAAAAACCTGACTAAATAAACGATGGTTGAATGATATGGAATAAGAGTTATTCTAGAATATCATTTGATTGAGAATGTCTCAGTCCAACATGCAAGGACTTGACCGACCCTAAGGCGGCACTTCTTTGTGATATGTTGGATTGTCGTGGTATAGTAACTGTTTTTTTGGGTATTTCTAGTTCGTTAAACATGTTCACGCATCATGTTTAAATTTATGCCAAAGCACTCGCACTTGTTTTAATAAATGACTGAATGAATGTTTTATTTATTTCAGCAATTATGTCTTCTGCATTACTTCAAATTCTCGCAAACGACAAATTAACTGGTGATAACTACACTAAGTGGAAACTTAATATTAATGCAATATTGGTCACCAAAGACCTCAAGTTTGTGCTTACGGAGGAATGTCCTCCGGTACCTACTGCTAATGCCACACGAACTGTTCGTGAGGCATACCAGCGATGGGTCTCATCTGATGAGAAGGCCCGAACATATCTGTTAGCTTCTATGACAGACGTGCTTGTCACAAAGCATGAAGCAATGACTACAGCATTCAAAATTATGGAGTCATTGCAAGCTATGTTCGGGCAGCCCTCCAAGAAAAAGCGACACGAAGCTGTTCGTTCCGCTATGCTCGCTCGCATGAAGGAAGGTACATCAGTTCGGGAACATGTCCTGAGCATGATGTCCTACTTCAACACGGCAGAAGTCAATGGCGGGGCCATTGACGAACCCAGTCAAGTGAGCATCATACTGACGAATCTTCCTAAGAGTTTCGACCAGTTTAAGAACAACTACGGGATGAACAAGTTAAGGTTTAGTCTCACACATTTGCTCAATGAGCTCGTTACTTTTGAGTCCTTGACTAAGGATAGTAAAAGTAAGACCGGTGAGGCAAATGTTGCCGAACCATCTTTCTCCAATAATAAGAAGAGGAAGAGGTCTGCTGGAAAGGCGAAGGGTAAGCCCAAACCCAAGAAGGCCCAAAGCAAAAAGAAGGGCACCTCCACCGACCAAGACAAAGGAAAATGTTTCCATTGTAACAAGGTCGGGCACTGGAAGAGGAACTGTCCTCAGTACCTGGAGGAGGTAGCCAAGAAGAAGAAGAAAGGTAAATATGATTTACTTGTTCTTGAATCTTGTTTAGTGGAAGATGATTCTTCACCTTGGATTGTTGATTCGGGGGCCACTAACCATGTTTGTTCTTCTTTGCAGTGGACTGATTCTTGGACACACCTAGAGGAGGGAGCCTTCTCCATGCGTGTGGGGTCGGGGGATGTCGTGTCGGCCAAAGCAGTGGGAGCAATAAGATTGCGATTTTGTAATAATAATAGTTTTTTATAATTGAACAATGTTTTTTATATTCCTGGATTTACACGGAATTTGATTTCCGTTTCTAAGTTGCTAGAACAATTATATTCTGTTTCTTTTAATAATAAGTTTGTTATTATTGGAAAGAATGGTCTGAATATTTGTTCAGGAATTAATGAAAACAATTTGTATATGTTAAGACCGTTAATACATACTACATTGCTTAACACCGAAATGTTTAAGGTTGAAAAACCTAAAACTAAACGACATAAGATTTCTCCAGATAATGACACGTATCTTTGGCGTCTAAGGCTTGGTCATATCAACCTTGACCGGATAGACAGACTAGTAAAAAGTGGACCTTTAAGTGAGTTAAAGGTTGGCACCTTACCTGTCTGCGAATCCTGTTTAGAAGGTAAGATGATTAAGAGACCTTTTACTGGAAAAGGGCTTAGAGCTATAGAGCCACTAAAACTCATACATACAGACGTCTGCGGACCGATGACTGTTAGAGCTAGATGCGGCTATGAGTATTATGTCACCTTTATAGATGACTACTCAAGATACGGATATGTCTACCTAATGCAACGAAAGTCGGAAACATTTGAAAAGTTCAAAGAATTTTGAGCTGAAGTTGAGAATCAATTAGGTAGGACTATCAAGTCACTACGATCAGATCGTGGAGGTGAGTACCTTGACCAAGAGTTTGAAGACTTCATGATCGAGCATGGGATAGTTTCCCAACTCACAGCTCCTAGTACACCTTAGCAAAATGGTGTAGCGGAGAGGATAAATAGAACCCTGATGGAAATGGTGAGATCTATGATTAGTTTCTCATAATTAGCGAATTCCTTCTGGGGATATGCGTTACAAACAGCGGCATACATTTTGAATGTAGTGCCATCTAAATCTGTTCCTAAGACTCCCCTAGAGTTGTGGAATGGTCGTAAAGCTAGTTTGCGACATTTCCGCGTATGGGGGTGTTCAGCACACGTGTTGAAAAATAGAAGTGGAAAGCTAGACTCCAAGTCTGTGGTCTGCCTGTTTGTAGGATACTCCAAGGAGACCAGAGGTGGACATTTCTATAGTCCCGAAGATAACAAAGTATTTGTATCGACAAATGCAACGTTTCTTGAGGACAATTATATTAGTGACCATAAACCTCGTTCTAAGATTGTATTGAATGAGTTGGAGCCTGGTGAGACTAGTGTTTCATCAACAAGAGTTGTTGATCCACAAACATCTGAGAGTCAGATGATTCCTGATCAGGATACACTATCACCTAGACGTAGTGGGAGGGTTGTAAGACAACCTGAACGCTATTTAGGTATAGGCGAGGAACAAAATGTTGTCTCTGCTGATAGTGTGGATGATCCATTGACATTTAAGAATGCAATGGAAGATCCTGATAAAGAGGAATGGCTTAAAGCCATGAATCTCGAGATGGAGTCCATGTACTCTAACTCAGTCTGGGATCTTGTAGACTTACCGGATAGGGTAAAACCCATAGGATGTAAGTGGCTCTACAAGAAAAAGAGAGGAGTAGACGGGAAGGTAGAGACCTTCAAAGCAAGGCTAGTGGCTAAGGGTTATACCCAGAAAGAGGAGGTTGATTATGAAGAGACCTTCTCGCCAGTAGCCATGTTTATTTCTATTTGGATTCTCTTATCCGTTACTGCCTATTTCGATTATAAAATTTGGCAAATGGACGTCAAGACTGCATTCTTGAATGGCAATCTTGACGAGATCATCTATATGATGCAACCAGAGGGATTCGTGTCTCCAGATCAAGAGCAAAAGGTTTACGAGTTGCAAAGGTCCTATCTATGGACTTAAGCAAACATCTAGATCTTGGAACATCAGGTTTGATGATGTGATCAAAACCTATGGCTTTGAGCAGAACGTCGATGAGCCTTGTGTCTACAAGCGCATCATTGACAAAAAGGTAGTTTTCTTGGTCCTGTACGTGGACGACATCCTACTCATTGGGAATGATGTGGGAGTGTTATCTGATGTAAAGGGGTGGCTGGCTGGCCAATTCCAAATGAAAGATTTGGGAGAGGCGAGTTATGTTCTAGGGATCCAACTTATAAGGGATCGTAAGAACAAACTCATAGCATTGTCTCAAGCATCATATATCGACAAGATTCTTGTGCGATTTTCGATGCAGAACTCCAAGAAAGGTAATTTACCTTCTAGACATGGGGTTCACTTGTCTAAGGAACAGTGTCCTAAGACACCTCAAGAAGTTGAGGATATGAGACGTGTACCATATGCATCAACAGTAGGTAGTCTCATGTATGCTATGTTATGCACGAGACCGGACATCTGCTATACAGTGGGAGTAGTTAGCAGGTACCAGTCCAACCCATGATTAGATCATTGGGTTGCTGTCAAGACTATTCTCAAGTCAAGTATCTTCGAAGAACGAGAAACTATATGCTAGTGTATTCCGGACAGGATTTGATCCCGTTAGGATACACAGATTCTGATTTTCAGTCAGACAGGGATTCTAGAAAATCCACGTCTGGATCAGTATTCACCCTAGGTGGTGGAGCCATTGTGTGGAGAAGTATAAAGCAATCTTGCATTGCTGACTCCACCATGGAAGCCAAATATGTAGCCGCTTGTGAAGCTGCTAAAGAGGTTGTTTGGCTCCGCAAGTTCTTGAGTGATCTAGAAGTTGTTCCAGATCTGGATAAGCCCATCATACTTTATTGTGATAACAGTGGTGCTGTGGCTAATTCCAAATAACCAAGAAGCCACAAGAGAGGGAAGCATATAGAGAGAAAGTATCATCTCATTAGAGAGAGAGTGCAGAAAGGAGACGTAATCGTCACCAAGATAGTCTCACAAGACAATCATGCTGATCCATTTACGAAGACCTTACCGGCTAAAGTGTTTTCCAGTCACCTAGATGGTCTAGGGTGACGAGACATGCCTTACATGCTTTAGTGCAAGTGGGAGATTATTGGGGTTTATGCCTTAAAGATGTATTTTGTAAATGGATTTATAAAATAAATAAAAAGAAAAGTTCAATTCATTCTTGTTATGTTGTTTATTTTATAACTTGTGCATATATTAACATCCTGGATTGCCGGATGTAATCTCGAACTGTGTATATGAATGTCATATGCGGATGGATACAATAAGAGACATGCAATCTAAAGAGTCCATAGATAGCAAATAAAGCTGGGTACTTTATTTGTGGTTAATCTATAGCTGCGGTCCATTCTGTAATGTACGGTGATTCTATCGTGAATCATTCATATGAGATATGGAAATTAAGGCACCTTGTATGATGTGATCATATAGGACTAGGCCATGATCTATATGAATCTCTCACCAAGATCCATTTACTGATGAGATTCATATATATCAACTAGTGATGGCTATATGTGGGTGATCTTAATCCTGAGTGTCTTATCGACTCCTTCAAGTTAGATCATGGTTTTTGATATACCATGGGTGAGGTCAGATGCAATTCCTGATCAATATACTCCGTATGTTGGGATTGTGGTTTGGCTTGTGGCTAGGAAGGTATGTACACAATAGTGGAATCCACTCCTTCTTGTGAGAAGTAGATGGTAGTTCCCTAAAGGGTTGATTCGGGGCTTGGACAATATGAGCGCTCTCCTAATTCACTGAGGAAATAGGATTTATTGTTCATTAGAGAATCAACGGTACTTAAAGATATATGTAATAAGAGGGGTATAACGGACATTATGACCCAGCTCTAATTATGAACTATTGTGGAGGATCACACCATGTGTAATAGTTATATCGATGGACACCGAGTTGTATCGGTCTTTGTAAAAACGTCTGCAGTTGAGAGAGTGCAGCTTCGGGTTTTTAGTGGAATAACACCGGAGTTAATAATCAAGGAATATTAATTAAAGAGTTTAATTAATAATTCCGAGGATTATTTGAGCTCAAAATACTGTAGGTCCATTAGGTCCCCTTGCTAACCCGATCGATTTAGGTAACAAGGGTCACGGTTAATTAATTGGATTGTCCAATTAATTGTGTTACGAAAGTGACACGTATTTATTTAGGAAATAAATGAATAATGAGATTATTTAATTAATGAATAATGGTGATTAAATAAATTAAATAATAAGATTAGTTAATTTTGTTATTAATCACTAAATGGAGGATGTTAGTTGATATTTGATTTTAAATAGAATAAGATAATATGATTATTTTATTTTATTAAATTAAATATTTGAAATTGAATTTAAAATGTTTAAATTCAAAATAAATATTTAATTATCTTTTAAAATCTAAAGAGATATCAATTAAAGAGTTTTAGTTATAATAATATATATATGATATATATTGATAACAAAAATATAGCACACAAAGGATATACACAAGTGTTTGTTTATGATACAAACTCATATTGTGTATAACACAAAAATGAGAAACTAAGAGAGATAGTGTGCGGGTGATTAAAAGAAATAAAAGAGAAAAACAAAAAAGGGTTTTTATTATTTTATAAAACCTAACCTGATATATATCAAGTGCATGATATATATATATATATATATATATATATATATATATATTGGTAAAACGAGATACCTGGTGGTTTTTGAAGAAGAAGAAAAAATTGCATTAGATAAAATTAGAATATTCGTGAGAAAAATATTGATTCAACGCAAATCAGGTGCACAATATATATATATATATATATATATAACTAGAATTGTTCTAGTTTTATTATTCTCTTGGAAGAAATTGTTTCTTCTTCATTCTCTCTACATCCTCCTAAGTTCCTGAGTACGTGACGGGCCCACACGCAGTTACCAGTCCCGGGATATAGCGAGGAAGATCAGTGGTACATACCAGGAGCATATCGTAAAGTGAAGGAACCTCCAAACGTTGGTAAGGTTCTAAATTTTCTTTTAATATATTGATTACAATTTCCTGTGTTTACATATTGTATGTATTAGTTCCGGAAAAAGAATTGCGATCCTAAGTTCACTGGTCCTAGATCGTTTATGATCTGTAGAAAAAATTTTAAAACTTATTTCCGCTGCGTTACCAGTGAACAGGGTTCCAACATAGAAAACAGTATATATATATAAGTTTTAAAATCCAACAACTATTTTATTGTTCAATGGGTAATTTGTTTTTTTAATGACCAACAACATTTTTTTTCGACTATAAATAATAATTATAAAGTTAAACATTAGATAAAAAAAAATTATTCAATGAGTCATTGGGAGTATTTTTGGAACACATACCCCCTTAATAACCCCCTTACAACAACATTCACCCTTAAATAAAGGGGTCTCCTTTGGAGATGCTTTCACATATCAAAATATTATGCGAATTAATTCTGCACCTGAAATTTCTTTAATATATATATATATATATATATATTGGAAATGGTAAGAAATATCACTTTTTTTTATTTGAATTTTAAGACAATCACTAGTTTAATAATTTAAGTTTAAATGACACTAAATTAAATTATTTCCAAAAAAGCCCTTGTTTACTTTTTTTTAACTATTCTCTTTCCTCAACCTCTAAAAACGAATTCTCTAAGTATTTTTTCAAAAACCTCCATTGATGGATGACCAATGGAGGTCCTTTATCAATGGAGATGAAAGACCTCCAATGGATGTTTCAATGAAGCAGAAGACAAAAAAAAATGAAATTGAAAATGTTTGTCCGAAAAGTCTTGAAAACTAAAAAAAAAAAATCAAGTCTCGAAAAAAGCTTCAGAAATTACCAAATGTCTCGTAAACTATCTGAAAAGTCTCGAAAACTACCTGAAAAATCTTTAAAATTATTTGAAAAGTCTAGGAAATTAGAAAATATGTCTCGGAAATACAAATGAAGTCTCGGAAACACCAAAATAAGGGGTCGTAAATGAGACCAAACATTGAATCGAATCAGAGTTTAAATGCGACAGTAATTTGGGGGATCAAATCCCGCATCTTTAGCCTCACTCAACGATTTTCAACTCCTAAAGAAGGACTCCAAATAATCCTCATTAATATGACCAGATTCTTAGGGATATTGGTGTCTATAAATACGGCCATGAAGGACTAAGAGTGAGGAGGGGAGACTTGTTTCCAGAAACTTTCTTTAAGTTTTCTAAAGTCAGTAAGAGGTTGAGAACCACGACTGAGAGGATTTTAGCCACTTATCGACACACACGATTTCACCATCACCAATCTGTGTAGAGAGAAAAGAGAGAGCGATATTATCATATTGTTATCGAAACAGTTCTTCTTGTAAACAATTTTCTTATCAATAAAATAGTACTCTCCGTATTATTTCCACATATATCATTCTTTCATTGGATTTCTCTTATTCGAGGGTTTATTCCTTACTCTCCTATAAGGGAGATCCCGATACCAAAGGTACCTACCCCGCTGCCACTTACCGGTAGTGGACGAGAGTGTTAATTGGAATTCTACTCACTGAGAGAATTTCCCATTAACAAAAGATATATTTCCAAATTTATCCTAATGATCCAACTAGTGCGTATGATCTAGGAAACCAAAAAACCAAAAACAAAAATGGTTTCCTTAATTATATACACTGGAAACGTGGACAATATGCAAAATAACTTGAACTTATTTTTTGACAATAAATTGAAGTTGAACTTTATGTGCAAAACATGCAAAATTATATTATTTGATGAAATTTTTTGTTTTGTTACCAAAAGAACATGCATGTTAAATTACTTCTTTTAATTGGTATGGATATAAATGTAAACTTACTTATTTTCAGACAATTTTATTTTTAAAATACAAACATGTTGACAATACATTCATATGTGAGAAAAAAAAAACATATCATTAATGTTCAGATTTCAGTCCTTATTTAGTTTTTAGAAAAATTCATGACTATTCAGTGTTCATACAAAAAAAACAAACGACCACTAAGTCTTAGAAATACAAAAAAGCGCAAGGCTTATTTTTGTACGTGTGTTTTAAGGGTATTTTTATCAAATCCACACTTTATGTGCTATTTAAATTTAAGTTATTAAAACAGTGATACTTTACACTTTAAAAAGTGTCATTTAATTTGTGAACTATATATATTTATTTATTCCCCTCATTGACTATATATATTGTACACGTTTATATTTAGGGTTGAGTTGTGAAATAAAACCCTTAATTTTCAAGTTTTTGGTTGGTATAGCATTTAAGTTTCTGGTATTAATTTGTAGCTCACTCAAAGTCTCATCAGTTCGCAGGTTAGTTGGTTTCCCATTGTTGTCAAGTAGTGAATACCAACCCAATTAGGCCAACTTAAATTCTGATACTTGCAAGCCAGATATATTTCTCATAGCTTTATTTATATAAGAAAATGACCCAATTTAAAACATTATCAGGGTTTTGAAAAGAAAAGGTCTTGAATCAGGACCACACTCTAGGTTTACTGACTGCTGATATGGCCAAACATGGACTTGAACAGTTCCCGTTAATGACCCCTAAAGCCAGGTACAAGCAAAGCAAAGCAGCAATGAAATGACTAGTAGTAATGCTACTCCTCTACCTGTACCCAGTAAATTTCAATTTACAACTGTATATTTATTGTTCCATGATAATGCAGAAACTGAGCGGATTGCGCGACAGATTAATATGCTCCAACATGAAAAGCATTAAAGAAGTTCACCTACTGATAGCTCGGATTGCAGAGAGCACAACCCCATCTCTGCAACCGAAATCAATGAGTTAGAAGAAATTAATTATTACAGAGCTGCCACTTAGCTATCAAATTACTTTGAATTCAATGACTACCTGTTAGGTCTTATTCAATTTGTCTGGCCAGTTGAGATATCATCTACACCAGCTGAGATCGTGGAGGTCCTTTGCGTTTTCTTAATATATAATTTATAGGGGATATATTGTTTCATAAGTCACAGTGAAAACATCTTTCTAGGAATGGCAAAATAAGGGTCCTGACCCGACCCGGAACCGTAAAACAAACATGTGGATCGGGCTATACCCGACCCGTCATAGATCCAGATTTTACCGACCCAGATTTTTTTGGGCCATGTTTCCAAATATATTTTGGGCCATAATGTATTTTTGGGAGGTGGGCCATATTTTTTTGGCCTAAATTTTTATTACCCAAATATATTAATCATAAATATCAATATCGATTAAAAAGATAAGTTTCACAATCTAAACCCATTAAAATTCTAATTTTTTACGAGCCATATCTAATTAAAAAATAAACTAAAACATTACATCAACAAACACATCTTTAATAAAAGCAATCAAGTAAAAAATTAAAAACAATCATGTGGATGCTAATGGCTCTTCTTCATCTATTATTTCGGTAGCATATATTTCTTCCTCAGAAATTGCCACCTAATAAAAACAATCAGGTAAAAAAAACAAAATTATTGGCAACCAGTATTATATATAAGTATAACTAAATTTGAAACTAATTGGATACCTCGAAGAGGAGCCTATATCCAATTTTGTGTGCACATCAAGGCCTCCAACGTGTCCGGATGCAATCTTTTACGATGTGGACTCAAAGATCTACCCCCAACACTAAAAGCGGACTCAGAAGCAACCGTAGACACAGAAATGGCCAAAATGTCTTTGACAATCTTAGCCAAAATAGGATATTTCCCTTTGTTACCTTTTCACCATGACAAAATATCAAAGTCGAGAGAGTTATTTTCAACTTGTTCATCCAAATACCTCTCTAACTCTAACTTGTTGATACTACTAACCGCTTGACTCTTATATAATTGAAATTCTTCATCCACCCCAAGAATGTCAAAAGAATGATTGAATGAATTATCATCAATTTGTTCAACTAAGTTGGATCCTAATTCATATTCTTTAAACAAATCCTTTAACAGTTCATGCACTATTTCTCACTGATAAGATGCACTTGAGCCATACATTTTACTAAAATGAAAATCAACACGCAACATCTTATACCTGGGATCCAACACTGCCGCCTATAGCAATCACACCAAGAATCTACGATGCATATCTTTCAACCTCCATTGAGTTCTGCACCAACCATGATTCGTTTGATGCTATGTCTAAGGCTATGTTTGTGATTAATGCGGTTTAAGAAATAATCATTTTTAGCTTTTCTCGAGAAATAATTAGCTTAAAAGGAAAAATAGATTGTTGCTCATTGACTTTGTTGCTCGTAAAAGTATAGCCTCCGCAAATCTTCTTTCTTTGTACACCGAAGAACAGTCTCAATAAGTCTTATTCCTTTACTCATGAAAGTAGAGTCTTTATAAGTCTTCTTTCCTTCGATCCCCTCAAGAATCCAAACTCAAATAGGTTAATAGAAAGAATTAAGTGCTCGTGAATGAATGCATGAACGAATCAAATATTATGTTTGAAGATCAGAAACACACTACTGAGATTAGAACAATGAAGCACAACAAACAAAAGGTAATAGCCTAAACACTCTCAAAAATACTCTCACAATGTGAGCACAAAAACAAAGATCTCTTCAAGCTTTCTTTTTGATTCAAAGCTCTTACTTAACAATGAGACTAAGCTCACTATTTATTGCTAAAATGAATATTTGCATAAATAAGAAACTCTTAAACTTTGAAAAATAATTTTGGAACTTGACAAGATACTCAATGAATGAACTCCACATAGCTCAAACTCCAAACCAACATTCAAACAAACATTTTTAAAAAAAACATCTTAAAATGTAATCTATGATATGTAATGGTGTAAATCTGGGTCTGATCGTGCCAGGCACAATGCATGTGGGGCGTGCCGACCCAAGCACGGCATAAGGGCCATCCTGCACGGCATCGCCTGCTTCGCCACGTGCTTAGGTCCAACGGTCGGCCCACCGTGTCCGTTGCCCTCCTGTTGAACACTTGAACCTCATTTTACCCCTATCTACCATTTTACCCTCATTTCTCTTTCCCTATAAATACCCATTCCATTTCCAAATATTTTACACTTTCCACACTATCTCTAAATTCTTATTCTCTCTCTAGTCTCTACTCTTCTCTCTCTCTCTCTCTCTCTCTCTCTCTTTGTCTAATCTCTAAACAATCTCACACTCTCTAATCTCTAATATAAATATATAATTAATTCAATAATTCTCTATCTCTACTCTCTAATCCCTCAACCAAACATTTCTCTATTCTGATTCTCTAAAGTCTAGGCATTTCTTCTGCAAAGTACAAACTACAAACTACAAAGGTAATTTCCTTTTTATTTAAATTTTATTATTTATGCTTAGTATATTTATTATTAAGTTTTAATGGTTTTATATTAAATATTCATGCTTAGTATTTTTATTCTTAGGTTTTAATGGTTTTATATTTATGCTTAGGTTTTACTTTTATTATTTATGCTTAGTATATTTATTCTTAGGTTTAAATGTTTTATATTAAATATTTATGTTTAGTATATTTTGTTAGAATAGCAGTAAAATTATATATAAACAATATAAACTTGACAAATTTAGATTATCAAACCACACTGAATTTCAGATTTCAAGAAAGACAATGTATAAATATTAAATAGAGATTAGAGAAAATGTACTTGGTCAAAGCATGTTAAATAATGCTTTCTGTAAAGGAAATTCGCTGCCTCAGCACAGTATTTTTGACGATTCTCTTCCAAGATACGATGACCACTAGGCGTTTCTTCTATTGTAGGAAGATTGGCCCTCGAACCACTTTGTTAACTCTTTCAATTGATTGATATAACGGAGAGCAGTTTTGAGAGAATTGAGAATTTTGTTTTTTACATAGAAAATGAGAAAAGAACGTTCTAATTTTTCTATAAAAAAATTATCTTTTTCTGACAAACAATTTTCTTTTTTATAGACAAATAGTGAAGAGTTGTATCTCTTCAAAACAACCAGTTATAAAATTTGAAATAATTAATAAATTAATTAAATATAATTATAAGAAAACTTTTTTATTAAACAATACATGAATATTTATAACAATCCCCCACTTTATTTAAAAAGTTTATAAGTAATCGAAAACTTAAAACATTAGATATCTCAAATCAATCTTATACTATGTTTTCAGTAATAGGTGTCTTGTGGACTTGAACATTTACTTAGAGAATTTAAGCTTTGCATACACAGGTTCGAGGTAAACTAGGTCTTGAACATGAACCCTTAATGTGTACACATTAATTAAATCCACGCATTGTACGAGCTACTACAAGTAAGTTCTAAACGGGTTTGCCCTTCCGGCCATGCGCAGTATCCTGTTTTCATGAGTACTCTAGAAATTAAGCCCTTATCCCATAGGTAGCGGCCCCACTACCATACTCGCATAGGTGAATTCTCCAAGGGTATACTATAGGCAATACCTCAACATGTAGTCCTTGAATTCATTTAGAGAATATAACTCTTCCTAATACAAACAGCCCATAAGCACAACATCATAGGGAGGAATTTAATGTAATCAAAATTAGTGCTCATGTAAGTTACTCAATCAGCTCGTTTCCACATTGAACCTACTTTCTAGGATCTCCAGTTAAATAGGTTGGGTAGCCACCGCCGATAACTAGTTTTCAATGGCCTTTGATGTGTTAAGTCATGTTTATAAAAACAATACTCACAAGTGCACGAATCGTGAAGATACGTACAACGGCAAGTAAGGATCGTTCCCACGAGGAAAAATGATATATTAATTAAAAACTGGTTCTAATTCTTATTAAGCAAAAGTGACCAAGATATTGTTTGAGAATTAATTAGACTAAAGCTAAATTAAATTTAACTAAGAAAGAAATTGAAAAGAATATGGTTTGTGATCAAGAGAGGAAGAACTAGGTAACCGATGCTTACAATATGTAATACTCAATGTTCATCAATTAACTCCATTAACAAGATTCAATCCAAATTAGGGTTCATTCTTATCTTTATTATGGTATTACCGTTATTCCTACTCTGGTTTAACCACGTGCTTTCAACCACTACTCACCCTTTTCCAAGGTGTAAGCAATAGCCAAAAACCCATTATGTGCAAGAATTTGTGAACCAAAATTGTCTCGTATATTCCTATGTCAAGAACAATTATATTTATTCAATTGAAAGGTAATTAAGACTACCTATATTCCTATAGCCCAATCTCAATTAATAAATTATCAAAATCCTACACAAGTTTCAATTAATTTCCATAGATCAATACAAGTCAAGAATAAATCTAAATTTGAATTAATAAATAAAACTATGGAGTTTGAATCATAACACGAGCATTACATAGATTTACATCGATTCCCTAGTATGGATTTAGTTACAAATAGCAAAGATAAAAAGACAAGAGATAGAAAAGATAGAACCCATCTTGGCCTTCAATGAATTCTTCAATTCTTCAATTATGAAATCTTCTTTTGTCTTCCAATCTTTAATGAATATTGATCTTGGTTGTGTAACCAAAAGAATGAATATATATATATATATATATATATATATATATATATGTTGATATCTCTCTTCTCCTTCTTCAAAAAGAATAGGAAGTATTTATATGCTACTCCAAAACTAGGGCTTCAAGATTTCCTCCAAAAACACGGAATACGCACGACTGCTCCCTGCACTGCTTGATGGACACATGCATGGGCAGCGACCTAGACAACAGTGTACCTTCTAAACTTTAGCGCGTTGTGGACCGCGTCTGAGGAATTGCTTGCCGAGAGGTATGGACCGTGATTTACAAAAGAATTGCATACTGGAATGTACTGCTAAATAGACCGCGTCTGATACCATGCATAGAGAGCGACCTATACAACAGTAGTTTGCATATTTGCCCTTTTTCTTCACTTTTAGACTCCTTTCCTTGACAGAATCAATTAATACCTCTTCTAAGGGAATGTGACCTACACATGCTCAACAAACTCATCAAACAACTTAAAATGCGTCAAGAAAAGAGCTGATTACATAGAAAATAGGGATGAAAAACATATATAAACTAAGACCGATCAAATACCCCCAAACCTATCTTTTGCTAGTCCTCGAGCAAAACTAAGAAAAAAAAAATTAAAAACTAATCCTAGTAATATAAATCCTAACTAAGCCATTTTCGTAGGGAACACGGTAGCATTGAGCACATGCTACAAGCCTTTGAACCTCTAGTTGGCCATACTAAGAGGAGTTTTGTCTCCTGAGGGCTTGCATCTACAACAACCACAAACGTATCCTGTAAATACCAGTCATCCAAAATACATTTGAACTGTGCCCATATTGAAATAATGCATGCAAAAACCAATAAGTAAAGACTAAAGTTAAGTCACAAAACTGATTGCATTGCTCAATTTTAATTGAAAAGCCCACACTCAAGATGTTTAAATTTCAAAGTTGCCTTCGCTAAATACCATAGATGTAATTCACCTCGACTATAATTCTCAAAAGAAATCACTCATTAATTCACACGGAACCTAAGCAAATACACTCATCAAGCATATGCGATAGAAGTTATGCACAAGAAATCCTCAAGTCTTTATCGCATATGAATTCATAATTGAAAGAACACTCAAATGTATGCAAAAGATCTCACGAAAAGAATCAATCATTATGAACAAGATAATCACATGATGTACTTATACTTTCATAGCAAGGATAACCAGCATATTAGTTAGACTTTCATTAAGGTTATAATTGTAGGGAAAATGAACTAAAACCGCAGCGGAAGGCGAAAAGTAGATTTTCGTATAGTTTAAAATTTTTCTAAAGATTTGAACCTTAACCCTTTAATTAATTAAACACAAATATACGGTTAGAGTTAAATACCTCTTGTAGCGTGATCCGATTGACTTACGTCGATGGTAATCCGCAAGATCTTCAATCCTAGCACGTACGTGAATCACCTAGGAGCGTGGTCTCCCTTTTTTCTTTGAATTGCTTACCTGAGAATGGATGTATGGAACTTCTGATCCTGATCTTCAATCCCAAAACACCAAGAGCCTAGAAAAATAGTTCATGTCACTTTTGAATTGACAATGGATACGATTGGAACTCGCGTAACCCTAAATCGAAAGTGTGCAAAAAACCTTTTGATGTTAAAGGCTTGCAAGTGCACTATCGAATGAGAACTTATTTTTCTTTTTCTCTCTTAGCTGAAATTCTATGTGTATTGAGTAAGATTTTTATTTTTCAAAGCAAACAAAAATCTCTCTCACTCAAGCTTCTTAGTGGCCCGAAATTTATCACCTTATATTTATAAGGTGACCGAAATTTCTCCTTCTCAAAATAGGGTTGGCCGAATTCTTTGTGTAGGAAATCTAGGGTTGGCCAATTTCCTTACTTGAAAAGGAATTGTGCTTTTCCCTAATTCCTATCAATTTAAGAATCCTAACCCTTATAGGACTAGGGTGACCGAATTCTTTGTGTGGTATGGAGTGTATGTGGACTTAATCCTTACCACATTAGGACTCCTATCACTTAAAAGAATTCTAACCCTAATCCAACACATAGTATTTTATTTACTGATCAGGAAAAGATTTTGATTTAAACTATTAATTAATTAAATAATTAATTAATTTTCATTTAATCAAAACAATAAAATAAAATAATATCTTGGGCTATTTTATTAGCCTTGCCGCCCACACCATATATATATGGCCCTAATATTATTTTTCTTATTTTATTTAATCCATTAGACTTTAAATAAAAGCCCACATGTGAACCAGACTTATTTTTACTAAAAGAAACAAGCCCACATGTCTCCTTTTAATATATTAATATAATAGAGCAGCCCATTAAATAAATAATACACATATTATATTCTTAATATATTAAATGCAATTCTAGATGGACCCATAAATTGGTCCGGTAGAATATATCAAGTGATCCATGCAAGTACGTGTGGATTGTGGATCTTGGCGGGCTATCTAAATTTAAGCTTCAATAGACATAACCTAATCACAATCAACAAATGATTCACTTAGGTCCGATCTATTAATTTTAACTCATTCCACTAAAGAGTTAAAATTGAACTCTTAAATAAAGAAAGAATAAGGAGATGTTCTCATTCATACCCTAGACAATCTTATAGGAGATGGTGTATCCTCGTGAATAATATCAGTAATCGCCAAGAGCTCATAGACCGCCTATAGCTCTCCAAGTTACCATATTTCCTCATATGACCACATTTTGAACTTGGATATTTTGACTTGTCCAGAAGCCATGTCTTCAATAATCATTATTGAAAACTCAACGTTGAGATTTAATATCCAAAACCTCAAAACATCCATATGATGATATTATACTCTCATTTAATAAATGGAGCCACGATGTCCATATCTATAAATGAAGTCCTCTATCGATTAACAAATGAATACCACCAAACTATCGAGGATAGACTATGCTATATAATCGTACTCATTGATAGCTCAAATAATAACACTTGCAACCATAAGTCCATCATTTATCTTAGGATTAAGATCGACTCTCCGATTGTCCTAATAATGAAAAGACTTATATCTAGTGACGGTTCTAGATAAAGTATTTCATTGTGATCCTGTTCAATGCACCCAGTGCACTAGATTCTTTTACTCGAAAACCTTTCGATGATTTTAGACTCATTATAACTCATTTGATCCCACTCAAATGCTAGTAAAAGAATTCTACAACTTTATCAAGATAGAGGTGCCCAACCTTTAACTTAAGTTGTGAACGTTATTCAAGACTAACTAAAGAATTGTGTCTACCTCACACATATTCGGATGTATGAACAATTCTTCATATCTCATAGTCTTTTGACCTTATGATTATTTACCTTGACAAATATAATAATAAATGCTATACGTATTTGTAAGAATCAGAAAACACTTTATTAATATGAAAAGATTGTCAATTACAATATTACACTCTTGCTATTAAGCATAATCCTAACAATAATGGGGCCATTGGGTGAAGGTTAAGAAAGAATGGGAAAATTGGAATTCAAAAACCTAGGACCATACTATGAGAGTCTTCAATTTACCTTACGGCTTCGCACAAATCTTTTGGTCTTCATTGATTTCATTGTAAGTGGAATATTGCCACTTATTTCTATCCAACTCTTCAAAAATCCCATTCTCCTTCTTGCTAAACTCCTCTTGAATTGATACAACTTTTCAATTTAATTGACTTATTGCACTTATTAAATTATTCTCTAATTCTCTCAACACACCATTTATTTTGGTGGCCACTTTCACTTTTTTTTTGAATAATGAATTTTTTACGAATCAGAGAATTTACATATAAATTAATACTTTCATACTTACACATTTGGATTGAATGCAGCTCTTCCTTCAATGGCTTTCGTTCATATTATACACAAAAATTCACTAGCAGAACCATCACATCTTCTTCATATTCTCAAAGCATGATCCCAAGCTATAAGGTATGGCTATAATATAGGCTGCATGGGTTACGGTTAATGTGGTAAAGAAAGAAAAAGGCTTATTCAGTGTTTGGCTTCAAACAAGGCTATGGAGCACACACACAAGGTAGGAAATATTTAAGGCCTTTTAAGTGGTTCAAGCACACATAGTCTAATCATCACTTCCACTGGTTCGTCTTACTCAAGATCAAAATCAACATGTGAAATCTTTTAATGATGAATGTTCTATAATGCTCAATGCATAACCTATAGAGATCAAATCTAATGCTAAGAACCTACTGAGTGTTTAGGAGTAGAAACAAAATAATCCCTCATACTCTGTCATTTATGTACACTTTTAGGTTTAGTGAACTCATAAGGGTAGTCTCCACTATTAATCATGGCTATCCAACTAAGCATCCTATCCACTAACATATCAAGAGCATGTCATAAATTTTGAAAAATGCAATGCACTACTCTAAGTGGCAAAACGTTAGTCTAAACCCAGTGATTGAAGCATATTATTTATGGGGCACAAATCAAAGTATCTCATCATTGTTTTACAAGAAAAACAAGATTCTAATTTTTTTTTAAAATTTTGACTCAAAATACACACCCCCAAACCTAAACTAAGCATTGTCCCCAAGGGTGACAAGTAATAAAAATTGGGGTGAAAAACAAAACATAAACCTGGAAAACTAAGGATAGAAAATAATGGAAAATAGACTAGAAAAATCTCAAGAAATAACAAAAATATCCAACAAGAAAGCAAACAACTAACTCCAAAATTTGAAACAAAAGAAAATAACATCAAAATAAAAACAAAAACAAGAAAAAGTTAAGAAAGATGCATATCCTCTCTATGATCCACCATCCTCGTCTGAAAAATGCAGAACCTTTGTTCTCTGATTTGAATCCAGGTCCTGCTCCTTATCATGATAATGTATCTCAGGGGTTCCATATCCGACATCCAGCTGATAAAATTCAGAACCACCCCCTTTATGAAAATCTGCACCGGAAACAGAAGTCTGAAATGGCACACCACTCCCGCTAGCCATAAAAAATCGGCTAACCATCGAGCGCACCTCTTTTATACTAGCCTGAACACCATCAAAACGCTTATTCATTCGTCCCTCTAATTCTCCTAAGCACGAGTCCATATGGTTCTTCTAAGCCTGCAAGAAAGAATCAAACTAACCAGCATCTGGCTGTGCATGTCCTGGTTGTGCATCCGGAATAGGTACTGTAACATCAATCTGCAGCTACTCTTCCATCTGAGCATCCTTAGCTTCATGAGCTTCTTGAGCCTCCCGTACCTCGCGCGCCATGCGACGACATCTCCTCTCTCTGTATGGTCCAATAGTGGGCAATCCCCGAGCATGTAACAGATTGTTCCAATGAGTAAGACCCATTACACTCGGTGCATGATCCTCCAAACCAGTGTCCACATCAATACCTGCATTCCGAAAAAAAGTTGTAATCAAACAAGGGAACACCATAGAAAGAGTATCATCCGTCCCACTATGACATATATCTCTAAATATCACTCGACCAATATCAATAGAGTGGCCCGATACCAGACGATGCAATAATCTAGCTGGCTCATAAAACAACTCAGTCCGATGTCGAGTTAGCATCAATGAATATGAAATGAAAAAATTCCAGAAGGCTACATCAACCCGAAGATCTCGTTGATACAATTTTACTAGTTGGTTCCATTCTTCTCGTCCATCCATCGGGAGAACGGCAGCTAGTCTTCATCTATATTGATCAATCTCTTCGATCCACTCATTCCCATGGTTGGCATTGAACTGAACATCTGGAGTAGCAAAGTATTGAGTAATAGCGTCTGGAGTAATATAAACAGTAACTCCATGAACAAAAACTGCTCCACCATTGAGAAATCACTCTGGAATCATACTAGCGCAAAACTCAGCCACCACTCTCATATTTGGTCGTGGAGGCCGCTCAACATATCCAGTCCATTCGTGGTTAGTCACCATCCTAGGGACTGGAGTATCTGCCAGACTCGAGACTGTAGGGAAAAATTAACTAAAACCGCAGTGGAAGGCGAAAAGTAGATTTTCGTATAGTTTAAAATTTTTCTAAAGATTTGAACCTTAACCCTTTAATTAATTAAACACAAATATACGGTTAGAGTTAAATACCTCTTGTCGCATGATCCGATTGACTTACATCGATGGTAATCCGCAAGATCTTCAATCCTAGCACGTACGTGAATCACCTAGGAGCGGGGTCCCCCTTTTTTCTTTGAATTGCTTACCTGAGAATGGATGTATGGAACTTCTGATCCTGATCTTCAATCCCAAAAAACCAAGAGCCTAGAAAAGTAGTTCCGGTCACTTTTGAATTGACAATGGATACGATTGGAACTCGCGTAACCCTAAATCGAAAGTGTGCAAAAAACCTTTTGATGTTAAAGGCTTGCAAGTGCACTATCGAATGAGAACTTATTTTTCTTTTTCTCTCTTAGCCGAAATTCTATGTGTATTGAGTAAGATTTTTATTTTTCAAAGCAAACAAAAATCTCTCTCACTCAAGCTTCTTAGTGCCCGAAATTTATCACCTTATATTTATAAGGTGACCGAAATTTCTCCTTCTCAAAATAAGGTTGGCCGAATTCTTTGTGTAGGAAATCTAGGATTGGCCAATTTCCTTACTTGAAAAGGAATTGTGCTTTTCCCTAATTCCTATCAATTTAAGAATCCTAACCCTTATAGGACTAGGGTGGCCAAATTCTTTGTGTGGTATGGAGTGTATGTGGACTTAATCCTTACCACATTAGGACTCCTATCACTTAAAAGAATTCTAACCCTAATCCAACACATAGTATTTTATTTACTGATCAAGAAAAGATTTTGATTTAAACTATTAATTAATTAATTTTCATTTAATCAAAACAGTAAAATAAAATAATATCTTGGGCTATTTTATTAGCCTTGCCGCCCACACCATATATATATGGGCCTAATATTATTTTTCTTATTTTATTTAATCCATTAGACTTTAAATAAAAGCCCACATGTGAACCAGACTTATTCTTACTAAAAGAAACAAGCCCACATGTCTCCTTTTAATATATTAATGTAATAGAGCAGCCCATTAAATAAATAATACACATATTATATTCTTAATATATTAAATGCAATTCTAGATGGACCCATAAATTGGTCCGGTAGAATATATCAAGTGATCCATGCAAGTACGTGTGGATTGTGGATCTTGGCGGGCTATCTAAATTTAAGCTTCAATAGACATAACCTAATCACAATCAACAAATGATTCACTTAGGTCCGATCTATTAATTTTAACTCATTCCACTAAAGAGTTAAAATTGAACTCTTAAATAAAGATAGAATAAGGAGATGTTTCTCATTCATACCCTAGACAATCTTATAGGAGATGGTGTATCCTCGTGAATAATATCAGTAATCGCAAAGAGCTCATAGACCGCCTATAGCTCTCCAAGTTACCATATTTCCTCATATGACCACATTTTGAACTTGGATATTTTGACTTGTCCAGAAGCCATGTCTTCAATAATCATTATTGAAAACTCAACATTGAGATTTAATATCCAATACCTCAAACATCCATATGATGATATTATACTCTCATTTAATAAATGGAGCCACAATGTCCATATCTATAAATGAAGTCCTCTATCGATTAACAAATGAATACCACCAAACTATCGAGGATAGACTATGCTATATAATCGTACTCATTGATAGCTCAAATGATAACACTTGCAACCATAAGTCCATCATTTATCTCAGGATTAAGATCGACTCTCCGATTGTCCTAATAATAAAAAGGCTTATATCTAGTGACGGTTCTAGATAAAGTATTTCATTGTGATCCTGTTCAATGCACCCAGTGCACTAGGTTCTTTTACTCAAAAACCTTTCGATGATTTTAGACTCATCATAACTCATTTGATCCCACTCAAATGCTAGTAAAAGAATTCTACAACTTTATCAAGATAGAGGTGCCCAACCTTTAACTTAAGTTGTGAACGTTATTCAAGACTAACTAAAGAATTGTGTCTACCTCACACAAATCCGGATGTATGAACAATTCTTCATATCTCATAGTCTTTTGACCTTATGATTATTTACCTTGATAGATATAATAATAAATGCTATAAGTATTTGTAAGAATCAGAAAACATTTTATTAATATGAAAAGATTGTCAATTACAATATTACACTCTTGCTATTGTGCATAATCCTAACAGAGACATCTATACCCTTTCTCAATGATCCATGGTCTTTCTTTATATTTAGTGGAACGACTTCGGAAATCTTTGTTCTTGGCCAAATGTGGTGTAGTAGCTTGCTTTCCCTTTTCGAAAGCAGTAATCCGAGGTCTTTTGGCTAAGGTTGTTTTCCTCATCTAGTTCAAGAAACAAACAAATAAACAAATTAAACCAAAATTCTGTAGAAAATCCGGTAGCAATTGGACTCGATATTCTTATCTCCACATTCAATTTGTAATGCCACATGAAACCAAATAATCCCAAGCAAAAATAACTTACCAAATATTAAGCAAGCAAAATTTCCAAAGGAAAATTATATTTGTTGAAATTATGGCACCCAATTTAATTAAGCAAAAGAAAACACATAAACTCAAATTTATGTATTCATTGAGCAAATCCAACAAACTTATTTCTCCATACTTATCACATGGAATTCAATCTCAATGAGAAACAAGTTAAATTGTTAATTAATAAACATATTCTTATGAAATAATACAATTAAAACAAAACCCATTGATTATATATATATATAATAAACTCAAAATCCATGGAAATCATGATAAGTCATCTCAAACAACTCATTAGAACTCAATGTAGCACATAGATGACAAGAATTCAAAAGAAAAATCATGAGGTAGAGACATACCTTGACTTTAATGTGAAAATAATGAAGAAAAAAAGAAGAGAAATATGGGGAAGAGAGGAAAAGAGAGGGAAAGAGGCACATCTGCTGTGGGAAAGATGTGTCCCACGCAGCTATGCAGCTCTTAAATAGGGACACAAAATCCTGCCCTACCGCGGTCTGGTCACTTACGTGGTCCGCGGTCTAAGACGCGGTAATGCCTAAAATTGCCTTCTTGAACCTGCAAAATGCACCAGTTTCATTTAATGTGCTGCGGCCTGGGCAGCTGCTTATGGAGCGGTTCATAAAGCGGTACATTCCAATGCTGTCACTGCTATGAAGATCGCAGCGCGGACAGATTGCTTGTGGCGGGGCACAACCAACGGTAAAAATTAGAATGTTCATGCTCGCCAGACAACTGTGTAGGCAGTTGCATACAGAGCGGTACAAGATGCGATAAACTTCAATTGATGCATGCTACTTATACCGCGGTCCATGCCTTCTGCCTTGAGAACGGTATTGGAAGCGGTGGACACCAGAATGTTATATTTCCTTCCTTCAGACCTGTTTTACTCAACTCAAACAAATACACATTAAATGCATCTATCTTATATAAAAATTATACTTCAAGACACCCCAAACCCGAATTCAACATTGTCTCTCAATAAAATTCAAGACAAATAATATGACAATGTTCAATTCTAGCGAAGAAGTACTCAAGACACACACTACTTTATGACCAAAAATAAAAATAAAATGAAAAGAATACTACCTGGGTGGGTTGACTCCCACCAAGCGCTTTATTTAACGTCTAAGTGAGACGTATGAGGGCACTACCGCTCTTTGAGCTCGATCCACTTGACTTTTGATTCATGAAAAACTTCCCCAAATAGAGCTTCAATCTATGCCCATTCACCTTGAATGTTTCCCCATTCCTTGGATTCTCAAGTTCTACAGCATCGTGTGGAAAAACTTGTTTCACTGTATATGGCTCAGTCCATTTTGATTTCAGTTTCCCTGGAAATAATTTCAAACATGATTGGTAAAGCAAAACCAGCATTCTTGGATGAAACTCTTTCCAACGGATTTTGTTGTCATGCAACCTCTTTGTTCTTTCCTTGTATATCTTCGCATTCTCATAAGCATTATTTCGAAGCTCCTTAAGCTCACTCATTTGTAAACTTCTTTCTTCTCCAGCCTTATCCAAATTGAAATTCAACTTCTTCACAGCCCAATAAGCATTGTGTTCCAACTCCACTGGTAGGTGACATGCCTTTCCAAAGACTATCCTGTAAGGACTCATCCCAATCGGAGTTTTATAAGCAGTTTTTTATGCCCACAATGCATCATTAAGCTTGAGTGACCAATCCTTCCGATTTGGTTGCATCTTCTTCTCTAAGATCTGCTTAATCTGTGTGTTACTCACTTCAACCTGTCCCGATGTTTGAGAATGATACGGAGTTGCCATTTTATGTTTGACGCTATACTTTTTCATCAACGTGGCAAAAACCTTGTTACAAAAATGGCTTCCTCCGTCACTTATTATTGCACGAAGAATCCCAAACCTGGTGAAAATGTTCTCTTTGATAAACTTCACCACCACCTGACTATCATTCGTCTTGGTTGTAATTGCTTCAATTCATTTCGAAACATAATCCACAGCAACCAAGATGTAATTGTATCCGTATGAGGATGGGAATGGTCCCATGAATTCAATCCCCCATACGTCGAATATCTTCACAACCTGTTGACTTGATAATGGCATCTCGTCCCTTTTCTAATGTTTCCAGTCCTCTGGCATCTGTCACAAGAAACACAAAAATCGTAAGCATCAAATAGTGAGGTCCAGAAGAAACCTGATTGAAGAACTTTCAGAGTAGTCTTTTTAGCACTAAAGTGCCCCCCACAATGAAGATTGTGGCAAAATCTCAACACATCTTGATGCTCTTCTTCAAGGACACACCTCCGAATGATTTGATCGGCACCATATTTGAACAAGTATGGCTCGTCCTAAAAATACTGCCTGGTGATGGAGAGAAATCTTTTCTTTGCTTGTGAACTCAATTCAAGTGGTATGATTCCATTTGCAAGATAATTCACAATGTCTGCATACCACGAATCTTTGTCACCTACGGCCAAAAGCTATTCATCTGGAAAGTTCTCATTGATGGTGTAAGAACCTCATTTCTATGATTGGCTTATTTCATGACAAATCACATTGGGATTATTTGTAATGGGTAGCTTAGGTTTTATTGTGGTTTCTCATCAACAAGCTTCCAAGATCCCATAGTGCTTCAAGAGAGGTAGTTTACTTGTCTTGACTCTTTTGAAGAGATTTTAGCTTGCATGCATTATATTCTTGATTACATGCTATTGAATGATGCATTGTATGCCATTCATCACTCTCCACACTTGCACATTTTTGCATATTAGATTAGTGTGTTGAGTCTGCCCAGAAAAGAGAATTTCTTCTCTTAGCACGGCCTAGACCGCTTGGCAAGACATGCTTGCACCGCGGCATACAGAGCGGTATACCTCAGCAGGGTCATGCTTCCTGTACCGCTTCCTGTACACTTGCACGCAAAGCGACTCAAGTCGCGGTGTTGTCCAGTAGGCCTCTGTTGCCCATACCGCGGCCTGTGCACCATGCATGCACAGCGCCCTGCACCGCGCTGTTGTCCCGACGGTGCACTACTGCATGTACCACGGTCTGGGCACTTACCCGAGCCGCGGTTCAGCATGCGTTATTGACAGGATTTTGTTTCTCAAACCCAAAACGATGCAGTTTTGTCCAGGGTTTCTATATATATGTTCTCTTCTTCCCCAACTCGTGAGAGAGCTTCATGAACCCATTTTTATTAGAGAGAACAACCCTTAGAGAGAGAAAGCTTCAAGCTTTGTTCCTTGACTCTCCAAACCCAAAACCCATCACCTTCATGCATTTCTAAGCATCTTTAAGGCATGGGTCTTCATCATTAGTTGACTTGGTAAGTTGAACAAAAACCCCATATTTATCATTTGTTCATACTTTCCAAGATTGTGTTTTTATTGCATTTATTAGTTGATTTAATGCTAGGACTCTATTTAATGCATATATTTATGAGTTCCTTTGTATGATTGGGTTTGTATTGTGATAGCTTGCATTTAGGACATATTTGCCCTCTAGCTAATTAGGACTCATTGATTGCATTTGTTAATTGCATTTATTGTGCTTGCCATGATTAATGACAACATATGTTGATATGGATTTGTTTGATGACTAGAGTTTAGACTTGCACATCTATATCTAGTTAGGTCTTTATGAGCATTCATATAGACATTGATATCTAGGATTTGTACTTAGTGTCATCTTAAATCCCTAGATAAGCATTTAGTGTTGCCTAGCATTATTTGTATTTTGAGTATTCATATATTCACTTTGGTTGTTAATCTCTTCTTGAGAGTTAAGTCTTGTGACTACAAAGTATAGTGAACAAGCAAGTGAAGTCTTGCAACCAAGGTGTGGTTGGCAAGCAAAGTGATCAAGGATTCACTATAAAGGCCCGTTGGGTAGTAGTGGTGGGTTAGTGACCGAGAATGGTGTGACTAGAGGTCAACCTAGGTTGTAAACATCATTACAATAGTGGATTTGAGGATCGTGTGTGGCTAGAAGGATAGCCCGTGGTTTCTCCCTTGTTGAAGGGTTTCCACGTAAAAATCAAGTGTTATTTATATTCCGCACTTTTACTTGATTTTGTATGTTTGTTTATGTTGGGTTATATTATTAATATTGACTAATCAAAAAATTGGTAATAATCGATTAACAACCCATTCACCCCTCCCTCTAGGTTGTTAGACACACGCTTAGAGTGTATTTTCAATTGGTATCAGAGCAGGTTCCTAGACATACTTAGGTGATCCTTGCTCTTGATTGTGTGTGTCTTGCATTTGTGTGCATTTTGTTGGCTGCATTCATTTGCATTCATATTACCCAAACACTATGAGTGACTTTGGGATGAGTAATGAGGGAGCATCGAGCATACGACCTCCTTTGCTCAAGGGTGACAATTATGCCTCATGGAAAGGAAAGATGGAGTCCTATATTTGCCAAATAAGTGATCGAGCTTGGATGGCAATTGAAGATGGCTACACTCCTCCAACAATGACCACCGAAGATGGAAGTGAAGTCTCCAAGCCTAAGTCTCAATGGAGCACACAAGAATTTGAAGCTTCAAAGTGGAACAACAAAGGAATGCATGCTTTGTTTTGTGCAGTGGATGAGAGCCAATACAAACTCATCCAAATCACCAAAAATGCACATGAAGCCTGGAAGATTCTAGACACGGCGCATGAGGGAACCGAAGTGGTTAAGGATTCCAAGCTCCAAGTTCTTCAAGCACAATTTGAGACGATCAAGATGGAAGAGCATGAGTGCTTTAATGACTTCCAAGTGAAGTTGATGGACATTGTGAATCAAAGCCATCAACTAGGTGACCTGTATTCGGATAGGAGGATCAAGCAAAAGATCATGAGGTCACTTCCCGCTAGATTCGAATCCCAAGTGACGGCTCTTGAAGAAAATAAGGACTTCAAGACTATGAAGCCAAGTGAAGTGATTGTAAGGCTACTTGCCTATAAGTCTAGACGGGGTCCTACCTCCACACCCCCCAAGAAGCAAAAAGGGTTAGTCTTGAAAACCTCTAAGATTGGGAAGGGGGATGATGACTCGGATGAAGACATGGCTCTAATGGTGAAGAGATTCAAGAAATTCTTGAAGCTACAAAAGAGTGGCCATGGCTCTAAGGGAAATGACTTCAAGAAGAAAACCCACTTCAAGAAGATTGAGCCAAGTCAAGAGAAGCCTTCAAGAAAGGGGATTCAATGCTTTGAATGTGAAGGATTCGGGCATATCTCTAAGTATTGTACTAACTTGAAGGACAAGAGAAGAGGAAAAGGGATGGCTATCTTATCAAGTGATAGTGAGAGTGTAGAAGATTCCTCGGATGATGAAGAATTTGCCATTAACTACACGGCCTTTGGAACCTCCTATGTGGAAGTAGAAGAAGGCAAGAGTGCCTTGTCTTGTGACCAAGGCGAAAGTCTTGATGAGGAAGTTGACTCATTTGATGAGAGGCAAAGTGAAAAAGCTTCTCATTCTCTAGTACAGGAAGTGACTCTAGTGATGAGAAGTCTTCTCCTCACTCTAGAGGAATTTGTGAGGGCATGGACCTTGAAGGCTTCATCAAACACTTTGAAGACTCTAGGTTGAAAAAGAAAAGGGAGATTCAAAAATTAAAGGAGGAGAATCTCAAGCTTTCAACCAAGGTAACTCACTTGAATGAAGAAGTGAGGAGAGTCAACGAAAGTGAAGACAAGTTGAAGAGGGAACTTGATGAAGCAAGGATGTCTCTTGCTAAATTGACTTCGGGATCGGAGAAACTTAACAAGATGTTAAGCATTGGCAAGGTGCCAAATGACAAGTGTGGGCTTGGTTTCATTGATGATGAGTGCACTCCATTCCTGGGCAAGACTACATTTGTGAAGGAGATCTCTCCTAAATGTCCGCCTCCATCACCCAAGAAATGTATTATTGTGGGTGAGTCTTCCAAGAGTGCATCCTTGAAGATGCTTCCGAGGAAACAAGTTTCACCTCAACCCTTGAGGATGCCTCAACCCTTGAGGATGCCTCAACCTCAAGCTCAAGGCAAAAGCAAAGGTTCACCTCCTCAACATTCTAGGAGGAAGATTGATCTTGGAGAGTCATCCAAATGTGTCCAAGTGAAGATGCCAACAAGAATGGAGCTCAAGCTCAACAACCAAGAGCCTTGCGTTCAAGCTTTCCTCAACCAAGAAGGCAAGCCAAGCAACCTCAACCCTTGAGGCAAGTACATCAAGTTGTTCATGCTCAACCACAAAGGCACCAACATCCGGCTAATGTTCCAAGAAAAAGCCAACATGTGCAACATCAAATGCAAACTCATCAACATGGCCATGCCTCATTGAGAGCTAAATTCAATGGTATGATTTCTTCTTTTATACCTACTTGTCATTATTGTGGTATGATTGGTCACATTAGACCAAATTGTTTTAACTACATTAAATTATGTAGAATTGAGAGCATGAAAGAAAAGAGAACGAACCTTAGGGCTAAATTGAATGATCTTAGGAAATCTAGTGAATTGAATACTTTGACCACTGAAAATGATGTAGTGGAACCTAGGTTGGATAAGGAAAATGTGCATCCATTCCATTGTGCTAAAATATCACCAATAAATACTATTGAGTCAAATGGACTTAGTATGTCTATAGGAACTTGCCCCTCGTCCTGATACAGTGGTGATTGACCCCTTATGGGGAACTCAAGCAAAGAGAGCAACCTTGCATTTTTTAAATGTGCAAAAATTTGATATACTTTATGCTTCTTTATTAATTGCTTGAGATACTAGGTTGTACATATATGCTTATATGATATTTTTATTCAATAAGTGTGTAACCTTGCTTTGTTTGCAATCCATGTCACATTTATGTTCAAACATGCATTTTTGGACTAGGAGATTTGATTGGGAAAGTATACTTGAATGACCTATAATTTATCTCCATGACATGTGAACTTGTTTATGACATGCTCAAAATGATATGCATGAAATATGTTTTGATTGCTTTAATGCAAATGTGTGTGAATGCAAATGAGAAGACTTATCAATAAGGATCTTGTATCCATCTAATCAATAAGGATTTTATATCCAAATTAGTCTTCTCTCTCTTCTTAATTGTTAATCAAGACTACTATCATACGGATAATTATCCGGAAAAATCTAAAGGGATCTCTTGATCCAATGTCTTGATTTGCTTTTAAGGATTGATATAGTTTTGTGTGCGTCGAAAATTTATTTTCAAAATACTATATCATGTTTGCTTATGAAAAAAGGGTACAAATTGGTTTGAATTCTTATGGAAACCCTTTTGATGTTTGCTTTGCCAAATACCATTGTTTTTGAACCTTGATGTTATATGTCTTGCATGCAAAGCAACACCGTCACACATTCTCTCTAAAATAAAACTCCTTGAATCTCTCTTACTTAATTGAGTTGCATAAAGTTTATGTATATGATTATGCAACCATCTTTTGTGCAAATATCTCTCTTTGCTAAAGCAACCAGATAGGGGGAGCTCCTTTGCCTATCTCATGACAAAAAGGGGGAGAAGTCTTGAGAAATATAGGGGGAGCATGAGGATGCATTTTTATGCTTTGGGGAGAGAGTCTTAGAGAGAGAGAGTAACCTTTTAGAGGGAGCATTGCACATGCATTTCTTTATATTGCTTTATTGAGTGCAATTGCTTTTTATATTGGTTCACCTCACATGCACTTGTTCTTGGAAAGTGCTTTCTTGCTATTGTGTGTAGGTATGATGATCTACGAAGAGATTGATCACCTTGAAGACTTAGATCTTAGGTTTCTCTTTTTGTAACGTAGAATATACCTTGTTGACCAATAGCTTTATTTCTGTTTTGTGAGGATTATTTTGTGAGTGGTGATTTTATCATGAAATAGCCAAAGGGGGAGATTGTAAGAACCTCATTTCTATGAGTGGCTTATTTCATGACAAATCACATTGGGATTATTTGTAATGGGTAGCTTAGGTTTTATTGTGGTTCTTCATCAACAAGCTTCCAAGATCCCATAGTGCTTTGAGAGAGGTAGTTTACTTGTCTTGACTCTTTTGAAGAGATTTTAGTTGCACACACTCACTTGCATGCATTATATTCTTGATTACATGCTATTGAATGATGCATTGTATGCCATTCATCACTCTCCACACTTGCACATTTTTGCATATTAGATTAGTGTGTTGAGTCTGCCCAGAAAAGAGAATTTCTTCTCTTAGCGCGGCCTAGACCGCTTGGCAAGACATGCTTGCACCGCGGCATACAGAGCAGTATACCTCAGCAGGGTCATGCTTCCTGTACCGCTTCCTGTACACTTGCACACAAAGCGACCCAAGTCGCGGTGTTGTCTAGTAGGCCTCTGTTGCCCATACCGCGGCCTGTGCACCATGCATGCACAGCGCTCTGCACCGCGCTGTTGTCCAGACGGTGCACTGCTGCATGTACCTGCGGTCTGGGCACTTACCCGAGCCGTGGTCCAGCAAGCGGTATTGACCGGATTTTGTTTCTCAAACCCAAAACGACGAAGTTTTGTCTAGGGTTTCTATATATATGTTCTCTTCTTCCCCAACTCGTGAGAGAGCTTCATGAACCCATTTTTATTAGAGAGAACAACCCTTAGAGAGAGAAAGCTTCAAGCTTTGTTCCTTGACTCTCCAAACCCAAAACCCATCACCTTCATGCATTTCTAAGCATCTTTAAGGCATGGGTCTTCATCATTAGTTGACTTGGTAAGTTGAACAAAAACCCCATATTTATCATTTGTTCATACTTTCCAAGATTGTGTTTTTATTGCATTTATTAGTTGATTTAATGCTAGGACTCTATTTAATGCATATATTTATGAGTTCCTTTGTATGATTGGGTTTGTATTGTGATAGCTTGCATTTAGGACATATTTGCCCTCTAGCTAATTAGGACTCATTGATTGCATTTGTTAATTGCATTTATTGTGCTTGCCATGATTAATGACAACATATGTTGATATGGATTTGTTTGATGACTAGAGTTTAGACTTGCACATCTATATCTAGTTAGGTCTTTATGAGCATTCATATAGACATTGATATCTAGGATTTGTACTTAGTGTCATCTTAAATCCCTAGATAAGCATTTAGTGTTGCCTAGCATTATTTGTATTTTGAGTATTCATATATTCACTTTGGTTGTTAATCTCTTCTTGAGAGTTAAGTCTTGTGACTACAAAGTATAGTGAACAAGCAAGTGAAGTCTTGCAACCAAGGTGTGGTTGGCAAGCAAAGTGATCAAGGATTCACTATAAAGGCCCGTTGGGTAGTAGTGGTGGGTTAGTGACCGAGAATGGTGTGACTAGAGGTCAACCTAGGTTGTAAACATCATTACAATAGTGGATTTGAGGATCGTGTGTGGCTAGAAGGATAGCCCGTGGTTTCTCCCTTGTTGAAGGGTTTCCACGTAAAAATCAAGTGTTATTTATATTCCGCACTTTTACTTGATTTTGTATGTTTGTTTATGTTGGGTTATATTATTAATATTGACTAATCGAAAATTGGTAATAATCGATTAACAACCCATTCACCCCTCCCTCTAGGTTGTTAGACACACGCTTAGAGTGTATTTTCAGATGGGTAAGTTCTCAGTATGCTCTTCCATTCTATCATCATCTACCAATCGAGATAGATGATCTGCCACCACATTCTCGTTGCCTTTTTTATTCCCTGATTTCCAAATCAAATTCTTGCAACAAAAGGATCCACCAGAGTAATCTCGATTTCGCTTCCTTCTTGGTTAGCAAATATTTTAGCGCAACATGATCAGAATAAACAATGACCTTTGATCCTATGAAGTATGATCGAAATTTTTCTAAGGCACTAACAACAGCAAGCAATTATTTTTCTGTGGTGAAGTAATTTAATTGTGCATCATTCAAAGTACGACTAGTTTAGTAAATAAGATGTGGCAATTAATCTACCCGCTGTCAAAAAACAACGCCTACAGTATAGTCAAATGCATCACACATTAATTCAAAAGGAAGAGACCAATCATGAGGCATGATTATAGGAGTAGATGTCAATTTACATTTCAAAGATTCAAAAGCATGCAAGCAATCATCATCAAATACAAATGTGGTAACCTAGGTCAAGAGATTACATATGGGACGACTAATTTTTGAAAAATCTTTTATAAAACGCCTATAAAAACCTGCATTACCAAGAAAACTCGTCACACCCTTCACCGAAGTGGGAGGTGTGTAAGTGCCTCACTTTATGATTGGCTTATTTCATTGACAAAATCACAATTGGGGTTAATCATTGTAAAAGGGTAGATTAGGAATTGAAGATCTTCCATTGGACTCCAAGTGCTTCAAGGAAGGAAGATTACTTGACTCTACTTTTACTTGAAGGGATATAGTTGTACACATTCACTTGCATGCATTATATTCTTGTATACATGTAATTTGATGATGCATTGTATGCCATTTATCATACTCCACACTTGCACATATTGCACATTACTTAGTGTGTTGAGTCTGCCTGGAAAAGAGAGTTTTTTCTCTTACCGCGGCCTAGACCAGTTGGCAAGCGCTGCTTGCACCACGGCATACAGAGGGGTAAACATCAGTTGGCCCATGCTGCCTTGACCGTGTCATGTACACATGTACGCCCAGCGGTCCCTGACGCGGTAAACATCAGTAGGCCCCTACTGCCTTGACCGCGGCATGTGCACTGCACACACAGCGGTCCCAACCTCGATGTTTTCCAATAGGCACACTGCTGCATGTACCGCAGTCTGGACAACTTGCCCGAGCCGCGGTACGGACAGTGGTAATGACAGGATTCTGTTACTGTTTTTCAAAACGGTGTCATTTCGTCTAGGGCTTCATATATATATGCCCTTTCCTCCTCCTTGCCTCTTTAGAGCTTTAGAATCCATTCTCTTTCATTCCTTTTAGAGCTCAAGAGTGTCTTATAAGAAAAGATAGCAAGAAACCATTTTTATTGTCCAAAACCCAATCACCCATCATTCATTCATGGTTCTATCATCATCTAGTTTCATCTAGGATATTTCTAAGCATGGGCATTTATCTACATAGCTTACTTGGTAAGTAGAACACCACTCTCATACATCTTTGTGTTCTTGCTTAACAAGAAATCTCTTTTATGTTTCCTTTACATCTAGATTATAATTTTTCATTATAAAAAGAGATTTTTGTTGATGTTTGGGTTGTTGTATTGTGATTGCTATTGCATCTAGGAATGCTTTGATTTCATATAGCTAGGTTATATGTGTGTCATATAGCAACATGATATCTAGGATTGTTTGAAGCATTCATACATGACTAGATAAGCATTAAATGTGTTGACCTTGCATTTTGTGCATTTAGAATATCATCATATTCACTTTAGGTTTCATATCTCTACATTTAATAGTTAAGTCTTGTATTTGCCTTTGGTAGTATACAAGCAAGAGCCTAAAATCACTATTAAAGGCCTGCGGGTAGCAAGGACGGATCAGTAACCGATTAGGTGTGATGTGGTCAACCTAGGTTGTAATCGTTTATGTAAATAGTGGATTTGAGGGTTCGATTGGCGATCAGGCCCGTGAGTTTTTACCCAGTTGGAGGGTTTCTCACGTAAATCATATCATTGTATCTTTTTGTTTATTCCGCATTTTTATTATGGCAATGATTGATTGTGTTAGAGATTAGGGGTTGTGTAGTTTAATTTTGATTAATAAAAAAGATGGCATTTAATTTTAACTAAAACCTATTCACCCCCCCTCTAGGTTAGTTTTATCACTCTTAGTGTATTTTCAATTGGTATTGGAGCGGGTTCCTTAACATAATTAGGAAATCCTTTGCTCTCTAGGAGTATTTTGCATTAGAATGCTTTTTGGTTAGTGTGTCTTGCTTGTTTTCCTTTTCTTTTTGTTTGATTGATTGCATTCATCTCATTCACCCTGAAACACCATGAGTGGAAACGCATATGAGCAAGAGGGAGCATTGAGTTCAAGACCTCCACTTCTGACGGGGTTTAATTACTCATCATGGAAAGGAAAAATGGAATCCTACCTATGCCAAATTGACGATCCAGTTTGGATGGTGATTGAGGATGGTTACATATCACCTACCAAGACTCTCGAAGATGAAAGCATCGTTCCTAAGCCTAAATCGGAATGGGATACTAAAGACTTTGAAGCCTCTAAATGGAACAACAAGGCCATGCATGCAATCTTGTGTGCGGTGGATGAGAATCAACACAAGCTAATCCAAACCACAAGGAATGCACATGAAGTATGGACAATATTGGAGATGGCACATGAAGGAGACCGATGTAGTAAAAGACTCCAAACTACAAGTTCTTCAAACTCAATTTGAGTACTTGAAGATGGAAGATCACGAGTGCTTCAATGACTTCCAAGTGAAGCTAATAGATATCGTCAACCAAAGTCATCAATTAGGCGATCCATATACGGATAAAAGGATAAACCAAAAAATTATGAGGTCTCTCTCGGAGAGATTTGATGCAAAGGTGACCGCTATTGAGGAGAATAACGAATATAAGAAGATGAAGCCAAGTGAGATAATTGGCAAGTTGATGGCTTTTGAGTCAAGAAGAGCCCCTACTTCAACAACACCTCAAAAGAAGCAAAATCGCATTGCATTGAAGTCCTCCAAGGAAGAAAGGGAGGAAGAAGATTCAGATGAAGAAATGGCTCTTATGGTGAAGAGGTTCAAGAAATTCATGAAGTTTTAGAAGAAGGAGATGGGCTCTAAGGGAAAATTTGTGAAGAAGAAGACTTCTTTTAAAAAGGTGGAGAAAAGTGAAGAGAAGGACTCCAAGAAGAGTATTCAATGCTATGAGTGTAGTGGGTATGGTCACATTGCCCCCGAATATGCCAACTTAAAGAAGAAGAAGAAAGGAAAGGCGATGGCGACTACTTGGAGTGATAATGAAGACTTATATGAGGAAGAAAAGTCTTCGGATGATGAGGACCAAGTTGCAAACTTCATTGCCTTCTCATTATCTCACAATAGCAAGGAAGTTATGAGTGACCAAGAAGAGGAGAATGACAAACTAGAAGAAGAAGAATATGACTCAAGTAATGAGAGTACTTCATCCGAGTCCAAGCATGAATTTGATAAGGAGATGGACTATGAAGACTTCATGGAATACTTTAAAAGTTTTAGAGCTAAGAAGAAAAAAGAGATTCAAGAGTAGAAAAGAAAGAACCTTGAATTGACCTCCAAGATGATTCACTTGAGTGAAGAAGTGAAAAGAACAAGAGAAAGGGAAGAAAGCTTGAAGTTGGAACTTTTTGTTGTCAAGAAAAATGAAGAATGCTCAAGGAAAGAGCTTGAAGAGGTAAATAGAGTAATTGCCAAGATGACCTCCGGAACCGAGAAGCTTGACAAGATGCTATCAATTGGAAAGAGCCCTAGTGATAGGATGGGTTTGGTACGAGGAAGATGTGAGTACTACCTTTTTGAATTGCGTAATAGCATGATTACATTATTTGATTGTATTGGTTTATTTTGTTAAGGCTATTGCAAATTTTTTTTTTGTTGTTTATGGTTATTGAATGCACCTCTCACAAACTTGATCTTGGAAAGTATCCTTGTTTGTTTTGTTGATTGTGTGTAGGTTGGATGGTTTTACAAGCTTTGGATTGACTTGAAGATGTTCAAGACTGTAGGCCTTATTGTAATGTAGAAACTTTTGTTGATCAATCTTTTGTTTTTGTTAGGTTGCTTTGTGAGTGGTGGTTTTGTCACGAAATAGCCAAAGGGGGAGATTGTAAGTGCCTCACTTTTTGATTAGCTTATTTCATTGACAAAATCACAATTGGGGTAAATCATTGTAAAAGGGTAGATTAGGAATTGAAGATCTCCCATTGGACTCCAAGTGCTTCAAGGAAGGTAGATTACTTGACTCTACTTTTACTTGAATGGATATAGTTGCACACACTCACTTGCATGCATTATATTCTTGTTTACATGTAATTGGATGATGCATTGTATGCCATTTATCATACTCCACACTTGCACATATTGCACATTACTTAGTGTGTTGAGTCTGCCTGGAAAAAGAGTTTCTTCTCTTACCGCAGCCTAGACCGCTTGGCAAGCGCTGCTTGCACAGCCGCATACAGAGCGGTAAATATCAGTTGGACCATGCTGCCTTGACCGCGTCCTGTACACATGTACGCCCAGCGGTCCATGACGCGGTAAACATCAGTAGGCCCCTGCTGCCTTGACCGCGGCATGTGCAGTGCACGCATAGCGGTCCCAACCGCGATGTTGTTCAGTAGGCACACTGCAGCGTGTACCGCGGTCTGGACAACTTGCCCGAGCCGCGGTACGCACAGCGGTAATGTTGGGATTCTGTTACTATTTTTAAAAACGGTGTCATTTCGTCTAGGGCTTCATATATATATGCCCTTTCCTCTTCCTTGCCTCTTTAGAGCTTCAGAATCCATTCTCTTTCATTCCTTTTAGAGCTCAAGAGTGTCTTGCAAGAAAAGATAGCAAGAAACCATTTTTATTGTCCAAAACACAATCACCCATCATTCATTCATGGTTCTATCATCATCTAGTTTCATCTAGGATGTTTCTAAGCATGGGTCTTCATCAACATAGCTTACTTGGTAAGTAGAACATCACTCTCATCCATCTTTGTGTTCTTGCTTAACAAGAAATCTCTTTTATGTTTCCTTTGCATCTAGATTATAATTTTTCATTATAAATAGAGATTTTTGTTGATGTTTGGGTTGTTGTATTGTGATAGCTATTGCATCTAGGAATGCTTTGATTTCATATAGCTAGGTTATATGTGTGTCATATAGCAATATGATATCTATGATTGTTTGAAGCATTCATACATGACTAGATAAGCATTAAATGTGTTGACCTTGCATTTTGTGCATTTAGAATATCATCATATTCACTTTAGGTTTCATATCTCTTCATTTAATAGTTAAATCTTGTATTTGCCTTTGGTAGTATACAAGCAAGAGCCTAAAATCACTATTAAAGGCCTGCGGGTAGCAAGGACGGATCAGTAACCGATTAGGTGTGATGTGGTCAACCTAGGTTGTAATCGTTTCAGCAAATAGTGGATTTGAGGGTTCGATTGGCGATTAGGCCCGTGAGTTTTTACCCAGTTAGAGGGTTTCTCACGTAAATCATATCATTGTGTCTTTTTGTTTATTACGCATTTTTATTATGGCAATGATTGATTGTGTTAGAGATTAGGGGTTGTGTAGTTTAATTTTGATTAATAAAAAAGATGGCATTTAATTTTAACTAAAACCTATTCACCCCCCCCCCCCCCCTCTAGGTTAGTTTTATCACTCTTAGTGTATTTTCAATTGGTATTAGAGCGGGTTCCTTGACATAATTAGGAGATCCTTTGCTCTCTAGGAGTGTTTTGCATTAGATTGCTTTTTGGTTACTGTGTCTTGCTTGTTTTCCTTTTCTTTTTGTTTGATTGATTGCATTCATCTCATTCACCCTGAAACACCATGAGTGGAAACGCATATGAGCGAGAGGGAGCATCGAGTTCAAGACCTCCACTTCTGACGGGGTTTAATTACTCATCATGGAAATGAAAAATGGAATCCGACCTATGCCAAATTGACGATCGAGTTTGGATGGTGATTGAAGATGGTTACACATAACCTACCAAGACTCTCGAAGATGAAAGCATCATGCCCAAGCCTAAATTGGAATGGGATACTAAAGACTTCGAAGCCTCTAAATGGAACAACAAGGCCATGCATGCAATCTTGTGTGCGGTGGATGAGAATCAACACAAGCTAATCCAAACCACAAGGAATGCACATGAAGCATGGACAATATTGGAGATGGCACATTAAGGAACCGATGTAGTAAAAGACTCCAAACTACAAGTTCTTCAAACTCAATTGGAGTCCTTGAAGATGGAAGATCACGAGTGCTTCAATGACTTCCAAGTGAAGCTAATGGATATCGTCAACCAAAGTCATCAATTAGGCGATCCATAAACAGATAAAAGGATAAACCAAAAAATTATGAGGTCTCTCTTGGAGAGATTTGATGCAAAGGTGACCGCTATTGAGGCGAATAGCGAATATAAGAAGATGAAGCCAAGTGAGATAATTGGCAAGTTGATGGCTTTTGAGTCAAGAAGATCCCATACTTCAACAACACCTCAAAAGAAGCAAAATCGCATTGCAATGAAGTCCTCCAAGGAAGAAAAGGAGGAAGAAGATTCGGATGAAGAAATGGCTCTCATGGTGAAGAGGTTCAAGCAATTCATGAAGTTTTAGAAGAAAGAGATGGGCTCTAAGGGAAAATTTGTGAATAAGAAGACTTCTTTTAAAAAGGTGGATAAAAGTGAAGAGAAGGACTCCAAGAAGAGTATTCAATGCTATGAGTGTAGTGGGTATGGTCACATTGCCCCCGAATGTGCCAACTTAAAGAAGAAGAAGAAAGGAAAGGCGATGGCGGCTACTTGGAGTGATAATGAAGACTTATATGAGGAAGAAAAGTCTTCGGATGATGAGGACCAAGTTGCAAACTTCATTGCCTTCTCATTATCTCACAATAGCAAGGAAGTTATGAGTGACCAAGAAGAGGAGAATGACAAACTAGAAGAAGAAGAAGATGACTCAAGTAATGGGAGTACTTCATCCGAGTCCAAGCATGAATTTGATAAGGAGATGGACTATGAAGACTTCATGGAATACTTTAAAAGTTTTAGAGCTAAGAAGAAAAAAGAGATTCAAGAGTAGAAAAGAAAGAACCTTGAATTGACCTCTAAGATGATTCACTTGAGTGAAGAAGTGAAAAGAACAAGAGAAAGGGAAGAAAGCTTGAAGTTGGAACTTTTTGTTGTCAAGAAAAATGAATAATGCTCAAGGAAAGAGCTTGAAGAGGTAAACAGAGTAATTGCCAAGATGACCTCCGGAACCGAGAAGCTTGACAAGATGCTATCAATTGGAAAGAGCCCTAGTGATAGGATAGGGTTTGGGATACGAGGACGATGTGAGTACTACCTTTTTGAATTGCGTAATAGCATGATTACATTATTTGATTGTATTCGTTTATTTTGTTAAGGCTATTGCAAATATTTTTTTTTGTTGTTTATGGTTATTGAATGCACCTCTCACAAACTTGATCTTGGAAGGTATCCTTGTTTGTTTTGTTGATAGTGTGTAGGTTGGATGGTTCTACAAGCTTTGGATTGACTTGAAGATGTTCAAGACTGTAGGCCTTATTGTAATGTAGAAACTTTTGTTGATCAATCTTTTGTTTTTGTTAGGTTGCTTTGTGAGTGGTGGTTTTGTCACGAAATAGCCAAAGGGGGAGATTGTAAGTGCCTCACTTTTTGATTGGCTTATTTCATTGACAAAATCACAATTGGGGTTAATCATTGTAAAAGGGTAGATTAGGAATTGAAGATCTTCCATTGGACTCCAAGTGCTTCAAGGAAGGTAGATTACTTGACTCTACTTTTACTTGAATGGATATAGTTGCACACACTCACTTGCATGCATTATATTCTTGTTTACATGTAATTGGAATAAAACTTTTATTATTAGTAAGAATGACAAAGTTGTTTGCAAAGGTACATTGGAAAACGGTTTATTCTTTTTGCATAGAAATATCTCTCACTCGTTAAACACAGAAATAATGGAATCTAATCATAAAAGAGTAAAATTATCAAAAGATGAAACCTATCTTTGGCATTTACGCCTAGGTCACATTAACCTTAATAGGATTAAAAGATTGGTATGTGACGGACCTTTAAGTGACTTAAAGGTTGATGATCTACCAACTTGTGAATCTTGTTTGGAAGGTAAAATGACCAAAAGGCCATTCAATACCAAAGGTGCAAGAGCCACTGAATGTTTAGGACTAGTACACACTGATATATCTGGTCCTATGAGCATTCAAGCTAGAGGTGGATATGAGTACTTCATCACCTTCACAGATGATTATTCAAGATTTGGTTACGTGTATATCATGAGACATAAGTTGGATGCATTTGATATGTTCAAAGCATTCAAAGCTGAAGTAGAAAATCAGCTTGAGAAACATATAAAAATCTTGAGATCTGATCGTGGTGGAGAATATCTATCTGGAGAGTTTCGGCAATATCTTATTGATGATGGGATAGTTTCTCAGCTTTCTGCACTAGGTACACCTCAACAAAATGGGGTAGCAGAAAGGAGAAATAGGACTCTTTTAGAGATGGTTAGATCAATATTGAGTTATTCAACACTTCCTATTCCTTTTTGGGGATATGCTCTATAAACAGCAATATATATTCTAAACGTTGTACCATCTAAATCTGTCCCTAAAACCCCACATGAATTGTGGACTGGGCGAAAGCCTAGTTTACAACACATGAGGATATTTGGTTGTCCTGCACATGTGTTGAAAGGAAAGACAGAAAAGATGGAGTACCGTTTGGAAACATGTATATTTGTGGGGTATCCAAAAGAAACTAAAGGATATTATTTCTATAGTCCTTCTGATCTAAAAGTATTTGTTTCAACAAATGCTTCATTTCTAGAAAAGGACTATATGAATAATTTTGTGTCCAAAAGTAGAATTGTCCTGAATGAGATGTCAGGAGATACAATTCCACAAGAGGTTTCACAACCCAGCCCAATTGTAAGTTCCACTCCAACACAAGATCAACAACCTACCATTCCTCGTCGTAGTGGGAGGGTTAGAACATAACCCGAAAGATATATCGGTCTAGGAGAATCTGTTGAGAATCTCCCGGATGACGATGATCCCTACACGTACAAGAAAGCTATGGAGGATGTTGATTGTCGTCATTTGCAAAAGGCAATGCAATCCGAGATTGAATCGATGTTCAATAACAAAGTCTGGTCCCTTGTAGACTTGCCTAAAGGGATAAAACCCATTGGGTGCAAGTGGGTATACAAGAGGAAAAGAGGTATGGTTGGTAAGGTGGAAACCTTTAAAGCTAGACTAGTAGCTAAAGGTTATACACAGAAAGAAGGTATCAATTACGAGGAAACCTTCTCACCTGTGGCCATGCTTAAATCCATTAGGATACTCTTATCCATTGCAGCATCTCTAGACCTAGAGATTTGGCAAATGGACGTCAAGACAGCTTTCCTTAATGGAAGACTTCCATTAAGGAAAGCTGTCTTGACGAGAGCATCTACATGATGCAACCAGAGGGATTCATTGAAAAAGGCCAAGAAGAAAGAGTATGCAAGTTGCAAAAGTCCATATATGGACTAAAGCAAGCATCCAGATCCTGGAACATAAGGTTCGATCTAGCTGTAAAGGGTTTTGGATTTATTCAAAACCCTGACGAACCTTATGTATACAAGAGGATCAAAGGTGACAAGTTGGTTTTCCTCATTCTTTATGTTGATGATATACTACTCATTGGAAACGATGTAGGTATATTGACATCAGTGAAAGAATGGTTAGCAAAACAATTTGATATGAAGGACTTAGGAGAAGCAAGTTATATTCTTGGTATCCAAGTAATACAGGATAGAAAGAATAGAACGATTGCATTATCCCAAGCTTCATACATTGATAAAATTTGTCTAGATTCACCATGCAAGATTCCAAGAAAGGTATGTTACCTTTTAGACATGGAATCAAACTTTCTAAGGGTCAAGCACCTAAGAATGTGCATGAAGAGCAATTCATGAGTAGAGTTCCATATGCCTCGGCAGTTGGAAGTCTCATGTATGCAATGCTCTGTACTAGACCAGATATTTGTTTTGCTGTTGGCATAGTTAGCAGGTTTCAATCGAAACCTGGTCCTGATCATTGGACGACAGTCAAGCATATTTTCAAGTATCTCAAGAGAACTAGAGATTATATGCTTGGATACTCTTGAGGGGATTTAATTCCTGTTGGGTATACAGATTTTGATTTCTAGTCAGATTCTAACTCCAGAAAATCCACATCAGGATCTGTGTTTACCATTGGAGGAGGAGCAGTCATATGGAGGAGTATCAAGCAATCTTGTATTAGTGATTCCACCATGGAAGCTGAGTATGTTGCTGCATGCGAAGCTGCCAAAGAGGCTGTTTGGCTCCGCCAATTCTTGATTGACTTAGAAGTGGTTCCTAGTGCGAATAACCAGATCACCATACACTGTGACAACAGTGGTGCAGTGGCTAATTCGAAAGAACCAAGAAGTCGTAAGAGAGGTAAACACATTGAAAGGAAGTATCACCTTTTGAGGGAAATTGTTCATAGGGGAGACGTGACGATCACCAAAATCGCGTCAGCAGAAAATCTAGCGGATCCTTTCACAAAAGCTCTACCTCAGAAGAGCTTTGATGGACATCTAGAGAACATGGGAATGAGAGATATGACACACTTGCTATAGAGCAAGTGGGAGATTGTTAGGATTATGCTCAATGGCAAGAGTGTAATATTGTAATTGACAATCTTCTCATATTAATAAAGTGAATTCTGATTCTTACAATTACTTATAGAATTTATTATTATAATTGTCAAGGTAAATAATCATAAGGTCAAAAGACTATGAGACATGAAGAATTGTTCATACATCCGGATATGTATGAGGTAGACACAATTCTTTAGTTAGTCTTGAATAACGTTCACAACTTAAGTTAAAGGTTGGGCACCTCTATCTTGTTAAAGTTGTAGAATTCTTTTACTAGCATTTGAGTGGGATCAAATGAATATGATGAGTCTAAAATCATCGAAAGGTTTTCGAGTAAAAGAATCTAGTGCACTAGGTGCATTGAACTGGATCATAATGAAATACTTTATCTAGAACCGTCACTAGATATAAGTTTTTTCATTAAAGAGGACAATCGGAGAGTTTATCTTAATCCTGAGATAAATGATGGACTTATGGTTGCAAGTGTTATCATTAGAGCTATCAATGAGTACGATTATATAGCATAGTCTATCCTTGATAGTTTGGTGGTATACATTTGTTAATCGATAGAGGACTTCATTTATAGATATGGACATCGTGGCTCCATTTATTAAATGAGAGTATAATATCATCATATGGATGTTTTGAGGTATTGGATATTAAATCTCAACGTTGAGTTTTCAATAATGATTTTTGAAAACATGGCTTCTGGACAAGTCAAAGTATCCAAGTTCGAAATGTGGTCATATGAGGAAATATGGTAACTTGGAGAGCTATAGGCGGTCTATGAGCTCTTGGCGATTACTGATATTATTCACGAGGATACACCATCTCCTATAAGATTGTCTAGGATATGAATGAGAAACATCTCATTATTCTATCTTTATTTAAGAGTTCAATTTTAGCTCTTTAGTGGAATGAGTTAAAATTAATAGATTGGACCTAAGTGAATCATTTATTGATTGTGATTAGGTTGTGTCTATTGAAGCTTAAATTTAGATAGCCCGCCAAGATCCCCAATCCACACGTATTTGCATGGATCACTTGATATATTCTATCGGGCCGATTTAAGGGTCCATCTAGAATTGTTTTTAATATATCAAGAATATAATATGTCTATTATTTAATTAATGGGCTGCACTATTATATTAATATATTAAAAGGAGACATGTGGGCTTGTTTCTTTTAGTAAGAATGGGTCTGGTTCACATGTGGGCTTTTATTTAAAGTACAATGGATTAAATGAAATTAGAAAATAATATACAGCCCATTTATATAAGTGGGGCGGCAAGGTGTATATATTAACCTAATATATTATTTTGTTTCATTGTTTTAATTAAATATGAATTAGTTAATTTACTAATTAATTGTCTAATTAATAAACAAATCTTTTTCTGATCAGGTAATATATTTCCTAAAGTTATACTATTGGTAGTAGTATATTAAAAGTAAAAGACTTGTTTGATAAGAAAATAAATAGTTAATTTTATTTATTTAATCAAATAAGAAGTCTTTTTATTTAGTCAATAAAAGAATAAAAATATCTATGAGTTGGATTAGGTTTTGAAGTCTAAAGGTTGATGGAAATTAGGGTGCAACACAAACTCTTTTTGGTATGTGATTTGCGGCAACCCTAGTCCATTTAGAGGAATATTTCGGCAATCCTAAATAGAAGAGGAAGCAAAATTTCGGCCACCTATATAATACCACATATAGAATTCGGTCACTATAGTTGATTGAATGATTCAATTTTTCTTCTTCTTCTCAATTCATAGAAAATGATAATTTTTATTCTACTAAACATAAAAGAGAGAAGAGATTATTCTTTGATAGTACACTGATTGCTTGTTCATCAATAAGCTTGTGTGTACAACATCAAATTAGGTTCACGCGAGTTTCGATCATTAGATTGAGAACTCAAAAGTGACCGGAATAACTTTTGTCTTCTTTTGATTGTTTTGTGACTAACAAAAGAAAAAGAAAACTTTGTTCATCCATTCTCAGGTTTGCAATTCAAAGAAAAAGGGAGACCACGCTCCTAGGTGATTCACGTACGTGTTCGGATTGGAAGATCTCACGGTACAGTTCTCGGGGGGGGGGGGGGGGTACTGTTCTCGGGGGGGGGGGGGGTTACTGTTCACGATCATTGTTCACGCGGTACTGTTCACGATCACTGTTCACAATCGCTGTTCACGAGGGTACTGTTCACGGGCATCGGAAAAGATTTTGCGGATTACCAATCGACGTAAGTCAATCGGATCACGCGTCAAGAGGTATTTAACTCTAACCGTATATATTTGAGTTTAATTAATTAAAAGGTTAAGGTTCAACTTTGAGAAAAATTTTAAAACCATACGAAATCTATTTTTCGTTTCTTCCGCTGCGTTTTATATGGATTTTTCCCTACACCCCTGAGCGAGATGAACGCTCCCTTCACTAGGAGGATTCGGGAAGCAGAGCTCCCCCCAAAATTCAAAATGCCAGCAGATAAGTTCTCTGGAACGGAAGATCCTCTAAGCCACTTAGAGAGCTTCGTTCAACAGATGGAGGTCCAGAACACTACCAGAGCAGCTATGTGCAAAATGTTTCCAACAACCTTGACCGACTGCGCGAAAACCTAGTTTAGGAAACTGCCCGTTGGTAGCGTGGATTCTTTCACGAAATTATCAACAGATTTTTGCTCACAATTCCAAGGAGTCAAACCTCGCCCGAAAGATCCCATACACCTCCAATATGTGATCTAGGAACGGAATGAAACTCTTCGATCGTACGTGGAGTGATTTCACAATGAGGTCATACAAATGGGAGTTTTCACTGAAAAAGAAACCCTCGCCAACTTCAGGCAAAATCTATCGGCAGGAAAGCTTTTCTGTTCCTTCGCCAAGAGACCTCCCGAGACTTACCAGGAGGCCTATGACCGGGCTCTTGATCAGGTCGAGATCGACGAACAACTCAAGGTCAAGATGGAACACGACGACATGAGAACGGCAAAGCGTTTGAAGAAAGAAGCCCCCAAATTTGAGCCAGTGTAGAAAACTCAGAATAAACCTCCTAACAGGTCGACCTATCGCCTCCCTGCTCCTCTGCATAGGCCAGAAAGATATCCAGCAAAACGAACCCCTCCCCGGGCTTCGCCGCCTCCCAGGACCGTGGCTCCAGTAATGCAAGGGGAAAAAAGGGAAGACTACTACACCTCTTTGAATGCTTCCAGGGAAACAGTCTACCTTGCCATACGAGATAAAGGGTTGCTCCAAAAGCCTGCTCCCATGAAGGCCCAAGCTGACAAGAGAAACCGGTACAAATACTGCGACTTCCACGAAGACGTGGGCCATAACACCTCAGAGTGCTATAATTTGCGCAACCAGATTGAGGCCCTGATAAGGGGAGGATGCCTGATTGAGTTCTTACAACAGGTCAGAGATAATATCAGGACTGGCAGGGAGGTATAAGCCGAAATCCATGAGGACGCAGAAAAGTGGAAAGGGGAGCAGGCTGACTTAATGCAACAGATCCAGGTGATACACACTATCAGCGGAGGTCCTTCACTGGCTGGCGTTTCCAATAACTCCTAGAAAAACCACGCAAGAAAGGTTCCCCGCATCGGAGAAAGCCGAGGGATCTTTGAAGTTAGCCAAAGCCGGACAGAGCCCTCCCAATCAGCACAGATCGTATTCACTGAAGCAGATGTCTTCAACACTGTGCAACCTCATGATGATCCTATGGTAATCACGATACAAATCGCCAACTATCTGGTCCATCGCGTGCTCGTGGATACAGGTAGCAGTGTAGATATCCTCTTCAAGGATACCCTGGAAAAATTGAACCTGAAGCAACGTTGTTACAACAGCTGTACCACTCCGCTTTACGGTTTCACTGGGGACTCGATCATACCAGTGGGGTCAATGATCCTCCCAGTAATCATCGGGATCACCCCGCTCCAACAGAATGTTATGACTGACTTTGTTGTGGTGGACACCCCATCGGCCTACAACGCCATCCTAGGGAGACCTTTCCTGTTCTCCTTGAAGGGAGTCTTGTCCATATACCACAACGTCCTGAAATTCCCGGTTGGAACCAAAGTAGGAGAGGTACGAGGAGACCAGCATGCAGCCAGGAAATGCTACGCAGTATCTACCAATCCTACAGCCTTAGCGAAACAATGTGTACAGATGACATTAGTCCAGGAAGACATGGATACGTCCCGGATAATCCAGGAGGAGAAGGAGCCCGCGGAGCATTCTGGGCATCCGGAGAGCAAACCTATCATGCCCTATGAGGAAGAACGGAATAAGAAATGGGCCAGCCGGTAGCCCGTGGACAAACTAGAAGAGATACCTATCAGGAATGACGATCCCTCCAAGGTCGTCAAGGTCGAAGGCAACCTTGATCTAGAAGTAAAAAGAGGACTGATTGACCTTCTCAGGGAATTCAGCGACATCTTCACCTGGAATCATGATGAAATACCTGGAATCCCCGCATCATTGGCCACCCACTGACTAGCAGTAGATCCAACAGTCAAGCCCGTCAAGCAGAAGAGGCGTCACTTCAAAGCTGACAGGAACGCCGCGGTGCAGGAAGAGGTTGATATATTGATCAAAGCAGGGTTCGTCAGAGAGGTGCGTTACCCCGAATGGATCGCCAACGTGGTCATGGTCACGAAGGCGAATGGGAAATGGCGTATGTGTGTCGATTACACCGACCTCAACTGGTCTTGTCCGAAAGACAGTTTTCCATTACCAAAGATCGACCGGTTGGTTGACTCCATATCCGGAAATAAACTTTTGAGTTTTATAGATGCATTCTCAGGATACAACCAAATTAAAATGCACCTGGCTGACCAAGACCAGTTTCATTACTGGGCAGGGCTTATACTGCTACAAGGTGATGCCAGTTTGGTTTGAAGAATGCGGGGCCCACATACCAGCGGCTGGTTAACAAGCTGTTCAAGCCCGAGATAGGAAGGACGATGGAAGTGTACATCGACGACATGATCACGAAATCCCCAACCACAAAGGGACATCAAGAAGACCTTCGCAAAACCTTCCTCATACTGAGGGAAAACCAGATGCGTTTGAACCCCTCCAAATGTGCCTTTGGGGTAACGGCAGAGAGGTTTATGGGCTTCATGGTTCATGAGAGAGGTATAGAAGCCAACCCTAGAAAAAATCAAAGCAATCTTGGACCTGGAATCCCCGACCTCGCTCAAGCAAGTACAGATTCTGACTGGACGGGTGGCCGCACTCAACAGGTTTATTTCCCGCTCCACCGATAAATGTCTCCCCTTCTTCAAGGCCATCAAACAAGGGAAGAACATGAAATGGAGCCAGGAGAGCGAACAGGCGTTTCAAGCTTTAAAAGAGTACCTAACAAGTCCCCAATTTTTAGTCAAGCCGGTTCTCGGAGATGAGTTGCAGATCTACCTGGCCGTATCAGAAACTACAGTAAGCGGGGCTTTGGCCAGGGATTGTAGCGACGGTTTTCAAAGACCCATATACTATGTGAGTCATGCTTTGACCAAATCAGAAAGGAATTACATTCTACTGGAGAAGCTCGCTTATGCTCTGGTGATCTTAGCAAGGAAACTCCGTCCCCATTTTCAAGCTCACACAATAGCAGTGGTGACAGACCAACCCCTCCGCCAATTCTTGCAAAAACCAGACGTGTCAGGAAGGCTAGTCTTATGGGCACTAGAGCTCACTCAGTTCGACCTAAAGTATAAGCCCCGGACTACGATTAAGGCACAGGCTTTGGCCGACTTCGTGGCAGAATTCTCAGCGTTCCCAGATCCAGATGATCCCTCAGTATCAAACGAGGTCCCTAAGAAGTATCCGAGGTTGAAAATTGGCCGGAAGGCTGCAAGCCATGGATCCTCTTTTCAGATGGAGCATCCGGGCGAGCCGGGGGAGGAGCTAGCATAGTTTTAATAGATCCGGAGGGGACTGAATTCCGTCACTATTTTAGATTCGAGTTTAAAGCTACCAACAACGAAGCGGAATATGAAGCCCTCCTAGCCGGGATGAAGGTAGCCATTGAACTAAAGGCCGACTACCTGCAGATCAAGAGCGATTCGTTGCTTGTTGTAAACCAGGTGACTGGGGTCTACCAGGCAAAGGGAGATAATATGGCTGCCTACCTAAATCTAGCTCGGCTGCTAAAAAGCAAATTTAAGGGACTCAAGATCGATCAGGTGCCTCGACACCAAAACCATCGCGCAGATGTTATGGCTAAAATAGCGGCTAACGGAGGCCAATCCCTACCAAGGGGAATTCCCCTCCAAGTAATCACCCAGCCAAGTATAGCCACAAATGGAGAAATTTGTTCCCTGGATCGCCTGCTTTGCTGGATGGACCCAATTGTCGCTTACCTCCTTGAAGGAGAGCTTCCCGAAGAGCCTGAACAAGCCCGAAGAATTAAGAGACTCTCAGTTCGATAATGTATGGTGGACGGATACCTCTACAGGAGGGGCAGATCCCTCCCCTTACTTAGGTGCTTGCATCCCGATGATACTAAGTGGACATTGAGAGAGGTCCACTCTGGGGACTGTGGGAACCACATAGGTGGGGAAGCTCTAGCCTATCTGGTGCTTCGTATGGGGTACTATTGGCCGAACATCCACCAAGACGCAAAGAGTTTTGTGCAATCTTGCGAACCTTGTCAAAGAACTTCAAACTTGAACCACCAGCCACCCGAGCGACTGTCGTCCCTCAGTTCACCTTACCCCTTTGCCATGTGGGGAATCGACCTAATTAGGCCACTTCCTACCGCCTCCTGGACAGATGAAACATGCTATCGTGGCTATCGACTACTTCACAAGATGGGTCGAGGCAAGACCTCTTTCCCGAATATCAGAAAAGAGAAAAACCAAGTTCATCAAGACTAACGTGGTATGCAAATTCGGGACCCCTCTCATCATTATAGCCGACCTAGGAAAGCAATTCAACAACGCCCGGTTCAAAGACTTCTGTAAGGGATTGGGAATCGACCTCAGACTCGCTTCCGTTGCTCATCCCCAGACTAACGGGCTGGTAGAATCCACCAACAAGACTATTAAGAAACTTCTGAAGAAGAAGCTACAGCAGAAGAAAGGCAAGTGGGCCTAAGAGCTACCAGAGGTCCTCTAGGCATACCAGACTACATAAAGAACAGCTACCGGGGAGACACCTTACTCCCTGGCTTTCGGGGTTGAAGCAGTCCTCCCCATCGAGCATAAGTTGACCTCGTTCAGGGTACAGCACTTTGAGCCCGAAAGCAACGAAGTCAAGCTTCGGGCTAATCTAGACCTCTTAGAAGAAAAATAAGACCGGGTAGTAGAGAAAGTAGCGATCTACCAGAGCAAGATCGCTAGATACTTCAACCAAAAGGTTAGAGCCCGGAAATTCAAAGAAGGGGATCTGGTACTTAGGAAGGTGACCCTGAACACTCGAAAAAGGTCGCATGGAGTCTTAAGTCCAAATTGGGAAGGGCCATATTTGATAAAGCTAGATGTCACAATGGAGCTTATAAACTCGAAGACATGGACGAACGATCCATCAACCACACTTGGAATGCAGATCATTTGAAGAAATTCTACCCTTGAAAGAAGTTCTCAAGCAGACTACCCACACTTAGTTTTCATTACAGATCCTAATAAAGATGTACTACATCTCGATCATCAATAAAGTAATTTTCCTTTTCTCTTCCATCTTTGTCTCCAACGATGTTCAACATTAGTGACTATACCCTTGTTTGGGAATTCGACATAAACCTATTGAGACCAGGAAATAGCTCGATAGCCCTCCTGATGCCTTGGTCGGGCTACCACCCCCAAGAAGGATCTGAGTGTAAGAGCATAGTTGCCCTCCAGATCTCGAGACCAGGAAATAGCTCGATAGCCCTCATGATGCCTTGGTCGGGCTACCACCCCTAAGAAGGATCTTAGTGTAAGAGCATAGTGGCCCTCCAGATCTCGAGACCAGGAAATAGCTCGATAGCCCTTCTGATGCCTTGGTCGGGCTACCACCCCCAAGAAGGATCTGAGTGTAAGAGCATAGTTGCCCTTCAGGTCTCGAGACTAGGAAATAACTCGATAGCCATCATGATGCCTTGGTCGGGCTACCACCCCCAAGAAGGATCTGAGTGTAATAGCATAGTTGCCCTCCAGATTTCGAGACCAGGAAATAGCTAGATAGCCCTCCTGATGCCTTGGTCGGGCTACCACCCCCAAGAAGGATCTGAGTGTAAGAGCATAGTTGCCCTCCAGATCTCGAGACCAGGAAATAGCTCGATAGCCCTCCTGATGCCTTGGTCGGGCTACCACCCCCAAGAAGGATCTGAGTGTAAAAGCATAGTTGCCCTCCAGATCTCAAAGACTAGGACATAGCTAAGTAGCCCTCCTGATGTCTTGGTTGGGTTATCACCCCATAAAATATATATATATATATATAATGTTTGCTTTCGTGTGCAGGATCAAAATCATCATAATTCCCTACACGAATCTTAATTGTTGCTACAGATGCTACTCTGGATCCCATTCAAGACCAGAAATAAAATCAAAGTTCTCAAAAGAGCGCTTCGACTTATCATTAAGGACAAGGGGAGCCTATCCCCCGATAAGGCTACATCCAAATGAGGAGCCCAACCCCCGAACTAGAGCTACAAAAAGAAGAAGAAAAAGGAAAAACTGATAAGGGCAAAACGGGGTGCCCACCCCCTTTTCTGGGCAATCAAAAACAAGTCATGATGAACCGCTTCAAGCCTTGGGACTCTCATGGCTCCGCTCCGCTGGCCCTCATCCATCTTGCTGATCCTCGCCATCAACCCCCTCTATAGATAGCTGTCCATCTTGGTTATCCTCACCGACCGCTCCTCCATTTAGAGGCTCCATCAGATGATCAGCTGGATCTTCCTCTAAAACCTCATTAATTACATCCATAACCTCAGGAGGGATAGCCGCGTCAAGAAGGGCAGCCAAGGACTCCGTCTGGCTCCTGTCGACCTCCATCTCTGTTAAAGGGGGATCCTCAGATGGGCTCCTAACCTCTTCACCAGCTCCCGATTGGTCCTCCTCGGATTGAGAGGATATCACTTTGCTGGAAGACTCCCCACGACCTGAGGTGATAAAGGTAGGAAGAGGGAATGAGGGATCTGCCTGAGCGGGCTCCTTCCCAACTCCTGCTGGGCTCGAAGAGACCACCTTGTCACCTTCAGGGTGAGATAACTCGGCAGCCTTGAGCATTATTTCCTATCTATCCCAGCCCGCAATAGATGATAAATCAAAGGGAGGAGGAAGAGCTTTCGCGGCCTGAAAGGAAGCATAGAAATACCCGTCGCTGAAGGAGGTCTCCGCATCAGCTTGCAGCTTGGTCACTTGAGTAATCAGAGACTGGTTCTCGAGGCCCAGCTTCTTAGCCTCAGATCTCCAGGAATCCCACTGTCTAGCCTGTCGGAGAGATTGAAGACGCTCATGATCATAAGATTGCTTCATCCTCTCATGATCGCAGCGAAGCTCAGCCATCTCGACCTCGATTTTTCCCTTGTTGGAAGTCACCTCTTCCACTAAAGACCGAGCCTGCTTGAGCAGTTCCCAGGCTTTCTCAGCTTCAGCTTCCTGCTTTTACAGCCTGATCACGGAGGAGGGCTACCTGCTGGCCCATCGCAACGTTAAACTTGAAGGCCTACAAAATACAGAACCCGAGTTAGAAACTGAACGAATTAATAGGAGTAGAACGAAGGAAGTACAATTACCTCAGCTAAAATAGCAAACCCCTTGGTTATAAGGACGTCCCCCGGGCATAGAAGCCATTTTGGAGATCCCGCCACCCAGACAGGACGCTATGAATTGCTCCAGGACCTCATCCCGACTAAGGCCGGGAGCAGCTGGAAGGAACCTTCGTGACACCTTTCCCAGAAGCAACACCTTTCCCAGAAACTTCCGAGGCTTTGGTTGTTGGAAGCGCAGCGGAATCAGGTGCTTGAGTCGAAGGGGTAGCAACTTTGGCGGCCACGGCCGAGGGAGTAGAAGCAGCCGGGCCAACCACCTGGGGAGCTTTACCCAAAGCCCGGAAGGCCCAAGAGGCAAGAGTGGCCATCTTAGACCCAGCCGGAGAGATAGACGAAGCCAGAGCGGGTTCGACCCCGGAGGAGGGAAGAGAAACTCCACCTTGAGGGGAGTATGAGACGTGAAGGGTGGCCGGTTCAACGACGAAAACTGTGAATAAGCAGATTAAAAAAGAAAATGTTAGAACCAAGCTAAGTAATAAGGCGAAGCAACTCAATGACACTTACGAGGAATAACGTCTGAAATCCGTAAATACGTGTTCACCCTACGAGGATCAAAAGCTTCAGCAGTAGGTGTAAGTTCCTCATATTTTGATTGGCATATTTCGTTGACAAACCACATTGGGGATTATTCTTTGTAAGGGTAATTTAGGCCTCTTGAGTGTGATCAAGCTTCAAGGACATCATCTCTCTCAAAGAGCACTTCAAAGGTATCTCACTAGTTTAACTTTCTTTGAAGAGATCTAGTTGCACACACTCACTTGCATGCATTATGTTCCTATCTTCATGTAATTGAATGATGTATTGTATGCATCTTTTCACACTCCACACTTGCACATTTTGCACATCACTTAGTGTGTTGAGTCTGCCCAGAAAAGAGAATTTCTTCTTTTAGCGCGGCCTAGTCAGCTTGGCAAGACATGTTTGCACCGCGGCATACAGAGCGGTATACCTCAGCAGGGTCATGCTTCCTGTACCGCTTCCTGTACACTTGCACGCAAAGCGACCCAAGTCACAGTGTTGTCCAGTAGGCCTCTGTTGCCCATACCGCGGCCTGTGCACCTGCATGCACAGCGCCCTGCACCGTGTTGTTGTCCAGACGTTGCACTGCTGTGTGTACCGCAGTCTGGACACTTGCCTGCGACGCGGTCCATCTAGCGGTATTGACGGGATTTGGTGCCCTAAGTCCAAAATGACGCTGTTTTAACTAGGGCTCCCTTATATATACTTTCTCTTTTTCCTTGCTCGTTTTGATGAGTTCAAGAAGCCATTTTTGATAGGCCAAGCTTCCCTTAGAGAGAGAAACTCCCAAGAACTCATCTTTACTCAACCAAACACAAATTCATGTGCATCTAACATCTTCAAGCATCATCTCATCATGGATTCTTCTTTCTTTCATTGACTAGGTAACTTGAACATGCCCTAAATCTCTTTGTATTTATTTATGTTCTTGTTTGCCTAGGGTTAGCTCTTTTATATGATTTTATTGCACATATTTATGTTTATTGGCATTTATAACATGGTTGAGTTGATGTTTGTTGGTTGAGAGCTTTGTTCATTAATAGCTAGCATTTAGGACGATTTTACCCTTCTAGCTAAATCTTCATGCATTTGCATTTAGATATTGATATCTAGGATATGCATTTATTGACATCTTTAAATCCTTAGATAAGCATTTATTGTTGCCTAGCATTAATTGCATGTTTGAATATCTTTTACGTATTCACATAGGTTGTTTAACCTCTTCATTGATTGTTAAGCTTTGTGACTAAGTGAGTTAGTGCACAAGCGTGTGGTCAAGAATCACTATTAAAGGCCCATTCGGTAGAGTGAAAGGGTTAGCGACCAAGTAGGTGTCACTTGAGGTCAACCTAGGTTGTAAACTTTCGTTCAAATAGTGGATTTGAGGACCGTATGTGGCTAGAAGGATAGCCCGTGAGTTTTTGTCCTAGTTGGCTAGAAGCATATTTATATTGGATTGATTGATTGCTAATATGGGGCAAGATTATTAAAATTGATTAAGTCGAAAAGTTGGTAATAAATCAACTAAAACCTATTCACCCCCCCCCCCCCCCCCCTCTAGGTTGTATTAGACACACTTTGTGTATTTTCAATTGGTATCAGAGCGGGTTCCTAGATACACTTAGGTGATCTTTGCTCTTTGTGTGTCTTGCATTTTGTTTGTGATTGTTGCATCATAAACATTCATCTCATTCATACCCAAACACTATGAGTGGGAACGGAAGTGGTAATGAGGGAGCCTCTAGCATAAGACCCCGTTTGCTCACCGGAGTAAACTATGCCTCTTGGAAAGGCAAGATGGAGTCTTACATTTGCCAAATAAATGACCCAGCATGGATGGCAATTGAAGATGGCTACACTCTTCCGGAAAAGACTCTTGAAGATGAAAGTGTAGTTCCCAAGCCAAAGTCGGAATGGTCAACTCAAGAGTTTGAAGCATCCAAGTGGAACAACAAGGCTATGCATGCTATTCTTTGTGCAATGGATAACAATCAATACAAATTGATCCAAACAACAAGAATTGCAAAAAAGGCATGGGAGATTCTAGAGACGGCCTATGAGGGAACCGAGGTGGTTAAGGACTCCAAGCTTCAAGTCCTCCAAACACAATTCGAGCAAATTAGGATGGAGGAGGATGAGTGCTTCAACGACTTTCAAGTGAAGTTGATGAACATAGTCAATCAGAGCCATCAACTTGGTAATCCCTATTCGGATAGGAAGATCAAGCAAAAAATCACGAGGTCGCTTCCAGCAAGATATGAGTCAAAAGTGACGGCTCTTGAGGAGAATAGTGACTACAAGAATATGAAGCCAAGTGAAGTTATTGGAAGGCTTCTAGCATATGAGTCTAGATGGACTCCCACACCTACACCTCAAAAGAAGCAAAAGAGTATTCCTCTGAAGACTTCTAAGGTTGAGAATGAGGAAGAAGACTCAGATGAAGAAATAGCCCTCATGGTGAAAAGATTCAAGAAGTTCATCAATTTTGAGAAGAGGGATTTGGATCCAAAGGAAAGGAAATAAAGAAGAAGACTCATTTCAAGAAGTTTGAGTCAAGTGAAGACAAGCCCACAAGAAAAGGGATTCAATGCTTTGAATGTGGAGGTTTCGGACACATCTCCACGGATTGTGGAAATTTGAAAAATAAGAAGAAAGGAAAGGCCATGGCCGCCACGTGGAGCGATGGTGATGACTTGGAACAAGAAGGAGAATCCTCAGATGATGAGGATCATGTGGCAAACTTTATTGCCTTCGCATCTTCTCTCAAGAGTAAAGAAGCAATAGATGATGAGGAGGTAGAGAAACAAAGTGAAGATGACTCTAGCGATGGTGACTCTTCATCCCATTCAACAAATATGGATGTAGGAGGAATGGATCTTGAAGGCTTCATTGAGCATTTTCAAAGCTCAAGATTGAAGATGAAGAAAGAGATTCAAAGGCTAAAAGGAGAGAATCTCAAGCTATCCACCGAAGCTACTCACTTAAATAAAGAAGTGAAGATAGCCAAAAGGAATGAGGAATTGATGGAAAATGAGCTTGAAGAAGCTAGAGAGATCATTGCTAAGATGACTTCAAGCACGAATAAATTGACCACATGTTGGGAGTTTGCAAGAGGCCAAGTGATAAGAAAGGTCTTGGCTATGAAGATGACAAGGAGACCTCATCTTCAAGCAAGATTGTGTTTGTTAAGAGTTTGGATAACAAAGAGCCTCCACCCCTACAACATCCTAGGAAGAAGATCGAACTAGGAGAGTGCTCTAAAGATTCTCAAGTCAAGGTAGCACAAGGGAAACAAGCTCAAGCTCAATCAACAAGGGTGCATCAAGCAAGTTTCCCTCAACCCAAATACCATCAAGCCAAGAAGCAATTCATGCAAGGTCAATCAAGGAAGCAATTCATTCCAACTCAACAACAAAGAAGAAGAGAACCAATCCAACACCAAAGACAAGCTCAAATGCGTGGAAAAGCCCCTTTGTACTCACAAGGGCATGGTATGTCTTCTTATTTTATTCCCACTTGTCACTTTTGTGGTGTGGATGGTCACATTAGACCTAATTGCTTCAAATACATTGAAATGTGTAGAATCAAGAGCATGATTGAAAGAAATAGAGCTAGAGCTAAAATGCATGTTCCTAGGAAATCTAGAGCAAATTTGCATGATCCTAGGAAATCTAGAGCCAATGTGACTAATACCACTAGGAATGAGAAAATTACACCTAGGTGGATTAGAAGGGATAACTATTCTTGCTATGTGGCTCAAATTGCCTTGAAGGCAAATGCCTCTAACACTTGGTATTTGGATAGTGGGTGTCCTAGGCATATGACGGGGAACAAGAGCTTCTTTAAATCCCTTGTCTTTGAGGATGGAGGATTTGTCACCTTTGGTGATGGATCTAGAAAGAAAGTCATAGGGAAAGGAACCATTTCCATTCCTGATTTACCCTCCTTGTCCAATGCTTTACTTGTTGATGGCTTGCAAGCCAATCTTATAAGCATTTCTCATCTTAATGATGATGGACTCTCTGTCTTGTTTAACAAAAATGATTGCTCTATTTTAATGCCAAATGGACAAACCTTGCTAAAAAGAAAGAGATCTAGTGATAATTGCTATTGTCTTGATGCTAGTGCTATCTCTTGCAATATGTCCAAATGTGAGGAAATTGAGTTATGGCATCAAAGACTTGGCCATATGAACTATCGAGATTTAAGGATTTTAGATAAGTTCAAGGTTGTGCGTGGCCTCCCTAAGCTTGGGAAGAAAGTCGATGGCGTTTGTGGACCTTGTCAACAAGGGAAACAAACCAAAAGTATGCACAAGAAAGGCAAGTATCTCGCCACCAAGGAGCCATTAGAGCTTCTACATATGGAACTTATAGGTCCCATGCAAACCGAGAGTCTCGGTGGCAAGAGATACATTTTTGTTTGTGTTGATGATTTTTCTAGATTTACATGGACATATTTTCTTAGAGAAAAATCTGAAACATTTGAAAAATTTTAAATGCTTTGCACTAAAATTCAAAATGAAAAGAACTCACACATTAAAAGCATTAAAAGAATTAGGAGTGACCATGGGAGGGAATTTGAAAATGCTTGTTTTGAAAGCTATTGCAATAGCTTAGGCATTTCCCATGAGTTTTCGGCTCCTAGAACTCCTCAACAAAATGGGGTTGTTGAGAGGAAGAATAGGGTCCTTCAAGAGATGGGCCGTGTGATGTTGCTTAGCAATAATGTCCCTAGGAACCTTTGGGTCGAGGCCGTCAATACGGCTTGCTACATAGGAAATAGAGTCTTCCTAAGGCCCGGTACTAGGCAAACCTCCTATGAATTATGGAAGGGTAGTAAGCCAAATGTTAGCTACTTCCACTCATTTGGGAGCGAATGCTACATTCTAAATGACCGAGATCAACTTGGCAAGTTTGATGCCAAGAGTGATGAGGGGATTTTTATTGGCTATGCCCTTAATAGTAAGGCCTATAGAGTTTTCAATTTAAAAACTCGGAGTGTCATGGAATCATCTAATGTCGTCATAGATGATTGTAGGCCTAAGACTAGAGACCATGATGAGGAGGTCATTGTGCTTGATGATCCTTTCTTGGAGAAGAATGGGAGACTTCAATTGATGTGAAGTCAAGTCTTGATGAAGAGGTCATCCAACCTCTTGATAGAGATCCATCTTTGGACTCTAAAGAACCCGCTCCATGGGTTAGACATCTCCATAATAAGAATGACATTCTTGGAGATATGAATGAGGGTGTTAGGACTAGGCGTCAAATAGCTAATTAAATTAGCTATACTTGTTACACCTCTCAAATTGAACCCAAAAAGGTTGATGAAGCCTTGAATGATGAGTTTTGGGTTCTTGCCATGCAAGAAGAGCTAAACCAATTTGAAAGAAATGAGGTTTGGACTCTTGTTCCTAGACCCAAGGATACTAATGTCATAGGCACCAAATGGGTATATAGGAACAAGTCGGATGAAAATGGTAACATTGTGCGCAACAAGGCTAGACTTGTAGCACAAGGATACTCTCAAATTGAGGGTATTGACTTTGAGGAGACTTTTGCTCCGGTTGCCCGTCTTGAGTCCATATGGCTTCTTTTGTCCATATCATGTGTGCACAAGTTCAAATTGCATCAAATGGATGTTAAGAGTGCCTTCCTAAATGGTTTCTTGCATGAGGAAGTGTTTGTTGAGCAACCCAAGGGGTTTGTGGATCCACACCACCCCAATCATGTCTATAGCCTCAAGAAGGCTTTATATGGGTTGAAACAAGCACCTAGGGCTTGGTATGAGCGCCTCACTCAATTTCTTGTTGACAATGACTACACTAGGGGTAGTGTTGACAAAACCTTATTCATCAAGAGGAACAAAGATGAGCTTTTCATAGCTCAAATTTATGTTGATGATATTGTTTTTGGCTCCACCAACAAATCTAAAGTCCAAAAATTTGTTGATGTCATGTCTCATGAGTTTGAGATGAGTCTTGTTGGGGAGCTCAATTACTTCCTAGGTTTGCAAATCAAGCAATTGCATGATGGGATTTTCATATCCCAAGCTAAGTATGCTAAGAACCTAGTAAAGAAGTTTGGCCTTGAGAATGCCAAACATTGTGACACACCCATGAGTACCACCTTGAAACTAAGCAAGGATGCTAGTGGCAAGAGTGTGGAACAAAGTCTTTATCGTGGCATGATTGGTAGCTTGCTTTACTAGACCGCAAGTAGGCCCGATATAGCCTTTAGTGTGGGTGTGTGTGCTAGGTACCAAGCGGATCCCAAGGAATCCCATCTCTCCTCCGTGAAGAGAATCATTCGATATGTGAATGGGACATCCAACTATGGGATATGGTACTCTTTTGACACTAATGCTAGCTTAGTTGGCTTTAGTGATGCAGATTGGGCCAGAAATTGTGATGATAGGAAAAGTACATCGGGCGGTTGCTTCTTCCTAGGTAACATTTCAAAGAATCCGGTTCAGCACTCTAGGACAAAGCATATAGACATTAGGCATCATTTCATTAGAGAACTAGTTGAAAACAAATGCATTGCACTTGAGCATGTGGGCACAAATGAACAACTAGCGGATTTATTTACAAAGCCCTTAGACTCAACTAGGTTCAAGTCACTTAGTAGGTCTATTGGAATTTGTCATATGCCTTGATGTGTTTTGGTGATTGACCCTTTATGGGGAACTCAAGCAAAGAGAGCAACCTTGCATGTTGGAATAAGCAAAAAACTTGATCAACTTTATGCTTCTTTATTAATTTATTGAGTATTCTTGGTTGTGCTTATATATATTCTTATATGGCTTTTTTTTTAATAAGTGTGCCTTGCTTGGTTTGTAATCCATGTCACCTATATGTTCAAACATGCATTTTTGGATTAGGAGAATTGATTGGGAAGTACGTTTGAATGACCTATAATTTATCTCCATGACATGTGAACTTGATTATGACATGCTCAAAATGATATGCATGAAATATGTCCTGATTGCGTTAATGCAAATGTGTGTGACTGCAAATGAGAAGACTAATCAATAAGGATCTTGTGTCCATGTAATCAATAAGGATTTTATATCCAAATTAATCTTCTCTCTCTTCTTAATTGTTAATCAAGACTACTATCATACGGATAATTGTCCGGAAAAATCTAAAAGGATCTCTTGATCCAATGTCTTGATTTGCTTTTAAGAATTGATATAGTTTTGTGTGCGTTGAAATTTATTTTCAAAATACTATATCATGTTTCTTTATGGCAAAAGGGTGCAAATTGGTTTGAATTCTTTTGGAACCCTTTTTGATGTTCTCCTTGCCAAATACCATTCGCTTGAACCATGATGTTACATGTCTTACATCCGAAGCAACTAAGTCACACATTTTCTTCTAAACAATAAACCCTTATTGATTCTCTCTCAATTAATTGAGTTGCATAAAGTTGTTGTAAATGATTATGCACTTATCTTTCAAATAGCTCTCTTTGCTAAAGTGACCCGGTTGGGGAATACTCCTTTGCCTATCTCATGACAAAAAGGGGGAGTAATGTGGTTTTATTTAAGGGGATTGCATATTTGGAGAGATTGTCCTGTTAAGAGGGAGTAACCTATATAGGGGGAGCATTTGCATGTTGCATGTTGAAGTTTTCTTTTATTATGCAAATTGCTCTTATTTATTTATCTCTCTTGATCATCTCACATACACTTGTCTTGGAAAGTGTAGTATCATTGTTGTGTAGGGAAGGTGGCTATTCTACAAGAGCTTGAAGTTTTGAAGACCTAGTATCTAGGTATCTTTTTGTAATGTAGAATATCTTTTTGTTGACCTTTAGTTTTTACTTTTTTGTGAGGATGATCTGTGAGTGGTGGTTTTGTCACGAAATAGCCAAAGGGGGAGATTGTAAGTTCCTCATATTTTGATTGGCTTATTTCGTTGACAAACCACATTGGGGATTATTCTTTGTAAGGGTAATTTAGGCCTCTTGAGTGTGATCAAGCTTCAAGGACATCATCTCTCTCAAAGAGCACTTCAAAGGTATCTCACTAGTTTAACTTTCTTTGAAGAGATCTAGTTGCACACACTCACTTGCATGCATTATGTTCCTATCTTCATGTAATTGAATGATGTATTGTATGCCTCTTTTCACACTCCACACTTGCACATTTTGCACATCACTTAGTGTGTTGAGTCTGCCTAGAAAAGAGAATTTCTTCTCTTAGCGCGGCCTAGACCGCTTGGCAAGACATGCTTGCACCGCGGCATACAGAGCGGTATACCTCAGCAGGGTCATGCTTCCTGTACCGCTTCCTGTACACTTGAACGCAAAGCGACCCAAGTCGCGGTGTTGTCCAGTAGGCCTCTGTTGCCCATACCGCGGCCTGTGCACCTGCATGCACAGCGCCCTGCACCGTATTGTTGTCCAGACGTTGCACTGCTGTGTGTACCGCGGTCTGGACACTTGCCTGCGACGCGGTCCATCTAGCGGTATTGACGGGATTTGGTGCCCTAAGTCCAAAATGACGCTGTTTTAACTAGGGCTCCCTTATATATACTCTCTCTTCTTCCTTGCTCGTTTTGATGAGTTCAAGAAGCCATTTTTGATAGGCCAAGCTTCCCTTAGAGAGAGCAACTCCCAAGAACTCATCTTTACTCAACCAAACACAAATCCATGTGCATCTAACATCTTCAAGCATCATCTCATCATGGATTCTTCTTTCTTTCATTGACTAGGTAACTTGAACATGCCCTAAATCTCTTTGTATTTATTTATGTTCTTGTTTGCCTAGGGTTAGCTCTTTTATATGATTTTATTGCACATCTTTATGTTTATTGGCATTTATAACATGATTGAGTTGATGTTTGTTGGTTGAGAGCTTTGTTCATTAATAGCTAGCATTTAGGACGATTTTACCCTTCTAGCTAAATCTTCATGCATTTGCATTTAGATATTGATATCTAGGATATGCATTTATTGACATCTTTAAATCCTTAGATAAGCATTTATTGTTGCCTAGCATTAATTGCATGTTTGAATATCTTTTACATATTCACATAGGTTGTTTAACTTCTTCATTGATTGTTAAGCTTTATGACTAAGTGAGTTAGTGCACAAGCGTGTGGTCAAGAATCACTATTAAAGGCCTGTTGGGTAGAGTGAAAGGGTTAGTGACCAAGTAGGTGTGACTTGAGGTCAACCTAGGTTGTAAACTTTCGTTCAAATAGTGGATTTGAGGACCGTATGTGGCTAGAAGGATAGCCCGTGAGTTTTTGCCCAGTTGGAGGGTTTCTCACGTAAATCAATCCTTGTGTTTTTATTGTTTTCCGCATATTTATATTGGATTGATTGATTGCTAATATGGGGCAGTATTATTGAAATTGATTAAGTCGAAAAGTTGGTAATAAATCAACTAAAACATATTCACCCCCCCCCCCCCCCTCTAGGTTGTATTAGACACACTTTGTGTATTTTCAGTAGGGAACTTCGAATTCAAATAATATTGAGCTAGAATAGCCTTTAAAACGGCTTCGGACTCAGAAGGCAGGGAGTCTCGGTCCCAGGAGGGCTTGTCACTGAAAGCCGTGGGAACCTCGAATTCATGCCCTCCGATGAAAATCGAGCTCCCCCATTCATCCCCCGCCAGGATCAATTCTTCTTTCCACGCGGGGTCCTTCTTCGAGGCACCAGGAATGATGAAGTTGACCTTGTTCTTGGCCTTGGCATAGAACTGGCCTCGAGGAGCCCCAGACAAGCTCCCAATCTGGAAGAGATAGGCCAGCTCCTCTGCACCCAGCTCCCTCGTCACCTTACTCATCTGGCATTATTCCCTCCATAATACAAGGAAACCAATTAGATGCTTCCAGAAGCCGCGTGTCAACTGGAGGGGAGCGAGCTGGATTGCATTGAGAGCCCGCCGAAGAGTCGGATGAAGGGGAAGCCTGGCCCCGTTCTCAAGAGCGGCCACATGAATCGAAAGCACGCCTTTAGGGGGATTGAAGAACTCGAAATTTTTGGAAGGCACCGAGATGGATACGCTGTCGGGGATGCCAAACTTTGACCTCAAGCGATCAATCGACATTGGGTCAACGGTGGAATATGAGACAACCCAGAAATCGTAAGGAGGGAGCCTCTCCACAAGGGGACCGGGAGATGAGACCCGATGCTCCCCCGCGGTGCCACCGTCTGCTTCTTTGTCGGAGTCATCATCGACGATACCCAAAAGGTGGTCGAGATGGTTGGAGAACCCAGTCCCGATGGATAGATTCCTACTTGACCGCCGACGTTGCAAGGTGGGCGGGGAATCGTCGCCGTCAGAACTCCTCCTAGCCCGCTTCCCCAAAGTAAGACTGACGACCTCCCCTCCGTCGAGTATGGAATCAGCTGAGTCGTGACTGTTTTTCGACATTGTAAAAGCCAAAAAGGACGAAGAATGAAGAAAGAAGCAAGCTTAGAGGAAATGCTATGGAAATATTTCTCAGCAAAAAAAATTTTAGCTCGAAAAGATGTGAGGAAGATGAGGAGGAAAATAGACCTATATGTAGGCAGGAGGGTAACAGCACAAGCTACCGAGATACTCATCTGGTAACAGTAAAAAATCGACTACAGTAACGTAACCGGATTAAACTCAACAGCGGGCTAATCATCTCACGCCACATCACTTATGCAGTTATGAGGAAGATCTCCCCAAAATTTTGGTAACAGTAAAAAATATCGGGGACTGCCGTAACGCAATCAGATTAATGCGAAGATAAATTAATCGGTTCGTATCACGTCACTCAAATAAAGAAATTTCCCCAATATTTCGGTAACGGTAAAAAGAGGAAGATTTCCCAAATAAAGTAAAAATCTGACCCCAACCCCGAGCTCGACGTCTGGTTTTCAAGTCAGAGGGGACTTCTGTTAATAGCCAAAATTTGCTAAGGACCAAAGGAAAATTTTCCACCTCCTAGACCTGGTTCCATACCCGAGAGTTTCCACCATAAGACCTCTCTATCCAGAGCCGAACTACGATATCACCCCAGGAACAAGGACGGGCTTCGGAAACATCCAGGATAGAGCCCGGAACGATTAGATCTAGCCTGCATCACCAAAGCTAGAAGCTCCCCTAAGTCGAGGTCACCTCGCATACGCTCCAGAGACTCGTCTGTACCTCGATTAACACAGAAGAATGTCCGTAGAAGGCCGCACCTAGCTTCGAAAGGTCAGGGGAAGCCACACCTAGCTTCGAAAGGGTCAAGGGAAGCCAGACATGGCTCCAAGCTGGATGAAGGAAGGTCATACCTAGCTTTGAAAGGTCAGGGAAAGCCATACCTAGCTTCGAAAGGGTCAAGGGAAGCCAGATCTGGCTCCAAGCTGGATGAAACTTCTCAGATATCAAGGTCAGAATACTAACCAACCTCACTGGTTGGTGCACCACACCATGCCATATTCAACGACCTCTAAAAAGAATCATGCTAAAAGGACACGAGGGATACACTGAATCATATCTGGAAACGGTACCTATATGCAGAACAAGTAATAGAATCCAAAAATGAAATAAGCTGATCTCCACCACGATACTCTCAATTCGGCAAAGTCAATGACATTTAAACAAGAAATCTCGCCCGACAAGGAGGGAAGAGACTGAGAAAATCAAGGGGAGAATCAGTCTGTTTGACCTACAAACTATGTATAAATAGAAAAGAAAGAGAATGAAAAAGGGGAGACTACTATTCGACAGGCATACGAAAAACAATCAACCATTCCCTAGAGAGAGTTGAGAGCAAAGATAAAAGAATTTATGTACTTGTATACCATGCATGTTCAATAAAATATTCTTGCTTTCTTGTCATTTTATAAATCATTGCTACACATACAATAAACCTTGGCCACCACCTACGTGGTATTGGTCTTGAGGGTGTTAACTGAGATTTCTCACCATGAGCAAAATTTCCGTTAACAGAAGGTAGATTACTTGACTCTACTTTTAATTGAATGGATATAGTTGCACACACTCACTTGCATGCATTATATTCTTGTTTACATGTAATTGGATGATGCATTGTATGCCATTTATCATACTCCACACTTGCACATATTGCACATTACTTAGTGTGTTGAGTCTGCCTGGAAAAAAAGAGTTTCTTCTCTTACCGCGGCCTAGACCGCTTGGCAAGCGCTGCTTGCACCGCGGCATACAGAGCGGTAAATATCAGTTGGCCCATGCTGCCTTGACCGCGTCCTGTACACATGTACGCCCAGCGGTCCCTGACGCGCTAAACATCAGTAGGCCCCCGCTGCCTTGACCGCGGCATGTGCACTGCACGTACAGCGGTCCCAACTGCGATGTTGTCCAGTAGGTACACTACTCCGTCTACCGCAGTCTGGACAACTTGCCCGAGCCGCGGTACGCACTGCGGTAATGTTGGGATTCTGTTACTGTTTTTCAAAACGGTGTCATTTCGTCTAGGGCTTCATATATATATATATATGCCCTTTCCTCTTCCTTGCCTCTTTAGAGCTTCAGAATCCATTCTCTTTCATACCTTTTAGAGCTCAAGAGTGTCTTGCAAGAAAAGATAGCAAGAAACCGTTTTTATTGTCAAAAACACAATCACCCATCATTCATTCATGGTTCTATCATCATCTAGTTTCATCTAGGATGTTTCTAAGCATGGGTCTCATCAACATAGCTTACTTGGTAAGTAGAACACCACTCTCATCCATCTTTGTGTTCTTGCTTGACTATAAATCTCTTTTATGTTTTCTTTGCATCTAGATTATAATTTTTCATTATAAATAGAGATTTTTGTTGATGTGTGGGTTGTTGTATTGTGATAGCTATTGCATCTAGGAATGCTTTGATTTCATATAGCTAGGTTATATGTGTGTCATATAGCAATATGATATCTATGATTGTTTGAAGCATTCATACATGACTAGATAAGCATTAAATGTGTTGACCTTTCATTTTGTGCATTTAGAATATCATCATATTCACTTTAGGTTTCATATCTCTTCATTTGATAGTTAAATCTTGTATTTGCCTTTGGTAGTATACAAGCAAGAGCCTAAAATCATTATTAAAGGCCTGCGGGTAGCAAGGACAGATCAGTAACCGATTAGGTGTGATGTGGTCAACCTAGGTTGTAATCGTTTCTGCAAATAGTGGATTTGAGGGTTCGATTGACGATTAGGCCCGTGAGTTTTTACCCAGTTAGAGGGTCTCTCACGTAAATCATATCATTGTGTCTTTTTGTTTATTCCACATTTTTATTATGGCAATGATTGATTGTGTTAGAGATTAGGGGTTGTGTTGTTTAATTTTGATTAATAAAAAAGATGGCATTTAATTTTAACTAAAACCTTTTCACCATCCCCCCCCCCTCCAGGTTAGTTTTATCACTCTTAGTGTATTTTCAATTGGTATTAGAGCGGGTTCCTTAACATAATTAGGAGATCCTTTGCTCTCTAGGAGTGTTTTGCATTAGATTGCTTTTTGGTTAGTGTGTCTTGCTTGTTTTCCTTTTCTTTTTGTTTGATTGATTGCATTCATCTCATTCACCCTGAAACACCTTGAGTGGAAACGCATATGAGCGAGAGGGATCATCGAGTTTAAGACCTCCACTTCTGACGAGGTTTAATTACTCATCATGGAAAGGAAAAATGGAATTCTACCTATGCCAAATTGACGATCGAGTTTGGATGGTGATTGAGGATGGTTACACATCACCTACGAAGACTCTCGAAGATGAAAGCATCATGCCCAAGCCTAAATCGGAATGGGATACTAAAGACTTTGAAGCCTCTAAATGGAACAACAAGGCAATGCATGCAATCTTGTGTGCGGTGGATGAGAATCAACACAAGCTAATCCAAACCACAAGGAATGCACATGAAGCAATATTAGAGATGGCACATGAAGGAACCGATGTAGTAAAAGACTCCAAACTATAAAATCTTCAAACTCAATTTGAGTCCTTGAAGATGGAAGATCACGAGTGCTTCAATGACTTCCAAGTGAAGCTAATGGATATCGTCAACCAAAGTCATCAATTAGGCGATCCATATACGGATAAAAGGATAAACCAAAAAATTATGAGGTCTCCGCTATTGAGGAGAATAGCGAATATAAGAAGATGAAGCCAAGTGAGATAATTGGCAAGTTGATGGCTTTTGAGTCAAGAAGAGCCCCTACTTCAACAACACCTCAAAAGAAGCAAAATCTCATTGCATTGAAGTCCTCCAAGGAAGAAAGGGTGGAAGAAGATTCAGATGAAGAAATGGCTCATATGGTGAAGAGGTTCAAGCAATTCATGAAGTTTTAGAAGAAAGAGATGGGCTCCAAGGGAATATTTGTGAAGAAGAAGACTTCTTTTAAAAAGGTGGAGAAAAGTGAAGAGAAGGACTCCAAGAAGAGTATTCAATGCTATGAGTGTAGTGGGTATGGTCACATTGCCCCCGAATGTGCCAACTTAAAGAAGAAGAAGAAAGGAAAGGCGATGGCGGCTACTTGGAGTGATAATGAAGACTTAGATGAGGAAGAAAAGTCTTCGGATGATGAAGACCAAGTTGCAAACTTCATTGCCTTCTCATCATCTCACAATAGCAAGGAAGTTATGAGTGACCAAGAAGAGGAGAATGACAAACTAGAAGAAGAAGAAGATGACTCAAGTAATGGGGAGTACTTCATCTGAGTCCAAGCATGAATTTGATAAGGAGATGGACTATGAAGACTTCATGGAATACTTTAAAAGTTTTAGAGCTAAGAAGAAAAAAGAGATTCAAGAGTTGAAAAGGAAGAACCTTGAATTGACCTCCAAGATGATTCACTTGAGTGAAGAAGTGAAAAGAACAAGAGAAATGGAAGAAAGCTTGAAGTTGGAACTTGTTGTGGTCAAGAAAAATGAAGAATGCTCAAGGAAAGAGCTTGAAGAGGCAAACAGAGTAATTGCCAAGATGACCTCCGGAACCAAGAAGCTTAACAAGATGCTATCAATTGGAAAGAGCCCTAGTGATAGGAGAGGTTTCGGATATGAGGAAGATGTGAGTACTACCTTTTTGAAAAAGACTACTTTTGTCAAGAGTCAAGAAGTTGAAGAAGTCAAAGTCCTACAACAAAGTACAAGAAGGATTGAAATTGGAGAATCCTCAAAACATGATCAAGCCAAGATTCCAACAAGGGCTTAACCACAACAAGTTAGAGCATTTAAATCAAGACCTCCACATGAAAGGATCCCTCCTCCACAAACAAGGATCATGTATGCTCAACAAGGAAGACATGCTACTTTGGCTTAACCACAAAGGAGAGAGTTTATTCAACATCAAAGGACTACTCAAAGAAGAAGGAAACCTCAAATGGTTGCACAAGGATACTCTCAAATTGAGGGTATTGACTTTGAGGAGACTTTTGCTCCTGTTGCCCGTCTTGAGTATATAAGGCTTCTCTTGTCCATTTCGTGTGTGTACAAGTTCAAACTACACCAAATGGATGTTAAGAGTGCCTTCCTCAATGGATTCTTGCATGAGGAAGTGTTTTTTGAACAACCCAAGGGGTTTGTGGATCCACACCACCCCAATCATGTCTATCGCCTCAAAAAGGCACTTTATGGGTTGAAACAAGCACTGAGGGCTTGGTATGAGCGCCTCACTCTTTATCTTGTTGACAATGGCTACTCAAGAGGTAGTGTTGACAAAACCTTGTTCATCAAGTGCAACAAAGATGAGCTTTTCATAGCTCAAATTTATGTTAATGATATTGTATTTGGTTCCACCAATGAGTCAAAAGTGAGACAATTTGTTGATGTAATTGTTAGGATTATGCTCAATAGCAAGAGTGTAATATTGTAATTGACAATCTTTTCATATAAATAAAGTGATTTCTGATTCTGCAAAATCTTATAGCATTTATAATTATAATTGTCAAAGTAAACAATCATAAGGTCAAAAGACAATGAGATATGAAGAATTGTTTGTACATCCGGATATGTATGAGGTAGACACATTCTTTAGTTAGTCTTGAATAACGTTCACAACTTAAGTTAGAGGTTGGGCACCTCTATCTTGTTAAAGTTGTAGAATTCTTTTACTAGCATTTGAGTGGGATCAAATGAGCTATGATGAGTCTAAAATCATCGAAAGGTTTTCGAGTAAAAGAATCTAGTGCACTGGGTGCATTGAACTGGATCACAATGAAATACTTTATCTAGAACCGTCACTAGATATAAGTCTTTTCATTATCAGGACAATCAGAGAGTCTATCTAAATCCTGAGATAAATGATGGACTTATGGTTGCAAGTGTTATCATTTGAGCTATCAATGAGTACGATTATATAGCATAGTCTATCCTCGATAGTTTGGTGGTATTCATTTGTTAATCGATAGAGGACTTCATTTATAGATATGGACATCGTGGCTCCATTTATTAAATGAGAGTATAATATCATCATATGGATGTTTTGAGGTATTGGATACTAAATCTCAACGTTGAGTTTTCAATAATGATTATTGAAGACATGGCTTCTGGACAAGTCAAAATATCCAAGTTCAAAATGTGGTCATATGAGGAAATATGGTAACTTGGAGAGCTATAGGCGGTCTATGAGCTCTTGGCGATTACTAATATTATTCACGAGGATACACCATCTCCTATAAGATTGTCTAGGGTATGAATGAGAAACATCTCCTTATTCTATCTTTATTTAACAGTTCAATTTTAACTCTTTAGTGTAATGAGTTAAAATTAATAGATCGGACCTAAGTGAATCATTTGTTGATTGTGATTAGGTTATGTCTATTGAAGCTTAAATTTAGATAGCCCGCCAAGATCCACAATCCACACGTACTTGCATGGATCACTTGATATATTCTACCGGACCAATTTATGGGTACATCTAGAATTGCATTTAATATATGAAGAATATAATATGTCTATTATTTATTTAATGAGCTGCACTATTATATTAATATATTAAAAGGAGACATGTAGGCTTGTTTCTTTTAGTAAGAATAAGTCTGGTTCACATGTGGGCTTTTATTTAAAGTTTAATGAATTAAATAAAATAAGAAAAATAATATTGAGCCCATATATACATGGTGTGGGCGGCAAGGCTAAATAAAATAGCCCAAGATATTATTTTATTTTATTGTTTTGATTAAATAGGAATTAATTAATTATTTAATTAATTAATAGTTTAAATCAAAATCTTTTCCTGATCAGTAAATTAAATACTATGTGTTGGATTAGGGTTGGAGTTCTTTTAAGTGATAGGAGTCCTAATGTGGTAAGGATTAAGTCCACATACACTCCTTATTATACAAAGAATTCGGCCACCACTAGTCCTACAAGGGTTAGGATTCTTGAATTGATAGGAATTAGGGAAAAGGATAATTCCTTTTCAAGTAAGGAAATTTACCAACCCTAGATTTCCTATTCAATGAATTCGGCCAACCCTACTTGGTGAAGGAGAAATTTCGGCCAACCTATAAATATAAGGTCATGAATTTTCGGCCACCTAGAAGCAAAATAGAGATAGATTTTTGTTTGTTTTGAAAATAAAAAATCCTACTCTATACACATAGATTTTCGGCCAAGAGAGAAAAAGAAAATAAGTTATCATTCGATAGTGCACTTACAAGCCTTTAACATCAAAAGGTTTTGTACACACTTTCGATTTAGGGTTACGCGAGTTTCAATCATATTGATTGTGAATTCAAAAGTGACCGGAACTATTTTTTTAGGCTCTTGGTGTTTTACTATTGAAGATCAAGATCAGAAATTCCATACATACGTTCTAAGGTAAGCAATTCAAAGAAAAAGGGAGACCACGCTCCTAGGTGATTCACGTACGTGCTAGGATTGAAGATCTTACGGATTACCATTGACGTAAGTCAATCGGATCACGCGACAAGAGGTATTTAACTCTAACCGTATATTTGAGTTTAATTAATTAAAGGGTTAAGGTTCAAATCTTTAGAAAAATTTTAAACTATACGAAAATTATTTTTTCGCCTTCCGCTGCGGTTTTTAGTTAATTTTTCCCTACAGTAATGTCTCTTGAATTTGAAATGAGCATGGTTGGTGAACTAAATTACTACCTAGGCTTGCAAATTAAGCAAATGCATGTCTCATCCAAATTTAGTCTTCTCTCTCTCTTTTTTAGTTGAACAAGGTTACTATCATACGAGTATCTTACCCGGAAAAATCAAGTAGTGTGCAAAAAGTCGCTCATGTCTTGTTTCGCTTATAAAGTTTGATATAGTTGCTCTTTAAATTGAATTTCTTATAAAAAAATCTATATCATTGCTTGAAATCATGACAAAGGGTGAAAATTGGTTTGAATTCTTTTGGAAACCCTTGTTGTTTTCTTTGCCAAATACCATTGTTTTTGAACTTGAATGCAACATGTCTTGCCTGCAAAGCATCGTGTCACATTTTCATAAAATAAAACTCCTTGATTATCTCCTACTTAATTGAGTTGTATAAAGTTGCTTATATGAACTTGCATAGGTTTTGTGCTATAAGCTCTCCTTGCCAAAAGCTTACCCACTAAGGGGGACTCCCTTTGCCTATCTCATGACAAAAAGAGGGAGAAGAGTTGTGAGCTTTAGTGGACTAGTAGTATCTTGTTTATGGGGAGTTGAGAGCTATCATGTAGGGGGAGTATTGCATTTATTGCATAATAGCATGATTACATTATTTGATTGTATTGGTTTATTTTGTTAAGGTTATTGCAAATGTTTTTTTTTTTGTTTATAGTTATTGAAAGCACCTCTCACAAACTTGATCTTGGAAGGTATCCTAGTTTGTTTTGTTGATTGTGTGTAGGTTGGACGGTTCTACAAGCTTTGGATTGACTTGAAGATGTTCAAGACTGTAGGCCTTATTGTAATGTAGAAACTTTTGTTGATCAATCTTTTGTTTTTGTGAGGTTGCTTTGTGAGTGGTGGTTTTTTCACGAAATAGCCAAAGGGGGAGATTGTAAGTGCCTCACTTTTTGATTGGCTTATTTCATTGACAAAATCACAATTGGGGTTAATCATTGTAAAAGGGTAGATTAGGAATTGAAGATCTTCCATTGGACTCCAAGTGCTTCAAGGAAGGTAGATTACTTGACTCTACTTTTACTTGAAAGGATATAGTTGCACACACTCACTTGCATGCATTATATTCTTGTTTACATGTAATTGGATGATGCATTGTATGTCATTTATCATACTCCACACTTGCACATATTGTACATTACTTAGTGTGTTGAGTCTGCTTGGAAAAAAGAGTTTCTTCTCTTACCGCGACCTAGACCGTTTGGCAAGCACTGCTTGCACCGCGGCATACAGAGCGGTAAACATCAGTTGGCCCATGCTGCCTTGACCGCGTCCTGTACACATGTACGCCCAGCGGTCCCTGACGCGGTAAACATCAGTAGGCCCTTGCTGCCTTGACCGCGGCATGTGCACTGCACGCACAGCGGTCCCAACCGCGATGTTGTCCAGTAGGCACACTGCTCCATGTACCGCGGTCTGGATAACTTGCCCGAGCCGCGGTATGCACATCGGTAATGTTGGGATTCTGTTACTATTTTTCAAAACGGTGTCATTTCGTCTAGGGCTTCATATATATATGCCATTTCCTCTTCCTTGCCTCTTTAGAGCTTCAGAATCCATTCTCTTTCATTCCTTTTAGAGCTCAAGAGTGTCTTGCAAGAAAAGATGGCAAGAAACCATTTTTATTGTCAAAAACACAATCACCCATCATTCATTCATGGTTCTATCATCATCTAGTTTCATCTAGGATGTTTCTAAGCATGGGTCTTCATCAATATAGCTTACTTGGTAAGTAGAACACCACTCTCATCCATCTTTGTGTTCTTGCTTAACAAGAAATCTCTTTTATGTTTCCTTTGCATATAGATTATAATTTTTCATTATAAAAAGAGATTTTTGTTGATGTTTGGGTTGTTGTATTGTGATAGCTATTGCATCTAGGAATGCTTTGATTTCATATAGCTAGGTTATATGTGTGTCATATAGCAATATGATATCTATGATTGTTTGAAGCATTCATACATGACTAGATAAGCATTAAATGTGTTGACCTTGCATTTTGTGCATTTAGAATATCGTCATATTCACTTTAGGTTTCATATCTCTTCATTTAATAGTTAAATCTTGTATTTGCCTTTGGTAGTATACAAGCAAGAGCCTAAAATCACTATTAAAGGCATGCGGCTAGCAAGGACGGATCAGTAACCGATTAGGTGTGATGTGGTCAACATAGGTTGTAATCGTTTCTGCAAATAGTGGATTTGAGGGTTCGATTGGTGATTAGGCCCGTGAGTTTTTACCCAGTTAGAGGGTTTCTCACGTAAATCATATCATTGTGTCTTTTTATTTATTCCGCATTTTTATTATGGCAATGATTGATTGTGTTAGAGATTAGGGGTTGTGTTGTTTAATTTTGATTAATCAAAAAGATGGCATTATTTAACTAAAACCTATTCACCCCCCTCTAGGTTAGTTTTATCACTCTTAGTATATTTTCAAGGTGGAAGTTTTGCAATCACTTTAATTTTAGCTCTATCTACTTCTATGCCTTTATCAGAAATAACATGGGCTAAAACTATTCCAGACTTAACCATAAAATGGCTTTTCTCCCAACTAAGTGTTAAATTTGTCTCTGTGCATCTTTTTAAAACAAGAGTCAAATTATCAAGGCAGTGGTCAAAAGAGTTACCAAAAATAGAAAAATCATCCTTAAATACCTCAATAAACTTCTTTAGCATGTCAGAGAAAATTGACATCATGCCTCTCTGGAAAGTGGTAGGGGCGTTGCACAACCCGAAAGGCATTCTTCAGTATGCAAACGTGCCAAAGGGGCATGTGAACATTGTCTTCTCTTGGTCTTCTAGAGCAATAGCAATCTGATTGTATCCTGAAAATTCATCCAAGAAGCAATAATAAGCATGTCCCGCCAAGCGTTGAAGTATCTAGTCAATGAACGGCAAAGGAAAGTGATCCTTTTTGGTTATCGTGTTGAGCTTGCGGTAGTCTATGCATACTCTCCACCCCATTGTCTTCCTTGTGGGAATCAACTCATTATTCTCATTAGCAACTACAGTGATCCCTGATTTCTTTGGTACAACATGGACCGGACTCAACCACTTACTGTCAGATATTGGATATATAATACCCACGTTGAGTAGTTTCAGGACCTCTTCCCGTACAACTTCTTTCAATATGGGATTGAGCCTTCTTTAAGTCTCTCTGGAGGGATTTGCATCTTCTTCTAATAGAATCTTGTGCATGCAAATGGAATGGCTTATTCCCTTAATATCCGCTATGGTCCATCCAATTGCAGCTTTATATTCCTTGAGCACCTTTATTAGCTTCTCTTATTTTTCTTCATCTAGACAAGAAGCTATAATCACTGGAAGTGTATCATTCTCCCCTAAGAAAGCATATTTGAGATTATAAGGAAGTTGTTTGAGCTCCAAACCAGGGGGGAAAACTTGTAGAAGGGACTAAATATTTGTCGTTTCCTTCTTCAATTTCCGCACTTAGGTCTTCAATCTCAGACTGTTCTTCTACACCCTATTCTTGATGATCTTCTTCATCATCTTCGAAGACATCCTTTACCCAATCAAGTAACTCGTTGAGGCTTTCATTTGACAACTCCTCTTAGATTTCAGAATTAACCACCTCAATCGAGCAACAATCAACCGAATTGCAATCATCGGCAACTTCAGGTAATCTTAATGATTCAAAGACCTTGAACTCCACAGTCTCATCTAACACAGACATTGTTAGTTTCCCATTCTGTGCATTGATAAAGGTCTTTGCAGTCGCCATGAAAGGTCTTCCCAATATAATTGGCTTACTACCTCTTTCCTTGGCTCCTTCATCCATGTCAAGTATCACAAAATCAGCAGGAATAATGAGATTGTCTACCTGGACCAATACATCTTCAACATATCCTCTTGGGTATCTGACTGAACCATCCGCCAACAAAAGTGACATGGTTGTCTTCTTTAGATCATACAACCCTAATTGCTCATAGATACTGTATGACATCAAATTGATGCTAGCTCCCAGATCTAACGTTGCCCTCTCTAAGGTGGTACCTCCAAAAGTAATGTTGATGCAAAAACTTTTGGGATCTTGGAGTTTTGGTGGTGGAGAGTTTTGAAGGACAACATTGGCATTTCCATCCATGAACTGCTAATGATTCTCCAGAAAACTTGGCTTGTAAGTATGGAGACTCTTGAAGAATTTTGCATAGGCTGGCATCTTCTGGATCATCTCCAATAGAGGCAAGTTGACATTGACCTTTGACAGGATGTCATATATGTCTTTGTATGATTTTTCCAACTTGCTCTTTTGCAATCTTCCTTATAATGTAATTGGATGAACATATGGATTTGGTGACTTGTGCAGGAGTGGTGATTTTTTAGACTTTTCCACCACTACCTCTTCCTTTTTTTTCTATTGCCATGTTCTCTCCTGAATGACCATTCCGGAGAACTGTCATGGCCTTTGCTTGCTCAGTATGGCTTGGGAATTTTCCTGGTTCACTTCTTTGCTTAGCTTCAGCTAGTTACCCAATTTGTAATTCCATCTTTCTCATTGAAGCATTGAAGTTTTGAATTTGCACACTAGTATCTTTAAAATTTTTATGAGAAAATTGCATGAAATTATTCAGTGTGTCTTCTTGTGATGGCTTCTTGGGTTGGTATTCATGGTTCTGCTGGGTAGCGGCATTATACTGTCTCTGACTGTAATTGTTGTTATTACCTCATTGGTTCCCGGCACCTTGATTGTTGCTCCATGAGAAATTTGGATGGTTTCTCCACCCCAGATTGTAAGTATTTGAGAAAGGATCATTCCGTTGTCTCAAATTGAAATTATTCATAGCTTGCACTTCTTCCTCATCATTGGGTCCCATACCTCTTGCTTGACAAGCTTTCACACCATATCCTGGTTGCTCACACCTCATGTATCGCATTTCTCTCAGTTTTCCCACCTGATTGACAAGTAACTAGATGAACTTTTGCATTTGTGACATTTGTATCGAGTTCCCGACATTAGCATCGAGTTCTCGTTGATACAGGTAGCAACATTGACATCCTCTTCAGAGATGCTCTAGAACAGCTCAACCTAAAAAATTCCTGCTACAATAGCTGCACCACCCCATTGTACAGATTCACTGGGAACTCACTAATACCAACAGGATATATGATCCTACCTGTGATAGTGGGGAAAGAACCACTCCACCAGAACCTCATAACCGATTTTATCTTGGTTGATACCCCGTGGACCTACAATGCCATCCTTGGAAGGCCTTTTCTATCAGCCCTCAAGGGAGTTCTGTCAATCTACCACAACGTCCTGAAATTCCAGGTAGGTGACGAGGTAGGCGAGGTACGAAGAGACCAGCAGGCAGCGCTCAAATGCTACGCGGTGTCCACCAATCTAGCGGCACTAACCAAGCAGTGGGCACATGTAGCTTTTTTTTACAGGCGCTAGTATTACCAGGAGGGAATCCTGAGAACCTAGATGTCACAAGAGAGATGAGGGCAGTAGATGAGGAGCTCGAAGTAGAGATTCCAGTTACAGAGGATGTGTAAGAGGAAGACAAAGGGTGGGCCAGTGGCCACCCTATAGAGGAGTTAGAGGAGATACCATTCAGGGGGGATGATCCCTCAAAGATGATCAAGGTAAGAGCAGTGCTGGAAGCAGGAGTGAAGGAAAGTCTGGTAAGACTCATTCGTGAGTACAACGACATATTTGCCTGGAGCCATGAGGAGATGCCAGGAATCCCCATTATTTTGGCACCTCACAATTGGAAGTCGACTCCACCTTTAAATAGTCAAACAAAAGTGGCAGCACTTCAACCCTGAGAGGAATGTCCTGATACAGGAGGAAGTTGACAAGCTTTTGAAGGCAAGATTCATCAGGGAGTCCCAGTGCCCTAAGTGGATCGCAAACGTGGTAATGGTAACTAAAGCAAACGGGAAGTGGCATATGTGCATTGACTACACATACCTTAACTGGACTGTCTGAAGAACCTGTTAACGAAAAATTTGCTCAGGATGAGAAATTTCGATTAACACTCTCGACCCGCTACCCCGGAGCTCGCAACTGGTGGGTAGGTACTTCGTACCGTGGTTCTGGTAAGATGAAAGTGAGATAAATGCCATGCTAGGAGAACAGTCATCCCTCCCATTTGGTGCAGTAGGCTGGTACCCGGTCTTGGTATATGATCCTAGTACCTAGTCACCTCTCTAGGAGCCTTCAATATTCCCCCGACCTAGATAGCGAGCCGGGAGAGGTACATGAGAACTAGGACCAGCATGGTCGGTGCCTAGCATGTATACATGCATTCATAAAAAAGAAGATAGATGGGAGAATGACAACTCTTTTAGTAGTGGTGGACTGACCTAGGGGGAAAAAGCATCACGATTGATCACATGCTGAAAAACCCCTAGGTAGTATCCATTGGAAGGGAGAAAGACCCTTCCTTATGTTGATATATCTCAGGAGGTGCTCCGGAGAGCTTACATTAATACAAACTGAGTCCTAGTAGGTCACAGTTAGAGGGGTACCACTAGGTACCGATACAATCATGGCGAAAACTAACATACATAGCAGTCGATACAATGGTGGTGTAGAGGGAATTCGGGCAAGGTCCCTGATCGTGCCTAAATTGTTGTATATTTCGGCCCTCATTCCTATTCCTTTGTCTCGTTCTTATGTGTATTTTCTATATATTTATGTCTAATAGGCTCGTTTGTGCTAATTGCAGGCAATAGATGTAATTCTAGTGTTAGAAGCTAATTGCAGTGGTTCCGGCAGAAAAATGGCAAAAGTAAAGACAAAGGATCATAAGCAGCGCTACAGTGCGGGTCAAGTGCGGGTCGCAACCTGCACTCGAACCGCACTCCTTCCCACAGCCAGGACCTGAATCATGAAGGAAAGATAAAGTGCGTGTAAAGTGCAGGTCATCCAACGGCACTCCGCCCGCACTATTGCTCAAGACAGAGGAGCTGATTTGCACCTGACACTAAAGTGCAGGTAAAGTACGGGTAATCCAACCGCACTCCACCCGCACTGTTGCTCAAGACAAAGGAGTGGATTTACACCTAACACCAGAGTGCGACTACAGTGCGAGTACAGTGCGGGTAAAGTACGGGTAAAGTGCGGGTAATCCAACCCCACTCCACCAGCACTGTTGCCCAGATCATAGAACTGAAGATGAAGAAAACCCATATAGTGCGGGTACAGTGTGGGTAATTCACCCGCACTCCACCCGCACTCTGCGCGCGACAGTTTCTGGTTTCAAGCTTAAGTGACCTATTTTTCCATCCTCTATAAATAGAAAAGGATGGGAACGAACCAAAAGATCACCATACCTCCCAACACTTGTATTCTAAGCTAGTAACACATCTCCCTATCATCCAAACCATCTCTACTCGATCAAAGGCAACTAGGAGACTTGGATTCAAGCTTCAAGGAAGGAGATCAATCTTCAAGGGTTCTCTCTACACTCTCTCTTAGTTATTTGTTTGTAATAGAACATGAGTAGCTAAAATACCCCACTATTTGGTTGATGTTATTTGTTTGATGGATATTTGGGCTTTGTAAATAAACTCTATGTGTTATATTTATTCTATCTCTATGTTTTATTCCATTGCTTTAATTGATTTCCGTTATTGATTTGCTTGGATACACCCTCTTTGCATGATTGATTTGGATTACTTGAGTAGGCAATTAGGTTGTCTAATGCTCAATTGAATGGAAGGATTTCCAGAAATCCGGCTCTACAACCATGCTCTTAATCTAATCTTGAATTAGTGGCTTTCACTATACACTCCAGGTTAGCCACTTGTGAGAGAATTAGAAGCCTCCACTATACACCCTAGGTTGGCTACTCTAGTGATTCTACGAGAACTAACCTTCGAGTAGAATTCGGTTGATAACCTAAAGCCTCATCCAATCTCAAACGGGTGGCCTTCACTATACATCCTAGGTCGGCCACTTGTGAGGGAATTAGAAGCCATCACTATACACCCTAGGATGGCTACATTAGTAATAGGTTGAGCCATAGCTAGATAGATGAGCATTCATGGAAAAAGTCCAGATTGAGTAACTAGCCATTGTTGGTTGCTTAGGAGGGATTAATCGCTAGTAGGAGGTCTTCACTATACACCCTAGGTTGACCTCTTGCTAGAGATATATACCAACACTATACACCCTAGGTTGGTTACATTTTTCAATACATGCTTAATTGAGAGTTAGTTGCAATTGCCCCAATATTCACTTACGAGTCCATCAACTTCGTAGTTCCATCATCATTTAATGCATCACTCCATTGTCATCCCATTTTATTTGCTTTCATAGTTTAGTTTATATTGTATCTTCATTCACCATCACTTTACTTTTATGCATGCTAGTTATATTAATCCTAATCTTATCACCGCTACCCCGATCTCAGTGGACTGACACCCGTGCTTACTGCTTTACTTGTATTCTACTTGTGAACGCATCGCATAGGTTTTATAAATTGTTTTGACGGACGGTTTTCTGACGGCAAAAACCTTCTCATCAGTCCCTTTTACACTCCAGGCGATGGCAAACTCATATTCCTAGTGGAGAAATGGGCGAAATCTGGGATCGGAGACATCTTGGAGATATGGCGATACTGGAGGGCTGTTTGACTGTGTCTATTGTTCGAACCCTATGTTGGAGAAATGTCCGATTGGAGAAATATAAGGGAATCAACCTTTTTCTTGGAGAGTGACTTGTTATATTTATATATGTTCATCCTTGTTGCCCACTCAATTGGTTTATCGACATTAATGAGTTGAATATCTTCTCATTAATGGAGTTGAATATCTTCTCATTGATGGAGTTGAATATCTTCTCATTAATAGAGTTGAATATCTTCTCATTGATGGAGTTGAATATCTTCTCATTAATGGAGTCTGATTATCTTCATTAATGAAGTTGACTCCCTCATTAATGGTGTTATGAATGACCATTAATGGAGTTGACTGATTCCCTCATTAATGGTGTTGATTATCTCTATTAATTTACCAAAGAGGTCAACTTTCTCTTTTAAGTTGCTTGAAGGAGAATTCTGACTCTGTATCTCGGTGGTATGGTACACTAGTGTACCAGAGTGCTCTCTGGCGTGGCGCTTGTTCTAGCATGCTGGTACCTCTTCCTGGTTCCATTCTTTTTACTTGGCGGGTAGGATACACATTCTGGTTAGATCCTGGACTGATATCACGGTACTTGGGTACCGGGTAGATGTCGGGGTACCTAGGTACCAGGTAGGACGTATCGTGGTACCTAAGAACCAGGTAGGAGGTATTGTGGTACCTAGGAACCAGGTAGGAGGTAACATGGAGTAGCCTTGCTTGGTACCTGGTAGACTGTGAGACGTGGTACTAACTTCTTTTCGGTTCATGGTGTACAGCATCCCCGGTATCTAGGTATTGGTCCCGATCTAGGTCCTACCAGGTACCTACCGAATGGAAAATTCTTCTTTGGACCACTGCCGAAAATGATTGTTAACAAAAGTCCCCCCTGACTTGAACACCGCTATTAAATTGGGGTTGGAGTCAGGATCTTATACTGCTTGAAGAATTTTTCTCGTCGTTTCTTACTTGTAGCTATTACTTGAAAAGAGAAAACGCTCTCAGTACTTTTGGCTTTGGCGAATCTGGGTACATAGGCAACAACGTTCCTGGTAGGCAACTATGCCATCCAGATCCTTCCTAGCGGGGGGTGGTGCCCGGCCAAGGCAGCAAGAGGGACATTTGGTTGTCCTAGTCTTGAGGTGAAAACACATAGGTGAACATATTGGTGAAAATGGGTACCTTAAATTCTTGTTCCAGGAATCCTGGTATTTCTGGCGAGCACATGGCGAACATATTGAAGAATCTGGGTACCTCGCATTCCTGTTCTAAGGATCTTGGTACCTTCGCGAACATATGGAGAACATTCTTGAGAAACTTGGTACCTTGCATTCCTGTTCTAGGAATCTTGGTACCTTAGTGAACACATGGTGAACATTCTGGAGAAACTGGGTACCTCGCATTCCAGCTCTAGGAATCTTGGTACCTTGGCGAACACATGGCAAACATTCTGGAGAAACTGGGTACCTCGCATTCCTGTTCTAGGAATCTTGGTACCTTGGCGAACACATGGCGAACATTCTGGAGAAACTGGGTACCTCGCATTCCTGTTCTAGGAACCTTGGTACCTTGGCGAACACATGGCGAACATTCTGGCAACAAGATCCTGGTAGGCAACTAAGGCCACTTTAGCACCAGGTCTTTCTTAGCGGGGGGTGGTGCCCGGCTAAGGCCTTGATCTGGCTGGCAACTATGCTCTTACTATCTAGACCCTTCTCAGCGGGGGGTGGTGCCCGGCCGAGGTTTGATCCGTCGGGCAACTATGCTCTTACGTACCAGATCTTTCCTAGCAGGGGGTGGTGCCCGGCCAGGGCAGCAGGAATGCCATATGGCTTTTCCTGGTCTTGAGAAGATCCTCCTGGATGGATTAATCTGGTCCAGGGTATTAGAAGTGCTGTATAGCTCTTCCTGGTTTTATAGGCGATCCTCCTGGAGGGATGAATTCGGTCCAGGGCATCAGGAGTGCTATGTAGCTCTCCTGGTTTTATTTCGATCCTCCTAGAGGGATTAATCCGGTCTAGGGTGTCAGGAGTGCTGTGTAGCTCTCCTGGTTTTATGGCGATCCTCCTAGAGGGATTAATCTGATCCAGGGCATCAGGGATTCCTGTACAAGGATTCCCGGTCTTCAAGCGATGGTCCTGGTAGGCAACTAAGGCCACTTTAGCACCAGGTTTTTCTTGGCGAGGGGTGGTACCCAGCCAAAGCATCAGGAGTGCTATGTGGCTATCCTGGTCTCGATCATAGGCAAAAGGTGATCATATGAGAACTAGCATGGCGATCGTAGAAGAACTACCAAGGCGATAATAGGAGAACTACCAAGGCGATAATAGGAGAACTACCAAGGCGATAATACTCAAGGCGATACTTGTCAATGCTCACCCCGCAGGTTTCATTGGTGAGACCTTCTGGGATAATCTGCGTTCCCGGTGTAGGTAAGTAAAGCGACCTACTGCAATGGTACTTCTTATTGTGGACTGGTCACAAGGAGAACTTTTCTCATGTTGAGGTCACTACCCCTTCCACAGGAGGACTAGGGAGAATGATAAGCTTCTAGTCCCTAAGTGATGTAACCAATTTAGGAGCCTGCTTGGAGTGAATAGGAGTCTTCACAAATCGTAAAGGGACTCGAGACTCTGCTCGAACAAACCTGGACCTCGAAAGCTCGCTGGGGCGTTAAGTAGCCTGGTATAAAAGATCGGAAACCGACAATCTTGCAGCTGTGATCTAGATAGCTCACATGGGTGCTGTGAGGGGCCCAATGCAATAAGTGATGAACCAGTGATCTTGCAGTAGTGCTACTGCTCCAGAGGCATACTTAGGCATATAAGAGGCCTCAACAAATGTAGGAAGCCTCTGGGCTCTCCCCGAATGGATCAGGATATCGGTGGCTCACTAGGGCGTTGAGAGGCCCAATACAAGAGGTAGGGAGCTACCGGTGTGATGCTAGTCCAGAGGCATGCTTGTGATCATAAAAGTCCCCAGCAACTGAAATGTGGCTCTGGACCGTCCTCGAATAATCGGGACACTGTAGCTCACTTGGGCGTTGAGCGACACAGTATAATAAGTGAGGAGCCACTGGGCCATGCAGCGGAGTTGCTGCTCTAGCGGCTTGCTTAGGCATGTAGGAAGCCATAGCAATGCGGGAAGCCTTTGAGCTCTCCCAAAACGGATCGGGACATCGGTGGTTCACTAGAGCGTTGAGGGGCCCAGTACAAGAAGTAGGGAGCCATATGTATGATACTGGTCCAGAGGTATGCTTGGGATCCTAGAAGTCCCCAGCAACTAGAGTGTGGCTCTGGACCATCCTGAAATGAATCTGGACACAATGGCTCACTTGGGCGTTGACTAGCCTGGTACCAGAAGTGAGGAGCCACTGGGCCATGTAGCGGGACTGCTGCTCCAGAGGCTTGCTTTGGCATGTAAAAGGCCTCAGCAAAGTAGGAAGCCTCTGAGCTCTACCCGAACGGATCGGGACATAGGTGGCTCACTAGGGCGTTGAAGGGCCCGATATAAGAAGTAGGGAGCCACCTGCATGATACTGGTCCAGAGGCATGTGTGGGATCCTAGAAGTCCCCAGCAACTGAAATGTTGCTCTGGACCATCCTGGAATGAATCGGGACACAGTGGCTCACTTGGGCGCTGAACAACCCGGTATATTAAGTGAGGAGCCACTGGGCCATGCAGTGGGGCTGCTGCTCTAGAGGCTTGCTTAGGCATGTAGAAGGCCTCAGTAAAGTGGGAAGCCTCTAAGCTCTACCAGAACGGATCGGGACATAGGTGGCTCACTAGGGCGTTGAAGGGCCCAGTACAAGAAGTAGGGAGCCACCTGCATGATACTGGCCCAGATGCATGCGTGAGATCCTAGAAGTCCCCAACAACTGAAATGTAGCTCTGGACCATGCTCGAATGGATCGGGGCTCAGTGGCTCACCTGAGCGTTGACCGGCCCAGTGTTAGGATTATGCTCAATAGCAAGAGTGTAATATTGTAATTGACAATCTTTTCATATTAATAAAGTGTTTTCTGATTCTTACAAATACTTATAGCATTTATTATTGTATTTGTCAAGGTAAATAATCATAAGGTCAAAAGACTATGAGATATTAAGAATTGTTCATACATCCGGATATGTGTGAGGTAGACACAATTCTTTAGTTAGTCTTGAATAACGTTCACAACTTAAGTTAAAGGTTGGGCACCTCTATCTTGATAAAGTTGTAGAATTCTTTTGCTAGCATTTGAGTGGGATCAAATGAGTTATGATGAGTCTAAAATCATCGAAAGGTTTTCGAGTAAAAGAATTTAGTGCACTGGGTGCATTGAACACGATCACAATGAAATACTTTATCTAGAACGTCACTAGATATAAGTATTTTCATTATTAGGACAATCGGAGAGTCGATCTTAATCCTGAGATAAATAATGGACTTATGGTTGGTAGTATTATCATTTGAGCTATCAATGAGTACGATTATATAGCATAGTCTATCCTCGATAGTTTAGTGGTATTCATTTGTTAATCGATAGAGGACTTCATTTATAGATATGGACATCGTGGCTCCATTTATTAAATGAGAGTATAATATCATCATATGGATGTTTTGAGGTATTGGATATTAAATCTCAACGTTGAGTTTTCAATAATGATTATTGAAGACATGGCTTCTGGACAAGTCAAAATATCTAAGTTGGAAATGTGGTCATATGAGGAAATATGGTAACTTGGAGAGCTATAGGCGGTCTATGAGCTCTTGGCGATTACTGATATTATTCACGAGGATACACCATCTCCTATAAGATTGTCTAGGGTATGAATGAGAAACATCTCCTTATTCTATCTTTATTTAAGAGTTCAATTTTAACTCTTTAGTGTAATGAGTTAAAATTAATAGACCGGACCTAAGTGAATCATTTGTTGATTGTGATTAGGTTATGTCTATTGAAGCTTAAATTTAGATAGCCCGCCAAGATCCACAATCCACACGTACTTGCATGGATCACTTGATATATTCTACCGGACCAATTTATGGGTACATCTAGAATTGCATTTAATATATTAAGAATATAATATGTCTATTATTTATTTAATGGGCTGCTCTATTATATTAATATATTAAAATGAGACATGTGGGCTTGTTTCTTTTAGTAAGAATAAGTCTGGTTCACATGTGGGCTTTTATTTAAAGTCTAATGGATTAAATAAAATAAGAAAAATAATATTATGCCCATATATATATGGTGTGGGCGGCAAGGCTAATAAAATAGCCGAAGATATTATTTTATTTTACTGTTTTGATTAAATGAAAATTAATTAATTATTTAATTAATTAATAGTTTAAATCAAAATCTTTTCTTGATCATTAAATAAAATACTATGTGTTGGATTAGGGTTAGAATTCTTTTAAGTGATAGGAGTCCTAATGTGGTAAGGATTAAGTCCACATACACTCCATACCACACAAAGAATTCGGCCACCCTAGTCCTATAAGTGTTAGGGTTCTTAAATTGATAGGAATTAGGGAAAAGCACAATTCCTTTTCAAGTAAGGAAATTGGCCAATCCTATATTTCCTACACAAAGAATTCGCCCAACCCTATTTTGAGAAGGTGATAAATTTCGGCCACTAAGAAGCTTGAGTGAGAGAGATTTTTGTTTACTGTGAAAAATAAAAATCTTACTCAATACACATAGAATTTCGGCCAAGAGAGAAAAAGAAAAATAAATTCTCATTCGATAGTGCACTTGCAACCCTTTAACATCAAAAGGTTTTGTGCACACTTTCGATTTAGGGTTACGCGAGTTCCAATCATATCGATTGTGAATTCAAAAGTGACCGGAACTATTTTTCTAGGCTCTTGGTGTTTTGGGATTGAAGATCAGGATCAGAAGTTCCATACATCCATTCTCAGGTAAGCAATTCAAAGAAAAAAGGGAGACCACGCTCCTAGATGATTCACGTACGTGCTAGGATTGAAGATCTTGCGAATTACCATCGACGTAAGTCAATCAGATCACACGACAAGAGGTATTTAACTCTAACCGTATATTTGTGTTTAATTAATTAAAGGGTTAAGGTTCAAATCTTTAGAAAAATTTTAAACTATACGAAAATCTACTTTTCACCTTCCGCTGCGGTTTTAGTTAATTTTTCCCTACAATTGGTATCAGAGTCTGGTTGTACCCTTTAATTAATTAACGTATATATATGTGAATCTATTTCTTTTTATTGTGATTATGCATGTTTTAGAAAGAGATGACACTCTAGGTATTCGCATATATAATTACATGTCGAATGTATGGATTTATATATGTTGTTATAAAGTAAATTGTTATTGCTCAATTTTGGTCCTAGATTTTCCATGTAATTTTTGTTTCGGAATTGTAACAAGAATGGTGGCCTATTATCCTCACAAGTTCCTTCTTGATAGTTGCATTTTTTTTTATGTTGTATAAAATAGTGCAGTTTTTTAATGTATTAAAAATACTGCAGTTTTTTATTTGTAAAAAAAAAAAATACTGCAGTGGTTATTAAAAAAATATTAAAAAAATTACTGCAGTATTTTATAAGATGTAATATATTCAAGATTCGAAGACTCGAAGATTTGAAGAAATTGGAGCATACGGAACCCGTCTTGGAACCCGCACGCATCGAGACAACAAGCGTGCAGCTGCGCTTGTTACGGTGCAGCAGCGCGCGACCCATGCATAGGCTGGCCGTGTGGCAGCTCATGCCCTTGCATGGGCTATGCGTCCGCATGGGCTGCTGTGGTGATCTTTGGGCCCGCAAGTTTCGTGCGCGAGATGGTCGCTTGAAGTCTTGTCCGCCAAGAAAGGAGTTTTTGTATTCCGTACAATTGTAATTTACATGCTTTTCTAGGATGGACCAAAATTGTGGCTATTTATTTTTTATGTATAAATATTACAATATTTGTTATTGTAACATGTCATATTGAATAGGAGTGCCACTCATATATCTCTTTTGGTATGAACATGCATTGAATGATGTAAGGACCTCGATTTTATGATTGGCTTATTTCATGACAAACCACACCACATTGGGGATGATTGTGTAATGGGTAGCTTTGGTCCGTGTTGGCAAGCTTCCAAGCATCTCCATGACTTCAAGAGCAAATGGTATACTCACTTGACTTTGTCTCTTGAAGAGTTTAGGTGCACACACACACTTCAGGCATGTTTTGTTTATCTTGCATTTGTGTTCTTTATTGTTTATATAAGTGTGCATCCTTTTCAAAAACACTCACTAGCTTGCATTGTATCTCATTTGATAAACATGTTAGACATGTTAATTGTGCTTCATTGTGTGCATCTCACTCACTTCACATTTGCACAATATTCATGTAAGATAGACTTTTTTCTTGAGTGTTAAAAAGGGATTTTTCCCTTTAGCGCGGCCTAGACCGCTCGGCAGGCTCTGCTTGCACCGCGGCGCACGGAGCGGTATTCTCCAGTGCGTCATGCGCGACGAGGATCGCGACATGTGCACTTACACGCACAGCGGTCCCAACAACTGTGTTGTCGAGACGGTGCACTGCTGTATGTACCGCGGTCTGGACACTTACCTGAGCCGCAGTCTAGCAAGCGGTTTTGACGGGATTCTGTTTCCCAAGTTCAAAACAACGTAGTTTTAACTAGGGCTTCATATATATTCTTCCTCTTCTCTTCTTGGCCGACCAAGAGCTTAGAAAATCATTTTCAGAGAGAGGTTAGAGCTTCTAGAGAGAGAAAGCTTCAAGAACGAATCTTTGACTCTCCAAACCCAAAACCCATCTCCATCTTGCATCATTCAACATCATTTGAGCATAGGTCTTCATTGTTTCATGACAAGGTAAGCAAGAAATTCTTTGAATATCATTTATTGTTCTTCTTACTCTATATTAGGTATTTATTGCATGATTAAATACCTAGACTCTACTTTATTGCATATTTATGATTCTTGATGACATGATTGGGTTTGTATTTTGATAGCTTAATTGATTAGGTCATTTTTGCCTAAAAGCTAGGTCATAAATATTCATGTGTGATTTATTGATAACTAGGTTGAGAAATTGTGTTTTAATCAACTAGTTAATGTTCATGCATATTTGATTATGTTTGTTTGTGATAGCTTGCATTATTAGGTCATTTATGCCTAAATAGCTAATCCATAAATATTCATGTATGCTTAATTGATGATTAGGTTGACTTTGTGCATCTAGTCAAGTTTATGAATGTTTATGTGAATTTAATTGACAATTAGGTTGTTAGAATTTCTCTAAAACTAATTGAGACCTCATGTGTGTACATGTATGCATTACTTGATAACTAGGATGTTGTATTGCATTATCTACATCTAGTTAAGCATTGTATGTTTGGTCTAACATATTTTGTGTTGAGCATTCATTGATTGTTCACTTAGACCTTATACTCTTCATTGAGTCAAAGTCTTGTGGCTTCGGGGTGAAGTTGCACAAGCATTGAAGTCTTGCAACCAAGGTGTGGTTGGCAAGCATCGGTCAAGAGCCGCTATAAAAGGCCCGCTGGGTAGAGTAGGAGATGCTCACGCCAAGAGTAGTGTATCAGGGGATATCACTAGGAACTGAACCAATAGTGGCGAGTGGTAGTGTCCATAGATTGAGGTTGTCGAGAGTGAGAGTCCGAGTATCACTTGAGGGTGTAGCTTTTTACTCATATAGTGGATTTCTGTGATCGTCTGTGGCTAGAAGGATAGCCCGTGATTTTTCCCTTTGTTTAAGGGTTTCCACGTAAAAATCAAGTGTTATTTATTATTCCGCACTTTACACTTGATTTTGTATGTTTGATTTAATTGGGTTATATGTTTAATATTGACTAATCGAAAAAGTTGGTAATAATCGATTAACAACCCATTCACCCCCCCTCTAGGTTGTAGACACACGTTAGAGTTGTATTTTCAATTGGTGTCAGAGCGGGTTCCTAGACATACTTAGGTGATCCTTGCTCTTGATTGTGTGTGTCCTGCATTTGTGTGCATTTTGATCGTTGCATTCATTTGCATTCATTCATTCACTAAACACTATGTGTGAGAGTGAAACACCTAGAGAGGAAATTTTCGGAGAAAGGAATGTTTGCCTCTCTGTTGATGTTGAGGATGCTCCAACCCTTAGAGGTTCTATGAGCACTCGCTCCAACATCCTTGCTTCTACTTCACATAGTGACTCCGATGAGGAGATGGCCCTCACGGCAATGAAGTTTAGAATATTTTTGAAGCTTGAGAAGAAAAAGAATAACTCAAGAAAAAATGACGTCAAGAAGAAGACTTTGTTCAAGAAGAGTGAAGAGGACTCTTCCAAAGGTGAAGAGCATATGCTTAACTTCACGGCCCTTGGTGCTTCCTATGTGGAAGTTGTTGGTGTGGCAACAAATGACCAAGGCAAAGGCCTTGATGAGGGAATTGACTCAATTGAGGAGTGTCAAGTGATCCTTCTCAAAGTCTTGAAGCAAAATGAAGAGCTCTCAAAGGAGAATGAGACCTTGAGATTGTGGAAGATTTCTTTGGAGGAAAAGATCCATACCCTTGAAGAAAGCAAGCAAAATTGTCAAAGTCAACTTCATCGGTACAAGGAGATCATGGATGAGCAAATGGAAGACATATCCATTCTTATCACCAAATTGAAGACAATGGAGATGGAGACCTCCATGAATGACTCCTTGAAGACGGACATGGTTGATGTGTCCGAATATGAGAAGAAGATTGAAGATTGCCATCAAAGGATGAAGGCAATGAAGGAAGAGCTTGCCAATAAAGAAAACTCCTTGAAGATTGTCAAGGAAAGAGAGATGAGGTGCCTTGAAGAATTAAAGAAAGCCAAGGTCAAACAACCTTAAGCTCAAGGCAAGAGCAAAGCTTCATCCAAGCAATCTCCGACTCAAGGAAAGTCTACACAAGCCTTGGCATCCCAACCAAAGCCTAGGCAATCCAAGAAGAAAGGACAAGTCCTTGAGAAGCCAACCACCTCCTCCAACAAGTCAACTATCAAGAAAGGAGGTGACCATAAATGGCTTGCTCAACCAAGAAGGCATGATCAACCACCTCAACCACCTCAAAAAGCTAGATCACAAAGGTGCCGCCAATCGGTTCAAGCTCCAAGGAGAAGCAAACCGAAGCACCATCAAAGACAACCTCATCAACATGGTGATGCCTCGATGAGATCTCAATGTAATGGTATAAACTCTTCTTTTATACCTACTTGTCATTTTTGTGGTATGATTGGTCACTTAAGACCAAATTGCTTTAAATACATTAAGAGGTGTAGGTTAGAAAGCATGAAAGAAAAACGGTTGAAAAAGAATGCAAGTTTGCATGAACCTAGGGAATTTATAAACATGTCAATGACCACTAGAAATGATAAGGTGGAACCTAGGTGGGTTAGAAAGAATGAACCCGCTTGCCTAAGCGCCCATGTGACTCCCTTAGATGCAACTAGGTCCATTGGACTTGGTAGGTCTATAGGAGGACATGTCTCCCAATGACTTAGTTGAATTTTGACCCCATGAGGGGAGCTCAAGCAAAGAGAGCGAACTTGCATGATTTGCTATATGCAAAAAGTTGATTAATTTTATGCTCTTTTATAATTGCTTGAGATGATTGGTTGCACATATAAGCTTATATGTTATTTTCTTAATAAGTGTGCAACATTGCTTTACTTGCAATCCATGTCATATTTTAGTTCAACAATGCATTTTTGGACTAGGAGATTTTGATTGGGAAAGTACATTTGAATGACCTATAATTTATCTCCATGACATGAGAACTTTTAATAACATGCTTAAAATGATATGCATGAAATGTTTTTGATTGCTTTAGTGCAAAATATGTGTGAAAGCAACTGAGAAGACTAAACTCAATAAGGATGTCTCATCCAAATTTAGTCTTCTCTCTCTCTTTATTAGTTGAACAAGTCTACTATCATATGGGTATCCTACCTGGAAAAATCAAAAAGGGTGCAAAAGTCACTCATGTCTTGTTTCGCTTATAAAGTTTGATATAATTGCTCTTTAAATTGAAATTCATTTTGAAAAACTATATCTTGTTTGCTTATGACAAAAGGGTACAAATATGTTTGAATTCTTTTGGAAACCCTTTTGATGTTTGCTTTGCCAAATTCCATTGCTTGAACTTGAATGCTATATGTCTTGCATGCAAAGCAACAAATTCACACTTTTTTTTTAATAAAACTTCTTGAATCTCTCTCAATTATTTAAGTTGCATAAAGTTTGTGAATATGATTATGCAATGTAATTGTGCGAATAGCTCTCTTTGCTAAAGCAACCCGATAGGGGGAGCTTCTTTGCCTATCTCATGACAAAAAGGGGGAGAAGTCTTGAGAGATATAGGGGGAGTGAGAGATATAAGGGGAGCATTGTTTATGCTTTAGGGGGATAAGCCTCATGAGAGAGAGTAACCTTTTAGGGGGAGCATTGCACATGCATTCTTTGTATTGCTTTATTTATATTTAAGTGCAATGCTTGTTTTTATTTGTTCACCTCACTTGCACTTGTTCTTGGAAAGTGCTTCTTGCTATTGTGTGTAGGTACATTGATAATTCTACGAAGAGATTGAAGATATTGAAGATTTAGATTCCAGGTATCTCTTTTGTAATGTAGAATTAATCTCATGGTCAATAGCTTTGTTTTATTTTGTGAGGATTGTTTGTGAGTGGTTGTTTTGTCATGAAATAGCCAAAGGGGGAGATTGTAAGGACTTCGATTTTATGATTGGCTTATTTCATGACAAACCACACCACATTGGGGATGATTGTGTAATGGGTAGCTTAGGTCCGTGTTGGCAAGCTTCCAAGCATCTCCATGACTTCAAGAGCAAAAGGTATACTCACTTGAGTTTGTCTCTTGAAGAGTTTAGGTGTACACACACACTTCATACATGTTTTGTTTATCTTGCATTTGTGTTCTTTATTGTTTATATAAGTGTGCATCCTTTTCAAAAACACTCACTAGCTTGCATTGTATCTCATTTGATAAACATGTTTGACATGTTAATTGTGCTTCATTGTGTGCATCTCACTCACTTCACATTTGCACAACATTCATGTAAGATAGACTTTTTTCTTGAGTGTTAAAAAGGGATTTTTCCCTTTAACGCGGCCTAGACCGCTAGGCAGGCTCTGCTTGCACCGCGGCGCACGGAGCGGTATTCTCCAGTGCGTCATGCGCGACGTGGACCGCGACCTATGCACTTGCACGCACAGCGGTCCCAACCGCGGTGTTGTCCAGACGGTGCACTGCTGTATGTACCGCGGTCTGGACACTTACCTGAACAGCGGTCTAGCAAGCAGTTTTGACGGGATTCTGTTTCCCAAGTTCAAAACGACGTAGTTTTAACTAGGGCTTCAAATATATTCTTCCTCTTCTCTTCTTGGCCGACCAAGAGCTTAGAAAATCATTTTTAGAGTGAGGTTAGAGCTCCTAGAGAGAGAAAGCTTCAAGAAAGCATCTTTGACTCTCCAAACCCAAAACCCATCTCCATCTTGCATCATTCAACATCATTTGAGCATGAGTCTTCATTGTTTCATGACTAGGTAAGCAAGAACTTCTTTGAATATCATTTATTGTTCTTCTTACTCTAGATTATGTATTTATTGCATGATTAAATACCTAGACTCTACTTTATTGCATATTTATGAGTCTTGATAACATGATTGGGTTTGTATTTTGATAGCTTATTTGATTAGGTCATTTTTTCCTAAAAGCTAGGTCATAAATATTCATGTGTGATTTATTGATAACTAGGTTGAGAAATTGTGTTTTAATCAACAAGTTAATGTTCATGAATATTTGATTGTGTTTGTTTGTGATAGCTTGCATTATTAGGTCATTTATGCCTAAATAGCTAATCCATAAATATTCATGTATGCTTAATTGATGATTAGGTTGACTTTGTGCATCTAGTCAAGTTTATAAATGTTTATGTGAATTTAATTGACAATTAGGTTGTTAGAATTTCTCTAAAACTAATTGAGACCTCATGTGTGTACATGTATGCATTATTTGATAACTAGGATGTTGTATTGCATTATCTACATCTAGTTAAGCATTGTATGTTTGGTCTAACATATTTTGTGTTGAGCATTCATTGATTGTTCACTTAGACCTTATACTCTTCATTGAGTCAAAGTCTTGTGGCTTCGGGGTGAAGTTGCATAAGCATTGAAGTCTTGCAACCAAGGTGTGGTTGGGAAGCATCGGTCAAGTGCCGCTATAAAAGGCCCGCTGGGTAGAGTAGAAGGTGCTCACGCCAAGAGTAGTGTATCAGGGGATATCACTAGAGACTGAACCAATAGTGGCGAGTGGTATTGTCCATAGCCTGAGGTTGTCGAGAGTGAGAGTTCGAGTATCACTTGAGGGTGTAACTTTTTACTCATATAGTGGATTTCTGTGATCGTCTGTGGCTAGAAGGATAGCCCGTGGTTTTTTCCTTTGTTTAAGGGTTTCCACGTAAAAATCAAGTGTTATTTATTATTCCGCACTTTACACTTGATTTTGTATGTTTGATTTAATTGGGTTATATGTTTAATATTGACTAATCGAAAAAATTGGTAATAATCGATTAACAACCCATTCACCTCCCTCTATGTTGTAGACACACGTTAGAGCTGTATTTTCAAATGATTTAGATATCTAATTGGCATCTAGATAACTTGGTAAAATTATTCTTTGGAATTTAATCACACGCCTTAAATAATTGAGTGGGAGAAGGTGTGTTAGAACGCCTATGGCCTCCAAGGTTAGTTGACTTTTATTATTTTTGGTAATCCCCCCAAGGGGCGTCCATAAATGGAATTTAACAAAATACTTCGTTACAAGGATAGACTAGACAATTGACTTAAACGAAATCTACTCCCCAAGGAGGGATTCTCGTGAGAGAAAATTGAGGGTCGATATCTTGGTAACACACTCAATGTAATTTTATTAATATCCTCCCAAGAGTTCTTGTTAATAAAATTGCAAGGCTAAAATTGAAAACGCTGGTTGTTATGTTAACAATTAGGTGGGACCTAGTCCAACTAGTAAATAGTACGAACTCCCAAAGGAGATGTAAGATTTATGGGTGTTGGATCACCGTTAAATTTTTACGATTGAATTTGTTAATAGCCAAATTTGGCTAAGGACCAAAGGGAAATTTTCCACTTCCTAGACCTGGTTCCATACCCGAAAGTTTCACCTAAAGACCTCTATATCCAGAGCCAAGCTACAATACCGCCCCAGGCACAAGGGCGGGCTCCAGAAACATCTGGGATAAAGCCCTGACCCGAGAGCTTCCACCAGGAGACATCTCTATCCAAGGCTGAACTGCGATACCACCCAGGAACAAGGGCGGGCTCCGGAAACATCCGGGATAGAGCCCGGAATGATCGGACTTAGCCCGCATCATCAAAACTAGAAGCTCCCCGAAGTCAAGGTCATCTCGCAAATGCTCAAGAAACCCGTCTGTACCTCGATTGACACAGAAGAATGTCCCTAGAAGGCCGCGTGGTCAGTCGAAGCCACACCTAGCTTCAAAAAGGTCAGTCGAGGCCACATCTAGCTTCGAAAAAGTCAAGAGAAGCCAGATCTGGCTCCAAGCTGGATGAAACTTCTCAGACATCAAGGTCGAAATACTAAACAACCTCCCTGGTTGATGCATCATACCATATCGTCATGTCCCGCGACTTCTATAAGGATCATACTGAAAGGATACGAGGAATGCATTAAATCATACCTGGAAGCGTTATCTACATGCAGAACAAGTAATGAAATCCAAAAAGGAAACAAACTGATCTCCATCACGATACTCTCAATTCGGGCGTCAATCTAAAAGTCAAATGATATTAACGCAAGAAATCCCGCCCGATAATGAAAAGACTGAGACAATCACTGAGACAATCAAGGGAGAATCAGTCTGTTGACCTACAAACCATGTATAAATAGAAAAGAAAAGAAATGAAAAGAGGAGACTACTATTCGATAGGCATACAACTAGCAATCGACCATTCACCAAAGAGAGTTGAGAGAAAAGAGAGAAGAATCTTTGTATTCGTGTACCATGCATGCTAAATAAAAACGTTCTTGTTTATTTGTCACTATATAAACCACTATCACATATATAAAGAATTTTGGCTGTATAAACCACTGTCACATATATAAAGAATTTTGGCCACCACCTACGTGGTAGTGGTCTCGAGGGCGTTAACAGAGATTTCTCATCTCGAGCAAAATTTCCGTTAAAACTTTCTGGCGCCGTCTGTGGGGAAAAATCCTACACCCAACTAACCAATCGTTTGTATTTATATTTTCATTATTTTATAGGAACTATGAGGCTCCGCTCCTCCCAAGGCCAACACAGAGTCCCAGAGAAATCTCGGGCGAGGCCAACCCGAAAGGCTCCAGGAAGGGGGAGAAAGTCTGGATATAGTAGTCAAGCTCCGATCCAGACAACCAATACATGGACTGCTGGCCACCCCATAGTGAGCCAGGCAGCGCTCAACCAACAAGCGGCGGCCTTCGTAGAATCCATCCGCGTCCGCCTCCTCGCTGAAGGCATCACAGTCCAGCAGACCAACCTGAATGATCAGGGAGAGCCGAGCAGGCTCGGAGCTAGACCACCTGCTTTCGATCGCCTAGGCTTTCCTCCTCCCGAGTCGGCTTGAGATAGATCAGGACCCCAACGTTCGATCCGGGATAGGCTGGGACCCATGCCCCCAGTTCCTAAAAGACTTTCACAATATCAACCCCGGCTAGTTAAGTCAGCCGCGGATGTTTTTACCCGGAAGCCGCGAGAGCTATCTTATCCAACTACATCTAGGAGAACTACCCGGGCCCTAGAGGAGGAAAGCAGACAAACTCCCCGCATGGATCATGTCCAGGAGGAGGACCGGATAGAAATTGCCAGTTCCTCAGAAAGGTTCGACAGTGAGGAATCTGAGGCTAACTCAAAGAGACCTGGAAATAAGCGACTAAGGGATCAGCTGGCAAAGCTACAAAAAGAGGTCCAGCAGATAAGGAAGGGAAAGAGTAAGGAGGACAAAAAGAATACCCTGAGCGAGATGAACTCTTCCTTCACTAGGAGGATCCGGGAAGCAGAGCTTCCCCCAAAATTCAAAATGCCAACAGATAAGTTCTCTGGAACGGAAGATCCTTTAAGCCATTTAGAGAGCTTTGTTCAACAGATGGAGGTCAAGAACACTACCAGAGCAGCTATGTGCAGAATGTTTCCAACAACCTTGACCGACTATGTGAAAACCTGGTTCAGGAAACTGCCCGTTGGTAGCGTGGATTCTTTCACAAAATTGTCAACAGATTTTTGCTCAAAATTCCAGGGAGTTAAACATCGCCCGAAAGGTCCCATACACCTCCAATATGTGATCTAGGAACGGAGTGAAACTCTTTGATCATACGTGGAGCGGTTTCACAAGGAGGTCATACAAATGGAAGTTTTCACTGAAAAAGAAACCCTCGCCAACTTCAGACGAAACCTCTGGGCAGGAAAGCTTTTCCGTTCTTTTGCCAAAAGACCTCTCGAGACTTACCAGGAGGCCTATGACTGGGCTCTTGAGCAGGTCGAGATCGATGAACAACTCAAGGTCAAGATAGAACATGACGACATGAGAACGGCAAAACGTTTGAAGAAATAAGACCCCAAATTTGAGCCGGTGCAGAGAGCTCAGAATAAACCTCCCAACAGGTCGACTTATCGTCCCCCTGCTCCTCCGCATAGGCAAGAAAGATATCCAGCAAAACGAACCCCTCCCCGGGCTTAGCCACCTCCCAGGACCGTGGCTCCAGTAATGTAAGGGGAAAAAGGGTTTGACCACTATACCCCATTGAATGCATCCAGGGAAACGGTCTACCTTGCCATACGGGATAAAGGGTTGCTCTAAAAGCCCTCTCCCATGAAGGCCCCAGCTGACAGGAGAAACCGGTACAAGTACTGTGACTTTCAAGAAGACGTGTGCCACAACACTTCGGAATGCTATAACTTACGCAACCAGATTGAGGCCCTGATAAGGGGAGGATGCCTGATTGAATTTTTACAACAGGTCAGAGATAATATCAGAACTGGAAGGGAGGTACAAGCTGAAATCCGCGGGGACGCAGAAAAGAGGAAAGGGGAGTAGGCTGACTTAATGCAACAGATCCAGGTGATACACATTATCAGCAGAGGTCCTACATTGGCCGACGTTTCCAATAACTCCCGGAAAAACCACGCAAGAAAGGTTCCCCGCCTTGGAGAGAGCCGGGGGATCTTCGAAGTCAGCCAGAGCCCGACAGAGCCCGCCCAGTCAGCTCAGATCGTGTTCACCGAAGCAGATGTCTTCAACACTGTGCAACCTCATGATGATCCTATGGTCATCACGATACAGATCGCCAACTGTCTGGTCATTCACGTGATCGTGGATACAGGAAGCAGTGTAGATATCCTCTTCAAAGATACCCTGGAAAAACTGAACCTGAAGCAACATTGCTACAACAGCTGTACCACTCCACTTTACGGTTTCATTGGGGACTCGATCATACTGGTGGGGTCAATGATCCTCCCAGTAATCATCGGGGTCACCCAGCTCCAACAGAACGTAATGACCGACTTTATTGTGGTGGACACCTCATCGGCCTACAACGCCATCTTAGGGAGACCTTCTATGTCCTCTTTGAAGGGAGTCTTGTCCATATACCACAACGTTTTGAAATTCCCGGTTGGAACCAAGGTAGGAGAGGTACGCGGAGACTAGTAGGCAGCCTGGAAATGCTACGCAGTATCTGCCAATCCTACAGCCCTAGCAAAGCAGTGTGTACAGGTGATAGTAATCCAGGAAGACATGGATACATCTCGGATAATCCAGGAGGAGAAGGAGCCCGCAGAATGAACCTATCATGCCCTACGAGGAAGAAAGGGGTAAGGAATGGGCCAGTGGGCAGCCCATTGATAAACTAGAAGACATATCCGTAAGGACTGACGATCCCTCCAAGGTCATCAAGGTCGGAGCCGCCCTTGATCCAGAAGTAAAAAGATGACTGATTGATCTTCTCAGAGAATTCAGCGACATCTTCGCCTGGAACCATAATGAAATGCCTGGAATCCCGGCATCGTTGGCCACCCACCGGCTAGCAGTAGATCCAACAGTCAAGCCCGTCAAGCAGAAGAGGCGTCATTTTAACACTGATAGGAACGCGGCGGTACAGGAAGAAGTTGATAAATTGATCAAAACGGGGTTCGTCAGAGAGGTACGTTACCCCGAATGGATCGCCAACGTAGTCATGGTCACGAAGGCGAATGGAAAATGGCGTATGTGTGTCGACTACACCGACCTCAACCAGGCTTGTCCGAAAGACAGTTTTCCTTTGCCAAAGATCGACCAGCTGGTTGACTCCACATCATGAAATAAACTTTTGAGTTTTATGGACGCATTCTCAGGATACAACCAAATTAAAATGCACCCGACTGATCAAGATAAGACCAGTTTCATTATTGGGCAGGGCTTATACTGCTACAAGGTGATACCGTTTGGTTTGAAGAATGCGGGGACCACACAGCAGCGGCTGGTTAACAAATTGTTCAAGCCCGAGATAGGAAGGACGATGGAAGTATATATCGACGACATGATCACGAAATCCCCAATTGACAGACACGTTTTTCCCTTATGTCATTTTAAAAGATCAGTCCGTCAATAATATTTTAGAAACCTCACAAAGCCTAAATCAGTTTGCAAACATAAATATAGCGGCAAGTGGGTGTCGTCCACAGGGAGCGGAGTTAGCCAAATTAGTTAAAGCTAAAGCAATGGTATGTATATATATATAATAGCAAAACATGAATTGGTGAAAATGTAGATTGTGAACCAACTCTAAATAACACTAAATTAAATAAGTAAATAAAATGAAGGGGGAATATGGAGTGAAGGATATATAGATGATGGAAACTAAGGAGTTAATGGATTCGAAAACGAATACTGGGCAATGTAACAAACTTGCCAATAGCACGGCTCTTCAAGGTAACCGACCTAGGATGTATAGAGTCGGTTATTTATCCCTAGAAGGTGGCCAACCTAGGATGTATAGTGCGGATCATCTATTAGAGATTAATCCTTGTAAACTACCAACCTAGGATGTATAGAGTTGATTGTTTACCGGATTCTAGAAATGAAGCTCGTCTACCTAACATTGACTCAACCTATTACAAATAGTCACCCTAGGATGTATAGTGATGACTTCTAACTCTCTCACGGATTCCGACCTAGGATGTATAGTGCCGTAAATACGATCAAGGTTAGATTAAAACCGCGGTTCAAGAGTCGGAATTCATGACTTTCCGTCTATTCTTTAGAGCATTAAACAACTAAATAGGATGTATATCTAGAGGCAATACTCATACATAATACAAAGACATCTTGCAAAGATCATGTATCTACACAAGAAATCAATGATAAACATTCACAACAAGAATAGATCAATGGAAGATAGACATGAATATCAATATAATATCAAGTTTATGTACAAGCCCAATATTAAACTAACTACTCCATCAACCCCTTAGAGGGGATTTAGATACTCATTACAACTAGGAAATCAGTAGAGAGGAGAAAGAAATAACCCTTGGAGAACATCTCCTTCCTTGAAGTGGCTCCAATCTCCTAACTTCCTTGAAGTTGAGTAGAGAATGTAAGGATGAGAGGTAGAGAGAGAAACTATATCTAAGAATGCTTAATCTGTCCTAAATTGAGTCAAAAGCACCTTAAAACGTTTCTATACTTTTCTATTTATACTAAATACAAAAATAGGTCACTTAAGCTTTGAAAATCAGACTGGCGCGCTCGGAGTGCGGGTGGAGTGCGGGTGATTTACCCGCACTGTATGGGTTGCCTGCAACTTCAGTTCTCGGATCAGGACATTAGTGCAGGTGGAGTGCGGTTGAATTACCCGCACTTGACCCGCACTTGGCCCGCACTTGGCATCGCACTGTGACCGCACTTCCCTCTCAGGTGCAAAATCTACCTTCTGTCTTGAGCAACAGTGCGGGTAAAGTGCGGTTGGATGACCTGCACAGTACCCGCACTCTAATATCAGGTGCAATTCTGATCTTCTGTTCTTGATGCAAGTGCGGGTAGAGTGCGGTTCGATGACCCGTACAGTGCCCGCACTCTAATGTCAGGTGCGATTCTGTTCTTCTGTTCTTGGTGCAAGTACGGGTGGAGTGCGGTTTGCTGACCCGCACAGCACCCGCACTCTAATGTCAGGTGTCTGAGCAGCTTCTCTGGTTTGGCATTAGTGCAGGTGGAGTGCGGTTAGCTGACCCGCACTGTACCTGCACTTTATCTCTGTACTTGCATTCTGCCCCGGCTATGCACATGAGTGCGGCTGGAGTGTGGCTGGAGTGCGGTTGCGACCCGCACTGGACCCGCACTGTAGACCTGTTTGTGCTCCTTTGCCTTTGCTTTCGCCCCTTTTCTGCTGGAATCACCACAATATGCTTCCAAGCCTGTCTCTGCATCATTTCCTACAAATAAGCACAAAACAACCCATAAGAGACACAAAAACGCATGAAAACAGAACATAAGGTAAGGATCTGAGGGCCTAAATATAGTACATATTTGGCCCGATCAAACACCCCCAAACCAAACCTTTGCTCGTCCTCGAGCAAATCTATTCAAAACAGTAAGACGCCAGCTGAAAGTAATTTCTATATACCTAAACAATACATCAACAATGTCGCAAGTCCCATGTGTGATATGATACAAATAGATGTGATAGAGAGGAGAAAAACATATGCACAAGATCAAGAGCAATTTGGAGACACCCAAGGGAGGCTTGTACGAACACGAATCCCACACCTAAAGGCATTCATGAATTTAGGACCACTTACTCCCATACCTTGAACATAATTCGCTTCAATTCTAAAGCTCACATGGATTCCCTCTTTTCTTTCCTCAAGAGTCCTAAGTTCCACACAACAAGTATGCAAAGAAGATTCTGCATAAGATTTAAGCAATGAACTATCCTAGGAACGAGTCACCATGCCATGGATGCGAAAGATCGTGCTTCAACCTACATTCCCAAACTAGACTTACATGGATCAAATAGGGCTTTTCAACCGGTTATAGTGTGGCTGTGGGGTTGAATGAGTTTACACAAAAAATATGGAAAGTTAGGAGTTCAAACTCACCAATCATGCTAGAATATATCCCTACTACCACACCATGTTCTTTTCTTGCTTTAAATGCAAACCTCTAAGAAATCATTTAACCCACATTTTGCCCTCAACGTTTGCATTCCGTTTGGGAGTTTTTAGCCTAAAACACTCTCATTATGGCACTTCAAGTACAATCTTTCTTTAAATTTTTCTTTTAACAATTTCCAAATAACAATGTTGTACTCCATTTGAGTTGTTACCATTTTCCCTTTCTTAGGCATTTAGAGTGCATAACTTACCCTTTTCTTTCATATTTTCAACATCTATCTCATTTTACCCACTGTGGGACCATTTTAACCCTTTTTCTCACTACCATTTCCCATCCTAACATGATTAGTACAAGGGTAGGCATGTGTTTAGGCTATTGGGTATATGGTTGAATGTGGTACCAAATGAAAGGGTAAGTGTTTGGCCTCAAATCGGCTTTGGAACACACAATATGGTAAGTGGTGTTTAGGCTATAGAGGTACTTCAATAAACATGCATTCCATACTATCACTTCCACAACCATCTAAAAAGGGAATGAAAACATCCATCACGCATTCACAAAATAATGCAAGTCCTATGGCACATGACATACATGACGAGAGGCGTGTTTAAGAATAATCAATAATGCACTCAGAAAACGCACTTTCATGCTTGTGTTTGTGATCTCACGGGTATCTCCACTATTAGAACAAGACATGGAACAATGAGTCCCCAATACTTTATACCAACGGGTGGGACTAACCCATGATGGTGCAAGCTAAGCCTCAAGTGGCACCAAACTATATCACAAGGTCAGAGCACATATAAGAAACTCATCAAAAACACACTCTAGAGGCATCATATACTGGATTACAGTTTGAAAAATGGACAAGCGACAAAATTGAAAAATTGGACACTAACTGTACAAGGCGGAGGCGTGATGCACCCCCAAACCAAAACTCAACAATGTCCCCATTGTTGGAAAGAATAAGCATAATCGCAATAAATGGCGGAATGAGGGATCAGCACCCCCAAACCGAATCTAGACATACATTCGACCAAGCTCATTCATCATAACAAAAACTAAATCGCATTCATTAAAAACTTAAGTACAAAACCGAAGGTAGAAAACTCCCTTTAGAAGGAAGATCGGTCGATGTCCATGCGTGTTATTTTGTGCTTCCCAAAAGATGCACAACCTAGCTTAAAACCACACAACAACTCTACCAACGAAAATTAAATACGAAAAGAAAAGAAAAATAAGTCTAAGCCGTTTAAAAGAAAATACAAATACAAATACAAGCAATAAAAGTTCTGATCAATAATAAAGAACAAGAATGGATGGTCAATCATCGTCGGAAAACTCCCTCTCCGCTTCGCTGGCGATCCCTTTGCCCTTGGGGTCGATCTCTAATCTGATCCGCTCTTCGTGCTCCCTCCTGGATCTCTCCATAGCAGCTCTGAGCTCTTCCCCATATGGGTCAATGTCTGGACCCCCTAAAGGAGGTGAGAAAGTAGCTGGCCTCTTCTTTTTCTATGGATAACCTGGAAGACTGAGTGCCTCCCTCATGTCCGTGAGGTTGCCCCAAATGTCCGTGAAGTACTCATTTGCTTCCGCCCTGCTCTCAGTGATCTGCCTCCTGTTTTCGGTGACCTCGGTCCTAAGGTTCTCCAATCCGGTAAGCAAAGTCTGCCAAGGGACCTCTCCATATGTCTCTTGCGGGGGTGAGGAAGCAGCGGGACTATAATCACCATAATCGATGTAAATCGGCTCCACATCTGGTGGTTCCGGGATGTCTTCCGGCTGCCTGCTCGTGCTGCCCCCTCGAGCAGGTTTCCTTCTCCCTGTTCGTACCCTGACACCAGAGGGGTCCCGCTCTCTTACCTGGTCGTTCCATGTGAATTTCCCAACTGGCCCCAAACCGCATTCGAAAGGATCGTAACCAAAATCTACTCCAGCAGTTCTGCAGAATGCGGTGATGAGGCTAGGGAAGATGAGTGGCTGCTTGTCCACCCTGACCCCTCCCATCTCAAGGATCTCTCTCTTGATCAGAAAGCCGATGTCAACCAACTGATTCTGGAGTATACAGTACAGGATCATGGCTGCATTGAAGTTCACCGAGGTCTTGTGCTTTCTGGGGATCAAGGAATGGGATATGAATACATGCCAGAAACCCAACTCACTCCTTAAGTTGGTGCTTCATACGGTGATCAGGGGCCACCCAAAAATCCATCAGAGGGATCACTAACTGATTTACAAAGTCCACATTTTGGGTCACAAAAAATTCGCTCCAAGTCACCCCTTGCCTTAGACGTCCGACTGCTTCGGGATCAACTGAAAGCTTAGTCCTATAATACCTGTTAATGTCCGCTATAGTCATCCAGACTTCTACCCCACAGACCAGAATCGAAGAAGAGCGTTGAAAAGTTTCGGGTACCAACCCAGCAAAGAACTCTTCGACCACACATCGACAGTACATCGGGGGGGGGGGCTAACAAAAGTTTCCCATCCCCTTGCTTCAATCATTAGAGGAATTGGGGTGCCTTCCAGTTCTTCAACCGCTATCCCACTCTCCACCACTATGTCTCGCTCTCTGAAATATTCTAAGCGTTCCTCGAAATCCGGGTGCCTGATGCAAGGTGGTGGAACTTGGGGTCCTCTCCTCGGTCTTCGTTCGGAACCCTGACTGCTTTGCCTAGGCGTTCTCCTGGGTCTTCCTGACATCTGCACATTAAACACAGTTTTAAGGCAATATTCGGATCAAAGAAACAAGAGGTTATGATGTAGGAATTTGAAAGGACAAAAAATTTGCCAAGAGGATAAAGTGCGGGTGAAGTGCGGGTGAGTGACCCGCACTGTACCCGCACTCTAACTCGTCACCAGACACCAGCAAATGCAGAGTTCAATTCATGTATACATCTCAAAATTCCAGTTCATCATCGAACGAATAAACAACAAAATGACTCTAACTCATGTATAGGCTTCCATTCAACCATATAAACCCAATTCATAGTTTGAAAATGTAATTGCAATAGAAAATCAATTAACAATGAATACATCACATGCAAAATAGATAACACCCATCATTCCACTCTCTTAGACATTAGCAAAAGCAAAAACAAGGGGTCAAAACCCTAACTAATGAAGTTCATGCATAAGAGGCAAAAGAATTGTGATAAAGAGGGTTAGGGTTTTGGATTAGAGATATGTGAAATGAAATTAGAGTAAGAATCCATACCTTAGTTGCCGAAAAATCGAAAACGTGGCACACACGGAATACCTTTAGTTGTGAAGAGGGAAAAATTTGAAGTTTGCAGTTGGTTTTGTTCTTTTGTGGCAAGTGGAGCCCTAGAGAACGACAAGCATATATATACTGCGCGACAAAAGTGCGGGTGGAGTGCGGGTGACTGACCCGCACTTTACCCGCACTCTATTACCTGATGCCCTCAGAGTGTGGGATGAGTGTGGGTTACTGACCCGTACTTTACCCGCACTCTATTACCTGATGCCCTCAGAGTGTGGGATGAGTGTGGGTTACTGACCCGCACTCTAACCGCACTGTTCCCCTGGACAGACTCCTAAATTCTACCCTGCAACTGTATCTGCACCAAAACAATCTCAAACAGTCTCAAAAGTTTACAACAACAAAACTAACCATCCGAAAAGTAAAAATAATAATAAAAACAATAAAATAATTCAAAAACGAGTGCAATTCACTCAAAGTGGGACCCGGTCAACCAAATGAGGTTTGACCGGAATGGGGAGCACATTCAACTTGGCCACCCAAACCGGTGCCAAATGCCTATGCACTGCATCTCTCCCCACTCTCCTCATTTGTCCCACTAGGTCCTTTCGCACCCATATTTGTTTAACCTTTGGTGGGTTCATCCTAGATCTAACTCTACTTGCTTTTAATCTTTGGAAACTAAAGCAATAAGCTTTAGTGTGCCCTTTTTTGGCACAAAAGTAGCAAGTAATAGGACGGTTAGGGAAACTCCCTATTCGATCGTTGGCGTGGGCCACTTTTTGTTGTCCGAATCTGAGGGATTTGACATTGTTTTCCATCACGGCGAGTTGCTCAATCAAATCCCCCTCCTTGACCTTAGCCAGTTTCAACTCATCATCTTTTGTGCTCAACTGTTCATGCAATTCCCTTACCGCTTTTGCGGACTCCTCCACACCTAGTTGAAGTTTCCTTGTCCTTCTCCCATAGTCTTCCTCAAACTCTTCTGAGAGCTTTGCCAATGCATCTAAGTTCTTGGAGACTAACTCCTTTTTGGTGGCAAGCTCCACTACTTGCTCAGTTAACCCGTTGTTGACTGATGAGAGATCATGCAATTTAGTCTTCAACTGTACATTCTCTGTCTTCAGCAAATAAACTTCCAGTTTGAGCTTTGTGTTGTCTTGTTCAAGCTCACCTACTTGATCGAAGAGTTCAGTATTTGCTTCCTCCTCTTCGAATTCTGATTCTTGCCTCTCCTTGATGCAGTCTTGGTTTCCCAATTCCATCTCCTTGACACCCTCAAAGGCTTGCACAAGGGTGAGCACCCGGCTCCTTTTCTTTCTGGAATTTGGTGCCTCCAAGACTAAACAATCTCTAACTTGGCTTGTTCCTGGGGGATGTTACCTTGAAGTTCACACTCTTCCCTCCACAGCTGAAGGAAATGTCCCTAGAACAAATATCAATCACCATACTTGCTATGGCCATGAATGGCCTCCCCAACAGTAGTTTCCAGTCTCTACCACTGGATTCTCCTCTTTTGCAATCCAACACAACAAATTCTGCCGGCACCATCAAACCGTGCATATTCACATAAATTTCCTCCACAATACCAACTAGGGTGATGGGAGAATTGTCAGCCATGATGAGAGTCTGGGAGGTGGGCTTGATTGACTGAATCTTCAGCTGTTTGTAGACCTCTAATGGCATCATATTGATGCTAGCCCCCATATCAAGGACCGTTCCCATCTTTGGTGAATCCTCAATTTGTACATCTATGACGAAACTCCCGGGATCTTCAAGTTTAATGGGGGAGTCTATGTCACTTCCCCTATCTTCCTTGTCCGCGACCTCTACCATACTTGCTTCGGTTTCCTCACTTCCCAACTGGACAACCTCTAACACGTTAACATGTTCATCGGAGCTTGATGCCTTCTCCTTGTTCTTTATCAATGCGTCAAAAATCTGTGCCAACTGAGTTTCCATCTTCTTCAGTGACGCTCCATGACTGTTGGCTCTCTGATCATTGGACTGCATGTAAGCTGACATTCGTTGCTCAGAGGCATGCAAGGTGTTCTTGAGGGCTTCCGGCTCGATACCAACAGTTTTGATAACTGTACTCACTATCTCCTCTAGAGATTTGTCCTTTGGTTGGCTAGCGGAAGCGTGGAAATTGAAGTTGGATGGTGGGTTACTACTTGAACCTCCCCATTGATTGTTGTTGTTTCCCCTTTGATTGTATCTATTGTACCCCCGATTTTGGTACCCTTGGTTGTTGTTTCCACCTTGGAAGTTGGTGTTGCCACCTTGGTAATTGTTGTTGCCACCTTGGTGAGTGGTTGCTCCTAGGTGGTTGTTGTTGGACAAAGACAAGTTTGGGTGATTTCTCAACCCTGGATTGTATGTATTCGAATATGGGTCATTCCTAGGCTGCCTTGGAAATTCTCCAAGGGTTTGGGCTTGCTCTTCCTAACTGAAATGCCCTTCTCCCCCTTCAATCTCCCCCACGACTTGACTAACTCCTTGGGAGGACCCTGGTTTTCCAGTTATCAGCTCCTTGATTGATTGAAGCTCCTTGTTCATTCTGGACATCTGGATTTGCACTTGGGTATCCTAACCCACTTCTATTCTTCCACCCCTCCTCACATGTGATGTCCTCTATTGTGAGTTCTGGGCAATCTTCTCCAGAATGTCATAAGCTTCAACTGCCCTCTTGTCTGCAATGGTACCTCCGTATGCATTATCCACCATCATTTGGGTTATCGATGAAAGTCCACTATAGAAAGAGTTAACCTTCAATTCTGGATGGTATGTATGCGGTGGCATTTGAGCTAACAATAAGTTGAACCTCTCCTATGCCTCATGGAATGGTTCACCGTCCTCTACGACAAAGGAAGCTATCTTCAACCTTAGGTCTTTAGCCTTCTGTGACGGAAAATACTTGTTGAAGAAAACCTTGCAGACTTGGCTCCATGTCACCAGTGATCTCGGCCTCAAGTTCTTGTACCAAGTCATGGCTGCATCTTTCAGACAATATTGGAAACACCTCAGATGAAGCTGCTCCCTTGTCAATACTGCTTGGCGAGCCATTACAGGGAAGGTTTCTAGGGTGGCTCCATATTGTTTCATAAATTGGAGGCAATCCTCGGTACTTCGCCCACTAAACAACGGTAGAAGGCTGATGTGCATAGTTTTCAACTCGTACTGCCTTGTTACATCATCCAGTACTATGGCAGTGGGCACATTCCCTACAAACGGGAGAGTGTACTCGCCCATGGTGAGGCCTAGCTCTTCATCCCCATGTACACTTCCCTCATTCTCTCGAGCCTGTTGCTCATTCTCTCTAGCATGTTGCTCATGCTGATTATGATCGTCCATATTTCCCTCTAACTGCTCTATTCTTCTACCCAACCGATTGATGTTATCGATAACTGGAAACACTGTTCCTCTCAACGATCTTCGTCCGTGCATATACCTAAAATCCTGAAATTTCACAATAAATAAAGCACAACGTAAACGAGAAACAGATAGGGCAGAGCAGGAATATTACTAGACTAGCCTTACTCATGCAAAACTAATTAAACTAACATGCCGCTCCCCAGGCAGCGGCGCCATTTCACAGACACGTTTTTCCCTTATGTCGTTTTAAAAGATCAGTCCGCCAATAATATTTTGAGAAACCTCACAAAGCCTAAATGAGTTTGCAAACATAAATATAGCGGCAAGTGGGTGTCGTCCACATGGAGCCGAGTTAGCCAAATTAGTTAAAGCTAAAGCAATGGTATGTATATATATATATATAATAGCAAAACATGAATTGGTGAAAATGTAGATTGTGAACCAACTCTAAATAACACTAAATTAAATAAGTAAATAAAATGAAGGGGGAATATGGAGTGAAGGATATATAGATGATGGAAACTAAGGAGTTAATGGATTCGAAAGCGAATACTGGGCAATGTAACAAACTTGCCAATAGCACGGCTCTTCAAGGTAACCGACCTAGGATGTATAGAGTCGGTTATTTATCCCTAGAAGGTGGCCAACCTAGGATGTATAGTGCGGATCATCTATTAGAGATTAATCCTTGTAAACTACCAACCTAGGATGTATAGAGTTGATTGTTTACCGGATTCTAGAAATGAAGCTCGTCTACCTAACATTGACTCAACCTATTACAAATAGTCACCCTAGGATGTATAGTGATGACTTCTAACTCTCTCACGGATTCCGACCTAGGATGTATAGTGCCGTAAATACGATCAAGGTTAGATTAAAACCGCGGTTCAAGAGTCGGAATTCATGACTTTCCGTCTATTCTTTAGAGCATTAAACAACTAAATAGGATGTATATCTAGAGGCAATACTCATACATAATACAAAGACATCTTGCAAAGATCATGTATCTACACAAGAAATCAATGATAAACATTCACAACAAGAATAGATCAATGGAAGATAGACATGAATATCAATATAATATCAAGTTTATGTACAAGCCCAATATTAAACTAACTACTCCATCAACCCCTTAGAGGGGATTTAGATACTCATTACAACTAGGAAATCAGTAGAGAGGAGAAAGAAATAACCCTTGGAGAACATCTCCTTCCTTGAAGTGGCTCCAATCTCCTAACTTCCTTGAAGTTGAGTAGAGAATGTAAGGATGAGAGGTAGAGAGAGAAACTATATCTAAGAATGCTTAATCTGTCCTAAATTGAGTCAAAAGCACCTTAAAACGTTTCTATACTTTTCTATTTATACTAAATACAAAAATAGGTCACTTAAGCTTTGAAAATCAGACTGGCGCGCTCGGAGTGCGGGTGGAGTGCGGGTGATTTACCCGCACTGTATGGGTTGCCTGCAACTTCAGTTCTCGGATCAGGACATTAGTGCAGGTGGAGTGCGGTTGAATTACCCGCACTTGACCCGCACTTGGCCCGCACTTGGCATCGCACTGTGACCGCACTTCCCTCTCAGGTGCAAAATCTACCTTCTGTCTTGAGCAACAGTGCGGGTAAAGTGCGGTTGGATGACCTGCACAGTACCCGCACTCTAATATCAGGTGCAATTCTGATCTTCTGTTCTTGATGCAAGTGCGGGTAGAGTGCGGTTCGATGACCCGTACAGTGCCCGCACTCTAATGTCAGGTGCGATTCTGTTCTTCTGTTCTTGGTGCAAGTACGGGTGGAGTGCGGTTTGCTGACCCGCACAGCACCCGCACTCTAATGTCAGGTGTCTGAGCAGCTTCTCTGGTTTGGCATTAGTGCAGGTGGAGTGCGGTTAGCTTACCCGCACTGTACCCGCACTTTATCTCTGTACTTACATTCTGCCCCGGCTATGCACATGAGTGCGGCTGGAGTGCGGCTGGAGTGCGGTTGCGACCCGTACTGGACCCGCACTGTAGATCTGTTTGTGCTCCTTTACCTTTGCTTTCGCCCCTTTTCTGCTGGAATCACCACAATATGATTCCAAGCCTGTCTCTGCATCATTTCCTACAAATAAGCACAAAACAACCCATAAGAGACACAAAAACGCACGAAAACAGAACATAAGGTAAGGATCTGAGGGCCTAAATATAGTACATATTTGGCCCGATCACCAACCACAAAGGGACATCAAGAAGACCTTCGCAAAACCTTCCTCATACTGAGGGAAAACCAGATGCGTTTGAACCCCTCCAAATGTGCTTTTGGGGTAACGGCAGGAAAGTTTCTGGGCTTCATGGTTCATGAGAGAGGTATCGAAGCCAACCCAGAAAAAATCAAAGCTATCCTGGACTTGGAATCCGTGACCTCGCTCAAGCAAGTACAGATTCTGACTGGACGGGTGGCAGCACTCAACAGGTTTATCTCTCGCTCCACCGATAAATGCCTCTCTTTCTTCAAGGCCATCGAACAAGGAAAGAACATGAAATGGAGCCAGGAAAGCGAGCAGGCGTTTCAAGCTTTGAAGGAATACCTAACAAGCCCCCTTTTGTTAGTCAAGCCGGTTCTCGGAGTTGAGCAGCAGATTTACCTGGCTGTATCAGAAACTGCAGTAAGCGAGGCTTTGGCCAAGGATTGTAGCGACAGTTTTCAAAGACCCATATACTATGTGAGTCATGCCTTGACCAAATCAGAAAGGAACTACGTTCTCCTGGAGAAGCTCGCTTATGCTCTGGTGATCTCAGCGAGGAAACTCCGTCCCTATTTTCAAGCTCATACAATAGTAGTGGTGACAGACCAACCCCTCCGTCAATTCTTGCAAAGACCAGATGTGTCAGGAAGGTTAGTTCTATGGGCACTAGAGCTCACTCAGTTCGACTTAAAGTATAAGCCCCGGACTACGATTAAGGCACAGGCTTTAGCCGACTTCGTGGCAGAATTCTCAGCGATCCCAGATCCATTTGATCCCTCAGTATCAAACGAGGTCCCTGAGAAGATATCCGAGGTCGAAAATTGGCCGGAGTGCTGCAAGCCATGGATCCTCTTGTTAGACGGAGCATCCGAACGAGCTGGGGGAGGAGCTGGCATAGTTTTGATAGATCCGGAGGGGACTGAATTCTGTCACTGTTTCAGATTCAAGTTTAAAGCTACCAACAACGAAGCAGAATATGAAGCCCTCCTAGCCGGGATGAAGGTAGCCATCGAGCTAAAGGCCGACTACCTGCAGGTCAAAAGCGATTCGTTGCTTGTTGTAAACAAGGTGACTGGGGTCTACCAGGCAAAGGGAGATAATATGGTTGCCTACTTAAATCTAGCTCGGTTGCTGAAAAGCAAATTTAAGGGACTCAAGATCGATCAGGTGCCTCGACACCAAAACCATCGCGCAGATGTTCTGGCTAAAATAGCGGCGAACGGAGGCCAATCCCTACCAAGAGGAATTCCTCTCCAAGTAATCACCCAGCCAAGCATAGCCACAAATGGAGAAATTTGTTCCCTGGATCGCCTACCTTGCTGGATGGACCCAATTGTCACCTATCTCCTTGAAGGAGAGCTTCCTGAAGAGTCCGACCAAGCCCGAAGAGTTAAGAGACTCTCAGTTCGATACTGTATGGTGGACGGATACCTCTACAGGAGGGGCAGATCCCTCCCCTTAACTAGGTGCTTGCATCCCGATGATGCTAAGTGGGCATTGGGAGAGGTCCATTCTAGGGACTGTGGGAACCACATAGGTGGGGAAGCTCTAGCCTATCAGGTGCTTCGTATGGGGTACTACTGGCCGACCATCCATCAAGATGAAAAGAGTTTTGTGCAATCCTGCGAACCTTGTCAAAGAACCTCAAACTTGAGCCGCCAGCCACCAGAGCAAATGTCGTCCCTCAGCTCACCTTACCCCTTTGCCATGTGGGGAATTGACCTAATTGGGCCACTTCCTACTGCTCCTGGACAGATGAAACATGCTATCGTGGCTATTGACTACTTCACAAGATGGGTCGAGGCAGGGCCTCTTGCTCGAATATCAGAAAAGAATACAACCAAGTTCATCAAGACTAACGTGGTATGCAGGTTCGGGACCCCTCTCATCATTATAGCCGACCTACGAAAGCAATTCGACAACGCCCGATTCAAAGACTTCTGCAAGGGATTGGGGATCGACCTCAGGCTCACTTCAATGGCTCATCCCCAAACTAACGGGCTGGTGGAATCCACCAACAAGACAATCAAGAAACTTCTGAAGAAGAAGCTTCAGCAGAGGAAAGGTAAATGGGCCGAAGAGCTACCAGAAGTCCTTTGGGCATACCGGACTACCAAAAGAACAGCTACTGGAGAAACGCTTTACTCCCTGGCCTTCGGGGTTGAAGCAGTCCTCACCATAGAGCATAAATTGACCTCGTTCAGGGTACAGCACTTTGTGGCCGAAAGTAACGAAGTCAAGCTCCGGGCTAGTCTAGACCTCTTAGAAGAAAAGCAAGACCGGGTAGCAGAGAAAATAGCGATCTACTAGAGCAGGATCGCTAGATACTTCAACCAAAAGGTCAGAGCCCAAAAATTCGAGGAAGGGGATCTGGTACTTAGGAAAGTAACATTGAATACTCGGGAAAGGTCGGATGGAGTCTTAAGTCCAAATTGGGAAGGGCCATATTTGATAAAGCTAGTTGTCCGCAATGGAGCTTATAAACTCGAAGACATGGACGGATGACCCATCAACCACACTTGGAATGCAGACCATTTGAAGAAATTCTACCCTTGAAAGGAGTTCTCAAGCAGACTATCCCCACTTAGTTTTCATTACAGGTCCTAATAAAGATGTACTACATCTCCATCATCAATAAAGTCATTTTCCTTTTCTCTTCCATCTTTGTCTCCAACTAAGTTCAACGTTAGAGACTATACCCTTGTATGGGAATTCGACATAAACCTCTCGAAACCAGGGGATAGCTCGATAGCCCTCCTGATGCCTTGGTCGGGCTACCACCCCCAAGAAGGATCTGAGCGTAAGAGCATAGTTGCCTTCCAGATCTCGAGACCAGGAAATAGCTCGATAGCCCTCCTGATGCCTTGGTCGGGCTACTACCCCCAAAAAGGGTCTGAGTGTAAGAGCATAGTTGCCTTCCAGATCTCGAGACCAGGAAATAGCTCGATAGCCCTCCTAATGCCTTGGTCGGGCTACCACCCCCAAGAAGGATCTGAGTGTAAAGGCATAGTTGCCCGCCAGATCTCAAAGACTAGGAAATAGCTAAGTAGCATTCCTGATGTCTTGGTTGGGTTATCGCCCCATATATATAATGTTTGCTTTCGTGTGCAGGATCAAAATCATCATAATTGCCTACACGAATCTTAATTGATGCTACAGATGCTACTCTGGATACCACTCAAGACCAGAAGCAGAATAAAGTTCTCAAAAAGGAGCGTCAATTTATCATTAAGGGCAAGGGGAGCCTATCCCCCGATAAGGCTACATCCAAATGGGGAGCCCAACCCCCGAATTTGGGCTACAAAAAGAAGAAGGAAAAATAAAAAAACTGACAATGGCAAAGCAGGGTGCCCACCCCCTTTTCAGGGCAATCAGAAACAAGTCACCCGCTTCAAGCTTTGGGGCTATCATGGCTCCCCTCCGCTGGCCCTCCTCCTTCCTGCTGATCCTCAGCATCAACCCCCTCAACAGGTAGCTGTCCATCTGGGTTATCCTCACCGACCGCTCCTCCATTTAGAGGCTCTATCGGATGATCAGCTGGATCTTCCTCCAAAACTTCATTGATTACATCCATAACTTCAGGAGGAATAGCCGCGTCGAGAAGAGCAGCCAAGGGCCCCATCTGGCTCCTGTCGACCTCCATCTCTGTTAAAGCTGGATCATCAGATGGGCTCCTAACCTCTTCACCAGCTCCTGATTGGTCCTTCTAGGATCGAGAGGACATCAATTTACTGGACGATTCCCCAGGACCTGGGGGGATAAAGGAAGGAAGATGGAATGAGGGATCTGACTGAGTGGGCTGCTTCCCAGTTTTTACTGGGCTAGAAGGGACCACCTTGTCGCCTTCAGGACTAGATAACTCAGCAGCTTTGAGCATTATTTCCTATCTGTCCCAGCCCGCAATAGAAGACAAATCAAAAGGAGGAGGAAGCGCTTCCGCGGCCTGAAAGGAAGCATAAAAATACCCATCGCTGAAGGAGGTCTCTGTATCAGCTTGCAGATTGGCCACCTGAGTAATCAGAGACCGGTTCTCAAGGTCCAGCTTCTTAGCCTCAGATCTCCAGGAGTCTAGCTGCCTAGCCCGCCGGAGAGATTAAAGACGCTCCTGATCGAAAGATTACTTCATCCTCTCATGATCGCAGCGAAGCTCAGCCATCTCGAGCTCAATTTTGCCCTGGCTGGAAGTCACCTCTTCCACTAGAGACAGAGCCTGCTTGAGCAGTTCCCCGGCCTTCTCGGCTTCAGCTTCGGCTTTTGCAGCCAAATCACGGAGAAGGGCTAGCTGCTGGCCCATCACGACATTGACCTTAAAGGCCTACAAATATAAAACCTGAGTTAGAAACTGAACGAGTTAACAAAAAAAACGTGAAGGAAATACAATTACCTCAGCCAAGATAGCAGACCCCTTGGTTATAAGGACGTCCACAGGCATAGAAGCCATCTTGGAGATCCCGCCACCCGGACAGGACGCTATGAACTGCTCTAGGACCTCATCCTGCCCTGTCGAGCTCGACTGAGGCCGGGAACGGTTGGAAGGAGCCTTCGCGACACCTTTCCCAGGAGCGACATCTTTCCTAGAAACCTCTGAGGCTTTGGTTGTTGGAAGCGCAGCTGAATCAAATGTTTGAGTCGAAGGGATAGTGACTTTAGCGGCCATGGCCGAGGGGGCAGAAACAGCCGGGCCAACCACCTGGGGAGCTTTACCCAAAGCCCGGAAAGCCAGGGCAGGCTCGACCCCAGAGGAGGGAAGAGAAGCTCCACCTTGAGGAGAGCGTGAGACGTGTCGGGTGGCTGGCTCCACGACAAAGACTGTGAATAAACAGATAAAAAAAATGTTAGAACCAAGCTAAGTAATAAGAAGAAGCGACACAAGGATACTTACAAGGAATAGCGTCTAAAATCCGTAGATATTTGTTCACCCTATGAGGTCAAAAGCTTCAGCTGTAGGGAACTTCGGATTCATGTAATTCCGGGCTAGAATAGCCTTTAAGACGGCTTCGGACTCGGCAGGCAGGGAGTCCCGGTCCTAGGAGGGCTTGTCACTGAAAGCCGTAGGAACTTCGAATTCATGCCCTCCGATGAAAATCGAGCTCCCCCAGTCATCCCCCGCCAGGATCCATTCTTCTTTCCATGCGGGATCCTTCTTCGAAGCACTAGGAATGATGAAATTGAGCTTATTCTTGGCCTTGGCGTAGAACTGACCCCGAGGAGCCCCAGACAAGCTCCCAATCTGAAAAAGATACGCCAGCTCCTCTGCACCTGGCTCCCTTGTCACTTTACTCATCTGGCATTGTTCCCTCCATAACACAAGGAAGCCAATCAAATACCTCCAGAAGCCCGGCGTTAACTGAAGGGGAGCGAGCTGGATGGCGTTTAGAGCCCGCCGAAAGGTCGGATGGAGGGGAAGCCTGACCCCGTTCTCAAGAGCGGCCACATGGATCTGAAGCAGGCCTTTAGGGAGGTTAAAAAACTCGAAGTTCTTGGGAGGCACCGAGATGGATACACTGTCGGGGATGCCAAACTTTGACCTCAAGCGGTCGATCGACACCGGGTCAACGGTGGAATCTGGGATAACCCGGAAATCGTAGGGAGGGAGCCTCTCCTCAAGGGGACCAGGAGCCGAGACCCGACGCTCCCCCGCAGCGCCACCGGTCGTTTCTTTGTCGGAATCATCATCAACAATATCTAAAGGGTGGTCGGGATGATTAGAGAACCCAGTCCTGATAGATACATTCCTACTGGATCGCCGACGTTGTGATGTGGGCGGGAAATCATCACCATCAGAACTCCTCCTAGCCCGCTTCCCCAGACTAAGACTGACGACCTCCTCGCCATCGAATATGGAATCATTTGAATCACGACTATTTTTTGACATTGTAGAAGACAAAGAATGAAGAAAGAATATAAGATGAAGAATGAAGAAAGAAGCAAGCTTGGAGGAAAAACTGTGGAAATATTTCTCAACAAAAGGTTCTTTTAGCTCGAGAAGATGTGAGGAAGATGAGGAGGAAAACATACATATATATAGGCAGGATGGCAACAGCTCAAGTTACCAGGATACTCGTTTGCTAACGGTAAAAAATCGACTCGGTAACGTAACCGGATTAAACTTGAAAGTGAGCTAATCATCTCATGCCATATCATTTACACAGTTAAGAGGAAGATCTCTCCAAGATCCTAGTAACGGTAAAAAATCTCGGGGACTGCCGTAATGTGATCTGATTAATTCGAAGATAAAATAGTCAGTTCACAACACGTCACTCAAATGAAGAAATTTCCCAAAATTTCTGTAACAGTAAAAAGAGGAAGATTTCCCAAATAAAGTGAGAATCTGACCTCAACCCCGAGCTCGACGTCTGGTGTTCAAGTCAGAGGGGACTTCTGTTAATAACCAAATTTGGCTAAGGACCAAAGAGAAATTTTCCACTTTCTAGACCTGGTTCCATACCCGAAAGTTTCACCTAAAGACCTCTATATCCAGAGCCAAGCTACGATACCGCCCCAGGCACGAGGGCGGGCTCCAGAAACATCTGGGATAAAGCCCTGACCCGAGAGCTTCCACCAAGAGACATCTCTATCCAGGGTCGAACTGCGATACCACCCCAGGAACAAGGTCGGGCTCCAGAAACATCAGGGATAGAGCCCGGAATGATCGGACTTAGCCTGCATCATCAAAACTAGAAGCTCCCCGAAGTCAAGGTCATCTCACAAATGCTCAAGAAACCCGTCTGTACCTCGATTAACATAGAAGAAGGTCCCTAGAAGGCCGCGAGGTCAGTCGAAGCAACACCTAGCTTCAAAAAGGTCAGTCGAGGCCACATCTAGCTTCGAAAAAGTCAAGAGAAGCCAGATCTGGCTCCAAGCTTGATGAAACTTCTCAGACATCAAGGTTGAAATACTAAACAACCTCCCTGGTTGATGCATCATACCATATCGTCATGTCCCGCGACTTCTATAAGGATCATACTGAAAGGATACGAGGAATGCATTAAATCATACCTGGAAGCGTTATCTATATGCAGAACAAGTAATGAAATCCAAAAAGGAAACAAACTGATCTCCACCACGATACTCTCAATTCGGGCGTCAATCTAAAAGTCAAATGATATTAAAGCAAGAAATCCCGCCCGATAAGGAAGAAACTGAGACAATCACTAAGACAATCAAGGGAGAATCAGTCTGTTGACCTACAAACCATGTATAAATTGCTCCCGATAAGGAAGAGACTGAGACAATCACTGAGACAATCAAGGGAGAATCAGTCTGTTGACCTATAAACCATGTATAAATAGAAAAGAAAAGAAATGAAAAGAGGAGACTACTATTCGACAGGCATACGACTAGCAATCGACCATTCACCAAAGAGAGTTGAGAGAAAAGAGAGAAGAATCTTTGTATTCGTGTACCATGCATGCTAAATAAAAACGTTCTTGTTTATTTGTCACTATATAAACCACTGTCACATATATAAAGAATTTTGGCTGTATAAACCACTGTCACATATATAAAGAATTTTGGCCACCACCTACGTGGTAGTGGTCTCGAGGGCGTTAACAGAGATTTCTCATCCCGAGCAAAATTTCCGTTAACAGAATTATTTATTTAATTCAAGATAAATATTTAAAAGTGCTTTATCATGATTATTTACTTATATATGTTTTTGTTTTAATTAGAAATCATGACCCCATCACTTATGAACATCCTGAAAGATAACACCTTAACTGGAGATAATTATGTCACATGGAAAAGGAAAATTGGGTTGTTGCTGCAAAGTGAAAAACATAAATTTGTTCTGACTACTCCTAAACCACCCCTTCCTAATATTGAATCTAGTGTGATGCAAAGAGTTGAGTATAAGCAGTGGAAGACTTCTGATGTTATGGCAAAATGTTATATTATAGGCCACTATCTCCGACGTGTTGCAACAGCAACATGAAGGAATGGAGTCCCCTGCTGATATAATGATGTCTCTAGAGGAAATGTTTGCTATGAGGTCTAGGACGACTAAGAAAGAGGCAGTGACTGCTTTTATGAATCTTAGGATAAAACCTGGACAATCTGTGAAAGATCACATGATGAAAGTCATAGCACATCTCAATATTGCTTAACTAAATGGTGCTGAGATTGATGGTGAGGCCAAAATTGATATGATAGTTAACTCACTGTCAGATTCCTTTGATCAGTTCAAGTTGGACTACACCTTGTAGGGCCTTATGCAAGATGTTCAAAGGGCTGAAAAGATCCTTGTGAAAAACAAAGGTCAAGAGATTCATTTGGTTGGTAAAGTTGCTACTGTTAAGACCCGTAAGAAGGTCAAGAAACAACAGAAGAAAAAGCAACTTGGGCCTACCAAGAAGGAAACCAAGAAAGTAACCAAGATCAAAGGGAAATGCTTCCTTTGTGGTGAAAAGGGACATTGGAAAAGAGATTGCCCAAAGTCCCAGAAAAAGAAGGAAGAAGGTAATGTTAATTATCTAGAAACATGTTTTATGGCAGATTCTACTGATTCTTGGATCATAGACTCTGGAGCAACTAATCATGTTTGTTATTCCTTACTGGGGTTCCAAGAAAGGAGAAGGCTGAATAGGAACGAAATAAATTTGCGCTTGGGCAACGGATCGTTAATGTCTGCAAGTGCAGTGGGAGATATTAGAGTTATTGTAGATTCTAGTAGGCATTTAGATTTAATAGACGTTTATTATGTACCTCAATTCAAGAGGAATTTAATTTCAGTTTCTTGTTTAAATAAATTTGGATATTCGGTTACTTTTAATAAAGCTTTTATTATTAGTAAGAATGACAAAATTGTTTGCAAAGGTACATTGGAAAACAGTCTATTCTTTTTGCATAGAAATATCTCTCACTCGTTAGACACAGAAATAATGGAACCTAATCATAAAATAGTAAAATTATCAAAAGATGAAACCTACCTTTGGCATTTACGCCTAGGTCACATTAACCTTAATAGGATTAAAAGATTGGTATGTGACGGACCTTTAAGTGACTTAAAGGTTGATGATCTACAAACTTGTGAATCTTGTTTGGAAGGTAAAATGACCAAAAGGCCGTTCAATACCAAAGGTGCAAGAGCCACTTAACGTTTAGGACTAATACACACTGATGTATGTGGTCCTATGAGCATTCAAGCTAGAGGTGAATATGAGTACTTCATCACCTTCACAGATGATTACTCAAGATTTGGCTATGTGTATCTCATGAGACATAAGTCGGATGCTTTTGACATGTTCAAAGCATTCAAAGCTGAAGTAGAAAATCAACTTGAGAAACATATAAAAATCTTGAGATCTGATCGTGGTGGAGAATATCTATCTAGAGAGTTTTAGCAATATCTTATTGATAATGGGATAGTTTCTCAGTTTTCTGCACTAGGTACACCTCAACAAAATGGGGTAGCAGAAATGAGAAATAGAACTCTTTTAGAGATGGTTAGGTCAATGTTGAGTTATTCAACACTTTTTATTTCTTTTTGGGGATATGCTCTACAAAAAGCAATATACATTCTAAACGATGTACCATCTAAATCTGTCCCTAAAACCCCACATGAATTGTTGACTAGGCGAAAACCTAGTTTACAACACAATGAGGATATTTGGTTGTCCTGCACATGTGTTGAAAGGAAAGACAGAAAAGATGGAGTCCAGTTCAGAAACATGTATATTTGTGGGGTATCCAAAAGGAACTAAAGGATATTATTTCTATAGTCCTAATGATCTAAAAGTATTTGTTTCAACAAATGCTTCATTTCTAGAAAATGACTATATGAATAATTTTGTGCCCAAAAGTAGAATTGTCTTGAATGAAATGTCAGGAGATACAATTCCACAAGAGGTTTCACAACCTAGCCCAATTGTAAGTTCCACTCCAACACAAAATCAACAACCTACCATTCCTCATCAGTAGTGGGAGGGTTATAACACAACCCGAAAGATACATCAGGTCTAGGAGAATCTGTAGAGAATCTCCCGGATGAAGATGATCCCTACACGTACAAGGAAGCAATGGAGGATGTTGATTGTCGTCATTGGCAAAAGGCAGTGCAATCTAAGATTGAATCGATGTTCAATAACAAAGTCTGGTCCCTTGTAGACTTGCCTAAAGGGATAAAACCCATTGGGTGTAAGTGGGTATACAGGAGGAAAAGAGGTATGGATGGAAAGGTGGAAACCTTTAAAGCTAGACTGGTAGCTAAAGGTTATACACAGAAAGAAGGTATCGATTACGAGGAAACCTTCTCTCCTGTGGCCATGCTTAAATCCATTAGGATACTCTTATCCATTGCAGCATCTTTAGACCTAGAGATTTGGCAAATGAACGTCAAGACAGCTTTCCTTAATGGAAGTCTTGACGAGAGCATCTACATGATGCAACCAGAAGGATTCATTGAAAAGGGCCAAGAGGAAAGAGTATGCGAATTGCAAAAGTCCATATATGGACTGAAGCAAGCATCCAGATCCTGGAACATAAGGTTCGATCAAGCTGTGAAAGGTTTTGGATTTATTCAAAACCCTGACGAACCTTGTGTATACAAAAGGATTAAAGGCGACAAGTTGATTTTCCTCATTCTTTGTGTTGATGATATACCACTCATTGGAAACGATGTAGTTGTATTGACATCAGTAAAAGAATGGTTAGCAAAACAATTTGATATGGAGGACTTATGAGAAGCAAGTTATATTCTTGGTATCCAAGTAATAAGGGATAGAAAGAATAGAACGATTGCAGTATCCCAAGCTTCATACATTGATAAAATCTTGTCTAGATTTTCCATGCAAGATTCCAAGAAAGGTATGTTACCTTTTAGACATGGAATCAAACTTTCTAAGGAACAGGTTCCTAAGAATGAGCATGAAGAGCAATTCATGAGTAGAGTTCCAGATTCCTCGGCAGTTGGAAGTCTCATGTATGCAATGCTCTGTACTAGACCAGATATTTGTTTTGTTGTTAGCATAGTTAGCAGGTTTCAATCAAAACCTGGTCCTGATCATTGGACGGCAGTCAAGCATATTTTCAAGTATCTTAAAAGAACTAGAGATTGTATGCTTGTATACTCTTGAGGGGATTTAATTCCCGTTGGGTATACAGATTCTGATTTCCAGTCGGATTCTGACTCCAGAATATCCACATCAGGATCTGTGTTTACCATTGAAGGAGGAGCAGTCATATGGAGGAGTATCAAGCAATCTTTTATTGCTGATTCCACCATGGAAGCTGAGTATGTTGCTGCATGCGAAGCTGCAAAAGAAGCTGTTTGGCTCCGCCAATTCTTGATTGACTTGGAAGTGGTTCCTAATGCGAATAAGCAGATCACTATACACTGTGACAACAGTGGAGCAGTGACTAATTCAAGAGAACCAAGAAGTCATAAGAGAGGTAAACACATAGAAAGGAAATATCACCTTTTAAGGGAAATTGTTCATAGGGGAGACGTGACGATCACCAAAACCGCGTCAGCAGAAAATCTAGAGGATCCTTTCACAAAGGCTCTACCTAGTTGATGGGCACCTAGAGAATATGGGAATGAGAGATATGACACACTTGCTATAGCGCAAGTGGGAGATTGTTAGGATTATGCTCAATAGGAAGAGTGTAATATTGTAATTGACAATCTTTTCATATTAATAAAGTGTTTTCTGATTCTTACAAATACTTATAGCATTATTATTATATTTGTCAAGGTAAATAATCATAAGGTCAAAAGACTATGAGATATGAAGAATTGTTCATACATCCGGATATGTGTGAGGTAGACACAATTCTTTAGTTAGTCTTGAATAACGTTCACAACTTAAGTTAAAGGTTGGGCACCTCTATCTTGATAAAGTTGTAGAATTCTTTTACTAGCATTTGAGTGGGATCAAATGAGTTATGATGAGTCTAAAATCATCGAAAGGTTTTCGAGTAAAAGAATCTAATGCACTGGGTGCTTTGAACAGGATCACAATGAAATACTTTATCTAGAACCGTCACCAGATATAAGTCTTTTCATTATGAGGACAATCGGAGAGTCGATCTAAATCCTGAGATAAATGATGGACTTATGGTTGCAAGTGTTATCATTTGAGCTATCAATGAGTACGATTATATAGCATAGTCTATCCTCGATAGTTTGGTGGTATTCATTTGTTAATCGATAGAGGACTTCATTTATAGATTATTGAAGACATGGCTTCTGGACAAGTCAAAATATCCAAGTTCAAAATGTGGTCATATGAGGAAATATGGTAACTTGGAGAGCTATAGGCGGTCTATGAGCTCTTGGCGATTACTGATATTATTCACGAGGATGCACCTATCTCCTATAAGATTGTCTAGGGTACGAATGAGAAACATCTCCTTATTCTATCTTTATTTAAGAGTTCAATTTTAACTCTTTAGTGGAATGAGTTAAAATTAATAGATCGGACCTAAGTGAATCATTTGTTGATTGTGATTAGGTTATGTCTATTGAAGCTTAAATTTAGATAGCCCGCCAAGATCCACTAATCCACACGTACTTGTATGGATCACTTGATATATTCTACTTGACCAATTTATGGGTCCATCTAGAATTGCATTTAATATATTAAGAATATAATATGTCTATTATTTATTTAATGGGCTGCTCTATTATATTTATATATTAAAAGGAGATATGTGGGCTTGTTTCTTTTAGTAAGAATAAGTCTGCTTCACATGTGAGCTTTTATTTAAAGTCTAATGGATTAAATAAAATAAGAAAAATAATATTAGGCCCATATATATATGGTGTGGGCGGCAAGGCTAACAAAATAGCCCAAGATATTATTTTATTTTATTGTTTTGATTAAATGAAAATTAATTAATTAATAGTTTAAGTCAAAATCTTTTCCTGATCAGTAAATAAAATACTATGTGTTGGATTAGGGTTATAATTCTTTTAAGTGATAGGAGTCCTAATGTGGTAAGGATTAAGTCTACATACACTCCGTACCACACAAAGAATTCGGCCACCCTAGTCCTATAAGTGTTAGGATTCTTAAATTGATAGGAATTAGGGAAAATCACAATTCCTTTTCAAGTAAGGAAATTGGCCAATCCTAGATTTCCTACACAAAGAATTCGGCTAACCCTATTTTGAGAAGGTGATAAATTTCGGCCACTAAGAAGCTTGAGTGAGAGAGATTTTTGTTTGCTTTGAAAAATAAAAATCTTACTCAATACACATAGAATTTCGGCCAAGAGAGAAAAAGAAAAATAAGTTCTCATTCGATAGTGCACTTGCAAGCCTTTAACATCAAAAGGTTTTGTGCACACTTTCGATTTAGGGTTACGCGAGTTCCAATCATATCGATTGTGAATTCAAAAGTGACCGGAACTATTTTTCTAGGCTCTTGGTGTTTTGGGATTGAAGATTAGGATCAGAAGTTCCATACATCCATTCTCAGGTAAGCAATTCAAAGAAAAAAAGGGAGACCACACTCCTAGGTGATTCACGTACGTGCTAGGATTGAAGATCTTGCAGATTACCATCGACGTAAGTCAATCGGATCACGCGACAAGAGGTATTTAACTCTAACCGTACATTTGTGTTTAATTAATTAAAGGGTTAAGGTTCAAATCTTTAGAAACATTTTAAACTATACGAAAATCTACTTTTCGCCTTCCGCTGCGGTTTTAGTTAATTTTTCCTTACACCCGGTACAATAAGTGAGGAGCCACTAGGCCATGCAGCTGGGCTGCTACTCCAGAGGCTTGCTTTGGCATGTAGAAGGCCTCAACAATCTGGGAAGCCTCTGGATCTCCCCGAACAGATCGGGACGTCGGTGGCTCTATAGGGTGTTGAATGGCCCAATACAAATGAAGTGAAGCCAATGACATGGTACTGGTCCAGAGGAATGCTTGGGATCCTAGAAGTCCCCAGCAGCTGAAATGAAGCTCTGGACCCTCCTAGGAAAGAACCGAAACCGCAGTAGCTCACTTGGGCGTTGACTGGCCCGGTACACGAAGTGAGGAGCCATTAGGATTCTACCGGCCATGCTGCTCATACAATCATATAGTTGAGTTGGCTTCTCCAGTACTTGTGTTGACCTGCTACCTAGGATCTTTCGAAGAGTGGATCCGGTGGCATGAAGGGATCCGCATGAACAGGTGCAAATCTGACTAATCTTCTGGATATGAGATCGTATAGAATCTGCTATGGAGGAGTCATATAGATGCAGCTCTACCATAATGAAGCCAGAAAGGTGCGGCACTGCAGCATAGGAGCTCTAGGTGTATAAGAGCGGATCTGCTATAGAGAAGATCGTAGCAAATCTGCTGCTGAGGAGATCTGCTAAAAGCGGAGCAAACCCTCTGTAAGGTAGCAGGAGACATGCAGCTCTGCTACGTAGGAGTTCTAGATGTACTGGAGCGGATCTACTGTAGATGAGCTACGTAAGTATATGAGCAGGTTTATTGCATAGGACAGCATAGTAGACCAGTTTTGCCAGGAGTCCCACGTACCATATTTGTCAATAGTGCATGTAGAGATAAGAAAGCCATGTCAGTGAGCTTCCCACAGACGATGCCAAAATGTGTTAACGGAAAATTTGCTCAGGATGAGAAATTTCGATTAACACCCTCGACCCGCTACCCAGAGGTCGCAGCGGGTGGGTAGGTACTTCGTACCGTGGTTCTGGTAAGTTGAAAGTGAGATAGATGCCATGATAGGAGAATAGTCATTCCTCTCATCTGGTGTAGTAGGCTGGTACCCGGTCTTGGTATCTGATCTTGGTACCCAGTCACCTCTCTAGGTGCCTTCAATATTCCCCCGACCTAGATAGTGAGCTGGGAGAGGTACATGAGAGCTAGGAACAGCATGGTCGGTGCCTATCATGTATACATGCATTAATAAAAAGGAGATAGATAGGAGAATGACAACTCTTTTAGTAGTGGTGGACTGACCTAGGGGGAAAAAGCATCATGATTGATCACATGCTGAAAACCCCCCAGGCAGTATCCATTGGAAGGGAGAGAGACTCTTCCTTATGTTTATATATCTCGAGAGGTGCTCCAGAGAGCTTACATTAATACAAACTGAGTCCTAGTAGGTCACAGTTAGAGGGGTACCACTACGTACCGATACAATCATGGCAAAACCTGACATACATAGCAGTCGATACAATGGTGGTGTAGAGGGAATTTTGGCAGGGTCCCTTTTACACTCCAGGCGATGGCGAACTCATATTCCTAGTGGAGAAGTGGGCGAAATCTGGGATCGGAGACATCTTGGAGATATGGCGATATTGGAGGGCTGTTTGACTGTGTCTATTGTTCAAACCCTATGTTGGAGAAATGTCCGATTGGAGAAATATTGGGGAATCAACCTTTTTCTTGGAGAGTGACTTGTTATATTTATATACGTTCATCCTTGTTGCCCACTCCATTGGTTTATCAACATTAATGAGTTGAATATCTTCTCATTAATGGAGTTGAATATCTTCTCATTGATGGAGTTGAATATCTTCTCATTAATGGAGCTGAATATCTTCTCATTGATGGAGTTGAATATCTTCTCATTAATGGAGTCTGATTATCTTCATTAATGAATTTTACTCCCTCATTAATGGCGTTGTGAATGGCCATTAATGGAGTTGACTAATTCCCTTATTAATGGAGTTGTGAATGGCCATTAATGGAGTTTACTGATTCCCTCATTAATGGTGTTGATTATCTCCATTAATTTACCAGAGAGGTTAACTTTCTCTTTTACGTTGCTTGAAGGACAATTCTGACTCTATATCCTAGTGGTATGGTACACTGGTGTACAGGAGTGCTCGCTGGCTTGGCGTTTGTTCTAGCATGCTAGTACCTCTTCCTGGTTCCATTCTTCTTACTTGGCGGGTAGGATACACATTCTGGTTAGATCCTGGACTGATATCGCAGTACTTGGGTACCGGGTAGATGTCGCGGTACCTAGGTACTTGGTAGGAGGTATCGTGGTACCTAGGAACCAGGTAGGAGGTATCATGGAGTAGCCTTGCTTGGTACCTGGTATACTGTGAGACGTGGTACTAACTTCTTTCTGGTTCATGGTGTACAACATCCCCGGTATCTAGGTATCGGTCCCGATCTAGGTCCTACCAGGTACCTGCCGTATAGAAAATTCTTCTTTGGACCCCTGCCAAAAATGACTGTTAACAGAACTGTTTCCTGCTACCAAAGATCGATCAGCTGGTAGATTCAAATGCAGGAAACAAGCTCTTTAGCTTCATTGATGCATTCTCCAGGTATAATTAGATCATGATGCGCCCCGTGGATCAAGACAAAACCAGTTTCATCACTAGACATGGCCTGTACTGCTACAAGGTAATGCCCTTCGGTCTTAAGAATGCAGGTGCTACCTACGAGCACTTGGTCAACCGGTCAAGGAGCAGATAGGGAAGACGATGGAGGTGTATATTGACGACATGATCACCAAGTCCCAGGTAGCTGAGCAGTGAAAATACAGCTCAAGCGTATGTCTAACAACCTAGGAGGAGGGGGGGGGGGGGGGTTGAATAGGTTTTAATCAAGTTAATTACCAAATTTTCTTGATTAGTCAATATTAAAAATTCACCCCATAAACAAACAAACAAAAATCAAGTATAAAGTGTGGAAATATAAAGAACACTTGATTTTTATGTGGAAACCCTATAACAAGGGAAAAACCACGAGATATCCTTCTAGCCACACACGATCACAGAAATCCACTATATGAATAAAAGGTTACACCCTTAAGTAATACTCGGACTCTCACTCTCGACAACCTCAGGATATGGACACTACCACTCTCCGCTCTTGGTTCAATCCCTAGTGATATCCCCTGATCCACTACTCTTGGCTTGAGCACCTCATACTCTACCCCACGGGTCTTTTACAGTGGCACTTGACCAATGCTTGCCAACCACACATTGGTTGCAACACTTAACTTGCTTGTACAACTTCACCTAGAAGCCACAAAACTTTGACTCTATGAAGAGTATATGGTCTAAGTATGTATATGACACTATGCTTAAATGCAATAATGTGCAAGACAAAACACAAAAATGTCTAACTAGATGTTATAATGCAATTAAACAACCTAGTTATCAAACAATGCCTACATGCCAATAAATTAGGACTCAATTAGATGTATAGATAAAATCTAACAACCTAATTATCAAATAAAGTCCAACCAACACAAGTTGTCACAACGTATAATCAAGGGCAATAAATGTTCAATCAAGAAATGCAATTAATGAGGCATACACAATAATGTCTAAATGCAAAGCATAGAGACTTAGCTAGAGGGCAATAATGTCCTAAATGCTAACTATCAACAAACAAACCCAATCATGCAATAAAGACTCATAAATATATGCAATAAGTAGAGTCTAGGTAATTAATCAAGAAATAAATACGTAATCTAGAGTAAGAAGAACAATAAATGATATTCAAAGAAGTTCTTACTTACTAGTCATGAAACCGTGAAGACCTATACTCAAATGATGATGAATGATACAATATGGAGATGGGTTTTCGGTTTGGAGAGTTAAATAAACTTAAATGGAGCTTTCTCTCTCTAGACTCTCTCTATCTCTCTCTAGGGTTTCTTCAATTTTAGAGGAGTGTCTTAAGAAGAAGTGATAAAGAGGTTTATATAGCGGGAGACATGAGCTGTTGGGAAAAGACATTTTCATTCCGAAATTATCGTAGTACACTGGTCTCCTACCCGCGTCCCCCCTTCCCCCGCGCACATCAGTGATAACTCACAGTGAACCAACAACGGTGCCATATTAGAAACCCACTGTTGTGATAAATCACAGCGCACCAACAGTGGTGCCACGGTGGTGAGCATGCAAAAATAGCACAGTGCGTAGGTCTCTTACCTGGAATGCGTTGGTTGTCTACCCGCGTACCCACCCGCGCACACCAGACATCGCTGGTTCAAGACGGGTAAACAGAGCAGCAAACAGGGGACCAACAACACACTAGGACTGTTAGGATTATGCTCAATAGCAAGAGTGTAATATTGTAATTGACAATCTTTTCATATAAATAAAGTGATTTCTGATTCTGCAAAATCTTATAGCACTTATAATTATAATTGTCAAGGTAAATAATCATAAGGTCAAAAGACTATGAGATATGAAGAATTGTTTGTACATCTGGATATGTATGTGGTAGACACAATTCTTTAGTTAGTCTTGAATAACGTTCACAACTTAAGTTAAAGGTTGGGCACCTCTATCTTGATAAAGTTGTAGAATTCTTTTACTAGCATTTGAGTGGGATCAAATGAGTTATGATGAGTCTAAAATCATCGAAAGGTTTTCGAGTAAAAGAATCTAGTGCACTGGGTGCATTGAACTGGATCACAATGAAATACTTTATCTAGAACCGTCACTAGATATAAGTCATTTCATTATCAGGACAATCAGAGAGTCTATCTAAATCCTGAGATAAATGATGGACTTATGGTTGCAAGTGTTATCATTTGAGCTATCAATGAGTACGATTATATAGCATAGTCTATCCTCGATATTTTGGTAGTATTCATTTGTTAATCGATAGAGGACTTCATTTATAGATATGGACATCGTGGCTCCATTTATTAAATGAGAGTATAATATCATCATATGGATGTTTTGAGGTATTGGATATTAAATCTCAACGTTGAGTTTTAAATAATGATTATTGAAGACATGGCTTCTGGACAAGTCAAAATATCCAAGTTCAAAATGTGGTCATATGAGGAAATATGGTAACTTGGAGAGCTATAGGCGGTCTATGAGCTCTTGGCGATTACTGATATTATTCACGTGGATACACTATCTCCTATAAGATTGTCTAGGGTATGAATGAGAAACATCTCCTTATTCTATCTTTATTTAAGAGTTCAATTTTAGCTCTTTAGTGGAATGAGTTAAAATTAATAGATCAGACCTAAGTGAATCATTTGTTGATTGTGATTAGGTTATGTCTATTGAAGCTTAAATTTAGATAGCCCGCCAAGATCCACAATCCACACGTACTTGCATGGATCACTTGATATATTCTACCGGACCAATTTATGGGTCCATCTAGAATTGCATTTAATATATTAAGAATATAATATGTGTATTATTTATTTAATGGGCTGCACTATTATATTAATATATTAAAAGGAGACATGTAGGCTTGTTTCTTTTAGTAAGAATAAGTCTGGTTCACATGTGGGCTTTTATTTAAAGTCTAATGGATTAAATAAAATAAGAAAAATAATATTGGGCCCATATATACATGGTGTGGGCGGCAAAGCTAAATAAAATAGCCAAAGATATTATTTTATTTTATTGTTTTGATTAAATGGGAATTAATTAATTATTTAATTAAATTATAGTTTAAATCAAAATATTTTCCTGATCAGTAAATTAAATACTATGTGTTGGATTAGGGTTGGAATTCTTTTAAGTGATAGGAGTCCTAATGTGGTAAGGATTAAGTCCACATACACACCTTATTATACAGAAAATTCGGCCACCACTAGTCCTACAAGGGTTAGGATTCTTGAATTGATAGGAATTAGGGAAAAGGATAATTCCTTTTCAAGTAAGGAAATTAACCAACCCTAGATTTCCTATTCAATGAATTCGGCCAACCCTACTTGGTGAAGGAGAAAATTCGGCCAACCTATAAATATAAGGTTATGAATTTTCGGCCACCAAGAAGAAGCAAATTAGAGAGAGATTTTTGTTTGTTTTGAAAATAAAAATCCTACTCTATACACATAGATTTTCGGCCAAAAGAGAAAAAGAAAATAAGTTCTCATTCAATAGTGCACTTACAAGCCTTTAACATCAAAAGGTTTTGTGCACACTTTCGATTTAGGGTTACGCGAGTTTCAATCATATTGATTGTGAATTCAAAAGTGACCGGAACTATTTTTTAGGCTCTTGATGTTTTACTATTGAAGATCAAGATCAGAAATTCCATACATCCATTCTAAGGTAAGCAATTCAAAGAAAAAGGGAGACCACGCTCCTAGGTGATTCACGTATGTGCTAGGATTGAAGATCTTGCGGATTACCATCGACGTAAGTCAATCGGATCACGCGACAAGAGGTATTTAACTCTAACGGTATATTTGAGTTTAATTAATTAAATGGTTAAGGTTCAAATCTTTAGAAAAATTTTAAACTATACGAAAATTATTTTTTCGCCTTCCGCTGCGGTTTTAATCAACTTTTTCCTTACAAGGACAACAACGCTGGTGGCTACACGGGTATCTACCAGCACACATGGACCCGCGCACAGGGTCTGACATCGTATAAAAACAGGCACATTAACACGTTCGAGCGCGAACCCAACAACCATACTTACATCTAGAAATGAAGTGCAAGTGTGATTGTGAATGAATGCACACATGAGTAATAAGTAATAAATGCATGTCAATACAAATGCATGTAAGTGTTTGTACAATATGTAAATGATATACCTTTTGAAGCTTGATCTTGAAGTCATGGAGCTGTATGGAAGCTTGTCTTGATAATCATTAAGAAGACCTAAGCTACCCATTACACAATCATCTCCAATGTAGTTTGTCATTAAATATGCCAATTATAAAAGTTGAGGTTCTTACAACCAGCACCAAGACCACCTTTGCTAGACTTTCCAGGTTGTCAGAGAGAATCGGATGCGGTTGAACCCCGCCAAGTATGCCTTCGGGGTAGCAGCAGGGAAATTCCTCAGATTCATGGTCCAGGAGAGGGGAATAGAGGCCAATCCGGAAAAGATCTGGGCCATCATGGATTTGAAATCTCCTACCTCACTCAAACAAGTTCAAGGCTTGACCGGTCGAATAGCAGCTCTTAACCGCTTTATATCGTGGTCCACCGATAAATGCCTTCCTTTCTTCAGAGCTATCTAGTAGGGGAAGAATATGAAGTGGGATCAAGATAGCGAGCTAGCCTTCCAGTTTTTAAAGGAGTACCTAGCTAGCCCACCACAGCTAGTTAAACCGGTACCAGAAGAGGAGTTACAGTTGTATCTGACCGTATCCGAGACTGCCGTCAGTGGGCCCTGGTTACAGAATGTAGAGATGGGGTTCATCGACCCATCCACTATGTAAGTCACGCTTTGACCAAACCAGAGAGAAACTATACCCTTTGGGAGAAGCTCGCTCTTGCCTTAGTTACCACAGCTAGGAAGCTCTGCCCCTACTTCCAAGCCCATTCAATCGTGGTGGTCACCGATCAGCCTTTACAGCAATTTCTCCAAAGACCGGACGTATCAAAAAGACAGGTACTATGGGTCCCCGAGCTCACTAGTATGATATCAGGTATAAGGCTAGAACCACTATCATGGCCCAAGCTCTGGCAGACTTTGTGGCTGAGTTCAGCAGGATAACCGATCCCGGTACCATTCTGAAATTGGACCTGATCCGCCAGAAAGAGCAAGAACCTGCAGACTGGTCCGCTGATTGAGAAGTCTAGATCCTATATACAAATGGTGTGTATAGTCAAATAGAAAGTGGAGCAGAAATCATTATTACCTATCCAGAGAAGGTCGAATGCTACAATTACATCAGATTTGAGTTCAATGCCACCAACAACGAAGCTGAATATGAGGCTTTGCTAGCAGGGATGAGGGTGGCTGCAGAGCTCAGGGCTAGTTATCTCCACGTCAAGAGTAATTCGTAACTGGTGGTCAACCAGGTAACGGGGCTATATCAAGCAAATAGAGACAACATGGTAGCCACCTTAAAAGGGTCGAGAGGCTTATAACCCAATGTAAGGGATTCAAGATAGAGCAGGTACCTTGGCAGCAGAACCATCAGGCTGATGTCCTTGCTAATATAGCTACGAAAGGAGGACAAGTGCTGCCAAAGGGGGAACCACTCCAAGTAATCTTCCAGTCAAGCATAGTAGAAGGAAATGAGGTTAGCCTTATGGATCGTCTCCCCTGCCGGATGGATCCAATAGTAGACTACCTCTAAAAAGAAAAGCTTCCTAAAAATCTTGATCAAGCTCGCAAGCTCAGGAGAATCTCATCTCGATACTGCCTGGTAGAGGGCACCTCTACCGAAGGGGAAGATCCCTCTCTCTGCTTAGGTGTCTACACCTCGATGATGCGAGCTAGGCACTTAGATAGGTGCATCTAGGGGACTGTGGAAACCATACCGAGAGAGAAGCACTAGCTTACCAAATACTTTGCATGGGATCTTACTGGCTAACCTTGCACCACAATGCGAGGCAGTTCGTGTAATCTTGTGAACCATGCCAGAAGACAACCAATCTGAATCGCCTCCCCCCAGAGTAACTCTCCTCTATCAGCTCACCGTATCCATTCATCATCTAGGGGGTAGATTTAATCGGACCACTCCCGACCACACCTAGTCAAGCGAAACACGTTATAGTAGCCATCGACTACTTTACCCGGTTGGTGGAGGCAGATTCCCTCTCTAAGATCACAGAGGAGAACACAACCAAGCTTTTCAAGATGACTGTGGTTTTCCAGTTTGGTACCCTAGTGGCCATTATCACCGATCTAGGCAAGCAGTTTGATAATGCACGGTTCTAGGATTTCTCTAATAACATAGGAATCGATCTCTACTTTGCATCAGTGGCGCATCCTCAAACCAGTGGCCTGGTAGAGGCCACGAACAAGACCATCAAAAAGCTCCTAAAGAAGAAACTCCAACAGAAGAAGGGTAAGTGGGCAGATGAGCTCCCTAATGTGCTATAGGCCTACCGCACCACTGAAAGGACTGCTACTGGAGTAACCCTCTACTCGTTGGCTTTCGAGGTAGATGATGTCCTACCAATTGAGCATAAACTGACTTACTTCAGGGTGCAACATTTAGAGCCAGAAGGTAATGAGGACAAATTGAGGGCCAACCTGGACCTCCTAGAAGAAAAGCAGGACAGGGTAGCAGAAAGGGCAGCAGTCTACCAAAGCTGGATTGCCCGGTATTTCAACAGATAGGTTAGGAACTGCAGCTTCAAAGAAGTGGAATTAGTCCTCAGGAAAGTAACCCAGAACACCCAAAAGAGGTCAGACGGGGTACTAGCGCTAAGCTGGGACGGTCCCTATACGGTTAAAATGGTACTCTGTACCAGGGCCTACAAGTTGGAAGATATGGAGAGACGTCCTATTGATCACACCTGGAATGTAGATCACCTGAAGAGATTCTACCCATAGAAGAACTGGGAATTCTTGGATACCACTATGATTAGGTATCACCTGGTACATGTATCGCCTAAAGAACATATGTCGCCAGTTGATAAGTCAATAAAGAATCTCGTTTTTCTTCTTCTACATTTGTCCTTGTTTTTATCTCCAAAAATCACCATAGAAGTTCACCATTATCGCCTTGAATCAGGAAAGGACACATGGCATAAAGGTAGAGTTGCCTACCATACCAAGGTTACGAAGTTGCGGCCCTGGTTGCTAGTTACTTCCTCAGGACCAGGACAGCCAAATGGTCCTCATGCTACCTTGTTGGAACCCAATCTAGCCAGGAAGGGTCTGGTTCATTTAAGGCATAGTTGCCTGCCAGACCAAGGTTGTGAAGTTGTGGCCCTAGTTGCTCGTCAGTTCCTCAAGACCAGGACAACCAAATGGCCCTCCTGCTGCCTTGGCCAGAACCTAATCTCGCCAAGAAGGGTCTAGTTCATTTAAGGCATAGTTGCCTGCCAGACCAAGGTTGCGAAGTTGAGGCCCTGGTTGCTCATCGCTTCCTCAAGACCAGGATAGCCAAAATGCCCTCCTACTGCCTTGGCCAGAACCCAATCTTGCTAGGAAGGACTAGGTACCTAAACAGCATAGTTTCCGACCAGAGTCTCTTACGCCTAAGTACCGCGATACTTCAAATCGGGATGCGGGGTACCTTGATTCACCTATATTGTTGACTAAGTACCGAGATTCCGTACACACGGGAATGCCCGGTACCCAGATTCATTTGCATACATATGTATATAAGTGTATCTATCACCTAAGTACCAAGATTTCAGAAAATGTGAATTCCCAGTACCTAGACCCCTTAAGTGTGTTTCCGCTTAAGTACCAGGATTCCCAGAGTAGGAATGCTTGGTTTCTTGGTTCTCCCATATGGGACAATCAATTGTTAATAGTGTTCCTCATGGAAGATTACAAGGATTCATGGCCTAAGTTCAAGAGATCCTAGTACCAGCTACAAGTTGTTCCATGTATCTAACATTAACAAATTTAAAAGTTTTCTTGTGTTACCAAGAAATTGTTAAGTCAGGTTTACACTGGGGACTGCTTTCCGGATATGTGCTACATCAGAGTTAGAGACATGAAACAGAATTCAACTAAAGGGATAAAATTGAAGTCAACCAGACATAAAAAAAGGGGTCTCTATTCATCATTCAGGGTGCCCAACCGCATCTTATAGGCTACAATATATATATATATATATATATATATAAGAATTGGCTTTAAGCAACATCCTCCTGGTTGGCCTCCCCTGCCTTTGGTCCACCTTTCTGGTTGGCCTTCTCACCTGCAACAACTCCTCCTTCCCTGGTCCCGGCTACTTGATCAGAAGAAGGGTTGTTGCCCCCAAGCATCACCGCCTTAGTACCAGCCTCCATCTCCTTTGCTGGATCAACCTAGGCCTCCACCACGACAACTGGATCGACCTGGACCCCTTGATCAAGTCAAAAATGTCATACATTTTGAGCCTCATATCCTTTCTCTTTGTCTTGTTCTTGGGTATTTTTATGTGTATTTATGGTTCTTTTGTTGATAATACAGGCATTAGGTGAAAAATCCAGAAGCATGATCAAAAGAAGACAAGTGGTGCAAAAATAAGGGTATTGAAGGCCAAAGTGCACGGGTAGCATACCCGTGCACTGGAAGAAGAATTTGGAGAAGATCTTAGTGCACGAGTAACTGCACGGGTATCACCCGTGCAATGATCGAGCCAAAAATGTTATACATTTTGGCCTTCATATCCTTTCTCTTTGTTTTTTTCTTGAGCGTTTTTATGCGTATTTATGGCTCGTTTGGTTTTTTATTGCAGGCATTAGGTAAAAAGGCATGAAGGGGGGCAAAATGGACCAATTAGTGCACATATGAAATGAAGGAAGCAAAAGTGCACATGTAGCATACCCGTGCACTCACCCATGCACCAGAAGGTGGATTTTGAGAAGATCAAACAACACGGGTATCTGCACGAGTAACACCCATGCACACACCCGTGCAGTTCACCAGACCAGGGAGAAGGCCACGGGAGAAGAAAACTGTACGAGTGGTGCACGGGTCATCCACCAGTGCAAATACCCGTGCACATTGTGCAAATCTGAAGGGAAATGAAGACTGCACGGGTAACCTACCCGTGCTATACGGGAATGTTGGGGTTTTTGCCCTAAAGCTTGTAATATGTAAATATAATTTGAACATAAATAAAAGAAGTAGTATATTCATTCATTTTGTGTCATACTTTATGTAACATGTGCATTTAACATCCAAAATTGCCTGATGTAATTTCGAACTGAGTATATGAGTGTCATATATATATGGATTCAGTTTGAAACGAGCAATCTAAAGAGTCCATAGATAGCAAATAAAGCTGGGTACTTTATTTGTGGTTAATCTACAGCTGCGGTCCATTTCGTAGTGTACGGTGATCCTATCCTGGATCATTCATATGTAGATATGAGAATGGAGGCACCTTGTATGATGTGATCATATAGGACTGGGCCATGATCTATATGAATCTCTTACTAAGATCCGTTTAACAATGAGATTCATATATATCAACTAATGATGGCTATATGTGGGTGATCTTAATCCTGAGTGTCTTATCGACTCCTTCAGGTTAGATTATGGTCTTTGATATACCATGGGTGAGGTCGGAGTTGCATTCCCGATCAATATACTCCGTATGTTGGGATCGCGTTTTGGCTTGTGGCTGGGAAGGTTTGTACACAATAGTGGAATCCACTCCTTCTTGTGAGAAGTAGATGGTAGTTCCCTTAAGGGTTGATTCGGGGCTTGAACAATATGAGCGCTCTCCTAATTCCGTAAGGAATGTAGGATTTATTGTTCATTATAGAATCAATGGTACTTAATGGAAAGATATGATTAGAGGGGTATAACGGACATTATGACCCAGCTCTAATTATGAACTACTTGTGGAGGATTATACCATATGTAATAGCTATATCGATGGACAACGAGAGTTATTGGTTTGTGTAAAAACGTCTACAGTTGAGAGAGTGCAGCTTCGGGTTTTTAGTGGAATAACACCGAAGTTAATAATCATGAAATATTAATTAAAGAGTTTAATTAATAATTTCTAAGGATTATTGGAGCTCAAAATACTGTGGGTTCATTAGGTCCCCTTGCTAGCCCGATCGATTTAGGTAATAAGGGTCACGGTTAATTAATTGGATTGTCCAATTAATTGTGTTACGAAAGTGACATGTATTTATTCGGGAATTAATTGAATAATGAGATTATTTAATTAATGAATAATGGTGATTAAATAAATTAAATAATAAGATTATTTAATTATGTAGTTAATCATTAAATGGAGGGTGTTAGATGATATTTGATTTTGAATAAAATAAGATAATATGATTATTTTATTTTATTAAATTAAATATTTGAAATTGAATTTAAAATGTTTGAATTCAAAAATAAATATTTAATTAAGTTTAAAAGGATATGAGATATCTTTTGAAAAGTTTTAAAAATCAAATAAGATTTTCGGTTTGTTTTATATATATATATATATATATATATATATATATATATATGAGATATATATTTAATTAAAAAGCAATATAACCGAATGTGAGATATATAAAAGTGATCAGATTACTTAGGCCCAGTTTGGCATTGCTTCCCCAGCTGCTTTTGTACCCAAAAGTGATTCCGGACCAATGGTAGGGTGTTTGGTAAAATTGTGGGGAAGTGCTTTTGACTAATTTTAGCTTCTCCCAACTGAGTTTTTGAGAAGCTACAATTTGTAGCTTTTGGATTTCCGCTTCCTAGGGAAGCAGTTTTCCCAAACGCTCTACAGTGATTTTTTAATGAAATTTTAACAACTTTCCTATTTTATCCTTGCCATTCATAAAATTTACCACTAAGAAACGAAGCAGACCGTGATCTGCTAGTGACTTCGACGAGAGGAAGAAGGCCATGATCTGCTGGTGACGACGCCGATCTGGTTCGCGGCGGCGCTTCGTGGCGAGGATCTGGTTCGAGACGAAGGTCTGATCTGGTTCGACCATGGCTACCAAGCAAAAGGTTGAAGATGAAGATTTGGGGGTCTGGTTCATGAATGTAGGAGGTTGAAGATGAAATGGGTCTGATCACATTTGAATTAAAGTCATAAATGGGTCGTTTGGCCGGCGAGAAAGTGATGGAAATGGGTCTGATCACTTTTGAATTGAAGAAATGGGTTGTTTGGCCGGCGAGAAAGTGAGGGAAAACTTGGAAAAATTTTGATAGGAAAACGTGGAAAAACGAGAAAGGAAAAGAGGAGGTGGTGATTGATTTTTTTTGTGGTTATTTAAAGAAGTGAAAAATAATAATAAAAGACAAAAAATAAATAAATTAAATGAGAGCCTAAAAATAAAAATAATTAATGAGAAATGTATTTTCTTTATTTTTTATTTTTATTAAATATTACAATAATTCATAGTAAGGACAAATAATAATAACCTTCATTTTCAGTTATTAAAATCCCTATAAAAAAATTATATAGAGGTTTATCAAATAATTATAGTGGACAAGAACAAGTTTCATTACAATGGTGTCCTTTTAGTAATTTTATACGGTCAAAGCATTTTTTACTTCTAGTTTACCAAACACATTGAAATTGTTTTTGGTTCTCACAGCACTTTTGAAAATCAGTTTACCAAACACTCAGATGATTCTTCCCACAGCAATTCCAAAAGCAATTCCCCCCACAGCAGATCCAAAAGCAATTCCCCCTACAGCACAGCAATGCCAAACTGGGCCTTAATATGTGAATGAGACAAAAACATACAAAGCAAACAAAAAGCAAACAAACAGCAAACAAAAAGAAAAAAATATATATATATATATATAGGGTGCGGCGACCACAAGTGCTGCACGCCAAGAGTTTGTTTTTTTTTTTGTGTGTGTGTTCTTCTCTTCTTCCTCCATACAGGTCCTGAATATCGTGACGTGCCCACACGCTGTTACTAGTTCCGAGAGATAGCGAGGAAGATCACGTGGTTCAAATCAGGAGCAGTTCGTATCAAAGTGAAGGAGCCTCCTATGTAGGTATGAAAAAGTTTCTTCACTTTATTATTGCATTTGATTATTACTGTACAAATGGGTTAGTTTAATGATTGCATAAAAAAAATTTAAACCCTTCCGCTGCGCAATCTGTAACCCCAGGTTCCATCAGTTTGTATCAGAGCTAATTTTTGTACAGTATAATCGAATTCGATTACTCCTGATATGTATAAATGTGTAGGCACATATTTTTTTTTGATGAGTGTATGATGTTTCTGTTTTTAATTAAATTTTTTAATTTAAAAAAAACATGGTTGATCGTAATTTTTTATGGTGTTGTGGATTTAGAGTGTTTCTGGGTTGTATAATGTTGTTATATTATTATTTTTTTATTTTACTGTTGTATTATTAAAAAAAAAATTGTAATTGCAAGACCTGGTAGTTCCCTGCGCGCATGCAGACCAACACATGTGTACCAGCGCCCAACCTACCATCAGCGAGCATGCATGCCGTGTGACTGTGCGCAGGCAGACCAGCACATGAAGACCAGCGATGCCTTCCCACGCTGCCTACCAGCGCACAAATCCCACCAGCGCACAACCCATCAGTGCAAGCCTTCCAGCGCGCACCTACTAGCGCATGCCACAAGCGCGCAACGAGCATACAGACCCACGCGTGCTACCAGCGCACATGACCTGAAGAGATTGGAAGTCTTGGAAATTACAAGAAGACCAAGGGATGCCTTGGGAATATTTTTTTGTAATTAGATTCCAATTTTTAGGTTAAATAATCCACAACACTCGGTCAACTCATGTATGTTTTAATTATTTGATGATTAAGCATTGCCATGCATATACATGTCATTTAAATTAGTTGTGCCTACACATATATATATATATATATGTTGATATATCACACATGCATTATAACCATCTATATTATGTGTTTAATTTTTTTTAATTTGATTAAAATGGGTTATTCACATAATTGGCTATTTTTAATGGGATTAGTTTTTAGGAGTAAAAACTTGGTAAATCTCATTAATTACTAATCTTTTTATTAAAGAGTTTAAATACTTAGATTAGTAGGGTCCTTAAAATATATATTAGGATTAATTTGATTAAGCTCCTAATAATAATTGGACCTAATAATGTGTTTAGTTTTAATAGTTAAAACTTGGTAAATACACATTTAATAATAATTATAGTCTTAGTAAACAGTTTACATAGATTTGAATTATCACTAATGAACTAGATTTTTTAAGTGTTAAAAATCAATTTAGTTTATTAATTATTGGAATAGGATTCTAATAATTTGTGATTAATGCACTTGACGCTAAGATTAAAATTAGCCGTTTAATCTAGTTTAATCTAGGTGCATTAATATTAATAGAAAACCTTTAATATAAAATAGTGAGTGGGAGAGGGATATATGACATTATATCCCGCGGTCTCCATCATTAGTTCAACACCGTGAGATTCGAGTGGGGCCTCGTGACGGCTTTGCTTTCGTCCTCCCTAAGGAGGGTTTCCATAAGAATCAATACCAAGGTTGACTTCCTAACAGATAGGATTTCGGAAGGGATTTCAGGATTGACCGACCCTAAGGCGGCAATTCTCGAGTTAAGCTCTTGAGATCTGAAATGATGGGTTACACTCACAAGGTTTTAATTAAATTGGTTAATTAAAAACCTGACCTAATAAACGATGGTTGAATGATATTGGCATAAGAGTTATTCTGGTATATCCTTTGACTGAGAAGGTCTCGATCCAACATGCAAGAATTTGACCGACCCTAAGGCGGCACTCTCTTGTGGTATGTTTGATTGTCGTGGCATAGAAACATTGTTTTTAGGGTTGTTCTTGTTCATTAAACATTTTCATGCATCATGTTTAATTTTATGCCGAACATTCGCACATGTTTAGAATGTATGACTGAATGAATCCTTAATTTATGTTTTTTTTTAGCCATGTCATCTGCACTATTACAAATACTTGCAAACGATAAATTAACTGGTGATAACTACACAAAATGGAAACTTAACATTAATGCAATACTGGCAACAAAAGACCTCAAGTTTGTGCTTACGGAGGAATGTCCTCCAGTGCCTACTGCCAATGCCACACGAACTGTTCTTGAGGCATACCGGCGATAGGTCTCATCTGATGAGAAGGCCCGAACATATCTGTTAGCTTCTATGACAGACGTGCTTATCACAAAGCACAAAGCAATGACTACATCATTCGAAATTATGGAGTCATTGCAAGCTATGTTCGGGCAGCCCTCCGAGCAAAAGCGACACGAAGTTGTTCGTTCCTCTATGCTCGCTCGCATGAAGGAAGGCACATCAGTTCGGGAACATGTCCTGAGCATGATGTCCTACTTCAACATGGCAGAAGTCAATGGCGGGGCCATTGACGAACCCAGTCAAGTGAGCATCATACTGACGACTCTTCCAAAGAGTTTCGATCAGTTTAAGAACAACTACGTGATGAACAAGTTAAGGTTTAGTCTCACACAACTGCTGAATGAGCTCGCTACTTTTGAGTCCTTGACCAAGGACAGCAAAAGTAAGACCGGTGCGGCAAATGCTGCCGAACCATCTTCCTCCAATAACAACAAGAGGAAGAGGTCTGCTGGGAAGGCGAAGGGTAAGCCCAAACCCAAGAAAGCCCAAAGTAAAAAGAAAGGTGCCTCCATCGACAAGAGCAAAGGAAAATGTTTCCATTGCGACAAGGTCGGACACTGGAAGAGAAATTGTCCTTAGTATCTGGAGGAGGTAGCCAAGAAGAAGAAAGCAAAAGGTAAATATGATTTACTTGTTCTTGAGTCATGTTTAGTTGAAGATGATTCTTCACCCTGGATAGTTGATTCAGGGGCCACTAACCATGTTTGTTCTTCTTTGCAGTGGATTGATTCTTGGACACAGCTTGAGGAGGGAGCCTTCTCCATGCGACTGGGGTCAGGGGATGTCATGTCGGCACGAGCAGTGGGCGTAATTAGATTGTGTTTTTGTATTAATAATTTTATTTTGTTGGACAATGTATTTTTTATTCCTGGATTTACACGGAATTTAATTTCCGTTTCTAAGTTGTTAGAACAATTATATTCTGTTTCTTTTGATAATAAATCAGTTATTATTGCAAAGAATGGTCTGAATATTTGTTCAGGAATTAATGAAAACAATTTGTATGTGTTAAGACCGTTAATGCATACAACACTGCTCAACACCGAAATGTTTAAAGTTGAAAAACCAAAAACTAAACGACATAAGATTTCTCCAAAAAATGAAACATATCTCTGGCATCTAAGACTTGGACATATTAACCTTGACCGGATAAACAGACTAGTAAAAAGCGGATCTTTAAATGAGTTAAAGGTTGGCACCTTACCTGTCTGTGAATCTTGTCTGGAAGGTAAGATGACTAAGAGACCTTTTACTAGTAAAGGGCTTAGAGCTAAAGAACCACTAGAGCTTATACATTCAGACGTCTATGGACCAATGAATGTTAAAGCAAGGGGTGGTTATGAGTATTATGTCACCTTTATAGATGACTACTCGAGATACAGATATGTCTACTTAATGCAACAGAAGTCGGAAATATTTGAAAAGTTCAAAGAATTCCGAGCTGAAGTTGAGAACCAGTTAGGAAAGACTATCAAGTCTCTATGATCAGATCATGGAGGTGAGTACCTTGACCAAGAGTTTGAAGACTTTTTGGTCGAGTATGGGATAGTGTCCCAACTCACAGCTCCTGGTACACCTTAGCAGAATGGTGTCGCGGAGAGGAGAAATAGAACCCTAATGGAAATGGTGAGATCTATGATTAGTTTCTCATCATTACCAAATTCCTTTTGGGGATATGAGTCACAAACAGCGGTATACATTTTGATTGTAGTGCCATCCAAATCTGTTCCCGAAACTCCCCTAGAGTTGTGGAATGGTCGTAAAGCTAGTTTATGACATTTTTAGCGTATGGGGGTGTCCAGCACACGTGCTGAAGAACAGAACTGGAAAGCTAGATCCCAAGTCTATGGTCTGCTTGTTTGTAGGATACTCTAAGGAGACCAGAGGTGGATACTTCTATAGTCCTGAAGATAACAAAGTATTTGTATCGATAAATGCAACGTTTCTTGAGGATAACTATATTAGTGATCATAAACCTCGTTCTAAAATTGTATTAAATGAGTTGGAGCCTGGTGAGACCAGTACTCAGTCAACTAGAGTTATTAATCCATTAACATCTGAAAGTCAGATAATTCCTAGTCAGGATACACAACCACCTAGACGTAGTGAGAGGGTTGTGAGATAGCCTGAACGCTCTTTGGGTGTAAGTGAGGGACAAGATCTTATCTCTGCTGATAGCATGGATGATCCATTAACATTTAAGAATGCAATGGAAGATCCTGATAAAGAGGAATGGCTTAAAGCCATGAATCTCGAGATGGAGTCTATGTACTCTAACTCAGTCTGGGAACTTGTAGACTTACCGAATGGGGTAAAACCCATAGGATGTAAGTGGATCTACAAGAGGAAGAGAGGAGTGGATGGGAAGGTAGAGACCTTCAAGGCAAGGCTAGTGGCCAAGGGTTATACCCAGAAAGAGGGGGTCGATTATGAAGAGACCTTCTCGCCAGTAGCCATGTTTAAGTCCATTCGGATTCTCTTATCCATTGCTACCTATTTAGATTATGAAATTTGGCAAATGGACGTCAAGACTGCATTCTTGAATGGCAATCTTGATGAAAGCATATACATGATGCAACCAGAGGGATTTGTGTCTCCAGATCAAGAGCAAAAGGTTTGCAAGTTGCAAAGATCCATTTATGGACTGAAGCAAGCATCTAGATCTTGGAACATAAGGTTTGATGATGTGATCAAAACCTATGGCTTCGAGCAAAACGTTGATGAGCCTTGTGTCTACAAGCGCATCATTGACAAGAAAGTAGTTTTCTTGGTCCTATACGTAGATGACATCCTACTCAATGAAGAGACCTTCTCGCCAGTAGCCATGTTTAAGTCCATTCAGATTCTCTTATCCATTGCTACCTATTTAGATTATGAAATTTGGCAAATGGACGTCAAGACTGCATTCTTGAATGGCAATCTTGATGAAAGCATATACATGATGCAACCAGAGGGATTTGTGTCTCCAGATCAAGAGCAAAAGGTTTGCAAGTTGCAAAGATCCATTTATGGACTGAAGCAAGCATCTAGATCTTGGAACATAAGGTTTGATGATGTGATCAAAACCTATGGCTTTGAGCAAAACGTTGATGAGCCTTGTGTCTACAAGCGCATCATTGACAAGAAAGTAGTTTTCTTGGTCCTATACGTAGATGACATCCTACTCATTGGGAATGATGTAGGAGTGTTGTCTGATATAAAGGGCTGGCTGGCTAGCCAATTCCAAATGAAAGATTTGGGAGAGGCGAGTTATGTTCTAGGGATCCAACTTATAAGGGATCGTAAGAACAAACTCATAGCATTGTCTCAGGCATCATATATCGATAAGATTCTTATGCGATTTTTGATGTAGAACTCCAAGAAAGGTAATTTACCTTCTAGACATGGGGTTCATTTGTCTAAGGAACAGTGTCCTAAGACACCTCAAGAAATTGAGGATATGAGACGTGTGCCATATGCATCAGCAGTAGGTAGTCTCATGTATGCTATGTTATGCACGAGACCGGACATCTGCTATAAAGTGGGAGTAGTCAGCAAGTACCAGTCCAACCCAGGATTAGATCATTGGGTTGCTGTCAAGACAATTCTCAAGTATCTTCGGAGAACGAGAAACTATATGCTAGTGTATTCCGGACAGGATTTGATCCCGTTAGGATACACAGATTCTGATTTTTAGTCAGACAGGGATTCTAGAAAAACCACGTCTGGATCAGTATTCACCCTAGGTCGTGGAGCCATTGTGTTGAGAAGTATAAAGCAATCTTGCATTGCTGACTCCACCATGGAATCCGAATATGTAGCCGCTTGTGAAGCTGCTAAAGAGGCTGTTTGGCTCCATAAGTTCTTGAGTGATCTGGAAGTTGTTCCAGATCTGGATAAGCCCATCACACTTTATTGTGATAACAGTGGTGCTGTGGCTAATTCCAAAGAACCAAGAAGCCACAAAAGAGGGAAGCATATAGAGAGAAAGTATCATCTCATTAGAGAGATAGTGCAGAGAGGAGATGTGATCGTCACCAAGATAGCCTCACAAGACAATCATGCTGATCCATTTACGAAGACCTTACCGGCTAAAGTGTTTGAAGGTCACCTAGAAGGTCTAGGGTTACGAGACATGACTCACATGCTTTAGTGCAAGTGGGAGATTGTTGGGGTTTTTGCCCTAAAGCTTGTAATATGTAAATATAATTTGAACATAAATAAAAGAAGTAGTATATTCATTCATATTGTGTCATACTTTATATAACATGTGCACTTAACATCCAAAATTGCCGGATGTAATTTCGAATTGAGTATATGATTGTCATATATAGATGGATTAAGTTTGAAACGAGCAATCTAAAGAGTCCGTAGATAGCAAATAATGCTGGGTACTTTATTTGTGGTTAATCTACAGCTGCGGTCCATTTCGTAGTGTACGGTGATCCTATCCTGGATCATTCATATGTAGATATGAGAATGGAGGCACCTTGTATGATGTGATCATATAGGACTGGGCCATGATCTATATGAATCTCTCACTAAGATCCGTTTAATGATGAGATTCATATATATCAACTAATGATGGCTATATGTGGGTGATCTTAATCCTGAGTGTCTTATCGACTCCTTCAGGTTAGATCGTGGTCTTTGATATACCATGGGTGCGGTCGGAGTTGCATTCCCGATCAATATACTCCGTATGTTGGGATCGCGTTTTGGCTTGTGGCTGGGAAGGTTTATACACAATAGTGGAATCCACTCCTTCTTGTGAGAAGTAGATGGTAGTTCCCTTAAGGCTTGATTCGGGGCTTGAACAATATGAGCGCTCTCCTAATTCCGTAAGGAATGTAGGATATATTGTTCATTAGAGAATCAATGGTACTTAATGGAAAGATATGATTAGAGTGGTATAACGGACATTATGACCCAGCTCTAATTATGAACTACTTGTGGAGGATTATACCATATGTAATAGCTATATCGATGGACACCGAGAGTTATTGGTTTGTGTAAAAACGTCTACAGTTGAGAGAGTACAGTTTCGGGTTTTTAGTGGAATAACACCGAAGTTAATAATCATGAAATATTAATTAAAGAGTTTAATTAATAATTTCTAAGGATTATTGGAGCTCAAAATACTGTGGGTCCATTAGGTCCCCTTGCTAGCCCGATCAATTTAGGTAACAAGGGTCATGGTTAATTAATTGGATTGTCCAATTAATTGTGTTACGAAAGTGACACGTATTTATTTGGGAATTAATTTTATAATGGGATTATTTAATTAATGAACAATGGTGATTAAATAAATCAAATAATAAGATTATTTAATTATGTTATTAATCATTAAATGGAGGGTGTTAGTTGATATTTGATTTTGAATAAAATAAAATAATATGATTATTTTATTTTATTAAATTAAATATTTGAAATTGAATTTAAAATGTTTGAATTCAAAAATAAATATTTAATTAATTTTAGCTTAGTTTACATTTTAGTTTTACTTCTTCTCCAAAACCATATCAATTTACTTTTCTAGCATTTTTAACTAAAGCATTAATTTACTCATAACTATAGCTCGATCTTTGAGGAACGATACCCACACTTGCCACATACTAATTTTATGTTTGTTTGAGTGCATCTTGGGATCCTATAAATTTGTTTGAATAGTGCATATCACGGCATATAAAATATTGCGCATTCATGCATTCACCTGTGCATATTGCCCAAACCAGAAGACACAGAAAGTGAGAATTGGTGGAAAAAGAGCTGAAATTGTAAAAATGTCTATGCAGATCATCCACCTTCAAAGGATCATATCTCCCTCCTCGGATTGAACCACATTTCGAATCATATATATTCGGAAAGCCCCGGGAGTCAAGTTTCTAGCGGCTTTACGGATTACGATTCCGAGTTGTCTAGAGAAAGTTATGGCCATTTTAGTAACTGTTGTGCGCCTGTCCACGGGAACTGCACGGGTAACCGAAAGGGTAACCTACCCATGCACTACCCATGCTATACTCGTGCACTACACTTTCCAGCACCAAAAATGACAGGTTTTAAGTAATTTTTAGAGGGGTAATGATGTCTTTTCATGCCCAGATCATACCCTAAACTCCCAAGCATATAAATACAAAATTTTCTTATTGAAAACACTCTCTTTCACACTTCAAATATTCCACCCTCTTCCAAGAATGAATTTTCTCCCATTTCTATCCTAGTCTCTAACCACTACCCTTAGACCTAACATCATCCTCATCATCCTACTCAAGGAGGCTACTAGGAGATTGGATTCAAGCTTTAAGAAGGAGGAGTTCTTCATGGGTCTTCTCTATCTCTTATCTCTTAATATTTTTTTTGTATCTAGCATGAGTAGTTAATCCCTTTGTCGGAGCTGATGTAATTAAACTTGAATTTTGTGCTTTCAAACATATTATGAATATTTAATCTATTTTAGTTCCATTCATTTGTTCTTAATGTATTCAACATCTCTTTGAATTAAATAGGCATTCCAACTCTTGGTTTATTGATTGATGTTGAATATTGTTAACAGAAAATTTGCTCAGGATGAGAAATTTCGATTAACACCCTCGACCCGCTACCCTGGAGGTCACAGCAGGTGGGTAGGTACTTCGTACCGTGGTTCTGGTAAGATGAAAGTTACATAGATTCCATGGTAGGAGAACAGTCATCCCTCCAATCTGGTGCAGTAGGCTGGTACCCGGTCTTGGTATCTGATCCTGGTACCTAGTCACCTCTCTACGTGCCTTCAATATTCCCCCGACCTAGATAGTGAGCCGGGAGAGGTACATGAGAGCTAGGACCAGCATGGTCGGTGCCTAGCATGTATACATGCATTCATAAAAAGAAGATAGATGGGAGAATGACAACTCTTTTAGTAGTAGTGGACTGACCTAGGGGGGAAAAGCATCACGATTGATCACATGCTGAAAAACCCCCAGGCAGTATCCATTGGAAGGGAGAAAGACCCTTCCTTATGTTGATATATCTCGAGAGGTGCTCCGGAGAGCTTACATTAATACAAACTGAGTCCTAGTAGGTCCACAGTTAGAGGGGTACCACTAGGTACCGAAACAATCATGGCGAAAACTGACATACATAGTAGTCGATACAATGGTGGTGCAGAGGGAATTCGGGCAGGGTCCCTTTTACATTCCAGGCGATGGCGAACTCATATTCCTAGTGGAGAAGTGGGCGAAATCTGGGATCGGAGACATCTTGGAGATATGGCAATACTGGAGGGCTATTTGACTGTGTCTATTGTTCGAACCTTATGTTGGAGAAATGTCTGATTGGAGAAATATTGGGGAATCGACCTTTTTTGGAGAGTGACTTGTTATATTTATATATGTTCATCCTTGTTGCCCACTCCATTGAATATCTTCTCATTAATGGAGTTGAATGTCTTCTCATTGATGGAGTTGAATATCTTCTCATTGATGGAGTTGAATATCTTCTCATTAATTTAGTTGAATATCTTCTCATTGATGGAGTTGAATATCTTCTCATTGATGGAGTTGAATATCTTCTCATTGATGAAGTTGACTCCCTCATTAATGGCGTTGTGAATGGCCATTAATAGGAGTTGACTGATTCCCTTATTAATGGTGTTGGTTATCTCTATTAATTTACCAGAGAGGTCAACTTTCTCTTTTACGTTGCTCGAAGGAGAATTGTGACTCTATATCCCGGTGGTATGGTACACTGGTGTACCGGAGTGCTCGCTGGCGTGGCGTTTGTTCTAGCATGCTGGTACCTCTTCCTGGTTCAATTCTTCTTACTTGGCGGGTATGATACATATTCTGGTTAGATCCTGGACTGATATCGCTGTACTTGGGTACCAGGTAGATGTCGCGGTACCTAGGTATCAGGTAGGAGGTATCGTGGTACGTAGGAACCAGGTAGGAGGTATCATGGTATAGCCTTGCTTGGTACCTAGTAGACTGTGAGACATGATACTGACTTCTTTCCGGTTCATGGTGTACAGCAGCCCCGGTATCTAGGTATCGGTCCTGATCTAGGTCCTACTAGGTATCTGCCAGATGGAAAATTCTTCTTTGGACCCCTGCCAAAAATGACTGTTAACAAATATCTTGAATGTTTATTAATTTGAGTTTGTTATCTCCTTGATTGGGTAGGCATTCCAACTCCCAATTCAGGGTGGTATCAGGTTAAGTCCTTAGGTTGAGTAGGCATTCCAACTCTCAATCTAAGTTGAGGTACACACATATAGGTGACTAGACATGCTAATTTGAATAGAAGGGATGTATTGTGAGCACACCAATCCGATACATCCCGGCTAAAAGTGTGGAACGGGTGGATTGTGAGCATTCCAATCCAAGCCATCCCGACTACTTTAATCTATCTAGGCTTCAGGAGAAACCCTCTCTACACTTAATAGAGTACACCAATCATTGTTGTGTAGGTAGAGTTGAGTGATCTTAGAATCACGCCTAAAGACGGATTTAGCCCAAATACATTGAATCGATTCATAATTGATTGATAGGATTGCCCACTATTCGTGTATGATTGCATTGACTCCCACTCATCTCGCCATCATTAATTTGCATTCATTCTAACCTAGTTGCATCTAGTATACCTTATTTTAATTGCTTTTTAATTGTTAACTTTTTTTTAACCAACCAGGAGATTTTACTTTTATGTATTTTAGTGTTATTAATCCTAATCTAATCATATACTTCCCTCAATCCCTGAGGTACGATACCCTTACTTGCCATTGCACTTGTTTAGTAACATTTTGAGGCATTTGAGGTTTTTATAAATAAGTTTTGATGAGCATTTTCTAATGACAAAAGCGCTTTCGTCAAATGGTGCCGCTGCCGGGGATTGGCGAGCATTATAGTGCTTAGATTAGTTTTAATAGTATTAATTTCTTAGTTAGAGTTTTTAGTCTTTTTGTTTCTTTTTACTTCTTTTGGTATTTTTGTTTTTGATTTTTCAGATTTAAGGACTGTATGGATTTCTTCATGCAAGAACCGAGGCCAAGCTACCAAAAAATGTGCATGTCAGAAGAAAATGAGTTGAGAGCGCCCATGCAAAAATGCAACCGCACCAATGAGCAAATTGTAGCAGAGCGGAACTTCAACAAATATTTGCTACCTAGATGGCATGAACAAGGAATAGAGTCCAATTTTGAAGGAAATTTCAACACCTCCAAGATGGCATCAAGTCAAGGCTACAAGTTCATCTCATACCAACTAAGGGACGAGCAACAAATGACTCTTGAGGAAGATAATAGCTTAATGATGGTAGAGATGTGCAAGGAGATGATGGATGCCGGAAAAGAATTAAAGGCATTAATGGAGTTGTTGAAGAATGAAAAAGATGCACTTCAATTGAAAGTAGAAGAAGTCTCCCCAGAAAAAGAGGATATGAGGGAGGATTTTAAGAAGAAAGTGCAAATATTAAAGAATGAGCTAGAAGGCAAAGAGTCCTTAGAAGTGTCAAAGGTAGAGAAGCTCTAAGAGCTAAACAAAAGGCTCATACTTGAGGTGGAATCCCTCAGAAAAGAAAATTGTACTCTCAAGAAGAAGAATGACGAAGTCTCCAACAAAAACAAAGAATTAGAGGAACAAGTTGAGAGGCTAGAAGTCGCAAAGAGTACAAGATTGGAGGAATACTCGAACTTCGCAAGGGCATCAAAGGAGTTTGAAGACAAGGCAGCTCACTAGATAAAGGAAATGCAAATGGAAATTGAGCTGAAGGTCACCACCCTGGATGAAGTCAATGATGCACTGAACAAGAAGGAAGAAGCTCTCAAAATAGCCGAGGCAAGAGGAGGTGACTATATTATGAAGTTAGGACGAGGGGACCATACTGTCAAGGCCATATCAACAAGTTCTCACTCAAAGTCATAAGGTCACCAATTGAAAGGGAGAATTCCTAACTCTTCCCTCGTGTGTTATTTTTGTTCAAAAAGAGAGCATTTTAAAAATGAGTTTCATACAATGCATAGAAATAGGAAAATGAGAGGTGCTAGGAGTAAGAAAAATACTCCTAAAGTTAAAAAGATTTGGGTAAGGAAAGACCAAATAACTTAGTGAGTAATAGGAAAAAGGAAAAGATAAAGAGTCCACCTATGTTTATTTGGGTTGAAAAGAAGGACTTCCCAAACTTGGTCAAACCACCCTTAGAGGATCCTAGCCCCTCACCTAGTGCATCCAATTGAAAATATTTGATGCATGCATGGATTGCACAATCGATTTTCTCTTTTTAATCTCATTGTTGCCCATTTTATTTGATTGACTTATGCTTGTCATTGTATGGGTAAAATTAGGTTTGTGGGAGAAAATGTATTGTGAAATCTATTTTAATTGTGTGTTAATATTTTAGTTGCTAATAATTTAATAATTAGTTTGCTTCTAGTTGCTTTTGTTAGTTTGATTTAATAACTCTTGGTGGATGTTAGATGCTTTTGGGATTGTGGAGATTGATTTATTTTGAGGATATGCATTTTAGATATTTATTTGTATGGTTGCTAAATTTTTGGTTAGACGTTGTGTTTAATGCTAGGTTCTTCATCTCTTGGAATTGACACACTGGCCACTTGCAAGCCTTGGAGGGTCGAGCAAGCTAAGAGTGCTCATAAAACGGGCGAGAACCTAATCCAATCATTGGATTGCATGAAAACAGCCACCGGGTTTCATTTCTTAATCTCAATGTTGAACTTTAATTTTCCGATCTTTTATTTCCATGAAATGATTTTGAATACTTGTGAATGAATGAATGAATGATGTGGATATGATTGTTGATACAATTTTGTGAATGTGGATAGATGGACATATATTTTGTGATTAGAGATAATATTTTGGATCCTAACTTTTGTTTGTATTGATTTATCTATTTTTGGATGATGGGATAAGCCAAAGGCTCCCCTAAATACATATGTCAGTAAACAGGTAAATTTTGCACATATAGCCCCACTCGGTTTGGGGGTGGTTTTGATTGCTCACATTTTTATAGGTTTTGTGGATATTGTGATACTCGGTTTGGGGGTCATCATGCCCCCACTCCATCATTTTTGATTAAAGAAATGCTTGGTGTTGATTTGTGCTTAAATGTCAAAATTTCATGATTGCCTTATTTTAATTATGAGCCTATTTTGAGTCTTTTATTTTGTTAGGCATTGATTGTGCATGATTAGTGCCTAGATTGTTGTGCTTTGAGTCATGTTAGGTGCACAACGCTAGGCCGAGCTCTCTTGTCTTCAACATTGAGGACATTGTTGGGTTTTGGTTTGGGGGTGTAGACGCCTTGTTGAGTTGTCTTTTTGTTTCTTTTTGAGTCATTTTTCTTTTTTTGTGTCTGTTTGGTGAAAAATTTTCAAATTTGTCACAATGGCCAAAATTTTCTAGCTTTTACTAGCTTGGATGTAATGCTTTGAGCGTGTGCTCTTGGAGAGTTTATGTGCTTGTTGAGCTTGTGTAGCATCTAGTTATCACTCTAGGGTCTCACTTGCACGTCATGGGCTTGTCCCATCCTTTTCGTGCTTAAGTTGAGGGGACTCGGTGCTCTTGCACATTGTTCTAATAGTGGAGACTACCCGAGAGTTCACAAACACTAGCCTATTAAAAAGTGCATTGAGTATTAAATTGTTCTATTCTAAAATACTTTTCTAGTCATTTACGTCACATGCCATAGGACATACATCTCATACATATAGTGGACTTGATGGATGCATTCATTCCCTTGATAGACTAGTTGTGGAAATGATCTTAGGCAATGTGTGCATTTAACTACTAAATTAAGCCTAAACACTTTCCTATGTCCCTTATGTGTGCATCCATAGCCAATTTTAGGGCCAAACACTTACCTTTTCTATTTGGAACCACAATAAACCATATAGCCACAAGCCAAATACAAACAAACCCTTTAATTGCCAATCATGTGGGTTGTGTGCGTGTTAAGTGGTTGAAAGGTGTAAGCTGTAATGTTCAAATAGCGTGTATTCAGGAAATTAGGTAAGTTGTGCAAGAAATGGCTCAAAAATGTAAAAGTGCCAAATTGCACTTAGAGCCAAATTGTTGAATGTGTATGTGCAAAGGTAGAAAGTTAAAAAAAAAGTAGAAAAGAAGAAAAAATAAAGAAAAAAAAGAGAAAGAAAATATCAATGCAAAAAGGCAAAGAAAAGAGCCTTGAAATGAAATGATAAAGTACTCACCAATTGAGTACAATTATGTAGCACAAATGCATGTTTAATTGAATGCCTAGATGCTAAGTGTATAAATGTTAAGTATAGCTTTGTTTGGGGTGTGTGTGAGTAAGTGTAAACATAATTGGTGATCTTTGAATTCCAAAATTTCCCTATTTCTTTGTTCACCACATTATACCTGATGGCCCCATTACAACCAAGGGAAAGTCCTTTTTGATCCATGATGACTCTAGATTGGGAATGATTGCAAAAGCTTGATCTTCCACGTTCATGGCATAAGTAAATCCTTCCTAGGCTAGTTCACCGACATTGGCGGTTTTCCAATTTACTTGTATGCAGTGCATTTGATTTTATGCACAAATTCCATCTTTGCATACCTTGTTTGAGTGTGAACTTAGGACTTTGAGCGGAAAGAAAAGAGAGACTCCTCTTGAGGCTAGAGTCGAAACGAATTACGCTTAAAGTGTAAGAGTGAGTAGTTCTCGATACGACAGTACTCTTAGGTGTGGGATTCGTGATTTTGCTAGTTTCCCTTTAGTGCCTTCTAGTTGCTTTAGATTATATTGCATATGTCTACTTCTCTCTATCACACATCCTTGCATCTCATCACCAGTTGGACATGCGGCAGTTTGAATTGTTTGTTTGATTTTAGGAATTTTTAGATCGAGTCATGTTTGTTCAGTCTTATGTCTTTGTTTTGTTTTGAGTTTGCTCGAGGACGAGAAAAGGTTTGGTTGGGGGGTATTTGATCGAGCCAAAAATGTCATACATTTTGGCCCTCATATCCTTTCTCTTTGTCTTGTTCTTGGGTATTTTATGTGTATTTATAGCTCTTGTGTTGATATTACAGGCATTAGGTGAAAAATCAAGAAGCGGGGTCAAAATAAGACAAGTGGTGCAAAAATAGGGGTATTGAAGACCAAAGTGCACGGGTAGCATACTCGTGCACCACCAGTGCAATTACCTGTGCACCAGAAGAAGAATTCGGAGAAGATCTAAGTGCACGAATAACTGTACGGGTATCACCTGTGCATTCACCCGTGCACATTGCCCAGACAAGAAGACAAAGAAAGTGAGAATTGGTGGGAAAAGAGCTGAAATTGTAAAAATGTGTGTGCAGATCATTGAACTTCAAGGATCATATCTCCCTCCTCATATTGAACCATGTCACGAATTATATATTCGGAAAGCCCCAGGCGTCTAGTTTCCAGCGGATTTTACAGATTGCGATTCCGAGTTGTCTAGAGAAAGTTATGGCTATTTTAGTAACTGTTACGCTCCTGTCCACGGGAACTGCACGGGTAACTGTTGGAATTGATGTAATTAAACTTGAATTTTGGACTTTTGAACATATTATGAATATTTAATCTATTTTAGTTCCATTCATTTGTTCTTAATGTATTCAACATCTCTGTTAACAGAAATCTTACTCGGGGCAATAAATCTCAGTTAGCACCCTCAAGATCATTACCACGTTGGTGATGACCAAGGTAGATTGTATATGTGTATAAAACAATGCCTAATGACATGGAGACAACGATTTCGTTAGCTACTCAAAAGAAATAAAAATCTTTCTTTATTGATAACATATGATATACATCTCTCTATCTCTCTTTCGAATTACTCTCACTTTTTCTGGGAGATAGTTGGGTATTTGTTGTATGCCTGTCGAATAGTAGTGTCTTCTTCCGAAGGAGGAAGTCCCTCCTTTATACAATGTCTTCATAGGTTTAAACTCATTGATTTCCCCTTGATTTTCTCATCCCCCTCTTACCGGACGGGATTTTTACCTTTAAATGTCGTTGACTTTGAGTTAATTGCTCAGTTAAGGATATCTTGGTGGAAATCAATTTGTTTCCCATTTAGACTCTATTACTTGTTCTGCACGTGTATAATGTCTGTAGATGTGATACTGTGTATCTTCGGGTCTGGCATGATTCCCATAGGGGTCGTTGAATGTATCATGGTGTGGTGCATCAATTAGTGAGGTCGATCAGTGTTCCGGCCTCGATACTTGAGAAGTTCGGGTCTGGCGTGATTCCCATAGGGGTCGTTGAATGTACCATGGTGTGGTGCATCAATTAGTGAGGTCGATCAGTGTTCCGGCCTCGATATTTGAGAAGTTTCATCCAGCTAGTAGCTAGGTCTGGCTTCCTTTGACCTTTTGAAGCTAGGTGCGGCCTCCTATGGACACCTCCATGTATCAGGGAGGTATAGGTGAGCTTCTGGAGAAATTACGAGGCGACCTCGACTTCGGGGAATTTTCGGTTTTCAAGTTTGGTTATGCGGGCTTGGATCTGATCATTCCGGGCTCTATTCCGGATGTTTCTGGAGCCCGTCCTTGTTCCTACGGGGCGGTATCGTAGCTCGGCTTTGGGTAGAATGGTCTCCTGGTGGAAACTCTTGGACATGGAGCCAGGTCTGGAAGGTGGAAAATTTCCCTTTGGTCCTTAGCCAATTTTGGCTATTAACAGAAGTCCCCTGTGACTTAAACACCAGACGTGGAGCTTGGGGTTAGGGTCAGATTTTTACTTTATTTTGGAAATCTTCCCTTTTTTATCTTTATCGGAATATTGGGGAAATATTCTCATTAACTGCGTAAGTGACGTGGCGTGGCGTGAATCGACTAATTTACTCCCGAATTAATCCGGTTGCGTTACGGCAGTCCCCGAGTTTTTTTTACCGTTACCGGAATCTTGGGGAGATCTCCTCATTAACTGCGTAAGTGACGTGGCGTGAGCTGACTAGCTTGTTTCCGAGTTAATCTGGTTACGTTACTGCAATCCCCGAGATTCTTTGCCATCTCAACCGAAGATCTCGTCAGCTCGTACTGGTGCCCTCTTGCCTATATATATCTATTTATCTCAACGACTTCCTCACATCTTTCAAACTCAAATTTTTCCCAAGATATACTTTCTCTCATAACCTTTCTCTCAAGCTTGTCTTTTTCTTCATTCTTATCTTTCTCTTCATTCTTCATCCTTACTGACTTCACCATGTCGAAAACCAGTCATGATTCAGTTGGCTCCATAGTTTCCGGCGAGGAGGTCGTTAGTCTTGCCCTAGGGAAATGGGCTAGGAGGAGTTTAGACAGCGAGGATTCCCCGCCCAACCCGTAACGTCGGCAGTCAAATAGGAATGTGTACATTGAGACTGGGTTTTCCAACCATCCTGACCATCCTTTGGATATCGCCGATGAAGATTCCGACAAAGAAGTGGGCGGTGACACCGCGGGAGAACATCGGGTCCCGGTTTCTGGCCCTCTTTTGGAGAGGCTCCCTTCTTATGACTTCAGGGTTGTCCTTGACTCCATCGTCGATCCAGTCGGGATTACCGTTTGAGGTCGAAATTTGGCATTCCCGACAGCGTTTCCATCTAGGTGCCCCCTAAGGGTTTCGAGTTCTTTAACCCCCCTAAAGGCGTGCTTCCAATTCATGTGGCGGCTCTCATAAATGGGGTTAGGCTTCCCCTTAATCCGACTCTTCGACGGACTCTTTACTCCATCCAGCTCGCTCCCCTCCAGTTGAGACCTGGCTTCTGGAGGCATCTGATTGGTTTTCTCGTACTATGGAGGGAACAATGTCAGTTGAGTAAGGTGATGAGAGAGCCGGGAGCAGAGGAGCTGGCCTATCTTTTCCAGATTGGGAGCCTGTCTGGCGCTCATCGAGGCTAGTTTTATGCTAATGCCAAGAACAAGCTCAACTTTGTTATTCCTAGCGCTTCGAAGAAGGACCTCGCCTGGAAGGAAGAATGGATTCTTACGGGGAATGACTGGGGAAGCTCGATTTTCATTGGAGGGCATGAGTTCGAGGTTCCCACAGCCTTCAGTGATAAACCCTCTTGGGACCGGGATTCCCTGCCCTCTGAATTTGAAGCTATTTTGAAGGCTATTTTAGCTAGGAATTACTTGAACCTGAAGTTCCCAACTACTGAAGCCTTTGATCCTCGTAGGGTGAACCAATACCTGCGGATCTCATACGCTACTCATCGTAAGTGTCACTGGATTGCCTTGCCTTGCCTTGTTGATCAGCTTGGTTCTGACATTTTCCTTTTTAATTTGCTTATTCACAGTTTTTGTCGTTGAACCAGCTACCCGCCACGTCTCACGCTCTCCTCAAGCTAGAATTTCTCTTCCCTTCGCTGGGGTCGAACCTGCTCTTGCTCCATCTACCTCCCCAGCTGGGTCCAAGATGGCCAACCTTGCTTCGCGGGCTTTCCGGGCTTTGGGTAAAGCTCCCCAAGTTGTTGGTCTGATTGCTTCTGTCCCTTCTGTTGTGGTCGCTAAAGTTGCTACCCCCTCGATTCGACCTCCTGATTTCGCTACGCTTCCAACCCCTCAAGCTTCGGAGGATTCTGGGAAGGGTGTCGTAAGGGTTCCTTCCAGCCGTTCCCGGCCTCAGTCGAGCTCGACAGAGCAGGACGAAGTCCTGGAGTAATTCATCTTGTCTTGTTCGGGCGGTGGGATCTCCAGGATGGCTTCCATACCTATGGATGTCCTGATTACCAAGGGGTCCGCCATTTTAGCTGAGCTAATTGCATTTCCTTTGTACTACTCTTGATAATTTGTTCAATTTCTAACTCTGGTTCTGTATTTTGTAGGCCTTCAAATTTAATGTAGCGATGGGCCTGCAAGTAGCCCTCCTTCGCGACCGGGCTGTAAAAACTGAAGCTGAAGCCGAGAAAGCCAGGGAATTGCTCAAGCAGGCTCAGTCTTTAGTGGAAGAGATGACCTCCAACCAGGGAAAGGTTGAGATCTAGATGGCTGAGCTTCGCTGTGACCATGAGAGGACGAAGCAATCTTATGATCATGAGCGTCTTCAATCTACCAGGCAGGCCAGACAGAGGGATTCTTGGAAAGCTGAGGCCAAGAAGTTGGACCTCGAGAATCAGGCTTTGATTGCTCAGGTGATCAAGCTGTAAACTGACGCGGAGACCTCCTTCAGCGATGGATATTTCTACGCTTCCTTTCAGGCCACAGAAGCTCTCCCTCTTCCCTTTGACTTGTCATCTATTGCAGGCTGGGATAGACAGGAAATAATGATTAAGGCTGCTGAGCTATCTCACCCTGATGGCGACGAGGTGGTTCATTTGAGCCAAGCAGGAGCTGGAAAATAGCCCGTCCAGACAAGTCCTCCATTTCCTCCTCCTACCTTTACTACCTCAGGTCCCGGGGAGTCTTCTAGTAAAGTTTTGTCTTCTCGATCCGAGGAGGACCAGTTAGGAGCTGGGGAAGAGGTTAGGAGCCCGTCTGAGGAACCCCCCATAATGGAGATGGAGGTCGACAGGAGCCAGATGGGGTCCATGGCTGCCCTTCTTGATGCGGCTATCCCGCTTGAGGTTATGGAAGTGATTAATGAGGTCTTAGAGGAAGATCCTGCTGACCAAGGGGTGATTGGTGAGGATAACTGAGGTGGACAACTACCTGAAGGGGGGGGGGGGTCGATGGCGAAGATCAGCATGAAGGTGGAGGACCGGCGGAGGAAAACCAAGAGTGTCCCAAAGCTTGAAGCAGTTCGTTCATGGCTTATTTTGATTGCCCGGAAAAGGGGGTGGACACCTCGTTTTACTCTTATTTAGCTTAGCTTTCCTTTTTTTTTATAGCCCGAGCTCGGGGGTTGGGCTCTCCGTTGGATGGATGTAGCCTTACCGGGGGATAGGCTCCTCTTATCTTTAATGAGAAATCAAATCGCTTTTGAGAACTCTTGTTTCATTTCTGGTATTGAATAGGAACCAGAGTTGCATCCACAGCAACAATTTGTTCATACTTCATTAAAACTTTGGTAGGGAATTATGATGATCTTGATCATGCACACGAAAACAAACATTTTTTTTTTATTTTTTTTTTGTCTTGGGGGTGGTAGCCCGTCCAAGGCATCAGGAGGGCTGTTTAGCTATTTCCTGATCTCGAGATCTGGATGGCAACTATGCTCTTACACTCAGATCCTTCTTGGGGGTGGAAACCCGACCAAGGCATCATGAGGGCTATTTAGCTATTTCCTGGTTTCGAGATCTGGATGGCAACTATGCTCTTACTCTCAGACCCTTCTCGGGGGTGGTAGCCCGACCAAGGCATCAGAAGGGCTATTTAGCTATTTCCTGGTCTTGTGATCTGGATGGCAACTATGCTCTTACACTCAGACCCTTCTTGGGGGTGGTAGCTCGACCAAGGCATCAGGAAGGCTATTTAGCTATTTCCTGGTCTCGTGATCTGGATGGCAACTATGCTCTTACACTCAGACCCTTCTTGGGGGTGGTAGCCAGACCAAGGCATCAGGAGAGCTATTTAGCTATTTCCTTGTCTCAAAATGTTCATGTTGAGTTTCCCACTCAAGGGTGTAGTCACTAATGTTGAACATAGCTGGAGATACAGATGGAAGAGAAAAATGACTTTATTGATGATTGAGATGTAATACATCTTTATTAGGGACTTTAATGAAAACTAAATGGGGGTAGTCTGCTTGAGAACTCCCTACTCAAGGGTAGAATTTCCTCAAATGATCTGTATTCCAAGTGTGGTCGATGGATCGTCCGTCCATGTCTTCGAGTTTGTAAGCTCCATTGCGAACAATTAGCTTTATCAAATATGGCCCCTCCCAATTTGGATGTAAGACTCCATCCGACCTTTTCTGAGTATTCAGGGTCACTTTCCTAAGTACCAGATCCCCTTCCTTGAAATTTCGGGCTCTGACCTTTCGGTTGAAGTATCTAGCGATCTTGCTCTGGTAGATCGCTACTTTCTCCGCTACCCGGTCTTGTTTTTCTTCTAAGAGGTCCAGATTAGCCCGGAGTTTGACTTCGTTACTTTCGGGCTCAAAGTGCTGTACCCGAATGAGGTCAATTTATGCTCGATGGGGAGGACCGCTTCAACCCCGAAAGCCAGGGAGTAAGGTGTCTCCAATGTAGCTGTTCTCTTTGTAGTCCGGTATGCCCAGAGGATTTCTGGTAGCTCTTAGGCCCATTTGCCTTTTTTCTGCTGTAGCTTCTTCTTTAGAAGTTTCTTGATAGTCTTGTTGGTGGATTCCACTAGCCCGTTAGTCTGGGGATGAGCCACTGAAGCGAGCCTGAGGTCGATCCCCAATCCCTTGCAGAAGTCTTTGAATCAGGCGTTGTCTAACTGCTTCCTTAGGTCAGCCATAATGATGAGAGAGGTCCCAAATCTGCAGTATTCTTTTCTGATATCCGAGAAAGAGGCCCTGCCTCGACCCATCTTGTGAAGTAGTCGATAGCTGCGGTAGCATGTTTCATCTATCCGGGAGCGGTAAGAAGTGGTCCAATTAGGTCGATTCCCCACATGACAAAGGGGTAAGGCGAACTAAGAGACTACAGTGGCTCGGGTGGCTGGTGGGTCAAGTTTGAAGTTCTTTGACATGGCTCGCAAGATTGCACAAAACTTCTTGCGTCTTGGTGGATGGTCGGCCAGTATTACCCCATACGAAGCACCTGATATGCTAGAGCTTCCCCACCTATGTGGTTCCCACAGTCCCCAGAGTGGACCTCTCTCAATGCCCATTTAGCATCATCAGGATGCAAGCACCTACGTAAGGGGAGGGATCTGCCCCTTCTGTAGAGGTACCCGTCTACCATACAGTATCGGATTGAGAGTCTTTTAATTCTTCTGGCTTGGTCGGGCTCTTCGGGAAGCTCTCCCTTAAGGAGGTAGGCAACAATTGGGTTCATCCTAGAAAGACAGGCGATCCAGGGAGCAGATTTCTCTATTTGTGGCTATGCTTGATTGGGAGATCACTTGAAGGGCAATTCCCTGTGGGAGGGATTGGCCTCCGTTCGCCGCTATTTTAGCCGGAACATCTGCACGATGGTTTTGGTGTCGAGGTACCTGATCCATCTTGAACCCCTTAAACTTATTTTTTAGCAACTGGGCTAGTTTAGATAAGCAACCATATTATCTCCCTTTGCCTGGTACATCCCAGTCACCTGATTGACAACAAGCAATGAGTCGCTTTTGATTTTTAGGTAATCGGCCTTTAGTTCGATGGCTACCTTCATCCCGGCTAGGGGGGCTTCATACTCTGCTTCATTATTGGTGGCTTTAAACTCGAATCTGAAACAGTGACAGAATTTAGTCCCCTCCGGATCTATTAAAACTATGCCAGCTCCTTCCCCAGCTTGCCCGAATGCTCCATCTATAAAGAGGGTCCATGGCTTGCAGCCTTCCGGCCAATTGTCGACCTCTGATGTCTTTTTAGGGATCTCATTTGGTACTGAGGGATCCTCTTGATCTGGGATCCCTGAAAATTCTGCCACGAAGTCGGCCAAAGCCTGTACCTTAATCGTGGTCCGGGGCTTATACTTTAAATCGAACTGAGTGAGCTCTTGGGCCCATAAGACTAGCCGTCCAGACACGTCTAGTCTTTGCAAGAATTGGCGAAGAGGTTGGTCCGTCACCACTGCTATTGTGTGAGCTTGAAAATAGGGATGGAGCTTCCTCGTTGAGATCACCAGAGCATAAGCGAGCTTTTCCAGGAGAATGTAATTCCTTTCTGATTTGGTCAAAGCATGACTAACATAGTATATGGGTCTTTGAAAACCATCACCACACTCCTTGGCCAAAGCCCCGCTTACTGCAGTTTTTGATACGGCCAGGTACATCTGCATCTCATCTCCGAGAACAGGCTTGACTAACAACGGTGGGCTTGTTAGGTATTCTTTCAAAGCTTGGAAAGCCCGTTCGCTCTCCTGGCTCCACTTCATGTTTATCCCTTGTTTGATGGCTTTGAAGAAAGGGAGACATTTATCAGTGGAGCGAGAGATAAACCTGTTGAGCGCCGCTATGTGTCCAGTCAGAATCTGTACCTGTTTGAGTGAGGTTGGGGATTCCAGGTCCAAGATAGCTTTGATTTTCTCTAGGTTGGCTTCTATGCCTCTCTCATGAACCATGAAGCCAAGAAACTTCCCTGCTGTTACCCCGAAGGCACATTTGGAGGGGCTCAACCGCATCTGGTTTTCCCTTGGTATGAGGAAGGTTTTGCGAAGGTCTTCCCGATGTCCTTTTGCGGTTGGGGATTTCGTGATCATATCGTCAATGTATACCTCCATCGTCCTTCCTATATCGGGCTTGAACAGTTTGTTAACCAGCCGCTAGTATGTAGCCCCCGCATTCTTCAAACCAAACGGCATCACCTTGTAGCAATATAAGCCATGCCCAGTAATGAAACTGGTTTTATCCTGGTCAGCCGGGTGCATTTTAATTTGGTTGTATCCTGAGAATGCGTCCATAACACTCAAAAGTTTATTTCCGGACTTGGAGTCAACCAGCTGGTCAATCTTTGGTAAAGGAAAACTGTCTTTTGGACAAGCCTGGTTGAGGTCGGTGTAATCGACACACATACGCCACTTCCCATTTGCCTTTGTAACCATGACCACGTTGGTGATCCATTCGGGATAGCGTACTTCTCTGATAAACCCTACCTTGATCAATTTATCTACACTTCCTTCACCGCAGCGTTCCTATTAGCGTTGAAGTGACGCCTCTTCTGTTTGACGGGCTTGACTGTTGGATCTACCGCTAGTCAATGGGCGGCCAATGACGCTAGGATTCCAGGCATTTCATCATTGTTCGAGGCAAAGATGTCGTTGAACTCCCTGAGAAGATCAATTAGTCCTTTTTTCACTTCTGGTTCAAGGGTGGCCCCGACCTTGACAACCTTGAAGGGATCGTCATTTCTGATAGGTATCTCTTCTAGTTTATCTACGGGCTGCCCGCTGGCCCACTCCTTACTCCGTTCCTCCTCATAAGGCAAAATAGGTTCGCTTTCTGGATGCTCAGGATGTTCCGCTTGCTCCATCTCCTCCTGGATTATCCAGGATGTTTCCATGTCTTCCTGGACTAATGCCACATGTACACACTGTTTTGCTAGGGCTGTAGGATTGGCAGACACTACGTAGCATTTCCTGGCTGCCTGCTGGTCTCCGCGTACCTCTCCCACCTTGGTTCCAACCGGGAATTTCAGGACGTTGTGGTATATGGACAAGACTCCCTTCAAGATGGACAAGAATGGTAGCCCTAGGATGGCGTTGTAGGCCGATGGGGTGTCGACCACAACAAAGTCAGTCATAACATTCTGTTAGAGAAGGGTGATTCCTGATGATTACTGGGAGGATCATGGACCCCACCGGTATGATCGAATCTCTAGTGAACCCATAAAGTGGAGTGGTACAGCTGTTGTAACAATGTTGCTGCAGGTTTAATTTTTCCAAGGTATCCATGATAAGAAGGTTTTTGCGGTCAGAAAACAGTCTGTCAAAACAATTTATAAAACCTATGCGATGCGTTCACAAGTAGAATACAAGTAAAGCAGTAAGCACGGGTGTCGTCCACTGAGATCGGGGTAGCGGTGATAAGATTAGGATTAATATAACTAGCATGCATAAAAGTAAAGTGATGGTGAATGAAGATACAATATAAACTAAACTATGAAAGCAAATAAAATGGGATGACAATGGAGTGATGAATGAATGATGATGGAACTACGAAGTTGATGGACTCGTAAGTGAATATTGGGGCAATTGCACAAACTCTCAATTAAGCATGTTTTAACAAATGTAACCAACCTAGGGTGTATAGTGTTGGTATATATCTATAGCAAGAGGTCAACCTAGGGTGTATAGCGAAGACCTCCTACTAGAGATTAATCCCTCCTAAGCAACCAACAGTAGCTAGTTACTCAATTGGAACTTGTTCCATGAATGCTCATCTATCTAGCTATGGCTCAACCTATTACTAATGTAGCCATCCTAGGATGTATAGTGATGGCTTCCAATTCCCTCACAAGTGGCCGACCTAGGATGTATAGTGAAGGCCACCCGTTTGAGATTAGATGAGGCTTTAGGTTATCAACCGAATTCTACTCGAAGGTTAGTTCTCGTAGAATCACTAAAGTTGCCAACCTAGGGTGTATAGTGGAGGCTTATAATTCTTTCACAAGTGGCTAACCTAGGATGTATAGTGAAAGCCACTAATTCAAGATTAGATTAAGAGCATGGTTGTAGAGCCGGATTTCCAGAAATCCTTCCATTCAATTGAGCATTAGACAACCTAATTGCCTACTCAAGTAATCCAAATCAATCATGCAAAGAGGGTGTATCCAAGCAAATCAATAATGGAAATCAATTCAAGCAATGGAATGAAATATAGAGATAGAATAAATATAACACATAGAGTTTATTTACAAAGCCCAAATATCCATCATACAAATAACATCAACCCCATAGTGGGGTGTTTTAGCTACTCATGTTCTATTACAAACCAATAAACTAAGAGAGAGTAGAGAGATAACCCTTGAAGATTGATCTCCTTCCTTGAAGCTTGAATCCAAGTCTCTTAGTTGCATTTGATTGAGTAGAGATGGTTTGCATGATAGGGAGATGTGTTACTAGCTTAGAATACAAGTGTTGGGAGATATGGTGATTCTTTGGTTCGTTCCCATCCTTTTCTATTTATAGAGGATGGAAAAATAGGTCACTTAAACTTGAAACCACAAACTGTCGCGCGCAGATTACGGGTGGAGTGCGGGTGAATTACCCGCACTGTACCCGCACTATATGGGTTTTCTTCATCTTCAGTTCTCTGATCTAGGCAACAGTGCGGGTGGAGTGCGGTTGGATTACCCGCACTTTACCCGCACTGTACTCGCACTGTACTCGCACTCTAGTGTCAGATGTAAATCAGCTCCTCTGTCTTGAGCAATAGTGCGGGTGGAGTGCGGTTGGATTACCCGCACTTTACCCGCACTTTAGTGTCAGGTGCAAATCAGCTCCTCTGTCTTGAGCAATAGTGCGGGTGGAATGCGGTTGGATGATCCGCACTTTACCCACACTTTATCTTTCCTTCATGATTCAGGTCCCGGCTGTGGGAAGGAGTGCGGTTGGAGTGCGGTTGCGACCCGCACTTGACCCGCACTGTAGAGCTGGTTATGATCCTTTGTCTTTTCTTTTGCCCCTTTTCTGCCGGAACCACTGCAATTAGCTTCTAACATCAGAATTACATCTATTGCCTGCAATTAGCACAAACAAGCCTATTAGACATAAAATATATAGAAAATACACACAAGAACGAGACAAAGGAATAGAAATGAGGGCCGAAATATACAACAATTTAGGCACGATCAATCCTTGAAGAGGATATCTACACTGCTACCTGTATCCACGAGCACGCGATGGACCAGACAGTTGGCAATCTGTATTGTGATTACCATGGGATCATCATGAGGTTGCACGGTGTTGAAGACATCTGCTTCAGTGAAAACGATCTGCGCTGACTGGGAGGGCTCTATCGGGCTCTGGCTGACTTTGAAGATCCCCCGGCTTTCTTCGATTCAGGGAATCTTCCTCGCGTGGTTTTTTCAGGAGTTATTGGAAATGCTAGCCAGTGTAGGACCTCCGCTGGTGGTGTGTATCACCTAGATCTGTTGTATTAAGTCAGCCTGTTCCCCATTCCTCTTTTTTGCGTCCTCACGGATTTTAGCTTGTACCTCCCTTCCAGTCTGAATGTTATCTTTGATCTGTTGTAAGAATTCAATCAAGCATCCCCCCTTATCAGGACTTCAATCTGGTTGCGCAAATTATAGCACTCTGAAGTGTTGTGGCCCACGTCTTCGTGGAAGTCGCAGTACTTGTTTCGGTTCCTTCTGTCAGCTGGGGCCTTCATGAGAGCGGGCTTTTGGAGCAGCCCTTTATCTTGTATAGCAAGGTAGACTGTTTCCCTGGAAGCGTTCAAAGGGGTGTAGTAGTCATACCCTTTCTCCCCTTGCACTTCGGGGGCCACGGTCCTGGGAGGTAGCGAAGCCCGGGGAGGGGTTCGTCTTGCTGAATATTTTTCTTGCCTGTGCTGAGGAGCAGGGATGCGATAGGTCGACCTGTTGGGAGGTTTATTCTGGGTTTTCTGAAATGGCTCAAATTTGGGGGCTTCTTTTTTCAGATGCTTTGCCGTTCTCATGTCGTCCTGCTCCATCTTAACTTTGAGTTGTTCATCGATCTCGACCTACTCAAGAGCCCATTCGTAGGCCTCCTGGTAAGTCTCGGGAGGTCTCTTGGTGAAGGAACGGAAAAGCTTTCCCGCCCATAGGTTTCGCCTGAAGTTGGTGAGAGTTTCTTTCTCGGTGAAAACTCCCATTTGTATGACCTCCTTGTGAAAACGTTCCACGTACGACTGAAGTGTCTCACTCAATTCCCGAATCACATATTGGAGGTGTATGGGATCTTTCGGATGAGGTTTGACCCCTTGCAACTGCGAGCAAAAATCTGTTGATAATTTTGTGAAAGAATTCACGCTGCCAACAAGCAGCTTCCTGAACCAAGTTTTCGCGTAGTCGGTTAGGGTCGTTGGAAACATCCTGCACATAGCTGCTCTGGTAGTGTTCTGGACCTCCATCTGTTGAACGAAGCTCTCTAGGTGGCTTAGAGGATCTTCCGTTCTGGAGAACTTATCTGCAGGCATTTTGAATTTTGGCGGGAGCTCCGCTTCCCGGATCCTCCTAGTGAAGGGAGCGTTCATCTCGCTTAGGGGATCCTTTTTATCCTCCTTATTCTTTCCTTTTCTTATTTGCTGGACCTCCTTTTGTAGCTTTGCCAGCTGATCCCTCAGTCGCTTGTTCCCAGGTTTCTTTGAATTGATCTTAGATTCTTCACTGTCGAGTCTCTCTGATGAACTGGCAACCTCTATTCCGGTCCCCCTCACTGTCGAGATAGCTCTCGTTGCTTCCGGGTAAAAGCATCCGCAGCAGACTTAACTCGCCTGGGTTGATATTGTGAAGGTCTTTTCAGAACTGGGGGCATGGGTCCCAGCCTATCCCGGATCTAACGTTGGGGCCCTGACCTATCTCGAGCTGGCTCTGGAAGAGGAGGTCCCAGGCGATCGAAAGCAGGCTGCCTAGCTCCGAACCTGCTCGGCTCTCCCTAATCATTCAGGTTGGTTGGCTGGACTGTGATGCCTTCAGCTAGCTGGCGGATGCGGACAGTTTCTACGAAGGCTGCTACTTGTTGGTCAAGCGCGGCCTGGCTCACTATAGGGTGGCCAGAAGCCTGCACATTATTTGTTTGGACCGGAGCTTGACTACCATATCCAGATTTTCTCCCCTTTCTTGTGGCCTTTCACGTAGGCCTCACCGGGGGTTGCTCTGAAACTCTATGTTGGCCTTGGGAAGAGCGGAGCGTCATAGTTCTTGTAAAATAATGAAAATGTAAATGCAAATAGTTGATTAATTGGGTGTAAGGCTGTTCCCACAGACGGCGGCAGAAAGTGTTAACAGAAATCTTGCTCGGGGCAATAAATCTCAGTTAGCACCCTCAAGATCATTACCACGTAGGTGATGACCAAGGTAGAATGTATATGTGAATAAAATAATGCCTAATGACATGGAGACAACGATTTCGTTAGCTACTCAAAAGAAATAAAAATCTTTCTTTATTGATAACATATGTTATACATCTCTCTATCTCTCTTTCGAATTGCTCTCACTTTTTTCTGGGAGATAGTTGGGTGTTTGTTGTATGCCTGTCGAATAGTAGTCTCTTCTTCTGAAGGAGGAAGTCCTCCTTTATACAATGTCTTCATAGGTTTAAACTCATTGATTTCCCCTTGATTTTCTCATCCCCCTCTTACCGGACGAGAATTTTACCTTTAAATGTCGTTGAGTTTGAGTTAATTGCTCAGTTGAGGATATCTTGGTGGAAATCAATTTGTTTCCCATTTAGACTCTATTACTTGTTCTGCACGTGTATAATGTCTGTAGATGTGATACTGTGTATCTTCGAGTCTGGCATGATTCCCATAGGGGTCGTTGAATGTATCATGATATGGTGCATCAATTAGTGAGGTCGATCAATGTTCCGGCCTCGATACTTGAGAAGTTCGGGTTTGGCATGATTCCCACAGGGGTTGTTGAATGTATCATGGTGTGATGCATCAATTAGTGAGGTCGATCAGTGTTCCGGCCTCGATATTTGAGAAGTTTCGTCCAGCTAAGAGCTAGGTCTGGCTTCCCTTGACCTTTCGAAGCTAGGTGCGGCCTCTTATGGACACCCCCCTATATCAGCGAGGTATATGTGAGCTTCTGGAGAAATTACAAGGCGACCTCGACTTCAGGGAATTTCCTGTTTTTAGGTTTGGTGATGCAGGCTTGGATCTGATCATTCTGGGCTCTATTGTGGATCTTTCTGGAGCCCGTCATTGTTCCTGTGGGGCGGTATCGTAGCTCGGCTTTGGGTAGAATGGTCTCCTGGTGGAAACTCTCGGACATGGAGCTAGGTCTGGAAGGTGGAAAATTTCTCTTTGGTCCTTAGCCAATTTTGGCTATTAACAATCTATTTTAATTAAGTAGGCATTCCAACTCTTGGTTTATTGATTGATGTTGAATATCTTGAATGTTTATTAATTTGAATTTGGTATCTTCTTTATTGGGTAGGCATTTCAACTCCCAATTCACTGCAGATCAGAGATAACATTCGGACTGGAAGGGAGGTACAAGCCGAGATCCGAGAGGATGCAGAGAAGAGAAAGGGGGAACATACTGATTTAATGCAACAAATCCAGGTGATACACACCATCAGTGGAGGGCCCACACTGGCTGGCACTTCTAATAATTCCCGAAAAAACCATGTAAGGAAGATTCCCCGCATAGAAGAAAGCCAGGGAGTCCTCAGGGTCAGCCAAAGCCCGATGAAGCCCTCCCATTCAGCACAGATCGTTTTCATGGAAGCAGATGTCTTCAACACCGTGCAACCTCATGATGATCCTATGGTGATCACAATACAAATTGCCAACTGTCTGGTCCATCACGTGCTCGTAGATACGGCCAGCAGTGTAGATATCCTCTTCAAGGATACTTTGGAAAAATTAAATCTGAAGCAATGGTGTTACAATAGCTGTACAACGCCACTTTATGGGTTCATTGGGGATTCGATCATACCGGTGGGGTCGATGATCCTCCCAGTAATCATCAGAACCACCCCTCTCCAATAGAATGTTATGACCGACTTTGTTGTGGTTGACACTCCATCGGCCTACAACGCCATCCTAGGGAGACCATTCCTGTTCTCCTTGAAGGGAGTCTTGTAGGGAAAAATTGTTTAAAACCGCAGCAGAAGGCGAAAAAAATAATTTTCGTATAGTTTAAAATTTTTCTAAAGATTTGAACCTTAACCCTTTAATTAATTAAACTCAAATATACGGTTAAAGTTAAATACCTCTTGCCGCCTGATCCGATTGACTTACGTCGATGGTAATCCGCAAGATCTTCAATCCTAGCACGTACGTTAATCACCTAGGAGCGTGGTCTCCCTTTTTCTTTGAATTGTTTACCTTAGAATGGATGTATGGAATTTCTGATCTTGATCTTCAATAGTAAAACAACAAGAGCCTAAAAAATAGTTCCAGTCACTTTTGAATTCACAATCAATATGATTGAAACTCGCGTAACCCTAAATCGAAAGTGTGCACAAAACCTTTTGATGTTAAAGGCTTGTAAGTGTACTATCGAATGAGAACTTATTTTCTTTTTCTCTTTTGGCCGAAAATCTATGTGTATAGAGTAGGATTTTTATTTTCAAAACAAACAAAAATCTCTCTCTATTTTGCTTCTTCTTGGTGGCCAAAAATTCATAACCTTATATTTATAGGTTGGCCGAATTTTCTCCTTCACCAAGTAGGGTTGGCCGAATTCATTCAATAGGAAATCTAGGGTTGGTTAATTTCCTTACTTGAAAAGGAATTATCCTTTTCCCTAATTCCTATCAATTCAAGAATCCTAACCCTTGTAGGACTAGTGGTGGCCGAATTCTTTGTATAATAAAGAGTGTATGTGGACTTAATCCTTACCACATTAGGACTCCTATCACTTAAAAGAATTCCAACCCTAATCCAACACATAGTATTTAATTTACTGATTAGGAAAAGATTTTGATTTAAACTATTAATTAATTAAATAATTAATTAATTCCCATTTAATCAAAACAATAAAATAAAATAATATCTTGGGCTATTTTATTTAGCCTTGCCGCCCACACCATGTATATATGGGCCCAATATTATTTTTCTTATTTTATTTAATCCATTAGACTTTAAATAAAAGCCCACATGTGAACCAGACTTATTCTTACTAAAAGAAACAAGCCTACATGTCTCCTTTTAATATATTAATATAATAGTGCAGCCCATCAAATAAATAATAGACATATTATATTCTTAATATATTAAATGCAATTCTAGATGGACCTATAAATTGGTCCGGTAGAATAGATCAAGTGATCCATGCAAGTACGTGTGGATTGTGGATCTTGGCGGCTATCTAAATTTAAGCTTCAATAGACATAACCTAATCACAATCAACAAATGATTCACTTAGGTCCGATCTATTAATTTTAACTCATTCCACTAAAGTTCTCAGTCATACCCTAGACAATCTTATAGGAGATGGTGTATCCTCGTGAATAATATCAGTAATCGCCAAGAGCTCATAGACCGCCTATAGCTCTCCAAGTTACCATATTTCCTCATATGACCACATTTTGAACTTGGATATTTTGACTTGTCCAGAAGCCATGTCTTCAATAATCATTATTGAAAACTCAACGTTGAGATTTAGTATCCAATACCTCAAAACATCCATATGATGATATTATACTCTCATTTAATAAATGGAGCCACGATGTCCATATCTATAAATGAAGTCCTCTATCAATTAACAAATGAATACCACCAAACTATCGAGGATAGACTATGCTATATAATCGTTCTCATTGATAGCTCAAATGATAACACTTGCAACCATAAGTCCATCATTTATCTCAGGATTTAGATAGACTCTCCGATTGTCCTGATAATGAAAAGACTTATATCTAGTGACGGTTCTAGATAAAGTATTTCATTGTGATCCAGTTTAATGCACCCAGTGCACTAGATTCTTTTACTTGAAAACCTTTTGATGATTTTAGACTCATCATAACTCATTTGATCCCACTCAAATGCTAGTAAAAGAATTCTACAATTTTATCAAGATAGAGGTGCCTAACCTTTAACTTAAGTTGTGAACGTTATTCAAGACTAACTAAAGAATTGTGTATACCTCATTCATATCCGGATGTACAAACAATTCTTCATATCTCATAGTCTTTAGACCTTATGATTATGTACCTTGACAATTATAATTATAAATGCTATAAGATTTTGCAGAATCAGAAATCACTTTATTTATATGAAAAGATTGTCAATTACAATATTACACTCTTGCTATTGAGCATAATCCTAACAAATCAAGGCAGCCATCGAACTAGAGGCCGATTACCTACAAATCAAGAGCGACTCATTGCTTGTTGTCAATCAGGTGTCTGGGGTGTATCAGGCAAAGGGAGATAACATGGCGGCCTACTTAAAGCTAGCTCAGTTGCTAAAAAATGAGTTTAAGGGGTTCAAGATCGATCAGGTGCGTCGACACCAAAACCACTGCGCGGATATTCTGGCTAAGATAGCTGCAAATGGAGGCTAATCCTTACCATGGGGAATTCCTCTCCAAGTGATCTCCCAACCAAGCATAGCCATAAATAAGGAAATCTGCTCCCTAGATCGTCAGCCTTGCTGGATGGACCCGATCGTTGCCTACCTCCTAAAGGGAGAGCTCCCCGAGGAACCCGATCAAGCCCGAAGGATTAAAAGACTCTCGGTCCGATATTGCTTGGTAGACGGGTACCTCTACAGAAGGGGTAGATCCCTCCCCTTACTTAGATGTTTGCATCTTAACGATGCTAAATAGGCACTAAGAGAGGTTCACTCTGGGGACTGCGGGAACCACATCGGTGGAGAAGCTCTAGCATATCAAGTGCTTCGTATGGGGTACTACTGGCCGACCATCCACCAAGATGCAAGAAGCTTTGTACAATCTTGCGAGCCATGTCAAAGGACATCAAACTTGAACCACCAGCCACTTGAGCGACTGTCGTCTCTCAGTTCACCCTACCCATTTGCCATGTGGGGTATCGACCTAATTGGACCGCTTCCTACCGCTCCCGGACAGGTGAAATATGCTATCGTGGCTATCGACTATTTCACAAGATGGGTCGAGGCAGGGCCTCTTTCTCGGATATCAAAAAAGAATACGACCAAGTTCATCAAAACAAACGTGGTATGTAGGTTCGGGACCCCTCTCATCATTATAGCCGACCTAGGTAAGCAGTTCGACAACGCCCGATTCATAGATTTCTACAAAGGATTGGGGATCGACCTCAGGCTCGCTTCAGTAGCCCATCCCCAGACTAACGGGCTGGTGGAATCCACCAATAAGACTATCAAGAAACTTCTAAAGAAGAAACTACAGTAGAAAAAAAGGCAAATGGGCTGAAGAGCTGCCAGAAGTCCTTTGGGCATACCGGACTACAAAGAGAACAGCTACCGAGGAGACACCTTACTCCATGGCTTTCGGAGTTGAAGCGGTCCTCCCTATCGAGCATAAATTAACCTTATTCAGGGTGCAACATTTTGAACCCGAAAGTAATGAGGTCAAGCTCCGGGCTAATCTGGACCTCCTAGAAGAGAAACAAGACCGTGTAGCGGAGAAAGTGGCAATTTACCAGAGCAAGATCGCTAGATATTTCAACCGAAAGGTCAGAGCCTAGAATTTCAAAGAAGAGGATCTGGTGCTTAGGAAAGTGACACTGAATACTCGAAAAAGGTCGGATGGAGTCCTAAGCCCCAATTGGGAAGGGCAATATTTGATAAAGTTAGTTGCTCGTAATGGAGCCTACAAACTCGAAGACATGTATGGACGACCCATCGACCACACTTGGAACACAAATCACTTGAGAAAATTCTACCTTTGAGCGGGGAGTTTTCAAGCAGATTACCCCCATTTAGATTTCATTAGAGTCTCTAATAAAGATGTACTACATCTACATCTCGATCATCAATAAAGTCAATTTTTTTAATCTCCGACTATGTTCAACATTAGTATTTACATACTCAACTGGGAAATTCAACATAGACACCTCAAGACCAGTGACTAGCCGGGGAAGCCCCCTCGCTACCGCTAATGCCTTGGTCGGGCTACCACCCCCAAGAAAAGTTTGAGTGTAAGAGGATAGCTGCCATCCAGATCTTGAGACCAGGAAACAGCTAAATAGCCCTCATGATGCCTTGGTTGGGCTACCACCCCCAAGAAGGGTCTGAGTGTAAGAGCATAGCTGCCATCCAGATCTCGAGACCAGGAAAAAGCTAAACAGCCCTCCTGATGCCTTGGTCGGGCTACCACCCCCAAGAAGGGTCTGAGGGTAAGAGCATAGCTGCCAACCAGATCTCGAGACCAGGAAATAGCTAAACAGCCCTCCTGATGCCTTGATCGGGCTACCACCCCCAAGAAGAGTTTGAGTGTAAGAGCATAGCTGCCATCCAGATCTCGAGACCAGGAAATGGCTAAACAGCCCTCCTGATGCCTTGGTCGGGCTACCACCCCCAATAAGGGTCTGAGTGTAAGAGCATAGTTGTCATCTGGACCTCGAGACTAGGAAATAGCTAAACAGCCCTCCTGATGCCTTGGTCGGGCTACCACCCCCAAGAAGGGTCTGAGTGTAAGAGTATAGCTGCCATCCAGATCTCGAGACCATGAAGTAGCTAAATAGCCCTCCTGATGCATTGGTCGGGCTACCACCCCCAAGAAGGGTCTGAGTGTAAGAGCATAGTTGCTATCCGGATCTCGAGACCAGGAAATAGCTAAATAGCCCCCCTGATGCCTCGATCGGGCTACTTCTCCTAAGACGGATTTAAATATAAATATTTGTTTTCATGTACAGGATCAAGATCATCCTGATAAGAATTCCCTACAAAAGTCAGAATGAAGTATGAACAAATTATCATCAAGGATGCAGTTCTGGTTCCTAGTCAGAACCAGAAATAAAACAAGAGTTTCTCAAAGCGAATCAGGTTTCTCATTAAAGACAAGTCTCATTAAAGACAAAAGGAGCCTATCCCCCGGTAAGGCTACATCTATCCAACGGGGAGCCCAACCTCCGAGTACGAGCTGTAAAAAAAGAACAACTGAACTAATCAAAGCAAAACGGGGTGCTTACCCCCTTTTCCGGACAATAAAGACCAATCATAAACAGGCCGCGTCAAGCTTTAGAACTCTCTTGATTTTCCTCTACTGATCCTCCTCCCTAACGCTGATCCTTGCCGTCAACCTCCCCTTCAGGTAGTTGCCCATCTTGGTTATCCTCGCCATCCCTCCATTCAGAGGCTCCTCATGTTGATCAGCAGGATCTTCCTCTAGAACTTCATTAATCACTGCCATAATCTCAGGCGGGATAGCCGCATCAAGAAGGGCAGCCATAAACCCCGTCTGGCTCATGTCGACCTCCATGTCCATTATAGGGGGTTCCTCAGACGCACTCCTAGCTCCTTCCCTAGCCCCTGGCTGGTCTCCTTCGGATCGCGAGGATAGAACCTTACTTGAAGACTCCCCTGGACCTAAAACAGTAAAGATAGGAGGAGGAAATGGAGGATTTGCCTGGATGGGCTGCTTTCCAGCTTCTGCCTGGCTCAAAGGAACCGCCTCGTGATCATCAGGGTAAGACAACTCAGCATCCTTGATCATTATCTCCTTTCTATCCTAACCAGCAATGGATGACAGATCAAAGGGAAGAGGGAGAGCCTCTGCGACCTGAAAGGAACCGTAGAAGTATCCATCACTAAAGGAGGTCTCCGTATCAGCTTGCAGCTTGGTCACCTGAGCAATCAAAGCCTGATTCTCGAGGTCCAACTTCTTAGCCTCAGCTTTCCAAGAATCCCTCTGCTTGGCCTGCCGGGTAGATTAGAGACGTTCTTGATCATATGACAGTTTCGTCCCTCTCATGATCACAACGAAGCTCGGCAAGCTCGATCTCAATTTTTACTTGGTTGGAGGTAATCTCTTCTACTAGGGACTGAGCCCACCTGAGCAATCCCATGGCTTTCTCGGCTTCGGCTTCAGCCTTAACAGCCCGGTCATGAAGGAAGGTTACCTGGTGGCCCATGGCTACATTTAACTTGAAGGCCAATAAAATACAAAACCAGGGTTAAAAATTGAACAAGCTAGCAGAAGCAGTACGAAGAGAATACAATTACCTCAGCTAAGATAGCAGACCCCTTGGTGAGCAAGACATCCATGGGCATTGAAGCCATCCTGAAGATCCCACCGCCCGGATAGGACATGATGAATTATTCCAGGACTTCATCCTACCCCGTCGAGCTCGACTGAGGGCGGGAACGACTAGGAGGAATCCCTGCGACACCCGTTTCAAAGTCCTCTGAAGCTCGGGGGGTTGGAAGCACAGCTGAATTGGGAGGACGAATCGAGGGAGTAGCAACTTTATTGACAACAACAGAAGGGGCAGAAGCAGTTGGACCAACTAGCTTGGAGAGCCTTACCCAGAGCCAGAAAAGCCCGAGACGTAAGATTGGCCATCTTATACCCAGCTGGGGAGGTAGATTGAGCAAGAGCCAGTGTGACCCCAGCAAAGGGAAGAGGAGTTCGAGCCTGAGGAGAACGTTGGACGTCGCGGGAAGCTTGCCCAACAACAAAAACTGTGAGTAAACAAATCAATAAAGGAAAACATTAGAACCAAACTAGTCAACATGACAAAGCAAGATGATTCAGTGACACTTACGAGGAGTAACATCTGAGATCCTCAGATATTGATTCAGTCTACGAGGATCGAAGGCTTCATCGGTTGGGAACTTCATGTTCAAGTTGTTCCTGGCTAGAATAGCCTTCAAAATAGTCTCAGCCCGGTCCCACGACAGATTGTCACTAAAAGCTGTGGGAACCCTGAACTCATGCCCCCCAATGAAAATCGAGCTTCCCCAATCATCCCCCGCAAGGATCCATTCTTCCTTCCAGGTGGGGTCCTTCTTCGAAGCGCCGGGGATAACAAAGTTGAGCTTGTTCTTAGCTTTAGCATAAAACTGACCTCGGGGAGCGCCATATAGGCTCCCAATTTGGAAAATATTGTTAGGATTATGCTCAACAGCAAGAGTGTAATATTGTAATTGATAATCTTTTCATATAAATAAAGTGATTTCTGATTCTGCAAAATCTTATAGCATTTATAATTATAATTGTCAAGGTAAATAATCATAAGGTCAAAAGACTATGAGATATGAAGAATTGTTTGTACATCCGGATATGTATGAGGTAGACACACTTCTTTAGTTAGTCTTGAATAACGTTCACAACTTAAGTTAAAGGTTGGGCACCTCTATCTTGATAAAGTTGTAGAATTCTTTTACTAGCATTTGAGTGGGATCAAATGAGTTATGATGAGTCTAAAATCATCGAAAGGTTTTCGAGTAAAAGAATCTAGTGCACTGGGTGCATTGAACTGGATCACAATGAAATACTTTATCTAGAACCGTCACTAGATATAAGTATTTTCATTATCAGGACAATCGGAGAGTCTATCTAAATCCTAAGATAAATGATGGACTTATGGTTGCAAGTGTTATCATTTGAGCTATCAATGAGTACGATTATATAGCATAGTCTATCCTCGATAGTTTGGTGGTATTCATTTGTTAATCGATAGAGGACTTCATTTATAGATATGGACATCGTGGCTCCATTTATTAAATGAGAGTATAATATCATCATATGGATGTTTTGAGGTATTGGATACTAAATCTCAACGTTGAGTTTTCAATAATGATTATTGAAGACATGGCTTCTGGACAAGTCAAAATATCCAAGTTCAAAATGTGGTCATATGAGGAAATATGGTAACTTGGAGAGCTATAGGCGGTCTATGAGCTCTTGGCGATTACTGATATTATTCACGAAGATACACCATCTCCTATAAGATTGTCTAGGGTATGAATGAGAAACATCTCCTTATTCTATCTTTATGTAAGAGTTCAATTTTAGCTATTTAGTGGAATGAGTTAAAATTAATAGATTGGACCTAAGTGAATCATTTGTTAATTGTGATTAGGTTATGTCTATTGAAGCTTAAATTTAGATAGCCCGCCAAGATCCACAATCCACACATACTTGCATGGATCACTTGATATATTCTACCGGACCAATTTATGGGTCCATCTAGAATTGCATTTAATATATTAAGAATATAATATGTCTATTATTTATTTAATGGGCTGCACTATTATATTAAAAGGAGACATGTCGGCTTGTTTCTTTTAGTAAGAATAAGTCTAGTTCACATGTGGGCTTTTATTTAAAGTCTAATGGATTAAATAAAATAAGAAAAATAATATTGGGCCCATATATACATGGTGTGGGCGGCAAGGCTAAATAAAATAGCCCAAGATATTATTTTATTTTATTGTTTTGGTTAAATGGGAATTAATTAATTATTTAATTAATTAATAGTTTAAATCAAAATATTTTCCTGATCAGTAAATTAAATACTATGTGTTGGATTAGGGTTGGAATTCTTTTAAGTGATAGGAGTCTTAGTGTGGTAAGGATTAAGTCCATATACACTCCTTATTATACAAAGAATTCAGCCACCACTAGTCCAACAAGGGTTAGGATTCTTGAATTGATAGGAATTAGGGAAAAGGATAATTCTTTTTCAAGTAAGGAAATTGACCAACCCTAGATTTCCTATTCAATGAATTCGGCCAACCCTACTTGGTGAAGGAGAAAATTCGGCCAACCTATAAATATAAGGTTATGAATTTTCGGCCACTAAGAAGCAAAATAGAGAGAGATTTTTGTTTGTTTTGAAAATAAAAAATCCTACTCTATACACATAGATTTTCGGCCAAGAGAGAAAAAGAAAATAAGTTCTCATTTGATAGTGCACTTACAAGCCTTTAACATCAAAAGGTTTTGTGCACACTTTCGATTTAGGGTTACGCGAGTTTCAATCATATTGATTGTGAATTCAAAAGTGACAGGAACTATTTTTTTAGGCTCTTGGTGTTTTACTATTGAAGATCAAGATCAGAAATTCCATACATCCATTCTAAGGTAAGCAATTCAAAGAAAAAGGGAGACCACGCTCCTAGGTGATTCACGTAC